>CM057451.1:1040340000-1041590000 GCA_016271365.2 Neoceratodus forsteri
ATCCCCTGCATTTTTCAAATGGACCCAAATCAACAGGAGGAGGTGTCGGAGTTCACCTTCATGAAACGTATGGTGTCTGGTAAGGAGAAAACTGGGGAAGAAGGGAAGGAGAAGCGGGCCGCGGTGGTATTTGTCAAACGTAATATTGAACACATTATTGCTGATAAGGGACTAGTGACTGAACAATATAAGCATGCTGAGAGTCTCCCAGTTTTAAATAACTGCACAAAGGCTTCAGAACTTGAGACTTGGTCGCCTGAAAAAGCCTTACAGGATGCTGGCTGGACTCTTAATAAAGGTTCCTGGCATCCCACCCAGGACTGGGATCCTAAGTTGAATTTCTCACAAAATGTGCCTGGATGGCAATCTGTTTTACCTGTGGTCTCTAATATGTCTAAAGGTGATGGGGGGAGTGAGGTACAGGGAGTGGTACTTGGTCAAGAAGCACAGGGGATTCCTGGATGTGGTTCTGGGCTTATTCCGGAGGTGGGGTTGCAGCCACCGGGGGATGGCACAGAAGCACTTCCCACTATCAGACATCCTCTTATGTCTGATTTATCTACCTCACAGAAAAAGGAGGCAGCCCCTTGTAGGAATGCCGTTCGCATACGATATAAAGGGGGAATGGACATTAGACCTGACAGGGTGTATGTGGGGAAACAGTTATTGAAAGATTCCATACACTTCTCCCCCCGGGAGGTGTTTGCATTCATTAATATATCGGGGGAGGATAATTTTGACTTCAGTTTTCGTTCTGCATCTAGATTTATTTTGGGAAAGGTATAGTCAGGTCAAGTTTTCACCCATTTCGACACCATTTTTTGTTATCCCCTTCACAAAACCTTTAATTAGGTTTGTGACGGTCATGTTTCGGAATGAGGGTGTCCATGTGGATGACATTTCTTACTGGCTTGCCCAAAAGTGTGATGTCTTGGGTGCTCCGGAGGCCATCCTGGACTCGGAGCAGTTTTGGACCGGAGGATGGAAATTTAAGGTCAAACTATGACAGACGGATCAGGGGATTGAGCATATCCCTAATTCCTTCCTTTTGGGGAGAGATAGAGGGGTGTGTTTCTATGCAGGTCAGCCTAGAGCTTGTTATAGGTGTGGGGTGAGGACACATTTGTCGAGCTCATGCGATAAACCACGGTGTGATAATTGTGGGGAGGTTGGCCATGGGGCGTTTCAGTGTTAGAATCTTATGAAGTGTGACTTATGTGACGGGGTGGGGCATGTTTTTTCAGACTGTGTTTGGCAGCAAAAAATAAAACCTCAATAGGAAGCCTGGAATTATTGATTCAAGCAGCTCAGGATAAAATTGTCTAGCTGGAAGTGTCTGAGGGTATCACCATGGAGGGGCATGGGGTATTAGGGTCTAAGGGTTCTGATGGTATACATCACAATGTGGTTCCCGAGGACTCTCTTCGGGATGTTCCGGTGGAGGGTTTGGAAGGCCGCATCACCCCAATTGGTGCAGGGGGTGAGAAAGCTGTTAAACCTGTGATTTTGATCCCAGTACGGCGTTCTTCCAGGAACACCAAAGCTAGTTCTGGAACGAGTCCGTTGGAGCTGGAATCTAATAACACCTTTGCAGTCTTGGCTACCACTTGGGGGGAATCAGAAATGGATGGCCTAGAGTTAGATTCCCAGTCTGTTCCAGATAGTCAACCATCCCCGTCACGTCTACAGGAGGGATATAAGGGAAAGAAGAAAAAAAAGGAGGAAAAAAGATGGATGGTTGGATTTGGGCCTAGCTAATGGTGATCAAATTAGGCTCAGTAAATGTTCATAGTCTGTTGAACTTTAAGAGACGTTGTATAATTTATGATTATATTCGTTCTCAAGCTTTTGACATTTGGCTATTACAGGAAACATGGATGTACTCACTTGATCAAGTTAGATTTTTCCAAAGAGAATGGTGTTGGGGCCCATCATACTGGTCATTTAGTCAGCAAACAGCAGACGGGATTGGATTTCTGTTCAACTCCTTTAGCTTTTCCTTAATTAAATTAATGGATTTAATTCTGGGTAGATTAATGATCTTGGGTGGGGTTCTGGATACTATGACATGTAGATTCATAAATGTTTATTGTTCCCAGCTTAAAGCAGAAAGGGTAGAGCTCTTCTGATTGATTAAACCTTTTTTATGCACTACACATTCCATTTTTTTATGTGGGGATTTTAATTGTGAAATAAAACATAAACTTGGTGCGAAGGTCCCAGGAGGTAGCAAAAAGATTTATTGTGATTCCAATGCATTGGTGGAGTTACTAAACTCATCTGGCCTGGTTGATGCAAATAATCGACAGCAAGGAGGGATGCTATTTACTCATAAAAAAAATCTGTATACTTCCACTATAGATTATACATTCTTATCGGATAATTTGTCATTTACGTTTTCATCGTTTCCGGTTTCATTTTCTGACCATTTACTGCTACAATGCATTATAGGACCCGACCACTTACCTTCTATGACAAGACCCAGGTGGAAATTGAATGCATTATTATTGGACTGTCCTGATGTAGTGGCTAAATTTAAAGTTTTACTTCAAGCTAGATTATCTGTGGCTTTCCTGTACGATAATTTGGGAGATTGGTGGGTAGATTCTAAACAAGATTTTGGTACATTTTTTAAAAATATAGGACCTTTAAGGGGAATGAGAAGTTTCTTAGATATTTATCATTCGAGCAAGCAGTTATATACCTTGATCTCATCGGCAAACACTTCTAATAACAAAACTTCCCTTCTAATAGATCAAACTAAATCACAACTTAAGGAATGGCAACATGATAGAGCCAGTACCCTACAGGCTTTATTTTTATATGGAGCTAAAAAGAGCCCGGCTGGGGATCCTTATGAAGCCTTTAAAACTTATAAAAAGAAAACTTTGATTGTTGCATTGAAAAGGGCAGATGGGACTATCATTATGGATCCTGATGACTTACAGTCTTTAATCAAACAGTTTGCAATCTCTCATGAACCTAAATTTCCTCCACATCTTCTTGAGATACGGGATTTTTTGAAGCACGTTAAGACGCCCTATGTCGGGGTTCAGGGTGGGCCCTTGATTGTACCTATCACTAAATTGGAAATTGTGGAAGCAATAAAGAATATGAAAGCTGGCACTTCACCAGGGATGGATGATCTTACAATAGAATTATATAAAACGTTTCCGGATGATTTTACAGTAGGGTTAGAATTAATATTTAATTTCCTTTTAGGCGCAGCAGACTTCCCTCAGTGGTTTACTGATGGGATACTGATTTTTTTGTTTAAAAATGGAGATAGTCTTTTGTTGGAGAATTGGAGACCTATTAACTTATTGAATTCCGATTACAAATTGTTGGCAGGTATTCTAAATACAAGGTTAAAAAACATGGCACAGCTTGTCATCTCTCCCAACCAATATTGTGCAATACAAGGGAAAACTATATTTCAAGCTCATAAGATAATTCGGGATTGGATAGAATATATTAATATACAAAAATTATCAGGTTGCATTGTGTCGGTGGACCAACGGAAGACGTTTGATAGGGTATATCATCCTTTTCTGTTTTCAGTATTGCAACATTATGGTGTACCGGTGACATTTATTAATTGGATTAAAGCAATATATGGGAGTTCTATGACATTTCCTGTCATTCGATTCCAGTTCGGGGACGGATTTCATGTTACAACGGGGGTTCGACAAGGATGCCCGCTTAGTCCATTATTATATGTTTATACGATTGACGTATTGGTTCAGTATTTGACACAAGGGCCATTCTGGGAAGGAATTACGGCACCTCCCTTGTCGCAGGAAGTAAGGGTTCAGGCATATGCAGATGATTTGTGTTTATTCTTCACTCATGATAATAAGGTGCCGGTGTTTCTGGATTGCATGGAGAAATTCTCAAGGATTTCTAATGCACAACTGAATACCGCTAAAAGCCAGGGTTTGTTTATTGGGGTTAATTTCCCAGAGTCTTTAGTTGTTCAAGATTTGAAAATTTCTTCGGACCCTATTAAGATTTTAGGTCTCTGGTATGGCTCCCAAAATTCATCTGGTCTTAATTGGGAAAAAGGTCTGAAAGTAGTGGACTATAAAATTAACATTTGGAAACGTTGGAAGTTGTCTAAAATCAAGAGGGTTATAGTGTTGAAGAAATTTGTCGTACCTGTTTTATTGTTTATAGCACATATTTTTCCACTTCCCATATCTCTGGAAACTAAATTATACAGTCTGTTTTTTCAGATGGTATGGGGTAATAGACTTAATCCCATTAACCGACATTACACTTATTTGGCAAGGACCCGAGGTGGTTTGGGAATGATTGACCCAGTCGTTTTTTTTTTCTACTTTGTTTATAGCATTTAATTTTAAAGGAGGATGGACAGTGACATCCACAAGTGATGGTCTTCTGTTGCAAACTGTGTTATTTAGATATTTTTCGGTTTGGGTAACTGATCCTCCGAAACCCATTCCCACTTTATTTATACCTAGTTTATTTCTTCCTATTGTGAAGAGACTATTTCGGTGGAAATTGTCGGATACTCATGGTACGTGAAGGACAGGGAGACGCCTGTATGCTAAAGTCATGTCAGAGCTTTATCCTACCGAACCAGCTTTTAAAAACTGTCCATCTGGAGATGTACATTTTGGTCTTGCAACGGCTAAACAATTCACGTTTACCGATCTACATGTGGGAAGTTATATGGCTGACCTGTTATGGTAGGTTGGGGGTGAGGGGCAATGCTAAATATAAAGCCAAAACTGAACGGAATTGTCCTGATCTGTGTTGTATTGATAAGGAAGAAACAATGGAGCACTTTTTCTTCGATTGTATTTTTGCCACTTCTCTTTGGAAATTATGGGCAAAGACATGGAATATGATGTGGTTATGTAACCTTGATTATGACGTCCTGGTTTTGGGGAAATTTGCTCAGTTACAAAAGAGCTATTGTGTCGATACGTTGCAGATATTATGTTGTGCATTGATTTATTATTTATGGCAGGCCCGCGTCAATGGGTTTTATATCAGAAACAAATGCCATATGAGACTGTAAATTTGTTGATTCAAGGGGCTATGGAAAGGGTATATCTTAATGATATAAGGTTTGCATCTACCAAGCAGGTTTGGATTTGGTGGCAAGGTATGATTTTTTTTTATTAAATATAAATAGATTAGGGTAGTTATGTGATTTCTTTATGACTAAGGATGGATTTTCTATTTTTTTTCCAGGGTTGCACATTGCATTGAAGTCACATATCATTGATTTCTACCTTGGACTTTTACGCTGTTGGACATCCTGACATTACTCGAGAAACAAAACAAAACCAAAAAAAAAACACTTTTTTAGTTTCGGTTTATTTCTTCTATGTACTTTGACCACTGTTTTAGGTTAGGATACTTGGATTTATTTTTTCTGTATAATTTGTGAACCTTGATCGCTGTTTGAATTGTTTCTTCCCTTTCTGGTTATTGTATTGTTTGTCGTGCATTAACATGTTTTGTTATTTGTTTTTGATGCTGTTATAATAAAAAATTCCTCTACTCTGCCTGAAGGGGGCTTTGCTTTCTGTGAGCAAGTTGTAGGATGGCCAGTTCCCCTGAGTCACAGACTAGAATGGATGTAGAGGGAGCTGGGGAGAAGGCCTCATCCCTTGCTCTCATTTCTCCAGAGGCTGAAGAAATATTCCAGGATGTAGAAGGTTTTATTACCATCACAGAAGTAGGAGACCGACAGAATGAGCTTGATACTTCAGTCGTGATGGGTGAACGAAACATATCCTTGAAACCAGATTGAGAAAATTCTGTGCCAACTAATACATTGCAGGAACAATTGTTAAAAGCTCAGTTGGAAAATGAGGTTCTTCGGATCAAAAGAAAAAAAGTCTATTTGCAAACCACTTTGCAGATATCACAGGATGAATCTGATTCAGGATGTTTGAAATCTATGATTGCCACTGGGGTAGGTGATGTTCACATCCCAAACACAACTGCAGCATCTAATACAGGTACAGTGTATCAAACATCCTTGAATGTTCAGGATGATGCTACTGTTTTTTTTTCTTAAATGCCAATAGAAATGGTAGTGAAATTAAAGCAAGGGATGGAAATGTTAAAAATGACTTTGGGCCTTCAGTACAGTCGAGTACTATGGGGAAGAAAGAAGTTTTAAAACCAAGCTCTTTACAGATCGCTGGAGATATTCTGACACGTTTAAAGACTGCAGTTCCATGTATTAATGCTAGCACTGTGGTAACAGGAGGCCAGGGGGTTGCCTGAGGAGTGCAAGGTCTCCTGTTAATAGTAAAAAAGAGGATGCAGAGGTCATTTTGGGATCAGCTATAGCAACCAAACAAAAGACCTTATCTATGATGTTAAATGAGGGTTTGCAAGATGCAGTAGAAATGAGAACACACGGGGAAAAGAAATGCTTCAAGACTGGGATGAGTATTGCCACAACTAAGAATGTGGGAAACATGACCCAGACTGAACTCCCGATATTGCTTTAGGTAGGGTGGACTGGAAACAAGGCCCTGAAGGGCAGTGGTACCTGGATCCAGATTGGGACCCCACACACCCTTATCACTGGGTAGCCAGGAGTGGAAACCTCTACCTCATACTGTGGTTCTTAACACCAAACCCTCCATTAAGGCACAAAATGATGCAAGACAGATATCTCAGAACTGACAAGGCCCTCTCCCTTCACAGAGTCCTATGGATGATGCCCAATCTGATTTTCAAGACAGAGAGGGGAATAAGGAGGAAAGAAAAACATATTCTGATTTCTTTCAAAAATCTGAAGCAGCACCATGTAGGAATGAGGTCTGCATCAGGTATAAAGGGGGTCTAGAGACTCGGCCCGACAGGTATTATGTAGGAAAGCAACTTTTAAAAGGCTCCCTGAAATTCACACCTGCTGAGGTATTTGCATTCATTAACATTTCTGGAGAAGACAATTTCGATGTCAGCTTTCCATCCCCCCCATCTGTTGGAACTTTTTTGGACTCATGATCAATGCAAGTTTTCACCCCTCTGGGCCCCCTTGCTGGTTATTCCACTCACCAAACCCCTAATAAAGTATGTCACCATAATGTTCTGTAATGAAGGTGTGCATATGGATGATATTATCCAGTGGTTTACACAATGATGCACTGTGCTAAATACCCCTGATGCAATCCTAGATGCTGAAGATTTCTGGATGGGTAGATGAAAGTATAAAGTTAAGGAGACTCAGAATGATGATGGGATTGTGCACATTCCCAATTATTTTTTTCTTGGTAAAGACAGAAGTGTTTGTTTCTATGCTGGGCAACCCAGAACATGTTACAAATGTGGCTCCAGGACTCATTTGTAGTATGTCTGTGATAAACCTCGATGTGGGATCTGTGAGGAAGTTGGACACATTAGCATGCAATGTTCAAAATACACCAAATGCTCATTATGTGAATTGTCAAGCCATCTCTCTCACAAGTGCCCCTGAGCATCCAGGAATAAGACCACTAAACTGGACCCTGAAGGCTTTATTCAGAAAGCTCAACAAGCAGCAAGGCTCCCACCCCCAGTCACAACTCTGAAGACCAGCAGCGGGTGCCACAGGCATAAACTACACCAGTGCCAGACTGCCAGGAGATTGTTCCTTCTGACATCCACCCCCTGGATACAGGGCCTTAGGGAATAACACAAAACCTGGGACACGAGCATCCTACAGTATGCCTCTCTGATGAAGACCCTCTCCCAGCTTCATCCTTACCCTGTGATCCCCCTCCTCCCATTGAAAAAAATGACACCTTAAAAAAGGCTTTGTTAACCCTGGTAAGCTATGCAGACGTACCTATGGAGGATCCAGGTCAGCAATTCCATCAACCAAGGACTCCGTAGACCTCAAGATGCAGATCGACATGAAGCAGTTCAGCCACTGCAGGAACCTATAATTTCAGTTTGGAAAATCCCTTTTCGGGGGGATATGGATGTAGACAATGCAGACAGTGAGTCTAATCCATGCTCATCGGACTCCTTTAAAACAGTGGACTATTGATACTCTGGGAAAAAGAAAAAGAGGAAAAAATGAAGGCCTGCTTACTGTTACCCTTTAAGTGCATACAGTAGCTTCTCTGAATGTCTGTAATGTGTTAAATCAGAAGGCTGGTTGCATTTTACATTTTACATGATTTTGGCTTTGTTGGTTTTTTTTTATACAGGAAATGTGGATGTTGTCAGCTACTCAGGTGCAGTTATTTAAATCTGAATGGCAGTGGGGACCTTTTTTTGGTCTTTTGGGTTAGACAGGTCAGACAGGGTTGGAGTTCTCTTTACAGGTTTCACCTTTTCCTTAACCAAACTTGTTGACCTTATTCCGGGGAGGGTTCTTATTTTAGATGGTATTTGGTTTTCTCAGCCCAGTAGATTTATCAATGTATATGCACCCCAATCAAAGGCAGAAAGGGTAAAACTGCTTGAATCTATACAGCCTTTTTTAGTAACCACAAGGATTGTTTATTTGGCAGGAGATTTTAATTGTACCCTGGCCACGAAGCACACCTTCACACAAGGAAGAATGATTTATTTTGATTTTAACATGTTGTTTAAATGCATTACTACTGCTGATCTGGTAAATTGATTTTAAAACAGGAGGTCCTGCTTTCACATTTCAGAGCGGACAACATACTTCCACTTTTGATTATATCTTTACCAGTAAGCACCATCAGAACATAAAATTGACTACTCAGTCATTGGAATTCTCTGATCATTTGCTTTTAGTTGGGTCCTTTTTTGATTCATCCACTCCACAATATCATACCAATCGATGGAAGCTAAACTCCTCAGTGCTCCAGGACCTAGAGGTACACATCTCCATTAGAGGAATTTTGGTGGCCAGAATGTCAGTTTTAGACCTTTATGATGATTTAGGGGCCTGGTGGTGGAACACTAAGAGATATATGATAGAATTCTTTCAAAAATTTTGGGAAACAAAAGGCACAAAGCTCCTTCCTCCAATACCTTAAACTACGGGCACGCTTACAAAGGTTAATGGCATTAGCCTATGGCATTAGAGATAACATTTTAGATCAAATTTCCAGTTTGAAAACAGAATTACTTAAATTTTAATATGATAGGACACAATCCATCAAAGCTAATTTATTATATGGGACTCAAAAAACCCCACAAATGGATCATTTTGAAATGCATAGAAATCAAAGAGATGTCACCACCTTTCACGAATTACGTAATGAACATGGTATTTTGACGTCTGACTCTTCAGAATTAAATCAAATTGTAGTAACACATCTTAGATCCTTCCACACTCTAGAATTTTCTAAAACTACTAACATTATGCAGTACCTGTCTAAAACTAGATTGACACCTGTTGATCAGAGAGCCAAAGACCTACTTGGGCCAGTGATGGTTGAGGAAGTTTGGCATGCCATCACATTGACTAAAATTGGATCCTCCCCCGGGCTCGATGGACTGCCTTTTGATTTATACCAGACTTTTTCAATTGAGCTGGCACCTTGTTTAGCACTAGTATATAATTATTTGTTAAAACATGATCCCATACCCTCCTTTTTCACTAAAGGATTGGTTATTTTTCTTTATAAAACAGGAGATAGAACTGAAATAAGTAATTGGGGGCCAATCTCTCTTTTAGACGCTGATTTCAAATTATTGTCGAGTATTTTAAATCTCCGGTTAAAAAAACATGCTGCCACCCGGTTACATCACACTCAATTTTGTGGGTTGCCTTGGAGGAAAATTCAACATGCCCTCATTCTGATTAGAGAAGTGGTTAATTATTATACCGAACAAAGTTGTTATGGATTTTTGATTTCATAGACCTCAGCAAGGCTTTTGACAGAGTAAATCATGAATTTTTGTTTTGAACCTTGCGTCATTGTGGTGTTCCACAGGAATTTGTGAAATGGCTAATGATGCTATATTCTTCTGGTTCTCTTAGTCCCATTGTGCTGGGTAAGATAGGATGGGCTATCCGTATTACTGAAGGAGAGCTCCTTCCTGTACGTCTTTTCTTTGGATCCCCTGATTCAAAGTATTATACATAATGATTCTGTGATAGGAGTCCATGGGTCACAACCAGATGATGAGCTGACGATCTTGGCTTATGTGGATGATATCTGTTTATTTGCTGACTCAAGAGTAAGCATATCAACATTGCTTTCAGAAATTGGCTCATATTCAGCAGTCTCTGGGGCTAAATTAAATCTCCAAAAAAGTGTTGGATTTGGGTTAGGATTAGAAAAGCAGACAGTGGTCCCAACTGATAACATTAAAATGGTAACTACTCCGGTGACAATTTTAGGAATATATTTCTCTGGGGTTGATATGGGTTCTTATAACTGGGAAACTACCCTCTCTGCTTGTGAATTTAAGGTTAATAGATGGAAAGGGTGGAAATTATCAAAACTAAAATGGGTTGCAATTATTAAGAAATTTCTTATCCCTGGGTTATTGTATAAGGGATGATTTTTCCTTTACTCCTTAATGCAGAGACTCAAATTTACAGTCTGTTTTTTCAACTTTTGTGCAGAAGTTGGTTGAACCCCATTAAAAGAAAATATCCATGTTTACAGAAGGAAAAGGGTGGGTTAGGGATGCTATACCCTGTGTTTTTTTATGCCCTTTTTTCTCACAAAATGTTAAACTAGCCCTTCAGCCATCCACAGCTATAACAAATAAATGGTTACTAAACAGTCTTGATGTTTTTTTCCAGGTTTGGATGGGAGAAATTCCTCAGCAATCAAAATATTTAACTTTCCCGCCCACTGTTAAAGGCACAATTCAGAAACTTAGGAAGTGGCATTTATACAAAGATAGTATAGTAAAATTGTCTTGTTCCCAGTTATGCTTGAAAATAATGTCCAAACATGTTTTGACAAATCTGATCTTTAAACACTGCCCTGAAACTGATAATATGAAAGTGTTACATCTCCTAAATATGAAACACATCCCTATGAAAATGTGAGAAATATTTTTTCTAAGTGCATATGGTAGGCTACAGATTAGAGGGAATAATAAACATAAAGTTCTGGAGGAACAATACTGTCCTTTCTCAGACTGTTTAGCAGTGGTGGAAGACAGTTCTCACTTTTTAATTTCCTGCACATATTCTAGCAATTTATGGATTCATCTAGCTAAGGCATGTGGTTTACAATAGCTGGCTAATGTATCTTACGAAAGCATAGCATTTGGTATATATCCAGCATGTATGAGGAATTTTGACATTGGTTCTTTACACATGTTTTTTGCTGTTCTGAAATTTTACTTCTGGCATGCTAGATGTCAATGAGTTCTTCAGCAAAAACTGGTTTCGTATGTATGATACCTTCAGATTCTTCTGTGAACATAGCATACAGGAGATTTATGAATATGAATTATGTCACAATCCTAGATCTAAAGTATTTATGTAGTGGAAAGGGTTTGCAGCATTTATAAAATTCAAATAAATTCTTTAGGGTAAGTGGGGATTTAGATCTGTTTGAATTTTCACTGTGGATCATTGTGGGTTTGTTTGATGGTCAGTGGGTTGGTTTGCTTTCATCTTTATTGGGGTTCAGGAAATGATTGTATTTGGGTTTCACTGTGTGTTTTGATCATGTGCCTCAATAAAATATTTCCCTACTCTTTCGTAGGGGTGCGTTGTCTCGCAGGACCTTGGAGGAGCTCAGTGTAGCTCTGGATCTGCCAGCATGTGGACGCATGGAGGTTTCTGCTGGGAGTGTGTCTAACACTGTAAGTGGAGAACCGCAGAGTACCCAAATGGCTGCTACCACTTTACAGTATGTTGACCAAGAGTCTGTGTTGCAACAGGAGTTGCAAGAACATATTTGGCTTTCAAATTCAGCATATGCTAAAGCTTGGGAAAATTGCAAGACGACAAAAAGAGAAAATGCCTGGGGGATGCATCTCCTTTTCCTGAAATCCTCCTCAGCAAAAATGTTCCTTTTGGAACCAGCACTTGATACTGAAAAACAATCTATTGCAGTAATGTCCGATATGGTGCCAGGAGATCCAGGTTGGTCTGAAGAGAATGCACTATCGAATGCTGGATGGACAAAGAACACTGATGGCACTTGGGTTGTTGATTCTGATTTTGATGATTGCCAGGGTTTGTCACCACAGGCCTCTCAGGCTATGGGATCGGCTGTTTCTGGGGTGCTCCTGGAGACCTCTACATCTCAATCACAGCAGCTTCTTGATGAGAGATATGACACTACTCTACCAGGTACTTTTACTGACCCTTCAATTTAAACTTGAACATGGTTGCTGCTATTACTACACATGATTCGGTCCCTAGACCATCTGATATTTCCTCGGAAAATTGTTCATCCAGGCAGGCTGGTTTGGAGGCCACTCCAGGTTCCCACCAAGAAAAAAAAAAAACATTTGTTGAACTTTTCCACAAACTGGTGGAGCAAGCGTGATATCTCGATGGGATGCCAGAACTTCCAGATAGGTTTATTATGGGCCGTGTATTATTAAAACAGTGTCTAGGCTTTTCCCCTTCAGAGGTTTATGCTCTGTTACATGCACCAGGTGAGCATACCTTTGATGTTAGTTTTAGGACACAGGGTATTTTGGAGTGGTTCTGGACCAAGTATGCTTTGATAAAAACAAATCCGCTCTGGGCCCCATTTCAAGTCATTCCACTGTCGAAACAATCATTTCATGTTATTTCTATACTGTTTAGAAATGAGGGTGTGAATGTGACAGATATATTATGATGGCTGGAAAAGAAATGTGATGCACAAGGCTCCTCAGATCCCATTTTAGACTTTGAGGGGTTCTGGAACGGGGGATGGAGACTGCAGGTTAAATTGTTTCAAGTAGACAATGATTTCTAGCATTTACCCAATTGTTTTTTCATTGGATAGGATAAAGGTTTTATTTTTTATTCTGGTCAAACTCTATGTTGCTATAAATGTGGTTCCCCCTACGCATTAGTACTTCTTGTGATAAGGTGGTTTGTTTTAAATGTGGTGACGTAGGCCACCAGGGATCGGAATTTGTTAATGCACCTCTCTGCAATTTCTGTGATGAACCTGGGCATACTTTTACTGAATGTCACCTGGCATCACATAACACTGATGATGCTGACTTTGCTGTTCAGGATTTTTATATTAATGTGGCCCATTCTGGAGGCACTTGTTTGAATCCTAGACCCCCAAGACTTTGTAGGCACACTCCCCCCTCTTCTGCAGAACATCCTGAGGTTGATTTAATTTTACCCATCCTGTTATTCACTCTACATCAGACTATTGTGCCTCCACTAGAAGCAAAGGATATGGTTGTTCCTGTCACAAACCCACCTCCACTTCTAGTGGATACCCCTCCTGCTGGTATTATGGCCCTTCCACTCCCTCCAGATGTTCCTCTGGGTCTTGATTGTCATCCTCTTGATCTCCCAAGTACCGGTACCCATATAGAGGTAGATCTACCTACTGCTCCTAGTATCCCAGCCATTAACAAATTTGAGCACCTGGCTGTGGAAGACAGTATGGAAGAAGGGGATTCTGATACTGCTTCTCAGTCCTCTTCTGTGCTATACAGGTTTCTGAAGGGGAACAAGTGGTAGTTTTACGTAACTCACAAACATCTGTGAAGAAAGGGGAAAAAATGAGGTGTGTTCTAGACCTGGTCTTTGAAAGAGTGCCCGTAAGAAATTGCCTGTCATTTTATTATTCAACAACATTACTGGGTCTTGGTTATGATCTTACTGTAGCTACCCTCAATGTAAACATTATTCTATCTAGCAAATGTTGGCTGGCTACTTTTGATTTTTCTCTGATCAAGAAATTGATCTGTTTTTTTTTCCAAGATACCCCAACTTTACACTGTGGAAGATTTTGACGCTGCTTCAGCAGCATGGCTTCGGGGCCCCTGTTATTGGTCTGGGGAAGGAGAAGTGGTATGTTCAGGGGTGGGCGTCTGTTTTTGCAACCCTGACATTCAGGTCAAGGATGTTATAGAAATAGAAGTGAGAAGATGTCTGTTGTCGGATGTCTCAATTCATGCCTCAGATTTTTCAATTAATTAATGTATATAATCCTCAATTGAAATCTGAAAGGATAGATTTGTTAACTAAGATACAACCTTACCTCTTCAGTAGACGTAATGTTTTATTTTTGGGTGATTTCAACATTACCAGTACTCATCAAGATAGAGGAGCTCCTGGCACTAAACTTTCCATGATTTGAACTTTTAAAATGAAATTATTCGCCTGACAGGACTGAGGGATGTTTCTGATACTACAGGTACAAAGGGGATGTATACTTATTTTTCTGGGACACGTCAGTCTAGAAATGATTATAGGTTTGTTTCCTCCAACCTGCAGTACAGATACCAAATGGTAATACCGGTAGTGACTTCTGATCATGTGCTCCCAAAAGTCACATTTTCAGATTATCCTGCCACATCAAAAGGTACTGGAAATTAAATATCTCTGTATTGGCTATCCCGATAGTAAAACAATGTTTTATTTCCCTCCTCCAAGCACAGAAGTTGATATATTTTTTCTATGACTCATTCCAACTATGGTGGGAGGAAACAAAATTGTATATTAGGCAGTATTTTCAAGACATCGGCAAATTATTGGGAAAACATAAACACACCTCATATCATGATCTTAGATACAAACTCCAATAGGCATATTCTAAATTAAATGGTGGAGAGTATGTTGACCCTGCTGCACTGCACGAACTCAAACAAAAATTGGCTCGGGTTCATTATGAGAGACAACAGGCACTGGAAATTGAACAGCGCTTTGGCACTCAGGGTGGACAGGAGTCAATTAATCCTTTTGAAAGTTGTGCACAGCAAGACAAAAAAAGATATGAGGAAGCTTTTGACATCATATGAGGAAGAGATAACATCACAGAAAGGCATTTTGTCAGAATTAAACAAACAGTTGGTTCAACTGTTTAGAGCAGACCACACGCTGTCAGCGGACAAGATGGATGCTTGGTTATCCTCTTGTACCTTACCTAAACTACCAGCATGTTTTCTTACTACTCTTGCCCAGCCTTTCACCTTTCTGGAATTAGAAACTATTGTAAAGGCTTTGCCTAAAGGGAAGCTGACAGGTAATGATGGCCTTCCATATGAAATTTATCCTGCCATTATAGAGATATTAGGACCAGAACTCCTTCAAATGTGTATTTTAAGTTTGGAACAAGGAATTTTTCCCCATAGCTTCAATCAAGGGCTGGTAATTTTTCTTTATAAAACAGGTGACAGGGAAGACTTAAGGAACTGGGGGCCAATTACTTTGTTAAATTCTGACACTAGAATCTTAACCAAATTATTAAGTATTCGGATTTCATCAGTTTTAAATTCTATCATTCATGCTTCCCAATTTTGTTCTGTGCCTGGCAGGATGATTACAGATACACTGATATTGATTAGAGAAATTTTTTTATAGAAGCAGAGTAGGTGAGGTCATGGTTTTTTGCTCAGCCTTCACCAATTGAAAGCCTTTGACAGAGTGTCTTACCTCTATTTATGGAAATGTTTACATTCCTTAGCTTTCCAGACTCCTTTCTGTCTTGGATAATGAGGATTTATGATCAAGCTGATGTAGCTCCCTATGTAAATGGCTGGACTGGTAAATTTTCAAAGACACACCAGGGGTGTATGTCAGGGCTGTTCTCTCAGCCCTTTATTGTACATTCTAGCTTCAGATCCTCTTTTAGTGTAGCTCAACGCAACTGAGAGCATTAGAGGGCTCTCATTTAATAGTTCAGTCCCTGAGGTTTGCATAGTGGCATAGCTAATGATCTTTGCCTCTTTTTGGCAGATATTCCATCTAGCAAAGCCACATAACCAATGACTATGGCGTTTAGGGAAGGAACGGGAGCACAAATTAATCAGCAGAAAAGTAAGTGTCTGATTCTAGGTGGGGGTTCCTACATTATGATACACTCATGGGAATTCAGGCTGTGACTTCTGAAGTGTAAATCCTGAGTATCTATTTTAGCATTGACAATGTTGAAAATTTTAATTGGAAAAATCTTATTAAAGAAGCCATGACTAAAGTACAGCTATGGAACAGGTGGAAAATGTCAAAACTGAAATGGGTTTTTATGATTAAAATGTGTTTTTTGGGTTTCTTTTTACATTTGGCTGCCATCTATTCCCTACCTAAGAATTTGGAGACATCTCTGCTCAGCTTGGTCTTTCAGGCTGTGTGGGGCAGTCGACTGAATCCAATTAAAAGAGGTATTTTGTATTTACCTAAAGAACGAGGAGGTTTACATATGAGAATCCTGTAGTTTTCTGTTTTTTAATTTTTTTATATGTTAATATTTGACCTTTATTGAGTAATTCCCTTCATCTTTGGTCTCCTTGAGTTGCTGATGTCCTCTCCCCTTGGCTGGAGGACTGGGGATTAGACACACCCATTGCAAAACAAAAAACATCTTCCTCTTTATTTTTGCTCACTTTTTGGAAAATGAAAATTATGGCGAGTGACAAAATTGACAATTTTGCACACCAAAAGGAAATATTTTTATACTACCATCCAACTTTCTTATTTTGTTCAAACCCCTGAATTTGTCAGCTATCCATAACAGGATAGGTATGATATTAAGTCCATGCTACTTCATTCCACGATGCCTCAGTACATGTGAGATGTCACTTGGTTGAGAGTTCATGGCAGGCTCAATGTCAAGAGCAACCTTAACCATAAACAGGTCGAGGAAAGGGCATGTCTTCATGTGAATATGTGTCAAGCACTTGTGGAGACAATAGAGCATTAATTTTTTTTTTCTGTCCTTATGCCCAGTGGTTTTGGTCGATACTTTCTATTCATTGGGCCTCTTCTCCCTTTACTAATTTATGACCCGACACTTTATTTTGGATATTTTCTCACTTTCAGGGAGGCACTATGATGTGGGTCTTTTCCATGGCATTTTGGGATGCATCAAATACCATATTTGGCAGACCCAATGTAAATGGTCCCTACAGCAAATTTTTTTAACTCTGGATCATTTATTCTGGATAATTAGAGATGTGGTTTATAATATTCAAAGAGACGACCAAGAGAAACTTCCTTCCCATGTCTATGGGAAAAAATGGAAACTCCTATCTTGGCTTGATACAGGCTAAGAGTCTTGGCTTGTTGTTGGAATATATCATGTTTTCATTACTAGAGCCGGGTATGATTTTTATACTTCTTATATTTTTGATCCTTTTTCATTATATGAATTTTGTGTATTGCATTTTAGTATTGCACGGTATGATTGACATTCACTGTGTTCTGTACTACTTATTTATGGTTTTTCATTTTCTTTTTTGTATGATTTGTATGACAAAAATACCTTTCTGTCTATTTTAGTTTTGTGTTGGAAACAGTTTTCGCTTACTCTTTTAGTGGGACAGGAAAGGGGGTTTTAGTATAAATATGGATTGCTTATGTTTTGGTTCCTGTACGATATCATACTTAAGTATGGTTTTGTTGTTCTTTCTTATAATTTTGTATGAAGTCAAATACTTTTGTATATTTGAAGTTTTGAATAAACAACTCCCCTACTCTTTTAGTGTATGTGTGGGGGGAGGGGAGGGGATGGGGGTTCCAGTAATATGATTTATGTTTGACATTCCTTTATGCTGAAATGCTTATTTATGTTTTTTCCTTGATTTCCTTTATGGTTTTGTTTGCTGTAATACATTTCTGTATATTTTTGTTTTGAAGTTTTTAATAAAAAAAATTCCCCTACTCTTACTGGAGGGGGCACTGATGGCACACTTCCTGATGGAGGGTCTAATGGAGTGTGGAGAGTAAGAGGAGCATCACACTAGGAGATGGTCCTCCATCCCAGAGTTTTTTTCTAAGGACGACGACGAACCAGAGCCCGAGTTGGAGGGTCTGCCAACCACTCCACAGTGAAATATGGAGTTTGATGCAGATACCAACATTACAGAGGCAAAAGCAAAACTTAAGCAAGAAATTGAGGAGCAGAAGAAGATTTTACTTATTGTGTTCACCGAGGATGAGGAAGATCATGTCCAGAAAAAAGCCAGTTTAAGGAAAGGATTCTTAGTGCCTCTCCCAGGGATGCCAGGAAGATGATCATGCTGGAGGCAAGCACAAGACATAAAGTACTGAGGTCACAAAGGTAAAATCCCCGGATGAGCTCACAAAGCAGCAGAAGGTGCACGAATGCAGGAAGGAATCACTTTCTGCAGCAGATCAAGTGAGAGTTGCCTTCCATGTAGGGAGTTCATTGCCCTAGGCAGCGGAATGGTCACCAGCTAGAGCACTGAGAAATGCAGGCTGGAGATTGACACAGAAGGGTCAATGGGAACCAGACCCCTCATGGAGTGATACGCAATCATTGAGTGCTCAGCAAACCCCAATAAATGTTCAGGTACCTTCAAAACATACTAATATTGATGCAGATGTCCAAGAGAATGCTGAGGTAGTTGCAGGAACCATAAAATTGCAAAAGAGAGACTCAGTTAAAGGCAAAGAATATGTACAGGCACAGACTGCCATGCATACTGGTATACAAACTTATTCAGATAACACTGAGTCTGCAACAAATGAACAGCCCACTTCTCTGGGCGAAACCACAGGGTAGAGGGCAGCAGAAACATCTGGAGATATACCAGACAAGGAGAGAGAGCCACAGTCTGCTCCTATAGTTGTGATGGAGACACCAAAGGCAAGGGCAGAAAAAGAGAGTGCTCCAGAGAACATGACCCCTGATACCTCCAGATGTTTCTGCTGCCCCCTGCCCTGTGGTTTCACCCAGAGAAGTGGGCTGCTCATTTGCTGCAGACTCAGTGTTATCTGAATAAGTTTGTATACCAGTATGCATGGCTCTCTGTGCCTGTCTGTATTCTTGGCCTTTACCGGAGTCTCTCTAAGGGCATAAACAAGATGCAGGTGGGGGACCTTTTCCAATATAGAAAAAGTACTAGAACAAGGGGGCATGATATGAAATTGGAAGGTGGTAGATTAAGAGGTAATGTGAGGAAGTTTTTTTACACAGAAAGGGTAGTCAACATTTGAAATAGTCTGCCACAGGAGGCAGTAGTGGCAAGCACAGTGGAGGGGTTTAAGCATGCTTTTGACAGGTACAAGGGGAGCCTGAGAGGGGAGGGAGGGAGTGATGAAAAACCATTGATCACATAGGGTCAGTGGCCACACACAATGTATAGGGCCCACAGGCAGACTGGATGGGCCTAGCAGTCCTTATCTGCTGACTATTTCTATGTCTCTATGTTTCTAGACACAAGAGGCTGAAAGCACATCCACAGCTGGGAATGCCAGAGAAGCATCAGAGGGCTTACCTCAAAGTGGGCCTACTATTAGAGAGTTGCCCCAACATCCTGAGTCTCTTCCATTTTCCCACAGACCTTGATGCTCTGAATTGTTTAACAGAACTGAGCCTCTGCCATGTCCTAATGTGGTTCATCTGTGTTATAAGGGAGGCATGCAGCCACGTCCTGACAGGCTCTACTGTATGTGGGAAAAACCTTAATAAAACATAGCATGAGATTTATGGCATCTGAAACGTATACTTTAATACATATTTCTGGTGAGGACAATTTTGATATAAGTTGTAGAAAACCACAGAGCTTGTACAGGTTCTGGTCATTATATAATCAGCATAAATTCTCACCCCTGTGGGCTCCATTTCTCATAATTCCACTGTCTAAACCTCTTATAAAATCTGTCACAATCATGTTCTACAATGAAAATGTCCACAGAGCCGATATTCATCATTGGCTATGTCAAAAGTGTGAGGTGCTGGGGGCACCAGAAGCAATAATGGATTCTGAACATTTTTGGAGTGGGGGGGTGGCAGTTTAAAGTCTGCATTCATCAAACTCCTGAGACAGTAGTACACATCCTGAGTAGTTTTTTCAAAGGTCCAGACAGAGGGGTGTGTTTCTATGCTAGCCAACCAAAGGCCTGTTATAAGTGTGGAGCAAGGACACACTTATCAAACACTTGTGACAGACTGAGATATGGGATTTGTAGTGATCTGGACCATATCAGCATGCAATGTGCAAATCACACTAAATGCAACCTGTGTGCGGAGCATGGCCATATCTATCAAGACTGCCCCATGGGCAGCGCACAACAAATGCTGCACCATTGATCCTGATGTATTAATCAGGAAAGCCCAGCAACAATCATATGAACAAGTTCCCCTAGCAGAGGGAACATTTTTATTTGTCCCAATGCAGAACCAAGAAACAGCTCCTGAAGGACAGGTTTCAACTGACCCTCCCCATGTCTGGGGAATCTGGAGGTGCACAGGATGAAACTCAAGGCAATGTGGCTTGTAGCCCACATGAGGAGATCAGAAATGGGCGGATGACTCAGAGAAACAGGCACCATCTATGCCCTCCTCCAAGTTGGTTGGCATCAGCCACCAGAAGAAGAAGAAGTGCAAGGAACACTAAAACTGGTTTGAGTCCACTGATATGGCCACTGAAAACAAATTTGCAGTTTTGGCATCTCAATCAGAGGGGCCCCATGGACAATGAGGGGATGTTTTAAGACACGTCTTCCATGCCAGGGCAGCAGGACATGGATGAATTGACAATAGCGATAGTACAAGGGGAAGGGAGAAAAAAGAAGAAAAAGTAAAAAAGATGAACCCTTCTTGTACTTTCAGCATTAAATGAAATCCTTTTCTGTAGCTTCCTCAAACACTTGCAGCTTGAAAAAATGTGCAGAAAAGGAGGATGTTATTGTCTTTATTGCATGATTTACAGTTAGATGTGGTATTTTTACAGGAAACATTGATAGACTCTGTTGCCCTAATGATTGCTGTTAGGAAAATGTGGGTTTTGGGACCTTCCTACTGGTCGTTTGGGCCTGATAGGGCAGATGGAGTAGGGATTATATTTACAGGGCATTCTTTTTCTTTCCAAGTTAGTGGATTTGTTCCTGGGAAGAGTGTTAATAATAGATGGGTACTAGCATAACAATCCCAGTAGATTTAAAAACGATGTATGACCCACAGTCCTAAGCTGATAGAGCAGAACTTTTTGAGGCTTTACAACCCTTTTAATGACTGCAAAAAAAATGTCTATCTAAGGGGGACTTTAATTGTACAAATGACATCCAGGATAGAGAGGAGAAAGGCAAAAAAGTATACAGTGATTCCCACACCTTTAAGCAATTGATTACCTTGTCTGAGCTTCATGACTATTCAAAAGCACCCAGATCAGGTATTCAGTTTACTTATGTAAGGAACACTCTGAGCACCAAGATTGATTATGTTCTGGTGTCCAAGACAGTTAAGACACATACAGCAATGGCAATCCCAATTGAATGTTAATATCATTTACTGTTAAAAGCAGTACCTAGTCTGAACCCCAAGTTAGTGAAGCCCCTTACATGGTGGAGAATGAACACAGTAGTATTAACAGAACAAGTAGTAAATAAAGAAATATTATTGATTTTTATAGCCAGAGTATCCATCTTGAGCCTGTATGATAATGTGGTGGAATGGTGGGAAGATACAAAAATAGACATTGAAGATTGGTTGACCTCTTAAGGGAAGCAACAGTCTCATGACTAATTTACAAAATATCAGCATCTTAGGAACAGATTGTACCAGCTTTTCTTGGAAACTTATCGATGTAGTGAGAATTCAGTTGATGACATCGTGAAGGTCAAGGTAGAAATGAGACACTATCAATATGATAGGTCATCTTCACTACAGGCTGCCATGTCTTTCGGAACCCAGAAATCCCTTTATGTGGAGCCTTGTGAAACTTGCAAAGACAGGTGACACAATGCACAGCTGAATAGTTTAACACCTACTGAGGAACAGCTGACTAAACATAAGGATATTAGATGGACAGTGGAAGAACATTTAAGCAGGTTCAGTGTAGAATATACAGCCCCTTCCCCCCCCCGAGTCAATACATTTCTTTTTGAAAGATATACAGGTAAATCCCCTACCTAGTTACAGGACACATTCTTTACTAAAGCCCATTTCACCTCAGGAAGTGGCAACAGTAGTCAGGACCTTAAAGGCAAGAATTTTCCCTGGTCGAGATGGAATACCAAATGAATTTTATAAAAGCTTCAGTGAGTGGTTAGTGGTTATACTGGCTAATTTATACAACTTTATTCTGTCTAGCTTGGAGGATCTTCCAGTAACCTTTGCAAAAGGACTTATTAATTTTTTACCCAAGGATGGGGATGAAAGATGTCTGGCAAATTGGAGGCCTATATATCTGTTGAACTCAGACTTTAAAATCTTGATGTTACTTCTACAGAAGAGGCTCCATGAGGTAGTCAAGAGGTTGATACATCCAGTACAAATCTACACATTGCCTGGGAACCTCAATATTTAGAGACGTAAAGTAGTATTTTAAAGGGACAGAAACACAGAGTTTTTTTTATTATAACTTGACCAGAGCAAGGCCTTTGATAGTCAGTAATGATTTTTCATTCCAGGTGTTAGAACATTATGGTATAACAGTTCAGTTTGTGAATTGGATACAGAAACTATATAGTAAGGCTGTGATCACCCCGCTACTGCATGGAAGGGAGGGTGCTAGCATTCCAATATGGGTGGGGGTCAGGCAAGGGTGCTCCCGAGTCCATTGTTATATTTATTTGCACTGGACCCATTTATTCAGTCTGTTCTGCAAAATCCACATATATGAGGTATCTATGACACCAGAGAGGGAGAGAGCACTAAACTAACCATCTTAAGGAAATTATTTGTGTCTCTTCATACAGGATACAGTAGGGGTAAACCATGTACTTGAAGAGATGGAAATATATTTGATAGTGTCGGGGTGGTTTTAAAGAAGGAAATAAGTAAAGGGACAACTTTAGGCCCTTTTTCTAAACAAGTTACAAAAGTGACATGTATACAAATAGTGGAGGGTCCTATAAAAATATTAGGAATTTGATTTGGACATGACGATAATACACAGTTGAACTGGGAGAAAGGCATGGGCTAAGGTGAAATGAAAGTATAGAGGTGGAAAAGCTGGACCCTGTCAAAATTAAAAAAAAATACATATTATTAAACAATAATTTTTTTCACCTCCCACGCTCCCCAACTGGCCGCTCATTCGGGTCACCTACTGTAGGTGCATCCTGCTGGCACTCTGTCCCCACCACCAACCATCACCCCACATTACAGCCCCCGCGAGTAACCCAACATTTCCCTTCATTGGATGGGTCTCTCCCTTCTAGGGGGAAGGCACCGGTGGGGTTGGCCAGCATAACTTACTTGGCCTGGGTGCTGCTGGGGTTGTTAATGGCTGTCCAGGGCTTCATGACAGTGGGGGACCAGCAACCATCATCTGTCCAGTCAGGAAGCCTTTTTCCTGTTTTTTCTTTCTGGGAGCGTGACAGGCCAGGACATCAAGGCATGAGCCAACATCCATCATGCTCCCTAAGCATCAGGACCCGATGTGCTGCCATGACTCCAGCCTCCACCAGAGGTTGGCAAACACCAGGCCACATACCCCCCTCCCCTCAGGAGATGGCAAGCTATCATAGGATGTTCGAGCAATCTACCCCCCCAGCCAGCCCTCTGACTCCCAGGTCCATTCGTGAACCTGGGTTGTCGGTGTCGCAATCGGAAATCCAGCACTGCACCAGCGGGATGGCTATTAAACCATTTTTAATACCAACCCTGTTATATATAGGGATGTTTTTTCCATTACCTGTAAACTATGAAACCAAGATCATTAGCATTGTTTCCAGATGTTATGGTGGAGGCGGCTGAACCCAGTAAAGAGGGTATATACTGTATGCATCTACCCAAAATAAGAGTGGGGTTGGGAATGGTGAACCCTGTTGTTTTTTTCTTCATTCTTTATTTTGGATAGGTTCTTTACAGCTTTCATTTAAGGACACGGAGTCCCCGGCTAAATTTTGGATTTGGCGGATTCTGGCCCAGTACTTCAATAGCTGGACTGACTTATCACCTTTAGTAGGTAAACAAATGAATATCTAGAACACAATCATAAATCAGTAAGACATCAGTCCAAAAAGTCCATAAAAAACTTAAATTATCTTTTATTCTTCTTTTAACTTTGCACCAAACATGTTCAACCAGCTACAATTTCATAGTTTCACACCACTTCTTCAGGCCAATATTAATAACACAGTGCTGATTCTAAACATAAACAAATAAAAAAATCATAAACTTTCTCATAATGATATTCTTGTATTTTTTATATGTATTTCATTAGTATCCAGTCACACAGATATCCCACCATCACTAAACAACAAAATTCTATTCTTAAGATACATTAAGTGAATCTTACAGTGATATGATCAATATCAGAAACAGGTATGAATAGTGTATACTGGAATGTTTGTGTTATAACAACAAAGTAAAAACGAAGTATCAATTAAGTTGCACGTTCATTAATGGTAATGATACATAGTCATACTATTATAGTCAGAATGCATCTTAAGAATAGAATTTTGTTAAAGTTAAAAAGTTTGTGAAGTTAAAAGAAGAATAAAAGATTATTTAAGTTTTTTATGGACTTTTTGGACTGATGTCTTACTGATTTATGATTGTGTTCTAGATATTAAGCCTATAGTAAGATTGTCCAGATGTATAGATAGGAAACAGGGCAACCTATACCAACTGAGTTTAAAACAAACAAATGAATATCCCAATGTGTCTTAGGTCAGCCTTGCAGAAACTAATTAAGTGGCGGGTGACAAAACAAGAATTGGTCCAACTTGCAAGGAAACAGTTGTGCACTCTGATTTTGGAGAAAGAGGGGGTACAATGACCTGGGTTTAAACAGTGTTGACCATCTAAGCAGTGAGGGTCTCAGAGCTGCCCTCCCCACACACTGAACTTGCTCAAGTACACTACTGGGTAAATAAGCATTGTAGGAGCCTGCCAGATTCACTGCTCACTCGCTGCCTAGCAGCTTTCTGGACTATTAGACTTTAATTATTTAATGTAGATTGTTAAAGGGGCTAAATTTCTTTTGTGTCCCCACACATGTGGAGATAGTTTATTTTTGCTTTAAAACCATCCGAAAGCAGGGGCCATTACATTTGCCTTGCAGCCCGTACTGAAGTTTGTGTTTTGGCACCAAGTCTTTGTTTAAAAAAAAAAGTCTACAGTTACCTGCCTGACTGTGTGCAATGCGACTCTGTGCTACCTGCCTTTAATTTAATTTAACTCTTAACAGCTCTACCTGCCACCAGCAAAGCCTTGATTTATAAATTAAGGATTTATTTAATCCCCCTATCTCAGTCAGGCAGCCTGTTTCTACTGCAGCATTAGGCTCTTTTAATTTAATTCTTAAACAGCAACTCTGCACTTCAGTAAGTGTTTTCATAAATCAGATGTTTAAGCTGTTAAAATTTACTAGAGAATACATTTTTTTCATTTTCAACATTTGTTTCAAAGGTTTACCGCATATCTTGGTAGGCCATCTGAAAAGTCTGTATAGAAAACATTTACCGCTCCCCTGTTAACCTCACAGTGCCTTGGTTTATGGCATCATAGCGCTCACCATGACAACAGACTGTGATGTCACAAACAGCAATTATGTGGTTAGCAGGGGAGAGTCAGATACATTTTGAAAGCCTTGATGAAACAAGTGCTGCATTTTCTACAATATTTAGTAGATCAGCAGGAGGGGAAGTAAAAAAACAATAACAAATAACTAAAAAACAATAATGTTAAAACATAATTTGTGTAACTCTAGTGTTTTAAAGCTTTTTATTATAATAGAGAGTTGCTCTTTAAGAGCTCTATCAGCCACCAGCTCAGGCTTGATTTATAAAATAAGGACGTATTTAACCTCCCAATCTCAGTTGGGCTGTCTTTTTCCACTACAGCATTAGGCTGTAAGGGCAGAGAAATAAAGTCTGCACTAACTTAGGAAGTGCCAGTCAGCTCAGCAATCCAGAGCTTTGCTCCGGTTTCATTGTGGCGCCATTCCAATAATTGATGCCTTCTGTGCATGTAACTCTGTATGCAAGCCCTCCCATAAGTCTCCTTGCTTAATTTTGTTCCCTTCTCCCTCTCCTTTTTCCACAGCTGGGCCACTTGAGGTCACGAGGGTCTCGGAGCTGCCCTTCCCCACACCGAACTTGATCAGGTATGCTACGGGGAAAATAAGCATTGGAGGAGCCTGCCAGATTCACTGCTCACTCGATGCCTAGCAGCTCTCTGGACAATTTTTCCCCACCGGCCCCACCACCACCCTTGGTCGACACTGGCTATATACCTACAATCACATAATTGTTTGAAACCAATCAGCCCACTTTGCCATCTACAGACTATACTAGCTCACTACTAGAGGCCACCATCTCAATTACTTTGCCTTTAAAAACACATTTCAAATACAACATGATTGTCTTCTTTCATGTCCTTATCCAAACCTGCACAATACAGATTTTTTTTCTCCCTCCCCTCCCACTATCCCCATGGAATAGCCTCTGATATGGCTTCCCCAAGTCTGCTTACCTAATCGCCACCTCAGAATTACCCCCCAGTACCACCAATATTCCTTCTCCCCTGTTCTACTCGGCGGCAATTATACCCCTAACCTAAGCTACACTGCAATCAGGACCTTGTTGGAACTACCTCCCCTCTTCCCACACTGTTACCCACTATGTAGCCCCCATCACTCCTTGTCTCCAGCCCTATTAGCCCAACTTGTCCACACCCTCCCTATACCAGTCTGGCACACCAAAATCACCACTACCCCATGCTTCCGCCACTCCGTATCCAAATTACTCCAGAAAGCTCTTGTCCGGCATGCTCTCCTCCTCCTCCTCCTTCTTCTCTCAGGGAATGTAATCCTAATCCTGGACCACCTTTGATTAGAGTTATCAAGGATGGCAGGCATGGTGGCCTACTACTGGCCTCCATTAGCATCTGCAGCCTACCTAGAAAGTTCACTCCTCTCCAGGGCTGGATCACCCAACACACCCCTGACATCCTGGCCTTATCTGAGACCTGGCTCTCTAAAAATATCCCAGATGCCTCTCTCACCCTCAGTGACTACTCCATCTTCCGAGCAGACAGGACAGGCAAGAGGGGAGGTGGTTAGCCATTTATGTCAAAACATCTCTGTAAGCCCTCACGGTCCCCCTTCCCCAGCCTGCACATGGTTCCCAAGCCATAACCATCAAAGTCACCCTCGGCACTCCCGGTAAACCACTATACATTATGGCGGTTTACATCCCCTCCTCAGATCAAAAACACGCCTTTGATTCTATATTGTCCAGCATCACCCATCTCCCTCCCAAGAGTGAAGTGATTATTATCGGAGATTTTAACATGAATTAGCTATCCACCTCATTAACCACCTACAAAGATGCTGTCAGAGTTTATGACCTCGCCCAGGTTGTCCAGTCCCCCACCAGGCATGACCCCAGATCACGGTCCTCCACTCTTATTGACCTCATCTTTACTAACCTTCCCAATCACCTCTCCAAGGTTAAAGTGCTCTCTGACATGACAAGTGACCACTACCCCATCTCCTGCTGGTGGTCGAATAAAATCCCTCCCAGCCAACCTAAAGTTGCCATCCAAAGGTGCCTCAAAAGAGGAGCCCTCTCACACCTCAAAATGTAGCTCTTCCTGTGACTGGTCACCCATCCAAACTGCCCAGACTGTAGATGCTGCCCTCATCTCCTTTATTACCACCTTCAACACTGCCTGTGACATCTTCACCCCTACACAAAGCAGGTCTTAAAAAACAGGGATACCCCATGGATCACACAGATCCTCCTTGACCAGATGCACCACAGAGATAACCTCTGGCATAGGGCCCAGAACTCCCAGCTACCCCATGACAGACAATTCTACAGAGAGGTGAGAAACAAATGCAACTGGGCCATCTGGCTAGCTAAGGCAACCTACTATAAGCAAGCACTCTCCACCACATGGGGATCAGGGAAAAATTTCTGTAACAATATTAAGGAACTATGCGGGTAAACCATCTCTCCTGCCCCAACACAGCTTCAAGTCAAGGGAGCCATCTCCCAGGACCCCACCACCATAACCAATGCCCTAAACACCACCTTCTCAGACCTCAGTCACATCCTCCTGCAAAACTTCTATCGCTAGCCTCCCCCTCAGTCACCTCTGCCTCAACATCCCCCCTCCCTTCTGGCTGTGAATCATCTCCTGCAGGAAAGCTAAACTCTACCTCTCCAAAGCCTTGCACAACTTGAGCTACAGCAGCGACTCCCTTGACCTCAAAATTCTCCGACTAAAACTGGACGAGACCCTGCCACACCTCACCAAACTACTAAACTGGTCGCTGCACCAAGGTCAATTCCCCGCTCTCTGAAAAAGAGGAATTATCACTCTGATCCTAAAGAATGGTGATCCCACCTTCCCCGGTAACTATAGACCCATTTCTATCCCCCTCCCCGTCAAAAGCTCTCAAAAAAATTGTATCGTATCAGCTCACTGATTACCTGGCCAAACACAATCTGCTCTGCCACGAACAACACGGTTTCAGGAAGGGACTCAGCACAACCACAGCCCTACTCGAATTTACATCATACAAACACAAGGCACTGAAACAGGGGTCAATAGCAGGAGAAATCTATGTCAATCCGACCAAACCATTCTGCACTGTCAGTCACGCACTACTTCTCCACTCCCTCCCCTCTTACCATTTCATCCCTGATGCTATCTCCAGGTTTAAAGACTATCTCACTGGCTGGATGCAACAAGTCACAATTAACTCCACCCTCTCCGACAAGTGACCAGTCCTAATGGGTGTCTCTCGAGGGTCAATTCTAGAACCACTACTTTTCACTCTCTTCTTAAACTCCTTCCCACAGCCCTGCTGTGGAAAGCTTTTGCTCTATGCAGATGACGCCATAGTATTCTGGAAACACCCCAATCCTATCTCTCTCCAAAATACCCTACAAAGGTTTTTTAGAAAAATAGAATCCTTGTTCACTGATCATCGTTTAATACTAAACTACAACAAGATGAAATCTATGATCTTTGCCCACTGCCAAAGCCCATACAGTAATGCCCTGCTATCTATCTCAAACTCACAGGGCCTCTACATTCAACAAGTCTCAAATTTCAAATATCTGGGTGTCACGCTGGACACTTCCCTCACCTACCACACACAAATTAAACACCTTTCCTCCTCTGTTAACACCCAACTAGGGATTCTATACAGACAGAAACACTGCCTACCCCACCAGGCCTTACTTCTTGCTGTAACCTGCTCAGTTCTTTCATTGATTGACTACGGTATTGTAATTTATGGCACCACTGACTAAACAGCCCTACATTGCATTAGCCTAGCTCTCAGCAAAGCTTGCTGACTGGTCACAGGCTGTGATAGATTAACCCACATGTGTGTGCTCTACAAGCTTGCAGACTGGCTGACCATTGAAGGGAGACTTAAGTACCACACTTGCCTCCAAGCAAACAAAATACTTATGAATCTTATTCCCAAGGGCCTCCACCCCCTCATCCAGCCAGCCCCTCATAGGAGGACTCCTAGGTGCCCTGCAAGCACCTCCCTCCTAGTCCCCCACTGTAGGACCTCATTGAGGCAAAGATCTTTCCATTATTGTGCTCCCCTCTGGCTTAACAACCTACCACCCTCCATCACCCTGGCCCCTAGTCTTGGCCAATTTAAAACTGGTATCAAGAGCCTTCTTCTTGACTCAGAGGCCTGTGGCTGTTACCAACATTCATCCCCTAGTCCAAATATTACAGATGACTGGCTCGTCCCCTGACTACATCCCCAGGCCTACAACCTAGCTGTATTTAAACCTCAACTCAGGGCTCTGTAAATGACCCTCTGAATCTGTAACCTGACTTGTTTCACTACAATGATCCAGGGTCCTCTAAGACCCTAGAGATGGTAACCAACCAATGTAAATACACTGTACTGTGACCTATGTATAATATGTTTAAATGTAATGTTTGTGCTTTTGTACTGACGTGGAGCCTTTGCAAAGGAGTCAATGACTCAAATGATTTTAATTTTGATTTTTTTAATAAATAATTAAAATAAATAAATAAAGCTGGTCTGTAAGCAACTATGAAATAAAATAATTCCAGAGAGGATGTGGGATGTTCAATGGCTGTGTGCATATGGGAGATTACAGGTGAAGGACAATAATAAACACAAGGCAGTGGAGAATAGGTTCTGCCTCTATCCAGAATGTCAAGTGCAAACTGAAACAATGGGGCATTTTTTATCTACTCATGGGTATGCTTCACAATTTTGGAAATTTGGAGCTCAAAAATGGAACCTGCAGTGGTTGAAAATGTTGACGTATGAACAATTAGATTTACAGGTAAGTGATTTGGGGGATTTAGCACTACACTGTGATGCCAGGACCCTAGAGGTAGTTTGTGCTTGCCTGATGTATTATCTATGGCAGGCAAGGTGTCAATTTGTTCTGCAACAAAAGCACATGCCATACAGAACTTTATGCACTATTTGTGAAAATGTGTTGCAGTCTATTTGTCATTCAGATTGTAACTGCATCACACAACAACAGTAATGATGTGGTGGAGGGGGTGTTTGTTTTTCCAGACATATAAGTAGGACACTGATGATTCAAATGGAAGCTATATATGAATGACAGGTTTGAGGGTATCAACATTATTTTTTTCACTTTTGTTGTTTTTTTCAGTATTCTGCCCCATGTGTGATTTTTAGTTTAAATACTGTACCTATAATGACATTTTTTTTCTTTTCTTTTAAGGACTGTCTAGAAAGTAAGGTGTGTAATTGTATGAAGTAACACTTATTTGCTTTCTAATTCTGTATCTTATGTTCTAGACACCGTTTGATTTCTTTATGAGAGTATGTGATATCAACATACTGTATAAGAATAGTTTAGGTGTAGTAATAAAACATTCCCCTGCTCTTTTTGAGAAGTGCCATTGGATCTTTAATGTCCACCTGAACAGGCAGACAGGACCTTGGTTTCATGTTTCATCCAAAATACAGCACCTCAGGAGTGCAGCATTCCCCTAATGATGCTCTACAGTGTCAGTGTTGGGATTTACCCCAAGTGCCTGGTGTTGGACTAGAGCCCACAACCCTTCAGTCTTCAGGCCTCAGAGGTGAGAGTGCAACCAGCTGAGCCACTAACACTTGAATCTATAAAATCCATAGGTTTACAGTGCTGCTATTCTCATATTGTTTTCAAACACTAAAGGTCATCATAAACATTGAGAAAAGAAATATAAATTTTAATAATGTACCAGCATCTAGGAAAACAGCTTTTAAATATAAAAAAATGGATACAGTTCAGTTTATAATTCATAAATTGTCTGTGTTTTATCTACACTCATTCTTAATCTTGAGAACATTTGTTTGAAAACAGGATCATTTGCGGAAGTTTTCATTTCATTAGTTGCTCCTGCTTTACCTGTTAATGAAAGTCACAGTCCTGTGCCAGAGAAATCACAATGCGGTGTTGTGGAAATACAGGTAATTATGATGTAACAAATAGAAGGTTAAATCCTATGGACTGGAGACAAATATCCTATTTTCATTCCGATATCATCAGAAGTAAAGACTTAGTGAGATACATACAGAAAAATGAATGAACCGTAAGAAGAATTATATCTACAGTAAATATCATAGTTTGAAAAAGTTTTCCTGGATACAGGGAAATTGCCTTAATGAGTGAGATCCTGCATATCTGTTCTGCTAATTTAATTGAATATTGCCTTTTCTTCTTTTTAGAACCACAAACTAATGATCACATTAAACTCTCTCTCTCTCTCTCTCCCTCTCTCTCTCGGGATTGTGTGTTGCTCTGCCACTCTCTCTCTCTCTCTCTCTCTGTCTCTCTCTCTCCCTTGGAAATGGATCACTGTATGCTTCACAGAGAGAGAGAGAGAGAGAGAGAAAGAGAGAGGAGATTGCTGGGGGGGAAGCCCTCCCCCTTCCAATCTCCTTGAGACTGTGTGTATATCTCACTCTCTTTCACCACCGCGTATGCCTGGTGTGTCTGTCAGCTGGGGGGGGCAACATGGATTGAAAACATGGAGAAACCAACACACCTCTCCGAGAGAGAGCGACACACCCAACAGGGACTGTGGCACTTCTCTCTCTCTCTCTCTCTCTCTCTTTCTCTCTCTTTCTCCTGTCTCCTGGTCTGTGGCTGTGTGCTGCAGTTGCTCGGGGGGGGGGATCTGAATGTTTCTTTCACTCTCTCTCTCTTTTGCAATCTGCCATACAGGAACATTGCCACAAATCTACAAACAGAAACAGGACATTCTGCATTGCATGCCCCACTGTCAGTGTGTCTGTCTCTCACTTAGGTATGGGGAAGGGGCAGCAACGATCTTCACCTTGGAGCACACTGCTCTACTCCCACTCTTTATATTTGTATCTCTTGCTTATCACATACGTTCCACACAGATACACAAGAAGAAGCTAGAGTCTCTCTCTTTTTCTCAATGTCTGTCACACATGCCAGTGTTCTCTCTCCAGCTGCCTTCAATGACAGCATTTTTCAAATATACAGGACTGTCATACACAGTGAAAATAAAATAAAAAAATAAATAAAAAAGGGCAGAAAAAAAAAGGAAGAGACTCTAGGTTGTGAACAGCAGGGATTCCCTAGCACAGCGTTGAGTTTCTCGCTGTATCTTTCTCCCTCTCTCTCTCTCTCTCTCTCTCTCCCCCTCTCTGTAGCTTATGGGGACTGACACTACACACTAAATCTTTTAGGGGTGGGGGGATGGAATTGCAGGCACCTTCACAACTCTCTCTCTGTGCTCAGCATGGAACTCAGGTGGGGGGACAAGCGAGTGACTGCAAGTTCCAGACAGCAGGGATTCCCTGTCACAGTGCTACGCTTCTCACTGTGTCTTTCCCTCTTTCTCTCTCCCAGCAGCTTTCCAGGACTGACACTGTGCACAGAATCTCATATGGGGTGGGGGGCCAGGAATTGTGATCCCTTTACATCTCTCTCTCTCTTCCTCTTTCTCTCTCTTTCTGTCTGTGCTCAATGTGGAACTTAGCGGACACTGCAATACAGGTATTGTGTATTGCTGTGCACACTGGAATAGTGCAGTGATGTGGTCAGTAGGGACAACATGGATGGATTGTTTCCAAATGAGGAGTCCTTTTCCTGATGACCGCAAAAGGACTGCAGGTCTCAGCCCACTGCAGCCCTAAAAAGAAAAATGGGAGATCAGTTTCCAGCATTTCTGCAGTTGTTGCATTTTGTTCTCCTGCAAGGGAATGATTGAGTGGGTACTGGTGGGCTTCCTAGTAGTGGAAGCTCAAACAGCTTTGTTGTGTAGAAAGACTTTTTTTGTGATGAGGCTACCAAACAGCAGGACTCATCATGGCGGCATTTTTGTTGGGGTAATATATGACTGCCTGGGCTTCACATTTGGTGCTTAAATGAAACCAGTGTTTTTTGGGTTTTCTTCATTGGCGTGAATGTTTTATATGTTCTGGGGGTAGTACTACTCATACGACTGACACTGCAATACCCACTACTAGTAAGCGTCAAATCCCTCCTGTCCTCTCTGTATTCTTCATCATCTACATCTCTAAAGTGGTGTCATCTGACACCTGGTGTTGAGCTCAACATACAAAGTGCTTTAAGTGAGTGAGTCCATAAAGAGTTTGTGAAGTTTAAATTTGCCCGTGACATTCTAGCAAAGTCAGGAAATTTGCCTCCACGCAGCAATATGTGAAATTTTGCTACTAGGCTATGAATTCGTCTATCTAACTTTGCCTTTTTTTTTTTTGCTGAATTTTGCCACGGTTTGGAATTTCTCCAGCGAATCATGGAATTTCACCCATAAACAGCAGATTTTTGCCCGCGAATTGTGAAATTCCACCATTCACAGCAAAATTCCACACTTCATGGGTGAAACTCCATACTTTGCAGTTGGAGCTTCGTACTTCATGCCCACAAATGAATCCACTAACTGCACTAAATTTGTGGATTATTTGTGGAGAGAAGTTTCCCAACTTCGACCATCTCTAGTTGTCCACAAGTACCTAGGTGACTGAAAAAGCTGATATATTGCCATTGTATCATCCTCAGGATCAAGGACATAAAAATCCCAAACTAGGGTTTTGTAGCAGCTAGGATTTTACATGGGGCAAAATTTGTGATGGTGAGATAGTGGTTGGAGCAGTTGGAGTTTTATGTGGTGCATTCCTAACTTCTGCTTGACCTGTCAGGGCACTGTGTATACTGGGGTCAACAACAGGAGGAAAAGCAGCTGTAGATGAAGGAGTATGATTAGGTGTGACATTAACATTTGCCTTGGACAATCCAGGTCCTGGAAATGGACCTTCCCAAAATCTGATTCTATATCAGTACCTCTTCTTTCTTGATTTTCTGGCTCCAGTGGGGAATACATATCATCATCACCAGAGCTGCCAATATACTCCTCCTCAGCGGTGTGATCATCCCATTCTTCATCTTTACCCTCCTCACCCACATTTGTAAATGTTTTAATGCTTGACTGTTAGGGCTTAACAATCAAAAATGTGCAAAGTGCAGCACAACATTTTGCACTGCACCTTGCACTTGCATGAGTACTTGAAGATGCTATATTCAGTGGAATAGTGCACAGGTGCTGTTCGACTGAATATAGGGCCTAGTTGGCCCAGCTCTAAGCCAGTTAACGCTGTCCTGTCAGGGCTCCCAAAGTATGCTGCCAGAATGGATAGTGGTGGAGAACTATTCCCAATATTCAAAGGGACCAATGCAAATGAGCCCATTGGGAATGCAAAGTGCTAAATGGCCATTTGCATGGGTAGCAAGGCAGGTTAGTGTGGCTCTGCCCCCCCAATTGGCCGTTCCCAATGAAGTAAACATATCCCTGGTGCTAGTGGTACCCCCTCCCTCTGATCCCAGCCCTGGCTTCACCAATATTATATCTGGTGCTAGTGATAACCCCTCACTCTGATTACAGCCCCAGTGTTATCAGTATTTTCATTGATACTAGTGGTGCCCTCTGATCCCAGCCCCATTGTACACTCATATGTTCCTGGTGGTAGCTCTGCACTCCCACTGATGACCAGATCTGGCAAACAAGAAAACCCCACCCTGGCATCCAGTGGTCCCTCCAGTGGCAGCATGCACCCTCCACTCATTGTATCCACTGTGATGGTGCCACCTCTTTGGTCAGCTGCCATATGTACAGTCAGGGCGTGCGCCTCTTATTTATAGTAGAAAATCCAAGGATTTGACTTCCCATCTCTGCTCACCAAAAATAATGCTCCATACAATGTTGTAATGGGATAATCCATAAAGTTTAATACTAAAACGCCAACAAAGGAGTTGAAAAGACACCCCTCCCCTCTGCCAAATGTTTTCATGCAAGAAGGTGCTTTTTCAAGGCATGAATGGGCTTGCAGTGGGTACTGTACTCTGTCATTCACAAAGCTGTGAATGACGAAGTACAAACCACCCACTATAACCGATGATTAACGAGGTCACCAATGGGCTTACAGGTGTACAGTAGCTGTTATTCACAGGCAGCTCTGTCGGCAGGCAGCTGTGGTGGCATGTGGGTGGGTTGAGCTGCTCACTGATGATTGGACCATGCTGGGAAAGGGAGCAGGGTGGGTGGGGGTGCCTGTGTGGGTGGAGGTCTGCTGGACCACCAGGAGTTATCAGGACTCCATTCGTTGTTGCGATTGGGTCTGGGTAGGGAGGGTTCTACTGTTCAACTGGACTACTGCTGATGTGCTTGGCATGCTACCAGGGACTTGGGCAGGGAGGATTTTGCTTTACAATGGTACATCTGCCTTAGTCAGTGGTGTTCTACCGGGGATGCAGGCAGGGAGGAGGGAAAACTTGACCACCAGGGCTACTTTGTCTACATACACAGAGACTGCGATCGGGCCAAGGATGGGTGTGGGGGTACCACAGAACTGCAGGGGGATATCATTTATATATGTTTATTTAGTATGCTTTTTTCTGCCATTGGACGCCGGGTTCCTCAGCCCGGTCACGGTCCCCCACATCTATGCTCACATGAGTCGTGCCTCGTCGCTAACCCTGGCTTACCGCCCCCCAGGGTAGGGTCACAGCACTGGCCCCTAGAGTGCCACAACATCAAGATAGGTCAACAGGCTGGCCTTGGAGCTATTGAAGCTGATTGCAGACTTCATTCTGGGTGGGCAGCCAATTAATTTTTTTTCCAGTGTCTGGGGACAGGGACATCTAATGACAACCAGCATCTGCCCTGCCCCCCTGTACAAGTGGCACCACTGTGCTCAGTATACCCAGCCTCTACTATGTGTCTGTGTTGTGCTGAACACTCTACCCCTTCCCCCTCAGAGAAGGACAGCAGTCCTCGGATGCTCAATCCTTCTCCCCTGGCAGGCCCTCTGAAGTTCCGGTCCATTTCCAAACCCGGGTCGCTGGCATCACAAGGAGGCAACCTGCCCCTGTGCCAGTGGGCTGGCGCTTGCTAGGGGATATGTGTCCCACACACAGCCCTTGAAGGGCACCTGGCACATTCTGCCAGGTGCACCTCTGCAAGTCACATGCAAATGTAGCCATAATGACTTAGAAATTACTCCATTGTGCCTTGCAAACCTAATGGTCCCATTTGCATGTTTCTGGCTGTGAATGGCAACATTGGGCACAGTGCATCTTCAAGGGGTTGCACTGGAGCATCTTGGGTTTGGTGTAACTATGGTATTCACAGAGGGGATGTGCCAGGAGCATTCTCCGGTGTGTCTTCTGTGAATACCACAGTTTGAGCTCAGCACATCTCAGTTGCGCAGGGCAGCCAGGATGCACCTAGCGCATATGCTTTGAGAATCCTGACCCCAAAATTTATAGAATGTCATGTATCATTATAAATCATAACATCATTTTTAGCTAGTCAGAAATGTTTGTTTCAAAACATTCTTGGCAGTCTTACAAAAGGGTAACCCATGCAAACAGTTCTAAAATTCTGAAGTTCAGTTGGCATAGTCTATTTCTCACAAAGTGGACTCTCTAATAGTCTGCAAAGTAAAGTAAAAACCAAAAAATTGTGATTTTAAAATCAAATTCCACTTTTTTTAAAATCAAATTCTTCAAGATTTTTTATAATTTGTACAGTTACTGTGTATCTTATGCTGTAAGAGTACATTCTAGAATTCATTTGGTGAGAAAACTACTGCCAACCATTTTCATTTCCAAATTACTTGAGCCTATATTTGTCAGTAATAACAGCTTTGATGAGTGTGAAAGACTGTCAATGTTTACTGAACGTTGATGAGATAAAGATGCTGAAATTGAATGTTAGGTGAGCTAATGTTTACTGAATGTCGATGAGATATAGATGCAGAAACTGAATCTTAGGTGAGGTAATGTTAGTTTGTTTTACGCCAGCTCTTTCCACAATCTGATAAAAAATACATTTGCTCAGCTGAAGAGCTACAGAGGAAGCATTCTACAGCTACCCACAGTACCCAAGCCAACAAGTTGCACAAGACAAAATAAATCCATTGGCATCTGCAATACACTGAGAACACAGACTCCAACTTCTATTACACTATATTGACAGCTCCTTCCTAATCACTGGAGAACTGAGATACTGCGCTGCAACAAGAATGTCACATCAAATAGTAAAAGCTAACATGTCACACGCCTTAGACAATTTATACTAAGACATATCAAAAGACACACCAATACATCAGTTTAGCTCAGAGCACTTGCTATACCTATACAACTTCTAGTTATAGTTTACTGGGTAAAACAAGCCTGAATAATTTAACACTCTGGCTTCTGCCTTTACTGCTATGTATTGTTCCTTTTTTTTTTTGCTTTGCAGTATAGGTGATAGTAATTTAAAATCTGTCATTGTGCTACCTGTGTTTTTTATGAGTGGTGAAGAATATGCAAGTAAATGAATTTGAGGAATATTGCTGTGTTGTGGTAACTAATGCAGTTCTTTTCTAATTGACTAAATATTTTATACATTGTATATTCTTTGTTTCTTTTCTATTAGAGACCTCAGTGTTTATTTGTAGGTTGTTATTGATAGGATTTAAACACCATGGCACAACTGGGGGACAGTCAGCATTATTTTACCTCTTTAAACATTCCCAGCACTTATTATTATAAAAGGTTCTATCATGCACACAGTTTCACAGTTCTGAAGTGCTATGTTCATATGGCTTAGTCCAGTTCCCTCCAAGGGGTTTCTCTAATTGTCACTCTAAAACCTGATTTTAAAGGGACACTGTCTACCTCCACAGACCTCAAAATTACTCAAGTTTAAAAACACACCTTATGATTGGTCAAATTTTGTAAAGTGAGTTGATGTAGCTGGTAGCTTGAGTTTAATTCTTTGTTTTTCTTTTTAAAAGTGAAAAACAGACTGACCACCAAACTGGTGTTACGACAAAAACCATGTTTTCTCACATTCCTTGATCAACTCCCACTGCATCTTTTCTGGTCTTCTGAACCCCCAACACAGTTTAACCATTCATGATGTAGTAGAAGGAGAGGATACTACTGCTTATAAAATGGGTCAATAAAATCCATTAAAATGATTGACTGAAAGGACCTTTCAACCGTGTCCTTACCAGCTGATATTTATGCCAACCGGCACTTTTCTTCCCTGTCCAACCTCACAACAGCAAAATATCACTAACCTCCCAAAGTTTAAACCACTTTCACATGCAAGCACATCCACCCGCTATCCTCCAAAATAACTCCTCTTACTTGCGTCACCATTTACACAGCACATCACCCAAACAAAATGTTTTATTTATTCCTTTCCCTCATATGAGTGGCAAAATAACTTCAGTACCTTATCTTTTCTTTTTTCGCTGTCCCATCTCTATGCAGCAACTACGCTAACCATACCTTCTGAAACCGACAGCAAAACCGGAAGTCTGTTCTTAGTGGTCGACTCATGCACCTCGTCTACAGTCTTACTTTAAAATATTTCACGCATCCCATTTCTGTAAACAAACAAGTACGCAGCATACCAAAATCATCATGATTCAGGAATCCTGATGACACCACCAACCACGATATTCAAACGTTACCGGAAAACAGGAAGTAACACTTCAGCAGTTGGGAAAACTTACTGAATAAAACTGCCAAACGAAAGTTAAATGTCACGCTTTAAAATCAGGCACCCCCCCCAAAAAAAAACACTGTAAAAGAAGCAGAAAACCATACAGAAACAAATAAAATGTCAGAGGGGAGGGACCAAATGTCACTCTTCACTGGTCAGTCAGCTCAGGACAGGCTGTCACCTTTCTCAACCGAGCCGCTTGCTGCAGCAGTCCAGAATTAACAGAATATGGATAGGTACAGCACAGTGAACATTAACAAGACAGAAACACTTTAAAAAAAACCTAAAAAAAAATAATTTGACTATCTTGCAGGTGGGTAGGCTGCCAGAAATATCACAGTAAATGCTAAAACAACTCCATTACAACACAATGACAGGGACTATTTTTTTTTCTACTAATATGATCATATTTTTTTACAATCTCTAATTACACTTTTTATGTGATTAAAAAAAAAACTTCTTTACTGGGAGACCCATGTTATAAGCACAATAACACACTCCGAGGTGTGGGTTATGTGCTGATAAAAGCACTCCCAGGGTCATAAGGCACTCAGCGCAAGTGTCTCATGCCTTAGTACACCCCGGGCATGCTCTTATCAGCACATGACCCACACCTCTTCATGTGTTATTACTTGCATCATGTGTGGCTACAATGTTTGCAGGTGTTCCTAATGTTCTTGAAATATGCCATAAGAGTATTTTTATTTATTTATTTATTTGTTCTTGGATTCACATCTAAGAGCCAGAGGCTCATTTACATAGGTTCCACATTAACAAGAGGATACACAGAGAAGGACTATACAGTCAGTTGTGGGAACACAGAGTGAGCATAGACAGTTACTAATTACAGGCATTGTACAATGTATGACAGGTCAAAAATACAATAGAGATTGAGACGATGTCCCCAGGGAACGAGTTTAACCAGATGGGTGCCCAGTGGGCAGAGGATCTTTGTCCCTGGGAGTAGATCAAGAATTTGAAACAAAACAAGGTTGGGTAGAACTACACCATTATTAGCATGCATTTCAGTTCTACTAAGAAAGGAAGGAAGAAGATACAACAACCCACAATATCAATGAATTTATAGAAGGTAAGCAGTCATAAAGTGTGTGTTTTCAGGTTGAACTAATATGATGGAAAAGGGGTTGAAAATGTCCCTTTAAATTTTAAATTTAAGTTCAAACCTCATTTTTAAACAGAAGACCTTGACATGATTTATGAGATGATAATTAATGGTAATGCTATGTAATAACTGGTGACCCCCTATAATGAATTGATATGCACACCTGATACAATGCCGTAATTATATTTTTATTCAAACTTTTGTTAACCAGGTAAGCACAATGAGCCAAGGCCCTTTTCCATGCATGACCCAGGACTATAGATAACAGCCAAGATGTTACATAAATTAAGAATACAACAATAACAAACTATAAATATAGAGTACAAAAACCAATTACATACAATGAGATATCAATATCAATGAAAACATTTGCATTTCATCAGGCTAAGATAATGTTTCTTCAAGTGAATTTTAAAAGTTTCATGACCAAGGCCATATTGTAAGGACTCTGGTAGATTGTTCCAGCTTGTTGCTGCACTAACTGAAAAAGCATGCATACCCATTCTTGTAATAACCTGCTGTATTCTGTAATGACTCAATAGTGGGTTATCATGGTATTTCCTCCTCACGCTCTCACCTTACTGAAGCGTGAAAGAAAGCACAGTAGTTGGAGACCATTTTTTCACTCTCTTTCCCCACAACAAAGTGCACTACCACACTTATATTTCTGCCTTCGATTCCCAGGAAAACCATCTCCATCGCAGCAGCCACCAAAAACACATTTTTTAATATAAAGAAAAACCTGAAGCCAAAGTAGCTCGCTACAGTGGCTGCGCAGGGACATGTTTGCTCCCAACACAAATATGGCTTACAGGTTGTGTATCTATCTTAACCTTTCACCAGTTATTATAAAAGATAATGTCTGTGCAAGGTGTGTGTTATGAGAATTTGTTCACACACCCTCGGTGTGTGATAATCTCATAAACCCCTCAAGCTTCGTTCTCGGGGTTTATGGATTATCACACACCATGGGTTTGTTAAAAATCCTCCTAAGACACACCTGAAGAGGCATTATTCTCTATTTATTGACTGGACATACACCACTGTCTGATGCCATAATAACAAGATTCCAGCCATAATAACCAGCCAGTTGTTACAGAAAAGGTGTCAGACAATAAGCAGTAGTGCTGTGAAACTGAGAGCAGCTGTCTCGTCCCCCCCCCCACGCACAGTCCATCATCACTCAGTAAATATCTTTGTCATATCGATTATTGCACCTTTTATTTCTCCTGATCTTTTCTCAACTCCCCTGATACTGTACCTCCAATTAGTCTGTCTGGTTGAATTCTACCCATCTGATACCAGAACTTCAGCCTTTGATGAAGGCTAACAGTTACTGCAGGTCTGTTCAAACTATATAGTGTTATGGTTGCTTGACCCCAGCAATTCCCCAACTCACTCTCTGACTGCCATTTCTGAGTTACTGAGCTCCACATAGACAATGGTAACCTGGTTTGCTGGTTTCTTCACTAACTGGGCCAGCATGTATTCCTGCAAAGTCTCTATCAGGGCCTAGCATTTGGTCCTCCTAACTGCTAGAATGTCCCATTCAATGTCTGGCAGGTTGAGGTCCCCACACCATTACCACTGATCACTTTGCTGCATCCTTCACTACATCTGCCCCTAGTTCCCTATCACTGTCATCTGCCTGACCTGGTAGTCTGAAGACCATCTCCATGTGCAATGTCTTACCTGATGCATCTGTAAGAGAACTCATAGCAGTTCAACCCACATTAGATCTTTTACCCAATTTCTTCCCTTGATGAAGGATCCATATTCCACTTCCTCAGTTCCTTCCCTGACATAAAGGATTACCCATTTCCCTTCACATGCCTTTTCATGGTGTAGCTTGGGACTGGCAGGTCCCAGTCATAGTTTTCTGTGGCCCTAGTTTCCATAATGGCTACAAGATCCAGCGCAGTGTTTGCTACTATTGCCTGGAGTTCACTGATTTTGTTTTCCTGACTCCTGACATTAATGCAGGCTGCCTCCCATCTTGTATCCCACCCCTTTTGTTTATTACATGATCCCCCCCTCCTTCTTTGTTCCCCAGCCTCCTTAATTTTTCCTTTTTCTCAATTTCTGTAGGTTTAGTGAGCTGGTCCCCCAATGCTTCGAGTCCCCAGTTCAAAGGGAGTGCTAGCTAGGTTTCTCACTTCTCAACTCTTCTCAGTGGTAACCCTAGCCATAGCCTTCCTTCAGTCAGTTTAACTTTCCATCAATGAAGACAACAAAGTTCAGAAGTACTGCAGAGCAGGGTAAGGAGGTGCTTCCCAGCACAGTTTTACACCAACAATGACACTCTTTCAAGGGTGTTTATCCATCTTTATTGGTAACAATTAAATAATCATAATTTACAGTCTGAAAGGGGTTGTTTCCTGTTAAAGATCTCATTCATTGGTTTCCCTCTGCATTCCAATCCTTGAAATTGTTACTTAGAACTAGCTATTTTCTGTCTGATTTGGCATGGTGTGTATTTATTAACTGACTTCTGTTGGCTATGTTTTACAAAGACAGCCATCACAATATGCCTGAATAAGGGGTGTGCACTTTAAAAAGTGCATTAAAGAATGCATACACACAGAATGTTAAAGATGCATAAGCATGTACCAAACCATGCACAATCTATATAAAGAAAGACACATTAAAAAAACACATTAGAAAGTGACTCCTTAAGGGCAGTTTATTATTATTATTATTTTTTTAACAATTAGAAATTGATGTTATGTTTACAATGAATGTCTGCCTTCTATTCTGGCTAGTGCCTACGAGTCAGCTGTAACAACTGTTTCCCAAGGGTGCTGGTGTCCTATATTAATACAATCATGCTCAATGCAGGTATCTCTTTGATGAGTGTGCTCATCCTATCCTGTGTTCTCTCTGACTACCTCATCGCTCACACACTTAAACACCCATCCACTGGTAGTGACTCATACTTTAAAATATTACAATAAGGACCCACATCTGAGGTACCTTACCATCCATTGCATACCCAAACAAGATGTCGTCTGCCTAGGGCACTGGTTTCTCCACAACTTCTGGCTACCAAAGTCGCCTGGTGGTGTCACTAAACTAAACAACCAACCATATGCTTACATCCTACTACATCACCTCCTCCTGCTTCTATGAGCAGGTGACATACAGCCTAACCCAGGTCCCCCTGGTGGACCCATAGTCCCTCCAACTATACATGAACCTGGTCTAAATGGTAAAGGCCTCATGATTGCCCCATGAATACCAGGAGCTTGCTTCCTAAAATAGCTGTGCTTGAGGCATGGGTGCTGCAATATAATCTGGATATTTTTGGGATATCAGAAACCTGGCTCAAACACTCCATCAACCAACAAGAGGTAGCACTGCAGGGGTATGCCTGCTTCAGAAAGGAAAACATAGGTATTAAGGGGGGGTGGTGTTCTTCATTATTTTAAATCAGTTATAGAAGCTGTAGAAGTACCCACACCATCTTTAGATCTCCCTGGGGTAGAATCCCTGTCCATTTCTTTAACTCCAGGAAATGTGAGAAAATTCATTATAGGCTACATCTACCTCCCCACTAAAGATGTACTTACTGCCCTTCCCTCTTTTATCTCATCACTACTAGACCTTCCACAACATGACCTGATGATTTTAACACTGACTGGTTAAACCTTACCATGAACATGAGTCACTCTATTCTGGCTGAGGCCAACCTCACTCAGCTCATCACCGACCCTGCGAGGTCAAATAGCAGATCAAGCAACTATTCCCTGCTTGATTGGATATTTACCAGCTGCACTAACAAGGTTAGGGTGGTGGGCATTCTCCCAGATAGTATCAGTGACCACTTGCCAACTGACTGCGTTTGGCACAACAACTTTCCCAACCCACCCCTAAAATAATACTTGCTAGGGACATGTCCTGCTTCAATACTCAGGCTTTCCTAGAAGACTTAATCAGTGCAGACTTAGGGACCTATCAACCTCCTCCCGGATATCAATCAATCTCTAGACTACTTCATCACAACCTTCACTGCCATGCTTAGTCATCATGCTCCCTTGATGAAACAAAGAATAAAGAGACTCAAGGCCCCATGGCTTTCCTCTGAATAAAGGAAACTCATGTTCTCCCATGACTAGGCCTGGCATGTCTACAAAGGAATCGGCCTCTGCAATGATTGGCTTTTTTATAGACAGCTTAGGAATGCCTGCAATAACTCCATTTGCAAGGCAAAGTGAAATTACATCAGTTCACTTCAGTTTGAACACCTCAGCAACCCAAATAACTTTTGGAAGCAAATTATCAGCTTAATGAAAGGAAAAACTACAGTAAATCCCAACTCCCTCAAAGCCCAAGATCAAGTCATCTGTTATTCCCATCAATTGCAGGTGGTCTCAATGAATTCTCTACTGAACTTGATAAATATACCTTCTGCTTTGATTGCCCTACTAATCCCTCCCGCTTTCCTCCCCTTCACCTGCTGACCTGGGAATATGACCAGCCTTCCATCTAAAACTAGCTACCAGCAAGGTGGTACACAGGTTGCTTTCGGCCTTAAAGCCTAAAAGTTCCCCTGGTTATGACAGCCTTGAACCTAAGTTTCTAAAACTTGTGGCCGAGGGTATCACCATACCTCTAAGGAACTTAATAAACAGGCCCTTCCTTACAGGCATGGTTCCTGACAAATGAAAGGTAGCAGTGGTAGTCCCAATCCACAAAGGAGGTCCAACTACTTTAGTTGAAAACTACAGACCCATTTGGATTCTGTGCCCACCTGCAAAGATACAAGAATGCATTCTCTATAATCAACTCCAGGACTATCTAGAATCACACAACCTCCTGTCTATGTGCCAACACGGCTTCAGAAAGAACCACAGTACTCTGACTGCTCTAATAAAAGTTACAACTTGCATATCCACTGCCTTGGACCAAGGTCAAGCTACAGGCCCAGTCTTTGTTGACCTATCCAAGGCCTTTGACCTAGTTGACCACAATCTATTACTGTGTAAACTCCATGCCCTGGGCCTTGATTCTACTTCTGTGGCATGGCTCTGTAGCTACCTTTTGCACCATTCCCAAAGGGTCAAGTGGTCTGGGGCCCTATCAGAACTTAGACAAATCCAACATGGTGTTCCACAGGGCTCCATACTTGGGCCGCTATTATTTTCACTATCTATAAATGACCTGCCACTTAACTGCAAATTTGCTACAGTTCATCTCTATGCAGACGATGCAATTGTCTATCGCTCATCCTCTGACCTCAGCTGGATAAATCGGAACCTTGAATCCAATTTCCTTGTCCTTGAGGAATGGTTTCATAATAACTGTCTAGTTCTTAACACAAAGAAGATCAAGACCATGTTGTTTCATAACTCGAGGTCTGTACCCTCATTTCAGCACCTCCTTGCAGTCAGATCAAAGGATGGCAAACCCCTAGAACTAGTTACATCCTTTAAATATCTGGGGGGGTCATCCTGGACCCCTTACTCACTTTTGAGAACCATGTCAATGTTTTGTTGAAAGCTTTCAACCAACGGCTTAGTTTCCTTTACTGCCTCTATCCCCTCCTGACTTGGGCCTCATGTCTAAAAATAACTTCTACTGTCCTACCCTTGCTAGCTTATGGTACCTCGCTGCACCTCTGAGCATGGGCATTCATTCTTGCACATATCAATCAACTCTACTTCATCACTGCGAAGTTCTCTCCTCCATAGGCTGGGCACACCTTGAGAACAAATTCCTGTAAATAACAATGTGCGTTATGTTTAATTTGATTTATCGTTATTCTCCACCCTGCCTGAGTGATCTCATCAACCGTAAATGTATTCATCGCACCCTACACTCCACGGCCTTCCCCATCCTGGTTACTCCCAACCCCCATCTGATGGTTGGCAGGTGGTCGTTTGCCTTTACAGCGTCTGCCTAGAATTCACTCCCACATGAGATTCTCTCCTCTTCTCTACCTCCTTCACTCAGTTCAAACAAAAACTTTCATACTATCTTCCTGCCCCCCTGCATCTGTTTCTGTTAACCTACTTCTTCAGATGATCTCTGCACTGCTTAGAATTTGTACTATGCACTTAGTCTAATGGCTCATCTGTCATGCTGTAACATGATCAGACTCCAAGGTCACCTTGTAACTATACCTGTAATTGTATATAATTGTATCAAACTCTACATGGTATTTGTTCTCTCCTAAATGTTGTACTTATGTTGTATTGTTTCAATCCTGGTCACCCCTGAATAAGGGACTGTATTGGCTCAGTGGACTTACCTGGTTACCAAAATTCAATAAATAAATAAACAATCTGTGCTACTGAATTAGAAAAAAAATCATTATTGTTAGAAAAACAATTTAATAGACACAGACTACATATGTAACATACATACTGTATTGTCTTTTTGCACACTATATGGGTCTTCTGTTATCAGTGTCAAGTAAACTGAGTAACCTAATTATTCAAACATCTCCATGCTGTTTGATATCTGTTTATGAGAGGATAGAATGGGGATAGTTGATAGGAAGTGACTTGGATTGGTGAGGGTTTTAACCAATGGAGTATTGCTGGACATCTGGAGAGATATATGGATCATGTGCCTGTTTTATTTTACTTAAATGTGACGTAAAACAGAGTACTTAATTATGAATAGTCAAGTATCTCATATGTCAAAAAGACACTTAGACACCCTTCTAAAGTGAGCAATTAAATGGGTCCTGGGAAAAGCCACTGATTTCAGTTTTGTGCAGTACATGGTCAAAATCATAAAATTATGGAACATTACATTCTAATCATTAGTAAAATGGTACGGTTTCATGAAATATGCCATTTTATACCAGAACAGTGAAACTTACGAAGATACATATGAACATACGAAATTGTCAGCAGATACAGGCCATTCAGTCTATCTAGTCTGCTAGAGAGTGCAGCACTTCAGCCCGTCAGACTGCAGCTGCCTCCTCCCTCATATGCCCTCCTCCACCATCTTCTTCCCCCTCCTGGTGGTTCTGTGTGAAAATGGCTAGCTCGAGCGACACCGCATTATCACGACATCCTTAGCTGCCGAGACGGATGCTGAGGCTTGTTTTGTGCTTTCTGTGAGAGGCTGTGCTCCCCGCATTCAAGTCTTCACCCCCCGCACTCCCTACTAAAGGATTCTCAGCTCTGGGGGTGCATGTCCCGGGGGGGAGCAAAAGCACACAAAAAAAAAAACTTTCGGGCAGGGCACAACAAAAATGCAGTAGCGCCCGGACCCAGACCTGAATCCTGTACCCCATGCACTGCAAGCAGAGGCCAACCCGTGATGCCACGGTGCAGCTTGGCAGCCGACCGCAGCACCACCCCCTACATCCCCTCTGCCCCCTCCCAGGCCACGCTCACCGTGCTCGCCCCCCCCACGCACGTGTACATATAGCACATCCTGTCGCTGCAGTTGCCCCACCCCACCACATCTGGTCACCTCCCCCATCGCCATTCGGCTTTTGCACACATCACGTCACCATTTTGGACGACACCTTAATTTAGGCGCCGATGTCACAGGCTACCCTCCTGGTTTGTACGCTCCCCTTGAATCTGTCCCATCCCCTCTTGAAGCTCCCAACACTCTGCAGTGATATGACTTCGGCTGGCAGAGCATTCCACCCTGCCACCACCCTTTCCGTGAAATACTGTCTCCTTAGTTCCCTCTTGAATCTGCCCCCATCCAACTTCATAGAGTGTAGTAGTTCAGTCTGAAGGGTGGAAGGGAAACCAGGGGACACTCTATGAAGTTGGATGGAGGCAGATTCAAGATTTACCACTTGTTACTGCCCTGGGTTCAGATGCCCCCCCACTACTACCTTCTGCTGTCTACCCTGCAGCCAGTTCTTGACCCATTTAACCAGTTTCCTCCCTACTCCCTGACTCTTCAACTTTCAGGTCAGCCTACCATGTGGCATTGAGTCAAAGGCCTTGCTGAAATCCAGGTAGAGGACATCCACCACATGTCCCCTGTTCAGTGCCCTTATAACTTAGTCATACAAATCAACCAAGTTTGTCTGGCAGAATCTGCCCACCACAAACTTGTGCTGCCTGCTGTCCTGGAGATTGTTATCCTCAAGAAATTGCACCAGTCTTTCCTTGAGGATTGTCTCCATCAGTTTTCACACAATTGCAGTAAGACTCACCAGTCTATAGTTCCCCAGTTTGTCTTGGGCCCACACTTATGGAGAGATACCACATGTGCTTCCATCCAGTCCCTGGGCACACACCTCAAGTTCAGAGAGGTTTTGAAAAGGTCTGCCAATGGCCCTGCCAGGACCTCTGCCAACTCTATCAGCACACTGGGGTGGACACGGTCTGGGCCAGGTGCCTTGTCCTCCTTCAAGGACTTAAGGGCCTCTCACACCCTTTCCATTGTGATTTCCCCATCTGTGGTTGCTTCTCACTCACCATCTCCCACCTCGCCCCTCCTGCGAGGTAAGGGCCCATCCCTCTCCTTGGTGAAGACTGAACAGAAGTATTCATTAAGTACGTCTACCTGCTCAGCCCCCTTTTCTACCCACCCACTTCCCCTCCTGAGCCTAACAATTTAATCTTTGTTCTTCCTCTTCTCTCTCTCTTATAAATCTGAACAAATCCTTTTCTCCTTCTTTGGTCTCCAGCGCTAAACTCCATTCCCTTGCCACCTTTTCTGCCCTTACCACTCTGCTCACTTCTCTGGACTTCTTCACATATTCTTCTCTGTCTTCTGCCCTGTTGGATCTCTTGTAGGTCCAAAATACATTCTTCTTTTCCCTCACCTTCTCCATAACCTCTCTACTCATCCACCTTGGTTTCTTGGTCCTGGCTTTCTTGTTCTGGCTCTTGACACATGTTTTAGTGGCTTCAGCCAGTCCTGCTTTGATGACTGGCCAGATTTAAGCTTCATAACATTTAGTGTTCTGTAAATTATTCCCTGTTCTACTCTAATTTAGCTTTGCTTGATTTTCTGTAGATTTACATTCATTCATGTTATGTCTGTACACATAATAAAAACTAGATAATACAATCCAGATGAAAAAAACAAATTAGACAACAAACACTGATTCATTTCTCAGAATTTCAAATCTTGCAAATGAAATTTGATTACTTCATTCAGTATATATGAGTGGTCTTGTTCTTCTTTGGTCAAGTTTTGTGAAATCTACAATGCCAGTCATTACATTATGTCCTGATAATCTGATAGGAAAAATTAAGCAATGAGAAGATTAACTTTTTATACTCATAGTAGCCAACAGATTACATACAAATTATGTGCCATCATTTTTGTTTGTAATTACAGTTAGTAGTAAACTGATTATAAATTCACAGAATATGGAACATTTTATGAAGTACAGTATTTCCATAGATGGATAGTTCCCTTCTAGCATACCTGTACATTTTATATTGGTTGCATTGGAGATAGCACAAGGAATTGTATCATTTGCAATCTCGTATTTAGCAGTTTGTGCTTAAAACTGTAATTTAATTTTACTTTCTATTTCTGCCCCGTCCACTTTGGTTCACCTGCCATTTGAGCCCCATCACTCCTACATGCAATTAGTCCTTCAACTGAATGCACATGCTCAAGGTCAGCAGAAGACAACATTCAAGAGGTGGAAAGCCAAAGTGTCCCAGGCTTTCTTCACCCTGCTCATTTAGGGCAGCTTTTCATGTTTCTGTTCCCCTTCTTCCCTGAGACCTCATCTAAGTGATGAACAGAGTACAGCAGTACATGCAAATCATAATGTTGAAAATAACAATAGGTGATGTTCTCACCCTCCAACTGCACCTTCACTTGAGGATATCCTGGTGCTGGTGGTGTTTAGTGAAGTCCACAAGCCTCCTTCCCTCCCTCCCTCTGTCCTGAAGGATAGCATGTTTTTGCATGCTCAGCTCCCCTCTCCCCAATGTCACAAGTTTGTTCCTGTACCTGGGTTGCAATTTTTTGTAATAATAAGCTTACCACTGCATTAACAAATCAGTCACATAGAGTTCTAATAAACTTAAACTCAGAGCTGAAACAATCCTTCATTCTGAGGCAAGGGAAGCTGTATTCCTCAGGAATGGAGCATATTAAGGGTTAGATTTTTTAACACACTAGAACAATGCCAACTGATTGCCCTAAGGATTTTGTTCCTGTGGAATCATCATGGCCCAGCAAGGCTTTAATGAAAGAAGAATATTTTCTATCAGGCCATCTAATAGATTGACAAAGACTGTTACTAGGATAAAAATGTCATACAATTATGGCTCAGTATAATACACTTGGCATATATCTCAAATTTCTATGCATATGAAATCTCAAGACTTTAGCATATATTATGTATTCCCATTCTGAAACAAAAAAAAGGAAAACCATCCACTTTAAATGAACATATCCTGAAATGCCTGATAAGAAGCATATCTAAACACTGAGCACCTCAGAAATGTCTAGATCCTTAATTGGCAAGAAAAATCAAGCGAATTCTGATCATTAAAGGAAAGCACAAAAAGATGCTACAGAACTGCTTAAAGCACAGAGTAAGGGAATGGGTCAGGTCTAAACTTGTTAAGTGATGGCATAAAATTACAAAGGAAATTTCAATCTGTGAATGCGTAACACATGCATAGACATCCTATCATAATCTTACAGAATTGTCAGTATGACTGAAAAATAAAGTAGCCACTTAATTCATACTCTTAAATTTAAAGCAGAAAGAGTATTTGTTAGCAGAAATGTCATCATATATATTTCTTTTAGCCAAAATGTATTTCTGACATTCTAAGATTCATACTCAGTATATTTTTTTAGTTTTCTCAGATATTTCAAAGACAGCTTTTACAGCTAGTTTTGTAACTAATGGCTCAATAATTAAAAATGGCAGCCACTCATAATTGTTGTGTTACTTGCATGCATGTGCAAGAAACACATTGCTTCAGTGGGGCCAGTTAATGAGATGTCACTATGCTGAAAGAAACTCACATCACAATCAGCTGTGTTCTGTAAAAACATTAGTCTGCAGCTGTTATCTCCTACTGCCTCCCCACATATTCTTCTCTCTCTCTCTCTCTCTCTCTCTCTCTCTCTCACACACATACACACATATAGAGGTCTGCATAGAGGGGACAGCTGCATTCTTTACTGGAGGTACAGCAGCTCCCAAATCTCTAGAATAAAAGTAAAAATGGACACTGCACAACAGCATCTGGCTATGTAACAGACAGCCCCAGTTTTTTTTTTTTTTTCCAATAGATTGCCCTTTTTAGCCTCTTCTCATTAGAATTATATAGAAGTAATTTGAAAAAGAGCCATGTATGTGTCTATCAGGCTGAAATAATTCAGGTGTGAAGGGGTTAATCTTCCCATGCTGATTCAAAGAGAACCAGGGGAGATGAGATATATACCAGCTGTATGTTGTAAAGATAGCAGGGGGTCAGGACTGTGACAGTGGGGTCAGCTCTGAACTTACAGAGCCAGAGATTTACAATTCTTATTTAATTACTAAGAGGTCCAGCACTCCACTTACATGTTTCTCACATGCTTGAAGTGTGGACAGTTGATCAGCTGGACCAATCAGTATTGATCTTTATGGCTTCAGGATTTTTTTTTATTTCCACCCAATGACTTGACAAAGAAGTTATATTCAAAAGATAGCTCTATATGCAGTCAACTGGTAGAAAAGTTAACAGGAGTCTGGATTTCTTTTACTATTACCTCTGCAGTGGGAAACTGAAAATGATCCTCTACAAATTGGGAAAAGTCCTATGAGGCATTCATCAGTACAGGTACTGCCCTATTGAAATTGTGAAACATGTAAATTTGTTGTAGTATGCAATGCTTCTAAATATTTTTTTCTTTGAAACATAGGCAGAAGAGTTAACCCCTGGTAATACTTCATCTGACACAATCACATATTGGCTACATCTAGAGACTTCAGATATCAAAATAAATCACATATAGAATAGTGTATGGGTGGTCATACACAACAAGGCTGTGTTTCTATCGAGGGGATGTGATGATGGCATACAGACCTCGAGATTGAAGCTCGAGAGGTCTGAATGATGTCATCACATCCCTGAGATAGAAACACAGTGTTAATTGTGTATGGCCTTCCATACACTATTTTGTATAGTATATGGTTCCCAGACTGTAGAAAGCTTTAATTTCACAAGGATTCAAACCTTGTGTTCATGTTCACTTGCTCCAGGTCCACGGTGAAGTCCCGCTATGCTCTCCCGACAACATCGCATTTCTCGGTGCATCGCCACTCTGCTCTCGACCACGAGGATCTACAGCACTGGTGTTTAAAAAAAAGAAAAGAAAACTGCCACACTGGTAGTTTCGACACACAAAGTCAAAGGTAGTCGGTATCCAAGCTACATGAATCCACCACTCTCCAAACCACTTGCTAACCTTCGCCACCATTTTACTCTATTAATTTTTTACCACAGTGCTGTTTTGACCAATCAAGCAGCAGCTCAAAGGGGAAAAGTTGTTGTAGTATCATTGTGATGTCAGAACGTTACTACAACAGCTTTTCTTGACCTTTGAACTGCCCTACAACAACTTTTCGAAAGTCACTGCTTTTTATCCACAATAAGCACTAACCATATACTATATAAGGGCTTATATCACCTTATTATTATATTAGGAGGGACCTCCTTGTAAATGAGTGTGTTCAATGGTGTTTTCCTGTAAATAAACTGGAAACTTGAACTTGAAACTTATATTAAGAGTACACGGTGATCCTGTATTTGTAGTAACTCGACTTTCCTATCTTACAGTATTGATGCTGTGTAGGGCAGTCATCGAAATATTTTAATAAAATCATTTATGGCCCTCAGAGCCACATAAGGCTTTTTCAGCTTTGGTGCATATCTCAGGCATTTTTGTGAATTTTGTAACCAAATTTTCAACATGGGGTTATTGGGACCCCTCCTCATGAATTCAGCCGCTGTCGTGGTGTTTTTCGGTCCTGAAAGGTGATTTCTCAGTCACTGTGTAGAATCACTTTTTGGGCCTGATTAACAAAATGACAGTGCCACTGTTCATGAGGAGGGCTCTCAAAATGCCTATGTTGCAAAGTTGGTGAAAAATATCCAAAGCATGACTGTCTTAGGAGCGTGTGTTGCGCGGTTTCCACACACTCTCATAACTTCGTGAATCTGTAATATTTTCACTCAAGATTTTCAACATTGGCATTTTTCCCCACCTCCTTATGAACAGTGCAGATGTCATTTTTCATGTCCTGGTCAAAATGTGTTTTTGCATTTCAGGCACAGAATAGCGCAGTTGCTGTGGAAAATCAGTATTCAGGACAGATTAAGAAAATCACAGTGATGCTGTTCATGAGCAGAGGTCCTAAAATGCCCATGTTGAAAATTTTGTGATGAAAGTCCATTAAATGACTGTGTTATGAGCCTGTGTTGCACAGTTTCTATGCACCCTCATAACTTCACAAATTTTAAATATTTTCACTCCAGATTTTCAACATTGCCATTTTACTACACCTCCTCATGAACAGTACAGCTGTCCTCATTCCCAAAATGCATTTTCACACATGTAGCACACAATGATGTGGTGGTGTGCGAAATCAATGTTCATGACAGATTAAGAAAATCACAGTGACACTGTTCATGAGCAGAGGTGCCAAAATACATATGATGAAAATCTGCAGTAAAAATTCCCCAAAGTAATTACATTATAGGTGTGCATTGCGCAGTTTCTATGCACGCTTGGACGTCACCAGTTTTTTTATATTTCCACTCCAGATTTTCAACATTGCCATTTTTTACTCCTCCTCACGAACAGTACAGCTGTCATTTTTCACATCCTGTTCAAAATGTGATTTTGCACCTGTGGCGCCAAAATGTGCAGTCGCTGTGCAAGATCACCTTTCAGCTAAGGCATTGATAGTGTCACTGTTCATGTGGTGGGGTCACAAAAAGCCCATTTTTAAAACTTGGAGTAAAAATACCAATAAATGCCCAGGGCAATAGGGTTTTTGACCATAACTCCCTACCCTGTACGGACTGATAGGCATCAGGGGTGTGACTTGGGATTGTTGACAGTAATACTCATACCATTCCACCCCTACCCCCACCCTGCAGTCAGTGACAGGCATCAAGGTGCACCTTGGACCCTTTGGCACCAGAATTCACCCCATTCTCCTATACTGTACCCCTTTCGCATATTTTCTTATGGAATGAGGTGAGTGTAAAGCTTGAACACCCCAAAGCACACCTCAACACTTGTAAGTGTCTGCAGGGTAAGGTGAGGTGAAATGTCGTGACCGTTATGGACAATGACTCAAAGACACATCCCAATGCCTGTCCATCTCTTCAGGGTTGGGGTGGAGTTGGTGTCAGTTCAGTACTTCACTGCCATTCCTATACTGCATCTGTCTAACTCCTGCACTTCCACTGCTAATGCCAGAAAGCAACATCCGGCATTGACAAATGCTTGTTAAAAATGTCTTCCACTGGGATTACCTGTTGAATATACATGCTAGATTCGTACAGCAGATGTATTAGGATGGTGCAGCCACATGTTTTTGACAGTAAACAGCAAAACACTCTACCAAGATATTAAGTTTTCATGGCAGGGATTGCACAGGAGTGAAAACTTTTAAGAAATGTTGAAATCCCATATTTTAGTTCTAGAATGAAAGAAAACAAAAAGATATATGTGTATATTGATATTTTTTTTAAAAGACAAACATTATCAGTAAAAAACTATATGCTTACTAACAAATACAGCTGCTTTAAAAAAATGTGATTTCTACAAAAAAAAAAAAATTTAAATTCTTCATCTATATAAGCCATCCTGAATATCGTAGTGTAATAATTATGTGTGGTATCATAAGAAAAAGATTTTGATGAAATACCATGGCATAGCTAAAATAAAGTACAGTAGCAATTCTGTACAATGCTGTAATAGGTAAAAAAGCAATTGGTGGTGGAGGGTGTGTGTGTGTGTTGGGGGTTAATGACATGTTATTATTTCAAGGGTGAATATAATGTTCTGCAGTGGAATTAGGGGTCGAAGTATAGTAGACTTATTTTTGAAATAGCTTCGTAGCAGAGACCATTACAGAGATGGACAGCTGTAGATCCAATGTTTTATAATGGTAAAATAGCAATTCAGTAGTGCCCCTGTAGTTTAAGTGTGCTGACCACGTTTATAAAAAACATCCTAGATTATAAAAATTAAAATCCCCCAGCCACCTTTAAATTAGGAGCCCTAGATTTTGGTACTGATATAGTACTTGTAAATGTTACAAATATACATATATGTGTGTATGTATGTATATATGTATGTATGTATGGGTGTATGTAAAAAGTTTTACCAGAAGAGACAGACTGAGCTGGTAACAGTTTATTTCTAGAGGCATTCTGCAGGTAAGGGAGAGGAGAGTAAGCAATACAGAATGTGCACATGAAAATAACAAACTGTTAAGGTGCAGTAGAAACAAAAATACAATACAACAGAAACAAAAATACATTGCAAACAATAAAAGTGTGTGGAGCGGGGTGCAGTGTAACCAAAGCTGAACAGTGGCAGAACTCCATAGATCCATCTCTAAGACTGGGAATTTGCTTTAAAAATATATATTTTTTTTGTACTTGTAAAGTGGCATTTTTGCCCTATATAGATTGCTGTACATATGGTACTAGCTATGGACAATTCACAGAATGAGAAAGTGACCACAGACAGAGGCAAAGACAAACATGCATCAGCTGTGCAGCCCTCAAAGTCCAAAATGGATACCATGGTCGGGCAAGACCCAGAAGAAACTCTCATTTCATTGTGGTTCAAAATGCAGACATTGCTATTATCCATCACTGAACTGAATGCCAAAGTTGATGGTTTCAATTCCAGGTTGACTACAGTGGGAGACAAAAGTGGATATTATAAAAATGAACATGCTAGACATTCAAAGGGTGTCTACAACTACTTCAGTGGCCACAAGTTTGTTGGTTAAGGAGACCTTGCACCTATGGCCTGACTGGAAACACTCAAAAATCAAGCTCATTTGCCTCACATTCAGATGTGTGGCCTTCCAGAGGTGATCGAGGGAGACCATCCCTTCATGTTCTCTGAGAATAGGTTGAAAAAAAAAATAACAAAGTTAAAACAGACCTTTGATTTTTCCCTACAGAAGGCTAACTGGATTACTTCACATGGCCATAGAGAAGAGGAGAATGAACCATGCACCATGCTTTTGGTAACTGATGGTGTTGGAATTTGGGATTGTATCCTCTATTTGGCTGGAAACAGGGACTCAATATGCAGAACAGTAAGAACTAGTGTTGTGCAGAATTGTCAAATACTGGCAGAATGAAATTTCACAGAATTTTGGAAGTTCCATGAAAATGTTGCCAAATTTCACTGGAAACAGAATGGTGGAATTCCACGACAGAATAATGAGAAATGAGTTTTTTTTCCACAACATTTCTGTGGATTTTTTTTCTGTGTATCTCAATGTTTTCCACAGATATGTTTGTGGAATGATTTTCTGTGGAAAAAAATGCTGTTCTGCAGAATATTATTCCATGGATAACAGCAGGCAGACTTCTGGAGAAGAACCAGCAAAATTCTGGCAGAAATTTAACTGGTGGAATGGTCATTCCATGCTAATTTCAGTGGCAGAATTCTGCATTCCACACAGCACTAATAAGAACGTATACCTCTTTCCTGATAGAAGTTATGCCACAAGACAAAGTTGCAAAAAGTTTAATGGGGTATGTTAACAGCTCGGTGATCCACACCTTGATTTATCCCGTGAGGCTGAGGATTATATCTGAGGGGAAAGTTTGGGTTTTTTCAGACGTAGCTGAGGCTGGTAAATGGATCATTAGGAATCATTTGAACCATTGGGCTACACAAGTAGAAGATACTCCTTAGGATATGGACACTGTTTTAGGGGACACTTAAATTCACTGGATAATGTACTGTCATCTTTAACATGCTAGGGAACCCTAGCTGTAATCTGTGTAATTATGGTTCAGTTCATAAGACTCCATTACCACATTGACTGTGCTACTGTTTACTGTTTATTACTGTTTCAATATTCAGGTTTACATTTATAATGTATCAGCTGGTTGTGTGTTTAAAACAGCAATTTTTGGTCTGGTTAATTCTCAGCCTGAATGGGGGGGGGGCATGAACGGTACACTTATTTGTTCCCTGCTGGTCCTAACTTTTGGGTACCATATATAACTTAAAGCATAGTAACTTTAGATCAATACTATGATTCAGTTTAGCCCTCTGGTAGTGTGCTTCCATATAAGAATATTGGTTGGTTATGACAATGTTTGCAATAAGTCATGATGCTCCTGGGCTACACATACAGCAAAAGTCTAAGGACATTTGTGCAGTATTTTAACATGGATTTCCCCCACTGTAGTATCAATATGTATTAAATGCAACATAATTCCTTTGATTAACAGGCTTCGGCCCCTATGGTTAAGTGTAATTGTTTGGTCTGTCTAGTACATGGCATTGTTCAAGTGTACTCCATGTTGAAAATAATGAAAATTAAATATCAAAAATAAAAGTAAAATACATTACAAGTGTGCAGTCATGGTATACCGGCAGATAGTCAAGGCAACACAAAATAAAGTTGTATAACACTACAAAATGAGGTACTACAGCAATAAGTACTGTGAGCAATGCCAGATAAGGATGAGATACTACCACCAAGACTGTGAAGGTGTGAGAGGTATCACTGCCAGTGCAGTAAGGTAGATACAGGTGCAAAAAACATTTCCAGTTGTGACAACTTAATGGAATCAGTTAATCAGCTATGCCTAGGATGGGAGGAAATGTTTCAAGTAGGAGGCAGGGGTGTGATTGGGGGCATCAACAACAGGGGCACCCAATGCATGGAAGAACCAATCTCCCTCTTCTTTTGCCACAGTTCTCCAGGGTGACTTTGATGATGTGGTAACATGGTTTTTGGATAACCTTTTACTTTTAAGCAGTAATAAGATTCAAGCAATCCTGTTTGAGTCCCAGTATTCAGTCTTTAATAGGATTTTTTTCCTTGTTAATAAAATTATGTATCACATGACCTCATTTTTGATTACTCTCTTACCTTCAATCCACACTGTTATAAATCTGTATAAAAAATTTGCCAATGCTTGGGCAGTTTAAAGCATACCAGACACTGTTCATCATGCTCGGATTGTAAACACATTATTCGGCAAGCAGTTCTACTAATTTTTGATTATGTCAATATTATTTATCATCAAGCTCTTGATTTACATCATCATTCTTTAAACACTGTGTATTTTCAGTTACCACATTTCATTTTAAAAGCAAACTGGGATGGGTATCATTGCTCTTTACCACATCAGTTAAATTGGTCATCATCACCTCTTCTAGGTGCAGTCTTCACTGGTTGTTTCTCATTTACTGTGTATACCGGCCTACAATCAAACCCCTACTTATTTATCCAAAAGGTGAGTTGTTCCTACACACACATAATTTCAGAGATGTACCACATCACATCTTTTCTCTCCCAACATTTTCTACATGCTCTGGTAAAGAATGTTCTTCTCTCTGGTGCCTCTTCCTCCAGGTATAATTTGTCCCTTAGTTTAGAAATTGCTCTACCCTTGGCAATTTTCAACATGGTTTAGAGAAATTGCTGCTGCATGAACAATCTCCTTACAATTGCTTTACTAGTTGATCTTTGTATGGATTGTTAATGTCATCAGATTTATATTATTGCTTGTTGTTTTTGTCATAATTACAACATGGAACATTCTGCAAATGAGGCTTGCTTCTCATGGTACTCATCCTGTATTTCTAAAACTTTTAAATAAAAAAAATTAAAAAAAAACAGTTATGGGGAACACAGGGGTCAGGAACAATTGCAGAAGGAGGTCAAAAAGTCATGAATAAGGGACTTTAGGAAGCAAATGGAAAAGGCTAAGCTGATAGACAGGGGAAGTGTGGACCAGAGCTTAGAAAAACAATACCAGAAGGCAGCATAGCCCATTAAAGTATTCCTGGAGGGGAGGGAGAGGGAAAGGGAAGCAGTGTTAAGGATGGAGCAGGAGGAAAAAGAGTAGAAGCATGGAGGGTGGAAAAGTAGGGAGGGAGAGAGTTAAACCAGAATTTTGATACGAAGGTGGCACATTGGCTGAGGCATCTGGCATTGAAAGAAAGAAGGAGAGGCAGTAGAGAACAGTGGTGTGTTTGAGGAGGGCAGTGCAAATAATGTGGCAGGAAGAGTGAAAACGGTGGTACTGTCTTGCAAGGATGGATTTGGGAGCTAGGCTGCAGACAGTGTCAACATAATCAAAGACAGGGAGGATCTTCTTCATGACAAGCTCATGGTGAGCAGGGAGTGGGATATTGGCTTTGTTTCTATAGAACACACCAAATGTGGGGTGGAGCTTAATTTTGATGAGATTAATGTGCAGTGAGATGTTGAGGTGGCAGTCCAGCCAGACCTCAAAGTACTTAAAGGGGGGACATCCTCAATCTCAGTACCATCCAAGGTGTGGAATGATGGGAAGGGAAAGATCATGGTCAGCCTTTGCCAGGAGTCAAATGTCATGGAGACTCTTTTCTTGGTGTTAAAGAATAGAATATTGTAAGATAATCAGCACTGCACATTTTTAAAATCCTGTTGGAGATGAACAGCAAGATCAGCAGAAGAGGAGTCAGAAGCAAGCAGCACAGTGTCATCTGCATACCAAGAAACAGGCTCAGTGGAAGTTCTATAGGAATCCAGAGAAGAGTATGGGGCCCTGGACAGAATCTTAGGGAATGCCTGAACAGATAACTAGTGTCTCTGCTACAGGCAGCTTGTGACCTGCCCTCAAACATAGAAACATAGAAACATAGCCTTTGATGGCAGATAAGGAGCACTTGGCCCAGTCTGCCCATTTCCCTACCTATTGGTTAAGCTGCAGATTGTAGTTAACCAACAGTCTACTTCCTGCAACCCCCCACTACGATTGCCTTATGTCTGTCCCATGCATGTTTGAATTCCCCCACTGTTTTAGACCCAACAACCTCCCCAGGAAGGCGGTTCCATGCATCCACCACTCTCTCAGTGAAAAAAAATTTCATCACATTACCCCTGAGCCATCCTCCCTCAATCTTTAAATTGTGCCCCCTTGTTCTTACACATCTCTTTTTCTGAAAGATGCTACCCTCCTGGACTTTGTTGATTCCCTTGAGGTACTTGAACATTTCTATCATGTCCCCCCTGTCCCTCCTTTCATCAAGGGTTTACATATTAAGCTTTCTAAGTCTCTCTCCATATGGTTTCTGATGCAGACCCTGCACCATTTTAGTTGCCCTCCTGTGGACTGCTTCCATCCTGTCAATGTCCTTGCGTATATGGGTTCTCCAAAATTGCACACAGTATTCCAGGTGGGGTCTCACCAACTGTCTGTACAGAGGGATAACCACTTCCCTTTTTCTACTTGTGATGCCCATTCCAATGCATCCCAGTATCCCCCTGGCTCTCCTTACTGACTTCTCACATTGCTTACCCACATTTAGGTCATCTGATATGACTACCCACAAGTCCCTTTCCATATTTGTTGTTGTTAGTACCTCCCCTGCTATTGTATACTGTTCTCCTGTGTTTTTGTTTCCCAGGTGCATCACTTTGCTCTTCTTTGCATTGAATCTTAGTTGCCACATGTCTGACCATTCCTCCAACCTTGCCAAGTCCCTTCTCATCCTTTCTACCCCTCCTTGTGTATCAATTCTGATTCAGACCTTTGTGTCATCTGCAAAGAGGCATACCTTTCCCCCCAGACCCTCTGCAATGTCACTTATAAAAATGTTAAAGAGGACTGGACCCAGTACTGAACCCTGAGGTACTCCACTAGTAATCCCCCTTTCTTCAGAATGTGTTCCATTCACTATTACCTTTTGTGTCCTATTGTGCAGCTAGTTTGCTACCCAGGCTACCATCCTGGAACCCACTCCCAGTCTGGCTAACTTGATTATTAATCTTTTGTGCAGGACTGTGTCAAATGCTTTGCTAAAGTCTAGGTAGGCCATATCCACAGCCCCTCCCTGGTCTATTACTTTGGTCATCCAGTCAAAGAAATCAATTAGATTCATCTGGATGACCTAACTGCTGTGAATCCATGCTGTTTTGGGTCCTGTGCACCGCTGACCTCTAGGTACTCAACAATTCTTTCTTTCAGAAGTGATTCCATCATTTTCCCTACCACTGAGGTCAAACTTACAGGTCTGTAGTTTCCTGCTTCTGCCTTTCTCCCATGTTTGTGAAGGGGAATCACATCTGCCCTCCTCCAGTCCTCTGGTACCACCCTGTCCTCACATGATTTGTTAAAAAATGTGGTCAGTGGCATCACTAGGTCCTCCCTTAGTTCTTTTAGCATTCTGGGGTGAATTCCATCAGGCCCCATTGCTTTGTCCACCTTGAGTTTTAGGAGTTCTATCAACACTCTTTCTTCTGTAAATGGACTAGTGTCTATCCCCCTACCCAGAGTGCTTATTTTGTCTAGTTTAGGTAACTCCTCCTTATCTTCTTTTGTGAATACTAAGCAAAATAATTCATTCAGTATCTCTGCCTTTTCACTGTCTCCCTCTGCCCACCTTCCCTCTCCTTTGTTAATCTTCACTATTCCTCCCTTAACCTTTTTACGCTCCCTAATGTACCTATAAAAGATTGTATCCCCCTTCTTAACTGAGTTGGCTATTTTTTCCTCGGTTTGTTCCTTTGCTATTCTGACTGCCTTCCCAACTTCTTTCTGCTTTAACTGATACAGTTTCCTGTTTTCTCCTTCTGTGATTCCTTATAATTTTTGAATGCAGCCTTTTTCTCCTTAACCTTTCCTGCCACCTCTTTTGAGAACCATAGTGTTTTTTTACTCTACTTTGTTTTCTTTATTTGTTTCTCACAAAGGCTTGTTGCCTCTATGATGGCAGTTTTGATTTTTCTCTGTTGTTCTTCCACCCCTTCTTTTTGGCCATTTGCTAGTGCATTCCTCAGGTATTCACCCATTGTGCCTAAGTCAGCCCTTCTAAAGTCCAGTATCCTTGTTTTTGTATGGCTTATCTCCATGGTTGTGTTTATAATGAAGCACACTGCTCGGTGGTCGCTTGTTACCAGATGTCTACTGACTTCTAAATTTGTGATCCTCTCTCCATTAGAGAGTACCAGGTCTAGTATTGCTCCCTCCCGAGTGGGTTCCAACACTGGCTGTCTAAGGCCTGCCTCCTGCAGGGCATCGAGAATGACCCTGCTCTTGATGTGGCTGCAGTACAAGTCATACAGTTAACATTTGGCATATTCAGGTCCCCCATCAACAGTATCTCCCCTTTTTCAGCCATTTTGAGAATGTCCTCTATCATTTTCTTGTCCATTTCCCCCCTTGAGATGGGGGGGTCTGTATACAACCCCTGTGCAGATTATGATGCCATTCCCTGTATCCAAGGTGACCCAGTGTGTCTCTTGTCCTCCCCCTTTGCTTTTTAGTTCTGTAGCTTTGATCCCTTCCCTTACGTATAGAGCTACTCCACCTCCTCTTTTACCCTCCTGTCCCTTCTGTAGACTGTGTACCCCAGTATGTTGACATCCCAGTCATGATTCTCCATGTACCATGTTTCTGTGACTGCCACAATATCCAATTGTTCATCTTCCATCAGGGCTACTAGCTCAGGAAGCTTGTTTCCCAGACTATGACTTTGGTACTCATTGACCTCCATTTAATGTTGGTTTTATCCTTTTCCCCCATCCCTGCTCTTATTGCCCCTGTCTATTTTTCCATTTACCTGTGTCCTGCCCTCTGTTGAGCTCTGTACCTCAGTGTTTACCTTACTACCTGCCATGTTTTGTGGGGGGAGGCTTGAAATTTCCTGCCTCTTATCAGCACCTCCCCCCTTGGCTAGTTTAAAAGTTGCCAAGGAAGCATTTAAACCTGTCACTTAGGAGCTTGGTTCCCTTTGTGGACAGATGCAGACCATCATGACAGTATAGATCTTCATCTCTCCAGGTGTACCTTCAGTCCCCAATAAAGCCAAAGACCTGTGCTCTGCACCAGTTTTGTAACCATTCATTAAACTGCATGGTGTGCAGTACCCTAGCCTCACCCCTGCCATGGACTGGCAGCACCTCTGAGAAGGTAACTGTGCTTGCTACCTGTCTGAGGCCCCTCCCCAACTATACGCATTCATCCTGCACTGCATTGATTCCATGCCTAGCTAGGTCACTTGTCCAAAGGTGGACAATGATATCTAGTTCCTTCTCCTGTGATGCTGCTTCTGAAATCCTGAGAATTCACTTCTTGTCCCTCCAGGACATGGCACCAGATAGGCACCTTACTTCCCTCTCCTCTCCCTTCCCCAGTTCTACCCCCTAACAATTGAGTTACCTATCAGAAGCTGTTTCATTCCCCTGTGGTGTCCCTTGCCACCCTTTTGTGGCTCTCCCTTGTGGATGTCCTCAGCATTCTACTTGGTCTCCACTGGGGGTGCCATCATAGAGGAACCTTGCTCTTCCAGACTGGCGTATGATTTGTGTAGAGGTACAGCTAGGGGGCTTTGCCTCTGTTCCACCTCCCACACCCTCCCAGAACCCACTGTGGTCCAACTGCTCTTCATACTTGGCAACCTCTGAGGCAGTGGTTGTGGCAGTGGTACTCTTTGGGTGGGGGAGGCCTCCTTAGTCCTTGCCAGTTCAGCCTGGAAGTGGGCAACCTCCTCCCTCAGAGCTGACAGCTGCCTGCAAATAGGACAGCAACACAGTTTCCAGAATGTCTCCCAGAAAACTGCTGCAGAAGAGCCAGTGCATTGCATCATGCCCCACATGTCCCTCTCCCTTTATAATATACAGTACATATATATATATATATATTTTTTTTTTTGGTGTGTACTTACCCTTTATGCACTGTGCTGGGTTATTAAGAATATGACAGTTCTGCCCCAAGACCTGTTGAGGAAGTGATGTCAGAATTTTGGCTATAAAGAAAATGCCACGCCTGGGGGTGTGGGGTGGGGAAGGGTGGGTGGGTAGTCCACAACCACAGCTGACTATTAGAAACAATTAAATACACCACTGCTCCACCACCCTTGTGAGTACTGCCCCTTATAATAATTCAACTAACCTCCAGTAACTTATTTAAAAAATAGTTTAATTATCACAAAATCCTAAGCACCAGTGAATTATTTAAAAATAATTTATGTCCCAAAATCCTAGTAGTCAATCCAGCTACCCCCAAGGGACAACCAAAATGCAGTATTCAAACCCTTGTGAAGTTACTTCCAAGATAAGCAGAGTTTGCAAGCTCCTTATTCAACTCCTCAGCCAACTGTAATTTATTTAAAAATAGTTTAACTGTCAGAAAATCCTAGTAGACAATCTAGCTACCTCCAAGGGTCTTCCCAAGTGCAGTATTTAAATCCTTCTGAAGTTACTCATGAGATAAACAGAGTTTGCAAGCCCCTTCTTGGTTAAACACTAAATAAATATGTAAATAAAAAGCAAATGCCAAGGGTAGTTAGTTTCACCTCCCACAGAATTGAGCAAAAGTGCACGTTGTCGCAGGTATCAAGTGTAATAAAGAATTTCTCACACAGCTCACAGCTGAATAAAGAAGTAGTCTCCTTCCAGGTCAAGAAGATGTGCTTTGTCTCTGCATACCAAGAAACAGGCTCAGTGGAAATTCTATAGGAATCTGGAGAAGAGTATGGGGCCCTGAACAGAATCTTAGGGAATGCCTGAGCAAATAACTAGTGGGTGTATCTGATACAGGCAGCTTGTGAATGCCCTCATGCATAGAAACATAGACTTTGATGGCAGATAAGGACCACTTGGCCGACCCAGTCTGCCCATTTCTCTACCGGCACCAAGAGTGGGGTGGAGCTTAATTTTGATGAGATTAATGTGCAGTGAGATGTTGAGATGTCAGTCCAGCTAGACCTCAAAGTACTTAAAGGAGGGGACATCCTTAATCTCAGTACCATCCAAGGTGTGGAATGATGGGAGGGGAAAGATCATAGTCAGTGTTTGCCAGGAGTCAAATGTCATGGGGACACTTTTCTTGGTGTTAAAGAATAGAATGCTGGAAGATAATCAGCACTGCACATTTTCAAAATCCTGTTGGAGATGAACAGCAAGATCAGCAGAAGAGGAGTCAGAAGCAAGCAGCACAGTGTCATCTGCATACCAAGAAACAGGCTCAGTGGAAGTTCTATAGGAATCCAGAGAAGAGTATGGGGCCATGGACAGAATCTTAGGGAATGCCTGAGAAGATAACTAGTGGGTGTCTCTGATGCAGGCAGCTTGTGACCTGCCCTCAAAGATGGAGCAGAACCAGCTGAGAGAGGAGGCAACTAGCCCTGCTGTCTTAAGCTTGCCTAGGAGAAATGGATGAAGCACAATGTCAAAGGTATTGATGAAGCTGATAAAGATGGCAGAGGTGAACTTGCACTGTTCCATACAGGACAGGATGCAGTCAGTGAGCTGCAGGAGGGAGAAAAAGCAGATTGGTGCTCCCTAAAGCCAGGCTGAAAAGGGATGATAAAAATGGATAATAGAGAAAAGGAGAAAGTTGTAAGGCAGCAAGATGCACTTGGAATTTGGCCAGAGTGGGGAGGAGAAAGATGGGATGCTAGTTTCCAGGAGATGAGGGATCATCCCCCTTTTAGGAAGGGGGATCAGGGACAGATGCAGAGAAGAATGAGAGGTTAAAGAGGAGGATAATAGGGAAAGTCATGGCTGGTGCACAGACATGCAGAAGCATGGGGTAAAGGCAATCAGGACTCATACCCTTGTGGGGGTTCAGGGCTAGAAGGACCTTAAGAGTGGCAGGTAGAGTGGTAGGAAATAATAAGAAGGAGTGCAAGGGAAGAGGAGAAGGGGAGGGGGAGGAGCAGTAGAAGGCATAAAAAGTTAAAGGAAGAAGCAACAGCAGCAGGGTCAGTGATGTGGGAGTTGCTGTGCTTGAGAAAAGGGGGACAGGAGGAATGAGTCAGGTGGGAGAAGTAGGAATGAATATCTTTCCAGAGCTTGGAGGGATGACTATGGTTGGTCTTGAGTGTGTATGTGAAGTGTTTGGATTTTTTCAAGCCTGAGGGTCGGTGCAAACATTGTGAAGGGTATTGTAATTTAATAGGACTGCACGGGAACTGGTGATCATATAGGACCACCAGACATTTCAGACTCTAGAAAACTCTACCGCAAAATTGTTCTGTTTTAAAGTCTGAAATTCGGTAAGAAATTAGACCTTATTGTATAGGTAAGGCTTTGACTACTTTTGAAGAATTCAGGGTTATAAGAAATGAACAAATGTACAATGGTTATACCCTGTCTTCAAATGTGTGCAGTAATCAGAGGTTCCCAATTCAATTAATCTTGGCAATTGCAGTACACTAAATGGAATCCCTGTTTAGAACTAAAAGCATAAAAAAGGCACTGTTGCTCAGCTGCTTAGTCCTGATTCAAACAAAAAATCCCAAAGCCAAGGAATGGTTAAATAACAATTTGTTTCATAAATAGCATAGCCACTTAATCGAACGTCAACATTTCATGTTGCTCTGATGTGTTTTCAAGACAAGGACATAGGTTTATATATCACCATTCTATTGTGCAATTTATGCAGATCAAGTATACAATGACATTACTTTAAGTCCTAGCCTCTATTATGGCTATGTCATTCCATTTTATTTATTTATTTATTTGAATTTTGATGACCAGGTAGGTCAACTGTGACAAAGTCCCTTTTTCAGTGACGACCCGCAGAATAAAGCATTCCAAGAACAAAACATAATACAATAATACACATAGAATAGTACAGTGAGTCATAATATATAGTTAAGCCATAGGTAAATAACAACAGTACCCGAGTAGTCAATAACCAAAAGATTCAGGATTGCAGGCAGTTTGCATGAAGCCAGGGAGGCAGGTGGCAGATTAACATTGTATGCCATGTGCAGGGGCATTTATGCCATTCACATACCAGATGTCAACAATTTAAACAGCAAAATAACTAAGAATAAATTCTAGATCTTAACAACTGCTCTCTGTCCATTCTGTTTACCCTCTCTTCAGCATTAATTTTCTGGATTTGGTAATTTGGAACAATTCTAAATGTGGGCTGTCAACTGATTTATTTAGAAAACCAACACATATGAATGCAATTATACATTTTGACAGTTGCCACACAAAACATGTGGTAAAAAAATATTGGTTGGACAGTTTATTAGTTTAAAGTTAATAGTGCCAGTCTAGATGCCTATGAAGGGTCTGAAAGCTAAGAGAATTTCTTGTCAAAAATTTGCAGTTCTTGGAAAACTGAACAAACATCATGAGACATCACTGAAAAAAGGTCCTGACATTATCTTTTGAAAGGACAAACTTTTCAGATGAACTAGTGCACAGTCTACTTATTCTGGTGGAGGAGAAAACTAAGAGACATTTATTCGATGGGACCTATCATTGTGAATATTGCATGATTTGTGACCATATTCAAGTTGGAGGTTCATTTACCCAACCATTCTCAGGCAAGTGTACAAAATAAAAAACATCATTTCATACAACACAGAAGCAGTTGTCTACATAGCTGTGCATAATTGCCATAGCTTCTAATTAGGCAAAACAATTAGAAAATGTAGAATCAGAATAGCTGAAAATCTATGAACTATACATCTGATTCAAAGCAAAAAGGCACTCGTTATGCATATTGCAAGGATTGGTCCAGTAAACAAGTTTATATTCCTTGGGCTAGAAAGAGTAATTATGGGTATTTGTGGTGGTGATAATTACAAGTTGTTGTGTCAAGAAATCTTTTGGCAGCATCAACTGAGGGCCCTTACTCCACCAAATTTAAATGACATTTTTCTAGAAACCAGCTTTTAAAACATCTCATAGTAGTCAGTTTACCATATTGAATAGTGCCTGGTAAAGTGATAGTGAATTGAACTTGGGATGGTGAACATTCATAAATTTGCTTTTTTTAATGATTTAGGCTTATATGCTGGTAAGTCTTCTGTATAGTTATGTTTGTTTCTTTTACAGTCATCTTTTACAAGCATCTCAATTTGTCATAATATTATCATATTTCAGTTTTATGAGTGTATTGGGCTATCCTGTACTATTGTGGCTGTAATTCATACATTTTCTTTCCCCTTTCTCCTTTCTTTTTCCTTCTGTCCCTGTTATGATAATGTTTACTTGTCCATTGCCCCCCATATGTCTGAGCTCTCAATGTAACTATTTTCTTTTTTATTTACATACATGGGTTTGGTTAGTTACACATACCATTTTAACACTATATGTACTTTAGTAACTTTGAATTACATACATATTTTATATACAGAGAATCTGCACATTAGGCATAATAGAGGCTAGCACTTTAAGTAATTTAGCTGTATAATTGCGTTACATAATTTGCACTATAAAATGGTGATGTGTAAACCTACATCCTTGTCTTGAAAAAAGTGTCAGAGTGATATGAAACCCTAATGTTCAATTAAATGGGAGTATTACACTAGTATTATTGTGTTTTTTGCAAAATAAATTGCCATTTAACAACTCCAAGGTTTGGAGAATTTTTTTTAAGCCAGGAATGAGTAGCTGATTAACAGTGCCATTTTTGTGCTTCCAGTTTTCAGTTTTGATTCTGTACTGCTGTCAACCTTCTTTGCAGATTGTTAAAACCTACACTGAGATAATAATATGGTGGCTACACTAGCCATACAAGTAAGGAAATCAAAAATTAAGGCTAAAAAGACACCAATGCCTATCTGAGTGATCTGTGATATTTCCACAGTTAGATTGAACTTCATCTAAAATGAGAACCAAAATTTTAGTCCGGTCTCTTAAAGCATAAGAGAAGAACTTAATAGCATGTGATTTGACCTCCATGCTTAGGACAGTACATTAAAAGTTAAGGTACCCCTTCATGCTGTTTTACAGGAGCAAGACTACATGGGTCCTTTTACTTAGTGGCAGGAGGCCATAACATACATCCCTAAAAAAGTACAAAATAAAAGTAAAACACAATTTAATTAGAATGTATGGAGGAAAAAGAATATGTTGATCACAAAGGTTATCTTGCAATATACAGTAGTTGTACCTCTCCTGCTTATGTAATTATGCTATTGCACTCTTTTGTCCATGTCAAAATGTTGTTACAGGCTACCACAGGTGTCATGGCACTCAGTATCCAGTGATGATAGCGAATGTAAATGAGCGACTGTCAATTAGCGATTCATTCATAGTGATAGCCAGCTGGGTTGCCCTGTAAGTGTAGCGACCCTATGCAAACGTGATTGTAGGGGAGGGCAACTGGAAGGTGAGGGATAGGGAGGGGAAGGGCAGGTATAGAGAAGAGGGTTTGTCTGGGGTAGTGTGCCTGCTGCTGCCGAGCCAATCGTGTGGTGTGGTGGTGAGGGTGGCTAGCTGTGGTGCAGCAGGTACTGGATTCAGGGCTGGGGACTGAGCTGAGAAAAGTTTGTCACTGCCTGCTACTGCCCTGTATTTATTCATTTATTTTGTAGTGTAGCCCTCTCCCCCACATGCACCCCCCTGCACCCCCACACGTAAACACTTTGTTTACTTGCCAGATGTCTTTTGCTGGCATGTCTCTATTGCCAAGTTGCTTTTCGTTGATATACACTAACCGTAACAGAGATCACTATTTTGAAATCCCTGTTATGACATGGAACCATGGTACCCTAATGTGGAACTCTTTATCTCTTTGAGAGGAAACAGAATGTTTAGAGAGAAAAGAATTCTTCCAGCTGTATTAGTCTTGTTCATACATTTTACCCACATATGTATAAAACATAGTGGGTTGTTAGTAATGGAGCTGGCAGAAGTTTCTTGTGAAATAGTTACCACAGTAACCCTCAAGAAGAGGTACAGCATCCCATGACAGGATGTACTGACACTTCAGACTTTACATGGAGAGCACAAGGGGACAGTGATATTCAACTGAATTCTCTAAGCCAAACATAATAGTTGTAAAATATGTCATTATGTACAGTTTATACATCTTATAGAAATATAGAAACATAGACTTGGACTCAGATACGGACCTCTTGGCCCACCTAGTCTGCTCATTTCCCTACATAGAGGATAAGCTGCAGATCCTAGTTAACCAAAAGCCTATTTCTTCCTACCCCCTACAAAAATTGCCTTATGTCTGTCCCATGCATTCTTGAATTCTCCTACAGTTTTAGACACCATAACACTTCTCAGGAAGGCTGTTCCATGCGTCCACCATCCTCTCTGTGAAAAAATACTTCCTCACATTGCCCCTGAACCGCCCCCCATCTTCAAATTGTGTCCCCTTGTTCTTGCACATCTCTTTTTCTGAAAGATGCTACCCCCTTGGACTTTGTTGATTCCACTGAGGTACTTAAAAGTATCTATCATGTCCCCCCTCTCCCTCCTTTCCTCAAGGGTATACATATTAAGCTCCTTTACTCTCTCCTCGTATGGCTTCTCTTATAGACCCTGCAAAATTTTAGTTGCCCTCCTCTGGACTGCCTCTATCCTGTCTATGTTCTTGCAGATATGGGGTCTCCAGAACTGGACGCAGTACTCCAGATGGGGTCTCACCAACTGTCAGTACAAAGGGATAACAACTTGTTGTTTTCTGCTGGTGATGCCTCTCCCTATGCATCCCAGTATTCTCTCAGCCATCCCTACTGCCTTCTCACATTGCTTGCTAACTTTAAGGTCATCTGATATGATTACCCCCAGGTCCCTTTCCATTTTTATGTTGATTGCGCGCATGCTCAAGAAACATGTTGCAGCAGGTTTCTCCACAAGGAGGTTGTGGAGGCGAGGCACTGTTGTGGCCAATGCTCCCACAGCCTGTAAAGGCTTGTCTCGCATCCCGTAATGCCGTGGCACACTGCTGCTGACACTAGTTCAGCCAGCCTGCCACCAACTTGTGAAAATTTAGCCACAGCAATCAGGGGCTGCCTCATCATTGCAGCGTCAGCCATCCAATGCAATGAGGGAGCGACCCGTCATTGCAGGGCAGGATGTAGAAACACTGATGTTGTTTGTGAACATAGCGGCAGCTTGCCACCGGGTTCACAAAAAATATAACCCCCTCCACCATGTTTATTTGCTGACAGGGGCCCCAATCCACGTCAGTTTCAGTGCCCCAATGTTTATTTTGCTGATGGGGGAGCAAGCTCCCCTTCGACATTATGTACCCCCCCACTTTTATTGTCTGCTGATGGGGTGCCCAATCCCCATCGGCATACTGTAATACCCCCTTCCAAGCTTTTGTTGTGTGCCGACGGGGGTGCCTAATCCCCCATCAGCTACAGCTGCCCCCAAAAGACAGACTCTGGTGACATGCTGGGAGCCCAGCCCAGCATGCCACATGCCCCAGTAAATTAAAAAATGGTCCCGCAACGTCTTTTTTTTTTAACCTGTAAAAAAGGAAACTGTCCTCGGTGGTCGACCTGCCCCCACCCACAACCCGCTTCCCACCTGCTAGACCCTACCTCCCCACACACTCCTCACCCCATACTTACCCCTGGAGCTTGGCGCGACAATCTTCGGTGGACTGGGAACATTTCTGCACTCTTCAAAGCTGACTGCGAACTGAGGAAATGCTGGTAAGCTGTATAATGGAATAAATGGGGGTTTTCTAACTTTAATGCATATCTCAGTCATTTTTTGGAATTTTGGTACCAAATTTTCAACATGGGGTTTTTGGGACACCTCCTCATGAATTCTGGAACTGTCATGGCATTCATTGGACCCTGAAAAGTGATTTCGTGGTCACTGCACAGAATCACCTTTTGGTGCTGATTAATGAAACGACAGTGCCAGTGTTCATGAGGTGGGCTCTTAAAAAGCCTATGTTGCAAATTTGGTGGAAAAAATCCAAAAAATTACTGTTTTATGAAAGTGTGTTGCTCAGTTGCTATGCACACTTGTAACTTTGCAAATTTGCAATATTTTCATGCTAGATTTTCAACATTGGCATTTTTTCATACCTCCTTGTTAACAGTACAGCAGTCATTGTTCACATCCTGGCCAAAATGTGTTTTCGCCCTTCAGGCGCAGAATAGTGCGGTCACTGGGGGAAATCAGTGTTCGGGACAGATTAAGAAAATGACAGTGAAACTGTTCATGAGAGAGGTCCTAAAATGCCTATGTTGAAAATCTGCAGTAAAAAATCCCCAAACAAATTACATTACGGGTGTGCGTTGCGCAGTTTCTATGCACGTTCGGATGTCACCAGTTTTTTTATATTTTCACTCCAAATTTTCAACATTGCCATTTTTTACACCTCCTCATGAACAGTACAGCTGTCATGTTTCACATCCTGTTTGAAATGTGTTTTCACACCTGTGGCGCCAAAATGCGCAGTCGCAGTGCAAGATCACCTTTCAGCTAAGGCATTGATAGTGTCACTGTTCATGTGGTGGGGTCACAAAAAGCCCATTTTGATAACTGGGAGTAAAAATACAAAAAAATGCCCAGAGTGTTAGGGTTTTTGACCATAACGCCCTACCTTGTAGGGACTGATAGGCATCAGGCGTGTGACTTGGGATTGTTGACAGTAATGCTCATATAATTCCACCCCTACCCCCATCCTGCAGCCAGTGACAGGCATCAAGGTGCACCTTGGACCCTTTGGCCCCAGAGGTCACCCCATTCTCCTATACTGTACCCATTTCACATATTTTCTTATGGAATGAGGTAAGTGTAAAGCCCGAACACCCCAAAGCACACCTCAACACTTGTAAGTGTCTGCAGGGTAGGGTGAGGTGAAATGTTGTGACCGTTATAGACAATGACCAAAAGACACATCCCAATGCCTGTCCATTTCTTCAGGGTCGGGGTGGAGTTGGTGTCAGTTCAATATTTCACTGCCATTGCTATACTGCATCTGTCTAACTCCAGCACTTCCACTGCTAATGCTAGCAAGCAACATCCGGCTTTGACAAATGCTTGTTAAAAATGTCTTCCACTGGGATGACCTGTTGAATATACATGCTAGATTCATACTGCAGATGTATCAGGATGGTGCAGCCACATGTTTTTGACAGTAAACAGCAAAACTCTCTACAAAGATATTAAGTTTTTTCATGGCAGGGATTCCATAGGAGTGGGAACTTTTAAGAAATGTTGAAATCCCATATTTTAGTTCTAGAATGAAAGAAAACAAAAACAAATATGTGTATATTGATAGTTTTTGCAAGACAAACATTATCAGTAAAAAAAACTATATGCTTACTAACAAATACTGCTTCTTTAAAAAAATGTGATTTCTACAAGAAAGAACGTTTTAAATTCTTCATCTATATAACCCATCCTGAATATCATTGTATAATAATTATGTGTGGTATCATAAGAAAAAGATTTTGATGAAATGCCATGGCATAGCTAAAATAAAATACACTAGGAATTCCATATGCTGGTGTAATGGGTTAAAAGGCAATTGGTGGTGGAGGGTGTGTGTGTGTATGTATGTGAGTGTGTGCAGAGGGGTGAATGACGTGTTGTTATTTCAAGGGAGAATATAATGTTCTGCAGTGGAATTAGGGGTTGAAGTATAGTAGGCTTATTTTTGAAATTGCTTCCTAGCAGAGACCATTATAGAAATGGACAACTGTAGGTCCCATGTTTTATAATGGTAAAATAGAAATTCAGTAGTGCCCCTGTAGTTTAAGTGTGCTGACCATGTTTATTAAAAAAAATCCTATATTATAAAAATTTAAATCCCCAGCCACCTTTAAATTAGGAGCCCTAGATTTTGGTACTGATATAGTACTTGTAAATGTTACAAATATACATATATGTATGTATGTATGGGTGCATGTAAAGAGTTTTACCAGGAGAGACAGACTGAGCTGGTAACAGCTTATTTTTAGAGGCATTCTGCAGGTAAGGGAGAGGAGAGTAAACAACACAGAATGTGCACATGAAAATAACAAACTGTTAAGGTGCAGTAATAACAAAAATACAATACAACAGAAACAAAAATACATTGCAAACAATAAAAGTGTGTGGAGCAGGGTACAGTGGAACCAAAGCTGAGCAGTAGCAGAACTCCATAGATCCATCTCTAAGACTGGGAATTTGCTTTAAAAATATATATTTTTTTGTAATTGTAAAGTGGCATTTTTGCCCTGTATAGATTGCTGTACATATGGTGCTAGCTATAGACAATCCTCGGAATGAGAAAGTTACCACAGACAGAGAGGCAAAGACAAACATGCATCAGCTGTGTAGCCCTCACAGTCCAAAATGAATACCATGGTTTGGCAAGACCCAGAAGAAACTCTCATTTCATTGTGGTTCAAAATGCAGACATTGCTATTATCCATCACTGAACTGAATGCCAAAGTCGATGGTTTCAATTCCAGGTTGACTACAGTGGGAGACAACAGTGGATACTGTAAAAATTAACTTGCTAGACAATCAAAGGGTTTCTACAACTACTTCAGTGGTCACAAGTTTGTTGGTTAAGGAGAACTGGCACCTATGGCCTGACCGGAAACACTAAAAAATGAAGCTAGTTTGTCTCTCATTCAGATTTGTGGCCTTCCAGAGGTGATCGAGGGAGACCATCCCTTCATGTTGTCTAAGAATGGGTTGGAAAAAAAATAACAAAGCCAAATCAGGCCTTTGATTTTTTTCTACAGAAGGCTTACTGTACTACTCCACATGGCCATATAGAAGAGGAGAATGAACCATGCACCCTGCTTTTGGTCACTGATGGAGTTGGAATTTGGGATTGTATCCTCTATTTGGCTGGAAACAGGGACCTAATATGCAGAACAGTAAGAACTAGAGCTGTGCAGAATTGTCAAATACAGGCAGAATGAAATTTCACAGAATTTTGGAAGTTCCATGAAAATGTTGCCAAATTTCACTGGAAACAGAATGGTAGAATTCCACGACAGAAAAATAAGAAATTAGTTTTTCCACAAAATTTCTGTGGATTTTTTTTCTGTGTATCTCAATATTTTCCACAGAAATGTCTGTGAATGATTTTCTGTGGAAACAAATGCTGTTCTGCAGAATATTATTCCATGAATAATAGCAGGCAGACTTCAGCAGAAGAACCAGCAAAATCCTGGCAGAAATTTAACTGGTGGAATGGTCATTCCATGCTAATTTCAGTGGCAGAATTCTGCATTCCACACAGTGCTAATAAGAAAGTATACCTCTTTCCTGATATAAGTTATGCCACATGACAAAGATGCAAAAAGTTTGATGGGGTATGTAAACAGCTCTATGATCCACACCATGATTTATGCAGTGAGGCTGAGGATTATATCTGAGAGGAAAGTTTGGGTTTTCTCAGACCTGGCTGAGGCTTGTAAATGGATCATTAGGAATCATTTGAACCATTGGGCTACAGAAGTAGAAGACACTCCTTAGGATATGGACACTGTTTTAGGGGACACTGAAAGTCACTGGGTAATGTACTGTCACCTTTAACATGCTAGTGAACCCTAGCTGTAATCTATGTAATTATGGTTTAGTTCATAAGACTCCATTGCCACATTGACTCTGCTACTGTTTACTGTTTATTACTGTTTCAATAATCAGGTTTACATTTATAATGCATCAGCTGGTTGAGAGTTTAAAACAGCCATTTTTGGTCTGGTTAATTCTCAGCCTGGATTGGGGGGGGGGGCATGAAAGGTACACTTATTTGTTCCCTGCTGGTCCTAACTTTTGGGTACCATATATAACTTTAAGCATAGTAACTTTAGATCAATACTATGATTCAGTTTAGCACTCTGGTAATTCGCTTCCATATAGGACTATTGGTTGGTTATGACAAAGTTTGCAATAAGACATAATGCTCCTGGACTACATATACAGCAAAAGTTTAAGGACATTTGTGCAGTATTTTAACATGGATTTCCCCCACTGTAGTATCACTATGTATTAAATGCAACATAATTCCTTTGATTAACAGGCTTCGGCCCCTATGGTTAAGTGTAATTGTTTGGTCTGTCTAGTATATGGCATTGTTCAAGTGTACTCCATGTAGAAAATAATAAAAATTAAATATCAAAAATGAAAGTAAAATACATTACAAGTGTACAGTCATGGTATACTGGCAGATAGTCAAGGTAACACAAAATAAAGATGTATAACACTATGAAATGAGGTACAACAGCAATATAGTACTGGGAACAATGCCAGATAAGGATGAGATAATACCATCAAGACTGTGAAGGTGTGAGAGTTATCAGTGCCAGTGCAGTAAGGTAGATACAGGAGCAAAAAACATTTCCAGTTGTGACAACTTAATAGAATCAGTTAATCAGTTACACCTACGATGGGAAGGAAATTTTTCAAATAGGAGGGAGTGGTGTGCATGGGGACATCAACAACAGGGACACCCAATGCATGGGAGAACCAATCTCCCTCTTCTTTTGTCACAGTTCTCCAGGGTGACTTTGATGATGTGGTAACATGGTTTTTGGATAACCTTTTACTTTTAAGCAGTAATAAGATTCAAGCAATGCTGTTTAAGTCCAGTATTCACTGTCTTTAATAGGATTTTTTTTCTTGTTAATAAATTTAAGTATCACATGGCCTCATTTTTGATTACTCTCTTACCTTCAAACCACACTGTTATAATTCTGTATCAAAAATTTGCCAATGCTTGGGAAAGCTTAAAGCATACCAGACACTATTCATCATGCTTGGATCATAAACACATCATTCAGCAAGCAGTTCTACCTATTTTAGATTATGGCAAAATTATTTATCATCAAGCTCTTGATTTACATCATCATTCATTAGACACTGTGTATTTTCAGTTACTACATTTCATTTTAAAAGCAAACTGGGATGGGTATCATTGTTCTTTACTACATCAGTTAAATTGGTCATTATTATCTCTTCTAGGCGCAGTCTTCACTGGTTGTCTCTCATTTACTGTGTATACCGGCCTACAATCAAACCCCTACTTATTTATGCAAAAGGTGAGTTGTTCCTGTTCACACATAGTTTCAGAGGTGTACCACATCACATATTTTCTCTCCCCACATTTTCTACATGCTTTGGTAAAGAATGTTTTTCTCTCTGGTGCCCCTTCCTCCAGGTACAATTTGTCCCTTAGCTTAGAAATTGCTGTACCCTTGGCACTTTTCAACATGCTTTAGAGAAATTGCTGCTGCTTGAACAATCTCCTTACAATTGTTTTACTAGTTGATCTTTTTACGTATTGTTAATGTCATTAGATTTATATTATTGCTTGTTGTTTTTGTCATAATTACAACTTGGAACATTCTGCAATTGAGACTTGCTTCTCATGGTACTCATCCTGTATTTCTAAAACTTAAAAAAAAAAATTAATAAAAAAACAGTTATGGGGAACACAGCGGTCATTAACAATTGCAGAAGGAGGTCAAAAAGTCATGAAGAAGGGACTTTAGGAAGCAAATGGAAAAGGCTAAGCTGATAGACAGGGGAAGTGTGGACCAGAGCTTAGGAAAACAATACCAGAAAGCAGCTTAGCCCATTAAAGTATTCCTGAAGGGGAGGGAGAGGTAAAGGGAAGCAGTGTTAAGGAAGGAGCAGGAGGAAAAAGAGTGGAAGCATGGAGGGTGGAAAAGTTGGGAGGGAGAGAGTCAAACCAAAATTTTGATATGAAGGTGACACATTGGCTGAGGCATCTGACATTGAAGGAAAGAGGGAAAGGCAGTAGAGAGAACAGTGGTGTGTTTGAGGAGGGCAGTGCAAATAATGTGGCAGGAAGAGTGAAAAGGGTGGTACTGTCTTGCAAGGATGGATTTGGGAGCTATGCTGCAGACACAGGGAGGATCTTCTTCACGACTAGCTCATGGTGAGCAGGGAGTGGGATATTGACTTTGTTTCTATAGAACATACCAAGTGTGGAGTGGAGCTCAATTTTGTTGAGATTAATGTGCAGTGAGATTTTGAGGTAGCAGTGCAGCCAACCCTCAAAGTAGTTAAAGGAGGGGACATCGTCAATCTCAGTACCATCCAAGATGTGGAATGATGGGAGGGGAGAGATCCTGGTGAGCCTTTGCCAGGAGTCAAATGTCATGGGGACTCTTTTCTTGGTGTTAAAGAATAGAATGTTAGAAAATAATCAGCACTGTACATTTCAAAATCCTGTTGGAGATGAACAGCAAGATCAGCAGCAGAGAAGTCAGAAGCAAGCAGCACAATGTCATCTCCATACCAAGAAACAGGCTCAGTGGAAGTTCTATAGGAATCTGGAGAAGAGTATGGGGCCCTGGACAGAATCTTAGGGAATGCCTGAGCAGATCACAAATGGGTGTCTCTGATACAGGCAGCTTGTGACCTGCCCTCAAAGTTGGAGCAGAACCAGCTGAGAGAGGAGGCAACTAGCCCTGCTATCTTAACCTTGCCCAGGAGAAATGGATGAAGCACAATGTTAAAGGCATTGACAAAGCTGATGAAGATGGCAGAGGTGAACTTGCACTGTTCCATACAGGATAGGATGCAGTCAGTGAGCTGCAGGAGGGAGAAAAAAGCAGATTGATGCTCCCTAAAGCCAGACTGAAAAAGGGTGAGTAAAAGGAAGAATAGAGAAAAGGAGAAAGTTGTAAGGCAGCAAGATGCACTTGGAATTTGGCCAGACTGGGGAGGAGAAAGATGGGATGCTAGTTTCCAGGAGAGGAGGGATCACCCCCCTTTTAGGAAGGGGGATCAGGGACAGATGCAGGGAAGAATGAGAGGTTAAAGAGGAGGATAATAGGGATAGTGATGGCTGGTGCACAGACATGCAGAAGCATGGGGTAAAGGCAATCAGGACTCATACCCTTGTGGGGGTTCAGGACTAGAAGGACCTTAAGAGTGGCAGGTAGAGTGGTAGGAAATAATAAGAAGGAGTGCAAGGGAATTGGAGAAGGGGAGGTGGAAGAGCGGGAGAAGGCATGGGGGAGGGAGGGAGAGAAAAGGCAGAAGTGATGAAAAAAGTTAAAAGAAGAAGCAACAGCAGCAGGGTCAGTGATATGGGAGTTGCTGTGCTTGAGGAAAGGGGAACAGGAGGACTGAGTCAGGTGGGAGAAGTGGGAATGAATATCTTTTCAGAGCTTGGAGTGGTGATTAAGGTTGGTCTCGAGTGTGGATGTGAAGTATTTGGATTTTTTCAAGCCTGAGGGTTGGTGCAAACATTGTGAAGGATATTGTAATTTAATAGGACTGCAGGGGAACTGGTGATCATATAGGACCACCAGACATTTCAGACTCTAGAAAACTCTACCGCAAAATTGTTCTGTTTTAAAATCTGAAATCCAGTATGAAATTAGACTTTATTGTATAGGTAAGGCTTTGACTACTTTTGAATAATTCAGGGTTAAAAGAAATGAACAAATGTACAATGGTTATACACTGTCTTCAAATGTGTGCAGTAGTCAGAGGTTCCAATTCAATTAATCTTGGCAATTACAGTACACTAAATGGAATCCCTGTTTAGAACTAGAAGCATAAAAAAGGCACTGTTGCTCAGCTACTTAGTCCTGATTCAAACAAAAAACCCCAAAGCCAAGGAATGGTTAAATAGCAATTTGTTTCATAAATAGCATATCCACTTAATTGAACAACAACATTTCATGTTGTTCTGATGCATTTTCAAGACAAGGACATATGTTTACATATCACCATTCTATTGTGCAATTTATGCAGATCAAGTATACAATGACTTTACTTTAAGTCCTAGCCTCTATTATGGCTATGTCATTTTATTTTATTTATTTATTAATTTATTTATTTGAATTTTGATGACCAGGTAGGTCAACTGTGACAAAGTCCCTTTTTCAGTGACGACCCTCGGAATAAAGCATTCCAAGTACAAAACATAATACAATAATACACATATAATAGTAAAGTGAGTCACAATATATAGTTAAGCCATAGATAAATAACAACAGTACCCGAGTAGTCAATAACCAAAAGATTCAGGATTACAGGCAGTTTGCAGGTAGGCAGGGGAGGCAGGTGACAGATTAACATTGTATGCCATGTGCAGGGACATGTATGCCATTCACATACCAGATGTCAACAATTTAAACAGCAAGATAACTAAGAATAAATTCTAGATCTTAACAACTGCTCTCCATCCAATCTGTCTACCCTTTCTTCAGCATTAATTTTCTGGATTTGGTAATTTGGAAAAATTCTGAATGTGGGCTGTCAACTGATTTATTTAGAAAACCAACACATATGAATGCAATTATACATTTTAACAGTTGCCACACAAAACATGTGGTAAAAAATATTGGTTGGACAGTTTATTAGTTTAAAGTTAGTAGTGTCAGTCTGGATGCCTATGAAGGCTCTGAAAGCTAAGAGAATTACTTGTCAAAAATTTGCAGTTCTTGGAAAACTGAACAAACATCAAGAGACATCACTGAAAAAAACGGTCCTAACATTATCTTTTGAGAGGACAACCTTTTCAGATGAACTAATGCACAGTCCACTTATTCTGGTGGAGGAGAAAACTAAGAGACATTTATTCAAACGTACCCATCATTGTGAATATTGCATGATTTGTGACCATATTCAAGTTGGAAGTTCATTTACCCAACCAGTCTCAGGCAAGTGTACAAAGTAAGAAACATAATTTCATGCAACACATAAGCAGTTGTCTATGTAGCTGTGCATAACTGCCATAGCTTCTAATTAGGCAAAACAATTAGATAATGTAGAATCAGAATAACTGAAAATCTATGAACTATACATCTTTTTTTTTTATTTAGTTGTTTAACCAGGTATAGCACACTAAGCTGAAAGCTTTTTTATAGGAGAGACCTGGGAGCACAAGGAAGTTAAGTGACTTGCTTAGGGTCACACAGTATGCAAGTGGAAGTTGTGGGATTCAAACCCAGGTCTGGTCTGCTGGATGTCACCAAATTTGCAGCTCAAAGCCTTAGACCACTGCGCTATATTGCCTCTGATGTGCCTTTGCTCTGATGCTGGGATGCGCCTCTGCCTCTGATGCGCTATACTGCCTCTGCTGCAAAGCAAAAAGGCCCTGGTTATGCGTATTGCAAGGATTGGTCCAGTAAACAAGTTTATATTCCTTGGGCTAGAAAGAGTAATTATGGGTATTTGTGGTGGTGATAATGACAAGTTGTTGTGTCAAGAAATCTTTTGGCAACATCAACTGAGGGCCCTTACTCCACCAAATTTAAATGACACTTTTCAAGAAACCCACTTTTAAAACATCTCATAGTAGTCACTTTACCATATTGAACAGTGCCTGGTAAAGTGATAGTTAATTGAACTTGGGATGGTGAACATTCATAAATTTGCTTTTTTTAATGATTTAGGCTTATATGCTGGTACGTCTTCTCTATAGTTATGTTTGTTTCTTTTACAGTCATCTTTTACAATCATCTCTATTTGTCATAATATTATCATATTTCAGTATTCTGTGTATATTGGGCTATCCTGTAATATTGTGGCTGTAGTTCATTCATTTTCTTTCCCCTTTTCTCCTTTCTTTTTCCTTCCATCCCTGTTATGATACTGTTTTTCCTTCCGTTCCTGTTATGATACTGTTTACTTTTCCATTGCCCCCCATATGTCTGTGCTCTCAATGTAACTATTTTCTTTTTTATTTACATACATGGGTTTGGTTAGTTACACATTCCATTTTAACACTATATGTACTTTAACTTTGAATTACATACATTTTTTATATACTGAGAATTTGCACATTAGGCATAATAGAGGCAAGCACTTTAAGTAATTTAACTGTATAATTGAGTTACATAATTTGCACTATAAAATGGTGATGTGTAAACCTACATCCTCATCTTGAAAAAAAGTGTCAGAGTGATATGAAACCCTGATGTTCAATTAAATGGGAGTACTACACCAGTGTTATTGTGTTTTTTACAAAATAAATTGCCATTTAACAACTCCAAGGTTTGGAGGATTTTTTTTTTTAAGCCAGGAATGAGTAACTGATTAACAGTGCCATTTTCGTGCTTCCAGTTTTCAGCTTTGACTCTGTCCTGCTGGGGTCCTTCTTTGCAGATTGTTAAAACCTTCACTGATATAATAATATGGTGGCTACGCTAGTCATACAAGTAAGGAAATCAAAAATTAAGGCTAAAAAGACACCAAAGCCTATCTGAGTGAGCTGTGGTATTTCCACAGTTAGAGTGAACTTCATCTAAAATGAGAACAAAAATTTATTCTGGTCTCTTAAAGCATAAGAGAAGAATTTAATAGCATGTGATTTGACCTCCATGCCTAGGACAGTACATTAAAAGTTAAGGTACCCCCTCCATACTGTTTTACAGGATCAAGACTGCATGGGTCCTTTTACATAGTGGCAGGAGGCCATAACAAACATCCCTAAAAAAGAACAAAATATAAGTAAAACACAATTAAATTTGAATGTATGGAGAAAAAGAATATGTTGATCACAAAGGTTATCTTGCATATACAGTAGTTGTACCTCTCCTGCTTATGTCATTATGCTATTGCACTCTTTTGTCCATGTCACAATGTTGTTACAGGCTACCACAGGTGTCATGGCACTCAGTATCCAGTGAAGATAGCGAATGTAAATGAGCGATTGTCAAAACAGTGATTCATTCATAGTGCTAGCCTGCTGGGTTACCCTATAGGGGTAGCGACCCTATGCAAATGTGATTGTAGGGAAGGGCAACTGGAAGGTGAGGGATAGGGAGGGGAAGGGGAAGGATAGGGAAGAGGGTTTGTCTGGGGTAGTGTGCCTGCTGCAGCCGAGCCAATCGTGTGGTGTGGTGGTGAGGGTGGCTAGCTGTGGTGCAGCAGGTACTGGATTCAGGGCTGGGGACTGAGCTGAGAAAAGTTTGCCGCTGCCTGCTACTGCCATGTATTAATTTATTTTGTAGTGTTGCCCTCTCCCCCACATGCACCCTTCCCGTGCCCCCCCACATAAACACTTCATTTACTTGCCGGATGTCTTTTTGCTGGCATGTGTATATTGCCAAGTTGCTTTTCGATGATATACACTAACCATAACAGGGATCACTATTTTGCAATCCCTGTTATGACATGGAACCATGGTACCCTAATGTGGAACTCTTTATCTCTTTAAGAGAAAACAGCATGTTTAGAGAGAAAAGAATTCTTCCAACTGTATTAGTCTTGTTCATACATTTTACCCACATATCTATAAAATGTGGTGGGTTATTAATAATGGAGCTGACAGAAGTTTCTTGTGAAATAGTTACCACAGTAACCCTCAAGAAGAGGTACACCATCCCATGACAGGATGTACTGACACTTCAGACTTTACATGGAGAGCACATGGAGACAGTGACATTCAACTGAATTCTCTATGCCAAACATAATGGTTGTAAAATATGTCATTATGTTCAGTTTATACATGTAAGACCCCCGGACTCCTGCCTTTTTGCTAAATGACAGGTGGCATGCTGTTGAAGCTGACAGCAGTACCTGGTGGGGACTTGGTTAGGGGAGGACTAGATTACTCGGCACAGGGGGCCTAGGTTTGGCTACTCTGCACAGGGGCACCCAAGTAAATCCAAACACAGGAAGCAATAACTGTAATGTCCAAAACCAGGAATGGGATTCTAAAGTGTGGCTTTTATTCACATCCAAACTGAACAAGCAAAGCATAGATGGACCCCCATGGGGCTACATTTCTGGTAATGCAGATTAGAGTACAGAACACTTCTTCACTATTCCAGCCCTCAAGCTCTGAACCCACCAGGCACACAGCCCAGACTTGCCTGCAGCTTTGGGTACACAGTCCGACTTGTACACTACTTAGGTTTTTCCCATGGCCTGGCTCCCCCCACCAGCCACTTGATCACGGTCCATATGGGAATGAACCAGTTTTCCTGTTGGTGGCTCCCCAAACCACCTTAAAGACTTTGGCTCCTTAAGGGAAATTTTCCTTCCAATCCCACGTCTGGGTACTTCCCTCATCACTGGCCAAGTGCATGAGGCAAAGTAGCAATCCACAGAGCAAATCTGTAGAGGTGGACCTGGTTACTAAAGATGGGGGAGTTTCCCACCTCCAGCTCCCAAAATCCATACCCGGCCATTTCTCTGGACACTAAGCATCTCTTTGAAAGCTTGGTAATGTAGATTACAGGGTAGACGTATGTCACATCTCCTCTACATGTCTTGACTTTCCCCTTGTGCTGGACTTGAACATACTTTTACTTTGGGCTAAGCCTATTACTCTAGGCCTCCCACTACTTCAGCAGTCCAGTCCCCACTTTAACACAATTCAGGATGAAACATGGGCCCTTTAGAAAGAGCAGAACTCACCCTTTTGTTGCAGGTGCCCCACAGGCGAATATTGAAATCTTCTTGTACCCCACACACTTGGGGAAAAATAAGGCAGCTTCTTCTCTAGCAGTAGCCAGGGGGTTGCCCCTGGAATAGCAGGCAAACCTTCCACCCCAATCCCCTGAGGGATGGGGCACAGAGACCCATATCAGCGGTCTCCACCACTTTAAAGAACAGCTTACTGTGTCCCTCTTTAGGTGGAAACACACACCTTTCCCTAAATGTAGCTGTATTTCAGAGCTGAGGCTCCAAGAGCCTGTGCACAGAACTGCCTTGCTCCTCTCTCAACAATCTCCAACTACTAACTGAACTGACTCACTGTTCAAAACTCCCAACATTCTAATCTAACTCCCTTCTGCAGATTAGAATGTGTCTCATGCAGCTGCGATAGTTCTATGGTGATGTCATCCCTCAGTCTCAGCTGAGACTGAGAACAGAATGAGACAGTGTGAAATCAATTTACTGGAGTTTCACAAGCTGCCTTCCCTGCCTACCACTAGGTCTTACTGGAATTCTAGTAACCTCGTGTAACAGGGGCGTTACACTCACCCTTGACCAGGAAAATGACTGTCCACAATCATTGTTTACCTAGCTTAGGCCATCCCACCCTATGTGCTACCTGCAGAGGGGAGTGATCAGGCCCCCTCCTACCATGTGCAAGCACAGGCAGGCAACACTAAGGGCCTAGAGGACTTTAGCTGACATATCAGCCTCTACTCTACCCACTTACTATGGATGCCTAGTGGCTTTGGTAGAACTGTCCAGAGCATAGCCCTAATAGCTCAGCACTGCAGTCCCTAGGGCCCTCCAGGACCACATCCTGTCTATCCCCCCTAGCTCTCTAGGGAACATCTGTCTGCCTCTAACTTAACACCCAAAACCAAAAACAACCCGGGGACCTCCCCAACCTTGGGCACCCTGCAACCACACACCAAGAAACTAATACCATACCATTACACTACATTACATTACTGCCTCCCTACCCCCACAACCACACCTGTGGAAGGAAAGGGTTAATACGGTAACAACAACAATAACAACCACAGTACTTTAAATTACTACACACTAAAGTACTAGTGAGGAACTCCGATGAGCCCCTCCTCTTCTTCTTGTCTTCTCTTCTATCTTCTTCAGGAACTCCTGCAAGAAAAATAGAAAGACAACACACACTCCTAATCTGCATAGACAGTCTACCTAAACCCCTACCATCAAAACACTGGAGAATCCCAGAAAGGTTCTTTTTTAGAAAAGGTAGAAAACAGTATATACATTAGAAAACAGTAGAAAAATAATGTAATTATTTACAATACACATTTGGGGGATGGAGTGCCCTAAAAGTCCCATCTAGTGCCCACAGTGCCCCAAGGCTAGTCCATTAAAGAGTCTCTCCTGGGCCGGAGCCCGGTGAAGCACAGTTCTAGCAGGCCAAAGTCCTGAAGGGGAGAGTCTTTGAGGACAGTTCACACATTCTGGAGTCTGCTAGTGTAGGGTGTGTACTGCAATGTCATAAGGATAGAAAAGTTCAGACTTACCAGCCCCTTGTAGAAAGATTAAGATACACTGATCTGCTCCTCAGCCAAAGACTCTCCCTGGCAGCATTTCTTCCAATACAGCTGTGCGTACATCTTCTGGGAACTACAGGAAGGCACATCTGGAAACTGCTGGGTTGATGTCATCTCTGGAGATGGAACCTTAGAACAGGAACAAAAGGAAAACAGCTGGTCTGACGTCATCCGATTACTAGGCGATGGATCAGGATACAGCTGGGATGGTGTCCTCTCTGGATCTGAAGTCATCTGGTGGGCCAGTCAATGGATTCTGGGAAGGCCAGTACACTGTAGAACTGATGAATGTGGGGCACCTGAGTCCTGGATGTTCATACTGGAGGATCAACAAAGGCACTGCAAAGGCTGGTGTGGCAGTATTGACTACCACTGCTCGGCTTTCCATCTGGCAGGCACAGGCACATTTGCCGGGAGGTCCTTGCATTGAGACCAATAGTACCGGGGGTCAGGAGCTTGAATTATTACCCCATCTGGGTGCACATAATTTACACTCTAGGTTTCATGTCCCTCTCCATCCACTATTCTCACAGTGTCCATAAACAGTGTCCTGCCTCTCTTCCATTGGGTACATTTCTCATGAAACAGTCTGTTCTTAACATGCTTGTTTGCACCAGGATGCACACATTTCATTGCTTCAGCCCAGATCCAGGATTTCCTGCTGTTCTCAATCTCCTCCCAGACTTTCCGAGGAAAGGCAGGAAAGGACATTCCATAGATTTCATTCGCCTTCCTATGAACCAGTCTCTCCTCTTTACTAGCTTTGGTCAACCTGAGACTGCTGGCCTGGCTTGGGGGTGGCCAGTCCTGCTTCTGCCAGCTACGCATCCTCAATGAGATGAAAAATGGATCCCTGACTTCTTCTTCTTGCACAGCCAGGGCAGTGGCATCACCACTGTCTTCCATGCATTCTTCCGAGGCAAGAGCTTGAGGCTGTGTACTCATTCCTTTTTCACAAGGCCACATAGGTTCCCCCTCTTCTTCTTCCTCACTGAGGATCTGAGCCCAGGAGTGAGCAGTCATCCTCACTCGTGAGACTATTCACTCATCACTAGGCGCAGAGATCGACACCTCCCATTCAAAGGCCTCCCGCATCTCATCTTCTCCTATGAGACTTGGGCTAGGCACCCTCCCAGGGGTCTACTGATGCTTTGTCTGAATTTTCCTTCTGAGATCCAGCATCTGAAACATCAACATCTGGTTCTGTCTCTAAACCTGCACCCTCTAGCTTTGTGCCACACTCCCCCGAGGGGCCTTATTCAACAGGCTCCACCTGGTGCTGTGTGCTGCCAACTACAGATTCCTGAACCTTTGTCCATGTGGGAGCCAAATGAATCTGGGGCACTTTATACAAGCTATATTTCTCTAGGCACCCAGAACAGTGAGGTACCATGAAGACGTCCCTTTCAGCATTTAAGCATATTTGACACACTTGCACTGGATATCCAGGAATTGCCACATGAGAAGGCAGTTGTCCTCCATAATAACACCTTTCAATGTCCCTTAACCTATTTACTACTGCTGTTACTGCAGCCCAGGCATGATCCGTGTAGCGAGCTGGTCCTGAGGACATAACTACAGGGAAAACAAACAAATGCTCACTATTACTGAAAGTCCCACTTCACTGAACACTTTCTTTACTTTAAAAATGGCTCCTCTGTTGCTGTGTTCACTTTACTACCCCACCCTGTAATGGCGGTGGCAGCACTCCTGCGCATCAACATTCAGAAATTTTCAAGCCTCTGCGCATCCGATTTACACACACTATTGATAACTTTTGCTCAAACTGCACAAACTTGCACTGTTCTTTTTCTAACACATTTACATGATTTGCCACGGACTCTTCACTTGCTGAAAACATTTCTTTAGTTCACAGTCCCTTAAAACCTCAGGATTTCGAGCACAGGATTGCCTGTAAACTAGTGCTGCACATTTGGCTACAACTCACAGTCTCTCTCTGGCTTTAAAATTTCAAACTGATGCTGAATTCATAACTATGCTCACAGTCAATGGCCTAGCAGACTTGAACTTGCTGGTAAAACTTGACACAGTCATTATTTGCAAAGCGACTACACTGCTGCACACATATTCAGCTGGCTTTTTGGCAGAAAATCACTGTTTGAGCAACTTTTACTGTTGGTACTCACTGTTATCAGTAGCTGTTTGCTGCGATGGAAAATGGCTTGCAGCCAATCTTGGAGGCCTCAGAAAGAAACCGGGTGGGCAGTCCTGCCGATCATCTCCCTGATCACCACACTCACAATTCAGTCGATTGAGATGCGGGTTGAGCCCAATTTTGAACAGAAAAGTCCATTTTTACAAGTTTTACAGCGCTTTTTAATCACCACGACGCTCCTCCACCAAGCCAGTACACGCACTCCACTCACACTCCCTCTTGAATGCTGGGCAGTCACTGTAGAGCTGGCTGAGGGGCAGGACTGATTGCAGCCTCACCAATCACACAACATCATGCAAATGAGCCTCTTCTTCCTCACGAGTGTTCTTCTCTTCACGGCGATCGTCGAGCAGGCAAATTTAAACTGCAGAAGCCACTTTTATTTTCTTCAACTGACTCCACAGCGGGAGCCCATTTCAGCCATTTAGCATGGCCATTCACACAGCAAGTCTCTCAGTTTACTCAAAAGCATTTCCAATGTCCAGGGCACAATTTTCCTGTTGCTACCCATAGTCTTCCAAATTTTTCTTTATCACACACAGTTCTTCTAAAAAAAAGCATTTCCAACGTCCAGGGCACAATTTTCATGTTGCTACCCCTAGTCTTGCACACTTTCCTTTATCACTCACAGTTCTTTTAAAAAGCAGGCAAAAATGCTGTAAACATTTGATGCAGGACAAAGGCACACTCTTTTAGCTTTACTGCTCCTTGGTAAACAGTTGGCATTTTAACAGCAGCATAAGATCCACAGCACACAGCGACACACTAGTTAAATTGCTTCAGCTTTTTGGACTACCCACTGCCAGATAACCAAAATGCTAGCCCCTTGCCCTAGCACCTTTCCTTCCTAATTTAAAAATCCCAGCGGTGCCTCCATTTTGTAAGACACGCGGACCCCTGACTTTTTGCTAAAGGACAGATGGCATGCTGTTGAAGCTGACAGCAGTACCTGGTGGGGACTGGGTTTGGGGAGGACTAGGTTACTCGGCACAGGGGGCCTAGGTTTGGCAACTCTGCACAGGGGCACCCAAGTAAATCCGAACACAGGAAGCAATAACTGTAATGTCCAAAACCAGGAATGAGATTCTAAAGTGTGGCTTTTATTCACATCCAAACTGAACAAAAAAAGCATAGACGGACCTCCATGGGGCTACATTCCTGGTAATGCAGAGTAGAGCACAGAACACTTCTTCACTATTCCAGCACTCAGGCTCTGAACCCACCAGGCACACAGCCCAGACTTACATGCAGCTTTGGGTACACAGCCTGACTTGTACACTACTTGGGTTTTTCCCATGGCCTGGCTCCCCCGCTGGTGACTTGATCGCGGTTCATATGGGAATGAACCAGTTTTCCTGTTGGTGGCTCCCCAAACCACCTTAGAGCCTTCGACTCCTTAATGGAAATTTTCCTTCCAATCCCACATCTGGGTACTTCCCTCATCATTGGCCAAGTGCATGAGGCAAAGTAGAAATCCACAGAGCAAATCTGTAGAGGTGGACCTGGTTACTAAAGATGGGGGGTCTCCCACCTCCAGCTCCAAAATCCATACCCAGCCATTTCTCTGGACACTAAACAACTCTTTGAAAGCTTGGCAATGTAGATTATAGGGTAGATGTATGTCACATCTCCTCTACATGTCTTGACTTTCCCCTTGTGCTGGACTTGAACATACTTTTACTTTTGGCTAAGCCTATTACTCTAGGCCTCCCACTACTTCAGTGGTCCAATCCCCACTTTAACACAGTTCAGGATGAAACATGGGCCCTTTAGAAAGAGCAGAACTCACCCTTTTGTTTCAGGTGCCCCACAGGCGAATCTTGAAATCTTCTTGTACCCCACACACTAGAGAAAAATAAGGCAGCTTCTTCTCTAGCAGTAGCCAGGGGGTTGCCCCTGGAATAGCAGGCAAACCTTCCACCCCCATCCCCTGAGGGATGGGGCACAGAGACCCGTATCAGCGGTCTCCACCACTTTAAACAACAGCTTACTGTGTCCCTCTTTAGGCAGAAACATACACCTTTCCCTAAATGTAGCTGTATTTCAGAGCTGAGGCTCCAAGAGCCTGTGCACAGAACTGTCTTGCTCCTCTCACAACAATCTCCAACTACTAACTGAACTGACTCACTGTTCAAAACTCCCAACATTCTAATCTAACTCCCTTCTGCAGATTCCAATGTGGCTCATGCAGCTGCAATAGTTCTATGGTGATGTCATCCCTCAGTCTCAGCTGAGACTGAGAACAGAGTGAGACAGTGTGAAATTCATTTAACTGGAGTTTCACAGGCTGCCTTCCCTGCCTACCACTAGGTCTTACTGGGATTCTAGTAACCCCAGGTAACAGGGGGGTTATATACATCTTATAGAAACACAGAAATATAGAAACATAGACTTTGACAGCAGATAAGGACCGCTTGGCCCACCTAGTCTGCTCATTACCCTACCTAGAGGATAAGCTGCAGATCCTAGTTAACCAACAGCCTATTTCTTCCTACCCCCCACAAAAATTGCCTTCTGTCTGTCCCATGCATTCTTGAATTCTCCCACAGTTTTAGACCCCACAACCTTCTCAGGAAGACTGTTACATGTGCCCACCACCCTCTCTGTGAAAAAATACTTCCTCACATTGCCCCTGAACTGCTTCCCCATCTTCAAATTGTGTACCGTGGTTCTTGCACATCTCTTTTTCTGAAAGATGCTACCCTCTTGGACTTTGTTGATTCCACTGAGGTACTTAAAAGTATCTATCATGTCCCCACTCCCTCCTTCCTTTCCTCAAGGGTATACATATTAAGCTCCTTTACTCTCTTCTCATATGGCTTCTCTTACAGACCCTGCACAATTTTAGTTGCCCTCCTCTGGACTGCCTCTATCCTGTCTATGTCCTTATGGAGATGGGGTCTCCAGAACTGGATGCAGTACTCCAGATGGGATCTCACCAACTGTCGGTACAGAGGGATAACAACTTGTTGTTTTCTGCTGGTGATACCTCTCCCTATACATCCCAGTATTCTACCAGCCCTCCCTACTGCCTTCTCACATTACTTGCTAACCTTAAGGTCAGCTGATATGATTACCCCCAGGTCCCTTTCCATTTTTATGTTGATTGCACGCATGTGCAAGAAACATGTTGCAGCAGGTTTCTCCACAAGGAGGTTGTGGAGGCATGGCACTGTTGTGGCCAATGCTCCCACAGCCTGTAAAGGCTTGTCCCATGTCCCCTAATGCCATGGCATGCTGCTGCTGACACTAGTTTGGCCAGTCTGCCACCAACTTGTGAAAATTTAGCCACTGCAATCAGGGGCCACCTCGTCATTGAAGCATCAGCCATCCACTGCAATGAGGGAGCAACCCATCATTGCAGGCAGGATGTAGAAACACTGATATTGTTTGTGAACATGGCAGCAGCTTACCGCCGGGTTTATGAACAATATAAACCCCCCCACCATGCTTATTTGCCATAGGGGCCCCAATTCCCATCAGCTTCAGTGCCCCAATGTTTATTTTGCCAATGGGGGAGCCCACCCCCCTTTGACATTATGTACCCCCCCACTTTTATTGTCTGCCGATGGGGTGCCCAATCCCCATTGGCATAATGTAATACCCCCCTTCCAACCTTTTGTTGTGTGCCGATGGGGGTGACCAATCCCCCGTCAACTACAGCTGCCCCCCCAAAAGACAGACTCTGGTGACACACTGGGAGCCAATCCCAGCATGCCACATGCCCCTGTAAAGTAAAAAACGGTCCTGCAATGTCTTTTTTTTTTAACCTGCAAAAAAGGAAACTGTCCCTCGGTGGTCTCCCTGCCCCCCCTCCACAACCCGCGCCCACCCACTGTGCACCCTGCCTCCCCACACACCCCTCACCCCATACTTACCTCCGGAGCTTGGCGTGACCATCTTCGGTGGACCGGGAACACTTCTGCACTCTTCAAAGCCGACCGCGAACTGAGGAAATGCTGATAAGCTGTATAATGGAATAAATGTTTTTTTTCTAACTTTAATGCATATCTCAGTCATTTTTTGGAATTTTGGTACCAAATTTTCAACATGGGGTTTTTGGGACACCTCCTCATGAATTCTGGAACTGTCATGGCGTTAATCGACCCAGAAAGGTGATTTTGTGGTCACTCCGCAGAATCACCTTTTGGTGCTGATTAATGAATCAACAGTTCCAGTGTTCATGAGGTGGGCTCTCAAAAAGCCTATGTTGTAAATTTGGTGGAAAAAATCCAAAAAATTACTGTTTTATGAGCGTACGTTGCGCAGTTGCTATGCACGCTCGTAACTTCGCAAATTTGCAATATTTTCATGCCAGATTTTCAACATTGGCATTTTTTCATACCTCCTTGGGAACAGTACAGCTGTCATTGTTCACATCCTGGCCAAAATGTGTTTTTACACTTCTGGCGCAGAATAGTGTGGTCGCTGTTGGAAATCAGTTTTCGGGACAGATTAAGAAAATGACAGTGAAACTGTTCATGAGAGAGGTCATAAAATGCCTATGTTGAAAATCTGCAGTAAAAAATCCTCAAACAAATTACATTATGGGTGTGCATTGCACAGTTTCTATGCATGCTTGGATGTCACCAGTTTTTTTATATTTTCACTCCAGATTTTCAACATTGCCATTTTTTACACCTCCTCATGAACAGTACAGCTGTCATTTTTCACATCCTGTTCAAAATGTGTTTTCACACCTGTGGCACCAAAATGCGCAGTCACAGTGCAAGATCACCTTTCAGCTAAGGAATTGATAGTGTCACTGTTCATGTGGTGGGGTCACAAAAAGCCCATTTTGAAAACTTGGAGTAAAAATACAAAAAAATGCCCAGGGCATTAGGGTTTTTGACCATAATGCCCTACCCTGTAGGGACTGATATGCATCAGGCGTGTGACTTGGGATTGTTGACAATAATGCTCATACCATCCCACCCCTACCCCCACCCTGCAGCCAGTGACAGGCATCAAGGTGCACCTTGGACCCTTTGGCACCAGAGTTTACCCCATTGTCCTATACTGTACCCATTTCACATATTTTCTTATGAAATGAGGTGAGTGTAAAGCCTGAACACCCCAAAGCACACCTCAACACTTGTAAGTGTCCGCAAGGTAGGGTGAGGTGAAATGTCGTGACCGTTATGGACAATGACCAAAAGACACATCCCAATGCCTGTCCATTTCTTCAGGGTTGGGGTGGAGTTGGTGTCAGTTCAATACTACACTGCCATTGCTAAACTGCATCTGTCTAACTCCTGCACTTCCACTGCTAATGCTAGCAAGCAACATCTGGCATTGACAAATGCTTGTTAAAAATGTCTTCCACTGGGATGACCTGTTGAATATACATGCTAGATTCATACTGCAGATGTATTAGGATGGTGCAGCCACATGTTTTTGACAGTAAACAGCAAAACTCTCTACCAAGATATTAAGTTTTTTCATGGCAGGGATTGCATAGGAGTGGGAACTTTTAAGAAACGTTGAAATCCCATATTTTAGTTCTAGAATGAAAGAAAACAAAAATAAATATGTGTATATTGATATTTTTTGCAAGACAAACATTATCAGTAAAAAAAAACTATACGCTTACTAACAAATACAGCTTCTTTAAAAAAATGTGATTTCTACAAGAAAGAATGTTTTAAATTTTTCATCTATATAAGTCATCCTGAATATCATTGTGTAATAATTATGTGTGGTATCATAAGAAAAAGATTTTGATGAAATGCCATGGCATAGCTAAAATAAAATACAGTAGGAATTCCATACACTGCTGCAATAGGTAAAAAGGCAACAGGTGGTGGAGGGTGTGTGGGTATATGTGTGTGTGTGGGGGTTAATGATGTGTTGTTATTTCAAGGGTGACTATAACGTTCTGTAGTGAAATTTGGGGTCAAAGTATAGTAGACTTATTTTTGAAATAGCTTCATAGCAGAGACCATTACAGAGATGACTGCTGTAGGTCCAATGTTTTAAAATGGTAAAATAGAAATTCAGTAGTGCCCCTGTAGTTTAAGTGTGCCAACCATGTTTATTAAAAAAATCCTATATTATAAAAATTAAAATCTCCAGCCACCTTTAAATTAGGAGCCCTAGATTTTGGTACTGATATAGTACTTGTAAATGTTACAAATATACATATATGTATGTATGTATATATGTATATATATGGGTGTATGCAAAGAGTTTTACCGGGAGAGATAGACTGAGCTGGTAACAGCTTATTTCTAGAGGCATTCTGCAGGTAAGGGAGAGGAGAGTAAACAATACAGAATGTGCACATGAAAATAACAAACTGTTAAGGTGCAATAGTAACAAAAATACAATACAAAAGAAACAAAAATACATTGCAAACAATAAAAGTGTGTGAAGCGGGGTACAGTGGAACCAAAGCTGAGCAGTAGCAGAACTCCATAGATCCATCTCTAAGACTGGGAATTTGCTTTAAAAATATATATTTTTTTTAATTGTAAAGTAGCATTTTTGCCCTGAATAGATTGCTATACATATGGTCTAGCTATAGACAATCCTCAGAATGAGAAAGTTTATTTATTTATTTATTTTTTTTTTCTGAAATCAGTTTACAACCTTTGAGCCAGAGGCTCGTTTCCAAAGGTACCTCGTCACATTAAAGACATACATAGAGTTTTAGGTTACATAGCATAGGTTTGCAAAACAATAGGCGTACAACAGAGGCACCACGTCACACTGAGGTCAGGTAAAATACATTTAGGTTACAGGGTACATGTAATTGAGAACAGGTATTACACAAGCTGGCATCAACAATTGAGCAATCTAATAGGTATACACTGAAACAGCTGGCACTGGCCAGGTTAGACATAGGTACGGTGTACTGGGAAGCGGTGGTGGGGATGGCTAGGTAGAGAGCCGCCCAGTGGGCATTGTCATGAGAAGTCATGGTGGAGGCTACTTTCAGAGACAGGAGCAGCTACGGGTGTTGAGGAGTTGGTTTCGAAGGGTGGTTTTGAACTTGGAGATGGTGGTGGCATTGGTGATGGGGGCAGGGAGAGAGTTAAACCAAGATGGGGCTATGTAGCAGAAGGACCTCTGGCCACGGCTGGTTCTTAATCTGGGGACTATTAGATTGGTCTTGTTGGATGACCGTGTTGCAATAGTGGGTGGGATCTTGTGGATGGATGCCATTACCCCAGGGGGGGAGGGCCCGAGTAGGGTTTTTTTTGTGAGGAGGCAGGTTTAATACCTGAGCCATTCATCCAGGGTAAGGAGTTTAGCCTCGTCATACAGCTGACAGGTGTGTGTGAGCCTGGGGGCACCAGTAATCAATCTGCAGGCTTTATTCAGGGTTAAGTGAATTTTTGTGAGTGCAGTCGTGTCTGCAGCGCCATAGACTGGTAGACCATAGTCTACAAGGGACAAAACGGAGGACGTAACCGCGAGCCGGAGTGCATTTGGGGAAGGCGGGTTCTATGGCGAAGAGGACTGCCGTGGTGTTAGTGGCGATGTTAGGCATCAATGTGGTTGTGAAATGTGAGGCTGAGTCGAAGGTAACCCAAGGTATTTGTAGGAGCACTTGTTCCAGTGGCTGTTTGGTACTAGGAAGGATATAGAGTGGGTGGTTGCTAGCTTTGTTTTGGGGTGGGAAAAGAGCATACTTTGGTTTTTAAGATTGATGATGAGTCTGCGCTCCTTAAACCAAGCTTCTGCATTATTGAAAGACTGCTGCAGGGTATCCTGAAGGAGATGGGATTATGTGGTGGCAAAAGGACACGCCATCTGCATACAGGAGAATTTTGCCAGGGCATGCAGTGGGCAGGGTGTTCAGATAGAGTGAGAAGAGAAGGGGGCCCAGGATGGAGCCTTGGGGGACCCCAGAGTGAATGGGACGGGTGTCAGAGAGTATCCCATTGATTTTAACACACTGTGATCGAGCAGCTAGATAGCTTGTGCACCATGCTAGGGGGCCAGCCGAGAGACCAGTGTGGCAGAGAGCATTCAGCAGAAGAGGATGGGAGACGGTGTCGAATGCCTTTGAGAGGTCGATGAACACTGCACCAGCTAGGGAACTGGTATCCAAGGAGGAGTGTAGGAAGTTGGAGAATTCAATTAGGGCAGTGCTGGTACTGTGACCAGCATGGAAGCCATGTTGCTCTGGGCATAAGATGTTATGCTTAGCCAGGTAATCAGTGATTTGAATGGCCACCACTTTCTCCAGGGCTTTAGAGAGGGGGGGGAGGATGGAGATTGGCCAGTAGTTGTTGGCCGATGACCTGTCGCCCCCTTTATGAATGGGTGTGATTATGGCTGTTTTCCAAGTTGTGGGAAATTGTCCCAGGCAGAGCGATCGGTTAATTAGGCTGGTGAGTGGGGCAAGGACTTCATCTAGCACCAGCCTGAGGATACTGGGGTTCAATGAGTCACTGCCAGGGCTGTTACTATTCAAAGCTTTGATTAGGATGGGTCTGGCTTCCCAGGCGTAAATCTTGCGCAGGTGGAAGCTGGGGTGCTGGAGGACAGGGGGAGGTTGGTTGGGGGGAGGGTCAAAGAAATTACTAGGGAGGACTGAGCCAAGGTCAGTGAAAGCAGTGTTGAGCCAGTTAGCTATGGTGGCAGGCTCGGTGGTGGTAGTGCCATTACAGTGAGCTGGGATGGGGCAGGGGAGCTTGATTTTCCATTTAGATGTTTAATATTATCCAGAAAGTCTGGGCCGAGCCCAGGAGGAGGTAAGAGTGGCCTGGTAATGGTCGGCCTTTGGCTTTCTGGATGGCCCAGAGCACTTATTCTGGTTGTATTGTAAGCCTGCCTATCAGACAGCCGACCTGTTTCAGTGGCAAGGTACCAGAGGTTATCCAGATTTCTTAGTAATTGTAGAAGGGCAGGGCTAACCCAGGGTGCATTCTGCTTTTTGGACCGGATTTTGGTGAAGGGTGCAAAGAGATCACAGGCCATGTTGAAGGTGTGTGTGAAGAAGGCGAGGGCAGTGTCAATGTCGGTTGCACGATGAATGGGGGACCAGTTTATCTGGGTGAGGAATAGTTCAAGTTTTTGTAGCCCACCAGGGCGGAGGCGCCTGCAGAGGGTGGTCTGGGCTTTGGGTTTGGGATTGGGAACTGCCCAATGAAATAGGATAGGGGAGTGGTCACTTAGGGAGTCTGGTAGGACCTGGATGTTTTGGATTTTTTGGGGTCAGTTGGTCATAATAACATCCAGAAGGTTGCTGGTTCCTCTCTTAGGGTTTATTCTCGTGGGCTGGGTGATGAGTTGTGTCAGGTCTTGGGCGGCAAATGAGTCTCTGATCACGGAAGAGGAGGTGCTGAGCCAATTTACGTTAAGGTCCCCAACTAGGATTTGTTCCGCCTTATGGTGGAGGGAGGCCAGATAGTCAGTTAAAGATACCAGGGCCGGGTGCTGGTTCTTAGGGGAAACGTAGGCCGTGGTGAAATAGAGAGGGCCCCTGGGGGGGTCCGGGGTGAGTTTGAGGGTAAGAGCCTGGGCCCCATTTACAAGGGCAGGGGTGGGGAGTGCATGTCCAAGTATTGTGTCCCTAGTGTAGATTGCACAGCCTCCCCCTCATTTGCCTACTCGGTCCTCCCAGTATAAGGTATAGCCTGGGAGGGAGACAAATGAGTCAGGGGTGGATTTGGACAGCCAGGTTTCAACCAGGGCTATGATGTCTGGTTGGTGAGCCATGGCCCAGCACTGTAGGGCTTCAAATTTTTTCAGCAGGCTGCATATGTTCATGGAGACTATTTGGAGACCAGTGGGCCGAGTGGGTGGGCGGGAGGAGGCTGGGCCTGGGTTGGGATGTATGTTCCCTGTCAGGAGTAGAAGAAGGAGAACTGCTCTGGTCAGAGGGTGGCAGATGGAGAGTTTACGCCGGGAGCGATAGGATGAGAAAGGAGGTTTCAGCAAAGAGGTGGGTAGGCAGCACAGGCAGAGAAGGCTTGTGTGATCAGATGCCCAAGGGAGCGGGGGAGGTGTTGAATGTCTGGATGGGGGTGAGGAGAGGAGCAGTGGGGTGTGTGGAGGAGGAGGGAGGGGAGGAGCAGTGGTATAGGAAGAGGGAGGACAGGAGGGTAGGTAGGAACACTGGAGTAGTGAGGCTGAGGGTTAACAGGGACAATAGGGTTAGTGGAAGGCAAAAGGAGGAGGAGGAGAAGGGAGAGGCAGGTGGGCAGGAGGTGCACATGCATAGTTGGTAAGGGTGGGAGAGCTGAAGTGAAGAAAGAATGGGGGAACTAGGATGATAGAGGGGGAGACAGTAGTGAGAGGTCACCTCTATGTGTAGTTGCTGCTTTGGAACAGTGGCAGAGCTGATGCCTGAGGTGCACAGGGCACTAGGTTCAAAACTTGCCCAGGGTAGCAGGACGAACCCCAGACAGTGGCTGTAGCAGCAGAGGGCTGGTCTGCAGAAACAACCAGATAACAATTTAGCAGTGTCTGAGGGTTAGAGTGTTTTTTAGAGTTTGAAATCCTGCAGAAATAATAGACAGGTGTGCTAGCTGAGTGGTAGAACTGCTGACTTAGACAGTGAGGGTGCAGGATGCAAAGGCAGCAAGAGAGAAGTGGTAAAACTTTATATTTTGGCAGGTGGGGGGGTAAGAGACTAAAAAGCCTAGAAAGTAGGAATAAACTAGGTAGACAAAGTGGTTAAGAGGTAGAACTGCTGACTCTGACTGCAAGGATGACCACAGTGACCACAGACAGAGAGGCAAAGACAAACATGCATCAACTCTGCAGCCCTCACAGTCTGAAATGGATACCATGTTTGGGCAAGACCCAGAAGAAACTCTCATTTCATTGTGGTTTAAAATGCAGACATTGCTATTATCCATCACTGAACTGAATGCCAAAGTCGGTGGTTTCAATTCCAGGTTGACTACAGTGGGAGACAACAGTGGATACTGTAAAAATGAACATGCTAGACAATCAAAGGGTGTCTACGACTACTTCAGTGGCCACAAGTTTGTTGGTTAAGGAGAACTGGCACCTATGGCCTGACTGGAAACACTCAAAAATCAAGCTAGTTTGTCTCACATTCAGATTTGTGGCCTTCCAAAGGTGATCGAGGGAGACCATCCCTTCATGTTCTCTGAGAATGGTGGGAAAAAAAAATAACAAAATCAAATCAGACTTTTGATTTTTCTCTACTGAAGGCTTACTGGACTACTCCACATGGCCATAGAGAAGAGGAGAATGAACCATGCACCATGCTTTTGGTCACTGATGGTGTTGGAATTTGGGATTGTATCCTCTATTTGGCTGGAAACAGGGACCTAATATGCAGGACAGTAAGAACTAGTGTTGCGCAGAATTGTCAAATACTGGCAGAATGAAATTTCACAGAATTTTGGAAGTTACATGAAAATGTTGCCAAATTTCACTGAAAACAGAATGGTAGAATTCCACGACAGAAAAATGAGAAATGAGTTTTTCCACATTTCTGTGGATTGTTTTTCTGCGTATCTCAATATTTTCCACAGAAATGGTTGTGGAATGATTTTCTGTGGAAACAAATGCTGTTCTGAGGAATATTATTGCATGGATAACAGCAGGCAGACTTCTGCAGAAGAACCAGCAAAATTCTGGCAGAAATTTAACTGGTGGAATGGTCATTCCATGCTAATTTCAGTGGTAGAATTCTGCATTCCACACAGCGCTGATAAGAACGTATACCTCTTTCCTTATATAAGTTATGCCACATGACAAAGATGCAAAAAGTTTGATGGGGAATGTAAACAGCTCTATGATCCACACCATGATTTATCCTGTGAGGCTGAGGATTACATCTGAGGGGAAAGTTTTGTTTTTTTTTCAGACCTAGCTGAGGCTGGTAAATGGATCATTAGGAATCATTTGAACTATTGGGCTACACAAGTAGAAGATACTCCTTAGGATATGGACACTGTTTTAGGGGACAGTTAAATGCACTGGATAATGTACTGTCACCTTTAACATGCTAGAGGACCCTAGCTGTAATCTGTGTAATTATGGTTCAGTTCATAAGACTCCATTGCCACATTGACTCTGCTACTGTTTACTGTTTATTACTGTTTCAATAATCAGGTTTACATTTATAATGCATTAGCTGGTTCTGAGTTTAAAACTGCCATTTTTGGTCTGGTTAATTCTCAGCCTGGATGGGGGGGGGGAATGAAAGGTACACTTATTTGTTCCCTGCTGGTCCTAACTTTTGGGTACCATATATAACTTTAAGCATAGTAACTTTAGATCAATACTATGATTCAGTTTAGCCCTCTGGTAATATGCTTCCATATAGGAATATTGGTTGGTTATGACAATGTTTGCAATAAGTCATAATGGTCCTGGACTACATATACAGCAAAAGTTTAAGGACATTTGTGCAGTATTTTAACATGGATTTCCCCCACTGTAGTATCAATATGTATTAAATGCAACATAATTCCTTTGATTAACAGGCTTCGGCCCCTTTGGTTAAGTGTAATTGTTTGGTATGTCTAGTACATGGCATTGTTCAAGTGTACTCCATGTTAAAAATATTAAAAATTAAGTATCAAAAATAAAAGTAAAATACATTACAAGTGTGCAGTCATGGTATATCAGCAGATAGTCAAGGCAACACAAAATAAAGATGTATAACACTACAAAATAAGGTACAACAGCAATATGGGAGCAATGCCAGATAAGGATGAGCTACTACCATCAAGTCTGTGAAGGTGTGAGAGTTATCAGTGCCAGTGCAGTAAGGTAGATACAGATGCAAAAAACATTTCCAGTTGTGACAACTTAATAGAATTAGTTAATCAGTTACGCCTAGGATAGGAAGGAAATGTTTCAAGTAGGAGGGAGGGGTGTGCATGGGGGCATCAACAACAGGGACACCCAATGCATGGGAGAACCAATCTCCCTCTTCTTTTGTCACAGTTCTCCAGGGTGACTTTGATGATGTGGTAACATGGTTTTTGGATAACCTTTTACTTTTAAGCAGTAATAAGATTCAAGCAATGCTGTTTGAGTCCAGTATTCACTGTCTTTAATAGGATTTTTTTTCTTGTTAATAAATTTAAGTATCACATAGCCTCATTTTTGATTCCTCTCTTACCTTCAAACCATACTGTTATAAATCTGTATCAAAAATTTGCCAATGCTTGGGAAAGCTTAAGGCATACCAGACACTGTTCATCATGCTCGGAACATAAACACATTATTCAGCAAGCAGTTCTACCTATTTTTGAATATGGCAATATTATTTATCATCAAGCTCTTGATTTACATCATCATTCTTTAAACACTGTGTATTTTCAGTTACTACATTTCATCTTAAAAGCAAACTGGGATGGGTATCATTGCTCTTTACTACATCAGTTAAATTGGTCATCATCACCTCTTCTAGGCGCAGTCTTCACTGGTTGTCTCTTATTTACTGTGTATACCGGCCCACAATCAAACCCCTACTTATTTATCCGAAAGGTGAGTTGTTCCTCTTCACACATAGTTTTAGATGTGTACCACATCACATCTTTTCTCTCCCCACATTTTCTACATGCTTTGGTAAAGAATGTTTTTCTCTCTGGTGCCCCTTTCTCCAGGTACAATTTGTCCCTTAGCTTAGAAATTGCTCTACCCTTGGCACTTTTCAACATGCTTTAGAGAAATTGCTGCTGCATGAACAATCTCCTTACAATTGTTTTACTAGTTGATCTTTTTACGGATTGTTAATGTCATTAGATTTATATTATTGCTTGTTGTTTTTGTCATAATTACAACTTGAAACATTTTGCAAATGAGACTGGCTTCTCATGGTACTCATCCTGTATTTCTAAAACTTAAAAAAAAATTAAATACAAAAACAGTTATGGGGAACACAGGGCTCATTAACAATTGCAGAAGGAGGTCAAAAAGTCATGAAGAAGGGACTTTAGGAAGCAAATGGAAAAGGCTAAGCTGATAGACAGGGGAACTGTGGACCAGAGCTTAGGAAAACAATACCAGAAGGCAGCTTAGCCCATTAAAGTATTCCTGGAGGGGAGGGAGAGGGAAAGGGAAGCAGTGTTAAGGATGGAGCAGGAGGAAAAAGAGTGGAAGCAAGGAGGGTGGAAAAGTAGGGAGGGAGGGAGAGAGTCAAACCAAAATTTTGATATGAAGGTGACACATTGGCTGAGGCATCTGGCATTGAAGAAAAGAGGGAGGAGTAAAGTGAACAGTGGTGTGTTTGAGGAGGGCAGTGCACGATAATGTGGCAGGAAGAGTGAAAAGGGTGGTACTGTCTTGCAAGGATGGATTTGGGAGCTATGCTGCAGACAGTGTCAACATAATCAAAGACAGGGAGGATCTTCTTCACGACAAGCTCATGGTGAGCAGGGAGTGGGATATTGGCTTTGTTTCTATAGAACACACCAAGTGTGGGGTGGAGCTTAATTTTGATGAGATTAATGTGCAGTGAGAAGTTGATGTGGCAGTCCAGCCAGACCTCAAAGTACTTAAAGGAGGGGACATCGTCAATCTCAGTACCATCCAAGATGTGGAATGATGAGAGGGGAAAGATCCTGGTGAGCCTTTGCCAGGAGTCAAATGTCATGGAGACTCTTTTCTTGGTGTTAAAGAATAGAATGCTGGAAGATAATCAGCACTGCACATTTTTAAAATCCTGTTGCAGATGAACAGCAAGATCAGCAGAAGAGGAGTCAGAAGCAAGCAGCACAGTGTCATCTGCATACCAAGAAACAGGCTCAGTGGAAGTTCTATAGGAATTTGGAGAAGAGTATGGGGCTCTGGACAGAATCTTAGAGAATGCCTGAGTAGATAACTAGTAGGTGTCTCTGATATAGGTAACTTGTGACCTGCCCTCAAACATAGAAACATAGCCTTTGATGGCAGATAAGGAGCATTTGGCCCACCCAGTCTTCCCATTTCCCTACCTATTGGATAAGCTGCAGATTGTAGTTAACCAACAGTCTACTTCCTGCAACCCCCCACTACAATTGCCTTATGTCTGTCGCATGCAGGTTTAAATTGCCCTACTGTTTTAGACCCAACAACCTCCCCAGGAAGGCAGTTCCATGCATCCACCACTCTCTCAGTGAAAAAAAAATTGCCTCACGTTACCCCTCAGCCATCCCCCAGCAATCTTTAAATTGTGTCCCCTTGTTCTTACACATCTCTTTTTCTGAAAGATGCTACCCTCCTGGACTTTGTTGATTCCCATGAGGTACTTAAAAGTTTCTATCATGTCCCCCCGTCCTTCCTTTCATCAAGGGTATACATATTAAGCTTTCTCAGTCTCTCTCCATATGGTTTCTGATGCAGACCATGCACCATTTGAGTTGCCTTCCTCTGGACTGCTTCCAATCTGTCGATGTCCTTGCATAGATGGGTTCTCCAAAACTGCACACAGTATTCCAGATGGGGTCTCACCAACTGTCTTTACAGAGGGATAACCACTTCCCTTTTTGTACTTGGATGCCCCTTCCTATGCATCCCAGTATCCCCCTGGCTCTCCTTACTGACTTCTCCTATTGCTTACCCACCTTTAGGTCATCAGATATGACTACCCCCAAGTCCCTTTCCATTTTTGTTGTTATTAGTACATCCCCTGCTATTGTGCACTCTTCTCCTGTGTTTTTGTTTCCCAGGTGTATCACTTTGCACTTCTTTGCATTGAATCTAAGTTGCCATATGTCTGACCATTTCTCCAACCTTGCCAAGTCCCTTCTCATCCTTTCTACCCCACCTTGTGTATCAACTCTGTTACAGATCTTTGTGTCATCTGCAAAGAGGCATTCCTTTCCCCCAGACCCTCTGCAATGTCACCTATAAAGATGTTAAAGAGGACTGGACAAAGTACTGAGCCATGAGGTATTCCACTAGTAAACCCCCCTTTCTTCGGAATGTGTTCCATTCACTATTACCTTCTGTGTCCTGTTGTGCAGCCAGTTTGCTACCCAGGCTACCACCCTGGAACCCGCTTCCAGGCTGGCTAACTTGATTATTAATCTTTTGTGCCGGACTGTGTCAAATGCCTTGCTAAATTCTAGGTAGGCCATATCCACAGCCCCTCCCTGGTCTATTACTTTGGTCACCCAGTCAAAAAAATCAATTAGATTAATATGACATGACCTTCTTGCTGTAAATCCATGCTGCTTGGGGTCCTGTGCCTCGCTGGCCTCTAGGTACTCAACAATTCAATCTTTCAGAAGTGATTCCATCATTTTCCCTACCACTGAGGTCAAACTTACAGGTCTGTAGTTTCCTGCTTCTGCCTTGCTCCCACTTTTGTGAAGGGGAATCAGATCTGCCCTCCTCCAGTCCTCATGTACCACCCCATCCTCCCATGATTTGTTAAAAAGTGTGGTCAGTGGTGTCACTAGGTCCTCCCTTAGTTCTTTTAGGATTCTGGGGTGAATCCTGTCATGCTCCATTGCTTTGTCCACCTTGAGTTTTAAGAGTTCTTTCAAGACTCCTTTCTTCTGTAAATAGACTGGTGTCAACCCCCCTACCTAGAGTGCTTCTATTGTCTGGTTTAGGTAACTCCTCCTCTTCTTCTTTTGTGAATAATGAGCAAAAGTATTCATTCAGTATCTCTGCCTTTTCACTGTCTCCCTCTAACCACCTCCCCTTTCCTTTATTAATCTTCACTATTCCTCCCTTAACCTTTCTATGCTCCCTAATGTACCTATAAATGATTTTATCCCCCTTCTTAACTGAGTTGGCTATTTTTTCCTCAGTTTGGGCCTTTGCTATTCTGACTACCTTCCCCACTTCTTTCTACTTTAATTGATACAGTTCCCTGTTGTGCACCTTCTGTGATTCCTTATACTTTTTGAATGCAGCCTTTTTCTCCTTAACCTTCCCTGCCACCTCTTTTGAGAACCATAGTGTTTTTTTACGCCACTTTGTTTTCTTTATTTGTTTCATACAAAGGCTTGTTGCCTCTATGATGTCAGTTTTGATTTTTCTCCATTGTTCTTCCACCACTCCTTTTTGGCCATTTGCTAGTGCATTCCTCAGGTATTCACCCATTGTGCCAAAGTCAGCCCTTCTAAAGTCCAGTATGCTTGTTTTTGTATTGCTTGTGTCCATGGTTGTGCTTATCATGAAGCACACTGGGCAGTGGTCGCTTGTTCCCAGATGTCTACTGACTTCTAAATTTGTGATCCTCTCTCCATTTGAAAGTACCAGGTCTAGTATTGCTCCCTCCTGAGTGGGTTACAACACTGGCTGTCTGAGACCTGCCCCCTGCAGGGTATCGAGAATGACCGTGCTCTTGGATGAGGCTGCAGTACATGTCATTCAGTTAACATCTGGCATATTCAGGTCCCCCATCATCAGTATCTCCCCTTTCTCAGCCATTTTGAGAATGTCCTCTATCATTTTCTTGTCCATTTCTTCCCCTTGAGATGGGGGTCTGTATACAACCCCTGTGCGGATTGTGATGCCATTCCCTGTCTCCAAGGTGACCCAGTGTTTCTTTTTCCTCCCCCTTTGCTTTTTAGTTCTGTATCTTTGAACCCTTCCCTTATGTATAGAGCTACTCCACCTCCTCTTTTACCCTCCCTGTCCCTTCTGTAGACTGTGTACATGTATGTTGACATCCCAGTCATGGTTCTCCGTGTACCATGTTTACATGACTGCCACAATATCCAATAGTTCATCTTCCATCAGGACTACTAGCTCAGGAAGCTTGTTTCCCAGACTACAGGCATTGGTACTCATTGCCTTCCATTTAATGTTGGTTTGATCCTTTTCCCCCCATCCCTGCTTTTATTGCCCTTGTCTATTTTTCCATTTACCTCTGTCCTGCCCTCTGTTGAGCTCTGTACCTCAGTGTTTACCTTTCTACCTGCCATGTTTTGTTGGGGAGGCTTGAAATTTCCTGCCTCTTAGCAGCACCTCCCCCCTTGGCTAGTTTAAAAGCTTGCCAAGGAAGCATTTAAACCTGTCACTTAGGATCTTGGTTCCCTTAATGGACAGATGCAGACCATTTTGCCAGTATATACCTTCATCTCTCCAGGTGTACCTTCAGTCCCCAATGAAGCCAAAGCCCTGTGCTCTGCACCAGTTTTGTAACCATTCATTAAACTGCATGGTGTGCAGTACCCTAGCCTCACCCCTGCCATTGACTGGCAGCACCTCTGAGAAGGTAACCGTGCTTGCAATCTGCCTGAGACCCTTCCCCAACTCCACAAATTCATCCTGCACTGCACTGATTCATGCCTAGCTAGGTCATTTGTCCCAAGGTGGACAATGATATCTAGTTCCCTCTCCTGTGATGCTGCTTCTGCAATCCTGAGGATTCACTTCTTGTCCCTCCAAGCCATGGCACCAGGCAGGCACCTTACTTCCCTCTCCTCTTCCTTCCCCAGTTCTACCTTCCTAACAATTGTGTCCCAATATAATGTCCCAAGGTGTTTCCTTCCCCTGTGGTGTCCCTTGCCACCCTTTTGTGGGTCTCCCTTGTGGATGTCCTCAACATTCTTCTTGGTCTCCACTGAGGGTGCCATCATAGAGGAACCTTGCTCTGCCAGACTGGCGTATGATTTGAGTAGAGGTACAACTAGGGGGCTTTGCCTCCGTTCCACCACCCGCACCCTCCCAGAACCCACTGTGGTCCAACTGCTCTTCATACTTGCAACCTCTGAGGCAGTGGTTGTGGCAGTGGTGCTCTTTGGGTGGGGGAGGCCTACTTAGTCCTTGTCAGTTCAGCCTGGAGGTGGGTAACCTCCTCCCTCAGAGCTGACAGCTGTCTGCAAATAGGACAGCAACGCAGTTTCCAGAATATCTCCTGGAAAACTGCTGCCCCGCAGCCAGTGCATTGCACCATGCCCCACATGTCCCTCTCCCTTATAATATACAAAATATAATATATATATAATTATTATTTTTTTTTTGTAGTGTGTACTTACCCATTATGCACTGTGCTGGGTTATCAAGAATATGACAGTTCTGCCCCAAGACATGTTGAGGAAGTGATGTCAGAACTTTGGCTATAAAGGAAATGCCACAGCTGGGGGGGTGAGGTGTGGTGAAGGGTGGGTGGGTAGTCCACAACCACAGGTGACTGTTAGAAACAATCAAATACACCACTGCTCTACCACCCTTGTGAGTACTGCCCTTTATAATAACTCAACTAACCTCCAGTAACTTATTTCAAAATAGTTTAACTATCACCAAATCCTACACACCAGTGAATTATTTAAAAATAGTTTCTGTCCCAAAATCCTAGTAGTCAATCAAGCTACCCCCAAGGGACAACCAAAATGCAGTATTCAAACCCTTGTGAAGTTACTTCCAAGATAAGCAGAGTTTGCAAGCTCCTTATTCAACTTCTCAGCCACGTGTAATTTATTTAAAAATAGTTTAACTGTCAGAGAATCCTAGTAGACAATCTAGCTACCTCCAAGGATCTGCCTAAATGCAGTATTTAAATCCTTCTGAAGTTACTCACAAGATAAACAGAGTTTGCAAGCCCCTTCTTGGTTAAACACTAAGGCCCAGATATTCAAACTGTGTCATAAAAGTGCAAAACAGCAGGAACAAGCACACGTCCACTGTGCCCATGCACAATACTTGCGATATATTTTGGGGGTCCGAAGAAGTAGGCTGCTGGTTAACTAGGATCTGCAGCTTATCCATCAGGTAGGGAAATGGGCAGACTGGGTGGGCCAAGCGGTCCTTATCTGCCATCAAATTCTATGTTTCTATGTTTCTATTCAAACACTGCACAGGTCAAGATGCGCCTGCCACACATGACTGAATATCACGCCAACTGCACCATAGCGCAACCAGGGATGTGCAGTGGTGGAGGTCAGATGCACAATAGCACAACCAGTAATGCTTAGTGGAGCAGGGCAGCAGTGCAACAGCACAACCAGGGATGTGCAGGGACAGGATGCATGGGCCCACCACCCATGCTAGAGATGGGCTGAGGAGCACACAGCAGAACAGACAATCACCCCCCACACCCCATGCACTGCACAACTGGACGAGAGCTGGAATAACCATTGGCCCATGGATATCAGCAACAAACCCACAGCCTGGGCATGGTGCCCCAGCACACCCCCTGGCAAGCTGTGACCGGCACACAAGGAGGTCCAGCCACCCCGTGCCACATCATCCCACCAATGCAGAGCACATCCTGCACCTTGATCACCAGACACCCTGCCCAGGAGCAGCTTCCACCAGTGCAGGACACCCCATGCATGTCACCACCCCCACTGTGACAATGCAACACTGTGCACCACTGAACCATGCAAGGAAGCCCCACCACGAGCACCTTTCAGTGGGTGGCAGCAGACAGCGATGCAACGACTGCATACACAGTGCTGCCATGCACATTCCCCCTGCTGTACAGCTGAGAGACCGACCATGTGTTGGCACACGAGGTACCCCACATGTGACAAGGCAGCCCCGGACCCCACCACCAGTGGTACAGCACCCTGCACACCCTCCCGAGGACACACCCCAACCCAGCACTGGCCATAACAGCCAGTGCAGACACCGACAGTGGTGCATGGAAGCATGCACCACACAGGATGCAACACAGTGCATGGACAAACATCCACCCATACCCAAGGGCACACCAACACAGGGACACAGTAGCAGGTCAACCAAGCCCCTGGCGTGTGGTCATGGAAACCATGTACACATGGCCAGCACCCTTCCATGGCACAGGAGTGCCAGCCACCCTGCACAGGCACCATGAAGCTGTACACCACCAGCATGCGCCCGCAGCACAAGTGACAGAGAGTGGAGCACATCCCCTGCAAAAGACACAAGTGACAGCATGGAGGTGGGACAACAACAGCGGTGGCCACAGTGCCACCCGAGGCAGACATGCATCACACCAGTGACAGGAGGCAACCCGGAATTGAGCTGGATACAGTGGCTGTCCAGCATGGACAGCCACCACTGACATGCCAGCGGACCGTGCAGGTCACAGATATGCAAGGGTGTCAGCTGCACAGGCCATAGATGGTCTGACAGGTGCGCCATGGACACAATGCATGCACCGTGGACCACTGCACACAGTCATCCAGTGAGTGCACAGGGAACAACACAAAAACCACAGACAGTGACTGATAGCTATGCCCACACCATAGTCACTTCCCCTACGGACACACACATGCCAATAACTGCACCACCCCTGATGCCATGCACACCACTGCAGCTGAACACCGGTAGCCCACTGCAAATCAGAGACCACCACAGTAGGCATAACAAAACAAATGTATATTAAAAGGTATAAAACAACTATTTACAAATATGTACACAACTGTTTGGGGTGAGGGCCACAAACCAGGTGGAGGTGGGTAAGGGGTAGGGGTGAACAAATGCTAGAGGGAAGGAGGGGTGTGAGGGTGGGTCTGGGGGGGTAGGGTTGAACCCCGGGCATGGTATCTTCAGCAGGCGCCCCGCTCCTGTGGTGCCACCCACCACTTCTCCTCCTGACACCATGCTGGTCCATGCGCTGAAGGATCTCTATTGAGGCATGTGCCACCTGTAGCAGCTCCCGCATGGCCCTCTCCAGGTGCATCATCCTCCGTCCACCTAGGACAAGGGAGCAGAGTCAATAGGTGTAAATGCCCATCCCCCTGCAGCCCACCCATTGTGCATGGCATACAGCCGTAGGACATGCCCCGTGATGGTGTGTGACTACCCACAGTGATCGTGTCCACATGACCTGCCCACCCAGGTGCACACAGCCATGTGGACAGCTGCACACACCCACCACCCAAGTCCTGCACAGCACCACTGTGGTTGTACAGTGACATGGCTATGCAGTGCCAAGGCAGTGACATAGCCATATTCCCGGTGCACACATGGACCACCAGCGATGCACACCCACACATGCAGTGTCACTGGACAGTGCTGACTGTACTGTGTGGCATGCACGGCAGTGGTGTCAATGGATGGTGGCCATGCCCCACTGCCTGCCCTGCAACACAGCGTGCACAGAATATTCTGGAAGAAAGGCACTCACCATCATCGGCCTGATCCAGGACCTGTACTCCGATGCGACCGGCTGCCTGTGGCTGTTGACCAGCCCCCCTACCCACGCCTCAGTGTTGGTCCTCTCGGGCTCAGTGCCACTCTTCAGGGCCTAGGGTGCAAACATGGAGAGGGGAATATCAGTACAATCCAGTATCAAAGGCCCCCCACCCCCGGGTGTGTGCGATCTCGCACAGCCAAGCAATGCTGCAACCCCCTCCAACACCACCTCCACCACCAACACCACCAGCACCATTGCCCACACTGGATGGCCCACCCCCCCATGTGGTGGACACATGCCCACTGTGATACCTGTACGGACGCATCCAGTGTATGGATGGGGCACCTACCTGGTTGTGGCACTGCACCTCTCCTGGCGCTTGCCCACAGGTGGGCAAGCCTGTCTGGGTCCCTGTGCTGGAAGTCCCCATATCTGTGGTGACACTGCTCAGTAGTACACTCCATTCCTGTGGCCTCCTCCAGCGCCACCTCCACTTCCTCCCATACAGCACTCCTGGCCCTGTCCAGGGCTGCATTTCCAAACAGTTCCCCAGCATGGGGCTCCACTATGGCCACCAAATTGGCCAGCTCAACCTGGCTTCAAACAGCAGCCCTCCGTCTTGCCATTGCTGAAGCTGGTTGGAGTCAAAATGGTGCTCTGCCACGTGCAGATGCTGTGCAGTACAGTGCTGCTATTCCTCATCACGCTGTCACTGAACAGCTCGATAGTGGTGCACACATGCAGACACATGGCACCTATGCCCTATTTGAGGCCTACCTTGACCAGGAACCGCTGCTCAGCGGACAGCGGGGAACACCACAGGCTTGTGCTGCTGCATGAGGTGAGGTGGCGCGTGCCATCAACCAGCATGGCAGCCACCAGCGGTCCGTGCAGGAGTGCAAGAAGAAGGTGGGCACGGACAGGAGGAGGATTAAGGATAAGGTGGCTGCCACCAGGGCAGCACGGGCTGCGACTGGTGGGGGACAGCCAGCCGTGCAACGCCTGATGCCACAGGAAGAGCAGGTTGCTTGCAGCATGTGGTGTTGTGCCATCGAGGGTGTTCCAGGTGGTGGCTTCCAGATGGGTGGTAGCCCGTCACTGAATGGTAGGTCCTGATCTGTCACTGAGGGGGGGGAATGCACAGGGTAGGGCAGATACATTAATGCTACTGTGCTCCCTTACAGCTTCTGAGCGTCTACATGGGTCAGCGGTGGTGGGCTCATCCACTGAGGGTGATACCCTGGACACAGAGAAGGGCCCATCCACCTCCACAGGTGTCCAAGGGTCAGAACGACAGTGGGCCCACCTGGCTGTCTGGACTGATGTTGGTGGAGCAGGTGCGGAGGATGCCCTGCCCGTGTCCCAGCATGACAGCGTCCATGGATGCCAGCACGCTGAGACTCAGACTGGTGCCGGTTCCATCACTGATGATGATGGAGCTCACATCATGGACAGTGATACATGTAGGCCATAGGATGGCCGCACAGCAGGTTACAGCACTGGCATAGCCGTGGGTGGTGCCGCCATGGAGGCCTGCATGACATCACAGTCCCAGCCTGTGCCTGTCTGCACCAGTGGGGCAGCACTGGTGTGTGTGTCCAGGACAGTGGGGCTGTTGCAGCCACTGCAGCAACACCGTTGAGCCCTGGAGAGTGGCGGCCGGAGGGGCAGTGTCAGCAGTCGGCCAATGGCGATGGGGGGACAGTGTCAGGGGCAGTGTCAGTGCACTGCCTGTGGACATGCCCAGGCCTGGCCCTGGTGTACAGTGCCCAACCTCAAGGGGTGCTGCCCAGCACGGCCACGAACACCATGAGGGACAGCATGCCTATCAGGCGGATGACCTCTTAGATGAGCACACCCGCATACTCCATGATTCAGTGGATCAGCAGTTGCGGCTTGTGATGACGGTGGATGCACTCAGTGCAGTCCTGCACCAGGCAGAGGAGCAGCACAGCAGGGACACCAGTCTGCTCCTGGCAGGGGTGGACTGGCTGTGGAAGGATGTGACCACCTCCATTGACAGGCAGACACAGGCATTCACAGCTGTCATGGCCGCAATGGGCACACAGTTATTTGCCCATGCATCACAGACACCGTGCAGTGCAATGTCCACCCCCCCATTCCTGGCATTGTGCGACACCCTCCTTGTCGATACCAGGTTCAGCTGTGGGCATCCCGAGCATGCCTGGCAAAGGCATGTTTGGTGAGCTGCAGACCCCTGCTTGAGAACGGTTGCGTTCCCTCAGCAGAACCCCTGGGGGTCCATTGGTGCCACCCATGAGGCCATTGGTCAGCCTGTCACTGCTGGCGGGTCTCAGCTGGGCCACCCATGCATCCGTGGCAGCTGTGGCACTGTACCACGTGACTGACCTGTCTCCCACCATGACTACTGTCTGATGCTGCCCTGTGTGCAGTGTGTTGTTCAACGTGCAATGCATGGGTGGGGTACCAGGCCCTGCACACACACACACACACACACACACACACGTTCCATGTGCACACTCTCCTGGCTGCTGGCCACTGTGGTGTGTGCATGATGATACCTGCATTGCACTGTCTGCCACTGTGCAATGGTGCCCAGCATCTGAGACACGCACAATGGCAGGCACTGGGCGTGGTGGTCTGTGGATGTATGTATTAGGTGGCGGCAATGGTGCCTCCCACCCTTTGTGCATGTCTTGTGGTGTATATGGTGTGTGTGTGTGTGTGTGTGTGTGTGTGTGTGTGTGTGTGCATGACCATGTACCGTGTTAGGCCTTGCCCATCCCTGATGGCGTGTGCAGTTCCATGCTCAGCCAATTCCCTTTACGACATGCACCCCTGGGGTTTGTCCATGCGTGTTTTTGGGTTGTGCACTTGCCACTGGTGGTTGTACATGGCCTCATGACTTACCTGGGTTGGTTGAAGTGCTCCTCTGTGATGGTGTCCCGGTGCAGCTGTGCCATCTGGATCAGTCGGGGGTCCCTTTGACCAAGGTGGGGGCTGCCAATCACCATCTGCACCAGCGTCCTCATCGTCCCCATCGCTGTCCCCCTCTTCAACCTGTACAGCTATCCCACAGTCGTTGGCCATGTTGTGCAGGATGCAACAGGTGAGGAATAGCCCACAGGCCTTTGACGGGCTATACTGTAGGGCACCGTCAGATGTGTCCAGGCAATGGAAATGTGTCTTCAGCATCCCGAACACCCGCTCTATGACATTGCATCTGGTGGCATGTGCCTCGTTGTACCGTTGCTGCGATGGGGTCATGGGCCACCGGTATGGTGTGAGCAGCCAGGGATGGAGTGGGTATCCACTGTCACCTGTGTGTAGAGATTGTACATTAGTTTGGTGATCATCATTGCCCTGCCATGGGAAATCTAGGCTAGTACCCATGTCACCTCTGACTATGCCCCTCCCAAGATCCATGTCTTTCTTCGTTATTTGCATACTCACCCACTAGGTGGCCAGTGGGGATGTCCCCACTCTTGAACCTGTGGTACAGAGCAGACTGGTGCCAGATGAAGGCATCATGTGCTCTCCCAGGGTGCACAGACATTGGTTATGTGCCCTCTAGCATCGCACACCACCTGGCAGTTGATGCTTGCATAGCCCTTCTGATGTATGCATGTATGCAGCACCTTCTGGGCCAGGTGGTGTGTGGATGGCCACATGGGTGCAGTCAATGGCTCCGAGCACACCATGCATATGTGCTACCCTGTGGAACTCTTGTATGTGTGCTGTGCACCACGCTTGTGTGCTGGGGAAATGGATGTACTCCACAGCATGTGGCAGCAGTGCACTGAGGAACTGTGTGAGTAGGCGTGATGTGGCTGACTAGGATATGCCTGTTGTGTCCCCTGTTGGTCTCTGGAAGGTATCTGTGGTGAGCAGGCACATGACAGCTGTCACCTTTGCCTCCACTGACAAAGCATGGCTCCGTCGTGTGGGTGCCTGCATCTCATCACTGCACAGCTCACAGAGCTGCCTCAGGATCGCACGGTTCAGGCGGTACCAGGCCACTATCTTGGTGTCACTGTACTGCTAGAAGCTGAAGTGGGCTCGGTACTGCCTGTTGGGGGCATACCACCGACAGGCCCTTCCACGGCTATGCCCTCCTGCTGCCTGCCTTCTCACACCTCTCATTACTGCCTCCATCTGAATGGTGGCACTGGCCATGTCCCTGGCTTGTGTTCCCCCCCGGAAGCTGTATTCCCTTTCCCCCCACTGTCCTTTATGCTACTCCCCCTGCACCAGGAACACCTCCCAGATTTGGATGTCCTGCCCACTGTCGCTGTCCTCAGTCCACTGCGGCACTTCCCTTTTCCTTCTGCACAGTGGCACAGGCTCCCCACTCCTTTCCTGTTCCTGGTAGTTTCCAGTTGTGCTCTGTCCTGATCCTGCCCTGTCCTGCTCACCGCTACCGTCTGCCTGGTTGCTGTCACCTCTCTCCCACCTCTGGCTTCCTTGCAGTGTTCTTGCACCTCTCTCTTGTTCCTTTTTATTTTGGATCATTTCCACTATCGCTCAACTTCCGTTTGCTCCCCTATTGCGCATGGCGCATGGCGCATGCTTTTAAATATTGCACTGCACCATTTATTCATGGTTCCTCCCCCTTCAGTTGTGCATGCATTCATTACCATTGCACTCTTGTGCATTGCAATTTGGGGGGTGCAGCTGCCTCCCGCTGAATATCGCACAATGGCGCATTTTCGGACTTCCGCTGGCACATCCCTGTTGCGCATGGCACAACCCTTTTGAATATCTGGGCCTAAATAAATATGTAAATAAAAAGCAATTACCAAGGGTAGTTAGTTTCACCTCCCACAGAATTGAGCAAAAGTGCACGTTGTTGCAGATATCAAGTGCAATATAGAATTTCACACACAGCTCACAGCTGAATAAAGAAGTAGTCTCCTTCCAGGTCAAGAAGGTGTGCTTTGTCTCTGCATACCAAGAAACAGGCTCAGTGGAAGTTCTATAGGAATCTGGACAAGAGTATGGTGCCCTGAACAGAATCTTAGGGAATGCCTGAGCAGATAACTAGTGGGTGTCTCTGATACAGGCAGCTTGTGACCTGCCCTCAAACATAGAAACATAGAAACATAGACTTTGATGGCAGATAAGGACCACTTGGCCCACACAGTCTGCCCATTTCCCTACCTGCCCCAAGTGTGGGGTGAAGCTTAATTTTGATGAGATTAATGTGCAGTGAGATGTTGAGGTGGCAGTCCAACCAGACCTCAAAGTACTTAAAGGAGGGAACATCGTCAATCTCAGTACCATCCAAGGTGTGGAATGATGGGAGGGGAAAGATCCTGGTGAGCCTTTGCCAGGAGTCAAATGTCATGGGGACACTTTTCATGGTGTTAAAGAATAGAATGTTGGAAAATAATCATCACTGCACATTTTCAAAATCCTGTTGGAGATAAACAGCAAGATCAGCAGAAGAGGAGTCAGAAGCAAGCAGCACAGTGTCATCTGCATACCAAGAAACAGGCTTAGTGGAAGTTCTATAGGAATCTGGAGAAGAGTATGGGACCCTGGACAGAATCTTAGAGAATCCCTGAGCAGATAACTAGTGGGTGTCTGTGATAAAGGCAGCTTGTGACCTGCCCTCTAAGTTGGAGCAGAACCAGCTGAGAGAGGAGGCAACTAGCCCTGCTGTCTTAAGCTTCCCCAGGAGAAATGGATGAAGCACAATGTCAAAGGCATTGACGAAGCTGATAAAGATGGCAGAGGTGAACTTACACTGTTCCATACAGGACAGGATGCAATCAATGAGCTGCAGGAGGGAGAAATAGCAGATTGGTGCTCCCTAAAGCCAGACTGAAACGGTGTGAGAAAAAGGGAGAATAGAGAAAAGGAGAAAGTTGTAAGGCAACAAGATGCACTTGGAATTTGGCCAGAGTGGGGAGCAGAAAGATGGGATGCTAGTTTCCAGGAGAGGAGGGATCACCCCCCTTTTAGGAAGGGGGATCAGGGACAGATGCAGAGAAGAATGAGAGGTTAAAGAGAAGGATAATAGGGGAAGTCATGGCTGGTGCACAGACATGCAGAAGCATGGGGTAAAGGCAATCAGGACTCATACTCTTGTGGGGGTCCAGGGCTAGAAGGACTTAAGAGTGGCAGGTAGAGTGGTAGAAAACAATAAGAAGGAGTGCAAGGGAAGAGGAGAAGGGAAGGGGGCAGGAGGGGGAGAAGCCATGGGGGAGGGAACGAAAGGGAAGAGGTGGTGAAAAAAGTTAAAGGAAGAAGCAACAGCAGCAGGGTCAGTGATGTGGGAGTTGCTGTACTTGAGGAAAGGTGGACAGGAGGACTGATTCAGGTGGGAGAAGTGGGAATGAATAACTTTCCAGAGCTTGGAGTGGTGATTAAGTTTGGTCTGGAGTGTGGATGTGAAGTATTTGGATTTTGCAAGCCAGATGGTTGGTGCAAACATTGTGAAGGGTATTGTAATTTAATAGGACTGCAGGGGAACTGGTGATCATACAGGACCACCAGACATTTCAGACTCTAGAAAACTCTACCGCAAAATTGTTCTGTTTTAAAATCTGAAATTCAGTATAAAATTATACCTTATTGTATAGGTAAGGCTTTGACTACTTTTGAATAATTCAGGGTTAAAAGAAATGAACAAATGTACAATGGTTATACACTGTCTTCAAATGTGTGCAGTAGTCAGAGGTTCCCAATTCAATTAATCTTGGCAATTACAGTACACTAAATGGAATCCCTGTTTAGAACTAGAAGCATAAAAAAGGCACTGTTGCTCAGCTACTTAGTCCTGATTCAAACAAAAAAACCCAAAGCCAATGAATGGTTAATTAGCAATTTGTTTCATAAATAGCATATCCACTTAACTGAACATCAACATTTCATGTTGCTCTGATGTGTTTTCAAGACAAGGACATAGGTTTATATATCACCATTATATAGTGCAATTTATGCAAATCAAGTATACAATGACATTACTTTAAGTCCTAGCCTCTATTATGGCTATGTCATTCTATTTTATTTATTTATTTATTTGAATTTTGATGACCAGGTAGGTCAACTGTGACAAAGTCCCTTTTTCAGTGATGACCCATGGAATAAAGCATTCCAAGAACAAAACATAATACAATAATACACATAGAATAGTACAATGAGTCACAATATATAGTTAAGCCATAGGTAAATAACAACAGTACCCGAGTAGTCAATAACCAAAAGATTCAGGATTACAGGCAGGTTGCAGGTAGCCAGGAGAGGCAGGAGACAGATTAACATTGTATGCCATGTACAGGGACATTTATGCCATTCACATACCAGATGTCAACAATTTAAACAGCAAGATAACTAAGAATAAATTCTAGATCTTAACAGCTGCTCTCTGTCCATTCTGTCTACCCTCTCTTCAGCATTCATTTTCTGGATTTGGTAATTTGGAAAAATTCTGAATGTGGGCTGTCAACTGATTTATTTAGAAAACCAACACATATAAATGCAATTATACATTTTGACATTTGCCACACAAAACATGTGGTTAAAAATAATGGTTGAACAGTTTATTAGTTTAAAATTAATAGTGTCAGTCTAGATGCCTGTGAAGGGTCTGAAAGCTAAGAGAATTACTTGTCAAAAAATTTGCAGTTCTTGGAAAACTGAACTCACATCAAGAGACATCACTGAAAAAAGGTCCTAATGTTATCTTTTGAAAGGACAGACTTTTCAGATGAACTAGTGCACAGTCCACTTATTCCAGTGGAGGAGAAAACTAAGAGACATTTATTCAAAGGTACCCATCATTGTGAATATTGTATGACTTGTGACCATATTCAAGTTTGAGATTCATTTACCCAACCAGTCTCAGGTGAGTGTACAAAGTAAAAAACATAATTTCATGCAACACAGAAGCAGTTGTTTACGTAGCTGTGCATAATTGCCATAGCTTCTAATTAGGCAAAACAATTAGAAAATGTAGAATCATAATAACTGAAAATCTATGAACTATACATCTGATTCAAAGCAAAAAGGCACTCGTTATGCATATTGCAAGGATTGGTCCAGTAAACAAGTTTATATTCCTTGGGCTAGAAAGAGTAATTATGGGTATTTGTGGTGGTGATAATGACAAGTTGTTGTGTCAAGAAATCTTTTGGCAACATCAACTGAGGGCCCTTACTCCACCAAATTTAAATGACATTTTTCTAGAAACCAGCTTTTAAAACATCTCATAGTAGTCAGTTTACCATACTGAACAGTGCCTGGCAAAGTGATAGTGAATTGAACTTGGGATGGTGAACATTCATAAATTAGCTTATTTTAATGATTTAGGCTTATATACTGGTAAGTCTTCTGTATAGTTATGTTTGTTTCATTTATAGTCATCTTTTACAATCATCTCTATTTGTCGTAATATTATCATATTTCAGTATTCTGTGTATATTGGGCTATCCTGTGATATTGTGGCTGTAGTTCATACATTTTCTTTCCCCTTTTCGCCTTTCTTTTTCCTTCCATCCCTGTTATGATACTGTTTACCTGTCCTGTGCCCTCTCCCCATATGTCTGTGCTCTCAATGTAACTATTTTCTCTATTATTTACATACATGGGTTTGTTTAGTTACACGTACCATTTTAACACTATATGTACTTTAGTAACTTTGAATTACATACATTTTTTATATACTGAGAATTTGCACATTAGCCATAATAGAGGCTAGTACTTTAAGTAATTTAACTGTTTAATTGAGTTGCATAATTTGCACTATAAAATGGTGATGTGTAAACCTACATCCTCGTCTTGAAAAAAGTGTCAGATTGATATGAAACCCTGATGTTCAATTAAATGGGAGTACTACACCAGTATTATTGTGTGTTTTGCAAAATAAATTGCAATTTAACAACTCCAAGGTTTGGAGGATTTTTTTTTTAAGCCAGGAATGAGTAGTTGATTAACAGTGCAATTTTCGTGCTTCCAGTTTTCAGCTTTGACTCTGTCCTGCTGTCAGCCTTCTTTGCAGATTGTTAAAACCTACACTGAGATAATAATATGGTGGCTACACTAGCCATACAAGTAAGGAAATCAAAAATTAAGGCTAAAAAGACACCAATGCCTATCTGAGTGATCTGTGGTATTTCCACAGTTAGATTGAACTTCATCTAAAATGAGAACCAAAAATGTAGTCTGGTCTCTTAAAGCATAACAGAAAAATTTAGTAGCATGTGATTTGACCTCCATGCTTAGGACAATACATTAAAAGTTAAGGTACCCCTCCATACTATTTTACAGGAGCAAGACTACATGGGTCCTTTTACTTAGTGGCAGGAGGCCATAACATACATCCCTAAAAAAGTACAAAATAAAAGTAAAACACAATTAAATTAGAATGTATGGAGAGAAAGAATATGTTGATCACAAAGGTTATCTTGCAATATACAGTAGTTGTACCTTTCCTGCTTATGTCATTATGCTATTGCACTCTTTTGTTCATGTTACAATGTTGTTACAGGCTACCACAGGTGTCATGGTACTCGGTATCCTGTGATGATAGTGAATGTAAATGAGCGATTGTCAAAACAGTGATTCATTCATAGTGCTAGCCTGCTGGGTTACCCTATAGGGGTAGCGACCCTATGCAAATGTGATTGTAGGGGAGGGCAACTGGAAGGTGAGGGATAGGGAGGGGAAGGGGAGGGATAGAGAAGAGGGTTTGTCTGGGGTAGTGTGCCTGCTGCAGCCGAGCCAATCGTGTGGTGTGGTGGTGAGGGTGGCTAGCTGTGGTGCAGCAGGTACTGGATTCAGGACTGGGGACTGAGCTGAGAAAAGTTTGCTGCTGCCTGCTACTGCCATGTATTTTTTCATTTATTTTGTAGTGTTGCCCTCTCCCCGACATGCACCCCTCCTGTGCTCCCCAAGTAAACACTTTGTTTTCTTGCCGGATGTCTTTTTGCTGGCATGTGTATATTGCCAATTTTCTTTTCAGTGATATACACTAACCATAACAGAGATCACTATTTTGCAATCCCTGTTATGACATGGAACCATGGTACCCTAATGTGGAACTCTTTATCTCTTTAGGAGCAAACAGAATGTTTAGAGAGAAAATAATTCTTCCAACTGTATTAGTCTTGTCCATGCATTTTACCCACATATCTATAAAACATGGTGGGTTCTACATAATGCAGCTGGCAGAAGTTTCTTGTGAAATAATTATCACAGTAACCCTCAAGAAGAGGTATGGCATCCTATGACAGGATGTACTGACACTTCAGATTTTACATGGAGAGCACCTTGGGGACAATGACATTCAACTGAATTCTCTATGCCAAACATAATGGTTGTAAAATATGTCATTACGTACAGTTTATACATCTTATAGAATCATAGAAATATAGAAACATAGACTTTGACTGCAGTTAAGGACCGCTTGACCCACCTAGTCTGGTCATTTCCCTACCTGCAGGATAAGCTGCAGATCCTAGTTAACCAACAACCTATTTCTTCCTACCCCCCACAAAAATTGCCTTATGTCTGTCCCATGCATTCTTAATTTCTCCCACAGTTTTAGACCCCACAACCTTCTCAGGAAGGCTGTTCCATGCGTCCACCATCCTCTCTGTGAAGAAATACTTCCTCACATTGCCCCTGAACCGTCCTCCCATCTTCAAATGTGTCCCCTTGTTCTTGCACATCTCTTTTTCTGAAAGATGCTACCCTCTTGGACTTTGTTGATTCCACTGAGGTATTTAAAAGTTTCTATCATGTCCCCCCTCTCCCTCCGTTCCTCAAGGGTATACATATTAAGCTCCTTCACTCTCTCCTCATATGGCTTCTCTTACAGACCCTGCACCATTTTAGTTGCCCTCCTCTGGACTGCCTCTATCCTGTCTATGTCCTTGCAGAGATGGGGTCTCCAGAACTGGACACAGTACTCCAGATGGGGTCTGACCAACTGTCGGGACAGAGAGATAACAACTTCTTGTTTTCTGCTGGTGATGCCTCTCCCTATACATCCCTGTATCTTTCCAGCCCTCCCTACTGCCTTCTCACATTGCTTGCTAACCTTAAGGTCATCTGATATGATTACCCCCAGGTCCCTTTCCATTTTTTTGTTGATTGCACACATGCGCAAGAAACATGTTGCAGCAGGTTTCTCCACAAGCAGGTTGTGGAGGCATGGCACTGTTGTGGCCAATGCCCCCAAAGCTTGCTAAGGCTTGTCCCGTGACCCCTAATGCCTTGGCACGCTGCTGCTGACACTAGTTCAGCCAGCGTGCCACCAACTTGTGAAAATTTAGCTGCTGCAATCAGGGTCCACCTCGTCATTGCAGCATCAGCCATCCACTGCAATGAGGGAGCGACCTGTCATTGCAGGGCAGGATGTAAAAACACTGATATTGTTTATGAACATGGCGGCAGCTTGCGCCGAGTTCAAAACAATATAACCCCCATTGTGTTTATTTCCTGATGGGGCCCCAATCCCATCAGCTTCAGTGCCCCAATGTTTATTTTGCTGATGGGGAGCCCACCCTTTGGCATTACATATCCCCACTTTTATCTTCTGCAGACGGGTGCCCAATCCCCATCAGCATAATGAAACCCCCTCCAACCTTTGTTGTGTGTCGACGGGGGTGCCCAATCCCCATTGGCTACAGCTGCCCCCACAAAAGACAGACTTCAGTGACATGCTGGGAGCCCACCCCAGCATGCCACATGCCCCTGTAAAATGAAAAACGGTCCCGCAACATCTTTCTTTTTAACCTGTAAAAAGAAAGTGTCCCTCGGTGGTCTCCTGCCCCCACCCACAACCCTTGCCCACCCACTGCGCACCCTGCCTCCCCACACCCCCCTCACCCCATACTTACCTCCGGAGCTTGGCGCGACAATCTCCGGTGGACCGGGAACAGTTCTGCACTTTTCAAAGCTGACCGTGAACTGAGGAAATGCCGGTAAGCTGTATAATACAATAAATGTTTTTTTTCTAACTTTAATGCATATCTCCATCATTTTTTGGAATTTTGACACCAATTTTTCAACATGGGGTTTTTGGGACCCCTCCTCATGAATTCTGGAACTGTCATGGTGTTAATCGGCCCCGAAAGGTGATTTCACGGTCACGAGCAGAATCACCTTTCGGTGCTGATTAATAAAATGACAGTGGCAGTGTTCAAGAGGTGAGCTCTCAAAAAGCCTATGTTGCAAATTTGGTGGAAAAAATCCCAAAAATGACTGTTTTACGAGCGTGCGTTGCATAGTTGCTATGCACGCTAGTAACTTCACAAATTTGCAAAATTTTCATGCCAGATTTTCAACATTGCCATTTTTTCATACTTCCTTGTGAACAGCACAGCTGTCATTGTTCACATCCTGGCTGAAATGTGTTTTCGCACTTCTGGCACAGAATAGTGCGGTCACTGTGGGAAATCAGTGTTCAGGACAGATTAAGAAAATGACAGTGAAACTGTTCATGAGTAGAGGTCCTAAAATGCCTATGTTGAAAATTTGGTAATGATACTCCACAAAATGACTGTTTTACAAGCGTGCTTTGCGCAGTTTGCACGCACACTCGTAACTTCACAAATGTATAATATTTTCACTCCAGATTTACAACATTGCCATTTTTCCACACCTACTTATGAACAGTACAGCTGTCATTTTTCCCATCCTAGCCGAAATGTGTTTTTGCATTTCCGGCGCAGAATAGAGCGTTTGCTGTGGGAAATCACTGTTTGGGAAAATGTAAGAAAACGACAGTGATACTGTTCATGAGCAGAGGTCCTAAAATGCCTATGTTGAAAATTTGGTGATGATAGCCCATCAAATGACTGTGTTACAACTGTGCATTGCACACTGTCCACACACCCTTGTAACTTCACAGATTTGTAATATTGTCAAGCCAGATTTTCAACAGTGGCATTTTTTCACACCTGCTTATGAGCAGTACAGCTGTCATTTTTCACGTCCTGACTGACATGTGTTTTCACACTTCTGGCCAGAATAACGCGGTCACTGTGGGAAATCAGTGTTTGGGACAGATTAAGGAAATGACAGTGGCACTGTTCACGAGCAGAGGTCCTAAAATCCCTATGTTGAAAATTTGGTGATGGAACTCCATAACATGACTGTGTTACAAGCGTGCTTTGAACTCTTTCCACGCACCCTTGTAACTTCACAAATTTGTAACATTTTCATGCCACATTTTCAACAGTGGCATTTTTTTCACACCTCCTTATGAACAGTACAGCTGTCATTTTTCACATCCTGGCTAAAATATGTTTTTGCATGCCTGACGGAGAATAGCATGGTCACTGTGGGAAATCAGTGTTTGGGACAGATTAAGATCGACTGAGTGAGAGGAGGGAGTGACTGAGCTCAACTGAGCTCTGTCGGGACTGCTGTGGATTTGTTTGTGGGCAGACAAAGGGCCCAACGCAAGAGCCCAGTACAAAAGGACAGCCTGAAAAACTGGGAGAAACAGAACAAGAGAGTGAGTGAGGGAGGGGGAGTGAGTGAACTCACTGGAGTGCTGTCAGGACTGCTGCGGATTTCTTTATAGGCAGAAAAAGGTGTCAATGTAGGCAGGGGCCCAGTACAAAAGGCCAGCCTGTAGCGGTGGGAGAAACAGTACAAGCGAGTGAGACAGGGGGACTGAGTGAGCTCAGTGGAGCTCTATCAGGACTGCTGTGGATTTCTTTGTGGGCAGAAAAAGGTGCCTATGCAGGCAGGAGCCCTGTACAAAAGAGCAGCTCGCAGTGCCAGGACAAACAGAATGAGTGCGTGAGAGTGGAAGACTGAGCAACCTCAACAAAGCTCTGTCGGGACAACTGCAGATTTCTTTGTGGACCAACAAAGGTGCCAATGCACCCAGGAGCCCCATACAAAAGCGCAGCCTGCAGCGCCAAGAGAAACAGAATGAGCGAGTGACAGAGCAGTAGTGAGTGAGCTCAACGGAGCTCTATTGTGACTCCTGCGGATTTCTTTGCGGGCAGAAAATGCGTCAACGCAGGCAGGAGCCCAGTACAAAAGGCCAGCTTGCAGTGCCGGCAGAAACAGAATGAGTGAGTGAGAGAGGGGGAGTGAGTGAGCTCAACGGAGCTGTGTCAGGACTGCTTCAGATGTCTCTCTGGCAGAAAAGGCTGCCAATGCAGGCAGGAGCACAATACAAAAGGGCAGCCTGCAGTGGTGGGAGACACAGAACGAGTGAGTGATGGAGGGGGAGTGAGTGATCTCAATGGAGCTCTGTTGGGACTGCTACAGATTTGTTTGTGGGCATAAAAAGGCAGCAATGCATGTAGGGGCCCAGTACAAAAGGGCAGCCTGCAGTGGCAGGAAAACCAGAATGAGTGAGTGAGACAGGTGGAGTAAGCAAGCTCAACGGAGTTCTATTGTAACTGCTACAAATTTCTTTGTGGGCAGAAGAAGGTGGCAATGTAGGCTGGAGCCCAGTAGAAAAGGGCAGCCTGCTGCACCAGCAGAAACGGAATGAGCGAGTGAAAGAAGGGGAGTGTGCGAGCTCAACGGAGCTTTGTCGGGACTACTGCAGATTTCTTTGTGGGCAGAAAAAGGTGCCAACAGAGGCAGGAGCCCAGTACAAAAGGGAAGCCTGCAGCACCAGGAGAAACGGAATGAGTGAGTGAGATAGGAGGTGTGAGCGACCTCAATGGAGCTCTGTCGGGACAGCTGTGGATTTCCTTGTTGGCAGAAAAAGGCGGCAATGCAGGCAGGAGCCCAGAACAAAAGGCCAGCCTGCAGCACCGGCAGAAATGGAATGAGTGAGTGAGAGAGGGGGAGTGAGCAGGCTCAACAGACCTGGGTCAGGACTGCCTCAGATTTTTTTGTGGGCAGAAAAGGCCACCAACAGAGGCAGGAACCCAGTACAAAAGGGCAGCCTGCAGCGCCAGGAGAAACAGAATGAGCGAGTGAGAGAGGGGGAGTGAGCCACCTCAACGGAGCTCTGTCAGGACAGCTGTGAATTTCTTAGTGGGCAGAACAAGGTGCCAATGCAGGCAGGAGCCCAGTACAAAAGAGCAGCCTGCAGCACCAAGAGAAACAGACTCACTGAGTGACAGAGGGGCAGTGAGCGAGCTCAACAGACCAACACAATCAACATTCGGCATTGACAAATGCTTGTTGTTGTTGTTACTACCCCCCCCAATTGTGTAATCTTCCCCTGGGTTTTTGTTTCCCCAGGTGCATTATTTTGCACTTCTTTGCATTGAATCCAAGCTGCCATTCTGACAATTCTGACAATTCCTCCAACCTTACCAAGTCCCTTCTCATCCTTTCCATGCCTCCTTGTGTATTAACCCTCTTGCAGATCTTTGTGTCATCTGCAAAGAGGCATACTTGTCCTTCCAGTCCCTCTGCAAAGTCACTTATAAAGACATTAAAAAGACTGGACCCAGTACTGAACCCTGTGGTACCCCACTTGTAACCCCTATTTCTTCAGAGAGGACTCCATTTACAATTACCTTCTGTGTCCTGTTGTCCAGCCAATGTTTTACCCAGGCTACCTCCCTTGGACCCACTCCCAGGCTGGTTAATTTGACAACTAATTTTTTGTGTGGGACTCTGTCAAATGCCTTGCTAATGTCTATGTAGGCCATGTCCACAGCCCCTCCCTGGTCTACTACTTTGGTCACCTAGTCAAGGAAGTCAATTAGATTCGTCTGACATGACCTTCCCACTGTGAACCCATGCTGCCTTGGGTCCTGTGCCTCACTGGCCTCTAGGTACTCAACAATTCTTTCCTTCAGAAGTGATTCCATCACTTTCCCTACCACAGAGGTCAAACTGACAGGTTTGCAGTTTCCTGCCTTTGTCCTGGTAGCTTTTTCTTTCATTCTGATTTGTTGTTTTGCTTCACACAAAGGCTTGTTGCCTCTGTGATGGCAGTTTTGATGCTTCCCCATTGTTGCTCCACCCCTCCTTCTAGCCTGTTTGCTACTTTTTTTCTAAGGCACTCTCCCATCTTGCCAAAGTCAGCCCTCGTGAAGTCCAGTACCATCACTTTTGTATGGCTTGACTCTGTAGCTGAGTTTATCATGAATCACACTGTTTGGTGGTCACTTGTTCCCAGATAGCTACCCAGCTGTAGATCTGAAATCCTCTCACTGTCCCCATTTGAGAGTATGAGGTCTAAGATTGCTCCCTCATGAGTGGGTTCCAAAACTAGCTGTCTGAGGCATGCCACCTGTAGGGCATCGAGAATGGCCCTGCTCTTGGATGTGGCTGCAGCAAATGTGCTCCAGTTAACATCTGGCATATGCAGGTCTACCATCAACAGTATCTCCCCTTTCTCTGCCATCCTAAGAAGGCCTTCCATCATATCCTTGTCCATTCCTTCCCCCTGACATGGGGGTCTGTATACAACCCCATGTGCAGATCGTGGTGCCATTTCCAGTCTTTAAGGTGACCCACAGTGCCTTCTCTCCTCCCTGTTTACTCTTGTTCAGTTGCTTTTATCCCTTCCCTTATAGGGTATGTGGAGTAATGAAGAAAGAGGATGTGTTAAAAATGTTATTCTTTTTCTGTGATTAGCTTCTTTGCCATGACTGAATTAAAAATGATAGCCTCAAACAAGCAACTGCTAATTAGAATAAGCATGGATCCAGATTAAATTCTTACATGGAATGAATGGGCATGACAGAACATGGACTAGCTGTGTCATAATTATTGTAGTATCTCATTTTATATAGGGTATAGAAAAGGAATGCATAGGAAAAAGGGAGACAGGAAGGGAGAGCTAGAAGCCTGAAGCTCTGCTATGGGAGACTGGGGAGTTTGATGGTTGAACTGCCACTGTCTGTTTTGTTGTGCTTTCTCTTGTGTTTCTGCCAATAAAATACAGCTAAACAGGCTTTTGATTTTAATATTCATGGATTCCTGATTCATTCACAGCAGCCAAGCAGTACTACAAAAACAGTAAGATGTTTGGAGTAGAAAATCAGTGTTCCCAACATTAGTGGAGAAACAGACCACAGCAAAATCTATATCAGCCTTCAATATTGTTCATACTTTATACCGTAGCAACACACACACACACACACACACACACACACACTGCACACACACACACTTAAGCTTAGAGATCATCATCCCTGAGCTCCCATATACAGTCATATGCCACTTTGAGCCACTCAGACATTTCTTAAGTGGAAGTACTTTGGCTGTAACCTTTAGAGCCAAACATTTTTAGTGGATCTTGTCTTTTTAGAACCAGCTCTTCCTGCTCCTTCTGAGAAGTTTGTTTCCTCAGTAGCTGATCTTCAAGAAAGCAACAGAGAGTTTCAACCTGCGTACCTTTTCCAAAGCTTTTAATGATCTACTATTATTTTTATATTTTACAATTTTGGCCAAGAAAGATGCATTAAGCCAAGGCTTGTTTCCTGGTGCATCTTGGGAGAACAGGGAAGTTAAGTGACTGCTCTTGGTCACTCGGTATACAGGTGGTGGCTATTAGATTCCAAACCAGTTCTCCAGGTTTGCAGCACAGTGCTCTTAACCACTTTGCCATATTGCCTTTTCTAAATGGGACAAATCAAGTATGCTGGTACTGCACATTGAAGTACAAAGTGCAAATTGCAACTTCTGTGGAACTTTACTATAAATTGAAAGTTTTAATACATTTAAATATTTTCAGAAATCATTAATGATAATTAAGCCAGCCAGCCCTTGAGATTTTCTTGTGTGTGACAGTTTCCTAAACCCCAATAGTTCATCATAAGTTTTTTCCACTTTCATAAAAGGGATAGTTTTGTTTCATTGACTTTTATTAATGTTTTTTTTTTTTTTTTGCAATCAGACAACTGATAAAATATTAATACAGGTTCTGAGGTGTTTCTACAGTATTCAAGAGTGTCATGTTTTGTAGCCTAAGGAAGCTGAACAGCTCACTTTTGGGTTGCACTTCTCACCAAAATATGAGGTGACACTCTTGAAGAGTGCAAAGATGCTACAATCTCCATGTAAACGTACATTATAAATGATTATACTGAAAAAGGTTCCTGTCAGTCAATCAGAACACAGACCTACTGTCCCATTTTTCTGAGATAGCTGGACAGTAGACTCAATGATGGGACAACATGCTAATTCCTGTGCTCTAACTGGCTTGGACTAATGCTACAGCGTATCAGTGAGAAACAGGTTTCTCATGGATCCAATGTAGTGCTAGAAACAGTGACCAGTTTTGTCACTTTTTCAAAAACATTTTTTTTTCTTTCTTAGTTTTTTTTTGGGGGGGGGTTAGGGTTAGTATAAAAGTGATAACAGATATTCTGTTTGGGAGTTCTACTTTATAATAACCAGACCAGTGTGTTAAAATACACCTCAGCCTATGACCTTAGTGTTTTGTACCACCTGGTCAAGTAATTAAGTCATAAACTCTAACTATTAGCTATAGAGTAATGTATGGAGTGTTGTAGATTATGAGGTTTTTTTACACTCCGGAGGTGTATGATACCACATAAACCATGTGTGTAAAGCACAAGTACTGCAGTTTGTAATGGTATCACACACTGTGGGTGTGTAAAAAATGAATAATTACAACACCCCATAGTTTATTTCATACAAATGCTACTAAAAAAAAAGCATTTGTCAATACTGGATGTTCGCCACTGCTATAGAAGCCATGGTGGGGTAGTAGATGCATTGTGTGGGTTATGTATGATCAAAGTTAGAAGCCTGCATTTGAACATTTGAATGCAGGCTCATAAGTTTATGTTTTAATATTTTTGACCCACATTGGCAACATTGCCTTCTTATGACCCCCACCTCATGAAGAAGTGCAGAGAAAATTTTGAACTCCTGTCTGAAAGATGATTTCATGCAGGGACTGTGAAATTACCTTTCAGGATACAAAGACACATTTTGGCAGGATCTGAAAAATAAAAGCTGTCACATAAATAAGGTGCTGTAAAGAAATGGCTATGTTGAAACTCTGGGTAAAAATATTTAAAATTTTCAAACTTACTAGCCTACATTTGTAAAATTCAATGTAGTTTCATAACTTTGTTTTTGTTTTGCTTTGTTTTATATTTTTATGCTAAATTTTCAGCATAGTGTTCTTATTCCCCCATCTCATGAACAAGAGTAGAGAAATTGTTCAACTTCTGGCTGAAAGGTAATTTCATTAAGGGACTACAAAATCACCTTTCAGGATGCAAAAACACATTTTGGGCAGGATTTAAAAAATGAAAGCTGTCACATTCATAAGGTACTTTAAATAAATGACTATGTATAAAATTTAGGTTAAAAATATTGAAAATGTTCAAACTTATGAGCCTGCATTTGCAAAATTCAATGTAGTCTCATAACTTTTTTTTATACATATATATTTAGACCAAATTTTCAACATAGTCTTCTTATTTCTCCACCTCATGAACAAGAGTAGAGCATTTTTCGACTTCTGGCTGAAAGGTGATTTCGTTAAGGGACTGCAAAATCACCTTTCAGGAGGTAAAAACACATTTTGGGCAGGATTTGAAAAATGAAAGCTGTCACATTCATAAGGTACTGTAAAGAAATGGCTATGTGTAAAATCTGGGGTAAAAATATTAAAAATGTTCAAACTCATGAACCTGCATTTGTAAAATTCAGTGTAGCCTCATAACTTATATATAAAAATATATTATTTATTTATTTATTTATTCAATTTTGATAACTGGGTAGGCCCACTGAGCCCGGAAGGTCCCTTTTTCAGGGGTGCCCCGGATTTAGTTACAGAGTACAATCAGTTCACGTACATTGCAGTTTGGTATATTGACCATTTTGGTTACAATCTGGTCAGTATACTGACTCATTAGGAATTACACATTCCTACATTAGGAATCAATAGAGCTTGTACAAGAAGTAGAATTAGTGCACAATTAGACAGATAAACAGCACCATTGATTCTTCCAAGATTAAGTTTTTGTTTACGACTGGATTGTGCAAGAAGTAGGCTGGGAACTAGATATTATGGTTCATATCTCTGCACGCACATGCAATATTTGTTAGGTGATGAGCCCAGAGTCTCTTTTGGAAGATTTCCTAGGAGGTCGCCTCCTGAAGGTCTGGTGGGAGTTTGTTCCATAGCACTGGAGTTGCATGGGCAAAGGACTTGGTGCCCACTGTGGTGCGTACCATGGGTTCCTCCAGAAGATTTCTCCCTGTGCTACAGAGCAGCTCGTCTGCCCTCTTAGGGACTAGCAGCCCAGTCAAGCTGTCTGGTGAGCTGCTGATGAGTTTATATGCATTGCACAGTAATGGATACTGCAGGCGGTTGGAGAGTGATGGCCAGTAAAGGGAGGCTAGTGCCTCGCAGTGGTATATATACCAAATTTTCAACATAGTTCTTATTAACCCACCTCTTGAACAAGAGTAGAGAAATGTACAGCTCCTGGCTGAAAGGTGATTTAGTTCAGGGACTGAAAAATCACCTTTCAGGATGCAAAAACACATTTGGGGCAGGATTTGAAAAACGACAGTTATCACATTCATGAGGAACTGTAAAGTAATGGCTATATTGAAAATTTGGGGTAAACATATTGGCCCAGATATTCAAACTGCGCCAGGCTGTGGCGCAAGCCTGGGCACAGCTCAACTTTGTTGTGCAAGGGTGTGGCCTGGGCAATATTCAACGGAGCTGCACTATGGCACAGCAGCTTTGAATATCGCACCCTGGCCACCCCCACTGTGCATGGCGCAGTGGCACTGCACCAACGCAAGTGGCCAGAGTGGAGCATGGAGATGCGCTAGTGCAAGTGCTATTGCGTCATGCACAGCACCTGTGATATTCAAAAGGGGACATACAAATGGGGCCATAATTTATGCAAGGTGCACATGGAGCCATTTGCATGTCATTATGGCCCCATTTGCATCCCATCAGCATGCAGCTGCGCCGATCCCCGATGACTTGCGCCTGGCACCCTGCCAAGTAGCAGCCGTCGGGGACCGATGCCCCCTGCAGCCTGATCATGGGCATTTGTCTAAAAGAAAACCCCCTCTAATATCCCTGGTGGTCCAGTGGACCGCTATGTGCTCAATCGCGGGCATCGGTATAATAACCCCCCTTCCAATATCCCTGGTGGTCCAGTGGAATGATCGCTGCCCAATCGCGGGCATCTGTTAAAATCACACCCCCCCGCCATTATTCCTGGTGGTCCAGTGGACCACACTCTGCCTGATCACGGGCATCTGTAAAACATAGAACAGTCCTCTTACCCTGGTGGTCTAGTGTATCCCTCTCCCCACCCGCTCACTGAGCCCCACCGCCCCGCTCCCCCCCCCGGTCAGCCGGCTGGCAGCAGCACATCACCAGCCTGCCACCCTGCCGCCCGCTGACTGACAGCTCGGTAGGGCTGCACGCCCATTGGTTCACAGCATGAGCCAATGGATGTGCAACCCATACCGGCTACACAGTCCAGATATGTGAATGAATCATTCACTATCTGGACTCGAGTAGTACAGTATGGGCTGCCCGCGCCCGTTGGCTCACACTGGCGAGACCAATGAGCATCTGACTACGGAGAACAATCGTCGACGGCGGTGAGGCGGCTGGTGGTGGGAATGCTGCCGCCTGGCTGACCGGGGGTGGCTCCGGGGCCAGGCGAAAAGGAACCACCAGAAAGCCTCAAAACTGATGATGTTTAGATGCCATGATCAGGCAGCGATCGATCACTGGACCACCAGGATATTGGTGGGGGTGTGATTTAAACAGATGCCCGCGAATGGGCATAGGGGTCTACTGACCACCAGGGATATTGGAGGGGGGGTGTCTTTACATGGATGCCCACGATGGGGCATGGGGGGGTGCTGCCAGGTGCGGCAGGAACTCGGGTGGCCACCCACAGGTGGCAGCTGCCGTGTTGCACCCTGCAATGAGGCAGCTCGCCTGTGGGTGGCCATGATTTGTTCCTTTTTTTTGGGCTTAACTTTGTGCAGGCGCAGGTAGCGGTTGCGCTTGCATGACTCTGCACATCCTAGACTGAATATCGGGCTGTGCAGGTTATGCATGGGCACGCCCCCCCCACCTGTGCCTGCATACATTATTGATGCGCTCCGGCGCATCGGGATTTGTGCTGCGCACTTTTCCCTTTTGAATATTGCTCCGGGATGCATCAGTGGGTTGTGAATGGCGCAACCCTTTTGAATATCTGGGCCATTGAAAATTACCACACTTACGTGCCTGCATTTGCAAAATTCAACATTGCCTCATAAGCTCCTAAGTTTTTTTTTTTTATATTTTTACATCAAATTTTCAACATGATCTTCCTATGACCTTGCCTCATGCACAAGGGCACAGAAAAAGTTGAACCCCTGCCCAAAAGATGATTTTGTGCAGTGACCACAAAATCACCTTTCAGGATATAAAAAAAACACATTTTGGCTAGGATTTGAAAAATAACAGCTGTCACATTAATGAAGTGCTGTACAGAAATGGGTATGATGTAAATTTGTGGTAAAAATATTGTGTAGGCTAATAACTGTGATGCTTTTTAATATTTTTTTTACCAAATTTTCAACATAGCCTTCTTATTACCCCACCCCATGAAGGCAGGCAGAGAAGATTTTCAACTATTGCCCAAAAGGTGATTTTGCACTGGGACTGTGAATTCACCTTTCAGGACAGATTTGCCTAATGCTTGTGCAATTGTTCATGAGGTGGGATCCCAAAAAAGGCATGTTGAAAATTTGGGCCAAAGACATGCAAAAATGGCCAAGTTATGCCACTAAGTTCACCCCCCCCCCACTTGTAGTCCCCTTTACAAAAAACATGCATTCCCAATTCCTCTTTAGTTACTATAGTCCAATATGTTGGAATAGTCTTCCTCCAGAAAATAGACAACATATGAATAAGCCTCTATTTCATAGATAAGAAAATATCTGTATTCTTCACAGAAATCTTGTAATTGTTATTAATTGTGTTGGTTATTGTGTATTTATTTAATGTATGTATGTATTTTTTTGTAAGGTCACTATTGTGAATGAGTTTATACTCAGTGGTTTTGCCTTGAATAATCAAACAAACAAACAAACACATACACTGAACCACATATCTGTTTCTTCAGTTTTCAGTCTAACTTTGAAGAGTGAAGTTGTGTCTGCAGTACAAAGAAGATGATAGCATTGGATTCCCAATGGGTAAGTAAGGGTTTGGGGAGCTGGGTGCTGAGTGGGATGGTCAGGTGGGGGACAGAATTGGCCTCAAAAGACATCAATGGATGGTTTTATTTTCACAGGTTAAAAAAAAGGACACATGATTCTTGATCATGACACTAAGGGACTGGGCACCACCAGTGTCACTGTTATGTTTGTGTGGGGGTGTGGGGTGGTATGTACTGACAGGGAGGGTCAGGTGGATGGGATAAAAAAATAGCACATGGAGATATGACCATGCATGCATGGTAGTGGACTGGTGGGGTTCACATACCAGGTGGTGACACTGGGGGATTGGGCAACCCCAGTGTCACTGTTATGTTTTTTGAGGGGTGTGGTGGTGGATGATGAGTGGGAAAGTCGGGTATGTGGGAGACAGAAAAAAAAACACAGAGATGTAACTGCACATGTGCAGGAGTGGCATGATTTAATCTTACAACTGACAGACATTCCATGCATTCCAGGCTAACTTTGACAGATTAGCTCGGCTTGCTGGGTGGTGCAGATCAAAAGTAATAGCTGACAACTGTTTAGATCACCAGTTCCTTTTCAAGTTTTTGCCATCTCCACCAAGCAAGCCAAAACTCAGTCATACTAAGCCTCGCTGATGATTGGTGTGAAACTGAATCACCCTTAAAACACTACTCTGCATTTGACAAACAGTGTCACACCCATCAAAAGTAGTATTACTACACTATGCTTGCCCATGCCTGGGTGCATGGCAAACATAAAAAAATGACAGTTGAGAGTCAGATTTCTGAGGTGTCTAACTCTCTGTCATTCAACAGCTTTTTCTTTCATTTCATAATTGTGCCATCACTCCAATTTACAGTTGAAAACTGATGAGTTGTTGTTCTAAACTTTTGGTTTAATGGTACCAGAAGGGTTGGTATCACCGCACATTAAGACAGCAGGGGGATAAGGAGCAGAGATGACACTATCTGTTAAAATTAAGTATCGCAACTCCCTTTACCTTGGTTACCGAGTGTTGATATCCACCACCTACAACTCATGCAGAATGCTCAGCCAGGCTATTGACTGGTTCATCTAGGACCAGTCATATAATGCCTATACTTTGCGGACTGCACTGGCTGCCAGTACAGTGGAGGATCACCTTCAAGGTCAGTTTGCTGACCTATAAGGCCCTACACGACCAGGGACCTGGTTACCTGCAAGATCTCCTTCATCCCTACTGTCCCTCCCGCTCTCTCCTATCCACTGACGAGGGATTGCTAGAGATTCCCAGGGTTCGTTTAAAGACATCGGGGGCCAGGTCTTTTAGTTTTGTGGCCCCATCCCTGTGGAACTTTCTACCTCATCAGGTGTGAGATTGCCTGACCATCCAAAGTTTTAAAACAACATTGAAGACATTTCTTTTTAGTCTGGCATATGCTGATTTTTAATGTTGCAGCCATGGGTTTTAACATGTTTATTATGGTTTTTATTAATTTTTTGATTTTTTAATGAATCTTGTACAAGCACCTTGGTTTTTGAAAGGCGCTTTTTTATAAATAAAACTGATTTAATTTGATTTGACTTGAAAAGTGGATGACAGTGAATCAAATTCAGCATAGACAACAAACAATATACTGTATAATCAGTACTACAGTCAGGTTTTTAAGCATATAAAGTTTTTTTTAAATAAGAATGTGTATTTACTAATGATTTCAGTGGGAAAATCATCTAGATGTGTGTGAGCAATGGCCCAAATGGGTTAATGGGCCAGAGATCAAGAAGGATCTGCAGTAATACCATAGACAGGGAAAAATGGGCAGACGGGGGGGGGGGCAAGTGGTCCTTATCTGTCGGCAAATGTTATGTTCATATATTTCCACGGCATATTTTGTGAGGACATAAACAAGAAAACTAAGCAGCTAGTAAGAGCACTTTTGATCTTTCTGACACCCACACCATAATAACCAGTTGATTATTATGGACAGAACCCAATTATTATGGCTATTAAAGTGGTATCAGTCCAGTCAATAAATATGACCACTAGTAATTATATTGTTATAACATAAGTAACTTGGAACTGTGCTCTTCTGATGTCTGTAGTGTTAGAATCTAGGGCCCCAGATTCAAAAGTCCCAGGGTACATGGTTCAAGTGCCTGAGCCAAGTATCCCAGATATTCCACCTCAAAATATTGTCATATTCAGCAGATGTGCCATAAGATGCACCAGCGCATTCCTGGCTGAATATACCAGAGATGCGCTATAGCACAATGGCACAAGTGTGGCGCATTAGGGCAGGACCAAATATAGCAAGTGGAGCAAGTCTGCCGGAGACACTGGAGCAACATGGCAAGACCCAAAGTGAAATATGAGCAGTGTGCAAGGGCACAAATAGGGGGCACCAGCAGCCATGGGTATGGGAAACAGAGTGACACAACAAAACCACAAGATGTGTAAAGCACAGCACCCCATGGGCATAGGACAGAGTACCACACACAGAGAAGTAGGCAAGGGGTGTAGCAGACACTGCTGGCACAGCACAGCCATGGGCATGGATGAATTGCCACAGCACTGGGGGTACCAACGGACAGCATGGCCCAAACAGACACCATGATAACAGTGCTGAAGAGCCAAGCATGCCGGCTGTGTGTGCCAGACCACAGGCACAGTGGGAGACAGGCACAATGGCACACAGACAGGTGGCTGTAGACCACCAAGGGCACACACATCCATGGGCACACAGAATGGCAAACAGCACTGCAGTGCAGAATGGTGAACAGGGCAACAGCAGTGGCATGCACAGCACTGAAATAGGGGCTCACTGCAAGTGCCACCATTGGCAACAGTGAGTGGAAGCCCAGACACAGCACAGCACAGGGATGCCCTTAGCAAGCACTGTGTGGGCAAGATTAGGTGGACAAGATGAACATGCGTGACATGGCACAAACACAGCCAAGCTGTGCAACCCAAGGGGCAGTGGGCCACAAATGCAACAGAACAGCTGACTGCAAAAACAGCACAGAAATGACCACAGACACAGAGAACGTGTAATCAAACAGGATTTAATAAATAACACACCTATATACTAACCTATATACTAACAACAACCAACTACTAATAGTAAGAACAGTACACATAGGCAAAACAGGGGTGTGGGGAAGGGCTGACCTGGGAACAGGGAATGCGTGGGGGCAACTATTTACATAATGATTATTGCTGAGGGGAGGACTGAAATTGGTCCATACACAGATAAACAGTTCAAGGGCCACACAGGCCTACTGCCCCCGGTGGTCCTGTACAGTGGACAATGCTCTTGCCTGCAACTCTGCATCACCTCCATCAAGACCCTGATTGTGTGCAGGATGGTCCCCTGCATCTGAAACACGGCATCCTGCTGCCTGAAGATTGCCATGAGGATGTCCTGCATTGAGTTTCCCTGGCCCAGCTGAAGACATCCTCTGCAATGCACCCATCATGCAGCACCCTTAGTCTGACAAACTATGTGGGAAAACAGAGGACATGTACTCAGTGCCATGGCACACACAGGACATGTGCCCCTCCGGAAGGGATTGACGCGCATGCTGGATGGTGCCAGGACCCATGCATTAGCCCAACTACACACCACACATGATGGACTGGCAGGATGCCATCCAAAAGAGCCACACAGTGACTGGAATGTGGCTCAGGGCGATGTGATGTCAGCATGTGCATGTAATGGATGTTGCCAAGGAACATAATGCCATTCGCCCCCGCACTGTGTGGAGCCGATGTCCATGTGCACCCTGTCTGGAGGCCCAGTGGCACCCTGCTTGAGTACTGCTGGGCACCCGTGGACCTGATGGGAAATACAATATGGGGTGGAAACACATGGACACGGTGCACAGTAGGATTGCCACATGGTGACAGGACAACATCCACGGTGTGTGGACCAGCACATCTGGAGCATGCAGAGCATGTGATCAAGGGGCCATGGTGCATACTGGAGACCTATGCCCCTATCCAATCCACAGAACACACATATCTGCCACACAACACCACACTTACCTGCCACAGGACAGGATGCCCCCTGGGATGTCCCTGCCACCACTGCCCATGCAGTGCTGGCCATAACACGGCCATGGCCTGAGTCTGCCTCACATTAATGCTCTGCCTGACTTTCAAGGGGAACAGAATGGAAGAGCAATGGAAGAGCCCCATAAGCAGCATGCTGGCACCCCCCACAAGCTCCCACCACCCCAGCCCCCACACCCACCCCCCTACCCCCCAGTATAGCTAACCCCACCCCAAACCCCACAGCACCCAAATATAACCTAGCCCCTACCCTATGACCACCAGACCAACATTCAGGCAATGTCAGCATGAACACAGAGTATACGTACCCGGGCATGGCACAGCCCTTCTGCGGGCCTTCTTATGAATCCAGCACATCCTCTCCGTGTCCCGCCACTGTAGATCACCATAGCAGCACCTGTTCTGTTCACCAGTGCGAAGCACCCCCATACACCTAACGATGCACCCAGCCAGCATTGCCCAAACCTGGGCCCTGGCCTCCTGCAAGGCCTCAGTGCCAAACAGCTGGCCCTCCACTAGCATGACTAATGCCACCAAGTTGGCCAGCTGAGTATCATGCAGATGGGCCATAGTGATGGGCGATAGATGGACAATGACGCATCACTGCGCTGTGCGGCCTGGTGGGTGACCATCTTGTTGAGCTTGCAGTATGCCACATATGCAGCCAAAGACATTACACAACATACAGGACATGTGCAGTGCACTGACATGGTGCACGTCCCACACGTTGAGGACATGCGCAATGCATGGGAACTGATGGTATGGATGCTCTGCTCTGCATGGCATGTACGCTTCAGTGTACCACAGATGTGCAGAAATGCACTGTGCTGAAATGCATGATGGGTTACCAATGACAGTGAGGATGTGCTGACGCACATGGCAGGTACTTGCCAGCGTACCATGCATGCACGAAAATGTGCTATGTGGAAGTGCACGGCACAAATAGATGAGCAGAGCAACTTGAGACGGGCCTGCAGCAAGTCTGCTATATTCAGCCTGGATATGCAAATAGCCTCATTGCCCAGTCACAGTGCAAGTCTCCACATTTACATCTCATTCTAGGCCACACATGATCACATTTGCATGTGCTGAGCTATAAATGTGCTGCTCTGCCCCATCACACACCACTGGTGACCGGCAGGTACTGCTGCTAGAAGGTTTGTTTGGTACAGCTACACTGTTACAAGGTATATAGCCATACATTCACCATGCCTGAAACTTGTGAAGCAGGATTTGGAACTGTGCTGATTCCTGTCACTTTTCCACCCCACAGGCACTAGAATGGTGGAGGAGGAGGTAAAGAAGAGGAGACGTCCCAACTTTACAGAGGATGAGTTGAAGACCCTAGTCGAGGCCTATGTCCGCATGGAGGACCTTCTGTCAGAGAAGACATGCATGCGGCAGGAGAGGGCACAGGGATGGGATGTGGTGGCTACAATTGCACTCCTCATTAGTGCATGAAAAGAATGAATAATGAAAGGACCAGGGCCAGGGAGCACCTGGCCACCATGCGGGCAGCCCTGCAGGCCACAGGGAGTGAGCCACGCATAGTGCAACCACTGATGGCCCATGAGAAGCTGCTTTCATCTACCCTTTCCCTTGCCTCTGTGGAGGGTGTCTCTGGTGGAGGTTTCCAGATGGAAGGAGGCCCTTAGCAGCACTGTGAGTTTGCATGTGTCATGTTGTCTGTTTGACTGCATGTTGTGGTCCTGGGTGTGCAGGGTATGCCAGACATGGATGCACACTGTGTTGCCATGATGCTGTGCGGGGCTGCCATCACTGTATGTTCCTCCCATGGGCATGCTATGTTCCTGTTGCAGCACATGGGAGCTGCAATGGCAGGCTGTGACACTGTAGATGTGGGCCTGTAGGTATGGGGCCACCAGTCGTTGTCCATGGCCACGTGTGCACACAAGCTGCTTGCATTTATGTACACCATTCTTGCCAGTGCAGTGACCCACACTGGGCAGACAATGTTGACTGTGTTCCCACCCACCAGATGCAGTGTCTGTGCCCCGGGGGCATGTACACATCCTATGCCCCAAGGCTGTACTTACCATAATCGTGTGGGTGCAGCCCAGCAGGCATGCACTGTACACACCACATGATGGTGTAGGCAATGCAGGCCACAGTGCAGGACCATTCCATGTGTGGCAGTACCAGCACACCTGTGCTGCATGGTGCACTTCCCCATGCACACCAGTCAGCAAACCCCATGGACACGATACCCTGACCATGAACTCAATTCTGCCTTATAGCACCATCCTGTCTCAGGGGTGCTGTGGGGCCCAGGCCACAGACAGAGGGGCCGGAGGAGGAGGATGAAGAACCCAGGCCATCTACATCAGCCTGGGCCATGGCAGGTGCAGGCAGGCCACCCATGTTCCAGGAACTCCTAGGGCTTGCAGGTCTGAAAGCCCTGTCTGACCTAGAGTTGCCAGAGGAGCTCCCGGTGCTAGCATCTGCTACGGAGGATGGTAATGATGATGAAGATGCCACACAGATAGTGATACCAGCACATAGCAGTTTCACTGCCACAGTGCCAGTGGCCACATGGGCAGCAATGGACTGGGTGGGGCTCCCTACCCCCACACAAGGCCCCCACCATGTTGCATCAATGCTGACCGCACCTTCGGCAATTGTGGGCAGCAAGGCCCAGGGTGTGACTGTGGGGACTGGGGCTGTCTCCACGGTGCAGCAGGGTGCTGTGCATCAGCAACATCCTGCATGGGCTCATGACATGCCTGTAGCAGATCCCACTGTGCCTGCCCATGCACAGTCCCCGCCCAAATGCCGGTCAGCTGTGCAGCGTCCACAGACCATGGATGTGGCACTGCAGGCCTGAACACCCCCATCTGTCAGGCCCCTCCCCACAGGACAGGTCCCTGCTGACAGGGTGGATGAGCGTACTCGGCTCCTGCTGGCATCTGAGAAGCACCAGGGTGTGCTCCAGGAGATAAGTGAGGGACTTTATGTGGAGGTGGGCATCCTAGATGACCATGCATCTGTGGAGCATTCCCGGTGTGATGGCGAGACATGCCAACTCCAGGTGGAGGTGGTTGGCAAGCTTCGCCAACTGTGGGCGGACATTACCACAGGCTTTGCGAGGATTGCACAGGCCATTGAGGTGGGCTGCACTGCCCTGGTGCCCCGTGGTCACAGGAGTGCCTGCTGCACCCCATGTAGTGATATCAGCATTCCCACTACATGACGTCATGTGACCCCTTACTTCTGACACCGTTCCCTGCCTCAGATGTTCCCAACACCCCTGGGTACCATCTGTATTTCAGGAATGAGACTCCCATGATCACACTGTCATGGTTCCGTGGGTCTACCACTACTAGTGTGATTGGATCACCTGCTAAGGTGGGTGACACCCCAAAGGGGGTCACCCAGCATGTGCATGGCCGCCCACATTTCCATGGTGGCCATGGTTGGACACAGTGATGCCACCTGTATGAAGTCATCATGGTGCATTCTCCATCAGGGTGTTGGTGGCCCACACACCATGCTGCCCATGCCCAGGGCCACATGCAGTGGCACACACGTGCACCTGTGGCATGCATGTCCATGCTGTCTGTGTGGTATTTGGGACATGTGCTGGGGCACTGCTGTTATGTTGTCTGGCATGGGCATGATGACTACAGCCTTGTATGTCCATTGTGAATGTGTGCAGGTGGTATCCTCTGATCCATTCCAACTCCCACAGTAACCTGTGTGCCCCCATACATGGTGGTACTGCAGTGGCCACACTTGCATAGGTGTGTGCTTCCACCTTTGTTGTCTTGTCAACCATGCTGTGTCTGCTGACCTATGCATGTGTTCCTCCACAACCCCACCAACTGTTGCACAGCCCCCTATGGTCCCTCTCTGGTACTCACCTGCTGTCCCTAAAGTACTCTTCCACAAATGTATTCCTATGCTGCCGTGCCCTGGTGGACAGCCATGAGTCCCTACAGTCATGGATTGCCTGTCCACCCCCAGCCGGTGGTCCCTCATCCTCTGAGCTGTTGCCCACCTTGACCTGGACATGAACTGCATGGTTCATGGCAATGTTGTGTAGCGTGCAACTAGCCAGGAATGTACCACAGACCTTCTCTGGGCTATATTGTAGGGCGCCACCCAACCTGTTCAGGCATCTGAAATGCATGTTCAGCACGCTGAACACACACTCGATGATATTGCATGTGACGGTGTGTGCCTCATTATACCTATCCTCCACCTCAGATGAGAGCTGGCGTATGGGGGTGAGCATCCATGGCTGTAGGGGGTATGCACAGTCACCTGGGAGGAGCACAGCTTTTAGAGTGCATCATGCATTCCCAGGTGTGCAATGTTTCCATGCCTGTGCATGTGTGTCCCAGCACTGTGCGGCCCTCACAGTACCATTCCAACCCCTCGCCCCCTCCGGCCATGCATGCGACATCACATTAGTGGGTGCACTGCATGTTTGTGGCATGCAGGGCACTTTCCAGGCATGACATGGCCTCCCAGAGCCATGCCGTGCTGTACAAATGCCCTGCCCCTGCAGTCAAACTGCCACTGTTCTGTCCAGCTGTGGTAATCTGCACCACTGCAGCACCTGAGTTGGACCCAGGCCCTGTGTCACCACATGCCTAGCCACTTGTGCATACTGTGTGTGTCCCCTGCCCCCGCCTATGCACAGCAAACTCCCAACCCCTGCCACCTGTGGTTCTCAGTGCAGTGGGCACACATGGGCCACAGCACGCCATGCCTTTTGGCTGTTGCGACCCCTGTCAGTGTCCAACCCTGGCATCTTCACCAGCTGTATTGTGTGCCACTGTGTGCTGTGTGGGCCCATTGTCCGGCTCTACTCACCCATTAGGTGGCCAGTAAATATCTCCCCACTCTAGAACAGGCAGCACAGGGCTGACTAGTGGTAGATATTTGACATCGTATGCACTTCCAGGGTGTGTGGCACAGATATTGGTGATGCTCCCCATGCCATTGCACACCACCTTGCAGTTTACAGAATGGTAGCCCTTCCTGTTGATGTATGCGATGCCCTCAGGGCCAGGTAATGCATGCATTGCTACATGGGTGCAGTCTTTGGCCTCTAACGCACCTGGCATGTGTGCCACACTGTGAAAGTGCAGCATGGTTTCTGCTGGCTCTGTCTGTGTGCTAGGGAATTTGATATACTATTAAGCATGTGTCAACAGAGGGGTGAGGAATTGTGTGAGGAGACGGGATGTGGCAGAATGTGTGATGCCAGTGGTGTCACCCACCAGCATCTGGAAGGTGCCTATGGTGAGCAGGCACATTGCTGCTGTCACCTTTGTCTCCACCATCATGGCATGACTCCTGTGTGTTGATGCCTATAGGTCATCATGGAGCAGCTCACAGAGCTGTCTCAGCTGTGCCCTGTTGAGCCGGTACCGGCCCATGATCTCTATGTCACTCAGTTGTTCGTATGTGATATGGGAATGGTACCATCTCTGTTGGGCATACCGCCTATGGGCCCTTCCACAGCCACATTGTTGTTCCTTCCATCTCCTCACTCCGCTCATGACTGCTGCCATTAGGAATGCAGGCCCATCCATGGCTGCGTTGTGGTATACTGCTGCTGTGTGCCTGTAGGTGACTTGAACTTATACATGCTTTTTATAAGCCTATCTTTGCATGGCGCATCTGCATGATGGGCCAGAGACGAGCCGCTCATTTTGGCTGACTATAAGGCTGCGCAGCACATTCATGGGAATGCCCCCTCCACATGCTCCACATACATTATAGTTGAGCTTCAGCGTATCCCTGTCTTATAAATATGGACACACAGAGCATCTGCTGGGCTGTGCCAGTGCATCTTGTGATATGCCGTACATCTTCTTTAAATATCCTGGCCTAGAATTATATTAACTGAACAAGAAACCTCACTGAGTTGAAGAAATGGGGCAGGCTTCTCAGAATGATCCAACTGAGATGTGTTTGCCACTATTTTCAAAACAGAAATGTATCTGAGTTGTTAGACTATCTGCTAAATTGTCGAACAGTGTCTGAATTATGTGGCAAAAAGACACAATTGAGGCAAACACAGTTGCCTAATTTTTTGCCATAAATAGTGACAAGTTTGTCAAAAATGGATGCATCTTTTGAAAACAGAAACAGCTTTGCAGACACATTTGGGCAGATGCAGGCATAGGCACAACATGCATTTGCATCTGCATCTCTACCTTTCAAAATCCTGATGACTGCTTCTATGCAATTGTAGTCTCTTGCCATGTCATATCTTTACTCAAGTCAATGTATTAGAATATTTTTGAATGATGTTTGCTCAAACACTAACTAAAGTACATGGCAATCATCAGAACTTTTACTGTTTGCAGAAGCAGAGGTTACTTATTTTTGGAAGCTAATGCACGTACTTCAGAAACCTGGCCATGGCAGATTGCTAAGTGTTTTTGAAATTAATGGGGGTACTTGACAACTGGTACTGAAGCAGCAAACAGTTATTTCTTCCATATAGGTTTTTCTCCCTTTTAGCATGCCGCAGGAGGCTGCTCCATCCTGCCACTGCTTCCCCCACTTGAATCTCAGCTGGCCCAAAAGGCCCACCAATCCCCCAAATCCCCCACAGATTGCCCCCCATGGCGATGCCTTGGAAAGTGAGGCCAACATCCCCACACCCTGAAACCCAGCATCCAGATTTGTGGGGTCAGTGAGCTGGTGGCAGTGCAGAGCGAGGGCAGGCAGTCAGGAAGGATTTCACTGAGCCTGCGACTGCCATTGTATGTTTTTTCCCTGATTCCCCTACTGCAGTGTCACTTAAGGGCATGCTCGAGGAGACGTGCATGCACTATGTACCTGTAATCTCTCTCTTCCTTGCCACTCAAGCTGCCGGTGCTACTTCTGGGCCTCAACCTGTGGGTAGCCAAGGGCCAAGCTGGCAGCCTCCCCTAATGGGAGAGGATGGCTATCTTATGCATGCTTGATACTCTCCACCTCCCCCTGGCCAACCTCCAGCAATCTGAGCTTGCTCCCAACCCCGGGTTGATGGCGTGGTAAGAGGTAAGGTGCTAGGCACCTCAGCCCTTTCTGCCACTGGATGGCTGCAACAAACAGTTTCTATGATTCTTTTTGTTAATATGGCTACTGCAGAATGCAAGGCAAACCATTTGGGGTAGCAGGCTTGCACAGGACTTCTAAATATAAAATGGCCAGATTCATTGAAATCTTTAAAATTTCAGGACTTAGATGTGGCTGAAATAGTGTCTGAATCATTAAAAATAGACATGACCATCTGGCTCCGTGGGACCAAGTTAAGGGTGTTCTCTCAGCACACTGAAGACCTGTGTTCTCACCCTGAGCTCAGATGTCAGGATTGAAGTCCAGCAGGGAGAGAGTTGAAAGCATCCTTTGGACACTTTCATCCCAGGGGGGTGGACAGGTCCCAGACTGCTGTTTGTGCACTCCTGGTGGTAGCTAGAGATTGTCAATCTTGACAACATGTGACCTTCATGCATCGCTGAATGCTCCCACCCCAAGGTGGGTCAGGAGAACACCTGAAATTTAGTTGCTCAGCTTACCAGATGATGGCTGCTGGTCCCTGCTTGCCACTGTAGCCTGGAGGTGTCCGTGCCAACCCCCACCATGCCTGGGATTTGCAGAATGCCCATGGACAACTCACCTCTTCTGACTGTCCCCCCCTCCCAGGGAGCCCTCCTGATGAAGAGATACATCGGATTACCCAGGGTCACAGCACTTAAAGGGGCAGCGGATGGTGAAGGGACGAAGTAGCGGTAGGCCTAGGTCTAGGCGGCCCGAAGGAGTGGCTGGCTGAGGGCTTGGGGGAGCATAAATAAATAAGACAAAAAAAATAGGCAAGACCAAATCAGTAGGCTTAGACAACATACCTAGTAAGCTTATGAAATACTCTGCACCTATTATTGCAGACCATATTACAGCTTTGTTTAACATATCTTTAAATACTGGTGAATATCATGATGCTTGGAAAGAGGCAACTGTTATTCCTATATTTAAATCAGGATCTAATAAAGAAATAGTAAATTACAGAGCTATCTCCATGCTCACGATTATATCAAAAATATTTAAGAAATTATTGGCAACACAGTAAAAGTTTTTCTTGAATAAGAATGACTTAATGAACTCCAACCAATCCGGATTTAGAGAAAAACATAGCACCCAGACAGCCCTGTTGAAGGTTGCAGGAGATGTCCAACAGACTTTGGAGGACAGACTAATGACAGGTGTTATATTTATGGATTTGTCAAAAGTATTCAACACATTAGATTTGTTTACTTAGTAAGTTACCTCCCATGGGTCTGTCGTCTGAATTATGAACTGGTTTCAGCATTACCTAGTAGGGCACAAGCAAAAATGTTCCTGGAACAATATGAATCAAAGCTGAAAGGAACAAAATCAAGAGTATCCAAGAGATCAATACTGGGCCCACTGCTGCTTAATATTTATATGAAAAGTCTTTCATCTTCAGATCCAGAAAAAAAGTTTCATTTTACACAGATGATACAGTTATTTATACTAAGGGGAAATGTGTGAAACAAATTCACAATACATTTCCAAGTGCATTCAACATATTGCAGCTTTTTGTTTTTACTGAAAATTAATTGGTCTTACATGCAAATAAATCCAAAGTAATATTTTTTAAACAAGGAAACAAGGAATTAAAGATGTGGACATGCTGAATATAGCCACAGGGAAGGGATTAACTTGCAACAGGTTGAAGCATACAAGTAGAGATGTAGTGAAATAAAATTTTTCTGGCGAAATTGTGGTGAAATTTTGCAATTTCGCCCACCGCAAATCCCCCCCATTATATATTCCTGGTGTCTAGTGGTCCCCCCCCAGCTGATCACCGGCCCAAATTATAATTTTCTCCCTAGTGTCCAGTGGCCCCTCAGTCAATCACTGGCCCAAATTAATAAGCCCCCGTTAACTCATCATCCCCATCCCTGGACCCTGATCCTTAATTAAATACCCACTCCCTGGTGTCTAATGGACCCCCACCCCACAGTGTCATCAGCACCCACCCACCCAGCTCCCCCATACCTGCTTGAGCCACGGCACATCCCTCCGCTCTCCTCCATGGCTGGCAGCCTGACTAAGCTTTATGAATGAGCTCGGCTGATCACTGGCCCAAATTAAAGAACCCCCCAGTTAACTCATCATCCCCCCATCTCCTGTACCTCTGAGCCTTAATTAAATGCCCAGTCCCTGGTGTCTTGATAACCCCCCATCCCCACACTGTCATCAGCACCCACCGACCCCCATACCCCGATTGGGCCACTGGCACAGTCCTCCACTCTCCACCATGGCAGGCAGCCTGACTAATCTGCAACAAATGAGCACATGCTTGTATAAGCACATGCTCATTCACTGAAACACTTAGTTGGGCTACCGGCCATGGAGGAGAGTGGAGGGCTATGCTGGTGGCCTGATTGTTATGGGGGAGCTAGGCTGGGTGCTGAAGGACAGAGTGTGGGGGTCCACTAGACAACCAGGAGTGGGTATTAATTAAGGATTGGGGTCCTGGGGCTGATGAGTTAACTTGGGGGTTCTTACTAATTTGGGCTGGTGATCAAATGTGACTATTCATTAAAGCTTAGTCAGACTGCCAGCCATGGAGGAGAGCGGAGGCCTGTGCTGGTGGCCCGAACAGGGTACAGGGGAGAGCTGGGTGGGTACTGATGACACTGTGAGAGGGTGAGGGTCCACTAAACACCAGGGGTGGGCATTAATAAGGATTGAGGGGTCTGGGGTGGGAGGATGATGAGTTAACTGAGGATCTCTCTACTTATTCGGGCGGTAGTTCAGACTGAGAGGGGACCTCACCAGGGAGAACATTTTATTAAAAATTTGAGCCGGTGATCGGCTGGGGGAGGTGGGGACCATTAGACAGCAGGGAGAAAATGTTATTGAAAATGTGGGCCAGTGATCAATGACCACATTGTGAAATTTCACCCACAAATGAAATGTTGCCGGCTCAGGGGTGAAATTTTGCTCTCATCCACAGATGAGGAAATTACGCAAAATATTTTGCTGGGTGAAATTTCCAATTTTGCTTGGAATTTGGGTGGATAATCAGTACAAATGGAACATATATAGTAATAAATTGACTAAGAGCTTTGGACCAAAAAACTTGGTGCACTATCTAAAATAAGGACATAACTGACATTGAAATCTATAAATAAGGGGCCCCATTTTAAAAGCAGTCTTAGAGCGATGCAAGTTGCGTCACTCTGGGGCTTTGGCAAACTCTGGGTGTGTCAGGGACTCTGATCCAAATTTTATAAAAGGGGGTCCCTGTGCCAAAGTCCCAGGACTTGCCACAGCTGTAGGCTTGTGCAAAACATTTGACGCACATGTAGGAATTGATGCAGGTATCCAGCCCCAGCCACATGGTGCAACACTAGAGTGTCACAAAGGTGGGTGGGTGTGACTGTGCATGCCAGGAGGGAGACAATGGCAGAAGGAACACAGTAGGTGCCCTAGGGGGTGTGGGGGAGATGGAAGAAGAGCATGGTGTTCATGTGGCACCTAGTCAGGGTGCATTGTACAATGCCAGGCAGCCGATCAGCTGGTGGTCCAGGAAGGGTTGACTGGGAGGGAAATTGACCTGGTCTCAGGTGGGCACAGCCATGAAACATGCCCCAGAGGTGCAATAATCCACAAGCCTGTGCATGGGAGGTAGTCTGGCACAACACGGGTGGGGCAAGGCTGAGTGCCAGGGGACTGTTGCATTCCCCTCCACCACTGTCAGCTCTGATCCTTCGGCTAAAGCTTCACATGTACAGGCTTGTGGATAGTGGCACCTCTGGAGCACGTGCCATGGCTGTTCCCACCTGGGACCCAGTCAGTCTCCATCCCTGCCAACCCTTCCTGGACTGCCAGCCGATTGATAGACTGGCATTGTAGAATGCACCCCGTCCAGGTGCCACATCACCACCCTGCTCTTACCCCATCTCCACCATGCCCTCCCAAGGCAACCCCATGCTCCTTTCTAGTGCTGCACTACCACAGGCAAATAAGGACACAATTATACTATCTCAAAAAGTAAGGAAAATCATTGCAAAAAAAAATTGTTAATGCACTAGTTACAGTTAAAGTGCCAAAGTAGAAAAATGTGGTGATAGGGTTTCCGACCATAACACCCAGCCCCCACCATGCAGGTAGCAACAGGAAAACCTTTACGGTTTCACCTCTCTTGCCTCTTCACAAATCAGGTGGGGGGAGCACCTTTGGTTTTTCAACCATAATGCCCACCCCATTTTCATATACTCTACACATCTCAGCTTATTTACTGATGGAATGGGGTGAGTGTTACTGTTGCCAACCCCAGTGCACACCCCACACTTGATTTGTGATGTGGCAAGAGATGTGTAACTGTAATGGTTTTCTATTGCTTTCTGCAGGGTGGGGTGGAGTGTAGGATTGGAAACCAACGCCATTTCCTATTTCACTGTAACCCAAACAAGGCATTAACAACATATTTTTAATATATATATATATATATATATATATTTAACTAAAATTAATCTCTAGTTAGGGTCAAAGCACCAAAAGTTGTGAAATGAAGCATTGGGTTTCAACCTAACACCCCACCCTCCCAAACCAGGCAGGAGAGCAGGTGTGGAGTGTGCCTGGGCTTCTCAAGCCAAACACTCACCCATTCCATCTGTAAATAAGGACAGATGTGTAGACTTTATGACAATTGGATGAGCGTTAGGCATGGGAAGCCCAAGGCACACACCACACCTGCTCTCCTTCTGTTTTGGAAGGTGTTGTGTTAGGTTGAAACCCTAATACTCATTCACAACACTGTCACTGACCTAACTGAGTATTAACAAGTTTTTGTAACTTACTTACTTTTGAGTTAGTATAACAGTATCCCTATTTTACTGTGGGACTGCAGTTTCCTTAAGACCCTGCACTCCTATCCCTCTCTAGATGCATATATATATATATATATATATATATATATATATATATATATATCTAACTGTGGAAGCACAAGGCAGTCCAGGTTCGCTTCCATTTATAGGACAACAGTGACAAATTGTCAGCATAGCAACCTCATTACTCCACCTCATGTACCCGGTACAGGAAATTTTTGAATCCTCACCAAAACATATTTCTGTGCAACTGCAATGCCGTTCTGCACTACAGGTGCAAATACATATTTTGGGCAGGATTTGAAAAATGACAGCTGTGACATACATGAGGTGGGGTAATAAGAACGCTATGTGGAAAACATGGGGTCAAAATAATTTAACATTATGAGCAGGCATAGTAAAATTGCAATGAATGGTCATAACTTTGGCATTTTCTTTTTCATATTTTGACACCAAATTCTCCGCATAGTCTTTTTATGACCCCTGCTCATAATTCCTATAGGTGAAAATGTTCAAATTAATGCCAAAATGCCATTCTGTGCCACAGGTGTGAAAACACATTTCAGAAAGGACGTGAAAAATGACAGCTGTACTGTTCATGAGGTGGTCTGAAAATGGTTATGTTGAAAATTTGGAGACAAAATACCGAAAATTACCAAAGTTATGCATATGCATAGAAAAATGTCAACAAATGCTAATAACTCAGCCATTTTTAAGAATGTATTCACCAAATTTTCAACATGGCCTTTTTGGACCCCACCTCATGAACACTGGAGGTGATATTATGTTATTCAGTCCTGAAAGATAATTTCATGCAGTGACCACAAAATCACCTTGTGGGCCCAATTAACAAAATGACAGTGCCAGTGTTTATGAGGTGAGGTATGAAAAAGGCCATGTTGAAAATTTGTTGAAAACATTCCTAAAAATGGCAAGGTTATGAACATAGGTTCAAAACCCATTGAAATACATTTTATGGCACTTACCTTTATTCCTCAGTTTGTGGCTTTGAAGAGTGCAGACGTGTCTCTAGCCATAGAAGATGACAGAATTTGATATCGATTGGTAAGTATAGGATAAGGGAGGTTTAGGGAGGTCGATGCTTAGTGGAAGGGTCAGGATGGGGAGAGGGGGTCAGTGGTGACCTCGAGGGACTATTTTCTTTGTTGCAGGTTAAAAACAAAGAAAAAAGATGTTGGGGGATGGTTTTCCTATTTCAGGTATGAATCACATTAATAAAGTATCTTGGGACACTGGGGTGTACTCCTCAGTGTCCCACACTGCTGGGGGGGCTATAAATGCTGACGTGGGGATTGGCCCCCCAGTGATGGCAACAGTGAATAAAATAATGGGCTGTGGGGTGGGGGGGCATCTAATACTGGGAGTGGGCATCCCAGTGTCAGATTATATAAATATGGAACTGCATGGGGACAGCAATCGGTGGGTGGGGGTGCCACTAGATGCCAAGGCAAATATAATGTATAATGGGGATGGAGATTAGTGGGTGGGAGGGTGCAACTAGACACCAGGGAATGTATAAATTAATAACCAGGACAGCAATCGGAGGGTAGACAGATACCACTAGACACCAGGGAATATATAAATGTATAATGGGGATGGCAATCGGTGGTTGGGATGCCACTAGACACCAGGGAAGATATTATTTATGGGGAAAGTGTGTTTGTGTGTGTGGGGGGTCATGCCACCAAACACCAGGGTAACAGCAAGGTGGCTCAGAACTCATACTGCAGCCGGCAGCAAGAGTTCAGCTACAGCTGCAGAAGTCAAGATTATCTGGTGTTCTCATACAGAGAACATAGTGGGAAGGTTTCTCTCGCTAGGCTGGGCACCCAGGATTTTGGGTGCCCAGAAAAGTATTTCTGACCCTAACTGTGGAAAAAAACTCATTACCTAACTAAACAGGACCTGTTTAGCTAGGTAATGGTGTTGGATTTTAAGAATTAAAACATTTTTTTTCCTTGCTTTTTAGTTGTTAATAACAAAAAAAAAAGATGTTAGGCCGGCCCACTGGCGCAGCGGTAGGGCTACCGCTTGTGGCACCAGTGACCCGGGTTTGGGAACGGACTCGGGCGGCTGAGGGCTGACTGGGAGCAGGAAGATTGAGCACCCATGGGCTGCTCTCCTCCTCTGGGTGGGGTGGGATGTAGGTCCCGCTGCGATACCGCCACCTGGGTGACCACGGGTGGAGGTGCAGTGAGACAGCATATAAGGAAGGGAGGATGTCTACTGGGAGCTGCAGCATTAGCATGTCATGACATGCGTCACTCCATGGCTCCCCTTGCGTGCAGACGTCCTGTGGGCTGGGAACAGGAAAGTGGAAAAACCTGTGCTGGACTCCTGTAGACAGGACCCGGCTGTCCCGAGATAACCCTTAACCAGGCTCCATAGATGGGGCTGGTGACGCCTTCTGACACTTACTTGAAGTGTGAGAGAGGGACTAAAGGGGGGAGTCCCTCTCCTTCCCGCCTTGGGGGTAAACCAAGGCAGGATGGGGAAAGGCTAACCAGCACCTGGAGGGAGGTACCTGGGGCAGGACTATGGGAATACGCAGCCTAGGGATGCCCAAAGAAAGGAATCTAGCACAGCGAGAAGGGGGCATAAAGAGAAAGTATTAAAAAAAAAAAAAAAAGATGTTGGCTCATGAAAAAGGAATTTTTCTGGTGAAAAATGATTGACCACCTCATGAGAAAGAATCCTTTTTTGTGAGGCCATATCCTTTTTTGTCCAACTTTTTACCTCTATCCTGGAAAGTGATCTTCCCATTGAAAACAATGGGAACTTAAAAATTAAATTACTTTGCAACAGATTAATATCTTTTTATCAAACAAATGCATGGCAGTTCTGTTACCCAAGCTGTTTCTACCATAAAAAATCACGCCAGCATTCTACATCATCTGGGAGCAAGGTGATAAGGGAAAAATCTACAAAAAGTGGTGACTTTTGGGGTTTTGCACTATCAGTATCTCCGAATCCAAACATCCGATCAGAATGAAACTTGCCACCTCAAGAGAGATACCCAACAGGACTGCACATGCCAAATTTGTGTAAATTCATTAATCAGTTGCAAAGTTATTAAAGTGCAAATTTTGAGGTTTAACATTAAACATGCTACTCAATCCTAACTCTAGGGGCATGGCCATACTCCTAAAATATATATTGCACACTATTTTTAAACTAGGCAGCTAAATCACATCTTAAAGGGCAGTTCCTTGAAGAATTACTACATCCTGTTTACCTAAAAAGTTATTACCTAGCTCATAGAAAGTTGTAGATTTTGAAGATGCTCTTGTGCTGTAGATCGCATGGATCCGTACATTCTCCAGTGCAGAGTCCATTCCACTTTAACTAACTACTGCACAAATTAGCATAGAAAATGCAGTTTCTTAAGACAAATTGGACCTGAGTTAAGATGCCGCCATGATTCATATTATTCCAGTGTTGAAAATTAAATTGCAGCATTTACACAAGAAATTAAATCAAGAGATGAAAAGGTGCTTGCTAGTTTTGTCAAATAGGAACCTACTGTAAGCATTGTGAATTATGTCCTGCTAATACAACAGCAGCCAGTGACATAATGCAGAATACCAAGTCATACCATGCTATTAATTGCAAAATAAACTACATCAGGGTTCTCACATGGTGAGGCTAGCCTCCCAGGGGAGGCCCCAACCTGTTCAAGGGGAGGCTCAAGCAAGTCTTAAAATGTACTATACTTAAATGTCAGGTTTTGGATGCTTTGTGTGATAGGATGTAGCAAACTAAAGAGAATAATGGCATGCAAATTTGTGTACAAAATGGGTGACCAGGAACGTCGTACTCAACAAACATTTGTTTCCTAGTATGACATGGGGGAAAGCTGAATGGAGGAAGTACAGTTCTTGGAAACTGTGCAAAACAAAATGCAAAATAATACAAATGAATAGGTACAAGGTAACAACTGACCCATTATACTGGCTGCAGAAAAGCACAAATGCAAAGGCTAGGTTGAGAGGTACTAGGAGCAAGAGCAGGACAAAGCAAAATGGTCCCTGAGAAAGTGTTTAAGGACAAGTTAAAACTGACAAAGAAAGCAATCTGACTTATGGAGGTATTGCAACGAGGGGCACAGTAAATAGGGTCCAAAACCCAGAAGTGTGGAGCAAGTAGGCTGACATAAGGAGGGGGTTATACAGAGGGAGAATAATAAGTTCAATAAAATGAGAATAAACGCAACTACTCAAAGACATGTCACTGTATTCCTTATCTACTGTTCAAAGTATGATAAGTGTTTTAACTATGGGGAGGACCAAAATTATTTCTATATTGGGGGGGCTCAAGATCTTTTCCAAAGCTTGGGGGAGGCTCACTATGACAAAGTGTGAGAACTACTGAACTGCATTAATGCAGACAATAGTGTTGAAGAACACATACAGCACAAAGTAGGGAAATGAAAAACATTAGGGCTTTGGATATTTGTAGTATTGGCGAATCAGTGCTGGGTTTTTTCTTGAGGTAGTCAATCCTAATGCCCACCCGCTTCCTTGAGCAAGCAAGGTCAGACATGAGCCCTCTTCTTCACACAGGGCCCTACACTTCTTTACCTTTGAAGAGTGTATCATTACGAACCACTGCCTTGGAGCTGTACCCTGTGCTTGAGACAGGAGGCTAGGGTCAAAAGGGAGGTAGGTGGGAGTTAATTGTTGACATCCCCAAGGAAGATCCCACCATTGATTGGTGAAAACCCTGGAGGCCCAAAACCCTAATGGTTTTTCATTTCCCTACTTTGTGTTCTTCAACTCTATTGTCTGAATTAACATAGTTTTTCTGCAGTTAATGTTCCTTCTTTTTCTGAAAGTGGAATCGTACCCATCCCTTTGGGACCTGCACAAAATGAAATAAATAGAATACTAGAGATAGTCCTGACCTAGGGCATGGGTCTATTAGACCTTGAACTGCATGTCAACACTTTCTGAGGGAAGGCTCCTTGGCCCACCACAAAGTATTGTGAGCATGACAGAACACTGCTCCATCCCTACCCAGGCTGGGCATGGTGCAGCATATCCCCCCGCTCCAGTTTTTACCTATTAAGCTGGATCACTGAGCTCACATCTGAACTCAGGTCGCTGGCTCAGGAATGCAATGTGGTCCACACTGGGCCATTGGATATCCCTGCAAACAACATAAAACCATATTTTTTTTTTATTTTGACCCCCAAATTTCAACAGAGTCTTCTTCTGACCCCCTCCTTCTGAACATGACAGATATCATTTAATAACATACTGGACAAAATATAATTTCGCATCAGAAGTGTGAAATCACATGTTGGCCAGAATTTGGAAAAAAAAAAAAAACATTTGCGTTCATGTTCATAAGGTGGTGTGAAAAAGTGACTATGCTGAAAATGTGGGGTTTAAATAATTGAAAATTACAGATGTTATGAGCATGTAGAGAAAAAACACACCTTCAAAACTTTTGTTTTCTAAATATTTTGACCCCAAATTCTCAACATAGTATTCGTCTGACCCCACTTTATGAACTCAGTAGGCAAAAAATTTCAACTCCACATTGAAATGTCATTTCATGCCACATTTGTGAAAGCACATTGTGACCAGCATTGGAAAAATAACAGCTGTAACATTCATGAGGTGTTGTGAAAAATGTCTATGTTGAAAATTTGGGGTCAAAACATTGAAAATTGCCAAAGTTATGAGCGACAAACATAAAGCTTGGCACCAGTGCAAAATATTTATTGTGGATAACACATTAATAACTCTCAAAAGAACTCACAGATAAGTAGCAGCAGCAGTGCAGATGAAGGTTACCCCTAACTAGTTTCACCAAAGTGCTTCGTCAGATGGGTGTGTGTCTGCTATCTGCTATAGTGGGTTTCAAATACAGGAATCTCTTAAAGTGACAGAGTGCAGATATACAGTCAAAGCCGCTTATCACGGGCATATCTGCATAAGCAGATTTTGCCCATTTTAAAGAGTGGTAGCTGTAACACAAGTCAATGATTTTTAAAACACCACACTAATTATTCCTTGCTGTACAGTAGATTTAAAGCTCAGCTGTACTCTCATTCCCATTCCGCTCACATTATGCTGCTACTGTAGTCATTGGGTAGGAGGGAACAATAGGTAGGAGTCTGTTTATATTGCACAATTTTAAGAGTGCTGTCTTGGTTATTTTGGGCTCACCTACCCCGTCGCCACTAACTCTGCTTCAGCGACACCTGAGATCATCCAGTGCTCCTGTGTTTCAGTCCTTGGTTATTCCTGCTGCAGAAGCCCCATCTCTATCTCCATGCCAAAATAAAGCAACGTTTGCAGAGATGTCTTCTTTTCCTTACAGAGATGAAGACGGATCCTCTCTTCCCTTCACTGCTGCCACATTTAAGCTGGGACTTTCCTTCCCAGCCACTACATTAAAGCTGGAATAGATTAGCAGCTATTTATTTATTTCAGTTGAAGATTAATACCTTTGAGTCAGGGTGGCTGTTTTACAAAGGTTCCATGTCAGGTAGACGACAGACAAAAATTACAAAGGTTCCATGACAATAGGACAAGAGACAAAATTACAGAGGTAGTTTGATGAACATTGCAGGAAGACAGAATATTGACAGGCTGTGCATGTAGGTAAATAGGCAATTACATTGACTATATTGTTCCAGGTATAAGAAGTGCATTTTGACATACGGATCAATATATTGTTAAAGGCATAGAAAAGGTGTCAAGGAATCAAGCTGAAGTTAGGTGCAGAGTAGCTCCGGAGTAGCCTAAGAGGGCTTTGTCATAAGGTAGGGAAGAGGGGTGAGGGGTGGAGCAGGAGTAGGGGACAGCCTGCCAGGGGGCTTTGTCAGGAGGGGGCAGGAGAGAGGGGAAGAAGGTAGGGGGAGAAAAAAGGGGGGAATAACCCATGGTGGTGATAGCTGCCTGCATTTAATAATTGCAATCACATTGGTTATTTTGGGCCAGAAGAGTTAGCAGGTCTCTTTTAAAGGGGCACCCTATGCCTGTCTTCTATTTTTGGTCAGATTAGCTGTTAGTTAATGTTAATTAGCACATCTGTAGCAGCTAGTCTGCCCAAAATAGAAGGCAGGTATAGAGCGCTATAACCATCATTTTGTACATTGTAGTATATGTATTGGGCAAGTAGAAACCACAATCTGACGACAAAAAGCGACTGCCCGCATAAACTGTGGGCACTCTAAGTGGCAGGGATTGTACTTAATAATAAATAGTTCAATGTTCAAAGTTTATTATTGATAGTCACACACCATAATTGCACCATAAGCAAAAAGTGAACACACAATTTTCAATAAAACGCTCTACATTAAAATGAACTAATATTGGAAACAGCAGAAAAAATCTCTTGAATGGAAATATGTGAAGTTCCCTTGAGTCTTCCAATATTTCTCAATTTTAATTCAGAGTAACTCTGAGCATCCAAAGTCCAAAATGTAGAGGTGGAGATCTCAAACCTATAACTAATAGAAACAGAGAAGAGAAAAGACAATTAATTACAAGGAAACTGGACAATCACCTCTTACATTTTCTGCTACGTACAGTAGATTAAATTCTATCATGAGGGCCTGGAGCAAAAAGAGCTTCAAGCCGAATAATTCACAGATCCTCTCTGCTGAGGGTGAGAATGTTAAGATCACCCCCTCTTTTATCCAACCTATCCCTTTCTACCCTGCAAAACCTATATCATGTACACCCCTCCCACCTTGAGAACAGTTGTGATTAGCCAAAGCATTAGTATAATCATTTCTGTCAATTTTACATAGATGCTCCCCTATCCGGACTTTAAATGCCCTTGATTTCTTCCCTACATAAAAAGTGCCACAAGTGCAAGTAGCCAAACAGACAATATTCTCAGTGTCACAATTGACAAAAGACCTGAGATCAAAATTCGTAGTGGCATTCACACTTGTGGAACATGAGCCTTTAGACACACTAAGGCAGAATTTACATCTCCCACAATGGAAGGTGCCCTTGGGAAATGATGGTAACCATGTTTTGGACAATGACCCTAGTTCATAAAGAGGCTGGAAACTGTGATGGACCAGCCTGTCATTCAAGTTTCTGCCCATTTTGTAAACAATTCTTGGCAACTCTGTTGTGTAGTTTCTAAGTATGGGATCAGATTGTTGCATTGACCAGTTTTTTTTTTTTGTTTTTTTATTTCTCTGATTTTTTTGCTTTGTTTGTTTATTTATTTATTACTAGGATTAAAATACCTTTGAACCAGGGGTTCTTTTACAAAGGTTCTTTTACAAAGGTTCTTATCAATGTGATAAGGGTGCATAAACATTCAGATTACATATCTGCAGGAAAACACGCTAGTAGGAGTATGTGGTACAGTGTAGGGTGCGAAGGGTTATAATACATTGAGTAGTCACAGGAGAGGCAGGAGAGGGAGATGGGGGGTGTAGTCAGCTACGTATGACTTTGTCAGCAAGGGCTAAGAGAGAAAGAACAAGTGAAAGGGGAAAGAGAGAGAGGATAAGGGAAAAGAGTGGGGAGGGTGAAGTAGACAGCAGGTGTCTTTTTCAATTCTAATTGAGGAAGGTGGAAGTAGGTTAGGTAGGGAAGGATGGGTGGGGAAGGGAGGGGTGGGGTAGGTATTGGGAGAGAGGGTTAGCTAGCTAGGTAGGGGCTAGGGCAGCCTATTTCCTTGAACTGGGCAGGGCCTAAGTGATAGAGGGGCAGTGACAACTGCTTTGTTGGGTGTAGTGCTGGTGTAGATTGAGTTTAAAGGTGCCGGGGGTTAAGTATCTTGGGGAAAGGTTATTTAGCCAGGAACGTGCTTTATAGTGAAATGATCTCTGACCTTGGGCAGTCCAGCAGTAAGGTACCAAGTAGTTAGTTGAAGATGCTCTGTGTGTTTTGCAGGGGTTAGGAGCTGTTGACAGCAGAAGCAGGGATCCTGGTGGAGGTTTGCCCAGGGTGATTTTCCTTTGCAAATAGACAAGTTTGGTAGGTGATCCTACTCGTGAGATTCATCCATGGGGCTTATGTGTAAAGGTCACAGGTGTGGGTGTACCTGTAGGCACCCATAACCAGCTGACACACCTTGCTGAGAGCAACTGTGATTCTTTTCAGGGATGTATCCAAGGCTGCACCATAGAATATCAGACCATAATCAACAATGGGGATAACTGAGCTGGATACAGCCAGCTTGAGTGCATCTGGGGTGAGGCAGTGGTAGTGCCTATAAAATGTGCCAAGTTGAGAATTCATTGTTCTAGATATTAGGTTGATGTGGGCTGAGAAGGACAGGGTGCTGTCTAATGTTATGCCTAGATACTTGAAGTCCTTTACTTGCTCCAGGGGGTGGTTTTGTCTGCTTAGTATGGTGAGGCAGATGACTTTGTGATGGCTATGTGGAGTAGTGAATAGCATCACTTTTGTTTTTTTGTAGTTCATCAGCAGTTTATGGTCCTTGAACCAGGGTTCTACCTCTTTAAAACTGGTTCCGAGTTCACTGGTGAGTAGGCTGGGGTTGGTGTGAGCAGAGAAGTGGACAGCATCATCTGTGTAGAGAATGGTGTTGGTAGGAAATGCTTTTTGGAGTGAGTTAAGAAAGAGACTGAACAGTAAGGGACCAAGTATAGAGCCTTGGGGAACTCTGGAGTTTACCGAGCGGCTGCTGGAAAGTGTGTAATTAATTCTGACCTGCTGCGACCTAGCACTTAGACAGCTTGTGAACCAACTGGTGACCTTATTGGATAGATCAATGGCATGGAATGAGCGGAGTAGGAATACGTGGTTCACAGTGTCAAAGGCCTTGGTGAGGTCAGTGTAGACTGACCCCATCAACTGGCCTCGGTCAAGTGCACTGTGTATGAAGTCAGTATATTCCAGCAAGGCAGTAGCAGTGCTATAATATGTGTTTTCCTAAAGCCATGCTGTTCCACACACTGGAAGTTGTATTTGGTCAGATGTTGGTCTGCGACAGTACTGTACATTCTAGTGCTTTGGAGAGGGGAGGAAGAATAGAGATAGGTTGATAATTTGAGGGAAGTGTCCTGTCACCACTTTTATAGATGGGAACTAAGGAGGTGGATTTCCAGTGCTGAGGGAATTGTTGATAAGAGAGGGAGAGGTTGATAAGTGCAGTAAGGGGTTGGGGGATAGAGTTTAGAGTGAAGTGGAGGAGTTTGAGCTCCAAGGAGTTGCTGCTGTAGCTTGCATTACTCAGTACCCTTTGGAGGTATTTCTTCACCACTGACATGGGAACTCTTTTAAAATAGAATGGGGGTGGACTGCCAGAGGAAGGGGATCGCAGGTGTTTGGAGGACTAGGACTCCTCTTTAGGTATTCAGGGGGAAAAATGCCAGAAAGGTCGGTGAAGGCCTTGCTTAGCGTGTCCGCTATAGTAGTGGTGTCTTGAGTGACCACTATCTGCAAGGATCAGGTGTGGGGGTGTTTCAGGGGGCTTCCCAGTGAGGTTTTTAATGTTGTCCCAGAGTCACCTTCCATTGCCCCATGATTTTGTGAGCTCTAGTTTATAGTACTCTCTTTTAGCATGCTGTATTTCGAGGGTTCTGGAGTTCCGTGCAGACTTGTACCATTGCATGTCTGCTTGTCTTCCTGAAGTATGCATCTTTTTTAGCAGGTCAGCAGTGATCCATGGATTATTTACCCCCTTTAACTTCTTTTTTCAGAAGGGGGGCGTAGATGTCACAGGCCTTGTTGAAGAGGCAGACAAAGTAGTCATGTGCAGTGTCTACACAGTGGGTGTTATACAACAGTTTTGTCTGCAAAACGTGGTGACAAAATTTAACTGGGGAGTACTACTTTCCTCTTTATGGATTCTAGGACCCAATAGTGTCACCCTGTCAGTATTTCTTGCTTGGCTAACCAACCGGGTCATAATGTTGTACGCTTAATAGCGAACGGCATTATGGTGAAACCTGGACCTGTGCGCACTTCAAGTTGGACCCCCCGGAGTTGGAATCTTTTGGGGGGTATCTGGGGGTGCAGCCCCCCATAACAGGGGTTTGTGTGGGGCAGAGCCTCCCACAGAACAATAAATAAACAGAAATTGCGAAACACAATTATGCTGCATGGCATTCTGCTGTGTGACATTATGACCCCATGCCCTTGGCTAAGGGCTGCATCCAAAACCCTGGTCTGATACCCCCATTGTTCTAATCTTTGGCAAATTTCAGAGCTGTGTGATTCAAAATCAGCATCGTCACTACAGTTTCATAACTGGTTCTTAGGAACTGAGATTTTGGAATGTTCTCTATGGTGCAGCATGGGCGGCAACAGGATGAATAGAGGAGAGTATTCCTATCCATCTTTTTCCTAAATAATTTTCTGCCAATGGTGCTATCAGACAATTTGGTTATTTCAAGATCCAAAAGCATGATGAAAGCACTACTGAAGGAGAGATTGGTGGAACATCTGGTTGCCATTCGACTACAGGACCCAAGGCAGTATGGTTTCACTGGGGGGAGGTCATGCCAGACTAACCTCATTGAATTTTTTGACTGGGTAACAAGGGAGGTGGATCAGGGGAGGGCAGTGGATGTGACCTATCTGGACTTCAGCAAGGCCTTTAAAACTGTGCCTCATAGAATGCTATTAAACAAACTAGGGAATATGGGTGTGGGCAGGGCAGCAGAGCCATGGGTGGGTAATTGGCTGGGTGGCAGAACACAGGGAGTGGTGGTAAATGGCTGTCACTCCACAGAGGGAAGAGTGACCAGTGGGGTACCACAGAGATCAGTGCTGGGATGGGTCCTATTCAATGTCTTCATCGGTGACATTGCACAGGACCTAGAAGGCAGAATTTCCTTGTTCACTGATGACACAAAGCTCTGTAACATAGTGGACACACCAGAGGGTGTAGACAGAATGAGAAGGAACCTGCAGAAGCTTGAAAAATGGTCAAGGGTTTGGCAGTAGAAATTCAATGCAAAGATGTGCAAGATAATGCATATGGGGCACAAAAACCCTGGAACAACATATCAGTTGAGGGATAAGGACATAGCATGCACCAAGCAGGAAAGGGACCTTGGGGTTATCATCTCTGATGACTCAAGGTAAGGAAACAGTGCGACAAGGAAGCAGGAAAAGCAAATAGGATGCTGGACTGCATAGGCAGGGGCATCACCAGCAGGAAAAGGGAGGTCATAATTCCACTATACAAGACTCTAGTGAGACACATCTGGAGTAAAGTGGGCTCTGCGATGCCAGTTCAATCACAGTTTTGTCGACTGGCATCACAGCGACGGGATTTATGTTGACTGCAAATTGAGGTTGACATAAATTCTGATTCGCTCCCGGTCTGTTTTTCTATTGGGGGCCTTCACTTCCCCCAAACTCCCCCATGCGGGGGGCTCTACCCCCACATGCCTATTCTATTTATAATCAACTCTAAGCTGGAGTTGATTCAGGGAGGGGGTGCAGGACTGGGAGACAGTGTGCCCCTGTCTGAGGCCCACCAATACAGCAACCTGTAGAGAAACTGTTGATTTTGTCGGCAGCAAGGTAGGTCGCTGAATTGATGTCGCTCTCGGGGGGGAGGGGTTATACAAGTACAGAGTACAGTTCTGGAGACCTTACCTATGTAAGGACATAGATAGGGTAGAGAAGGTTCAGAGGAGGGCAAAAAAGATGATACAGGGATTGTATCTCGAGTCCTAGGAGGACAGGCTGAAGGACTTGAATGTGTACTCCCTGGAGGAGAGGAGGGAGAGAAAGGGGGTATGATAGAGACGTACAAATACCTTACAGAGATGAACAGGGTGCAAGAATACACTATTTTCCAGTGAAAAAGATGTTCCAGAACTAGAAGGCATGGGATGAAGCTGGAGGAAGGGCGATTCAGAGGAAACGTGAGGAAGATTTTCTTCACAGAAAGGGTGGTGGACAAGTGGATCATCCTGTCAGAGGAAGTGGTGGGGCTGAAACAATCACATGATTTAGTAGGGGTATCACAAGTCGGAAGAGGGAGGTAATAATTCCTCTTTACAAGACACTGGTTAGGCCCCATCTGGAGTACTGTGTGCAGTATTGGAGGCCACACCTTCACAAGGACATTAACCAAATTGAGGCAGTCCAGAGAAGGGCAACCAAAATGGTGCAGGGTCTTCATCAGAAAGCATATGAGGACTGATTAACGGAGCTCAATATGTATACCCTAGAGCAAAGGAGGGAGGGAGAGAGGTGATATGATCGAAACATTCAAACACCTTAAGGGCATTAACAAGGTGAGAGTCTAACATGTTTCAATATAAGAACAAGGCATTTGTCAATGCTGAATGTTGTTGTGCTGGCATTGCCTTTGGTAGTGCATTGTGGAAACACATGTTTGGCAGGATGTGAAAAATGACAACTGTACTGTTCATAAGGAGGTGTAAAAAAATGGCAGTGGTAAAAATGTGGCATTTAAGTATTGCAAATATGCGAAGTTACAAGGGTGTGTGGGAAATGCGCAAAGCACACTTGTAACACAGGCATTTTATGGCGTGTTGGCACCAAATTTTCAACATAGGCATTTTAGCAACTCTACTCATGTACAGTGTCACTGTCGTGTCCTCAAGCTGTCTCAAAAAGTGATTTCACACAGCGACCGTGCTATTCTTCACCGGACGTGCGAAAACACATTTCGGGCAGGATATGTAAGACGTCAGCTTTACTGTTCATCAGGAGGTGTGGAAAATTGCCAATGGTGAAAATCTAGAGTGAAAATATTACAAATGCACAACGTTACGAGCATGTGTGCAAACTAGATACATAGATACATAGACAGTGTCGGCAGTTAAGGGCCTATGGCCCACCTAGTCTGCCCATTTGAGCTTGTAAGTTCAGTTTGTTTTCCTAGAAGTCTATTTCCCCTTACCCCTGACCTCTAGAATTCCTTTATGTCTATCCCATGCATTCTTAAATCCCGTGATTGTTTCAGCCCCCACCACTTCCTCTGGCAGGGTGTTCCACTTGTCCACCACCCGTTCTGTGAAGAAATTCTTTCTCATGTTTCCTCTGAATCGTCCTCCTCCAACTTCATCCCATGCCCTCTAGTCCTGAAACATCTTTTTCGCTTAAAAATAGTGTTTTCCTGCACCTGTTCTCCTGTAAGATACTTGTATGTCTCTATCATATCCCTCTCTCCCTCCTCTCCTCCAGGGAGTACATGTTCAGTTCCTTCAACCTGTCTTCATAGGACTTGTGATGCAACCCATGCACCATCTTTGTTGCCCTCCTCTGAACCTTCTCTACCCTGTCTATGTCCTTACGTAGGTATGGTCTCCAGAACTGTACACTGTACTCCAGGTGGGGCCTCACTAGTGTCTTGTATAGCGGAATTATGACCTCCCTTTTCCTGCTGGTGATGCCCCTGCCTATACATCCCAGCATCCTATTTGCTTTACCTGATGCCTTGTCACACTGTTTCCCTACCTTGGGGTCATCAGAGATGACAACCCCAGATCCCTTTCCTGCTTGGTGCATGCTATATCCTCACCCCCAACTGATATATTGTGCCAGGGTTTTGTGCCCATATGCATTATCTTGCGCTTCTTTGCATTGAATTTCAACTGCCAAACCCTTGACCATTCTTCAAGTTTCTGCAGGTCTTCTCATTCTGTCTACACCCTCTGGTGTGTCTACTCTGTTACAGAGCTTTGTGTCATCAGCGAACAGTGAAATTCTGCCTTCTATATCCTGTGCAATGTCACTGATGAAGATGTTGATAGAGCCGGTCCCAGCACTGATCCCTGTGGTACCCCACTGGTCACTCTTCCCTCTGTGGAGTGACAGCCATTACCACCACCCTCTGTGTCCTGCCACCCAGCCAGTTACCTACCCACCACACTACTGTCCTGCCCACACCCATATTCCCCAGTTTGTGTAATAGTCTTCTATGTGGCACAGTGTCAAAGGCCTTGCTGAAGTCCAGATAGGCCATGTCCACTGCCCTCCCCTGATCCACCTCCCTAGTCACCCAGTCAAAAAATTCAATGAGGTTGGTCTGACATGACCTCCCCCTGGTGAAACCATGCTGCCTTGGGTCCTCTAGTCCATTGACAACCAGATGTTCCACCAATCTCTCCTTCAGTAGTGCTTCCATGATCTTTCCCACTACCGAGGTGAGGCTGACTGGTCTGTAGTTCCCTGCTTCCTCTTTGTTCCCACTTTTGTATAAGGGGACTACATCTGCTGTCCTCCAGTCTTTGGGTACCTCCCCTGTTTCCAGTGATTGGCTGAACAGGATAGCCAGAGGTTCAGCCTCCACCTCGCTTAGTTCTTTAAGGACCCTGGGGTGCACCCATCTGGCCCCATTGCTTTATCAGCTCTTATACTTCCAGTTCCTGGGGACCCTTTCTCGTGTAAAGGGACTTGTGTCCATTTCTGCACCATTCTCACCCTTGTACTCCCTTCAGACCCATTACCCCCTCTTCCTTAGTAAAGACTGAGCAGAAATACCTATTCAATATGTCAGCTTTACTGTTGTCATCCTCCACTGCTCCCATCCTCCCCTTCAGTCTCACTATCCTCCCTTTGTCCTTCTTTCTTCTTATGTACCTGTAAAGGTTTTGTCCCCTTTAACCACTGATTTTGCAATGTGTTCTTCTGTCTGAGCTTTGGCTTCCTTACTGACTTCCCTGCCTCCCTTTGTTTCTCCTGGTACTTCTCCTATCCCCTTCTGCCTGTGTCTTTTTGTATTGCCTGAATGCAGTCTTTTTGGCTTTACTTTCTTTGCTACCTCTTTGGAAAACCATAATGGTCTCCTCTTTCTTTTCCTCTTGCTAACCTGCTTAATGCATAATTCTGTTGTTCTTATAATCCCCATTTTAAATACTGCCCACTGTTCCTCAATCCCTGATTCCTGTCCCATTCCCTTAATGCCTCTTTCAAGCATCTCCCATTTTCCCAAAGTCTGCCCCTAAAATCCAGGATCGTGTTTTGTGTGGTTTGGTTCTGCTCTTTCTGTGATTTCAAACCACAATGACTGGTGGTCACTGTTGCCAGGTGCTCCCCACTGTTACCCCCATCACACTGTCCCTGTTTGTGAGCACAAGGTCCAGTATTGCCTTCTGCCGAGTTGGTTCCATGACCAGTTGCTTGAGGAAGGCACCCTGAAGGAAGTCCAGGATAAATCTGCTCCTAGTTGATGCTGCTGCTGGGATGCTCCAGTCTACGTCTGGTATATTGAAGTCTCCAACCAGTACTACCTCACCCTTGTATGCCATCCTTTGGATGGCTAGCATCAGCTTCCTATCTGTTTCTTCCTCCTGGGCTGGTGGTCTATAGACCACACCTGTGTGGATGGCTGGCCCCATTTTCCTTTCCAGCTTAACCCACAGTATCTCTCCCCCATTTTGTTCCTCCTGGATCTGTGTGGCCCTTATGTCATTTTCACATACAGTGCCACTCCTCCTCCTTCTGCCTGCTCTGTCTCTTCTGAATATGTTGTAGCCAGGTATGGCCATCTCCCAGTCATGGTTATCATTACACCAGGTTTCAGTGATGGCCACAATGTCCAGGTCTGACTGTACCATGACAGCCTCCAGATCTTCCATCTTGTTGCTAAGGCTCCTGGCATTTGCACACATGGCTTTCCATGATTTGACCTCCCTAGACTGCTTCATTGTTCTACTCCAGCCGCTTCCTTGGTTGTCATTTATCCCTGGTTCTTCTTGCTGTCTGCCCTTCTGCTGAATTTTGCCCTTTTCTGCTTATCCACCTTTGGACACTAATCTCCAACTTTTGCACACTGCTTTGCAGAGATAGCCACTCCTCTGGTTCACTGGTTCCATTACTAGCTGTGGGGTGAGCAAGTAGAGTACCATCCTTGCTGGCCTGCCACCCTTTGCTAGTTTAAATGCTTGTCAATAGCTGGCATTTAAACTTATCATTGAGTCTTGGATTCCCCTCCAGGATGGATGCAGGCCGTCAGGCTTGAACAAACCTCCATCCCTCCAGATGGGTCCCCAGTCACCAATGAATCCAAACCCTTCCTCACAGCACCAGTTCTTCAACATTAGTTAAAGTTCCTGGTGCATGCACTCCTATGCTCTCCCTTGCCTCTCACAGGTAGTACTTCTGAGAAAGTGACAGAAGTAGCTACTTGCTTGAGACCCCTCCCCAGTTTCCTAAACTCTTCCTGAACTTCCTTTGGCTCCCCGTTTGCCAAGTCATTAGTACCTAGGTGGATAATGACATCCAGCTCACCCTCCTGTCTTGCCTTCCCAGTGATCCCCAGTATCTTCCTTCCATCCCTCCATGCCGTGGCACCTGGTAGGCACCTCACCTCCCTGTTCTCCCCTCCTGTGTTCCTAGCTGGATCCCTCTTATGATGGAGTCCCCCACCAGGATTCGCTTCCTCCTCCTCTGGGGTCCACTGCTTTCCCCACTGAGGTCACCTCCTTACCTAACCTCACATCCTTTCCTTCCACTTCCCTGGGTACCTCTATTTGGTTGTCCTCATTTGCCAGTGTGGCATATGAGTTCTTGAGAGGAATAGGATCTGGGATGTGCCTCTGCCTGACTGCTCTAACCCTCCTGAGCCCACTGTCATCCAAGTGCTCCTCGTTCTCGGCATCCTTTGAGGCAGCTGCATTGGACTGGGTGGTTCCTGGACAGGGGTGATGGTACTCCTGACCCAGTTTACTTCCGCTCTGAGTCTGGCTACCTCATCCCTCAGTCCCGAGAGATGCATGCAGATAGGGCAGCACCTCAGTGTCCAGAAGGTCTGCCCCACAGCCACTGCATTGCACCACTCCCCACATTATACTGCAATTCCACTACTTATCTGCTACTGAGGCTCTCTTAGTTCTCTTTTTATTTATTTACAGTACTAAAAATCCTGTAACTGATCCTCAGATATATATTTTTTTAAGGAAAAAGAAACCAATAAATAAATAAATGAGTCAAAACACTTGTCGTGCTGAGGGTGGTCTTCCCCTTATGCCCTCCTACTTCACTCTTACTATACCTGTGTTTAGCTCCTGTCAATCAGATTTATCAGGGCATATAATTAAGAGTTGGGGAAGGGGTGGGAGGCAAATTGCAGCAATTAAAGACAGCACAGAATTACACCACCACTATTTTTAAATTTTCAACAGCCAAAAACAATTTTAAGTAAAGACAACACAGAAAGAAAGTATAGTGTCACTACAAGCCTACAATCTAAGTTTAAAAGAAAAATACTAGTTACCAGTTACTCTGAAGCACTGAATTGAATATGTTTCCTTCCTTCACCTTCTGGCTTCTTCTGAGAAGATGAACTTCTGTTTGCTGCTTACTGTGCAACGAACGCTCATAACACAATCATTTCATGGAGTATCGTCACCAAATTTTCAACATAGGCATTGTAGGACCTCTGCTCATGAACAGTGTCACTGTCATTTTTGCAATCTGGCCCAAACACTGATTTCACACAGTGACCGCAGTATTGTGCGCGGAAAGTGCAGAAACACATTTTGGCCAGGATGTGAAAAATGACATCTGTACTGTTCACATGGAGGTGTAGAAAAATGACAATGTTGAAAATCTGGCATGAAAATATTGTGAATTCGCAAAGTTACAAGCTTGCGTAGCAACTGTGCAACACAGGCTCGTAAAACAGACATTTTTTTGGATTTTTTCCACCAAATTTGCAAAATAGGCTTTTTGAGAGCCCTCCTCATGAACACTGCCACTGTCCTTGTGTTAATCTGTCCCAAAAGGTGATTTTGCGCAGTGACTGTGAAATCACCTTTCGGGACGGATTAACGTCAAAACTGTAACAGAATTCATGAGGAGGGGTCCCAAAAACCCCATGTTGAAAATTTGGTGCAAAATTTCCAAAAAAATGCCAAACTAATAGACAAAGTTTAAAAACCTTATTTAGTCCATTATACAGCTTACTGGCATTTCCTCAGTTCGCTGTCGGCTTTGAAGAGTGCAGATGTGTTCCCGGTCCAGCGAAGATCATCGCACCGGACTCCGGAGGTAAGTATGGGGTGGGTGGTGGGGAGGCAGGGTGCACAGTGGGTGGGTGCGGGTGGTGGGTAGGGAGACTACAAGGGACTGTTTTCAGTTTACAGTTACCGAGGGAAAAAAAAAAAAACACGGACGGTTTTCTTTTTTACAGGCCGTTTTTTTGTTTGGGGGTACAGTAGCTGATGGGGGATTGGGCACCCCTGTTCAGCACAGAAGAAAGGGGGGACATGATGCCAATGGGGAGTGGGCTTCCCATTGGCACAGTACAACGGGAAGGGGGTGGATGCCGATGGGGATTGGGCACCCCTGTCAGCAAACAACGAGGTGGGGGGCACATTCTGCCGATGGGGAGTGGGCTCCCCCATCGGCACATACTTCACGGGGCAGGGCAAGCCGATTGGGGGATTGGGCACCCCAAAGTCGACGCTGTCGGCAGTGTAGCAGCCACTGTGCTGCCATGCTACTAGCTGGCGAGCACGTAGGAAGGGTCTGCAACTTATGACGAGCTTTACTCGGATTGCAGTGGACCTTTCCTTAGATGTGCTCGTCAGCTTAGTATGCATGGTGTGGCATCGGCATGCAGGCTGATTGGGGAATGAGGGATGCACCTACTGGTGTGTGCCCTGCATTCACTCAACAGTGACCTCACCCTCAAATCCCCACTGCTGCAAGATGTTGGCTGCGCATGCGCACCAACATAAAAATAGCAGGGCAAGAGGACACAGCATGAGATCAGAGGGAGGCCGATTAAGGGGTAATGTGAGGAAGTTCTTTTTCACAGAAAGGGTGGTGGATGCATGGATTGGCCTACCTCAGGAAGTGGTGGATATGAATACAGTGCAGGGCTTCAAACAGGCATGGGATAGGCATAAAGGGGCAATACAGATGAGTATGAATAGATAGGCTATTGACAGAGCAAAGGCTGAAGGCACATTTATAAGGTAGAAAAAGAAATGGACAGACAGGATGGGCCTTGTTGTCCTTATCTGCCGTCAACTTCTATGTTTCTATGTTTCTATTTAAGAATGCATGGGATAGATGTAAGGGAATTCTGGAGGTCAGGGTTAAGGGGCAACAGACTTCTAGAAAAATGTAAAGGGAATTTACAAGCTCAAATGAGCAGACTGTGTAGACCATAGGCCCTTATCTGCCAATAGTGTCTATGTATCGATGTATCTGTGTACTGGCTCAGACAGTAAAAAGCAAATCTGGGTGACTTTGTCCTAAGTAATCGACAAATTACTGCAACTCTTCCCTGTCCCCCCCCCCACACCATGAGTATGTCGTCTATATAATGCATCAATAGGTCAACCCTATCGTAATAAGGGTTGACCTTAGGGTCATAGACAGCTTCTGTTTCCCACTTTCCTAAAAAGAGATTTGTGTAATTTGGGGCAAAAGTAGCCCCCATCATTGTCCCTTTAATTTGTAACCACCAATTATCCTGGAAAAGACAGGAGTTAGATGTGAGGACCAAATGAGCACACTGTATTTGGAAATCCTTGATTCCATGGTCATACTCATTGTTAGTGTCCAAATAGTGGTGAAGTATCTCTAATCCCTGTGGTGGTGGATATTAGTGTAGTGATTCTACGTCCAAGAACACCAGCAATCACTCCTGCTATATTTACATATTATTCAAAACATTTTATATGTGACCTGTGTCCTGGACATGTGAGGGGAGAGTGGTAACTAACCCCCCTATATGTCTGTCCACAAATTTAGAAAGAGGTTCCGTAAGGGATCCTATCCCAGATATGATAGGCCAGCCAGGGTTTTCTGTAAATTCTTATGTACCTTTGGCAAAAGGTATAAGGTAGTATAGATAGGATGTTCTACTGTCAAAAACTGATATTCAGAATCAATAATGACCTCCACATCCCTGTTTTCTACCAGAAACTCATCTATCTTCCTTTTGTACCCCTAGGTGGGGTCCTCTGGTAGTTTTAGATAGAAGCTAAAATTTGGGAGTCATGTGATGCTCTGGAAGGGGTACATCATGGGTAGTAGAGCTCCGCCAACCCACTATTAAATGACATCTAAATCACCGGCCTTTGCCATCTCTAACCACTCCAGACCAGTAAACAAATTTCTACAGAGGGAGTAGATACACTGTTGATAAAAATGGATGCTGCCATAACTCCATGGAACTCTAATTTGCTGCCTGAAACAGAACCGCCTCAGGAGTTGGAGGCTAAGCAACCTCTTCATAGTTCCACCCCACTACAGGACACACAGGAGCTATCTCCCACTCATATCTATATGGAACTCTCCTCTATCAAAGAAGCCCTCTTGAAGCTAATCGAAGAGGTTGCCGATATCAAGCCAGCAATCTCCCAGCTTTCCCGGCAGATGGTAGACGCAAAGACCAGAATCACCTCAACCAAGCAGAAGCAAGAAAAACTAGAACCCGAGGTTGTCGCTGTCAAGAGAACGGTAGTGAAACTCGAGGAACGTATCGACCAGCTTGAGGGCAGGAATCGAAGGAACAACTTATTTCTGCTGGGACTGCCGGAGGGAGAAGAGGGCCCTAATACTATACAATTCCTCCAGTGCTTTCTTGAAAAGACAGTTGGGCCTTCTCCTAATGACCCAGAATATGTTGTAGAACGTGCCCATCATTCACGTAGGGCCAAGCCAATGCCAGCTGATCCCCCATGCCCAATCATCTTTAAACTTCTCAATTTCCTCGATCGGGAATTCATTATCAGAGAGGCCAGGAAGCTTTCAGCAATCTTGTGGGTAGGTACAAAATTGCGACTTGTACCAGATCTCACTTTTAAGACAAGGCAGCTTTGTGCTACTTTTTGTCCCATCACATCCAAGTTATGAGCAGCGGGGATCCACCATCATATATTATATCCTGCAAGGCTAGAAATTACCCATTCGGATGGTCATAAATGTTTCAACTCTGCAGAGGACACTTCTAAAGTACTTCAGAAAGCTTATCTGGACTTATTTCCAAAATGAAGCACAGTGCAGAGATTGGAAGGTTACATAATTTTCCTTTTTCTGGGCCTCACGAACTTCAGATGTTAATCCTTCCTATTATCTCTAACTGTCTGTTCGGCAAAGTAGGTTATCAGTTGCACTGAAGATTTATTGCAGGGCTGCCTACTACTTCAACTATGAACTAAATAAGTGATCTGCTTGGTTTATGGTTGGAGACTGAGAGTTCATTTTGATTATTAGCCTTCCTTGCTAAGTTGTACAAGCCAAGGAACTTGAATTGGCCGAATTTACTGAAATTAGTGTCTCCAGAATGTTAGAAATCCTTGAGGGAGGCATTCAGCCCAGTTAGATGAGTGAAGCATGGATCAAAACTACAATCCCTGTAATTAAATGTCTTTCTTTTTTTTTTGTGGGGGGGGAGTTATTTGATGCTGTAGAAACCAGCCAAGTTATTTTGTCTATTCTTTCACAACAGTTCTTGTTTATGGCCACTAGCTGGCACCAAATGTTTACTAATTTCTTGAACACATTGGCTACTAGTTGGGTATATATGTTGTTACACAGTTCTGTCTTGTTCCCCTGAATTGGTTCCGTAGACTCCATAGTGTAATCTCCCAATTTATATGGAGAGGTAAGACACCACGTAGGGCATATAATCGGCTAAGTGCCCCAAAGCAATGGGGGGGGCTTAAAACTCCCCAACCTTTACCACTATTACTTAGCCAGTCATGTGGCTAAATACATGCACTGGAGGGCAATCCCCATGGACATAGACTGTGCTGCCAATCTTCCCATATGGTTATAGCTGGAACAAGATTTATTAGCTGGATTTTCTCCAGAGAGCCTTTTATTTATTGGCCCAGGTAAGGTACCCAGCGGTCTAAAAGGCTCAGTTCTATATACCTCACTAAAGGTCCATTCACAATTTTGTAGGTCCATGAAATACAATAACCAAATGGATTTGTCACAACCGGTGTTTAATATCCCCAATTTTAAATTTGGTGATAAAATTATAAATGCCCCCAAAGAATGTTCTGATCCCCAAATTAAAGTTTGTGATCTGGTACTTGACGGTAAACTAAGGGAAACGCAGGCAATTTTAATCTCTCTCTGTGGCTTCCCAATAAATACTCTTTTTTTGGGCTCCAACTTAGGCATATGTTAATAAAATGGTTCGGCTCAGGAAGATGGAACACACAGCAGCCGCCTCCCTTTCAGCAGTTTCTTGATTGTGTTAACCAACCACATGCTATATCAAAGCTGGTGTCACTGATACATGTGACACTAAATCCAGAGGTATCAGGCCAGTTTAGTTACTGGGTCCAACATTCCCCACACAATAATTTTTCATGGGATAAAATTTGGGAGGGAGTCCGCCTATATATTGCCAATGATCACTTAAGGCTAACGCAGTTTTACATATTGCACAATATCTATTACACTCCAGCTAAGCTGTATGGAATGGGTAAGACACGGAGTCAAATGTGTTTTAGGTGCGAGAAAGACCCTAGGACATTACTTCATATATTATGGGATTGCCACATAGTAGCCTCCCTTTGGAGTGCTATTCGGGATAGGGCAGACCCACTGTTGGGGTTGCAGGATTATTTCTCACCACAGGTTTGTATAGTGGGTGATTATTCTACTGTCCCTTTTAAGGAGAAAATATACTATATGACCATTATCTCTTTGACGGTTAAACGGCTCGTCCTTCGGTACTGGAAAGACCAGCATGTGATCTCTTCCCTTGAATGGGTCAAGGAGCTATAATATAATTTAAGAGTCGAGAAAGCAATTGCAAGCCTACGGGGTAAGCTTCCCCTGTATAACTCCAGATGGGAGAAGCTCTTCACGCTTTGGTCCCCCTCCCTACCCTCTTAATAAACCCAGCTGGAAAAGTAAAGGAGGCTAGGAGTAGTAGGTCTTAGTAGACCACCCTATAAGAATCCCAGGATGCCGTATATTAAAGATGCTTGCATAGACAGTCTCATCTTCATGTGACACAGGGACGAATGGTTGTGATCTCACTTATGAGTTGGAAAAGGCACCACTAGAGATGGTAACTGTGGCTCTGGGGGATAAGAATAGGGGGATGTGGGGGAAGTAGGGAAGGGGAGTGGATAGCCTTTGACTGGAAGGCATGAGGAGGTTCTCTTCCTATTTCCGTGTTTAATGAATGATGTATAGGTCATAAAGCTATAAATGTTTGTTACTTGCATTGTTGAGATCTCATGCCACTGTACCAATGCATGTATTTCTGTAAAGCTGTATGTCTACCAACAAAGTGTTGTACTAGTGGTAAATGAATAAAGTTTATTTAATTAAAAAAAGACAGTTCTGTTTTGTTACTTATTGGATTAGTTCTTATCATTCCCCTTCCTCCGGGTAAACAACTTGTAGTTGTTTTTTTTTTTTTTATGGGGGGATTAAATAGGGAAGCTTTCCTTATAAAGTATGCCTGAGTGAACTAGAGTTTATAATGCCCAGCTGAGGCTGATGTTTTTTTTTTTTTAATGGGGCCAATTAGGTATTCTACTTGAAAGTGTGATAAAGAGTTTATTTCTGCCAATTGCGAGCCCCAACAGCTCTCCTTTTTTTTCCTGGGCTGGCATATGGGTAGTAGGGCAGACAGCTCCCCCTCTGTTGCATGGCTGGTGGAAAACCTGCCTTTATTTATTTATTTTTTTTTTTTCTCTTACCTTTACTCCTACCAGTTAGTGGGTGATGGTAGCTCCTCCTCAGACAGCATTATGGACCGTAGCATGGGGAGTGAGTTTAGGGCCCGGTTGAGAGATTGGTTAACAATTGTTGTACACGATACTCTTATTTTGTTTTTAGTTATGTGTTATGTTGGGGGAGGGTGGGGGAGCGGGTAGGGAGCCAGCACAGTCTCATTTAGGATTTTAGCAATCAGTCTGGTGTGTCTGTTTACATGTCGCTAATATGTTAAAAATCCTTTCCTGGAATATAAAAGGTGGGAGGGATAATATTAAAAAGCATGCCATTTTAAACCACCTGGCAAGATATGATCCCAAAATTGTCTTTCTCCAAGAAACACATTTACCTTCCACCCAGCTACAGTTTTTCCAGAAAAGGTGGGTGAGTCAGGTATTCGGTGCAGGATTCAGCATCCGCAAACGTGGTGTGGCCATCTTAATAGTGAAGGGTTTGCCCTTCACTCTTCATACAAATGAGAAGTGACTCTGAGGGCCGTTACATGTTTGTTCATGGTAAGATAGGTAACTTAGAAATAGTACTAGGTTCTGTTTATGGACCTAATATGGAAACCCCTTCCTTTTTCACATACTTAGCCCAGGTACTTACCCCTTTTCCCAGCTCCCCACTATATTGGGAGGCGACTGGAACCTCGTCCAAACAAATGACCTTGATCACATGTACCGCAAGAGTAATGGGCCCTCACCAGCCCAATGGGCCTTGCAGGAATTCATAACTTCCATGGGCCTAGTAGATCCGTGGAGACTGTTAAACCCTCTGACCAAAGATTTTGGTTTTTTTCACCAATTCATAAGAGCTACTCCCGAATCGACTTTTTTCTTTTGAGCCAACACCTATGCCCCAAAATCCTTGATTCTCAGATATGTGCAAGGGTAATCTCGGACCATTCCCTGATATTTGTTACTGTAGACTTCCTTGATACCCTCCTTAGACCCCATATCTTGTCATTAAACAATACCTTGCTCAAGGACTCCCAAGTAACATCCCGGTTTACAACCTTATGGGTATTTGCTCCATGATAAGTTGCTCCATGACTTTTAACATGTTTTATTTTGTTTCTTCATCTGGACATCTTTTTAGTTAGCTTGGTAGTAATAGGGTTGTTTTCAAGGTAGTTAGTATGTTGGAGTGAGGAAAATTTAGGAGATAGTTTTTTTATTTCTAGCTAGTGACCTGTAGTGCAATGTCAGAAACGGTTCACTGAATTTTGGCTGCAGATTGGTAAACAGCTGTTTATTACTGCTCTGTGGAGGCTCTGTAAAGAGAGGACTCTGGAACTTGGAGACCTAGCTGGATTTTGAGGAGTGGAGCTATCATTGTTGTCCCATAGCCTGGTTTGTGAAGTTTAATGCTGCACAGAATGGGAAGAGCATTTTGCTTCTAGTGCTTCTGTTAGTGAGGCTGCTGCCTCTGTTATCATTCCAGCACTCAGCAGTTGCCGGTCTAAGTATTTGCTGATTGTCTGCTGATATCTTTCACTTGAATTGGCGAGTCTGTGCTGTGGATGCTGCAACTCTAAGACCCTCCTGGAAAATTGTTAACTAAGAGAACTGTGTGTCATCCTGTATCTGTTTGCTGAACTGTTTGTCATCCTGCATCTGTTAACTCCACTCTGTACTCAGTTTTGAACCTGGACCTCTGCAAGAATGTAAATTGGAATGCCCATGGGTGGTGAGACAACTCTTGGGTTCATTAACATTTTACACTGACTCTCTTAGGCTGTTAAGCACTTCTTATTTATTTTGGGCAGTAGTGAGAACACTGCCCTGTCATCTGATTTCCATAGTTACTCCAGTGAGAGCAAAGACTGATAAATCAGTCTGTTAGTCTAGCTGCTAGACATATTAATGTAATGTTGCTTGGCTATAATCCGCACTACAGGACTCATTTTGGGATTCTCCTATCCTTGCTTAATTTGCCTATTTATTAGTAACTGTCTAGCTACTTATGGGGTTTGGTGACAGTGGGTGGTAGGGTACTGGGATAAAGGGGTTAGGGTTTATTAGGTGGATTTGATTGTGGGGTGTGAAGGTTCATTGTGTGTGGGGGTTGGTTATTTTAAAGATGATTTTATTAGGGTGTTAGGATGTGCTGCCTGCATCAGCACCTGAGGCTCAGCGACTCCCCATCCCAGCTCAAAAATCTGCATCCCTTCGATCTTCCTCCCCTGCTGGCTGAGTGTACCATTGGTGTCGGGAAGAGGGAATCATGAAGAAGGGCAGAAAGACAACATGCGGATTGGGAGGACTGAGAGAGCAATGCCTATCGGGGTAGTGAAGACCAAGAGATGCCCTGGGGTTAGATGGGGATTGAAGAGAGACCAGTCATGTTTGGTCCCCGTTCCCAGGGATTCCTCCAACAGACTGAGTCAGGAGGCAGTTGAGGGGCCTGCTGACTCATTCTATTCACATCAAGCAGTGCTATGTAATGCTAGATTGATGAGAAATGAGACCACTGTTATGGCGGATCTTATTTTATCTGTCAATCTGGCTTGCATTACTGAGATCTGGCTGGGAGACAACTCTGGCCCAGTTCTGGAGGCACTGGTCTAGGCTGGATTCTCGGTTGTGCACTGCCTGAGGAGGGACCATAGGGGAGGGTGGTGGCAATCTGTTATGGATCAGAAAAAAAAACCTTGTGGCACACCCAATGGGGGCTGCTGGGTCATTTGAATGCATTGCTGTGCGAGGAGGTCTGGGTGCAGGTTGCAGAATCCTCCTTGTATACCGGCCTTCAGGTTGCAAGAGGGAATTTCTGCAGAAAATTGCATCTTTCATTGATGACCTCATATTGGAATTGCCAAGATAGCTTAACTTGGGCAATTTCAGTGCATGGGTAGATGAAAAATGTTCTCACTTTGGTAGAGATTTCCTCCAGAGCATGGAAGTTCTGGGCCCTGCACAAGTTAATTATTACCGTGACCCATCTACATGGTCATGCATTAGACCATGAATTCTCCCTGGGGCTTGAAGTTAATAGGCTTGAGATTGATCCAATCAGCTGGCTGAATCAATGTGTGATCAGGTTCATGTTCAGGGCCCCCTTTGTAGTCCATCCCCTGTGGAAGTGGCCCAGTACTAACCTTTGAGAGGGCTTGGACCAGGTGGACTGATGTTGGTTCTGAACACCTCAGAAATGTTGTTTGCAGTCACTGGGATTGTGGAGACCACAGTGCCAGCCCATAATAGGGTGGCCACTTGGGCCTTTGACCACATAGCACCAGTTTGTGCATGTCCCCTGGTGTCCAGTCTCAGCTTGCCATGGTTTGACAGTACTCTGAGATAGTTGAAAACCAAAGGATGAAGGCTGGAGCATCGTTGTATGAGGTCCAACGATTGAGAGGAAAAACTAGTTCTGATTTCTCATTACTTTTTTTTTATTTTTTTTATTTTAGTTTTTATTAACCGAGTAAGGCCCACTAGGCACAAGTGCCTGTTTTCAGGGGTGACCTAGGAGCACTGGGCAGTTAAGTGACTTGTTCAGAATCACACAGTATGCAAGTGGATGTGATTATGAAGAATATCAGAAGGCAACCCTTGGGAGAAAAGCAGATTTTATGTTCAGAGAGATTGCTGCCTGGAGGAACTGACCAGCTCAACTCTTTCGAACTATAGACAGGCTTCTCTATCTTGTCTGTCTGGAGTGTGTGAAAGCAGTTACACCCGCAAAATACAAGGCGTTTGCTTGGTTCTTCTCACATAAGGTGTCCTCCATCAGGGCTGGAATTACCCCAATTAGGCCTTGGAAGCCCCGCAGTCAGGTGTGTGTGGGTAAGGAATTCAATAAGTGGTTTCTGGAGGAGTTTCGGACAGTGGCAATGGAGGGGGGTATGCTGGGTGATCTCAGAGCTGCGGTCATTATTTTGTAACCTGGACTCAGGCCCAATGCAACTACTAGTGAGTTGTGTCAAGCATCTGGATCCATTGTTTGCTGAGATTGTCTGGTGCTTTCTATCAGAGGGGTTGTTCTGGCAGCGCTTAAATGTGCACTGGTGAAACCTCTTCTGAAAAAACATAATTGGACCTAGATGTCTTGGTGAATTATCACCCAGTCTCTAACCTTCCCTTTTCGGAAAAGATTATCGAGAAGGTTGTTGCACTTCAGCTTGAGGCATACCTTGCAAACGCTGTCATCTTTGAGCCTATCCAGTCTGGATTTAGTACCAGGCATAGCAAGGAGGTGGCACTAGTCAGGGTGCACAATGACCTGCTCAGGGACAAAGGAAAATGACCATTTCTCATCCTTCTACATCACTCATCAGCATTTCATCATTATCAGCAACATTGTATTTCAGCACATCCTAAATTGTTAACTTGACTTTTGTGAACTTTGTTGTATATGTTATATATAGATGTTTATTAATGTTTTTAATTTATGTGGTTTTAATGTGGTTGATTAATTGTATTTATGATTTATATATTCTTTTTACTTTGTAATGGTGTCCTGGAACTCCGGGGAAAGGCACTGCAAATAAATAGAAAACACTACTATTTATTACAAAGAAGCCCAATACCTCCTTGCAAGGCTCACAAATCACCACTGAATCATATGGTAGCATGCATGCTGTCAGAGCTCATAGGGTGCAGTCTTCAAAGGCAACCCAGATAATTCCAATGTGTGTATATCTGGGGTGCATTGTTCTGCAGCTGCAGGTGCCCGTGTGCCGGTGCGCTTACCTGAATCCACATCTCCCCACCACCTCTGGTCCTCTGGTCCCCTGATGTGGAGCTACACACTGCTGCATGGGGCAGGGGCAGTAGTCAGACTGGATCCAGACCACTGGCATCCAATATGATGCCTGTACTGGTCTGTGACTAGACCACTGCCTGTACAAGGAGGAGGGCCTGTCAGTATATGTTCCAGGTGAATATGTCACTGTGATTACAGCACAGGAAACTCTGTGCTGTAAAAATAGTTATGAGCAATACAGCTACAGGGATAGTGTAGCACAGGTAACATTAGCGTTATCCCTGTGGCTGTTGGTCATCAGGGTGGGGAGGATAAAGACTCCACTGGGCCATGTATTGCTGAGCAGCTGCTGTGGTGCAGAGAGTAGGGCCACAGGCAGCAGAAATCAGTAGAAGATTGGTGGACTGGGGTTTGACTCCTGGGACATTCATTTCTTTTTGTTCTTTGTTTCTCCCCCCCTTCTGACTTGCATTTTCACTGTGTCTGCCGACACCCTTCACTTTTTACCCTCCACCCCTAGCTGTCCTGCTGTGTTCCCCCTTCCCCTCCTCAATATCCCCCCCCCGTGGCTCCTCCTCATCCCCAGGTTGCCTACCCACCAAGATTCTTCCCCATCCCTGAGTTGTCTCCCCCCCAAGAGGTAATGATTTATAGATGGGGGGTGTGGGGAGCCCGAAGCAAACACACAATGTAGCTTTTATTTCTGATGTTTTTGCATGGTAGTGATCACTGTTTTTTCTGCGCGCTACCATTGTTTTCGTCATCTTTCGGGTGTGGTATTTGACCTTGGTGTTTTTGTTTTAGCGTTTATAACCTAGTGCCATCAGTATACAGTATACTCTCCTACAAGACTGCCATTTCCTCAAAGAAGTGGTTAATACTGCTGATGCCCTCAGCCTGCTACAGAGGCTCCTAGTTCTGGGTCTGGATCCACTCAAGCTCACTGACTGGCATTACGATGGGGTGGAGCAGAGCACATATCAGCTACTACTGCCCCTAAGCAAGCATAGCCACTACCCTCCTCTCCCAGCCTTCAGCACTGCGGTGGTCTTTTGGTGAAATGGATGGTGCCTGGCTCCCCCTTCCCCTGTCTTCACCAGTTCAGCCTACTCACAACGCAAGGCAAGCAGGAATGATCGGGTGTGGAGGGGGTGCATATCCCCCTTTGTGGATTCCATGGGGTACTCCTGTGGTGCATCTCCAGTGTATAGGGGCACTTACTTGTGTTTTCCAGCCCTCTGCACGTGCAGAGCCCTTTGAGGATCAGGCCCATAAATCCTTATATTTACATCAAGCAGTGGGAAAAATGACATCTACTCTATTTTAATGGTAGATAATGGCTATCATAATTATCAACTTTATACAGTATATGTACTGCATTTGTACACTAAATAAACAATTTTCTGTTAAAATCAAGAGTTCTGTGTGATTTCTAAGATTTTTTGCTAGACTCTGTTTTGGCGTCCATCTCATAAATTTTGGACTCCGCACCTACAAGACAATACCTCATCTGTGACATCAATAACTATTTTAAGTTTTGCACTGAAATTGACAAGGCTGAGATGCCTATGACTAAGAACAGGGAGGATTTGAACAATGACAGTGAAGAGTCAAAAAATGATAGAAGTGAGGGATTTTGTGGCTTTCAGTCCACCTCACTGTTTACACACTGTCAAGCCGTACATCTATGAACCTCTGCCATTGTAACAAAAGCGACAGAGTTCCAATGATGAGGAATTGGATGAACTGTTGTCTGAGGAAGAAAATGAATGTGACCTGTCAGTCACTATGATTTAGTTGTTAGCTGGTGTTGATTGGTAATAATTATACAATGGCAAGAAAATTTCCTGGACTCTGATTGGTCAGTGTGTGCCTGAAACAGTGTTGTTATTACACATTATGAAAAGGCTCTCAGAAATGCTGCAATCTGCTTGGCTGTTAGGATTCCAACAGCCTTACATTAATCTATGTTATACTGTCATGCACAGCCTGATCACCATGGCACATGGATTCTTCCTGTCAGCATTCCATCCTCTAGCACAGCTGAATGTGTGGAATGATGCATTCTGATTTTGAACCAGCATTCTTAAACTGCTGGTGGAAGAACTATTTTATTAAAAATCTCCCTCTAAATGAGGAAAACATTCATAAAGGATACTTTCAACACTTTTCTTTTGGAAAACATTTTTATAATAGCAATAAGGCACTCCCAGGAGTTAGATTAACAGTCAATCACCCCCTAGGGGCAATATGGCACTCGGCTGCGCCTTTCATACCTTATTGCTTAAATAACATCACTGTGTTGCTTTTTTGGATGATTGTTTGAAGTTACTTTTAAGAAACAGAGCTATATTGCTGCACTAAAAATCTACTAAAACTTATTTTAAATACTTTTATTTTGTATAACATCGAGCCATTGTATAATTGCAATAAGGCACTCCAAGGATGTGTGTTATCATGTAATAACGTCACTCCTGGGGTGGTGGAAGCACTCGGCGAACACACACCCTGTCGTGCCTTATTACTTAAGTAGCCCACATGCAATCTAAGTAGTCTATGATTTTACTATTCAGGTCAAATGTTTTTTTAATTATTTTTAATTTTATTATTTGATTGTTTCTGAGGCAAAATGTCATTGACACATTATGAAATGGTGATTCTTCTCTGTAATACAGTAGCATTCTACATCATATGCCCATGACATGATATTTCTTTGACAACCCCCCCACGCACAGACATACAGACACACACACACACACACATACACACACACACAAATCACAAATACTTCTACTCATCTGCTTGATGCGCAGTATAGCACAGTGGTGTAAGGCTCTGAGCTGCAAACCTAGAAACCTGGGTTTAAATCCCACAGCCCCTACTTGCATACAGTGTGACCCTGAGCAAGTCAATTAACTTCCTTGTGCTCCCAGGTAGCACCTGGAAACAAGCTTCAGCTTAGTGTGTCTCTCCTGGTTAAACAATCCCCCCCCAATTTCAAGTATTAGAATTCAGCAATACTGCATGACAGGGGTGTGTGTTGTGCTGGGATTATAGCACACCTCGGGTGGTTGAAGTATGAGGACATGTGCATTCAACACCTCAGAAAAGACATCCCTGCATGACACATGCCACTGGAGTGCATAATTGCTATTATAAAATACTTGTTTATTAAAAAAAAAAGATTAAAAACATTTAAATGATTTTAACTTCATCTTTGAATGTGGAGACATTTGTAGTAAAAAAAAATATGTTTTGGCCAGTAGGTAGTGTTGTTAGCGAATGAATTGCTGTTTCTCTGTAGCCACCCTTGTCGGTCTGTTTAACTTTCTGCTCTCTTCCCTCCAAGTTTGCAAGATGCTGTCCTCTGTGACTGATTTTCACTTGATTTTTTTTTCAGTGGCAGTTGCAAGCAGGACCAAGAGCAGAACTGTGTTTTTAATTAAGAGTGATCTATAGGTAGCGCTCATTAGTCGTGCTATGTCCCCTCATTTTGCAAGTGTATGCACAGCATGGTTTGCAGAAGAACCATCCCACACCTCCAAGATGTAGTATGGCATTTTGTATAGATTTTCTTTTATTGTTTCTTTATTCTTACCTTGGCTGTTGGAAATAGTAGTTATGCTGGTTGGTAAGTGGTGCATACTCTGCTGCATTTGAAATGTGGACACACTGTTTGTGAGGCACTAAAGCCAATCCCAATGATGGAATTTGCACAATTTTAGGAAGAACTGCTTTTGGGGGTCTTGGTTCAGGTTTTTGTTTTCAGTAAACTGGCCTCTGTATAGCTGATGATCACAATTAGGTTTTGAATTTCAGTGTGCTGGCAGATGACAGCTTCCGTATTTGGAGAGGGAATGATTTTATTTTTTAAGTTACTATGGTCACATGTGTGCTAGACCTGGATACAGTGATGTTGTGAAGGTATAATAACATCACTGTTCAAGGTGGTTACTGAGCAATCAGAAGGCAGGAACATTTCCTGCCATTGCACAACAGGGTGTGTGTTGTGCTGGGATAACATCACACTTTGGTTGGTTCTCAACACCTGAGAAGTGATGTCATCACAGCACAACAACATCCATAGAGTGCATTATTTCTGTATTATACAATAGCTCATTTATATAAAAAAAAGCATTTTTTCAAAGAATTTAGCATCCTTATCTCTAACTTCCACAAAATTCAATCCTGGCTCTCCCCAAAAAATGTATACTAAACTCCAATAAAACTTACTCCATGCTATTTGGCTCTGCTTCCAGGCTAAGGAAGTGTTCTGGACCTCTATCCATCTCTAGCTATAATGACTCATTACTTGAAACCATTACTTTATTTAACTACCTAGGGATTACATTAGACCCTTCTCTTGACTTTTCCCTACACATCTCTAACTCCTGTAAAACCGTTAACTCCGCACTTGGCCTGTTCTTTAAGGCTAGCTATGCCCTTACACCATCTGCCAGAGTTGCCATCGCCCAAGGAGTCATTCTCCCCACTCTCACCTATGGAGCTGCTACCTTAGAATAGGCTTCTAAGGTCAATCTCCAAAAATGGGACACATCTTATAACAGCATTTGTCATTTCCCCCTGGCATCGCATTGGCTCACTCACAGCTGTCAGCTCTATAGCAGTCTAAATTGGCTATCCCCAGAAGTCTGCCGCTTCTACGCTCTTGGCACCCTAACAGATAATATCATTAGAACTAGAGTGCCCACTTCTCTAGCCCTATTGTTGTCTCCTCTTAGCTCTAGCTACCCCCTACAGTCCGGCGACCAGTCCCTTCTAACTGTCCCCAGATGCAGCACAACCATGGGATCCCAGGCCTTCTCCTACACTGCCCACACCTACCGGCACTCCCTGCCAGTTTCCATTCGGCTCTCCCCTTCTCATGCCTGTTTAAAAAAGGAACAACACCACTAACTCCAAAATTCTAACCCCTGTACCTGTTTCCTCCCTACCTGAATGCCCTGTTTTACATCACATAACACAGCTGTGCCTGTTGCAAAATATAATGCACTTAAGCATTCTGCATTCTCGATATCACCTCCTGGTTCTTCTGCTATGCCACTGGTCTCCTTCCTATTATACTGTTCCTTAGCCCTTAACATTACTTGAAGTTGTATTTACATTGCCCCAGTGCTGTACTGTGTACTTCAATGTATGATATTTTATTGCTCTATTATCAAATATACTGTACTTAATATTATAATGTATTATATTATATTGTTATATTCTCTAGCTTATGATTTCTCCTTCCTCCCCTATATCTTCCCTGTCTAACTATTGCATATTTTATGTACCTAGTTTTACTTATTGCATTGTTTCACATTAATTGTTTCCCTGATCCAGTGTCTTGATTGTATCTATTTTTTGGCTTGTACTATCCCAGTTCGCGCCTGAAAATAGGCATATTTAATGTCTAGTGCACCCCCCCGGTTATCAAAAAACAAATAAATAAATAAATATTATTTTGAATCTGGAGTTACAGAAAGAAAAATATTTCTGTTTTGGCTAGTAGTTAGTGCTTTAAGTGTGGTGTGTGGGTGTGTGTGTGTGTGTGTGTGTGTGTGTGTGTGTCACACTCTCTCACTCCCTCTTGGTTACTGCAGCTTTCTTCTCCAGTCCTGTCTCATGTCAACTGTTAGTTGTCATCAGGGCAGGGATTTACTGTCAGTTTTGAGTGGGAAGATGAGCAGGAGAAGACTCTGTAACTTAATGAAGCTGGCAATTTGGGGAGTACAGTGAGTGTTGCTGTCAATGCACTTGTTCTCCATTGTGGCTTCATGGACTGAAGAATTTAAAATGGTTGGGGAATAGTGAGTAGGCAGCAGTAATTAAAACAAATTGATTGTTTAACTTTGTGGCTGTCCTCCAACTAAGAGAAACGAAAGCCAGAGTGGAGCGAAGCAAGAGATGAGCACATGATCAGTTAAGTTGCCTGCTGAACTGAGTGAGCATCAGTTTAGAAAATAAAATTGTGGTTTGGTATCACTTTTACTGGTGACATGTGGTCTGCCAAGAAGGCTTGGGATTAACCTGATTGGGGGTTGAGGTTCTATGTCACAACTGCAACATTCTAGGGAAGTGTGTGGACTGATTAATCAGTCGTATGTGTCAGAATGTAATGTGACTGCTGGACCTTGATACAGTGATGTTGTGCTGAGATAACATAATTGTTCAAGGAGGCCACAGACCAATCAGAGGAAAAGAAAGAAACATGTGTTGCTATTGTGTAATTGATAATAACATTGATTTTGCACTACACATAAATATGGGCTGTATGTCTGTAAACTCAAGGTTAGGCTTTGCATGCAGAGGTAAACAAAAATCTAACCTCTAAAGCTTGCACAATGGGAGTATAAGACATCCAACTCACTAAATTAAGTTATGGTGTCTTAACTTATTTCAGTACTTCCAAATACCAATTTGAGAAGGTGGGACACAATCTATATCATTATACTATATGCCATTTTGCTTTTGCTTCCTCCCATCAAATAAATCATTGCTTACTTAGTCTTGGCTGGGCTGGCTTTCCCTTGCTACTAGATACTGTATATGCATTTTCAACCTTGGATGTCTCTTTGACTAAGTAGGTCAACACCAAACCTTCTCATCTTTAACCACACTTCCTGTGAAACCAACCTATGCCTATTCCCTGTGGTCTCTGGATCAGGCATTCCTGCCATTTCCAAAATACTACAGAACAAGCATTTGTCAATTCTGAATGGTGATTGTGTTGGTCCATTAAGCTCGCTCACTGCCCCGTGTCACTCGCTCGTTCTGTTTCTCTCGGTGCTGCAGCCTGCTCTTTTTTACTGGGCTCCTGCCTGCGTTGTCACGTTTTTCTGCCCACAAAGAAATCTGCAGCTGTCCTGACAGAGCTCCATTGTGGTTGGTCACTCTCTCTCTCTCTCTCTCTCTCACACCCCCGCTCATTCTGTTTCTGCTGGCGCTGCGGGCTGCCCTTTTGTTCTGGGGTCCTGCCTCTGTCGGCGGCTTTTTCTGCCCACAAAGAATTCTGCAGCAGTCCTGAAACAGGTCCGTTGAGCTAGCTCACTCTCCCTCTCTCACTCGCTCATTCCTTTTCTGCCGGCACTGCAGGCTGGCCTTTTGTACTGGGCTCCTGCCTGCTTTGCCGCCTTTTTCATTCCACAAAGAAATCCACAGCAGTCACGATAGAGCTCCATTGAGCTCAGTCACTCCCACTTTCTCACTCGCTCATTGTGTTTCTCCCGGTGCTGCAGGCTGCCCTTTTGTACTGGGCTTCTGCCTGCATTGGCACCTTTTTCTGCCCACAAAGAAATTCTCAGCTGTCCCGATAGAGCTCCGTTGAGGTCGATCACTCGACCCCCCTCACTCGCTCGTTCCGTTACTGTCAGTGCTGCAGGCTGCCATGTCGTACTGGGCTTCTGCCTGCATTGCCACTTTCTTCTGGCCACAAAGAAATCTGTAGCAGTTGTGATAGAGCTCCGTTGAGCTTGCTCACTCACTTCCCCTCTCTCACACATTCATTCTGTTTCTCCCGCTGCTGCAGGCTGCCCTTTTGTACTGGGCCCCTGTGTGCATTGCTGCATTTTTCTGCCCACAAAGAAATCCGCAGCAGTCCCAACAGAGCTCCATTGAGCTCACTCACTCCCCCCTCCCACTCACTCATTCTGTGTCTCCCACTGCTGCAGGCTGCCCTTTTGTACTGGGTTCCTGCCTGCATTGGTGGCTTTTTCTGTCCACAAAGACAACTGCAGCAGTCCCGACACAGCTCTGTTGAGGTCGCTCACTCCCCTCTCTCATGCCCTCATTCTGTTTCTGCCAGCGCTGCAGGCTGGCCTTTTTGACTTGTCTCCTGCCTGCATTGCTGCCTTTTCCAGCCCACAAAGAAATCTGCAGCAGTCACGATAGACCTCCATTGAGCTCGCTCACTCCTCCTCTCTCACTCACTAGTTCTGCTTCTCCTGGTGCTGCAGGCTGCCCTTTTGTACTGGGCTCCTGCCTGCATTGGCACCTTTTCCTGCTCACAAAGAGAGCCGCAGCTGCCCTGATAGAGATGTGTTGAGGTCGCTCACTGACCCTGTCTCACTCACTCATTCTGTTTCTCCTGGCACTGCAGGCTGCCCTTTTGTACTGGGCTCCTGCCTCTGTTGGCATCTTTTTTTGCCCACAAAGAAATCTGCAGCAGTCCTGAAAGATCTCCGTTGGCCTCACTCACTCCCCCTTTCTCACTCGCTCGTTCCTTTTCTGCCGGTGCTGCAGGCAACCCTTCTGTACTGAACTCCTGCCTGCATTGCCACACTTTTCTGCCACAAAGAAATCTGCTGCAGTCAAGATAGAGCTCCGTTGAGCTCAATCACTCCCCCTCTCTTAGTCACTCGTTCTGTTTCTCTCACCGCTGCAGGCTGCCCTTTTGTACTGGGCTCCTGCCTGCATTGGTGCCTTTTTCTGCCCACAAAGAAATCTGCAGCAGTCCCAACAGAGCTCAGTTGAGTTTCATCACTCCCCCCCTCAGTCTCTCGATCCTAATCTGTCCCAAACACTGATTTCCGACAGCGACTGCAGTATTCTGTGCCGAAAGCACGGAAACACATTTTGGCCAGGATGTGAAAAATGACAGCTATACTGGTCATAAGGAGGTATGAACAAATGCTAGTGTTGAAAATCTAGCATGAAAAATATTATTAATTTGCAAACTTACACGAGTGCGTGGAAACTGCACAACACACACTCGTAACACAGTCATTTTATGGAGTTCCGTCACAAAATTTTCAACATAGGCATTTTAGGACCTCTGCTCATGAACAGTGCCAGTGTGATTTTCTTAATGTGTCCCGAACACTGATTTCCCACAGCGATCGTGCTATTGTGCGCCGGTAGAGTGAAAACACATTTCGGCCAGGATGTGAAAAATGACAGCTGCACTGTTCATAAGGAGGTGTGGAAAAATGGCAATGTTGAAAATCTGGAGTGAAAATATTGCAAAGTTGCGAAGGTACAAGCATGCGTGGAAACTGCGCAATGCACATTTGTAACACACTCGTTTTATGGACTTTTGCCACCAAATTTTAAACATAAGCATTTTAGGACCTCTGCTAATGAACAGTGTCACTGTCATTTTCATAATGTGCCCCAAACATGGATGTCCCACAGCGACCGCGCTATTCTGCACCAGAACTGCGAAAACACATTTTGGCAAGGATGTGAAAAATGACAGCTGTACTGTTCATAAGGAGGTGCAGAAGAATGGCAATGTTGAACATCTGGAGTGAAAATATTAATTCGTGAAGTTACGAGTGTGCATAAAAACTGTGCAATGCACGCTCGTAACAGTCATTTTATGGAGCATCATCACCAAATTTTCAGCATAGGCATTTTAGGACCTCTGCTAACGAGCAGTGTCACTGTCATTATCTTAATCTGTCCTGAACACTGATTTCCCACAGCTATTCTGTGCCGGAAGTGCGAAAACACATTTTGGCCAGGATGTGGAAAATGATAGCTGTACTGTTCACAAGGAGGTCTGAAAAAATGCCAATGTTGAAAATCTGGTTTGAAAATATTGCACATTTTAGCAAAGTTATGAGTGTTCGTAGCAATTGCTCAATGCACACTTGTAAAATAGTCATTTTTGGGATTTTTCCCACCAAATTTGCAATATAGGCTTTTTGAGAGCCCACCTTATGAACAGTGTCACTGTCGTTTCATTAATCAGTCGCAAAACGGGATTCCATGCAGTGACCACAAAATCACCTTTTGGGACAGAATAAAACCATGACAGTGCCAGAATTCATGAGGAGGATGCCCAAAAACCCCATGTTGAAAATTTGATGCCTAAATTCAAAAAAACACCTGAGATATGCATCAAAGTTGAAAAAATCCTATTTATTCCATTATACAGCTTACTGGCATTTCCTCAGTTCACAGTTGACTTTGAAGAATGTAGATGTGTCCTGGTCCACTGAAGATGGTTGTGTCGGACTCTGGAAGTAAGTATGGGGTGGGAGGGTGTGGGGAGGCATGGTGCACAGTAGGTGGGTGTAGGTTGTGGAGGGGCAGGGATACCACCGAGGGACGGTTTCCTTTTCCACAGGGAAGAAACAGAACAAAAACATTGCAGGACCATTTTGTTTTTTCAGAGGCATGTGGCATGCTGGCTTGGGCTCCCAGTGTGCCAACTGAGTCTTTTGGGGGGACAGCTGTAGCTGACAGGATTGCGCACCCTGTTGGCACACAACAAAAGTGGGGGTGACATTATGCCGACAGGGATTGGGTACCCTGTTGGCACACAACAAAAGTGGGGGTGCATAATGCTGACGAGGAGTGGATCCCTATCAGCAACATAAATCTTGGGGCACTAGAGTCGACGGGATTCGGGCCCCTGTCAGCAAACAAATACGGGGGGCGCATGCTGCCGAGGGATTTGGGCACCCCCTCGGTGGGGGGTGTTAATATTGTTTGTGAACATGGTGGCAAGCCACCGCCATGTTCATGAACGGTATCACTGTAACAAGGTTCTGCCCACCAATGACGGGTCACTTCCTCATTGCAGCGAAAGGCTTATGCTGCAATGACAAGGTGGCCCCTGATTGTAGTGGCTGAAACCTTACAAGGTTGTGGCACACTGGCTGAACTAGTGTCAGCAGCAGCGTGCTATGGCATTGGGGAAAGTGGGCCAAGCCTTTAAAGGCTATGGGGGCATTGGCCACAACAGTACCTCTCCTCTACAACCTGCTTCTGGAAAGCTGCCGCAATAAGTTTCTTGCGCATGCGTGCAATCAACATAAAAATGGGGTGATCACACTTACAGTACCAATTTGCCCTCAAATTCTGGAACCGCATCCTGTTTAGAATTCATTGTGACACTATGGAGCAATTGTCTAAATCTGTGATAAGTAAATATATAGTACTTTAAAACTAGTATCCATGTAACTAATTCACATTAATGACTTGGCTTCCGTAATAAAGTTATTTGTTCAGTCAATTTCAAAACATTATATATTTGCTATAACGTATATTAGATGTTGCTGTGTAGTTTGTGATTATGTACATATTCATGGAATTATTATTGTAATTCATTTAAGTTTCTGTACTTTGTAGTGCTGGTACATATCACCTCTTTTCTCTGCAAATTCTTGCTCTCCTCCCTACTTTCCTGTCTGTCCCCCCCTCCTATCTAACTAACAACTTATGTGTAAGTGTAGAATATCAGGCCACCACCACTTACATAGTGAAATGCTGCAGTAATTGAGTAGTAATTTAATGAAAAATGTGTCGCTATTTGCATAGGGTACCAATGTACTTTATTTTTTTACAGTTAGGTGTTTCTTTTTTATTTTATTACTTTGAGTTCAGGGGCTTCACCCTTCCAACACCCCCATGTTAAAAAAGACAAAGGGGGTGTGGGGGAAGAGCCCCCCAAATTAAACAAGCTGACAAAACCTACTCTATTTGAGCAGAGTACCGACGTACGTTGTTATTTTTTTACAAGTTAGGTGTTTCAGTTATTTCTTTTTTGGTATTAGTTTATTTGAGTTAGGGGGCTTTGCCTCCACACCCACCATATTAAAAAGAAAAGGGTGTTGTGGTGGGCAGAGTCCCCAAACTCAAACAAACATTTTATTTATTTATTTATTTATTGAATTGTTTCACCAGGAAAGATACACTGAGCAACTTAATGCTCATCTCACGGTACATCCTGGGGGAAGGGGAAAGGGATATGCAGAGTACAGATATACAGATATACAGAGTACAGTTCCAGTAAATACATACAAATGGTGTAATTATACATTCAGTTATAAAAACAGGAACAAGGCACTTGAGACAATAAAGGCTGTAGAGTATCATTGCAAGCAGATCTTAGGGGCAGCATACAAAGTAGAATCAGTACATAGGATACAAGCCTGACAATTCATAAAATACAGACAGTACACTAGTGCAATATGCAGCAGGGTGAGCACATACTGTAGGAACCAGTCACCCCTTTTTAAGAGCTTGTCTATAGGAATAAGTGCAAGTGTGGGGGGTGAGAGTGGGAGAAGGAAATGGAGAGAAAGACAGATAGGGAGACAGATAAGGAGGGGGGCTCAGTAGCAGGTGCAAGAGGGTGTGAGGTAGGTGGGCAATGCAGTGGTAAGGGGATAGAAGGAGGAGGGGGAGTGATGGATTTGTGGAGGGAAAGCATTCCACATTTTAGTCAGCTGGTAGGAGAAGGCTTTTTGGCCAGAGGTAGTGGTTCTGCAGGGGAGTGATAGGGTGTGAGTGTCAGCATGGGATCTCAGAGAATAGAGGGAGAAGGTAAGGGTGCCAAGAGAGGAGGAGATATATGAGAGGAGAGAACCAAGCCAGAATTTAGAGATGAATTTATCACCATGAAGTGTGCGCCAGGAGTGTAGGGGAAGAAGCTTGAGATCATGGTAGAGGTCACAGTGATGGGTACGGGAGGGGACATCAAGAGCAAAATGACAGAAAGAGTTAAAGAGAGAGTCTAGTCTGGATAGGTGGGACTGGGGGGGCAGCATCATAGACTATGTCGCAGTTGTCAAAAATAGGTATGATCATCTTCTGTACCAGCTCACGCCTGGTGGTGAGCAGGATGCAGCTGCAGTTTCTGTAAAGTGCCCCAAGCTTGGGCCTTAGTTTTTTCAGAACGGCATCAATATGTACAGAGAAGTCAAGGTGTCTGTCCAGCCAGATGTTGAGATACCTGAAAGAGGAGGAGTTCTCTAAAGAAGTCCCATCAAGGGTGTAGAAGGAAGGGAGGTGAGTAAGCCTAGCGAGTCTCTGCCTTGTGCCAAAGGACATGGAGACCGTCTTCTTGGTATTTAAAACGAGTTGATGAGATCTAAACCAGAGTTGGACTTTGGTGAAGTCAGACTGAAGCCTGGTAGTAACATCAGTAACATTATTGCCAAAGGTAAACAATACAGTATCATTCGCATACATATGAATGCTAGATGTGGTGCAAACACAAGGGAGGTCATTTAAAAAGATGGAGAATAGGCCGACCCCGGTGGCATTGAGGGCTGAGACGCTGGACACCTTACCTCAAGCCATGCCAGTGAACCGTGTTCGGGAACAAGCATGGGCCGTCGGGGGTTGGCGGGGAGGAGAAGGATCGAGCATCCGTTGGACTGCTCTCCTTCTCCGGGGTGGGGGGACACTAGCTGTTGGCGCTCCACTGGCCCCTAGTGGCTGCTGAGTGGAAGCACACCAATGCTACAGCTGAAGGAGAGGAGACAGGCAGATGTTTGGTGAGAGCGCATGAGGTAGTGTGCACGCTCTCACCGCAGGTGTCATTGCACGCCCTGCCTCCTCACAAGGGGAGAAAAGCAGAAAATAGCTCCAGCTGGATGACATGGTCCTCACAGTGCCACCTCTGAGAAGGCACCTCCCTGGCATGGATCTGTTTGGGGTGGGTTGAGTCGCTCCCCACCACCCTGCCTCCAAGGCAAGTCGTGGGGTGCACAAGGGAGGGGGTCTAACCGTCGGGGGAGGGCTGCGCTAGGGGACAACTGAAGGCAGAAGCTAGGAGCTTGGAAGAAATAATACATCAAAAAAAAAAAAGATGGAGAACAGAATGAGGCCTAGCACAGAGCCTTGTGGGACTCCAGTGGTTATAGGCAGGGGGAAGAGGTAGCATCAGCAATTCTCACTGATTGCTACCTGCCAGACAGGTAGGCACTGAACCATCCTGCAGCAGACAGGGATAGATCAGCAGCTGAAAGGCTGTGAAGGAGGAGGGGGAGAGAAACAGTGTCAAAGGCTTTAGCCAGGCCTACAAAGATAGCTAAGGTAATATGCCCTTCGTCAAAGCCTGAGGAGATGGTGTCAGTTAATCATAGGAGTGAGGTGGTGGTAGAGTGGGATTTCCTGAAGCCAGACTGGAAGGAGGTGAAAAAAGCGGAGTCAGAGAGAAACAGAGAGGGTTGTTTGAGTACTATGTGTTCCTGTAGTTTAGCTAAGGTTGGCAGTAGGGAGGTAGGATGATAGTTACCAGGAGAGGAGGGGTCGCCACCCTTCAGGATGGGAGGACAACAGCATGTTTCCAGACAGAGGGCACAGTGGTAGTCACAAAGGAGAGTTTAAGTAACAGGGAGAGAGGAAAGGCTATAACAGGAGCAGAGATGTGTAGGAGCCTGGGGTCAAGGCCATCAGGTGAGGAGCCTTTGGTAGGGTTAAGTGTCAGGAGAGCGTGAAGGGTAGAAGCAGGGGTGACAGGGGAGAAGGAGAATGGGGAGAGGTGTAAGGGGTTCGGAGGAGGGGAATGGGGCAGAGGAGCAGGGGGGAATGGGAGGAGGGGGAGGCCTGGGGGCAAGGGGAGTAGGACTAGGGTAGGGGACAGTGCAGGAGGTGCAAAAGGGGGCCAATTTGTCAGGGGAAGTGCTAGGAAAGGTACATAGCCGAGAAGAGGCACAGGTGGCAAAGTGGGAGTTGAAGCAATCAGCAATATTGATAGTTTCTGAGAGAACGGAATGGTTGTGCCTGAGTGAGGGGGTGGAGGGGTGGAAGAAGTCAAGAAAAGGGAGTGGACAACCTTCCAGAACTTAGAAGGGCTATTTGTATTGGTTTGGAAGTTGGATTTGAAATGCTCTGCTTTAGCAAAGCGGATTGCTTTGGTGCAGCCATTCCTCAATTCACGGTAGCGTTGGTGATTTCCAGGGCAGTTGGAGGTTTTGGCTTTGCACCATGCCAGGTTGCAAGCAAGTTGGCAGGCTAGAAACTCAGGGGTGACCCAGAGGAGGTGACCGCCGAGAACCCTGGTCTTGAGGGGGGGGGGGCGCATGGGAGTTCCAAACCTACAGAAACTTACAGATGAAGTAAGCAAGGGCATTGTCCACAGAAGCGGCTGTGATAAGGGGGGACCAGTCAGTTTGCTAGTGAGTAGTGAATGTAGTGAGGTGCTACATAATTGTTTACGTAAAATTGATGTTCCAGTAGAAATTATGAATTTGGTCCAATGTTCTTCACCAACACCACAATTTCAATCTGCTAACTCCCAGTCTTTCTCTCTCCTCTGCTACAGAACTACTGTGTAGCAAATTGCCTTATCTTCTGCCTCCACTCCTTCTGGAATAATCAATCCACTTAGCTCTGCCGCTCATCCTCTTACTGCTTACTCAAACGGTTTTTAGGAGCTGCTGGCTGTGTACCCCTCACTGACCACCCAGAATCATACTAGTTAGTCTTATTTATTTACTGGAAATTTCAGATAATACCTTTGAGCGCAGGTATAAGTGCTGACTACCCCCCAGGAAGATAAGGTAGGGGCACTGCCTCCCCCCAAAAAATAGTGTTATGCAATTCAGAGCTAACACATGTGCAGACTGTACGTTAACCCTACATTGCAAGGGATAAACTGAAGAGGGGAAGCTCTGCAGCTACCATTTTTGACTGTTGCTGTACTCCACCTAGCTCCCCGAAAGTTAGAAAATGGCTGAGTATTTGCTGCCGCAACTGAGCACCAACCAATTGCTGCCTGTAGTAGCTTACTGCAGCTTTTCACATGCTCAACTCGTCTGCAATGCCGTGAGGACTGTGACCTTGGGTTTGTGTATGTCTTTTGGGGAGATCTAACCCAACCAGTCTGAGTCACCACTCCAGAAAAGGAGATTAGGTGGGGGAGTCCTCATCTGAGTCACTTGCTTGGACTCCGAATCTCTGACCCATATTGCAGTCTCCTGTTGTGTTGTACATGTTGCCAGCAGGGGACATGGTTGGTTAGACTGGAACTGGGTCTATTGTCTGACTGAGTCTGATCATGTGGTCAGTTTAGCAGTGGGTGGCTCACTTCTGTATTTGCTCATAAACTGCCTGGTCAGACAGAGAAGGAACTGCTCAAGGGCACGAGAGAGGTGATGTGAGGACTGGAGCTGGAGGAGTCTCAGAGGAAACCAGGAGGAGATTGGAGAACATTAAGTCAGTGAGTCAAGGCAAACCCTACATTCACATCAAGTAGAAGCTTAGGGGCACAAAAGATTAGATACACCTGGCCCGCTGGCAGCTGCATGTTTTCTCCCCAGTCCCCATTATGCAGCACTGCCACTACTATTGAGTAAACTGCCAGCTGTGCCGATTAAGAGAGCATCTCCATCTCACCCACAGTTCCATAAGAGGAAAAAGTGTTAGATCAACCACAGATCTTGGGATGGGCGGGGGGAGTTACACCATGCGGCATGGCATAATTTTTTTCTTCTCAGGATCTGCGGTTGATCTAACACTTTCTCCTCTTATGGGACTGTGTGTAAGATAGAGATTTAGTATATCTAGTATTTTATGTGAGAATGTAAAGCTGTCTGCCTGCCCTAATACTGGGCTAAAGGGTTAAATGATCATTGTTTTATTATGCTCAAGGGGCTATTTTGATTTGCATCAGGATTTTGCTTTATTTAAGGTGTTTGTTTCCCAGTAATATTGTAAACTATATTTAAATCACATAAAGCTTTTTTTAGCAAGTTGTGGATAGTAGTTTTAGTTGCTGTTTTTGGTTTTTACATTTGAATTTACCAGGACATCCCAAATCAGGTACAGCATCTCATTTTCAGTGGGGCTTTGCTTCTACTAATTGTACAACTGGTGGATGGGGATGTAACACAGGGAGGAGCTGACTCTGTGGTAATTGGCACATGGTCATACAATAAGTCAGTGGCTGTGGTGGCTAGGATTGGAACCTGGGTTCTCCATTCAATGGTTTAGTGCTCTGATCCCTGGATAGTAATCTCTTCTAGCCACTAGTGCAGTGTTAGCTGATGTTCCACAGTTGACTGTTTCCCTAGCAGTTAAGAAATGTAATCTGCCTGCCAATAATTGTGCAGTGTTATAGTACAAAGCATCTTATGGCTATAATTAGAAATAAGATGAACCACCACAACTCAGGCAGATTTGGGTACTGAGATATGATTTCTGTGGTGTTTGTTTACTGTGCTATTTCTTCAGTAAAACCCTCAAAATGCACCACAGAACACCAAAACCCCAAGAGCTTCTGTGGGCCTAGGCAACCCCCAGAATCCCATCCATTTGTTGAGCTCCCCTTCCCCAGGAAAAATAAAAGTTGGCTCCCATGACAGCAGGTGCTCCTTTACACAGGTTCCACATAAAATATATAGTCATAAAGACATTACAAACACAGTAAGCAGTTCCAGAGGAAATGCAGTTGAGTCCAGCTCAAGGTACTTAAGACAGATAAATTACATACAGTTTTGAAAAGATCCATACAGACTGTTGTATAAAAAGTCACAGGATATGTACAGAGTGAAAATGAATAAAACAGTTTAACAGTTACAGTTGCAAAAGTCTTTAAGGGCAGACTGCAAATACCTCTTAAGCTGATTAATCTTGGGAAGATTCAGCAGTGTATCAGGCATTTTTCATTTAACCTTTTAGCGGCTATGACAGCAAAGGACCGCTTGTCCAGCCCAGTACACTGGAAAGGAGGCTTAAGGGCATTCCAGGCCATATTCTTGGTTTTATATTGGTTGGAGATGGTATGGAAATGATTTGTTAAAGTAGGGGATGTTAGGCCCAGGAGTGCATCTTTGGCTAGCAAACAGGTCTGGAGCTTTATTCAGCAGGGTAAAGATAACCAGTTAGTGAGTGTGTAAACAGTACAGCTACGAGTATGGTTATCAGTAAGTTATCAATATATACCATCCTTTCATTTGTTTTGTTGTGTTGTTCATTGTTGTTGTTCATCTTTTAGGTCCATACTGTTTTCCACTTGTGCTAACTTGCATTTGATTGCATTGTATTTATACCATTATTTTTGTTTTTGCCTGTATGATGTATCCTCCAATGTACCCTTCTCCTGGACTGAACTTCAGAACAGGGTCTCCATCAAAAGACCTCTGAGGAGAGACTAAAGGACCTCAATATGTACACCCTGCAACAGAAGAGGGAGAGGGGAATATGATGGAGACCTTTAAATACCTCACAGGGTTAGATAAGGTACAGGAGGGAAATATTTTTTCAGAAGAAAAGGTGCTCAACAACAAGAGGACATGCTATGAAGCTGGAGGTGGTAGATTCAGAAAAGATGTGAAAAAGTACTTCTTCACAGAAACAGTGGTGAAATCTTGAAACAGCCTTCCACCGGAGGTGGTGGGGAGCAAAAACAGTGGTGGGATTCAAGAATGCATGAGATAAGCACTAGTTAATCATAGCGGAAAGGAAGGGGGGAGGGAGAAAGAGCTGCGCATCAGGCATGGTCTGTGGTAATAATTGGTAGGGAGAAATGTGCTGACTGCATGGGCCAAGCGGTTCTTATCTACCTTCAAATTCTGTATTTCTGTGTTTCTGTGTAACTTGGAAAGAAGCCTTGGCCCAGTGTGCCTTTCCCAGTCACCAATTTCTAAATAAAATAAATATCTGTTTTCAACTCACTTGTTCATATTTTTGTAATTTGTCCATCAATTTGTTGCCAAACTGCCCTTCTAGGTCATGTCTAAATATATACAATTTCTTGTCTTGTGTACTTACCTGGTTGACAAAAACTTAATAAAAGTGAATTTCTCCTGTGAACCTCATACATCAGAATCTTGACTACCACACCTTCAAACCAGACATTCATTATGGACTATGAAAGTACTAGAGGATTTAGCTACCCATAATTAGTTGCCTAATGTGTCCCCTCTGGAATTCATCTTGTAGAATTTGAATGGCAATAATCATCTAATTAAACAAAAGGCCATTCACACCAGTCTTAAGACAATTAAAAGTTCAGAGTCTTACTTTTAGTAGACACATAGCTAAGCATAAATCTGAAAAAGCTGTGCTAGGACTGAGAAATCCAGGTATCTTTTAATACTTTGAACAGGTAAGCAAGGTGTGATTGCTCAGTTTCAGAAGAGGTAAATATTTTGAAAAGCTAATAGCACTCAAGCTGATGCTTTGATAAATACCTTTAAGCTCCCTTCTGTTTATACGTATATACATAAAATGTGTACTATTCCATTTGTGGTTTTTAATTGCACCTTCCCTCGCCCCTTAACCCACCACTCCTTCTGTCTGTGCATTGTCCCTTATGCCCACCAGTCTCACTCTCCGCTGTCATCTCCCAACACCTGACTCACAGGCTATCCTGTATTTTGGAGCATCCAGCCTATCCTTGCCAGGGGGGCCCCCTCCTAGGGTATGGACAAGGGGAGCAGCATTCTCTGGAGGGGGTCCATTGAGATGACAGGGGCCATGGAATGGGAGTGGTGCACCTGGGTGACTGTAGCATGGGGAACTTGGCAACAATCATCTAGCAAGCTGAGATGGGTGCTTTTCTGGTTTTATGGGCCCCATCCCCCACCTAGCAGTATGCACCACAGCAATGCTGTGGAGGCAGAGCCAACCTGTGTGTAGTCACCGATGCAGGCAAGGCTCTGCTCACCCACCAGGTATTTCTCTCTGGAAAGTGCTGGTTACACAGCTGAAAAAGTAAATTAGATTACTTTGGCATGATCTTCCAGTGGTAAAGCCATGTTGTTTTGGGTCTAAGTTGATGTTTTCCTTAAAAAAGAATATAATCTTCTCCTTGAAAAGGGTTTCCATTGCTTTGCCCACAATTGAGGTGAGGCTTATTGGTTGTTAGTTGCTTGCACTCTCCTTGCTCCCATTTTTGTGTAGAGGGATAACCATGGCCTTTTTCCAATCCTGTGAGGCCTCCCCTAGTTTAAGTGATAACTTAAAAAGGTCAACCAGGGGACCTGCTATTTCCTCTCTTAGTTCTCTCAGTAACCTAGGGTGTATTTTGTCAGGGTATTAATTTTCAGTGACTGATAAGCAAGGCCACTATTTTTCCATTTTTACCAGAAAACCAGGTACAATTCTTGAATTAGGGCTGCCTGAACACTGGTAAAAACAAAGACTTCATGGAATCTGCCATTTTATACTAGATCAGTAGTTCTACAAAACTTGCATTTTTCTTATAATTGTTTCCTGTACTATTTTCAATTTGCTTTATTTAATGCTCTGTATATTAAGCCTTCTTTTATTCTTCTTATTTATACACATACTAAAAGAATGATAACAGAATCCCAGTAAAATCCAGAAATTAGATTAACAATCACTGGTGCAATTCCGGAATCTGAAGTCTTGAAAATGGAATTTCATTGTTTTAATCGCCGTAAATCAGTGGCCTTGCTGATAAGGTCAAAATCTAGGAATTGTACTTGTGTTTATTGGGGGTTCTTGCATTTTTAATGATCATACATTAATTTGATTTTCAAAATTTCAGTCTCTTTTCATAGCAATGCAACATTTTGCTGAAGCTCAGCCCTGTTTGTGTGCAAATTAGCAGCTTGACCGAATAATGCAATTTGCATTTAAATACTGTATGGCACACACTGAATCATCTGTTATGTTGGGATGGGAACCAGGCATTACTTAAGTGTTGTGTGGCATTTTCAAACTCCAGCAGAACATAATTAATGGAATTCTGGAAAATTCTAACTAATTACAGAGAACTCTGTCAGAAGTGGAATGGCAGAATTCCACCAGCAGAATGCAGAACATGAACCCATCATTTACATAAACCATAGATTAGTATTTTGTGGTGTGGTTTAGATAAACCAGGGATTAGTGTTCAGTGGTTTATATATTTAAAGACAGTACATAGTAATGTGCTGTAATCTGTTAAGTTTTTGTCTATTATTTTATTTGTTAAAATATAGGTGTTTTTAATAGTTTTAGAATAAGACAATTTGTATACTACTTAACTCATTATTATACATAATTTAAAAATGAGAACCAGAAATTGCAGATCATGTGACATACATTTAAATTCAAATGAGCTAGATAAGTTAATGCAAAGAACAATACCTAGAAGGCTTCAGTCGAAAGAATCTTCAAATTTAGCATTGATTGAATTGATAGCAAATTATAGCCCCTCCCAAAAAAGTTAATTAAAAAAGTAAAAGGGAAAGAGGACACAGCTCAGACTAAAATACATGATTTCATTAATACACAGTTTCAACTCCTATCATAGGAGAAAAGTCTCTTGATTCAGACAAAGAAGCCAATAGTTATTGGGGCAATACAGGGGGAATTACAGCATATGACTGCACACCTGTTTTGGGAAATTGTTCAGCACAGGTAAGTGCTGGAACTGGGGCTAAATTATTTGAAAGCTGTATGACTAATACTTAAAGGAATACATCTCTAAATGGTAACTCATTCGGGAAGGGGAATGCACAGGGACATGTGCTAACTGAAGCCTCAGCCTTGGTCCAGGTAATGATTAGAAACAACTGTTAATGGCCTGAAAACACTTCTAACTGAGGGCAACCATAATTATTTTCAATTCTCACAAGTGTTTCACCCTGATACAAAGTAGTAGCCACAGACATGATCAGATATTTCCAGATATTTAGCAACATTTCTAAAGAGTTTGTCTCTGTTGCTCCTACTGTATAAATGGAGAAGCAAGAGATTTCTCTAGAAATATCACAACAATTTCAGGAAATATCTGGCCATGTCTTTGGCTGTGACTGTATTATTTCAGAACAGGGCATTAATGATTTTTCAGCCTCCCCTGAAATTGAAGACTTTTCCTCTCCAAATTTTCCTGAGAACCTTTCACACAAAATGATTCACATGGTTTGCCTGAAGTATTAGATCCTCCAGTAGTGACAACATTGTCTAAAGATTTATTACATTTTAACAAGAATTCCTAACAAGCAAATATAGTTATTCTATAAACACACTAGGTGCTTAAAAGAAAACTTCTGGGCATCAGAGCAAATGTCATGAAAAATTGGTTTATGACAAAGAGACTACAAGAAGATAATTTCAAATTAATTTACAAGGAAGATACTAATGGTTCTTTCATTGTCAAGAAACAGGATAGGAGCAGGGAAAATACACTAAAAACTGAGAAATCTAGTAAGTGTGTGCAGGTTCATTTACCACCTCACTTTCCTTGAGAGGAGGTGGTTGACCTGAAACACACTCAGGATAATTCTAAGAAAAAGTCTAAAAATATCATATTGTGTGTGTGTATATATATATATATATATATATATATATATATATATATATATATATATATATATATATTTATAAAATGGGGTGGTAAAATCATAGAAATTCCAGTAACATGATTGGACAGAATGCATCACATGACCGTGCATTATTTCCCAATGACCGCACGCCTCCCAGTACGACCGCACACCTAAACTACTTTCCAGCCCTCAAAACCTTCTCACCAGCAGTGAGATCACTCCACGCCTAATGCAGTTAAGCAGCCACATACAAACACACACACACACACACACACACTGTTACTACTGCACACTGTCTCACCACCCTAAATTCTAAAAAACAACATAATGCAGCCCATTTAACAGAAACCTGTGTATAAAAAAAAAAGACAAACTACAGTTCTCTTACTTCCTACTCTCACTTTCAGTTAAAAAAATCTCCCTTTCTACACAGACTTGCCCGATCGTTCACCACTTTCACTTTTCCTACCTGAAGTATAGCGTGACCGAGCGGTGCGCATTGCGTGAAGTAACAAGCTGTTACGAGTTGAAAGTAAGTCCTTTTGAGTTAAAAAAAAGATAAAAAGTGTTTTCCCTGCTTTGACTTTCCCTTAATTTCACTAAAACAAGCTGCAGAGTGTATGTACAACGGAGCGAGGAGACGCCGAGTGAGTCGGCAGCTTTACGAAGGCAGACGCAAGCCAGAGCGAGAGTTGTCATAGCAACACTCGCTCTGACTGCGTCTGCTACCGTAAACTAACCGACTCCTCGGCGTCTCCCTACGCTACGCTCAGCTGTTTGTGAGTAAAGAGAAAATCAAAAGCAAAACTACTATCTTTTAACTCAAAGAACTACTTCAACGTCACGCAACTCTCACCGCAATGCGCACCGCTTCGATCCATCTCTCATCACTTTCACTTTCAACGTTACTTTGTTAACTCTGCATATAATTTACTAGATACACAGAGGCATTATTATAAACCAAAACAACCTAACAGGAGACACACTTTTCATCTTTTTAAACACGGACTTACTTTGAACTCTGCCAGCATATCATTTACCAGCTAGACAAAGGATTATTTTCCACCACCCCCAAAACATGTGTAGCCATTTTATAAGATAGATATACCACTCTAGGGTGTGCGGTCGGCGCTCTGATATCATGCGCCTTGGGTGGTTGAATACCTCGACCTGCGGCCTCGTGCATCTGCTTTTACAAGAGGCGATGCGTATATCAGCGTAACACCTAAGTATTATATCTATATATGCTATATATATATATATATATATATTAGAGCAAAAAACTCTTTAATGCATTAGTTATGGTTGTTCCACAGCGATAAAAGTGAAAATTCAGTGTTAGGGTTGAAACCCCCCTTGGACCCCCAGCCCACCTCCCCAACCAGCATTGGGGTGTAGCATTGAAGTGCGTCAGGCCCTAACTCTCACCCCATCACATGTGTAAAGCAGCAGAAGTATAGGAGAATGGGGTGAGAGTTGGGACCGCGACCCAATGCACCCCAATGCCAGTGAGGGTGGACTGAGGATTTCAAGGGGTTTTCAACTAACACGAATTCCTCACTTTTTCGCTGTGGAACAACCTAACTAATGCATCAAATGAGTTTTTTTTCCTCTAATTTCCCTTCTTTTTGAGAATGATAACGAGAAATAGAGGATGTAATGCAGCGGCAAGAGCGTGGGGCCCCATCACGTGATGTCTTGTGGCATAGTAACAGGAACAGCAACGCAAACAGAAGCACTAACAGTGGCGCACATGGTAACGCAAGCGTGAATGAGAACAGAAAGGGTAACGTACACGGTGGCGTAGACTGCAACGGTCTGCCACGAGATGTGTTGTCACATAGTAACATGGTGCCTGCAAACGGAAATGTCAATGGGCATGGTGACGCAAAGTGAAACAGAAAGAGAAACAGTACTGTAGACACAAATGGCAAAAAATAACAGAAACGCAAGCACAAAGGAAAACGCAAAGGATAATGCACATGGTGGCGTAGACATCAATGGTAAGTGAAACGGGTACAGAACCGGAAGCGGAAAGGGCAACGGTAACAGTAATGTAAGTGCACAGGCTGGTTTTCCCCAAAAGCTGCATAGAGAAAGACAGTGAGTACAAAGAATGTATGCATAATAATGGGTATCGGAGCAGAAAATGAGGACTTGGAATACTAAATAGGTTATATCTCAGGAACCGTATGACATAGAAAAAAAATTTAAAAGTCATGTGATTTACAATTGTCCTGGCTAGTTTTATGCTTAGCCCCAATTAGGGGGCTAAGCATTTTTTGGACAAAAAGTCCGTATCTCTCACTGTTTCCGAGATACGGGCCCTGACAGGTGCGGCAACGCCGTAATGTTATCCTATGGGAAAAAAAGAGAAGTTCAGAGTGCCATAACTTTGCCTCCCTGTAATATTTTTTCACCAAACCACTAAAAGGCACATCTGTTGGCTGTTGGCTATCTTCCCTCCAAATTTCAGGAAAAAAGGCCAAACCGTTATTTTGCAGCAGGGTGCTAAAGGATTCCTGTAATGCGTCGGGCACCGTAATGTTATCCTATAGGAAAAACTGTCAACTTTGGAGTGCTGTAACTTTGCCACCGTGTAATATTTTTTCAACACAGTACTGAAAGGCACATCTGTGAGATGTCGGCTGCTTTTCCTCCAAATTTCAGCCCAAAACTCCCAACCGTTCATTTGCAGCACAGTGCCAAAGAATTGCTGGTATTTTCAGACACCCTGGAAAAGTACTGTCGAACTTTGTGAAAGCTTTCACAAAAATTTGTGAAAGTACTTTTTCCAGAAATTTGAAAAACATATTTCTGGGGTGTTTTACCCCAAAATAAAGACATGGCTAGCATCCTCAGGACCCGACTAGGTGAATACAAAAAGAATTAGGTTGCTAGAAGATCTCAATTTTAAATGCCAAGCATTTTTCTGATCACTAACTGAAAACAAGATGGTGGATTTGCGACAGTAACAGGGCCATTTGCGACAGTAAAAAGTGCATTTGAGACACTGTCGAACTTTTTGTTAACTTTTCCCATTGACTTATAATGGGAAATTGTTTTTTGAATAACTTTTGAACCATTTAATATTTTTTCATGAAATCTTTGAAAGGCACATCAGAGACCCTGGCCGCATGTTCCCTGAAGATTTCAGGCCAGTCGCGTAAACCGTATGACCTGTAGGTGCAACTGTAGAATTCCAGAAAAAGCTTAAACACATGCGCAGATCATGCTTACTAACTCCAAGCCATGTATCTGACTGGTACAAAACTTGGCAGATCCCAAGGTGTATGGGTCTTGATCACGTATTCCAAATTTCAGGCAAATCCATCGAACGGTTGCAAAGCTATTAAGGTGCAAAATTTTGGGTTTAACATAGAAATGGCTCCTCAACCCTAACTATGGTAGCACTACTGTGCTACCATAATATATATATATATATATATATATATATATATATATATATATAATCAGAAAAGGAAAGTGCCTAAAAATAAAAAAGTGTGCCTAACAATACTTTAGTTAAAAAGGATTAAAATAAAAAATAAACAAAGCACCATAGCTCAAGCACATCAGAGTAATGGAAATTAAGACTCCTCTAATTCTTTAGAACATTTGAACATGGCTATGAACCAGAGATCCACTCAAACACCTAAAACATTCTTTCTGGAACTTAATGATTCCTAGGAATCAATAGCTGTAATAGCAATTAGGGAGTTAAGAAACTCCAGAAATGCTTGAAAATAGAATTATGTTTCTGTTTTACCTCGATAAAGACCAACATGGAATTGTCAAAGCAATTAGATCAAATAAGAAAATTCTGAATGTTATGGTATTTACTTATACTTTAAAACAGGAATCCGAAATATGGAATAAAAAAGAGACTGTAAATGGACTGGGCATTAATCTTGAATATCCTATTGTATTAAAAACTTTGCTCCCTGAATCATTTGAAACTAATTGCTCAGTTCCTAACATGTTCTAGTTTCACATAAACGGTATTAAATGGAGTGCATATGAAGCAGTAGATGCTCTTAAAAAAGGTTAAATAATATCTCTTATGCGTAGACACAACTGAATCATAAGTGCATGTTAAAAGATTATCAAATGGTAGAGAAACACAGAATTCTGACATTTGACTTACTTTAAAATTAGAAAGAGATGCAATTAAATTTAGGGAGAGAAAACATTCTCCAACTACACTGGGATACAAGACTGATGCCCTTCACATTCCTGTTGATGTTGCTCTAAATAATTTTCCAAATATTGTAATGTTTCCAGTGGACAAAGCTACCATTATTATAGCTGAATCTCTTCATTATATAAATAATAGTACTTTACTCTCATTAACAAAGTTTGGCCTGATGAGATAGAAATCTTTGCCTTTTTCTGGATAGTGGCATGTACTCAACATGATCCAGTAGGTAAAACCAAGCATGTTATTACTGAATTTGTAAAAAAAAAAAATCTTACAGGTTGAGATAGATATGGAAGCAGTACTTTGGCTAGACATTGCTCAAACATACAATACTTTTCCACAAATTGACATCTTTTTTAAAGATATTGATCTTGTTTTAAAAATATTGAAGAAAGATAATTTGCTATATAAAAAGGGACACAGATAAATTGACAGATCATATTTTTCAGAAGATAATGCTCCTGCATCCATCTATTTTTGTAACTTTTTAGTCAATAAGAATTTTCAAAATAGTACAGTATAAATATAATACAAATAAACAGTTACCAGTTTCAGAAAAGCTAATCAAAAGAACAGTAACAGGAAACTGAGGTTACATAAAGAAACATGATTTTGTTACACAGTAAGCCAGACACTGGGTAGAAAAAAAGAAAAAGAAAAACTCAACAAAGGGGTAAAACATCAAGAAAGTAGAGGGCTACCATAGAATGTACAGTACTTATTGAAGAAAGAGTACAAAATAAATGAAGAAAAAAGGACCATCCAGAAGATATTATAATAGCAATTATAACCACAAATTGCTAGCCTCTCCCTCCCATCAGGGTACGTCCCACTTCCCTCAGGGCACAAATTCCAGCCTGTACTTTCCCATGTATAATACCCATCTCCTCCACAACAATTCAAATTGCTCTTTTTCATGTCTAATAAGACCAGTAAGCCTTTCCATATTATAAACTTTTGCCATGAGATCCTGCAAATCCATTATGATGGGAGATATGGCCATAAGCCATCACCTAGTTATTGATTTTTTAGGAACTAGTAAACAAATCTGTAACAAATTTTGGGATACACAGTCCCACAAACTTTACAGATAGTTTGAAAACAAAAAGAATTCCACATTAAGGTGTACTGGGGAAACAAAAATATTTGACAAAGCCAGTTGGAAAGATCCTGAAAAAGACCAGAGTAGATCTCAGTCCTACAAAATATGGCCATGCATGGCAAGGGAAAAACCACAGCCCCTCCAACATGTTGCTCCTAGTCCAGGAAAGTATTTTACCTGAATGTCTATAGTTCTAAAAACAGTACAGTTAGCTTCCAGGAGAATTCCTTCCAGGAATAGGAGCTTGTGGGTGAATGTAAAGTTGTCAAATGATTGTCCCAGGTAAGATCAGGAATATTAAAACCTAAATCAGACTTAAAGGCACCTTTCACTCTTTGCAATGGGTCCAACTCTAAATCGACTAAGGCCTTATAAATGTAAGATAGTATATGCTTCAGCAGAACAGTGCCCTTTAAGGGTAATTTTAGGAGATCCAGTAATGGAGACCCTTGAGCTTCCACCAATATGTTTTGGTGTAAGGTTTTAACAAAATTAAGAGTCTGTAGGTGGCAATATCTATCATGCTCTTGAAATTATAAGTATTCTGTAGGTCTTCAAAAGATCTAGGATGACCATCCTTCAACAAATGAGACAGGGTAAGTATGCCCAGTCACTCCCATTGATAAAAAAAAAAACACAGTCCAACCTGGCCAGGGACTAATACCAAGTAATGTGGAAGAGAAAACAGAAGAGGCCTAGATCTCTGGAACTGCTTAGAGTTCAAACGTTTCCACCAATATTTCAAGGTGTTCCATGTATAAGGGTTATTGGTAATCCCCTCAAAGGAAGGAGCATGGTAGGGAAGAAGAATGCTGTGGAGACTTGTTAGGTCCTCCTCTCACAGCTCCAACTTCTGCCATTTGGCAGAGTACTGTTTGTGAAGCCATACAAAACAAAAACACCCATGGTTGAGCCTCCCAAAAATAATAAAATAGGTTAGGAAGCGCCAGACCCCCCTTCTTCTTAGGTAAATGTAGTGATAGAAAAACAAACCGTAGGTGGGATGGAATCCCAAATAAACTTTGAAATTTGTTTGCTTATTAAAAAATTTGTCCAGAGGAGAGATGGGTAGGGTTTGACTAAATACAACAATTTTGGTAGCAGATTCATACGTAAAGCAGCTATATGTTGTATAAGAGAAAGGGAATCATTTTACATCTCTCTAAGTCTGAACTAAGTTGATGAAGCAAAGGTTCATAGTTACAGTCATATAATTTGGATGTATCAGAAGCTAAATAAACTCCCAAATATTTCAAGCGTGGCACATGCCATTTGAAAGGAAATTGCCATATCATGGCATCTCAGGGAGCATAATTGACTTGAAGGACCTCAGTTTTTGTTAGGTTAAACTTATAACCTGCTAAGTTCCAACATTTCTCAAGTAAATGCCATGGGAGAATAACCTCTCAGAGGATGACAGTTACACCAGCAGATCATCTGCATACAGTGCCAGTTTATGATGTTCACCTCCTGCCTGAATTCCTAAAATACTGTAATCTTGATGGATGGCCTGCGCTAGTGGTTGTAGGTATATAGTGAATAATAATGGTGATAATGGTGACCCCTGTCTTGTGCCTCTCATTAGCAGAATGGTGTTCGATATTGAGTCATTAATTTTGATATAAGTCAAAGGGCTATCATACAATCTCATTACAATATGGTAAAAAGCATCCGAGCACACCAATGATGCCAAAGTGGCTTTTTAAAAAGGCCAAGACACCCAATTAAAGGCCTTTTCTGCATCTAAACTCATTAATAGAAATGGGGCCTTTGACTGGGTGACATAACATAAGAGTTGGAGAGTCTTCTTGACATCGTCCTGTGTCTGACGGTCGAGGATGAAACTGCATTTATCTAAATTAATTAAATGTGGTAAGATCCCTTCTAAGCACCTTGCACCCATCTATTTAATACCAGCATCAAATAGATTTCATAATATAGATCTCAGCTCTAACAAATAACTCTGAAATGTTCCATCTGTGAATACATTTTTTTTATAATTCCTTAAACTGGAACATTATTTCTTGGAATATTGCTGGCCTACATAATAAAATTAATTACCCTCAGTTGAGTTCAATGTTTTACCAAAATAATATGCAATAATGTGTCATGAGACCTGGTGGTTAACAGATACCCCAGCATCAAATGATATATTTCTAACTAATTCCATGCAAAAATCAAAAAGAGGACAATCACAAATGGGTTTATTAACTACAGTTAAGCTTCAAAAATTATAGAAATAATTACATTTAAATTATGGTTCAGGTTACCTCTTACCTCAAGAAAAAAGGGAAAATAATTTGAGATCATATTTATAAATGCCTATAGCCCTCAAAAAATACAAGAAAGAACTGTCTTGATATATGGACCCATTTCTAAGAAATTGTATTTGATATTCTTGACATATAAGTAGATTCTGATATATATTTGAGTGGAGATCGAAATGCCAAATGTCCAATTCACTCAGAACTAAACCTACAAATGATGGCGGACATACACACTTTAAACTCATGCCTTAATAATTTATGCAAATCAGATTACTTTAGCCAAAATTAATCTGGCATCTTATTAAATGATCCTTTGGCAGAATAAAATCTTATTATAATTAATGGGTGATCACACATTGATAAGGAAGGACAGTGCACATATGTTTCCTCTAAATGATCCTCTCTAAAATACCTTTGAATAAGTACTAGTAATGCCATGTAAGTAATAAGCCATGACAGCATGTGCATTACTGGATTTTCATGCATGCCCCAGGGGTATAGTAAGGCACAAGGCTGAAGGTTGAGTCTCCTTATGCTCAAGGGGTGTGCATTGAACTCCTATGATACTATGATATACACCCTGGAGGGGCTTGTTACACTTATAAAATGGCTCTAAGTAGTATTTCTTAGGAGAGGAATGAAATTTGGCACCTGACTGCGACCTTATAGAGATTTAATGCATGGTCAGGTGACATCTCTTGGACAATGACATTTCTAGATTTTTTCTTGCCATTTTATAAAGATAGGATAACAGATTTGAAAATGTTGGAGAGGTGTGAATCCCTACACTTCCCTATTCATATTTTGTTAAATTATGAACCTCCCAGTCCTGAAATATCAGGTTATAAACAAACTTACTATGATACAATACGTTCTAAATGAAGTAAATCTACCACTGATAACATGCAAGATATATGGCACTCTGGTATTAATACTTATAAGCGAGAACTGACTGAATCTTTCACAACAAAGTAATTCCATAGGTTTTGGTTAAATGTAATAGCATATCTGGCTCCTTTGCTTTATACCAACAACTCCCCCCCCCAAAACAAAATGGGAAAACAATAATGGTTTAACTCAAGATGTAGGCAGGAGAAACAATTATTAAACAACTATGCTAGAAAAGCAAAAAGGGTTAAAACTCATAGAAATCTGTCAACATTTAACCAAAAACATTTGTAGTCTACTCCCTAAACTTACTCTGTTTGAAGCATGGGTAGTGCTTGTTCAACTAGATGTAATAACCTCTAAAATCACTGATGGAACCCTCACTCTGGTTGACTTCAGTCTATTCAGAGAGGACAGGAAGAATTATTGGGGGGGCTGCCAAATCTATATAAGGTCTGACCTACAGGGCTATAAACTATAATACAAAATCACACATGCCCACACAATGCAAAGCATCATGGGCTGCATATGCAAATCACCACATAATGTTATGCTGGTCCAACTTTAAGCAGAATTGCATGGTGCCGAAAGGCCTCTCACACAGTTTGCAAGAGGCCCTTTGCAAACTGTATGTGAGAAAACCTTCGACATAATAATGCAAAAACAGACAACACACTGATCTATATTAATTTATATACAACCATATTTACATGTGTGAAACATATGTGACCTAAACTTGGCTTCCCAGTCAAATGCCCTTTGGGGTAACCCTTGCCTCAGTGTTTACGCACAGAGGTTCTTTGTCTTATAAACTATATATTGATGCAGGGGTAGATCTTAACATTGTTTTACTAGCCCAAACTCTAGTGCAAATTGACCAGGGCAAGTTCAGCTAACTCTCTACTTGCCTGTCTTGACTAGTGCATATTTTCATGGCTGTTAATGAAATTAAAAATGTCTCTACTTTAGCAGGCTCTAGTCCTCATGCTAATCTCTCTCAATGTTCCACATGGCTTGGTGTGATTAACAGCTCATTAAGAGATGCAATTATCTGGCAGTTCAAGAGAGGGATCTCAAAAAAGACTCAATGTGAGTCATTATCACTCCACTGTTAAGTCTTTCAGCTAGTATCCAGGGTGTGATCAAGGGTAGAGTGCTGTTAAATCACTAGGTTCCAGTTTTCTGAATGTGTCTCTAACAATTTGTCCAATATTATTAAGACCAGCGCCCCTCATTTCTCTACATTTTGAGTGTTTGTATCCAACATTTCAGTGACAAAATGCAAAGAGGTATACAGGATTGGCCCTGCAGGTGGTGGGATTTATCCCAGCCTCACCATAACTTCTCTCTCCCCTCTAAATCTCTTAACTCTGTTCTTTCCCTGGACACCACTGCAGACCAGACTCTGAAATGACTATCCACAGATCCATAGCTGCCATTACTGGCAAATGTAGGGGTTCCCCAGCTCTTCTAAATGGACCATGCTAGCCATCACCATCAATACAGTCCCACCCTTATCCCACCCAGCATGTCCTTTCATCCTAAAAACAAAGCTTTGAATAATGTATGGTACAAAAATAAACCTTGATAAAAATACATAATTTGAAAGCTTGAAATAGGCATTCCTGGGGTGCACAGATCATCCTATACATAAATAGAGATAGTATAGCATTATTCCTGTATACTGTTTCCCCTGGGCTGATGAAAGGACAATGTTGAAGAAAAAAACTGTTATTGTTTGGGCAGAACATATTAAAATCAATGCTTTTACAAATAAAAATGCCTTAGTTTTGTATTTCCCAAGCTCCTTAGGTTTGTCTAGCCCCACCCCAAAGAAATCTTAAATGTGCTTCTGGCTCACTTGAGACAGTACAAAAACTTTCAGAAGTTCAGGTCTCCAGTTGACTATAGGGTGGGGACAGAGTGTCTTTCTCTGCCTGACTCTGTTCATTGCCCTGTAGGTGGTGGTGACCGTGTGGTGAGGTGCATGATGATATCAGCTATAGTGTGTGCAGAGCTGGGGACTGCTTGAATGAACATTTGCTGTTGTGATATTCTCTGGTTTGGAGGAAAGAAAGAGGAAGAGAGGAGGCCATGGCATGAAACAATCGGGGGGAGCAGTCACTGTGTGTGATGGCATTGCATTTTTTTTTCTGTCGGGGAGCTGGAAGCAATGTGGGAGCAGGATAACTGTGTACTAATCAGAGTATTTCTTGGCTTTGCTTGCATTGTTTCCTGTACAAGTGAGCAAAATTTACCATTATATTGAAGGGCTAGTGCAACCATCTGTGGGTTAGTGCAATTTTGAATCAACATGCCCTGCTGGCTATTGCAAAAAAAGGTTACGGTTGACCCCTGTATTGATGGCCTCACTAGATACTGCTAATGCCTAGCAGTTAAACTCCTCCTAGCGAAGGGACACAAATCCCTCATTATCATGACAAAACCTACATGCTTCCAGGTAAACACCAATATGGCCTTGAATTATTTGCTAAGTACTTCAAACAAACTAGTTGTAACTGGGAAACTGTAGTGACTGAGGACTTTAACATCAATTGTGTAGCCAAATCAAGTGTTACCCAGAGGGTCTTAGTGGCCAGTTTGTTTCTCACTCAAGTAGTTACTGCTTGCACAAGAGCTAACTACAAAATGGGATCCAAAACCATAATTGACCGGATCCTGGCTACCCACCCAGATAGAAGAACAAATGTCTGTGTACTACCAGACACTATCAGTGACCACTCCCTGTACAGTGCAAATGGACTGCTAAACATACTAAGCCTCCCCCAAACATTTACCCATAGCAGGGCCCTATGCAAAGATAAGATCAAGGAGTTCAATTCATATGCGGCTCAGCTAGACTGGAGTTACCTTGATGTTACCCCTAATAATAATTCTGACCTTGATTACTTTGCAAACAAATTCAATGATGCTTGTGATAACTCTACCTCTTTAAAAATGCATGTTATGAGGCAATGCTGCTGAGTGGGTTACCCCAGAGCTCTTAGCCCATATGATCAAAAGGGATAATCTGTTGTATGGGGCAAGAGAAACAGGCTTACCTGCTGACCTACAAAGGTGTAGAAAAGACACTCAGCACTCCTGAAACTGGAGTTCAGAAGCATATTGCAAATTTATTTGTGGCAAAGTGCCAAACAACTTGCTCTAGTCCCAGAACTTCAACCCTCCTCTGGGTCTTCCTCAGGGAGCAGGTATGAGGAATCAACAAACATGGCAACATTTAAAAAAATTAATTAAAGTGACACACCACCAATTGTAATAATTGAATAAAAAATAGTTACAAAAGCATACAAATATTTTCCACAAATCCTTTCTGTACTTACTAAGAAAGTAAAATATCTAGTTTGTAGGTTACAGTACCATATTATTAAGGGATTTTAATTACTATAAAGCCTAGTAGAGAACAGATATTTGTAGAGGTATTCTAATCAGTATATCAATAGGAAGGAATATGAACTAAAGAAAGATGTAAAACTGAAAGATTGGGATATGGGGGGAAGCAGATTACCTTTGCTTATTAACTCATTGAGGCCCCAAGATGCCTGTAGGTGGCAGCAGAAAAGATTTTCCTGAGATCTTTTAAAGCCTCCAGATGTCCTGCACTTTGTGCCACTGAGGACTGAGGACGTCAGTGCTTAAAACATAAATATTTCACAAATTTAAGTGAGTAGAATTGACTGCATGGCACTGTTGGAAAGGTACTTTTGTGCTGAACAACATTGCTGCTGATACTTTGTGTCTATCACATATACTTTAGAAGATGTTCACATTGTTGTATGGTATGGTGTGTATGACTGACATTTGTCTCTCAAGCCTCACCTAGCCATCTTAAATAAAATGGAAAAAAATACATGCATCATACTAGAAAAAATGCTTTTAGTACAAAATAAATTTTGTACCTCCATCTAATGTATGTATGCTTAATTTGGTGTTCATTTGTTACATATTTTCCCACAAAAAATGGTTTACGTTGCCTTTTTTATTGAAATAAAAACTTTGTTTAGCAATTTCAGCTAATACAGAAAAAAATAGGAATTACTTATAATTAATTGCATAGCACTGTTAGAAAGCTAATTTTGTGCTGAATAACTTTGACATTTATACTTTGTGTGTAGCACTTATGGTTCATGAGGTATTTGCATTTGTTTGTGGCATGCTAATAATGGCTTGATTTTGCTGAGAAAGCTCCAGGATACACTGTTAAAAGTATATGGACCGCAAGAGGTGGAATTCTCAAAGAGCTCCTGGGGCCTCAATGAGTTAAATAGAGTGTTGTTTAAATCCACTATTTATTCAGGGCCTCCAACAAAGTATTTTAATGTAAAAAATAGAGGTAGAGGATTTTTTTAAAATTTTTTCATAAATTGTGATATAGTAGGGGATGGCATAAATATGTAGGAATCTAGTTGGGCCTAAAACAAAGGACTTGCTCTTGTAGATTATCAGAGCTATATTTTCAAGGTTACCGGAGTCATTTAAGAAATAATTATACTATATAATGGAATGAAATAATCCTCATAAAAAATGAAAAATAAAAGTCATTTTACAGAGGTACTGTACATACGCTTCTAATACTGTAGGTGCATCAGTAGGACAAGGCAAGCAAAATTGATGCATTGTAAAAGAACAGCAAACTAGCAACTAGAGCAATGGGAAAACAAATTGATATACTATATCAGAACTCTTGAATACAGCTGACCCCCCCCAAAAAAAATGCTCAAAAATGATTGGTCTGTTATACTGGACTCAGCAGAGATTGCCAACAAATGTACTATGGCCTTCACTGACCTCAGCTCTGTCCTCCCCCAAGTACTGCACTATGGGCTTCTGACAGTGACGACAGTGGACTAGCTGGCAGACCAGACCATAACCGGGGGTAAGCCAAACTGTAATTTAAGACTGTGTCATCTAAAGATACCATTTAATATGTTAAAAGAGTCCTAGGTAAAACTAGGTTGTGAGGTGTGAGAAGGCAGTAAGGAGGGCTTGGGGGATACTGGGATGCATAGGGAGAGGCATCAATAGTAGAAAACAGGAAGTTGTTATCCCTCTGTACAGACAGTTGGTGAGACCCCATTTGGAGTACTGCATGCAATTCTGGTGACCCTACCTCCGCAAAGACATAGACAGAGTGGAGGCTGTTCAGAGGAGGGGAACCAAAATGGTGCAGGGTCTGCACAAGAAGACATACGAGGAGAGACTAAAGCAGCTTAATATGTATACCCTTGAGGAAAGGAGGGAGAGGGGGGACATGATAGAAACTTTCAAGTATCTTAAGGGAATTAACAAAGTACAGGAGGGTAGCATCTTTCAGAAGAAGAGATGTGCAAGAACAAGGAGGCACAATTTGAAGATAGAGGGGGGACGACTCAGAGGTAATGTTAGAAAGTATTTTTTCACAGAGAGGGTTGTGGATGAATGGAACAGCCTTCCTGAGGAGGACGTGGAGTCAAGAATAGTGGGAGAATTCAAGAATGCATGCGGAAGACATAAGGCAATTCTAGTAGGGGGTAGGAGGAAGTAAGCTGTTGATTAACTAGAATCTGCAGCTTATCCATCAGGTAGGGAAATGGGCAGACTACGTGGGCCAAGCGGTCCTTATCTGCCATCAGATTCTATGTTTCTATGTTAGGTTGGGGAGTGAAACATAGAAACATAGACTTTGATGGCAGATAAGGACCTCTTGGCCCACCCAATCTGTTCATTCATTGTCAGTGGCTCAGTAGGTAACACACTCACCTCTGAGGCCGGGAGATCAGAGTGCTGTGGGTTCATTTCCCACATATGGCACTTGGGTTAATATCCCAGTACTGACACTGTAGTGCAGCATGAGTGAGGTGCCATCTTTCAGATGAGATTTTAAATCAAGGTCCCATCTGCCTGGATTGGTGGTAGTCCTGGTGGATGTTAAAGATCCCATGGCACTTATCGAAAAGAGTAGGGGAATTTTTATTGAAATCAAAATAACAGCAGAAACAAAATGTATAACAGTCAGTATTTCACTGTACAGAATCACACAAAAGAAAAATAAAAAAAAAACAGAAATAAGTATTAATTCATACAATAACCCCAAAATATGAAAAACGTTATAACCCATCCCCCTCTCTCCCCACTATGGTAGTCGAGGAATTGTTATTGAAAAACAATCCTATGTGAAAACAACATATATATATATATATATATATATATATACTGTATAAAGACAAAGAACCTCTGTGCGCAAACACTGAGGCAAGGTTACCCAAAGGGCATTTGGCTGGGAAGCCAAGTTTCAAGAAAATACAAAATCACACATGCCCCCACAATGCAAAGCATCATGGGCTGCATATGCAAATCACCACAGAATGTTATGCTGGTCCAACTTTGGCAGAATTGCATGGTGCCGAAAGGCCTCTCCTCGCATGTTCAGCAAAGGGTGCTAACAGAAGACATAGACACGTGTTTCAGTCCTACCAGGACTCATCAGTATGCCTCGTCTGTTTGACACCCCAGTGGAATGGACCAGCTACCTTTAAGGCAGTGTGCCTTGGATATATTGTGGTGAACCCATTAAAATAAAAAACTATTTAAAAGACAAAGAACCTCTGTGCGCAAACACTGAGGCAAGGGTTACTCCAAAGGGCATTTGGCTGGGAAGCCAAGTTTCAAGAAAATATAAAATCACACATGCCCCCACAATGCAAAGCATCATGGGCTGCATATGCAAATCACCACAGAATGTTATGCTGGTTCAACTTTAAGCAGAATTGCATGGTGCCGAAAGGCCTCTCACACAGTTTGCAAAGGGTGCTATATATATATATATATATATATATATATATATATATATATATATCTATATATATATATTATATTTATATTATATATATAAAATCAGTATTCCATCACTCGAATCCTCCAAAAGAAGGAAAACAAAATTCAATATTAATTCATGTATTCTCAAACACAAGAAATGCAAGATATATTACCCCTTTTTTCCTTTCACCCCCCTCGCCCCCCATTAAAGGAGCTGGGGTGTTATTCACAAGTATAATGAAAACATATGTGGTCAATAATTCATCTTGTGGAGGAGCATGTCTTCCCACTTTAAACCTCCCTTCTCATTCTCGTCTTTGTCTCTTTACCTTGCAATATTCTATATAAAAGAATACTTCCCCCATTAAGCACTCCATTTAGTTTTGGAAATTGTACCCCGCTCCTTTGCTCTACAAGCCTGTAAATCAGTAATTACTGTATAGACAAGACTAGTCACCGGAATAACCTGTTGTTGTAAAATCAACCTACACCTGCTTATCCATAACCAGTATAGAAATTTTTTAAATGTACCACCCATAACGTGCTAACACAATTGTTTGGTAAATTTGTTCCAAAAATACCATAAAATAAAGAATCAGGTTGAGGCGGTATTACCAACCAACATTTCCACCTATTATTTAGGGCATCCCAAAACTGTTCCGCATATAGACAATGAAAATACAAGTGATTCATAGTCTCTAATTTAGTTACACATTCTACTATGGGGAAATATCTTTTGTGTAATGCCTTGTGTTTTTGATTATCTTTAATATTTATTTTATTATGTATCCCAAGCCATGCTGTTTCCCACATATGTGGGGAAATCTCACATTTGCAATAGATTCCAAAATCTGGCTCTGATGGGAAACTAAAAATGAAATAAAAGGATTTCCACAAAAATTAGATGTCAAAGTTTCCTCATATAACACTTTCCTGGGGGTCTGTAAAACATGTTTATATTCTATATGCCATAACTTGATTTTATCAAAAATTTCAGCCCACTGTTGTACCAACCTATGCTTTCTTTTATTTTTATGTTGAAAGGCAGCTGTCTTCCATTCTGTTAAAACCCCGTCCAACATTGAAATTCCCCATTTAAACCATAAGTTCCTTGTACCATGAGTCAAAGGAACAAAATCATGATATAAAAATATTGTAAAGAAAAATAAGATCAGATTTATCATACTCACCCACATCTTTTAGTCATAAATACAAATCATTTCTTTTTATAGGGTTTAAGCAACTCCTCAAAAAACAGCCAAAAAATACTCACGGTACTTTAGTCTCTAATTTCTTAGGTAATAGAAAAACCATGCTTATATACAAAAAAAGTTGGTAACAAAAAATTCTTAATGTAAAATACCGGTTTTTTCTTACAACATTTCCATTTTAACCATATTTTAACTCGGGTAGAGGCTATAGTCAAAGCCTGGTCCCAGTTAAATGAGGCCATATCTCCAGATCCCAAATAAATTCCTAACATTTTGCAGGGTTCTTGTGCCACTATGTGGTTACCAAAAGTTTCTAAATTATTGGAAGATCCTGCAAGACTCAAAATCTTGGTCTTATTTAGATTTAAAGTTGCTCCTGTAAATGCCCCTATTACTGTAATTAATTCACAAGCTAATGTGAAAGAAATTTCATCCTGTAAAAGTAGATACTTATCATGTGCATATGCCAACACCTTGCAGACTGAATCTGTATGCAAATTCACACCCTTAAGTAGTGGAGATCTGTGTAAAATCTGTAATAATGGGTCAAGGACAAATACATACAATAGGGGGCTTAGGGGACAACTTTGTCTCACTCCTCTATATACTGCTTGGGGTACCCCTTTCCAACCATTCTCCAATGGTGTGACATAGGCTAGTGCATAACATAATCATATCCATTCTATAAATTCCCATGGAATTCCAAAGGCTGCTAGACAAGACCATAAAAAACATGAGATACAGTGTCAAATACTTTTGCTTGATCTAAATTTATAAGATATCCTGTCTGTCCCTCTCTTCCCACTATTGAATCACTTTGTGCCATAATTTCTCTTAAACATATTAAAATGTCTGATATATGTCTGCATGGAACAGCACAGCATTGCATAGGGCTCATCAGCTCATCCATAACTTCCGTCAACTTATTCCCTAATAGCTTAGCGAATATTTTAAAATCTGTATTCAGCAAGGTTAAAGGTCTCCAATTAGTAATATCAGCCCTGTTCCCAGATTTATATATAAACACCAACAGTCCTTCATACATCTGTATTGGAAGATTGTACTCCTGCACAAGATAATTATATAACTTCAACAAAACCTTAGGTATCATGTACCATAAGACTTTATACAATTCTCAAGGCAATCCATCCAAACCCAGAGAAATTTTCTAATTCTTGTTTCGTAAAAGGTTTTACCAACAAGTCTTTCTGTACCTTGGGCAACTGAGGTAGTTGGGCCATGCATAAAATGTGAGACATTTTATCTGTGGATTCTAAAGGTGCACCAAAAACGTTCTTTGCATATTTTTGAATAATTTCCATGATTTTTAAATTATCAATACAATTCTCTCCTTCCTCATTAACTAATGTTGTAAAATGTCATCATTCCTGTCTTTTTTGGCAGGCTAAAAATAGGTTAACATGTTCTGCTTTCCCCTGTATACCAAATTTTTGTTCAGCATAAAGTGAAGATATTCATGAATATTGAAGCTCTCACATCTCTTGTCTCACATCTTTGATGCGTGTATGCTCATCAACATTCCTATCAGCCTGTCTAGATAACAAATTCCCTAATTCTGATCTTAGGTCCATATACAACTCCTGTGTGGTTTTAGCTCGGTATGCCCCAGTGGTTTGGAAAAAACCTGTTAAACTAGATTTAAAATCTGTCCACTACTCCCCTATACCTTCATATTTATTTATTTATTTATTTAAGCGTTTTACCAGGAAGGCATACTGAGCAGAGTACTGCTTGATTACAGATGCATCCTGGGGAAGGGGAGAACATAGAGAACAGTTTACACAGTATAGACAAGAAAATACATAGTGGAAGAAATATTAACATTAGGATCTGCTTACATGTCAGTAGTAGCTTGAGAGAGACAAATTGGTAACCACAGTATGTACGGTATGAGAAAGCACTTGAAGTCAGGATTGACAAATGAATACATTGTGGAAGATCACTAACATTTGGTTCAAAACCACTACATACAGGACTGAGTGTGGCAGTTGGTAGCACAGTTACATACAGCAAGTGTACAACAAAATTAAGTTTTGAGTAATACGAGATACGGTATAAGGCGAGTGGACAATAGTTAGATACTGATGAATTACAAATTTGCTAAGTGCCAACATTTCCAGAGAGTTGCCTAGTAGTTGGTAGGCTCCTAGACACAAGCACAGGTAGGGATGAAATGATCTTGGAGCATGGAGTTTAGGTGTGACAGGGAGGTGAAGCGACGAATGTTAGCTGGGAGGGAGTTCCATAGCGAGGGAATGTGGTAGCTGAACCCTGATTGCCCAGTGGAGGTAGATCGGTATGGGACAGCTAGGGACCTGGAGTCTGAGTTTCTGAGTGTGTGTATGATTGTGCGCTAGGGTTTGTTAAGATGTTGGAGAGGTAGGAAGGGAGCCGCTGAGACCAATGCTTGGCCGTAATTTTTATGCATTGAGTTAGCCTGCGATAGTCAAGTGAGGTGAGGTTCATTGCTTGATATAGGGCACAGTGGTGTGTGGAGTAGGGGCTGTTTAGGGCAAAGTGGCAAAAAGAGTGGAAGAGAGGGGTCCAGCCTAGCTAATGTGGTCTTTGGGCCAGCACTGTAGACTACGTCCCCATAGTCGAGGACTGGGAGGATAATTTTATTTATAATGACCTTCCTGGCTGGAAGTAGTATGTTGTCACGATTCTGGTAAAGTGCACCAAGCCTTGGGTGCAGCTTCTTAAGTAAGGAGTCAATATGTGCGGAAAAGTTGAGGTGCTGGTCAAGCCAGACACCGAGGTATCTGAAGGTGGTGCAAGACTCCAGTGGGGACCCTTCCAGGGTGTGAAAAACTAATGGTGAAGGGAGCCTAGAAATTTTCTGCCTCATCCCAAAGGTTAAGGAAACTGTTTTTTTAGCATTTAGGAGGAGGTTATTTGAGCAGATCCAGTGCTGGACTGCGATGAAGTCGTGCTGAAGTCTGGATGCAACTTCAGAGGGCAAGGGGCCGGATGGGTATAGCACCGTGTCATCTGCATACATATGGATGGCAGAGTGCGAACAGGTGGAGGGCAGATCATTTAGAAAGACTGAGAATAGGAGGGGGCCTAGGACAGATCCTTGAGGCACTCCTGTCATGATTGGGAGCGGGTCCGACATGGATGCTCTGATAAGGACAGCTTGGGATCTACCAGTGAGGTATGAGTGGAACCAAGATGTGGCCCAGCCAGATAGGCCAGCCTTAGCAAGTTTTGTCAGGAGAAGAGAGTGAGTCACCGTATCGAAAGCCTTTGCCAGGTCGATAAAGATGGTGGCAGTGATGTGGCCAGCATCCATCCCTGAGAGGATGGAGTCGGTAATCCTAAGAAGGGATGTGGTATATAAAGATAACGTTGTCAATTTATCCTGTACAATGGTTTCCAACTCCATTAAAACTGTCTTCTCTGTTAATCTAGAAGTATTTGGTCTCCAAAAACCTTGTCCTGCCACCCTATGGGGAGGAGATTCAAATTTAAAACCAATTAGACAATGATCTGAGGTTTCAATGGGTATTACCATAGTCATAGTAATTTGTAAAGTTTTTTTTTACGAAAAGAAAATCAATTTTAGACAATAATAATCCTTTAAAGAAGGTCGGTTTCATAGATCGTGACCCTGCATGATGTACATCTTTAAGATCCGCTTGTGAAAGCAATTGTTTCAAAAAGAATTCATCACAATAATGTTTCTTTGTAGAAGGTTTTTCTAAACCATTAATATTAAAATCCACACCAAGAATCACCTGGCGTTTAGAATATAAATAAGGTTGTATCTTTTTTAATAAATCAGTACGCTGGGTTTTAATTTGAGGGTTGTAAATATTCAGTAACTGAAGATGCAACCCTTTTAATTCAATATCTAACAAGCATGCCCATCCTGGTTCGATTTCTACCAACCTATGCACAAAAAATTCTGTAGTAGCAAAGCAAAAACCCAAACCACTACATGGGTCTGTGCTCGGAGACCAAAAGGAGGTTCCCCATCCCCAATCTTTCATGGCTTGTGCAATATCACTATTCCTGTGTAATCTAGTGTCTTGTAATAAAATAATGTCATAATGTAAAGCTTGTAAAATGCCAAAAGTCGTTTGTCATCATTTCCCTAATTTTATACTGTTAATGTTCAAACTAGCTATCTGTAAACTCATGCCTTCATGGAGGGCTTTTTTTTGGGCTTCCCACTAGATCTGGTTACTCTTTTATGATTCGAGGGGGTACGAAATGTTTTGGTTATGGGTGTCTCCTCCCTAACCTGTTCCTGAAGAGCTAGGCCATGTATCATGTCCCCTTTCTCAATTGATTGTTCTTGTTCCATTTGGTCTCCCCATGTGGTGAGATGAACAAATCTATTAGAAGTTGGTACTGGAGAAGGGGGGTTATGAACCTTATTTCCACTCTTTTTGCCAATTACCATGAAAGGCTCATTGTTTTGCAATGATTCAGAAGGTTTGGAACCTTCCCCAGGTATCTCTACATCTGAATCATCGAGATAAATACTACAAGGTGAACTTTGTGATAGAACACTTTGGGATCGTGTCGGTGAACCCTGAGGCATAACAAAGGGAGTTTCTTTCTCACCCAACCCTTCATTCGTAGGGACCAGAGGTGTCTTCCTTCCCTTGTGCAAGGTATCTTGTAAGCTAGAAGTGGAGAGGGAGCCCTCTCTCCTTGCTATATGTCTAGACATAGGGATATGTCCAGCCCCTCTCCCTCTGCGTCTCCCCTCAAGTTATCAAACCCTTCAACCCCTAGGGGATCCATAAAAGAAAGTTTAGCTGTATTTAAAAAAAATACTCCTGATCTGAAGCTTCATCTCTATCATACGTTGCCCATGGGCATGTAGTAAAGGAATGTTCTGCATCTCCACACAAATTGCATACAGGAGAGGCCTCACAGTGTGTAGCCACATGACCAAAAACCCCACAGTTATAATATCTTACTTTATCACAATCAGTGTTCAAATGAGAGAGAGACACACACTTATAGCAACTTTTAGGTTGTCCTGCATAAAAAATAATCCCTCTATCTCTCCCCCCCCAAAAAGAACTGGGCAAATGTTGAATTCCTGTATCATTGTGATGTAATTGTACCCTTAAATTCCAGCCACCAGTCCATAACCCATTGTCATCTATGATAGGTTTAGGTTTCTCAAACAATGTGCATCTTTGTTCCAGCCAGTATTGCTATATTGGCCACGTTAACCCCCTCATTACGGAAGAGTACCGTTATCATCTTGATGGTGGGTTTAGTGATGGAGATTACCAAAAAATCCTTCCATATATCTTGGTCTTTAACTCCATAGTACAGTCTCCAAAACTTGTCCAGTAGTTGCATAGTGCAAAAACTCAGATCATAATTATGATCCCCTGATTCATGTATAAATGCATATACATCTGCTGGAACAAATCCAGAACTGTCTAGTATCAAGATTTTTCCCACCCAAATCCTATCTGGAACCATTGATGTTTTCCCTTTATATGGCAAACAAACTAAAAATTTTCACTTAGCTTCTGCAGCTGGTTGCCGAAACAGACCAGCATAAGTTTTAGTTTGTTCAGGTGGGACCAACTTTGCCCCATTAAAAGTTCCATCCAATTTTTCTGCTGAAATAGTCCCATAAACATTATAAAACTTAGTGCCTTTCCCATTTTGAAGATCTGCTTCATCATTCTGCAACTGTGGTACACTCACCTCTGGCTGCTGAGAAATGTTTTTAACTGCATTAGGCGGCAGGTCTTCAGCATCTGTCGCATTACTTTATTTTAAATCTCCACCTCATTCTCGAACTTGTGCTATGAATGCCTTCTCTTGCTGTGATCCAGCAGAAGGATCCATGTCACTGATCTCAGTGTGGTGCACAACACCCGGCAGCAGAAAATCTGGATCTAGAATCCATATGCCATTTTGTTGTAACCAGCCAGCTCATTGTAACACTTCACCCATAGACCACGTTTCTTCTGTTACCTTTTCATTCTCATGCAAAGAAACCTGTGAGCCATTTGTTAAAGTTTCTATCTGTGTCATTTTAGGTAGAGAAACCTCAAGAGTATTTACAGGCAATCTTTGGTGCCCCATACAAGGCGGGCTTGCCATAGATCTCTTCCTTTTTTTCTCCTCCTCTAAATGTTTTTGGCATATCCCATAATCTTTCTCTGCCTGAGAAATTAAATCCAATAATGCTGCTTTTTCTTTTCCTATTCAGTATTCAAGGTATATTACTCAGTAATCATCATATCAATCTCTGTAATCTCCAAGGTCTGATCCCCTAACTCCACAGCAATATCTTGTTTGTCATTTGAATCTATACCAATCATTCCTGTTGGTGATTCAACCAAGAGCTCTGGAGCTCCAGGGACAGAACTTCTCCCCTCCACCTCCTCCATCGAAATGTGGACCTCCATCTTCCTGCAGCACAACAGTGCCCCTGAGAAAGAGTAGGGGAAGTTTATTAAACAAAAGAAACATAACATCACAAGTTAAATTAGAGTACAGTGAATAGAGAACCAAAAAAATCAGAAAATTCAAAAGAGTATACAAAAACATAAAATAATGAAGAATACAATATGGTGTTAAACAAAAAGTATTTCCATAATTTAACAACTTTATCCCATGGAAACCTACATTCATCATTCTCTTTAACGCATAATAATCCTGCCTGAATTTGTGAAATAATAGTGACATTCAGCACTTGCTGTTGCTGCAAAACATATTGACAGTGAGCCTGCCATAATAAATACTGAACATAGGCAAAAAATACAATTAATGTGCTTTTATGATATTTTGTCCATACACCTGTGTAATCTCTCAGAATCAAAGTATGATAGGAAATAAGAGTTAGAAAAGGCATGTTCTAGTGATTTGCTGCATCATGCCAAAACTGCTTACTATGAGGACAATCAATAAAAAAATCTAACATACTTTCTTCTATATTGGGGCATGTAAGCCTGGGGCAATATCTATCTGTCTGTGGTTTATATTTAAAATGTCCCCATACCCCTAATCAACCTTGAGCAGAAATCCAAACAATGTCCCAAATATGAACAGGGAGCCTAAAATCCATAAGTCTGTGTAAAGCAAATATCATTTAGTGGGAACACAATCAGGAAAAGAAGATAAATCTGCTGTGCATCATAAACTACATAAGAATAAAATGATTTTCTATCTAGAGACAGTAATTTTTGAAATGGTATTTTCCTTTGCTGCATCTTTTTAATAATAGAAATACTGTATGAAGGAAGAGAATCAGAAATCAGTGTTTTTGGAGGCAAAAGCATACGTTTTGTAAAATAACGATTCCAAAAAAATTGAGACCACAATTGCCATATCAAAGTGGCAGAGCTCCATAAATAATTAAAAGAATTAAAAAAAATAAAGGGAATGATAAAAAACAATAGGGTTTATCACATGTAAGCCACCCTTTTTAACAGGTAAATAGGTAAATGTCCCTTTTTACCGGATTCAATCTATTGCCCCATACCATTTGAAAGAATAAACTAAAAATTCTGGTTTCTAAATTAACTGGAGGGGGTGCAGATAACTTAAAAAAAGAAAAACAGGCAATAATAATTTCTTAATGATCATAATACATTTTTTTCCAAACTTCCATTGTTTCCACATACTAACTTTGGACTCACCAACTAGCAACTGCTGTTCCCAGTTATAGGTGGCCAAATCCCCATGTCCAAACTAAACACCCAAGATTTTTTGAGGAATGGAGACAAGAGGAATATCCAAACTTTCCAATGTCTCAGTCTTTGTGTGATCTAGAGAGAAAAGAAAACTTTTTCCTTTGTTAAGGCCTGCCACAGAGTTTTGCCCACAACAATGAAATATTTTTAGGGCCTGTTTTAAAGAACTAATATCTTGCACTAATAATGTAACATCATCAACCTAAGCTGTGATCTTCTTGGGTGGTAACAAAGGAGAGGGAGCTATACCAATATTACTGTGATCCCATTGTATTCGTCGAATTACTGGATCAAGAGCGAAAATGTATAAGAGAGGGCTTAAAGGACATCCCTGCCTAACACCTCTATTGAGTTGGACATCAGAACCAAAAACCCCATTAACAGTGGGAATTATAGTAGCATTAGTGTATAACAAAGTGATCCATTGTACTAATTGCTGAGGAATACCATATTTTAATAAAAAATCAAAAAGATACCCATGCCTAACTCGATCAAAAGCCTTGGTCTGATCTAAAGTCACCACACAACCTGAAATATTGCCCAGTTTACCAGCCTCAAAAAGTTCTCTTAAAATATATAAATTATATTGCATTTTCCGATTAGGAATCGCACAGGTCTGGGCTGGATGAATAAGAGAATCAGCAACCTGCAATTTTCTATAATTATTTTTGCTGGGATCTTATAGTCACTATTCAGGAGACTTAAAGGTCTCCAGTTAGAAAACATCATTTTATCTCCTTTTTTATATAAAAAATTAAGAAGAGAAGTACTAAATCTGGAAAATTGTGAAGTGGAGGTCAACATAAAATTAAAAACTAATGGCAAAAAATAACTCATATGAGAAATAAGTTTTATAAAAATCATTAGGAATGCCATCAATTGCAGGGGACATCCCCATACTAAGTTGTTTTATCACTACTTCCACTTCTTGTGAAGAGAGGGTTTCTATCAGACATTGTTTCATGGAGTCCTCTACTTGTGGAAATGGTGCAAAAAAAAATCTGAAAGGGCTGTAGTAGGTGCAAAGGTATCACTAAATGTGGTAGTAACAAATTGTTATGCAACTGACAACATTTCCAATTCAGTGGAAACTATATTACCATCAGTTTTAAGGAGACTTGTGGTTAAGGTTTTGTCTAATCTCTGTTTACATACCTGATATGGGTCTGATGCAGGACAGTTCTTCATTCCATATCTGAATTCCATTTAAAATGATTTAGCCTATCATATTGATAATTTTTCATCTGTTTTTAAATTTCCAGAATTTGGGACTTAAATTTCACATTACCATGGGGAGGAAAATACATTAATTTATACAATTGATTTCTAAGTTGTAAATAATGTAGAAATTCAGAATTAGCCTTTCTCTGACCAAAACTAAGTAAGAAGTGTTTCAAGTCTAATTTCGTATCTACCCACCAATCATAAATGTTATCATGGAGGCATATAGTAGAATTTCTAGCTTCAAAAAACCTCTATGTGAAGGGCACAGTCTGGTGAATCCAAAAGTGACATATTTAACCGCCACCATTGTATAACAGAAAAAACTTTAGTAGGAACAGCAGATAAACTAAAGGTACATAAAAGAAGTCGATGATCTGAAAATTCAGTAGGCCTGGCAACACTAAAGAGAGGCTTAATATGTTTAGAGACAAAAAAACACATCTATTCGTGTAGCATAATTGTGCCTATATGTATCTCCACTATCAGTTTTATGTAGAAATCTATAACAGTCCAATAACCCAGCATCTGAAAAAATGTGATTTAATGCATGAGAATCACAATACATTTTTTTTGTACATCTCCCATAAATTTGATAGCAATATCACAATTAAAATCCCCAACAAATATAATATGTTTCTTAGTATATAAAAAAAGGTTTTATGTTCTAAAATAATTCAATTCTTGCAGTTGTAACTTGTGGGGCATATAAATTAATATGGTAAAAAGAAAAATCCCCAAAACTGCAATCAAGAATTAGAGCTTGGCCAGGTTGTATATCTATAAGTCTAGAAATATGAAATTTGGTGGATTTAAATAGAATACCAATCCCATTGGCAGAATCTAATCCAAAAGACCAAAAAGAGGTCCTCACCGCCATCATTGTTTAGCTTGGTCAATATCATACAAGGAGGGTAGCCTAGTTTCCTGAATAAAAAGAATGTCTACAGTGAGGGAGTTGAAATAGGAGAATACAGATACCTGTTTCTTATAATGTTTTAGGCTGCAGACATTGTATGACCCAATCTGTAATGTAGCCATCTAAATTGCCAGGGAAATGAAGTCAATGCCCTTCTTTTTGACTAAGACTAGCTTTCCTCTTCTTTCATTTTTCCCCTTCTTGTCTTTAGATAATTAGTAGATTTACTATCCTCGTCCTCGGTGACCAGTTCAGATCTATGTAAAGTGTCAGATTCAAGATCTGAATCCCCTAAATCATCTTGTAGGGGTGAAAAAAGATTCTACGTGGGTAAAGAAAGTGGAGCAGATTGCCTAAGAGAGGCCCTGGTAAATCTGTTATTTTTAACAGTTTCAAATATGGTGGAGGGGCATAGAAACAACAGCAGATTGTTCTTTCACAGTGGAAGGATCTACAGAAGAAGTAATGACAGGAAGATCAGGACTATCCTCCTGTTGAGCAGCCAGGGTGGGCCTATCCTGTAAAGGAATGGCTCCAGTCACTACAGAATAATGTGAAATGAAAGAATCCTTAGGAGGCATCTCCTCATCTTGTGGATTAAACGGGGTAGGAAAATGAGAATCCCTCCTTTTCTCCAGGGCTTTATTAACTAAATCATCCTGATCCCACCCTTCTGTCTTATTACGTTTAGCCCAAGGGCATTGATGAAAACCATGTCCCTTTTTCATCACATAAGTTACACTGAAAGATGTTTTCACACAAATCCACCGAATGTCCATACCCCCTACATAATGAGCACTTGAGCGTGTCACAAAAGCTGCTAATATGAGTCTTAGCCCCACATTGATAGCAAGCCCTCGGTTGTCCTCCATAAAAGCATACCCCTCTATCTTTCCCTAAAAAGAAACTATTGGGTAAATGAATAATGTCAGAATTAACTTGAAACAGTTTCACTTTAAATTTCCACCCCCCCCGGCCCAAATCCCTTGTAAATGAAGAATGGCTTCAGGGGTCCTAGAAAATCACGATGATTCTGAAGCCAATAATAGATATCACTGACATTGACCCCTTCATTGCGAAACATGATAGTGATACGTCTAATTTGTGGCTTTGTAAGAGGAATTGCGTAAAAGGGGGTCCAGAGAGGGGTAGACTTTAGAGTTGAATACTTATCTCAGAATTTTTCTTAGCTGTTATTGTGTTTAAAACTTATATCAAAAGAGTCCTCACCTGAAATATGAATTAGGGCATAAATATCAGCAGGAAAAAAGGGCATAGAGCCCCTCAAAAGCTGTTTAGCAACATAATATCTGTCTGGGTGCTCAACAAGCCCACCCCTATATCGTAATCTTACTGCATTACATCTAGGTGCTTGATCAAGCTTATTTTTAAACAATTCAGACATAGGTACTTGATTAGAAGTTCTTGATTTTGGTCTTTCAAAGTTCGGTTTCTCATAACCTTTCTTCCCCTTTCCATCATCCCCACCCTGTCCTGAGGATGTGCTCGGCCTACACGAGGACGCAGCCCGATCCTCAATTGGATGCGCATCAATAAGTAAGGCCTTAATGGAATCAAAGTGTTCTGTACCTGAGCTCATGGTAGAATCCTCGGTGGCATGCTTTGAAGAGGTAAGATCAGTAGAAGGAACATTCCCCCAGTCCGGATCCGGGATCCAGTGTCCTGCAGGTGTACGCTTCCAGCCAGAAGTCTGAAGTGCCTCATCTGCCGACCAGTCTTAAAGAAAGTCCCCAGAGTTCGGTCGCAGTCTGAATTGCCATTGAACAACTTGCAACGTAGAACAAGGTGCCTTAGAAGGAGGAGGAGGAGCAAATTCCCTAGCGTGCTGCTGCTGCTCTGACGTAGCACCCGGAAGTCCCGGCTGTGTGATAGGAATAATCTTTTCCGAAGGCAAGTCATTCAAAACAGAGTTGAGAGAAAAATGTTGTGCTCCTGAAGAATCTGAAAACAACAAACCCGCTGTAGTAGGTTCATCAGATTCAGAAGCTTTCTCCAGAACTGGTTGTCTGCCGATATTCTCCTGCAAGTTCTGTTGTAAGTCCGGGACAATAAGCAAAGGTACATTTTCCTCTAGTGTGAAAGGCACAGAATCCTTAGTAAAGACAGCAATCTCCATAGGAGTCTCAGATGAATCCAGCAATATGTCCTGCTTCATCAGAGGTTGAGCACAGTCTGCCATCTAGCAGAAAACTGTCAACACCTCCCCCTACTGACAACAATGCAGTAGGGGAATTTTCCCAGTGTCTTGGCCAAATTTCCCTCATTCACTAAAAATACCACCAACAGCTTAAACTGGTTCAAGATCAGTTGGCATTCATCTGTATCCCCCTTCCCCGGGTTGTGCCTGAAAATAGGCAGGATTTGTCTAGTGCACTTACCTGGTCAACAAAAATGAAATAAATAAAATTAATAAATTTCCCTACCTATTGGATAAGCTGCAGATCCTAGTTAACCAACAGCCTAATTCCTCCTACCCACCACTAGAATTGCCTTTATGTCAGTCCCATGAATTCCTGAATTCCCCCACTGTTTTTGACCCCACAGCCTCTTCAGGAAGGCCTTTCCATGCATTCACCATCCGCTCCATGAAAAAATACTTCCTCATATTGCCCCTGAGTTGTTCCCCCTCTATCTTCAAATTGTGCCCCCTTGTTCTTGCACATCTCTTTTTCTGAAAGATGCTACCCTCTTGGACTTTGTTGATTCCATTGAGGTAATTAGATGTTTCTATCATGTCACCCCACTCCCTCCTTTCCTCTAGGATATACATATTAAACTCTTTTAGTCTCTCTTCATATGGCTTCTGGTGCAGACCCTGCACCATTTCAATTGACCTCCTGTGGACTGCCTCCATCCTATCTATGTCCTTGCAGAGATGGGGTCTCCAAAATTGCACACAGAATTCCAGATGGAGTCTCACCAACTGTCTGTACAGAGGGATAACAACTTCCTGTTTTGTACTGGTGATGCCTCTCCCTATGCATTCCTGTATCCCCCAGCCCTCCTTACTATCTTCTTACATTGCTTGCCTACCTTTAAGTCATCTGATATGACTACCTCCAGATCCCTTTCCATTTTTGTTTTTGTTAGTACCTCCACCCACATTGTGTACTCCTCCCCTGGGTTTTCATTTCCCAGGTGCATTACTTTGCACTTCTTTGCATTGAATCTAAGCTGCCATACTTTTGACCATTCCTCCAACTTTGCCATGTCCCTTCTCATCCTTTCCATCCCCCTTGTGTATCAACCCTGTTGCAGACTTTGTGTTGTCTAAAAAGAGGCATACTTTCCCTTCCAGTCCCTCTGTAATGTCACTTACAAAGACATTAAAGAGGACCGGTCCCAGTACTGAACCCTGCAGTACCCCACTAGTAAACCCTCTTTCTTTGGAGTGGACTCCATTTACTATTACCTTCTTCGTCCTGTTACCCAGCCAGTGTTTTACCCAGGCTACAACCCTGGGACTAACTCCCAGGCTGGCTAACTTGTTTATTAATCTCTTGTTGTGCACTTTGTCAAATACCATGTTAAAGTCTAGGTAGACAATGTCCACAGCCCTCCCCTTGGTCTACTACTTTGGTCACCAATTCAAAGAAATAGATTAGGTTCATCTGACATGACCTTCCCGCTGTGAATCCATGCTGCTTTGGGTCCTGTGCCCCACTGGCCTCTAGGTACTCAACAATTCTTTCCTTCAGAAGAGATTCCATCATTTTCCCTACCACGGAGGTCAAACTAACAGGTCAGTAGATTCCTGCCTATGTCTTGTTCCCACTTTTGTGAAGGGGAATCACATCTGCCCTCCTCCAGTCCTCAGGTACCACACCATCTTCCTATGATTTAACATAGAAACATAGAAGCTGATGGCAGATAAGGACCACAAGGCCCATCCAGTCTGCCCAGTTCTTTTTCTACCTTATGAATGTGGTATCGGCATTTGCTCTGTCAATGGCCTATCTATTCATACTTATCTGTATTGCTCCCTTATGCCTATCCCATGCCTGTTTGAAGCCCTGCACTGTATTCATATCCTCCACTTCCTGAGGTACGCCATTCCATGTATCCACCACCCCTTCCTCACATTACCACTTAATTGGCCTCCCTCTAATCTCATACTGTGTCCTCTTGTCCTGCTATTTTTCTTATATTGAAACATGTTAGAATCTTTCACCTTGTTAATATCCTTAAGGTGTTTAAATGTTTCAATCATATCACCTCTCTCTCTCGTTTGCTCTAGGGTATCCATATTGAGTTCCATTAATCTGTCCTCATATGTTTTCTGATGCAGTCCCTGCACCATTTTGGTTGCCCTTCTCTGGACTGCCTCAATTTGGTTAATATCCTTGTGAAGGTGTGGCCTCCAGTACTGCACACAGTACTCCAGATGGGGCCTAATCAGTGTCTTGTAAAGAAGGGACTATCACCTCCCTCTTATGACTTATGATACCCCTACTAATACACCCCAACATCCCCTTAGCCTTACCTACTGCTTTAGTGGTCTGCTTGGATGATTTCAGGTAATCTGTGATGATGATGCCCTAGTCTATTTCTTTCCTTGTGTCTGTCAGCAACTCCCCTCCTAACCTATAGGTGGTTTCAGGGTTTCTCTTCCCTATGTGTATGATCTTGCACTTCTTTGCGTTAAACCCCATTTGACACTCTTCCAACCATTTTGCCAGTTTATCTAGATCTCTTTTCATTCTGCCCACCCCATCTGGATCATCTACTATGTTGTGATATTGGTGTCATCTGCAAACAGACAAACCTTACCCTCCAGTCCATCTGCAATGTCACTGATGAAGCTATTGAAGAGGACTGGCCCCTGGACTGATCCCTGAGGTACTCCACTTGTGACTTGCATCTCTTCTGACTGTATACCGTTTACCACTACTCTCTGTTTTCTGCCCATCTACCAGTTTGCCACCCAAGTGACCAACTTCTGACCCACATTGAGCCTACCCAGCTTATTAATTAATCTTCTATGTGGAACAGTATTGAAAGCTTTGCTGAAGTAACGGTAGGTGACATCAACTGCTCCCCCTTGGTCCACCACTCTGGTTAACCAGTCAAAGAAATCTATGAGATTAGTTTGACAGGACCTTCATGTTTTAAACCCATGCTGTCTTGGATCCTGTGCTCCTATGAATTCCAGGTGTTGCACTATCCTTTCCTTAACGAGTGCCTCCATAATCTTGCCCACTACTGAGGAAAGACTGACTGGTCTGTAGTTCCCTGCCTCCTCCCTGCTACCACTCTTGTGGAGCGGGATCACATGAGCCCTTCTCCAGTCTTCTGGGACCTCTCCTGTGCTCAGAGACTCACTAAACAGTTCTGATAATGGCTCTGCTAGTTCCACCCTTAGCTCCTTTAGTACCCTGGGATGTATGCCATCAGGTCCCATTGCCTTGTCCACCCTGAGCTTATCGAACGCTTGTAGGACCCTTTCTTTTCTGAAGGGACTAGTGCATACCTCCTTCTCCCCCCTGTGTCCATGGTGCTGAGCTGTGGGCCCTGCCCTACTCTCTCTTCAGCAAATACTGAGCAGAAGTATCTATTTAGGATAGATGCTTGTACATGGTGCTCCTCCTCACACGCCCCTTATCCCATTTGATCTTAGCAATGCCCCCTCTGGACTTTCTCCTTTCACTAATGTATCTATAGAAAGTCTTGTCACCTTCTTTTACTGTTTGTGCTAATGTTTCCTTGGTTTGGGCCTTTGCCTCCCTTAGTACCTTCCCTGCTTCTCTTAGGTAAGTTTGGTATGCCTTCCTATATTCATCCCACTTCGTTCCCTTATATTTCCTGAAGGCCAGCCTTTTGGCTCTGACCTTTTCTGCTACTGTTCTTGAGAACCAAAGTGGTTTCCTTCTTCTTTTGCACTTCCTTTTCTCTCTAACACAATGGGATGTTGCTTCAAGTATTGCATCCTTAATACTTACCCACTTTGTCTGTACCGCCTCATCTGTATTTCTTCTTGCCAGGACTAGCTTAACTCTGTTGGCCATCTTATCAAATTCAGCTCCTCAAAAGTCCCATATTTTTGCCTTGGAATGGGATGATTTAGTTCTAGTGGCCAACTTGAACCATACCATGTGATTGCCACTGGCCCCCAGGTGACCTTCTACCTGGAGGTCTGTGATCCTTTCCCTGTTAGTCAGTAGTAGATCTAGAATAGCCCTGTCTCTTGTGGGTTGTTGTAACAGTTGTTTGATGCCATCCCCCTGCAGGGAATCCACTATGTGTCTAGTTCTGGTAGAAGTTCCTGCTGGTATTGACCAATCTGTATCTGGCATGTTGAAGTCTCCCATTATTAGAACCTCCCCTTAGCTATAATGTTTTGGATAACTTCTAACAGTAATGTGTCTATGTCCTCCCCCTGGTCTGGAGGCCTGTAGACAACCCCAGTTCGTATGGCTGTCCCATTTCTTGTTTCCAGGGTGACCCACAGTTCTTCTGGCTCCTTATGTGTATTCTGAATTTCTGTAGCTTTGATATTTTCATTGACATAAAGGGCCACTCCACCCATCTTTTTTGCACCTTGGTCTCTTCTGAACAGTTCATAGCCGGGTACTGAAGTCTTCCAAGTGTAGTTACTGGTGAACCGTGTCTCGCTAATGGCTATCATGTCCAGTTTAACCTTTGTCAGTATTGCCTTCAGGTCTGGGATCTTGTTTCCCAGACTGTGAGCATTATGTACATGATTTTCCACTGCCAGATTTTGGTGTGTTGTTAAAAAGGGTAGTCAGTGGTGTCACTAGTTCTACCCTTAGTTCTTTTAAAATTCAGGTGTGAATCCCATCAGACCCCATTGCTTTGTCCACCTTCAGTTTTAGGAGTTCTTTCAGGACCCTTTCTTCTGTGACTGGACTGGTAACGACCCCCCTATCCAGAGTGCTTCTATTCTTTGGTTTAAGTACCTCCCCCTCCTCTTCTTTTGTGAATACTAAGCAGAAGCATTAGTTCAGTATCTCTGCTTTTTCACTGTCACCTTCTGCCACCCCCCTTCCCTTTATTAAGCCTCACTATCCCTCCATTGGTCTTTCTTTGCTCCTAATGCACCTATAAAATGTTTTATCCCCATTCTTAACTGAGTTGGCTATCTTTTCCTCAGTTTGTCCCTTTGCTATTCTGACTGCCTTCCCTGCTTCCTTCTGCTTTAACTGGTACAGTTCTCTGGCCTGCTCTGTATGTGTTTCCTTATACTTCCTGAATGCTACCTTTTTAACCCTAACCTTCCCCACCACCTGCTTTGAGAACCACAATGGTTTTTTCCTTCATTTTGTTTTGTTGATTTGCTTCACACAAAGGCTTGTTGCCTCTATGATGGCTGTTTCTGATTTTTCCCCATTGTTTCTCCACCCCTCCTTCTTGCCCATTTGCTAGTGCTTTTCTGAGTGACACAATAGACATGGACCTATTGGCTCAGGTCCTCAAGGAACTTGCCCTTATTATTACTTAACTTTGCAACTTTTCCATGATATATTCACAGTATTCACAGTTCTCTGCAGCCTGGAAAACCACACCAGTTACTCCTATACTTAAAAATGGTGACCATTCAAAACTGACAAATTATAGGCCAGTATCTGTCCTCTATCCCCTGTTCAAGGCCCTTAAATTATGTCAGACTGATTTGTCATCTATTTGGGGGAGTATAAAATCAATGCACACAATAACATGTATTTAGGAAGCTTCATAGCGCTAGCACTGCCCTTATTGAGTACATCAACTACTTGGATCAGGCCATTTACGGTGGTCTCATGGTGGGAGCAATCTATTTTGAACTGTCAAAAGCATTCAACCTTACCAACCATAAGTTCCTATTTAGCAAGCTCCTCTGACTTTGTCTCTCTCCAGACACGGTAGACTGGTTTCAAAACAATCTCACTGACCCTACACAATGGGTAAAAATTGATGACTGTCTCTAAGATACCAGGATTGTCTCTCTGGGTGTGCCACAAGGCTCAATGCTTGGCCCCCTCCTCTTTGGGCAGTTCATAAACAGCCTCTCAGATGCTTGCCAGATATATAAACTGTGCATCTACACTGTACATCATATACAGCAGCTGTGAACACAAGGACAAAATCTGTGCTGACCTTCAAAATGACTTTGAGGCATTGGAGAAATGGTTTGTATACAACAAACTGGTCTTAAACTACAAAATAAAAAAAAATCCTAAGACCATGTTGTTCTCAGGACCACAGAGAAAAAAAAAGGTCTCCCCTAGATATCAACAATGATCAACATTGATAAAGGGATCAATCTAGAGCAGTATAGAGCAGTATTTACGTGTCATGCTGGATGACGCTGTATCAATCTCTCCTCATGTTGATCATATTTTCAGCACTGCGAATAGAAAATTAGGATCACTGTACAGGAATTGCATGAACTTCACCACTGAATCCAGGCATCTTGTAATGTCCAACATGGTTTGTGGACTACAAGAGTGCGAATATTTTTAGATGGAGTCCTGAGAGGAAAAGAAGAGGAAGAGTTAAAAGCAGAAGTAGGGGCAGATCAGGAAGTAAAAACCACAGACAGAATACAAATCACCTGGACAAAGAGAAAGTCACCAAACAAGTTACAGTAGTGAACTCATCAAACTCTGATAAAAGCTCCAAATCAAAAAAATGCAGACAGGCCTATCCAATTTAAGGGCAGAACAAAGGAAACCGAGAGACAAACCCAGAAAAAAGACCCAAAGAGGTAAAAGAGAAGGAAGAAAGTATAGCCACAAAAGAAACAATGAGAGGGGGAAAAAACATTGAACTGTGAACAATAAATCTCTTCACAGCACAGTTTACCAAAGAAGAAAACTCTCTTAAAAAAGATCTGAACTTTGTACCGACCTTGAGAAAAAAACAAGTTTCAAATATATGTTGATCTGTACGGATTTTTTTTTAGTTAAATTAAGGTTCTTTTTTGGAACCTCTGCAAGAGAAACTTATAGAACAGACTAAATGGGATTTTTGGAGAAACTAATCAATCAGGACCAAGAAGACATGGATGACATCATTACTGCCATAGAGGAATACATCTCACAGCAGACGCTGACAAGGGATTTGAACTTGGTTCTTACAGAAGGGTGCAAAGACAGGGTGCACCTGGACATTCTGAATGCACTTTGGGATGAAAATATGAATAGCATTACAGTTGAGGGTGACCATGTTACCAAGTTTAATAAAATTAGAAAAACAAAATTGAGCTAAATCTGAATTCTGTTTAGAAGTACACAATAACACCATAAATGTATACAAAATAAAGTGGTAACAAAGGTAAAAAGAGATTTTAAATCTCGATAGAGGTCCCCACTGGCACAAGATGACCCTCACTAAAAACAAGCTTTAGAAAACCTATCAGTAAGGAAAGAAATTGCTGAAAAAACAGTAGATAATGGATGTAATGTGGTAGTGCTGGATAAAGACCAATACAAACACATGGTGGATGCTCTCCTTTCTGATGAAAGTAATTACAAATAACTGGGAGGCAACTCAAATAATATATCCAAAAAGGAGTAACTGGGTTTGATCCATATGAGGGTATTAGATGGTTCCATTACAGATAAAAAATTGAAACATTTATGGTGTGAAAAATTCAGTACTGCCCGCATTCTATGCCTTACCTAAAATCCATAAAAATAAGATGGATCCACCAGGGAGGCAAATTGCCTCGAGCATAGGATCCTTTATGGAAAACCTATCTGAGTTCATAGACTGCTTTCTACAAACACGTTGACTAGCCAACCATCACATTTTAAAGACACTGGGGACACACTTAACAAACTTACAAAACTGAAATGACAAGATAACTTTCTATGGCTGAGTACTGATGGGGGGCACTGTACACTTCAATATGACACATTGATGATACTGGAGCATGTAGATATTTTCTGGGAAAACATCCTTTCCAGACAGCCATTCCAGTAAATTTCCTGACCCAAGTCTTTTATTTTGGCCTGAATTTTTTAAATCTGAACAACATTTCTACTTTCAAATCTGTAGAACAGCTATGGGGGCTTCCATGGCCCCTGTATATGCAAATCTTTTTTAGGATTATCCACAGTCAGAACAGCAACCCATTTTTCAAGAACATAAAAAGCATGGTTCTGTTATTAAAATCATAAACAGCCACTTTTTAAGCAGTGATGAGAGAATTCACCTTTTTGGAGAAACACCTTTTAGCCCTTCTACTTCTCCTAGTAGGTGATGTTGAGCTAAATCCTGGCCTGGCTAGCCCTACCACCACCCCTACAGGCCTTTCCTAAAGGCTTGTGGATCTTCAACATAAAAGCACGTAGTCTATTCCTCAAATTGGATGAGCTAAAAGTGTGGGTCCCTCAACACTACCCTGACATACTTTACATATCTGAAACATGGTTGTCCTCCCATATCCCTAACTCCCAGCTGGCCCTTCCAGACTTTATTCTCTATCAGCAAGACCATGGAAAATGTGAAGGTGGTGTGGATATATGCTTCCACAGTTCCTTAAAATGCACTATGTTCCACCGTGAAGCTACCCCTAACTTTCACGGATTCCTTCTAGCAAATCTAGCTTTCCCAGCTTCCTCACCCCTTTTTGTGGGGGTTTTATATGCCTCCCCAACCCCCCTCCTCCCTTATCTCCTATATCTCCGCAGTCTCCACCCTAGCTTCAGCAGGCAAATTTATCCTTCTCGGTGACTTTAATCTCAACTCGCTCTCTCCCTTGTCACTTAACCCATGTCACCAGATCGAAGCTCTAAACCTCATCCAGCTGATCAAAGAGCCCACCTGTCCCAACCCCAGATATCATACTCATTCCCTGCTGGACTGGGTGCTCTCAATCCACCCTCACAGTATCTGCTCTGCCAGTACCTTATCCAACATGCTCAGCAACCACTGCTTAACCTTTTGTGTTAGGATGACTAGACCTCCCTCCACCCCCCAAAAATATATCCAGTACTGTCTCCTCAAACTCCTTGATGTGTGTAAACTACTTCTCAAACTGGTCCCTTGTCTTCTCCTCCTACTCAGTTGACATTGCTCTTGTTCACTTCACATCTATCGTCTTAAAAGTCTGGAATGCCCATGCCCCACTTAAAATCATATGAGTAAAGTGCAGCAGCAACTCTTGGATCACCCCTGATATTTTAGCCATGTGCAGGGCACACGATCTCACTTGGCACTGCTTTAAATCCTCTGGAAACCAGGCCTCCCTACAAGCCTTTCATGCCCTCTGCAACAGTTGTACCAACAGTATCCACTGTGCCAAATATGACTTCTTTAAGGCATGTTTGCACCCTTCGGATATTACCCTTTCCTCCTTCCGTCAGGATCTCTGCTCGCTCCTGCACCCCCCTGCTGAATCCCCTCCTCCCTCTATTCACAAGGCAGTTTCACTAATCTCTGACCACTCCCTTGTTGCTGTGACTCTAAATAAGTTTTTCACATTTTGTGCCATTTCCCAGGAACCCCCCCTACTTCTCCACCCTGCACCCGCCAATCCCCCTCACAGACTTCCAGTTTTCAACTATCGCCAATTTCACCATCAGAAGTTCTAAGAGCTTTTGACTCACTTAATCCTATCCATCCAAGCCATCCAATCCCCCTTCAAAGTGATCTCACAGTGGCCACAGACTGGTTCCATGCTAACTGCCTAAAGCAGAATATAAAAAAAATGTAACCATGACCTTTGGTTCCAAACAAACACTCACCAGACTTCCCACCTTCCCAGTCTTCTTCCCTGCTACCAAACCCCCCTAGACAATGTCCCCAATTACTAGTACCTAGGGGTCTGGTTCAATCCCTCCCTTGACTTCTCTTCCCACTTTAGTGCTCTACGCTCCAAGCTACTCCCTAAACTTGGGATACTATATCGCCATAAAGCCAGTCTCTCGCTTTCTGTGAGACATGATCTTATGGTCAAATGGATCCTCCTGGCTTTTGACTACAGGGACATAGTTTACAGTGCTGCCCCAGCCACTTACCTTGACAAAGTTGATGTCCTGTTTCATGCCTTCTGCAGGTTTGTCTCTAACTCCCCCTTATTAACCCACCACTGTGACCTATAATCCTTCCTTACTTTCAGTCCCTTGCTCAGAGAAGCTGATCACGCTGTTTCACCTTTATTGCTAAATAGTGATTTGGAACCCTTCCACCCTACCTAGCTTCCCTCCTAAATCCTGCTAACCCCTCATCCTAGAACTCGCGGTCGAACTGTGCCCGCACTTTTTCCCCTTCCTAATGTATGCACATCAGCCGGCAAACTTTCCTTCTCCCATAGACTTCCTTCCTTCTGGAATAGTGTTCCCCTCTAAATCTGTCTTTCTCCCTCCTTCCCTGCCCTTAAGCATCTACTGAAACCTTCCCCTACTACGTCTTCTGTCTAATGTGCTCCCTAGTACTCACTCATCCCTGTTTCATTCTTCATCTTGACTCATTGTATATACCGTAACCATGTAACTATTGTTCTGTATTTATTAGACATTCTTCATTGTATAAAGTATTCCTTTTTCTGAATATATTTCTACATTTTGCAACAACTTTATTAACAATGATGTATCTTAATCCTCTGTACCCCGTCCCACGGGTCGCACCTGGAAACAAGCTTCTACTCATGGTGCCTTTCCCAGTTACCAACTTTTAAATAAACAAATAAATAATATCATCTTTAGTGGATCCTGGGACCTCTGAGAAATTCACAATGGGTGATTGTTGGGTATACATGATATGAGCTCTCTCTTACTATGTCATGCTTCTAAAACTTTACATACGTTTTGAATCACCTAGCTTATGCTACAGATCTAAACTTGTCTAAGATAAGGAATATAATGAGCAGAACGTAAACTGACATTTTTTGTAATAGCTTATGTAACTACTACATTTTTTTTTTGTTTGTTTGTTAAATAATTTAATAAGTGATATCACCAATATGGGACTAGTTAAAGAATGTTAAGTCTCTGGGACCCTGCCTCCTGACTAAGCCTTGACTAGCAAAGCACTGGCCAGCCTTTTTCAGGTGACTGGCTGATGTTCTAGTCTGCAACTTGTATGTCCAAGCTGACAACATTACATTTTTAAAGCAAAGAACTATAGCCTGGAATGTATTGCCTGGCACTTTAATTTTATAAATATGCCCATGATCGGGCTGGACACTGTCCACTGGACCACCAGGGATATTGGACCTTTAATTCTATTCATATGCCTGCGATCGGGCTGGGAGCGGTCCACTGGACCACTTGGGATATTGGACCTTTACTTTATACATATGCCCGCGATCAGGCTGGGAGCGGTCCACTGGACCACCAGGGATATAGGACCTTTAATTCTATACATATACCCTTGATCGGGCAGTGGGGCACTTTGCCGCTTGTGCAGGGGGCGTCGGTCCCCGACGGCTGCAGCCTGGCAGAGCACCAGGAGCAAGTCGCCGGGGATCGGCGCACCTGCATGGAAATGGGATCATGATGACATGCAAATGGCCCCATTTGCACCTTGCATGCATTATGGCCCCATTTGCATGTGCACTTTTGAATATCGTGGGTGATGCGCCTAGTGCAGCGGCACTTGCGCTAGCGCATCCCCCTGACCCTCTCTGGCCACTTGCGCTGGTGCAGTGCCACTGCACCATGCACATTGTGGGTGGCCACACAGCAATATTCAGCAGTGCTGAGCCATGGCGCAGCACCATTGAATATCACCCTGTCAGTGCCCTGGCACATCCCAGTTGCGCTTGCACCCAGGCTTGCGCCACAGCCTGGCGCAGTCTGAATATCCCACCTACTGTATCCTTCACTGTCTATAAACTTTATATTGTTCAAATCTCTTATCTAATTCTTCCTATTTTCTGCCACAGACTATGTTCCTTACGAAGTTGCAGTTTTATGTATTCTTATTGTTTATTGTTATGTGTTGCTTCTCCTTAATGTAGAACCTTTGTAAATGAGCACTTGTGCTCAAAGTGTTTCCTGAATGACTAAATAAATAAACAAGACTGAAATGAATGCGACATTTAAAAAAAAGAAGAATCTAAATTTCAGTTTACTCTTTGGTTACAGTTAACAAAAGCAATCAGAAATAAAAATTCTGAAGAGTTCTGGTTACTAGTGGCTAAAGACAAATGCACACACTGTTTCTGTTGATGCTTATATACAGTTAGATTGCTGGGTAAAGCACTTCACAAATGTATACTACAGTAATATAGAAGAGAGTCATAATACAATAAATAATGTACTTTGAATTGATTTACAATCTGAATATGACCCTAAACCAGTAATTATTACAAAACAAGAGATTTTACATACAGTTAACAAAACAAAAGGTGAGCCGGCTAGCCAGTGCTGCCGCAAGGCGTTAGCTTGCAGGACCGACATCTCGGGTTAAGTGACAGACTCGGGAGTCAGAGGATCAGCCGGGGGGGGGAGAAGGATTGAGCATCCCAGGGACTGCTCTCCTTCTCCATGGGGTTGGGGGGAAGAGTGTCCAGCGCTATGCAGAACTCTGGCAGATGCTGAGGGTACCACTGCTGCCTCATGCAAGGGGGAGTGGTAGACTCTGGCATCATTGCATATCCCTATCCCCAGGAATCTCAGCATAATGGAAAAAACTTCCTGCTCCATTCATAACAGCCCCTGTCTCTGCTCCCACTGCAACTAATACCCACCAGGGGAGTCCCACTCCCAAGGTCCGACCCTGGGGTGTAAGGCAGAACAAGAGACCATGTTCTCAGGGGAGGGGGTGCCCACTTGGTGGTCCCTCCCAGGGGGGTAAGCCTGGGGATGGGGGAGCAGCGAGCTGGGCTGGGGGCTGAATCTTCCGGCTTGGGGGATGGAGGCCAGATCAAAAAAATATATTAAAAAAATAAAAAGCTGGCCCGGTGGAACTGAGGGTTGAGGCACTCGATGCCACAACTCGCACCACACCAGCAACCCAGGTTCAGAGGGGACTCGGGTAGTCAAAGGTTGGCAGGGGAGGAGGAGAAGATTGAGCATCCAGAGGATTGCACTTCTAACCTTGGAGGGAGGGGTGTCACACATTTCGGACATTGGTGACTCTCAGTGGTGACTGGGGGTACAGCAGCCTTTCTGGATCTCTGGCAGGGGATTATCTGGGGTGGCATTCCTGTGAGCATGTGCAGAAATGCACATGCTCAGGCTGAAATGCATTACATGTCTAAGCCAAAGGGGAGAGAGGAACAAAAAAGGAAATGCCCTGGCTGCCTGATAGGCAAAGGTGGGTCCAGTGGACAGCCCCCACACCCATAGCCTGATCCTTCCAGCCTGCATCTGGTTCTCCCTCTACTCCATGGTTGCTCCACTAGACTATGGACAGAGTGCCAGTAGGAGTCAGCAATCCCACCGGGGGGGGTCTCAGAGCCAGGGGGTTGGGCAATCAGAGGAAGCAAGGAGTGGAGCCACACCCAACCAGAGGTAAGACTGGGGACTTCAGGCAGGGTGGGAAAGGCTGATGCTGTGAGACCACACTGGAGAGAGTCCAGGTGGCCAGTGATGGGGAAGCATAAAGAAAATGTACAGAAAAGTTAACAAAGCAAATGCTAATAAAGCAGGTGGGCCAGATATAACACCGGTGATGTAATCAAACACTTTCCTGATTGGTGGATGTTTTTGCTATACTTTGCACATGATACAACATAGTTTCCTTCCAGAATCTTGGCAAGAAAACATTATTTATTTATGCACAAGAAAGGATACCTTAATGATCCACAGATGTACTAGCTAATAAGTTTAATTGATACAGCACAGATTTTTTTTTAGAATACTACTTAGTAGACTGGAATCATGGATAAAGGGAGTTAGTATTTTAGATGAAGCTGAAAATGATTTCTGTAAGGGATGCTCCACAATACAGCACAGTCAAGTTCAAAATCAACTAATTTTAAAGTATTTCAATGTCAAGAAGGGGGGGGATTTTCTTTGTTGCTATATAAACCTTTGCATGGCATTTGCCAGCATTAGTGGGAGGACCATGTGTCTATATTAACAAAATATGGTTTAGATAAACATTTTTTGGATATACCAATTAGACTTCATGAAAACACATGGTCCAATGTACAATACAATTTGTCAGGTGATCTTACTCCCCCAATTAGAGCTAACTTAGGAGTGAGACAGAGCTGAATTGTGATGCCTCTACTTTTTATTTTATGTATAAATACTGTTTTAGAACAAATCTATAACCACAATTTTCATTCTCCAAAAATTTATGATAGACAAATTTCTCTCTTAAGTTGTGCTAACAACATAATTCTGATCTCAATAACTCTTCTGGGGCTACAGCAGAAACTGAATATGTTTTCAAATGTATGTGAAACAAAATATCTCAAAATTAATATAAACAAAACACAAACTGTAGTATTTGGCACAAAAACTTTTCAACAAATAATATGGTTGAATCACTCACTACTAGATTCAGTTAACTACTGTGTTTACATAAGAGTTCATTTTGCAGCAAACACAGCTTGGAATATGCCTTTGATAAATGATTTCAACATCCAAAATGCATCAGGTGGGAAGAGCCATTGTCTGCTTGCGATTATGTTTTACTACGTTGGATTGTCATTTTAAATAAATGTACAACAAAGCTTACATTTCTGGAGATTGGTGTCCTTTCCTTGAAGAGGTGTTGAGTGCCTGACTTTTGAATCCTTTAAGTTTGTGATTGTGTCAGGAGCACAACCATCCCAGGGCAAACTCTCCTGTTTTTCTACTGCATCACTCACTAGTACAGTAGGTACAGTGAACTACTATGATTACTTGGGTATTCATTTTGTAGAAAACACAACTTGTAAAATGCATATAAAATACATAAACTTCAAGTAACAATCATCAACAGTTGGCATTAAGTGTTTTATAAAGTCCTATGGATGGCATTTAGTTCAAGGATCCCTAGTAGTAATAAATGTGACAATTATTAATGCAATAACATATGTTGCTGAAATTTGAGGCCTAACAGACTAGTCTTCAACTGAAAGAATTTTAAATTAACCGTATCACTACATATTAAATGTTTCAAATTCTACATCATGATATATTATCAGGTGTGAACTTGGCTACTATCCTCTATAATCATATATACTTTCAAAAATCATAATTTATATCATGGATCTACAAACCATGCACAAGGAACAATTACCCAAACAAAATGCTTTGAGGAGTAAATTGCCTACTCACTGTAGGGCATTATTTTTCCTTTTATGAATTTTATGAAATTTAATGTGTACCCAGTGGGTCTTCATTACATATTAAAAGACATATTTAGACCTTCTTGGAACATTTCAGTGGAACAGTTATAGTTGTGTCTAATGTAACATGTTCCTTGTGTACCTGCCCAGGTCCACCTTGCAAATGAGTTCTCTCGATGGTGTTTCACCTGGTTAAATAAAGATTTATTGACTGATTATTTAAGATGTAAGGATATAGCTGCCCTATGAGACATGGCCATGATTCAGGATTCCAAAATTCACATTGCATGTAAATATCTCAAAAATGTTTTTGTCAGGAAGATATATCTGAAAAATTACAGAGGAAGGTAAAAGGAATCTGTTCACCTGCTTTAGATCAGAACTTTGTTGCAATCAGTTATTTTTCAAACAAAATGAGATGGGGTTCACTCACTCTACTGCAATTGGGGCATGGGTACCTTGGATGATCTTGAGCATGTAATTTTTACATGCTCAATATTTAGTAAGGAAAAGAAACATTGGTTGCACAACATTCTTTTAGAAATTCCTGGATCTAATCAACAAAAGTTATGTACCCTATGGGGCCTATACACAAATGGCTGGGGTGGCCATGCACCACGTAAGTTGGTTGTGTAGCCACCGTGCAGCCACCCACACCCATTGCACCCCCTCCACCACATACACAACACTCATGCGCCCCCCATGCCCCTATCCCCCCGCTAATCACGGAGCTCCGTAAGGGTTTGGGCTGGGGGGGGGCAGTGCAGCTGGGTGAGCCAGCACTTCACAGCATTTACTACATCATGGAGTGCTGTGTGTTGGGGTTGTTTGATCTGCATATGGGAGACAGCCGTAAACCACTGGGGCTGTCTACATGCCCCCCAAAGAGGCTATTTCCAGACACAGCAGGCACAACGGGGGGGGCGGCGGCACCCTCAACACAGCAGTTCCTGCCATTGGGGCACCTCTGGAGTCCAGAGTCAGGTGGACAGAGTGACAACCTTCAATGTCTCATTTGGCGCTCTGCATGCCGGCCGGCAACTTGGTGCCAGAGGCATGTAAGGGATCCACTGAGGGTCCCTGCCTGGCAGCAGAATGGCTGCCCACCATGATCCAAGCTCCACACTCACCTGCTCCCCCTGGGGACCTGTATGCCGGAGGGGTGGGGCTGTGTAAGGGAGCCGGATGGGGTCCAGTGTTCGTAAATGCTGCCCTCCCATGAAAATCCCTCAGGTGCAGAGCTGCACATCCCTATACACACCTCTTGCACATTCTTTTGTGAATACGCCCCAAAATGATAACTATACAGAAAATTTTTTGAACATTCTAAAAGGAACAAGGATATTTTGAACTTGGGTTACAAACTTGTATTAATTGTTTCTTTTTTCATCTCCTGTTGTGAACTTTAATGCTCATACACTGATGTCAACATTTTAAGGGTAATGCATATTTAGCATGAGTGTGTAACAGAGGAAATCATTTTATAGCTGATAAAGCTTTTGGTTCCTTAAGGAATTTGGAAATATAAGCTGGAACTGACTAGTTAGGTAATGTAGATAATCAGAGATGAACCCTGCAGCATCTTATTTACATTCTATACAAACTTATTTATTTATTTAGTTTTTGATTACCAGGTAAGTGTACTAAACAGCAAGCTGCCTATTTTCAGGCATGATCCAGGAGGGTTACACAACATAAATTTGACAGTTAATTACAAACATAAGTACAGAAGTTAACACAGAATCAAAAATATACAGGATACAGCCATGACATAAGTTGACACCAATAACTACAAAGCATTAACAGTGCATTACTATAAAAGTGCCAAGAGGTCTGGAGTTACAGAAATAAGAAGCTCTCCATTGTATCAGGTATTGACAGGATCAGTTACAGGAGCAATTATCATTTTCCTGAAGGAACCTGTGAAGACCAGTTTCAAAGGCATTGTGGGATTTTACATTTCTACTCTGCACTGGAAGGGAGTTCCAGAGCTTAGGTGCAAAAGCAGAGAAGGCATATTCTCTCATGTTTGGGAACAATTTGGTACCTCATGAAGTGACTGGGACAGGCAACTTAATGGATAAATCTGTGAGACTGGAGAAAACATGTTTTCAAGGACAGCTGGTGTTCCTGTTCTAATTACTTTGTCAGTGAAGCACCCTACCATGAACATCTGGTGTGAATTATGAGAGAGACACCCAATGGTTGAGTAAAGCATGCAGTGGTGGATATGTCTAGGCACCAATAGTGCAAAATGGCAGATATTGTTACAACAAATGTTCCATTTTCTGGCTACCCCTTTATTTGCCTCTGCAAATGACAGCAGCCCATATGTCAGACTGGGCCATAACACTCCCTGTGTGATTGCCAGCCTCACTGCCATAGTTGAATTATGGCTCATCTTGTAGGTGATGCCTAACTTCATGCCTTACAGGTGGTGTTTAGATGGAGATTGAAATCTAGGTTAGGATTCAGAGTGATTCTCAGGTACCTGGCGGAGTCAACAAACTCTAGTGGTGAGCCGTCCAGCCCATAGATATCAAGGGGGGGCAGTACATGCCCTGAGTTTGGGTCCTGAGCCAAATAGCATTGTAACTGTCTTTGTAGCATTCATTAGTAATCTATTTTTGATAAGCCAGTGCTGGAGTTTGTTAAAGTCCTTGTTTAATTCAGAATTAATGATGGATATGTCTGTGGCACTCTTATATAGAACCATATCTTCTGCACATAGTTTGGTGGAGCAAGTACCAAGCCTCTTGGGAAAATTATTAAGAAATAAGGAGAACGGAAGTGAGCCAAGAATGGAGCCTTAAGGAATCCCAACACTGGTATGGGCCAGCTCTGATTTGGATCTATATATTTCTACAGATTGCTGCCTACCCATAAAGTATCCTGTAAACCAATTTGATGTGTCAGAAGATAAACCTAGTGCTTTTAAATTGGACAGTGGCAGTGAGTGGTCTACGAGGTTGAACGCCTTAGAAAGGTCAATGAAAACTGCCCCTGTTAACATGCCTTTAGCCATGGACAACTTGACATTGCTGGTAAATGTAATGAGTGCAGTGGTTGTGCTGTGACCTTGTCTAAAACTGTGTTGAGCAGGGCATTGCAAATTCTGTATCTGAAGGTGTTCTATCGCCTGGGAGGCAACTAGTTTTTCAAGTATTGTATCTTGTCAAACACTGATAAAATTGTGATGGGGTGGTAGTTTTCCATATTTCTTGTATCCTCTTTTTATGTATGGGGATCATTCTAGTGATGTTCCATGGCATAGGGACCTTGCCAATAGACAAAGACAGGTTGAACAGTCTCATCACTGGCACTGCCAGTTTTGGGGCCGCTGTTTTGTGAAATCATGGAATTAGACCATCTGAACTTACTGAACCACATGTAGGAGTGGTCCTTAAGAGTCATAATACCTCTGATTTGGTCACAGACCTTAGGTTAATCTGTTGGGCATCAGGTGCCAACTCTGTTAGATTAGATTCTGTGCCTTGACTAGTCAACTTAGTGTACTTAGATCCACAAAATTTAAGTTAAGAGAGTTGGAAATCGTGCTCATATTGTTACAGTTAGCTCCATCTACCATCATCTCATTAATGGTCTGTCTGTTGCCCTGACCCATACAAGTTTTTATTTGGCTCCAAAAGGTTCGGGAATCCATGATGGATGTCTGTAGCAGGTGCTTGTAGCACTTCCTTTTAGCAGTTCTTATTCCTTTTTTACATTGATTTCATAGAGACTTATACTCAGCCCTGTTGGATGGTGGCATTGTAAGTTTTGATTTGAACCAGGCTTTAACCCTCATTTTCATAGTCTCCAGTAGGTTGCTATGTAACCATCGAGTCATTGTATCCCTTGTTCTACATTTTTTGTGGAGGACGTGCTTGACCAGGAGACCCAGGAGAGCTGATGTGAAAAAGGAAAAAGCCTTCTCTAAGTCTGTTGTTTGGTACAAAGTGGACCAATCAAGTTGGTGGAGATCTGCTCTTAGGGCATCCATATACAGTCACAAGAAATCCCTGAATTGAAGTTCCTTAGGTAGGGGCTTCTCTGTGCTTGCCTTCCAGGTGCAGAAAACCATCAAGTGGTCACTGATGGAGTCTGGCAGTATTCCTGCATTTTGGTTGCTATCCTTTCTGTTTGTGAGTAGTGGTGGGCGAAGTGGTCCCAATTCGCTGCGTGAAGTGATTCGCAGAGTAATGCGGAATTCAATGGGCACTCCACACCAAGTGAGTACTTGCATGATAAAGAGGTACAATGTAAGTCTATTGAAAGCAATGACTTCACATTATTCTGCCTTCCCCAAAACACTACTCCACTAATTTTAAGGTGAAGTACGTTGAAATCAATGTATTCTGCATCACTTAGTCTTCTTGGTGACCTCCAAAAGCAAATTTTGCAGTGATTCATGGGATTGCAGGTCACATGGGCTTTAGATTGTTCTGCACAGCCTCAGTTCAGGGTAATGTGTGTAGGTAGCTGTAGGAGACAGTTTGCACTGAAAGCTCTCTGTAATTCAAACCCTTTAAAATCTGTTAAAAAAGCCTTTTTGAGTAATTTTATTTGCTCAAACTTTAGTGAATTGATTGTAGGAAATCTTTCTGTGCTCATATCATCGAGCGTTTATTGTTTGTGTATGGATTTTGAATGTTAATGTACAATATTCAGTCTGTGTACTGACGGACAGTGGAACTGTGCTTCGGGGGAGGGGCGTATCTGTAGTGTAGGTAGATTTAAGTTGGAGAAATAGGGAGTTCTTTAATTTTTTGGTTATATTTTTCTTGTATAACTGTGTTAATGTACGCAGTAATATTTTCAGTAACTATTGAAATTTGTATGCTCACTGTGTTGTGGTCTTGGTGCAGCAGTGCATAATTTCAGATTGTTTAAAATATGTGGTATATTACTGAAGTTTTCAATTTGCTTAGACAAAGTGTTTGTGTGTGTGAGTGTGTGAGTGGTACGTGACATCAAATAATACACCTTTTACTGTGCCACAGTGTAATTGCAGCAGTGTGAACCTGCTAACCACTGCAACTGTGTGATTTTGTACTGCCATGTGGTATTCTTTTCCAGATTGTATTGTGACTTGAGCATCGCTGTTTAGTTAAGGTGTTGTTCAACTTGTTGTGACTTTGCATCTGTATCTCTTATTAAAGCCATAGTTGCTTTTTTTTTGGCTTCATATCCAGCCGCCCAGAGTGGAAGTTCCAAAATCTAAATTTGTTTAGAATATTCTTGTTGATCCCCCAAAATGCCCACAAAGAGATGCGCAAGCAAAGCTGTTTCTTGCCAAGGCACTGCTGCCAGTGGTAAGATTGTCTGTGGGCCTGGCAGTACGTAGTCACAGAAGTGCATTGCTGATGTGAGGAAAGGTATTTCTTCTTCAATGTTTTTTTTACAGTGCAATTGGTAGCTTCACTCATAGTTGGAGGAGATGATGTTGTCCCAGCTGGTGGTGTAAGTACAATTGCTGGTGGTATGAGTATAGCTGCCTCAAGTTCCACTTCAGACCAGTTGACCGTGTCCAAAAATATAGTTGAGTGTAAAGTAGTGAGCGACTGTGTAGATGATGTCATACTCCCCAGTAACATCCCATTGGTAACTGAAAATGAGGATTCTGATCATCATGGCAACAATAACACACAATGTCACATTTCTTCCACCACGGTTCAGGTCACGCAATTTCCAAGTAATGATTCACAGTGTGGTGAAAAAAATATTGGGTGATGGTGGTGTTGATGATGACTCTGATGATGCTGATGAAGATGTGGATGTGGATGATGTTGATGAATATGGTGATGTCACTGACACATGTTGGGAAATGGAGAAAAATAAATTCAAGGTGGCTCTGCCTGGGTCTGTGTGCATTAATCCCCCCCCCCCCGGAAAAAGTTGTGACTTACCAGTTCCAGTTGATGATGGTGATGATGACCCAGTAATAATGATAGGTAGTCATGGTGGTCAGTTGCAGTCCAAGTGTGTTCAGCCTAAAAAAATCATGTAGCACCCCCCCCTCCCCACTTCAGGGCTTAAAAAAATGGAGTCCAATAAGCAGCATCAGGGACATGTTAAAAATAGTGGATCACAATCCCTTGTTTGTGATTTTTTTGTGCAAGATGCAAATGATGAGTCAGTTGCAATCTATCAGGTTTGTCATGCGCATGTGAGGTGAGGTAAAAAGGGGATCCATCTGGGCACAGGGGGACAGCAAACACATCTTAAGAACAGACACATGGCAGTGGGAACCCAGCACAAGATGGCAACTAATGCCACAGTGGGGTGTTCAGCCTTGTCATCAACCATAATGATCATTTTATCCCCTTCCATGATTGTAAGATCATGTAGGAAATTAAATGTGTGCAGTAGCAATGAAATAACGGCATAGGATTACTACAGGCATGATGAGGTGGAGGAGCATAATGATTTTGAAATCTTGTCCAGTGGTTGTGAGAGTAGCAGTTTTAGTGGTGGTGGTGGTGAATACAGTATGTCTAGTGCAAGTGGTACATACAGCCCAAGTTACAGAGTATTTTTTTGCATAAGCTGAAGTACCCACCCAATCATACAGTGTCACATGAACTTAATGCTGCTGCAACTGAAATGCTGGCAATTGATCTTTTGCCCTTCTCCTTCATGGAGAATTTTGGGTTCTGGCAGTTTGCAGCACATGCCTGTCCAAAATGGAAAGTCCCATCCAGGACATACTTTTCCACCCGTACTGTTCCTGAGTTGTACCATACTGTGTCTGACTCTGTAAGACATGCCCTTCAACATTCCTCCTCCCCCATTCATCCAGTTAAGTTTGGATATGTGAACAATTGGCAAGACAGCGGGGAGTTCATATTTGTGTATAACTACACATTGGGTGCAGGTGCTGGGTGTTGTTTGGACTTTTGGTCGTGTGAATAATCAGTGTAGTAAGGTGGAGTGTCGTGGTAGCAATCTTCCAGGAATTTGACAGCATGCAACGATTGCTATGCATGATGTGACCTGTTCACACACTGGTGAAACCATGCTGGACTTGGTATTGACTGAAACTGACTAGTGGCTGAACTCCTTGTCCCTGAGAGCTGGGTTCATAGCCAGTGAGAATGGGTCAAATGTGGTTAAATGCATCATGAATGGTGGCTTTGTTTGAGTTCCATGCATGGCCCACTGTTTAAATCTTGTGGTGCAGGAGTTTCTGCAGCACCCTGATATAAAGGAAATGCTAACAGTTGCACTTTGTATCTGTTCTCTCCTTTCACGCTCTGCAAGGGCCCGTGACCAACTTCGGCAGTTGCAGATCTGAAACTGCCTCCTGCAGCACCACTTGAAGCTAGAAATTGTCACCCTGGAGGAACTCCACTTTATACATGGCAGAGAGCTTGTATGAACAATACAAAGCCAACTCAGAATATCTTGCCATGTACTGTACACTAGTCTTGACAGTTTCAGGGCCTTCATGGCTATGATGACTGAACAGTGGTGTCTCATGGACTCTGTAATAACACTTTTGAGGCCTTTTGAACATGCCAAACAAGCAGTGAGTGGTGAGTCTGCCTCCATTAGCCAATCAATTCCACTGCTGTGGGTGCTGAGGCAGACATTGGTGAATGTACAGCATAGCCTTCATGTTGCCAGAGACAGTGCTAGCAGTGTGTTGCTGAAACACATGCTGATAGTATTCGACCAGAATTGCCACATCTTGAGCATTCAGTGTAGTGACAGCTTTGCAACAGCAGCAATGCTGGACCCACAGTATAAACTTGGAATTGCCTCAGTACTGGAGGGTGGGCCTGAACTGCACAAAATTTCAGTGGGTGACTGGTGCGCTTGGTTCATGGGCCACAGAAGTCATGTGTCAAGGTCAGCAAACACCAGCAGCATAATCATGCTGAAGGTGAATCTGGAGTAGTATCAAGCATATCCTGTAAGGGAAATGGGAGTGCAGTTCCAGGAGGTCTGTCATCAAAATCAGTTGGCGTTAACCCACTTTGGGAGGCTTTGTCCTAAGTGGCGATTTGTGACATAAATGATTCCAGAGAACAGGATGATGCCTCAACCACTGGACTTAGTGCATCACAACTAATGGTTGAGTCATATTTGACTGAAAACAGGCATCTGTCAATAACTGATGATCCTCTTTTATGCTGGAGTGGAAAGGTCGGTGAACAGCCAGAGCTGCCTTCAGTGGCACCGAAGTACCTGACATTCCCACCATCCAGTGTAAGTGTCGAGAGGGTATTCAGCTGAGGTGCAATAGTACGGGATCATTGTACAAACCTCTCTCCTGCAAATATAAGCTTGCTGACATTCATGAAAATGAATGAGAGGCACATACCAGCTCAGACTGCAACCCCAGTATTCATACCAAGGCCTAGTCATGGTTTTGCTGATGTAGAAATGGACCATTCTGGTGGCACTGGCAGTGGCAGCATGTAACAGCCTAACACTGATGTAGATGATGACACAATGAAGAAAGAATGTCCCAGTGGTCAGAATTCAGACACAGATGACTGTGAGGGCAGCTTTCTTTATGAGAATGATGATGAGGTTAATGTTGGCAGGTTTTAAATTAAGTGGTTAAAAGGCTGTCACATCTGTTGTATGATACATGTTTTCTTTTTCATTAAGTTAAATCAGTGTCCCACTCAGAGTGACTCAAATTGCATATGTCACGTCACATTTGTAACACAGAGCACAATATATCCTGGCCCCTGTACCACCACCATAAGACTGCTGTTAGCCACTGCCACTATAAGGAAAGTCACCGTGTGCCTCCCTGGACCACCACCACCATAAGACCGCTGTTAGCCACTGCCACCAGGGGGAATGACTTTGTGTGCCTCCCGGAGCACCACAATAAGACAGCTGTTAGCCACTATCACCTATGGGAATGACTTTATATGCCCCCCTGGACCACCACCATGAAACCGCTGTTAGCCACTGCCTCCAGGTGGAATGACTTTGTGTGTTCCCCTAGACCACCACCACAAGACTGCTGTTAACCACTGCAACCACCACCAGATGCAGGAAGATGTGATAGGGAATGCCATCATGTGCCTAAGCTATGACCAGCAACACCCACCACCACAGTTCTGATGATCTTTTCCATTACATGTCTTGACCATACCAAGGCAGAGAAAGTCGAACAGAAGACCACATCCATCAGCCACAGGCACAAGGGTTCTTACTATGAATACTATAAAGTGAGTATGTGTACTAATGTTTTTCATGCTATTCAACTTTCTTTAGCTGTGTGTTTTGTTTCCTGTTGCTTTTTCAAGCTACAATGGTCAAACAAATAGAGTCAACTTATTTTGTTTTTTTACAGGTTAACAAACGACTCTCCTTTGCTGAAGGTCTGTATCAATGGTACAGCATTACTGTGTACAGCAACCTATGCGATATCCACTTCCATACTGGTAAGTATATCAATTTTATTTAATCTGTTCCTTTTTTTTTCATAATAGTGCAAAAAATCTGACTGATGATTCGTAAAGTAGGTGGCATGTATGTCACAAAATATTTGCCCAACACATCATGCACTTTATTCCAAATGTGCAGCTGCAGCCATGCCAGTGTTGAAAAAAATTTGACCCAGGTCGTATGACTTGACAAGATGTGGTTTTAAAATGTAACTTGAGTTAAGATGCAGGGACACTGACACAGTGTATTTCTTACAGCCTGGTACTACATTTAATTGTGATCTGATGATTTAGTGTTCTTGTGGCTTCACAGCTTGCTATCTGTGTTAATCTATATACCAGTGGTTGAACAGCCACTGCTTAAACATAATGTGTTACTGCTGCAATCAAGTTGTAATAAGTCCATCATTTCTTTTTTAAGGAAACTTCCAGATGTTTTGTTGTGTCATAGGGGCCTTATCCAAAGAACTTCAACATCATAGACCCCTCTCCCCCCCAGGCTGGCAGCCATGCAAAAAGTAGAAGTGGTATGAATCGATGATGACCATGACCATCATTACTGGACTGGAGAAGGATGCAGATAAAATCTGTGAAGAAGTAACTAAACAATAAACCATTAATGAGATATACTTGCAAATATGATAACCCCCCCCTCAAAAAAAATACCTTCATTGGCTTGAGAGTATTCCATTTCCAATTCCAAAGCCACACTTTCTGAAGCACGGGAATGCACACACCAACAGTATGTGACCTGTGACAGAAAACAATACAATGACTACATGTATATTTATATCAACCCCCCACAAGAAAATACATATACGTATATATGTATTTATCGACTCACCAAGGCTACTATTGGTGTGCACACAAAGGGCACACTTCCTGTTGAGGTGATCGCAGCACACTTTAAGCAACCAACAGTTCTCTCAGTGTCATTTGTGATGGTACACTGAATGGTCATTCATGTTATCCCTCCTTCATACGGTTTGGCAAGACACTGTGCATCATCACATCCTCATCATCACAGTAAGGTCAATACACAGCAGCATTACATGCAATTGCAAAAGCAGCAGCATTTCTTGTAATGCACCTATTTCACTTCGTCAGCACTGGGGAATTTTCTGGACACAAGACAGTTGCATTTTGGGGATGCACAAAAATTCTGGTGACTGGGTCACATGAGGAGGTGGACTGAGTGACAACCTTCTTACCGAGCTCCTGTATAACGCAACAAAAACTACCTTTTGTAGCCGTTTCAAGTGCTTTTTCACCAGCTAAAAAGATCACTGCTTAATTGCCTGCAACCGGAGAGCTGATCTTGAAACTTCCAGGAGTGGCAATGGAAGCTGAGATGCACTCAGTCCTTCCTAAACATACACCCCCTCCTACACCGAAAAAACAAAGCAAGAAATCTAGGCCACAATCATCGGCCTCATGCAAAATATCTAGTGCTGCGACTGAATCCAATCTCTTTACTCTGGAGTGCTTCTTGGAAGAATTTCACCCTTTTCATGAGGAAGTTAAGTCTCTTACCTCCAAGATGAAAACCATGGCAGCCACACTTGAGGATCTCTCCAGGTGCAATGGTGACAGTGAGGTGACCCTCAAGTCATTGGAGACCAAGGTGGGCCACATGGATCCTGAATTTGCAGGTACCAGGCAATGGATTGCATGTCTGGAGGCCAAGGTGGAAGACCTTGAAGGCAGAAGTAGGCACAATAATGAGGTTATGGTCAGTTTGGCAGAAAAGGAAGAAGGGGGAAATGCGGTGGTATTCGTCCAGAATCTTATTTTAAAATTGGCCAGTCCCTCCCCATTTGGCCCTGCCTACTGTAGCAAAAGGGCCCACAGAGCACTAAGGCCAATGCCCCCACCTGAAGCACCACTTCGTCCGCTAATATTCAAGTTTTTAAATTTCCAGGAACGGCAGCATTTCCTGCTGAAATTAAAGGAGCTTTGCCACAATAATGACTGGGGTGTCTTTTTTTCTTTGTTCTGCATGCAGCCAAATCACCAATTGAGTTGAGCCATGCATTCCTATTTGTTATATCTCAAGGGGGGGGGGGTGTTGCTTCAATTGTGAGTGGGCACTAGTATTTTGATATGCTCAATGAACCCCTTGCTGACCTCCTTGGTCTATTTCCCCATATTTGGTTTCAAGGTCGTGTTGCAACTCTGACAAGAGAATCATTTAGTCAGATTGTTTAAACTTTATTTTGCCGCGCTGTGCAAGAACAGAATCTCACATTTACTTTGGACACAGTGGGTAACAAGCGGGTTATCTCTCTTATGCTACTGGTGCCCTGTGACTGTTCACTCTTTTGGTTGCTTCTAAGGAGCCGGGAAGATACTAATTATATCTCATAAATCCGTGCAGCAGTCAGTGAGATTATCACGTTTTTTTTTTCTTTTTCTACAGGTCAATAACAGGGACAGCACTGCAGTTTATAAAGTGGACAGTAGGGGGAGTAGCTCTCCTTTCCTTTTTTGGTCTATTACAAATGTGCTATGTCAGCCTGCAGCTCTGAATTTAATAAATGTTTTAAGGTAGTTTGATGGACTTCTTCAGATAAGTCGAGGTAATAACAGGGTGGGAGCAGGAGGGACAGAAACTTGGTAAGCCTTTTCATCAAGGTTGGAATACTTTTTGTGGGGTCATAGGGATGGGGGGAGGTCATCGCCTAACAATGTATCATCCTGCTATCTGTTTGCCAGCCTCTTTAATGGGATCAAGGAGGGAAGGGGGGTCTTTCTCACAAATTTTTCTTTACATAGAAACATAGAAGTTGACGGCAGATAAGGACCGCAAGGCCTATCTAGTCTGCCCATTTAGTTTTCTACCTTATAAATGTGCCATCAGCCTTTGCTCTGTCAATGGCCTATCTATTCATACTGATCTGCATTGCTCACTTATGCCTATCCCATGCCTGTTTGAAACCCTGCACTGTACTCATATCCACCACTTCCTGAGGTAGGCCGTTCCATGCATCCACCACCCTTTCTGTGAAAAAGAACTTCCTCACATTACTCCTTAATCGGCCTCCCTCTAATCTCATACTGTGTCCTCTTGTCCTGCTATTTTTCTTGTATTTAAACATGTTAGACTCTTTCACCTTGTTAATGTCCTTAAGGTGTTTGAATATTTCAATCATATCACCTCTCTACGTCCTTTGTTATAGGGTATACATATTGAGCTCCGTTAATCTGTTCTCATATGTTTTCTGATGCAGTCTCTGCATCATTTTGGTTGCCCTTCTCTGGACTGCCTCAATCTGGTTAATGTCCTTGTGAAGGTGTGGCCTCCAGTACTGCACACAGTACTCCAGATGGGGCCTAACTAGTGTCTTATAAAGAGGGATTATTACCTCCCTCTTATGACTTGTGATACCCCTACTAATACACCCCAACATCCCCCTAGCATTACCTACTGCTTTAGTGGTCTGCTTGGATGATTTCAGGTCAGTGGTGATGATGAAGATGCCCAAGTCTCTTTCTTCCCTTGTGACTGCCAGCATCTCCACTCCCAGCCTATAGATGACATCAGGGTTTCTCTTCCCTATGTGCATGATCTTGCACTACTTTGCATTAAACCTCAGTTGCCACTCTTCCAACCATTTTGCTAGTTTATCCAGATCTCTTTTCATTCTGCCCACCCCATCTGGATCATCTACTCTGTTGCAGATCTTGGTGTCATCTGCAAACAGACAAACCTTACCCTCCAGTCCCTCTGCAATGTCACTGATGACGATATTGAAGAGGAGGGGCCCCAGGACTGATTCCTGAGGTACCCCACTTGTGACTGCATCTCTTCTGACTGTATACCGTTTACCACCACTCTGTTTTCTGCCCCTCAACCAGTTTGTCACCCAGTTGACCAACTCCTGACCCACCCTGAGCCTACCCAGCTTATTAATCAATCTTCTATGTGGAACAGTATCAAAAGCTTTGCTGAAGTCAAGACAGGCAACATCAACTGCTCCCCATTGGTCCACCACTCTGGTTAACCAGTCAAAGAAATCTATGAGATTAATTGACAGGACCTTCCTTTTTTTAAACCCATGCTGTCTTGGATCCTGTGCTCCTTTGGATTCCGGGTGTTGCACTGTTCTTTCCTTAAGGAATGCCTCCATAATTTTGCTGACTACTGAGGTAAGACTGACTGGTCTGTAGTTCCCTGCTTCCTCCCTGTTACCACTCTTGTGGAGTGGGATTACATGAGCCCTTCTCCAGTCTTCTGGGACCTCTCCTGTGCTCAGAGACTCACTAAACAGTTCTGATAATGGCTCTGCTAGTTCCACCCTTAGCTTCTTTAGTACCCTGGGATGTATGCCATCAGGTCCCATTGCCTTGTCCACCCAGAGCTTATCGAGCGCTTGTAGGACCCTTTCTTTTCTGAAGGGACTAGTGCATACCTCCTTCTCCCCCCTGTGTCCATGGTGCTGAGCTGTGGGCCCTGCCATACTTTCTCTTCAGCAAATACAGAACAGAAGTATCTATTTAGGATAGATATTTTTACATGGTCTTCCTCCTCACATGCCCCCTTATCTCCTTTCATCTTAACAAAACCCCCTCTGGACTTTCTCCTTTCACTAATGTATCTATAGAAAGTCTTTTCACCTTCTTTTACTGTTTGTGCAAGTGTTTCCTCCGTTTGGGCCTTTGCCTGCCTTACTGCCTTCCCTGCTTCCCTTAGGGAGGTTTGGTATGCTTCCCTGTCTTCATCCAGCTGTGTTCCCTTATATTTCCTGAAGGCCAGCCTTTTGGCTCTGACCTTTTCTGCTACTGTTTTTGAGAACCAAAGTGGTTTCCTCCTTCTTTTGCACTTCCTTTTCTCTCTAACACAATAGGATGTTGCTTCAAGTATTGCATCCTTAATGCTTGCCCACTTTGCCTGTAACCCCTCACCTGTATTTCTTTTTGCCAGGGCTAGCTTAACTCTGTTGGCCATCTTATCAAAGTCAGCTCCTCTGAAGTCCAATATTTTTGCCTTGGAATGGGATGATTTAGTTCTAGTGGCCAAATTGAAACATACCATGTGATGGTCACTGGCCCCCAGGTGACCTTCTATATGGAGATCTGTGATCCTTTCCATGTTAGTCAGTACTAGACCTAGGATAGCCATGTCTTGTGGGTTGTTGTACCTGTTGTTTGAGGCCCTCCCCCGGCAGGGAATCCACCATGTGTCTAGTTCTGGCAGATGTTCCTGCTGGTATTGACCAATCTGTATTTGGCATGTTGAAATCTCCCATTATCAGAACCTCCCTTTTAGCTGTCATGTTTTGTATATCTTCTAACAGTAATGTGTCTATGTCCTCTCCCTGGTCTGGGGGCCTGTAGACAACTCCAATTTATATGGCTGTCCCATTTCCTGTTTCCAGGGTGACCCACAGTTCATCTGGCTGCTTATGTGTATTCTGAATTTCTGTAGCTTTGATATTTTCATTGACATACAGGGCCACTCCACCCCCCTTTTTGCACCTTGGTCTCTTCTGAACAGTATATAGCCAGGTACTGAAGTCTCCCAAGTGTGGTTACTGGTAAACCACATCTCGTTAATTGCTACTACGTCCAGTTTAGCTTCTGTCATTATTGCCTGCAGGTCTGGGATCTTGTTTCCCAGACTGTGAGCATTTGTGTACATGATTTTCCATTGGCCAGATTTCAGTGTGTCAGTTGTTGGGTGAGGTCTGGCATTTCCCATGTGCATTGTATGGGGAGACAGGACAGACCTTTTTCCTTACCTGGTGATGCAAATGAACTGCAAACATGCTGAACTCCTGTTTGACCACTAGCTGAAGGGGAAGGGGTGTTCTTCCCATTCAAAGTATGGGGTGCTGCACCCCTCTCCCCATTTGCTAGTTTAGATATTCTGCAAAGATGTCAAACTTCTGCCCCAATGCACTGACTGTCTCCTTAGTCAGATGCAGTCCATCAAATTTAAAGAACTTTCGCTCCAAAAACTGTTGCCAGTTCCCTACAAATCTGTGTCCTTTCTCCTGGCACCAGCCCTTGAGCCACATGTTTAGCTCCCTTATCTCCCCTTCTCTGACCTTCTGTTCATCTTCCCCCTTCTTCCAGACTGGCAGGATCTCAGAGAAGGAGATGCTGAATGAAATGGATGATAATTTGTCTCCATGCCTAGTCAGATGTTTCTTGGTCTCCACAACTGACTGACTGGTGAGATGATTAGTCCCTATGTGTACCAGGACATCAGAGTTTTCTCCTGCTTCCTGAACAATTTTAGCAATGTGGTCAGTGTCTCTTCATGCTGATGTACCTGGGAGACATCTGACCATTACCCCTGGCTGGAGATAGGTATCAACTCCCCGAATCATGGAGTCTCCTATGATCAGAAGTTTTTTAGATTTCCTTTTTCCTTTTTTTGTTTTGGTTCCTGTTTTGGGTGAGTTTTGTTGTGCTAGCTCCTGAGCTGCAGTGTCCTGCTCTGCAGTGTCCTCTGCCCCTTTGTTTGATTTTGGAGATAGAGGCAGATACATGTTTGCAGTTTTTATGTGGTGTTTGGAGGTAATATGTTGAAGAGCACCGAGTGATGGAGCACCCAATTTGCCCCTCCTAACCACCTGCCAACCTCCTGGACCAACTACCCTCTGCGGTCGGGGTGCTTCTGTTAGATGTTATGGAAATGGCGTGTGGTTGTTATAATGTATTTCCTCTTGAATATGCAATTTGAGGCGTGCAATCTCTGCCCATGCTGCCTGGAGCTGAGCATGTAGGACAGTGTCCTAAATCCTATAAAACTGCCCTTCTGAAAAGTGTTCTGCAGTACCTGCAGTTAATGACATCCATCCCAGATAAATTGTTGTGTTTATAACCTGGTCAGAGTAATTAGAAGGAAGAAAATGGAAGCAAAAGTTTGAATTTGTGTTTTGTTTGTTTTTGTATAACTTGTTATAACAAGTTAAATTACTAGTGCTCCTGTAAATGAGGTCACCATATGGATACCCCATGGATCTGCTCCTTCCTGCTTTGCCACAGGAAATGCCACAAATGTGCTATGCTATAAAAGGAGTGTAGTGGGGGGTGGTTGGGGATGGGGTGGGTGGCTGGGTCCTTCCCCTGCCAAAAAAGAAGAACCATGGATGAAAGAAACAAGGAGGTAAGAGCAGAAACAATCAGCCAGCAACAAATGCAGTAGGCCTGGAGGCTTATCCTAATGATAGATAAAACTGTAAAAGCTGTAAAACACCACCTGTAATAATTTCACAGAAGATATACCTTGTAAGAAACACTTTGTTACAGTGAAAAATAAAGCAGTAACAGAAGATATACCTTGCAAAAGACAATTTGAATCAGAAGATTACAGCAGTAATCTGTTAGCACACACCTGTAGGCACACCCTGTAATAATGCAGCAGAAGGTATACCCAGCAGCAACAATTTGAATCAGAGAAAAATAAAGTAATAAAATGTTAGCAACAAACAGTAACAACCCCCGTGAGTAAAACATTTAAATAACACACAGTAAATCTGCCTAGCAAAACAAAGCCTTAATCTTTTCCTTTGCTCTGATAAGGTTCTTTGCTTTGTACTTTCATTCAACATAGAAGGAAAGAGCTCAGGTGAAGTTAGGTGCCTTGGCCAGCAATCCTAGTCTTATTTTGGGCTATGCATTGAGGGGGTAGGTGGTATAGAAGTGAGGGACTGTTGGAGACCTGGGGGGCCATTCATACTGAGCTGTAACTGGCATAATCGAGATTTAACACCAGCTGTTCACATGTGTCCTAAAACCCCTACGACTGTTTGGCAGGTCAGGTAAAATTTTTCTCCTGGAATGTGAGGGGTGTCAGAAACAAGACAAAACATTACCAAATCCTGAATCATTTAGGTCAACTCAAGGCTGATATTATCTGCTGCATGAGACACAATTATTATGCTTTGAGTCAGGACTCCTTCTGAGACAGAATATTGACCAGGCATTTACAGCAGGATCCAGCATGCAGAACAGGGGCATTGCTATTCTTATTGCTTGTTGGCTGGCTTTTTCCTGCCTGCAGACACTTCGAGACCCGAACAGCCGATATCTGATACTCAGAGGGACTCTAAACTGAGTAGAACTGATTATCAGGTGTCTTTATGGACCTGATGTGGGTTCACCAGTTTTTCTCAGAGCTTTTCAAGCTCCAATCCCCCTTCTCCAACCTACCACTCTTCCTGGGAGGAGATTGGAATCTCCCCTTTACTCCTGACCTGGATAAAACATACTGCAGATCCCGAGGGTTGTCCCCGGCTCAACGGGCCTTGAGAGACCTGTTAGACCACTTTGGATTGTGTGACCCCTGGAGGACTTTCAACCCGTGTTCCAGGAAATACTCTTTCTACTCCCCAGTATACAGTTCTTCCTCTAAAATTGATCATATTTTAATGAGCCAAACTTCTTTAGCAGGGGTCAGTGGTTGCAGGATAGAAGCTGGGGTCATCTCTACTCACTCCCCGGTCTGGTGCATGGTGTCTCACACCCCTCACCAGCAGAAAGACATTAGGTGGAAGTTCAATAACCAGCTTCTAAAAGATTCAGGTGTAGTTAAACAGGTAATTCAATCCATTGATCCATTGAATGATATGCGGCAGATAACATAGAGACATAGAAACATAGACTTTGATGGCAGATAAGGACCACATGGCCCACCCAGTTTGCCCATTTCCCTACCTATTGGATAAGCTGCAGGTTCTAGTTAACCAACAGCCTACTTCCTGCAACCCCCCACTATAATTGCCTTATGTCTGTCTAATGAATGTTTGAATTCCCCCACTGTTTTAGACCCCACAAATCTCCCCAGGAAGGTGGTTCCATGCGTCCACCACTCTCTCCATGAAAAAGAATTTCCTCATATTACCCCTGAGTCATCCCTCCTCTATCTTCAAATTGTGCCCCCTTGTTCTTGCACATCTCTTTTTCTGAAAGATGCTACCTTCCTGGACTTTGTTGATTCCCTTGAAGTACTTGAAAGTTTCTGTCATGTCCCCCCGTCCCTCCTTTCATCAAGGGTATACATATTAAGCTCTCTCAGTCTCTCTTCATATGGTTTCTGATTCAGACCCTGCACCATTTTAGTTGCCCTCCTCTGGACTGCTTCCATCCTGACTATGTCCTTGTGTAGATGGGGTCTCCAAAACAGCATGCAGTACTCCAGATGGAGTCTCACCAACTGTCTATACAGAGGGATAACCACTTCCATTTTTCTACTTGTGAGGCCCCTCCCTATGCAACCCAGTATCCCCCATCTCTTCTTACTGACTTTTCACATTGCTTACCCACCTTTAGGTCATCTGATGTGATTACCCCCAGGTCCTTTTCTGTTATTGTTGTTGTTAGTACCTCCCCTGGCATTGTGTACTCTTCTCCTGGGTTTTTGTTTCCCAGGTGCATTACTTTGCACTTCTTTGCATTGAATCTAAGTTGCCATACATCTGACCATTCCTCCAACTTTGCCAAGTCCCTTCTCATCCTTTCTACCCCCTTGTGTATCAACTCTGTTACAGATCTTTGTGTCATCTGCAAAGAGGCATACCTTTCCTTCCAGACCCCCAGCAATGTCACCTATAAAGACGTTAAAGAGGACTGGACCCAGTACTGAGCCCTGAGGTACTCCACTAGTAACTCCCCTTTCTTTGGAATGAGTTCCATTCACTATTAACTTCTGTGTCCTGTTGTGCAGCCAGTTTGCTACCCACGCTACCACCCTGGGACCCACTCCCAGGCTGGCTAACTTGATTATTAATCTTTTGTGCAGTACTGTGTTAAGTGCCTTGCTAAAGTCTAGGTAGGCCATATCCACAGCCCCCCCGGTCTATTACTTTGGTCACCTGGTCAAAGAAATCAATAAGATTTGTCTGACATGACCTTCCCGTTGTGAATCCATGCTGCTTTAGGTCCCGTTGCATAGCTTGAATTCCACAGGAAAGCTGGACATAGAGTGGGGAGCACTAAAGTGTTATCTCAGAGGGGATCTCATTAAGATAGCCTCACACAGAAAGAAGCAGAAAGAAATCCAGCTTACCAAATTATTGACACAAATACGACAGATGGAAAGAACTCTCCCCCTAGCCCGAGATAAGAACACGAAAACTGCTGTCTTGAAATTACGGGAGTCTTATAATGAACTGTTGAGAGAAAGGGCAAAATACACCATACTCAATTCCCGCTTGCTTTATATAGACCAGGGAAAGAGAAGGCAGGACACTTGCTGGCCTTGAGGGTTAAACAGCAGGAGTCTGCCAGATTAGTACAGACCATCAAATCAGCTGCAGATGGCCGGCCCGTCGGCACAGCGGTTGAATTTCCGCTTGCGACACCGGCAACCCAGGTTCGGGAATGGACCCGAGTCGTCAGAGGGCTGGCCGGGGGGAGATGGATCGAGCGTCCGTTGGACTGCTCTCCTTCTCCGGGGGGAGGGCTGGGGCAGCATCCGGGGGATGGGGACTCCTAGCGGAGGCCAGGAATACCCACGCTGCCGCGCTCAAAGAGTATAGAAGGCGGGGCGGACGTCAGGCGTCATTGCACGACCCCCGCCTTCCCCGGAAAAGAGGAAAATGGACGGTTGCCGGCCGCCCTCCATGAAGCCCGCCGCGGCTTCGATTAGCCCCCCAGGCCAGTCCTCCGACCGATTACGGTCTCTGCGGGATGTCTCGCCCTCTCCATCCCGTAGCCCCGCCGTGGGGGTAAGCCACGGGGTATCAGAGGACCTGAGGCCGATTTGGGGGTTGGAAGCCGTCGGCCCGTGACCAGGCTGAAGCATCGGGTGGCTGGCAGCTAGGAAGGTGGTAAAAGGCAAATTTAAAAAAAAAAAAAAAAAAAAAATCAGCTGCAGATGGCTGATTTAATGTCACCCTGAGAGACATAGTTTCTGAATTTGAACAATACTACAGGGCTTTATATAGTGTTCGGACAAACCCCTCTCCCCCAGGAGATAGAGGCATACCTGGACTCTCCCCCTGCCTGTCCTTGGAGAAGCAAAGAAGAGAGCATTCTGCTAGCCCATCTTACAGAGACGGAAGTTAGAGCAATGATCAGTGAGTTCCCTCTGGACAAAGCCCCAGGCCCGGATGGATTCTCCCCAAAAAGAAGTCCCAGGATCAGTTAACCCCATGGTTATGTAGGTTTTATTCTTCAATCTTGTCTGAACGCCCCTCAGATCCCCATATATGAGGCCCTCATAATTGTACTTCACAAGCCAGGTAAACCAGAAGACAAAGTCATGAGTTACAGACCCATCTCTCTCATTAATAAAGATAACAAGATATTAGCTAAATTATTAACAAGTAGACATAGTACGGTACTTCCTGGTTTAATAGGACCCAAACAAGTAGGCTTTATGGAAGGCAGGATGTCCCAAGATCACCCGCGAAAACTGGCGCACATTTTATCCCTATCCAGGGACTCCAATCACCCTGCAGTTCTGGTCTTCCTGGATGCAGAAAAAGTATTTGACATAGTGAACTGGGAGTTTATGTCCCGAGTCTTGGTGAAGTTTGGCATCCCAGACCTGTATATTCACTGGATCAGAACCATGTACACAGATCAGATCCCACTGCCATGATCTACTGAAATGGGGTGTTTTTTCCCTTCTTTCCTCTTAAAATCAGGTACCTGGCAAGGATGCCCCTTGTCGCCTCTCCTATTCAATTTACATTTGGAGCCCCTGTTGTGGAAACTTAGAAGTAATCCCAGCATCTACAGTATTAAGGTAGGCTTGCATATTCTGAAAGTGTCTGCCTATATGGTTGATATTTTGCTACATCTCACCCAACCCTCCTCTTCTATTACAGCTGTCATGGAAACTATCTCGGCCTTTAGAGAAGTCTCAAATTACAAAGTTAACACAGATAAGACAGTGGTCTTCCCTCTGAATAATGAAGCTGACAGCACCCTTGCATCCCACACCAGTCTGCAATCATCCCAAACTACTCTCAAATATTTAGGCATAACCCTGGCGAGAAGTGACGCCAAGCTGAAATCACTTAACCTAGATTCCCTGATGTCCAAACTACAACAGGACTTAACCTGTTGGAAGGATATACCTCTATCTCTCTGGGGGGACAATTAGCCTTATTAAAATGAACCTGTTGCCCAGGCTATTTTACCCCCTGAGTATGTTGAACCTGTGGCTGCCGCTCAAATGGTTTAAGAAGGTACATGGGATGGTATCGGATTTCCTCTGGCGCAGCAAACCTTCTCGATGGGCATATCATAAACTGGCTGCCCTGAAAGAGAAAGGGGGGCTACGGATCCCTCATTTTGGTTTATATTACTGGTCTGGGCATTTAAGCAAATACTTGAAGTGGCTGCTCTCGGTGGAAACCCTACATTTTTCCCATATGTTCTGTCCTGGCTCTCCGTTGAACAAGAGTTAATTGATTCAAATGGTATTTCTTGAGAGGCCATTCTACATACACGACTGAGGGACCTTCCCACCTCTTTGCTTCACTCTTCCATTGCCACCTCGCTGAGGGTACATTTTCAGATATGTGCTGCCTTAAGATATAACCCCCTGAAAGACCCAGCACAATCTATACTGCAAAATGTTAATTTCTGTATTGGGGGTGCCTTTGTCTCAGAAGTCTGGCTCCCCTCCCTTGCTGGCCAGTGTCCCCAGGACCTAGCTTCTGGGGAATCCTATCTTTCAGTAAACAACATAATGTTAAAGTTCTCATCAGGTCCAGGAGGCTTCTTCAAATTCTACCAGTTCGACATCTCTTGCTCACTAAGCAGATGCTACTAGAGGAAACTAGTGGGATAGCAGAGATTTTTTTCCTTTTAACCAATTTGGCTCTGCAGGCCCATTCAGTTTCTTATATATATATATGCCTCTCTTTATGACATGGTTTTCCCTCTTATAGACAGTTCCTCCCCTTACTGGGTGGACAAACTTCCCCAAAGATCCCTTAGATGGGATCACATATAGAGATCATATCACTCACACATTACACAAGACAGGTTACGCCTCATGTAATTTTCGATTTTGCAAAACATGTACCTGACTCCGGTGAAGCTACACAAGATGGGGAAACTTTCTTCCCCAATCTGTAGACATTGCGACCAGGCAGAGGGCAACCTCTATCATATCTTTTGGGACTGCCCACCGATTACTGCACTTTGGGAGAATATTAAGCAAATGGTAGACCCCCTACTGAGACTGGACCATCTATTTACTCTGGAAATCTGCCTTATGGGGGACTTCATTGGAGTCAGGATCGAATAGCGCAGGTTTCAAATGTCAATGATTGCTTTTTCTCTAAAGGCCTTGGTCCTCCAACACTGGAAGGATGCCATTGTCATCTCTTACATGGAATGGCTTCAAGAATTGCTAACCAACCTGCATGTGGAAGAAATGATAGCGAGTCTAGGTAACTGTACAAAAAGGTACAAAAATAGATGGGAGTCTATGTACACCTTATATAGTTTATGACACCCCATTGTAGTTACAGACCTGAGTACAGTGATGCCTTGGGAGGGTTGGGAGGGGGTGTGGGGGTTCTTATGGATTTTAGTTGTATGTCCTGTCTTTTTGCTGTACTGTATTACATTATTGTCCTGTGACTTTGGTTATTGTGTATGTAAATCTTGTAAAAACTTTAATAAAGTTGAATTAAAAAAATAAATGTTGGTGACTGTGTGTGAGCACTGCACACATGACTGAGTGTGCCATTAATTCTGGGACACTTTGCATTTCATGTTATGTTCTCATTTCACTTTGTCAGCACTGGTGAATTTTCTGGACACAAGACAGTTGCATTTTGGGGATGCACAAAAATTCTGATGACATTGTGTGAGCACTGCATGCATTACAGAGTGTGCCATTAATTCTGGGATACTTTGCATTTCTTGTTACACTCTCATTTCACTTTGTTAGCACTGGGGAACTTTCTGGACACAAGACAGTTGCATTTTGGGGATGCACAAACATTCTGATGACTCTGTGTGAGCACTGAATGCATGACTGAGTGTGCCATTAATTCTGGGACACTGCATTTCATGTTAAGCTCTCATTTCACTTTTTCAGCACTGGGGAATTTTCTGGACACAAGACAGTTGCATTTTGGGGGTGCACAAAAATTCTGTGGACTGTGTGTTGTGAGCACATCATGTCATAAATTATAAATTAATGTCTATTTCAAAAAATAAATATTTTTGGGGCCTCAGTAATGTTTACGTTCTGTCGTGAAGTGTTTGTTCAAAAGCAGGACTGAGCAGTACAAGTATACTGTGCTAAACTGTATGTGTGCAGTCAGTGTTCTTTCCAGTGTGTGCAGACACTGTCCAGCTTCATGCAAACACATATATGGTGTGGCTTGTTGCAATACGTAAAGAATATAGATAAGAATATATAACATATATTTTATTTGTACCATCATCAGCAGTGGAGAAAGTAATATGATATTTTTTCAGAGGTTTCGGGCCACGGTGCATCTCAGTCACTCTCAATGCACACATAACTTTGCACAGATAATAACCCAAAAGCAGTCATGCTTTTCAACAAACCATACCCAACAGACATTAAATATTGCTGAGGCACCAAAAATATGTTATGGTGTACAGACATTTTAAAGTCAGAATATATAAAACAGCTCCTGCAGTCCACTGCCACCACACTGTGCAACCACTGACACCATGTCATGTTATGGTGTTCATCAACTTGCTAAAAAACTGACACTGCCAGTCTAAACTAGAAAGACATCACTTATTCCAGAACAAAAAATGAAAAGAACTGTGGTAGCACACTGTGTTGGCATTTGACAGTGAGTGAACTTATACATTTCCTGACTGTATAGTGTCTGTACACTGTCCGTCAAATATTTTAGGTCCCTCACCATCACCAATACTTCATGTCTCTTGGGTACGGTTTGTTGAAAAGCAGAATTTTTCATTGCTATATGATCTATCTCCTAAAAGTCATGTGTATACTGTGTGACTAAGTTGCACTCTGGCCAGAGACCTCTGAAAAAATATCATATCACTTAGTTCGCTGCTGATGATGGTACCAATAAAATATATCTTATATATTCTTATCTTTATTCTTTATATCATACACACTGCAACAAGTCAGCATATGTATGTTTGCAAGAAGCTGGACAATGTCTGCAGTCCACACACAGGAAAGAACACTGTTGCTGACTGCACACATGCAATTTAGCACATTATACTTGCACTGCTCAGTCCTGCTTTTCCACAACCATTCCACAACAGAAAGTAAACATTACTGAGGCACCGGAAATATGTAGGGGTACACATTCTTATCTTGGATTATAACACAGCGGGGGGAGGTGTGTTCAAAACAAAGCTAATGTTGAATCCCCTGCTGCTCCAGCAGCAGATGGAGCATCAACACAATCTGCAATTGGTGTTGCTCTATGTTCTCTAACTGTTGCTGGACAGCACTCACCCTCTCATTGTTCTCTTCTACCATGCACCACAACACAGCAAGGTCTGCCTGAGTTACAGGCAGTGTGGGGTCCTCCACTGGTGGTGGTACAGCTAGTCATAGTGGTGCTTGGGGTGCTGCTGGTGGTGGAACAGCTGCTGCTGTAGCCCTCCTCTTGCTGCAGCGATGCACAGCAGCACCCTCTGCCACTGCCACACAAGGGCCAGCAGGTGGAGGCCTGGCCAGTTCTGTGGCAGCCTGCCACTCCACTTTGTGGTGATTAATCATGTGGGTGGACTGGCCCCCATTCCCCAGGTGTGTCACCTGGGGGCCATGGCACACCTCAGCACCACAAATGCAGCACCATACCAGGCTGCTGTCCCCCTCAACACAGTCAAAGAACTCCCAAACTGAGGAGCTGCAGGGTGACCAGGCACAGAGGGCCAGATGCACTGGCAGCAGCCTTGTCACAGAGGTGCTCAACCTCTGGCACATCCTACTGTGGAGGTGGTGCTGCTGGAGTTGCTGATGCAGCTGCTGCTGGTGGTGATGGTAGTGTTGGTGTTGTTGCTGCTTCCGGGGGAGGTGGTGGTGATTGTGGTCCTGCTGCTTCCGTGGGGGTCCCAAGATTTTAGACTGGTCCAACAGCACCCAGCCATGCTCCCCATGGATGCACACTCCTCCTCTGCCACCATGCTGTGCCTGCCATGCGGTCCCACTGTTCCCGGCACCGTCCCAGACATTTGAGGACTTTCACCCTGTCCCTGCTCCATTTCACCAACTTAAGTACTCAAACTCTTACTCAAGTGCCCTCTTCCTTCCCTCTGTCCAAGCAATGAGTCGACAATAACATAAAACACTCATGCACACAACACAGGTACACACATACACACAGACAAAAAAAACTTATAAAAGTAACAAACAAAGAAATCATAATTAGAGAAAGAAAAATGAGCTACAAAAAGAGTACAAAAAACAATAAACAACAAAATAGCTTTGAAAAAAGCTGTTGGGTGGGTTTTATATGATCTACTCTGCTCCTAACTTCTACACAAACAAACTGCCTTCTTTCTCTACCTCTGCAAAGGAGAAAGTGAAAATAACTGCTTGCATGGGTGACTTCTTTCCTGTCTGGCTAAAGTATGTGACTTACAGTACTGTAAGCCATGTGATGTGTGGAGGAGCTGCCTATATTGTTGCCACTTTGCCTTACTTCATGTTAAGGTGGAATGACAATGCAAAGTCATAACTACAACGCTAAATGAGCCATTCACAATGGCCACCCCACATAGCGGAATGGCAATGCAAAGTTCTCATTTCGCATTCACTTTTGCCGGTGAATTTTAAATTCACTGCATCACTATTTGTGAGTATCCAGTCTATGAAGGACTCATGCCCATTGTTTGCTGTAACCCTCGCTGGGCAAGGAATTAGCTGAGACAGGTGAAGTTTTCCTAATGTTTCCTGACACATTGCAGTGTTTTTCCTGAGCAAGTCGAAATTGAAATTCCCTAGTATTCAGAATTCTTTAGTTTTCCCCTTTAGTGATGTCAGGTATGGTATAAAATCCATTAGGACATTTAATCCACTCTTAGGGGGATTGTAAACACATATAACATTTAATTTTGTGGTGTCCCCAAGGACAATAATAGTGTGGAGTACTTCCCATGTACTGTGTCAAGCCTGACTGGGCATCAACAGATGGTCCCTACTTTACATGCATCATAATTCCACCTCCCCTCTGGGATGTTGGATGGTCTGCATGAAAAACAAGTAGCCATGTATGAACCATAGGACATCAGGGGTATTCAGCTTTAGCCAAGTCTCGGTTAACCCAAAGATGTCAGGGGAATAATAAGATACCCAAGCCTCAACCTCTACGAATATGCCTGAGAGGCTACAAACTTTCATGTGTACAATTTTCAGACCTTTGGTGGTGAACCACTCCACAGAGCTCATAGTCTTTGTACCAGATGGTGGACCAGGATTGGATTCAATATCCCCCAATAACGGGATCAGCATCATTTGTTTCCAGACTTCCACAAAGAATTTTAACATGAAACTTTTCCTTGCCACATTAAAGGAGTGAACCATGGGATAATGTGTCATATAGATGACTTTGATAATCCTAAGGTACCAGTAGCAGATTGGGTGCTTTTGTCCACCTGCTAAGAGGTTGGAGAAGAGAAAAGAGGTTGTATCCTGAATATGTTGACTGTCTGTGCATCCCAGTGTGGGGTTTTGTGGCTAGTAGCAGTCAGTAGGGTACATAACAAAATCCCTACACTTAGAGGGAAGCATTACATTATCAGGGACTTAGTCATTTTGCTAAGCTCCCTTTTGGATGATCTACTTATAGTGAAAGTACAGATCAACTAGCCTTTGTAATAATATTAGAGCTCTGATGACAACCAACAACTAACAGGTTAGATAATATTGTAACAACACCAACCCTTGAGTAAATTTAATCATGAGTGCTAGCTAACCTTGCTCTAACCCTTTGATGCTGTGAATACTATAGCAATCTGCAAGTTAAGGTCAAAATAGCAGTGTAAACAGCAATGAGTGCATACAGAACACTTACAGTAAAGAAAGGATTGTAACAGTTAATGAGTCACTAGGACATTGATGATACCTTTCCACAAAATCCTTCCTGAGTACTATTTACTATCACCCTGGATAACATTTATTAAGTAGAGTTGTACTATCAGTATGGAAGAGTCCAAGAAAACACTTGCCCCAAAATACAGAAATGCTTGCCCAGAATACAATAACCACTTACACCAGTAAGGCCTGCTTCTTTCAGATTGGTAACCAACCGCACTGAAATTCAAAAACAAACAGTGGATCCTTAAGCGAACAGTCACAAGAAATAGCATGCCACTGTTAAGGTAAGACAAGCTGACATGAGGTAAATTCAGTCGATAATTGTTTCACTGTGAAAATTCACTTCATCAGCTCCACTGCATTTAGTACTACAAACAGTGCACAAATACTGTACCTACATAAATTCAGTTAATTAATTCCCTGTCCCTTACAAATGAAGTACTGTAACATTGAGGTCACTTAAGAGCAGATCTTATTCACGCTACCAAACAGTGCATCAGCTCGACAATTCTTTAATTTGTATGTTAGCTAGAATCACATGGTTGATATAATTGTAAGGCAAACTGCTATATTTGCATATGTCACCTCCGCTGACCAATGACTCTCCCTACTGCCTATGATGTTCCTTTGGTGGTAGTCATCTGATTGGGTGAGCAGGCCAAAATTCCAAGTGTAGCTGCAGCCAGTAAACATGAGTTGGTATCCTGCTGTATTAAAGTTTTTGTATAAATTCTTTTTAAATACCTCATTGCAGGGGAGAGCAGATTAATGCACTGCCTGTGCCTTCCAAACCATCCTGATTCCTCTGAACTCTGTTGGTGATGGGATGATTGGGCTGCTTGTAGCCCTGAGAGAGTCTGTGGGAGCCATTGTGTTTTCTGGCCCCTTTTGAAAATTATCACCTGTGTGTGGTACTAGCTGATTGGCTCTGGCAGAAAAAAGCCAGATGTAGCAGCAGGTCTCCTGCTGTATTAAATTTTTTGTATAAATTCATTTTAAATCCCACATTGCAGGGGGAGAGAAGATGAATGCACTGCCTATGCCCTCTGACCCCTGATTCCTGTTTCCTCCATTGGTGATGAGATGACTGGGCTGCTTGTAGCCCTGAGAGAGTCTGTGGGAACAGATGAGTTTAGAGTTTGCTGAAGAAAATCCAATAATACACATCCATATTTCTATTGTATAGAAACTGATGCCTGTATTACTTACTCTATCACTTCTTGTGTAAACCAATCTATATAACAGTTATAATATAAATAATGATATTAACAAGTTTGACTAATGTTTTGCATTTCCTCTTGAATGTGACTTACTGATTACTCTGTTATAAACGTGACATCTGTTTACAATGGTCAGCATTTAAATATTAAAAAAAATTTGAATTTGTGACAATGTGAAGCAAAATTATATGATAATTGGTGACCCCCTTTAATGGCTGGGAAAGCCTTCCTGATAAAATGTCATAATAACCCGCAGAATTCCATAATAACTTGATAGCAGGTCCCTAAGTAAGTGGGATACAACGTACACTAGTATCTGTCGTTATGCCTCAGCTTCCACACATTTGAAGCACCATTGCTTGCTACATGCAGACCTTAGATAGCCTTCTCCATCTGCCAATCGACTCCTTGCCCTTGGTACTCTGCTGGACAACATCATTAGAACTAATCTACCTACCTCTCTTGCAGACATGCTGGTGTCTCTGTCCCCCACTTATGGCCTCCACTCTATTGGACTGTCTCTACTACACACCCCAAGGTGCAGAACCCTAAAAGGAACCTTAGCTTTCTCCTGCCTGGCCCCACACTATTGGAATTCCCTACCTCTTGATGTTGGCTCTGCACCTAGTCATATTGCTTTTAAAAAGATGCACTCTCCTCAACAAACATGCCCTATATGTTCCTGTTTTAAACCCCCATAGGGTGCTTGACATCCCCTTCCTCAGCTCTTAAAATGTTGCAGTTTTGCTCTGACCCCCTGTTACTGTTATATGTAGCACTTATCATGGATTATGTGTTAAAACTCTGCTGCACTGCACTATGATTGTATGCTTATTATGTTTTGTACTATTGTGTATTTTCCTGCCATTGCCTCTGTTATATTAGCAATACTGTTTACGTCACAGAACATTGTGTAGATTTTTTCCTTGAATGGTTGATTACATCTGAACTATACCTGTTATTGTTTTGTCTGCCAATTTTGTATTGTCACCTCCCTGGTCGTGTCTGAAAATAGTAATATTTTGTGACTATGACACCTTACCCGGTAAACAAAAACTAAATAAATAAATTATGGCATGTTCTTCCCTGTGCACTCACTTCACTATATTTGTGCGAGTACGGCGGTGGCTCAGGGACATGGCCACACACAAAAATACAGCTTAGTTTTTCTCTCTGTTGAAACATTGCACCAATTATTATAAAAAATAATGCCTGTGTGAAAATTGTTTCATGAGGATTTATCACACACACTTGGTGTGTGATAATCTCATAAACTCCTTGAGATTCACTCTCGGGGCTTATGAATTATCAGACACTGAGGGTGTGTGAAAAATCGTCATAATACACACCTGCTCAGGCATTCTTATCTACAGTACGCATTGCCTTGCTCTGTGTGTAAGGTATAAACTAATGTGTATGTTAAGAGGTTTTACTGTTTAGTATTTTCTTTTTGTATATTGAAATGACACTTAGTTGAGCAATAAAATTAAACTGATTGAAACAAGATACTTGAAAATACAAGAACCACCACTAAACACCAATGAAATTATCAGATCTGGGGCAAGATTTTCAGAAGTAACCATCAAGATGTGCCGATCTGTATTTTAAAATGGAAATGTATCTAAACTGTTGGATCATCTATTAGATGGTCTAACATGATGTGTATTTTATGATCAAATAATACACAATTGCATCCAAAAATGATGCAAACTGCACGTCTTCCTTTATAAAATTATTTCTTTGCTCTTCCATTAAATGGAATGGATATACTGTTATTATAATCATGTTGGCCATCATGAAGCCAGACAGAGGAGATTTGCCCTTTAGTTGCCCCCTGCTACTACTACCGTTCCTGCGGGAAGGTGGAACCAGGACAGCTGTCCCAGTAGAAGAAACACACATGCTCATGCCCTGCTATATGCTCTGCAGCATCTCCCCCCTCCCCCTCCCCTTTGACCCTGCCTGTCACACTACCTCCTCTTCACCTATAGGCAGTGATGACGGAGTAAGGTAAATGCAGCGCTCTCTCTCTCTCCCAGAAGGAGAAGGAGTGTCCTCTGGAATGTTCAATCCTCCTCTTCCTGAAAGCAGCTCCTAATGTCCCAGTCTCATTCCCACACCTGGATCATCAGTAATATGAGCAGAAGTCCTGCAGCTGTGCTGATAGGCTTACACATGTCATCCTTTTATTGCAAATCATGACTTTTAACAATAAACAGATGCATCTTTTGAAAACCGTAGCAGTGCTGCTCAAATGCATTCAGGTAGAAGCCTGGACAAGGTGCATTTGCAACTGCCCTTTTGAAAATCCTTCCTGCTGACTCTGTCAGTCACCAAAAATCAATCACCATTTGGCAGAAATATTGTGTTTCAAAATGTAGGTGATCAGCTAATTTGCAGTTACTGCACTCTTCATATTTTGAACTTGATTTGTTGCATTCTGTAATATCTCGCCTACCCCCCCCCCCCGAGTCAAACCTGGAAATGAGTTTCATCTCTGTGTGCCAATATCAGTCGCCAAACTTTAAATAAATATAATAAATAAACATGCAGATTTTCTTTAAATAAGATCCTTAGAGTGTGCTTGAAGAATGTGCTGAAGAGGCTTTAGTAGTGTTACAGCATTTGCATCTTTTCATGGCAACATTTGGCAAGCAAAATGAGTTTGTGCTTTTCTGGATGTGGCTACATATTTCCAAGCTTTATAATCTTTCTGACAAAGGCAGTGTGTTTGCTTGTGACAACAAAGCATAGATAAAGAATCCATGAGATTCAGGATACAACCTCACCGCAGTCATTGCCTCACTTTATGACCCTCCGTAAGTTAATTAACCTGTTTGTGCTACTCCTCCAGCTGTAAAATTGGTTAGAAGCAAGTGAACACTGAAAATGAGAACTAGTATCACAGCTAAGCTATCTTTGGTGAGCAGTTTGATATAAAACAACTTTTAGGATCCACATAGCTCAGATTTTTCTAAACAGGCTTCAGCAGCAAACTACCAAATATCCATCTGCACATTTGTCTGGAGCTCTGTGTTATATTTTAGTAAGGCTTTAGTTTTCTGTATAGATGTTCCCCATAGCCTAATAAATTCAGAATTCAAAACCTGAAGGTGATAGACTACTGCTGTAACAATAAACCTTTAACTAGTTTGTTTTTCCTGAAATTATTTGATTACATTGTGCTGTTCTGCTCAGCAGATTGCTTAGTACTATTTAATATACAATATATGAAATAAAAACAGAAAGTTTTGTATTCCAGCACAATAGTGAATGGCATTGTTTGCTTTTGACTGGCAGCTTGTTCCAGACTTCATATTGCTGGCACAAATTGCTATCGCATAAGGCTGGAAAGAGAGACATCAAACCAGGTAGGGCAGGCTGCCAATCACCGTGCATTAAAATCATGTACTGTGAAATTCAATCTGTGTGTATTTGTATTTTTTTATGTTGTACAAAGAGTTTGCATTCAGCATATGAGCTCTAACCTTCAAAATGCAGAACATTTTGAATCATTATGTGATGGCATTATATATATGTTAATGTCCGTAGTAATGCGAAGCAGATCTCTAAGAAAAATATGTAGTTTGTTTTTACAGGCCTTGCAAAGAAGCCTACTGCAAACATCCACATACAAGTATAGTTTTCAATAATAAAAATAGGCCCCCCAAGAAGGGGAACTCAAACTATCTGTGAGGTCAACCAATCTGAGGGGTTTACAGTGGAAACAATTTTAACAACCGTGTAATCTAATTTTTCGTTCGGTTCTTGCCACAGATTCTGTGCCTGATGTTGATCACAAAACAGATTTTATATCCAATTTAGGCATCAAAAAATGTCTGCTATTGTTCTACAATTGACAAGATAAAATGAAGGTCGAAGTATACTGTATGTGATGTTGACTTGTAGTTTAGTGTAAATGGTATATACAGTTTTCAGTGTATGTAAATAGTAGCCATCACAATGTAGCTGGCACACAATAATACTAGCAGTTTATTTTATTGCTAAATAGCAACTTATGGTACCTGAAATCAAAGCATTGTAATGCAGTACTGCAGCAATGGTGGGCAACAAATTTGACTCTACTGTGCTGTACCTTTTTAACCATGACAGATTCTGGACATTTTCAGGTTTTGTTTACTAGAAAAAGTTTTTAGTTCTACAAGTAATTAATTTTTAAAAGGTTTAAATCATTTTTTTTCTCAAGAAAAATGATGCCTACTCCATGTGACTTGCAGATAGCATTGTGGACGTGGCTAGTGTTGGATTGAAAAAGAAACAAAAAGTAGTGCACAATGCAGGAAATAGCTATAAAATCAGATTTAACTTGTATGCTGGTATTTTAATGAACTGTTGCTGGAAACAGTCTATTAGGAAAACAACATTTTTCATTGCACAGGAACACCTTGCAGTACCAGCCCTTTGTATTTATGCTACTGCAGCTAATAGCCCAGAAACTCTATTCTGAGCTGCTCGTGTCATGTAGGGCTGAGATACTGAACATCTTAGCATCTTCTATGCCAAGAACAAAAGTTCAGGAAAGGACATGGGTCACTCTTGGGGCTGGCTGGATGCTCCTCCCTTGGAGAGTGCGGACTCTGAGTGACCCCACTAGCCTACCACCTGGCAGAGACCAGACTGCAGCACCAGCTGGCCGGCAGGTGTGAAGGTGGTGTGCTGATGCAGCATGTATGTCTCTCAACACACACATGTGTGAGTGTATCACAGGCAGATGCCCCAAAGAGGAAATGTAGGAAAATGCCCTGACTCACTCGGCATCTTGCGCAGGCATTACACAAGCCTACACTGCAGGCCACCTGCCAATAAGGCTCTGTGTAAGTGGTGATTAACCTGTAAGTCCATGAGAGAGGTTAGTGACAGAGTTGGGGGCTGCTGCTGTGACCGTAAATGAAGGTGGAGACAAATATGTACTGTATAGAAAAAATAAATTATATTCTGATTATCTGTCCTCTAAATGTATACAAGCTTTGATTCGATGTTGTGTTACATTTTTATAGTGTGGGCTTTGGATTAGTTTCTACATTAAATGGAACTGTAGGAGGGACAGTGTAGGATGGATTACCCCTGTAGATATTAAAGCATCATACTCCAGTCTAAAAAGACAATCAAGATTTCCTTATTTAAGATGCTGGAATTATCAGCTCTACAAGTCCAGTAATCTGAATTTTAATAAATATTTTAACTACATTAGTTGCAGCATCCCTGATTAAAAATCAGAGGAGGTCTTGGCAAAACAACTGATCAAGCAGCTAGCTGTTGGTGACATACCATAGGTTTCTGGACTTAGTAGAATATAAAACCTTGCCAGCAGCACAATGAGGTAATAATTTATATTTAACCAGGAAAGTGGACTAGAGCAGATGACCCATTTTCAGCCATGCCTGTGGAAGTGGGGTACAACACTAGAAAGAACAAGCCATTACACATTTCATTACAATAAACAACATAATATAAACTACAATAAACTTAGAAATAATAAAGTTTACAGTAACATAATTTACATGCTGCCACAATGCTTTTGCTTTGATAGAGCACTTTTACCATCATGTACTATTATAGTCACAGGAGAAATTCTTACACAAACGTTCATCATTTTATTTTAAACCTAGCTAAAACCTAACTTTTCAACAAAGAGATAGAAGGCTAGCACTGGGACCCAACCTAGCTTTGCTTTGTGATCATAAAAGTACCACATGTTTGCAATGAAGATTTTTACAAACACAAACATTTAGAGATTTGTCAGTAATTAATGATTTTGTGTCTATATTTTTGGCATCATTTGGCATAATTTGTTAAAGTGATCAACATGATAGCCTACATTTTGTATAAGATTATACTTGTACAATTATTTGCAAAGCATATTGGGGACTCCTTGTTTCAGAGGATGAGAATTGGGGTGGGGTAAATGTTTAACGTCAATGCAGGCTTTTATAATACAGAACTAAGATGTAGTTATCCCACATTTCCAGGTGCAAACTGGTTATTTCACATTCCAACCACTTTTGGAACTTCCCAGTGTAACCACAAATGCTTTCAGTGCAAGATTTAAATTGTTCCTAAAATGAACTGTACACTCAACCATGTATCACAATAATTAGAAACATAAAATTTCCTGGCAGGTAAGGACACCTTGGCCCACCTAGTCTGTACATGGTTCTCTGCCTACACTATCACTATGATCTTACTTGATCTCTGGCCCATTCACCCACTCACTATTCCCTTTCCTTAAGATTCCCTTATGCCTGTCTCATGCATTTTTGAACCCCATCACTGTTTTTCACCCACCTCCTCCATTGGAAGACTCTTCCTGAAATCCACCACTCTCTCTGTGAAACTTAGAAACAACAATCTGACAGCAGATAATGATCACTTGGTACATCCATTATGTCCATTTCTCCCTACCAACATTATTACCACAGACTGTGCCCAATCTACAGCTTTTTCTCCCTTCCCCCCTTCCATTCCACTATGATTCCTTTGTGCTCATCCCAAGCATTCTTGAACCCTACTACTGTTTTCCCCACTACCACCTCCACTAGAAGGTTGTTCAAGGAATCTACCACTCTTTCTGTGTAGAAGTACTACCTCACATTTCTCCTGAATCTACACCCTCCAGCTCCATGGCATGTTCTTGAGCACCTTTTGTTCTGAAAAAATACTTCCCTCCTGCACCTTATTTACACCCGTGAGATATTTAAAGGTCTCTATCATACCTTCCCTCTCCCTCCATCTGTTCCAAGGCGTAAATATTGAGGTCCTTTTGTCTCTCCTCATAGAGCTTTTGATGCAGACCCTGCACCATTTTAGTTGCCCTCCTCTGGATTGCCTCCACTCTGTCTATGTTCTTTTCCAAACTGGACACAATACTCTAGGTGGTGTCTTACATATGATCTATACAGAGGCAACACCACCTCCATCTTTCTGTTGGTGATACTCCTCTCAGTGCACCCCATCATCCAATTTGCCCTTCCTACTGCCTTGTCACACTGCCTGGCCACCATTAGGTCATGCAACATGATTACCCCCAGGTCTCTTTTCTGCTTGGTGGCCATCAGTACTACTCAATCAATTTTATACTCTGCCCCTGGGTTTCTGTGCCCTAAGTGAATTACTTTTCTCTTTTTCATGTTGAAACCCAGTTGCTATACCCTTGACCACTTTTTGAGTTTTCTCAAACCTCTGCTCATCCTTTCCACCCCGCTCCAAGAGTATCCACCTTATTGCAGAGTTTGGTGTCATCTGCAAAGAGGCAGACCTTCCTTTCCAGATCCTTTACAATGTCATTTATAAAGACATTAAAGATGATGCTCCAAGCATTGAACTCTAAGGCACTCTGCTGATCACCCTCCCTTCACTGGAGTGACCTCCATTTACCACCACCATCTGTTTTTTATCCTCTAACCAATTTCTTATCCAGTTTACCACCTTTGGACCCACTCCTAAGCTACCCAGCTTGCTTACTAGTCTCCTATGTGGAATAGTATTGAACACCCTGCTGAAATCTAGGTAGGCCACGTCCACCACTCTGCCCTTGTCTTTTTCTTTGGTCACTCAGTCAAAGAAACCTATCAGATTCATTTGACATGAACCCCACCCCCATGAAACCATGCTGTTTTGGGTCTTGTAACCCACTGGATTCAAGATATTTCACAATCCTTTCCTTCAACAGTGATTCCATTAGCTTTCCACCCCCATTGTCAGGATGACTGGCCTATAATTACCAGCCTCCTCCCTGCAACCACTTTTGTGTAATGGGACTACTTCTGACCTCCTGCAGTCCTCCAGAACAACTCCTGTTTCCAGTGAGCTGTTAAATAGAACTGTCAGAGGTGCAGTCAGTATTTCCTTGATCACCCTCAATACCATTGGATGCATGCTATCTGGCCCCATTGCTTTGTCCACATTCAGATTAGCTAGTCCCTTCAGGGCTCCCACCTCCAAAAAAGGACTAATGCCCATCTCCTTTTCTTCAAAGCTTTTGTTAATTTTTTGTGGCCCCTCCCCTTCTCCTTACTCTGTGACCATTTAACAAAAGCATTTTTTCAGGATGTCTGACTTTTCCTGGTCCCCATCTGCACAATCCACATCTTCCAATTTTAACCTTACAATCCCATCACTGGTCTTCCTCTTTTTACTTAAATACCTAAAAAATGACTTGTCCCCTTTTATTACTTCCTGGGCTATTCTCAGTTCAGTTTGCACCATTGTGCTCTTTACTGCTTTCCCTGCTTCCCTCAGTTTCCCTGATACACCTCCCTATCCTCCTCCCTCTGTGTCTCCTTATACCTTCTGAATGCTACCCTTTTAGCTTTTACCTTTTCACCCACCTCTTTTGAGAACCATAGCAGTCTCTTTTTCATCTTGCTTTTGCACACTTATTTGACCCAGAGGTTTGTTACCTTTACTGTGCTCCTTTTTATCTTTGCCCATTGTCCCTCCAACACATCGAGGTCACCCACCCCTGCTAGCTTATCCCTGATACATTTACCAGTGTTTTTAAAATCTGCTCTCCTGAACTCCAGGACCCTTACCCTTGTATGGTTTGAATCCACAGCCATTCCTTATATTGAACCACACCATACATTGATTGCTGATCACCAGATGACCTCCCACCTTGGCATCTGCAACATTGTCCCTGTTAGTGAGTACTAGATCCAGTATTACCCCATCATGAGTGGGTTCACTGACTAACTGCCTGAGGACTTCCCACTGCAGACAGTCTAGATGTCTGTGCTTCTAGTTGAAGCTGCTTATGGGAAGCTCCAATCCACATCTAGCAGGTTGAGGTCCCCCACCAGCAGCCCCTTCCCTTTTTCTGGCATTTTGCCATTGGTTTCCACCAGTACTTCATCTAGTTCCTCCCCTGCGCTGTAGGTCTGTACATCTCTCCAGTGTGAATAGCGGCTCCATGCCCTGTCTCCAGGGTGACACACAGTACCTTTGCCTCCCCCTGTATTCCCTGTATCTTCATCACTTTTATGCTTTCCCTCACATTAAGTACCACACTCACTCCTTTCCTTCCCACCCTGTGTTTCCTGAACAGAGTATAACCTAGTATGGCCATGTCCCAGTTATTGTTTTAGTGCACCATGACTCAGTAATGGACACAATATCCAGGTCAGCCTCTGCCATGATGGTCTCTAGGTCTGGAATCATTTTTTCTAGACTTCTAGTGTTCATACAAATGGCCTTCCAGATTTTGTTTCCACTCTGCTTATTGCCTCTCTTTTTTCATTTTTTTCCCTCCCTTCTTCCCACCTCTTTTTTTAATTCTACCATTTCTTTCCCCCTTTATCTCTACCATTATGCTCCCTTTATTAATTTGCATTCTGGGAGCTTCGTCTCCTCTTGGGTGCTCCTTGCTTTCCACTTCATGATGTTGAGGGGGCAGCTTTGACTCCCAAACTCCATCTGCCATCCCCCTTAGCTAGTTTAAGTGTTCATTAAAATAACATTTAAACCTTCTTCTGAGGACTGGGTTCCCTTCTGAGTGGATGCAGGACATCACCCCTGTATAGTCCGTTATCCTCCAAGATGGGACCCCAGTCTCCAACGTAGGTGAATGTTTCCTCTCTGCAACATTCCTTCAGCCATGACTTGATGCTCCTGTCACAGAGTTCCCACTCCTGTCCCATGTCATAGACAGACAGCACCCCAGCGAAAGTCACTGAGTGAGCCACCTGTCTGAGACCCCGCCCCAGCTCCGTAATCTCCCCATATACTATCCCAGCCCATCCCTAGCTAGGTCATAAGTCCCCAGGTGGACAATGACATCCAGAGAAAGAAGATGTGTGGAAGTACTTCCTCACATCTCTTCTGAATCTACCCTCCTTCAGCTCTTGTCTTGGGTACCTTTTGTTCTGAAAAATAATTCCTAACTGTATATTATTTGCCCTGTGGAGAAATTAAATGTCTCTAGCATATCACCCCTTTCCGTCCTCTCTTCCAGGTATACATATTTAGGTCCTTAAGTCTCTCCTCATAGGGCTTCTGTTGAAGACCTTTCACCATTTTAGTTGCCCTCTACTGAATCACCTCCACCCTGTCTATGTCCTTCCAGAGAATTGATCTCTAGAACTGGACATACATAGTACATTAGGTGGGTCTCACTAGCCATCTCTACACAGGCAATACCACCTCCCTCTTTCTGCAGATGATACCCCTTCTTATGCATCCTAGTATCCCACTGGTCCTCCAGATTACCTTGTTGCACTACCTAGTCACCATTACGTCATCCAATATGATTAGCCAGAGGTCTTTTTCCTGTGTGGTGGTCATCAGTAGCACTCCTTCAATGCTGTACACTGCCCCTGAGTTTCTGTGCCCCAAGTGCATTCATTTGCACTTTTTCACACTGAAACCCAGTTGCCATACCCTTGACCACTCCTTGAATTTTCTCAGGTCTCTGCTCATCCTTTCTAGCCCCACCCCCCGTATGTCCACCCCATTGCAGATTTTGGTGTCATCCGCAAAGAGACAGACCTTCCCTTCCACCTCCTCTGCAATGTCACTTATAAAGACATTAAAGAGGACCAGTCCAAGGAGTGATCCCTGAGGCAACCACTCTCTGCTGCCTATCCCCTAATTAATTTGTTATCCAGTTTACCACCTTTGGACCCACTTGCTAGCCTCCTATGTAGAACAGTGTTTAAAACCTTACTGAACTCTAGGTAGGCCATGTCCAGTGCTCCACCCTGATCATCTTGATCACCCAGTCAAAGAAATCTATCAGATTCATTTGACAAGAGCCCCCCAACCCCATGAATCCATGCTGCTTCAGGTCTTGTAACCAATTGGCTTCAATATATTCCACAATCCTAACCTTCAGCAGTGACTCCATTAACTTTCCCATCATGATGTCAAGCTGACTGGCCTATAATTGCCAGTCTGTTCCCTTCTAAAACTTTTGTGATGTGGGACTACATTTGCCCTCCTTTAATCCTTCCGAACCACTTCTATTTCCAATCAGCTGTTAAATAAGGCTGTCACAAATGCATCCAGTATCTCCCTGAACTCCATCAATACTCTTGGATGCACCTCATCTAGCCCCATTGCTTTGTCCACTTTCAGATTAGCAAGTCTGTTCAGTACACTCTCTTCTGCAAATTGATTAATGTCCACCTCCCTCCCTCAAATGCCCCTGTTACTTTTTAGTGGCCCCTCCCTTCTCCATCTTCTGTGAACACTGAACAAAAGTATTTGTTCAGGATGTTTATCTTCTTCTGGCCCCATCTGCACAGTCTCCCCTTCCCTTTTCAACCCTGTGATCCCACCCCTGGTCTTCTTCCTTTTGCTTACATACCTAGAGAATGTCTTGTTCCCTTTCATTACTGCTTGGACTATTCTCTCTTCAGTTTGCTTCTTCATGTTCCTTACTGCTCTCTCTTCTTCCCTCTGCTTTCCCTTGTACACCTATTCTCCTCCCTCTGCATCTCATTATACCATTTGCACAAAGGAAAACTGTGATCCCACCTACTTTTTGAAAATGTAGACCACAGCCACGTTTACATTTTCTGATCAGATTTATGCTTATACTGTATGTTTGTATGCAGCAAGTGATGACAGAAATGCAGTACTCCACAACTGGAGTTACACAGCTGACTCTACACATCTGGAAAGAGTGTAACAGTACTAATTTTATTGCACTGCTCTAACATAAGAAAGCCAAGGCAAAGGCAAGGCCAATTTTATTTGTTTAGCACCTTGTCCTGAGGTACAGGGTGCCTTACAAAGATACATAAAATAGCAAACAAAGCCATAAATAAATAACCATCAAAATAATTAATCTGCGTAGGCCTACATAAACAAAATGTTTTTAAAAAGGTCTTTAAAGCCCATGCAGTTCGAGTTGATCATATGGTTGCTGGCAGTATATTCTAGAAGCAGCTTGGCAGCCACCCTACAGGCCCTGTCACCAGATTTCTTGATGTTAGTCTGAGGGTTCAAGATCATGCCCATCTGTGAAGCAGCGGTGGTGAATGGGTGTATAATATAACAGGAGATGTTTCAGGTAGCTCGAGCCCAAGTGGTGTAGGACCTTGAATATTAAGAAGCAGATCCTGAAGGTGATACAGTACCAATTTTTTCAGCCAGTGCAGAAGGTTCCCTTCAAAAACGTTCCACCTCCAGCTCAGCAGAATGGTTCTGGACCAGCTGCATGGAATGTGTCAATTCCTTAGATAACCCTAAGTATAGGACATTGCAATAGTCTGGTCCTGAGGTGATGAAGTTATGGATTATCATCTCAAAGTGAACTAGCAAAAATGTGGTTTAATCCAGATGATATTATGAAGATGAGAAAATACATTTCTGACTAGAGTTGACACCTGCTGTTCTAGTGTCAGCCTGCAGTCCAACACGACTCCCAGATCACTCAGCACATCCATGGCTGGAAGTGTTTGACTGTCCAAAGATGATAAAAGATGATCAGCACTTGTCATTGCTGACCCTTGCTGCCCTGGTTCAACAACCATATCCTTTGCATTACCTGGTTCAAGACACAACCATTCAAGGCCTTCCAATCATTGAACTCACATTGGCACTGCTCTAGTACCAAGTCTGTGTTCATCCCATTAGGAGCACAAGACAGATAAAGGTGGTAATCATTTGCATAACAGTAACACTCAAACTCATACCACCTAATGCTCTCTCCCAATGGCAGCATATACATTGTGAACAACACCGGTATCAAGATCAAACCCTGAGGAACCCCACACATGACCAAAGCTTTTGCATGAAATGTTCTATTGCAACCTTCTGAACACTCCAATTAATAGATTATTCAAATTAATACAGAACAGTGCCAATGAGTCCCACATCATTCCTCAGATGGTCTATTAGCATACTCTGATCCATTGTGTCAAATGCCAATGAGATACCCAGAAGGTCCAAGACTGACCTATGCTTTGGTCTCTTGCCATGAGGAGATCATGAATAGAGATGTGCAAAATCCGTGAATTTCATTCCACGAAATATTTTTGAAATTTGCACGTATCATGAAATATTTTGCAGGTGCAAAATGTGAAATTCTGTCTGTGAAATTGCAAATTCTACCTGCAAAATGCAGAATTTTGCCCATGAATGGCAGAATTTCACCACTCTCAGGAGAAATTGCACTGCTCTCAGACAAAATTCTGCATTTCAGACCCACAAAATTCATCAGGGAAATGCACAAATTTTGTGAAATGTTTTGCGCTGTGAAATTTGTGATTTCACAGGAATTTCGCTGGTGAAATTAAATTTTGCTGCATCTTTAATCATGAAGAACTTGGAACAAAGCCATCTCATTACAGTTATGGTGCCTCAGTGCCCATGTCGAGGTTCATGAATGTTAAATTGTTACAGGAGAACCTCAAGCTATGACCCAACTATCTTATCCATCATCTTCCTAAAATAGGAAAGGTTTGATACATGGCTGTAATTGACCAAATTATTGAGGTCCAATGATGGTTTCTTCAGGAAGGGCTTCACCACCACCCTTTTTCAAGCAGACAGAAAACACCTGTCCTCACGGAACACACAGCAATCTCAATGTAGAGTAGCCCAGGGACTCCAGTCTGACAATCAGTAGCCAGAGAGGCCCGGGGTCCAGTGCACAGTAACTAGATGCAAACCCAAAACCATCTAAAGCACGTCTTCTACAGCAGTTTGGTGGAAATCAGTACAGAATAGCACATCATCATTACCCCTCACTGGCTGGACATTACCGTCCTAAGTCAGGCCATTTGAGGATATCAGAATGGTGGACACCTTGTTAAGAAAGAAATGACTGAACTCTTTGCATTTATTTGAAGAAAAGATTTGATTGGATTACAGTCTGGGAGGATTAATAAGTCTTTCTATGGCGCCAAACAGCTGAACTCACTGATTCTTGCTTGCAGCAGTAATCATTGACAGGAACACTGCCTTTACTGTAATACTATGTCTTTACTCTTTACTGTGATACTGTGACTTTTCTGAGATACTGTGGAAGAGAACCAAAAATGGAGATAGGATGCCTCACTAAAGCTTTACAAGAAATGAAAGGGGGCAACATATATGGGATGCAGGGGCAAGCTAGACATAGAGCTGATGTACAGGGACAAAAGAATAGAAGCAACGAGGAGAGACAGGAAGAAGTCAGGTGAAGGCAAGGGATAAAACACCAGAATATGCAATATCTATATGAAAGGGATGGGGGAGTTGGAAAATGGTAGGAAAAGGCGACAATACCTACAGTATATGAAAAAGGCAGAGAGGAGAGGTGGATGATGATAGGAAAAGGGGGACATAAACAAGGAATTCAGGGCAGGAGCTTGAGAGCTCAGGAAATCCATGTCTTGGGAGTGACTACATATAATAGATATGCAATACTGGCAGAGGGGATCCAAAGGAACCAAGACAAGGCAAAGAAGATATGTCTTGATGGAGGGAGACAAGGAAGACAAAAACAGAGGACAGACAGAAATGGAGAAAAAGGAAAAAAGTAAACTGAGGGTGGACAATACATGGGGCAAGAATCACAGGAGGAATGGTCAACACAGGAATCAGATGGAAGAGGGAGGTGATGAAACAAGTGGAGAAATAGTGGCTTGAGACACAGAGCAGCTGGAGATCAAAGGTAATCATTTATTTAATTTTAATGTAATTTTTTTTATTTAATTAGTATTTCGGAAAGACCTTTGAGCATGAGCCCTTTTACAAAGGTTCTATGTCAGGGTGGACAATAAGACAATACACATATTCAGTGGTCACAGAGGCCTGATCATTAGGCATTAAAGAGTGATTATATGAGAATTAGACAAATAGGTGAAAAACAGAGCGGTTATAATAGAATACTAAGCTATTTCTAATTGGTTGCCCTTGGTAGCACACCCTGAAAACCTCCAAATCCATTGATATGCTTATGGCAGAGTAACTGCATAGGGTTTAACGCTATCCCAGATGGTGAGAGACTGGGTGACAGTGAAACAAAGGGGATTGGATTTGAACCTACCACAGAGAGTGAGAGGTGGTGGGGGGATAGTAAAATGGGGGACCATGATGGGGAGCAGCTCCAGAGGGCTTTGTCGAGTAGGGTGTGTGTGTGGGGAGGGTGTTAGGGAGAGTACCAAGAGTTTTTAAAGAGGACTAATAACTTACTTAAGCCCTTGGCTAGGCTGGAATGGAGGCAGGATTCTCTAGGTAGCCCTGCTGGGTGCTACCTTGGGGTAGGTCTGTCTATCAAGTGGGGCCTGAGAAGCAAGTATATTTTGAGCTAGACATTAGGTTCTGTTTGAGGCCTTCTTTGAATTGAGACAGGCTGTTGTTTATTTGTAATTTCATCAGGACTTCATTTACCCAGAGGGGGCCCGAGAGAAGAAAGTGCACTGCCCTAGTGAGGTTTGGCAGAATGGTATGGACAGTGCTCCATTCTTCCTCCCTCTGGTGATTTGTGATGAAAGAGAAGCCTCAAGCAGGTTTTCTATACAGGGTGGGGTTTTTCTGAGGAGTGCCTTCTTTCCCAGGAGGCAAGTTTGGTATTTGATCCTGTCTTTTGGGTTAAGCCAGTTTGTATGCTCATAGAGGGTGCAAGTATGAGTGTAATGATCTGCACACAGAGTGAGTTGGCATGCCTTATTGAGTGTAATTTAGACCATTTTGAGCACTGTATCAGTAGCAGCTCCATAGACCACCAGCCCATAGTCTATCATGGAGAGTATGGAGCTGGAGACTGAGATTCAGAGTGCTTCCGGGGTGAGGGATTTCTTATACCTATAGAGCACCCCGATCTTTGTGTTTACCACTCTGACAAGGGAGTCTACGTGGTGTGCATAAGTGAGAGAGTCATCAATGGTGACTCCAAGGTACTTGAACAAGTACACCTGCTCAATCTGCTCACTAGCCTTATTGGTGATTACGAGTGGAGCATGCCTGCGTTTGTTGTAGGGGCTGGATTGTAGCATGGCCTTGGTTTTCTTGTAATTTAGTAGCAGCTTTTGCCTACTGAACCAGTCCTCGAGTTTATTGAAAGAGATCTGAGTTCTGTTTGTAGGGCAACCTGAGAGGTGCTGCTGCTCAGCAGCACGGCATTGTCCACATACAGGATAAGTTTGATGTCACAGGCTGTGGGTAGGTCATTTACAAAGAGGCTGAAAATCAAGGGCCCTAGAAATAATCCTTGAGGGATTCCTAGGAATACATCTCTGGAGCGGGATGACATCTGCCCAATTTTGACTCGCTGGCTCCTGTGTGTTAGGTAGTCATTGAACAAATTCAGGGCATTAGGTGCCACACCCAATCTTTGGAGCTGGAGTACTAGAAGAAGGTGGTTGACGGTGTTGAATGCTTTGGTGAGGTCAGTGAAGATGGACCCCACCAATTTGCCTTCATCCAGTGCCTTGTGTGCATAGTCAGAGTATTCCAGCTGTGCCGTGGTGGTACTGTGTTTTTGCCTGAAACCATGTTGGTTTGGGCAGAGCAGATTGTACTTATGGAGGTATTATGTGAGTTGACTTGCCACAATTTTTTCCAAAGCTTTGGATAGTGGGGAGAGGATAGATATTGGCCTGTAGTTTGACACTAGCACCTTGTCACCATTCTTATGCACTCGGTTACCAGGGCTTGCTCCCATACCTCTGGAAATTGAGCTAGAGCTAAGGATTTATTAAATAGCATTGTTATGGGCATGATAAGAACATCAAGGGTGAGAAATAGTAACTTCATGTCTAGCCTGTCACTCCCCAATCTGGTTTTGCCTAGGATTTTCCTGATCATCGTTAGGGTCTCCTTCACTGTCACCTCCTTAAAGTAGAAGGCTGGGTGGTTAGTTATGGGCAGGTTGGTGCAACCTTGGTCCTCTGCAGACAGAAGGTAGTCTGGAGGCAGCATTGAGGGCAGGTCTGTAAAGGCCTGGTTAAAGGCATCAGCAATAACTAATGGATCTGAGGAGGATGAGTTATTAATGTTGAGCATCTTAGGGTGCTGCTTTTGATTATTACCAAGGATGTTCTTAATGTTGTTCCAAAATCTCTTTCCATCTCCCCATGCGTTGTTAAGCTGGGTCTTATGGAAATCGGCTTTTGCAAGTCTGATAAGTTTGGTGCACCGATTTCTAGCCATTTTGTAGCACTGTAGGTCATGCTTGCTACCTGAGATTAAGGCTTTTTCCCAGAGGCACTCACTCTCCTTTAGGAGGGAGAGGAGTTTGCCATCAATCCAGCCATTTACCTCACCCCAAATTTTCTGTTTTGAGCTTGGTGCATAGATATTACAGATGGACTTGAAGCCCTCAGTGAAAAACTAAAGGCCTGGTCCAGCGTAGATGCCTTGTTGATGGGAGACCAGTTGCAGCATACAGGGCCAATTTGAGGGATCAAAGTTTGCCTTTCTGCAGAATTCAGCTCTTGATGAGGCGGGGTGGGCTTTTGGCAAGTTTAGTGGTCCGTATCAAGAAGATCGGGTAGTGGTCACTCAGCACCTCCAGGAGAACCCTGAGTTCAGAGAATCGAGTCAGTGAGCTAGCCAAGACCCAGTCAATGAGGGTGCTGGTGCCAGCCTTGTAGTTCTGCCTGGTGGGGTGAATTACAAGTTGCATGAAATTGTGTTATGGGGGAAGGGGAGGGAATATGGTCACTCTGGAAAGAATAGAATAATAATCTATGGGGACGCGATAAAAAGAGGTATACAATGGAAAACAGGTGAGGACACACATATGAGAACTACAGTGTTGTGTGCACCTGGGATGGAGGCAGAAAAAGCAACTCATGAAATAAGGGAGCTAATAAGGGTGGCAGTGGAAAATCTAGACTTGATATTGCACATTGGGACAAATGATTTACAGTAGCTGGGGAAAAGACTGAGGTGGTGCAGTACAGATTTATGGATTTAGCTGTGGCATGTAGGCAATCTGTGAAATCATTAACCTTTTCTGAGATAATTCCAGTAACAAGGGCCAGCACAGCTAGGAAGGGAAGGGGAAATTGTTTAACCAGGAGAGGCACACTACGCTGAAGCTTGTTTCCAGGTGCGACCTGGGAGCACAAGGAAGTTAAGTGACTTGATCAGGGTCACACAGTATGCAAGTGGGGGCTGTGGGATTTAAATCCAGGTCTCCAGAGTTGCAGCTCAGAGCCTTAAACTACTGCACTATACTGCCTCCTTTATATTAGAATTTAATGGTTGGCTGGGCCAGTGGTGTAAGGAGGAGGGATACGGTCTTATAGACATGTGGGAAGACACGTGGTTGGACAAGAGACCCTATATCAATGACAGACTACATCTGACCTGGAAGGGAAGAAAGAAAATCAAGGCTAAAATGGGGGAATACATGGTAAGGGAACTGAGTTTAAACTGCTAAGGGTGGGAGGCCGAACTGGGGAGGCTGGAGCTCCTCCGCCCAACATCAGCAGAGATAAGGAAAAAGGAGCAAGGATATACATAAAATCTGAAAATAGGAGGGAAGTAGGTCAAATAGGACTAAATCAGAAAAAGAGCAGGGACACAACAGAGACAAAGTGGAGGGTGGTGGTGCTGAATGCGAGCAATCTGGGGAATAAGATGGCAGAACAGCAGGCGCTCTTAGCAGAGAGCAGGGTAGACATCACCACCATTTCAGAGACCTGGGCAACAGCACACCATGAATGGGACCTATCGACCCCTGGTTACAGGCTACATAGAAAGGACAGGGAGACAGGAAAAGGGGGTGGTATTGTGTGTGCAAGGGAGGAGGAGGAGGTGCTATGGCTCCAGCTTCAAATGAACAAAGGAAGGAAGATAAGGATGGGTGTGGTATACAGACCACCCAGTCAGGGAGAGATCAACGACAGAGAGTTACATACTCATTTAAAAAATGCAGTGGAGAAGGGGGAGATAGTAGTGGTAGCCGACTTTAACTTGCCCAAAATTGAATGGGGTGGACCAGTCACATCCTGTGCCAGAAGCCAAGTAATCCTGGACACAATTCAGAGTTGCTTCATGATGTATTATGTGACCAGTCCCACCAGGGACAAAGCCATTCTGGACCTAGTGCTCTCCAATAGCAAACACCTGCAAGACATAGACATTGGAGATCCCCTAGGTAGAAGCGACCGCAACACAGTGTGGTTCAACCTGGACAGGGGTGGGGAAGACATCCACAGAAAGACAAGCGTGCTAGACTTCAGGAAAGCTGACTTCAGGAGAATGAGGGAAATGATTAGAGAAGACCTAAGGAACTTAGAGGAAGGCTTGGGTGTTGAGGGATTATGGGATAACATCAGAGGGACCATACAGAAGGCTACAAACAGCTGCATAAAGATGAGGGGAAAGAAGGCAGGAACTAGACCATCTAGTTGGTTAAGCAGGGAGGTGGCTAAGGTAGTGAAAGACAAAAGGGCTGCATACAGGAAAAGTAGAAAGACAGCGAGGGTAGAGGATGAGAAGGAGTACCAAAGGCTGGCTAAACTATCAAAAAAGGAGGTAATACACGGAAAAGCAAAAAAGGAACTCCAGATATCTGAAGGGATAAAGAAGGGAGGTAAGGCCTTCTTTTGCTACGTCATAGAAAAAAGAGACAAAAAGGATAGCATAGCAGGCTGAGGAAGGAGGAGATCATAGTGGTGGAAGACAGGATGAAAGAGGAGGTATTAAATGAATACTTCTGCTCTGTTTTTACGAAAGAAAAAGGGGTCCCATTACCACACAGTACAAAAAGCAGGGAGGGGGCTGGCGAGGACCCAATAGGGGCCATAGGGATTGAATGGGTGAAAGAGGGGCTCATGATTGTGAAGGTCGATAAATCCCTGGGGCCTGACAGATTGCAACCCAGGATACTAGAAGAGATGGTAGAGGGAAAAAGCAGGCCCACTGACAATACTATTCAATAGATCTCTTGATACAGGGGGTGATGCCAGGGGAACAGAGAACAGCACATGTTGTGCCACTTCATAAGAGTGGCCAAAAGGAGGAACCTGGTAACTACAGGCTGGTCAACCTGACCTCGATTGTATGTAAACTAATGGAGACAATATTGAAGGAGAGTCTGGTAAAGTTCTTAGAGGAAAATGGCCTACAGACCTACAGGACAGTAAGCAAAACGGGTTCATGGCAGGCAGAGCATGTCAAACGAACATGACTGAGTTCTTTAATTGGGTCACCAGGACAGTGGACAAAGGCCAGGCAGTGGATATCATATATCTGGACTTTAGCAAGGCCTTTGACTCTGTGCTGCACAAAAGACTGATAACAAAGCTGAAGGACTTAGAGGTGGGGGAAAGGTTAGTTAGATGGGTTGATAACTGGCTGAGTGGCAGGACACAGAGGGTAGTAGTAGGGGTGGAGATGTCCAATACAAGGGAGGTTACCAGTGGGGTTCCTCAAGGGTCTGTGTTGGTGCCGGTGTTGTTCAACATCTTTATTAGCAACATAGGGGAAGGCATTCAGGGGAAAATGTCCATGTTTGCTGATGACGCCAAGCTTTGTGGAAGGGTGGACACCCAGGATGGGATAAGAGAGATGAGGGAGGACCTAGCCAAGCTAGAGAGGTGGTTGGGGGTATGGCAACTAGGGTTCAATGCCAAAAAGTGCAAAGTGATGCACATAGGGGCAAGGAACCCAGAACAGAGTACTACATTGGAAAAGTTCAGGTTACAACATCAGAGGAAAAAAAGGATCTTTGAGAGAGAATTTCTAGTAACCTGAAACACTCGACTCAATGCAAAAAGGCAGTAGCAAAGGGAAATAGGATGCTGGGGTGTATTGCAAGGGAATTTAGCAGTAGGAGGTGTGAGGTTATTCTGCCACTATGCAGATCATTGGTAAGGCCTCACTTCGAATATGGAGTAAGATATTGGCATCCACACCTGAAGAAAGACATAAACATGTTCCAGAGGAGAGCAATGAAAATGATAGTGGGAGAGCAGGATAGATCATATGCAGAGATGTTGGGGGACTTGGGGATGTACATTCCGGAGGAGAGAAGGCAGAAAGTGGATATGATTTAGACGTTCAAGTACTTGAGGGGAATTATAGAATTAATAGAGTAGACTGCAGGAGCCTATTCAATTTAGGGGCCAACACCACAGCCTGAGGGCACAACCTAAAACTGATGGGGGGTAGATTCAAGAGGGATGTGAGGAAGCACTTTTTTACCAAAAGTGTGATGAAAGTATGGAATGAGCTGCCACAAGAGACAGTGGAGTCAAAATCAGTGGGTGCCTTCAAGAGAGCCTGGAACAAGCATAAAGGAATATCAGGTGGACTCGTAAGGAGAAAGACAGGAAATGTCAGAGGGGAAGATGGGGTGTCGGAGGCACAGATGTAAACTTAAGGCCAGAAACAGTCCTTGTTATTTCGAGCAGATCTGAAAGACCGAGAGGTCTCCATCTGCTGGTGATATTCTTATGTTCTTATGTTCTTATGTTCTTTTTCAGTGTTATTGCCCTATGCTACTCACCAAAGTGAGTTCTCCATGTCAATTTGTCCTCCACAAAGTGGATGCTCTGCCAAGAATGCTTCAACTTCTGTTCCTTAGTCTTCAACCTCCTCAGCTCCTCACACTACCATGGTGAACTGTGAAGAGAGGTCAAGGTATGGAAAAAATTGGGTGCTGGGAAGTCTGAGGCAGCCATGAGAATCATATTATATTACTCCACAGCTCTATCGGCTCCCCTGAGCAAATGCCATCATCATGCCCAAGATATCCAGCACCTGCAAGAGTTTCAAAGGATCCAAATGATGTTTTGGATGATACTGAACCATCTCCACTGAAGGGGACTAAAAAGGTGTGATGATCCACACTTATGTCAAGCTCCAATGAGAAGACCAGGTCCAATGTATGACTGCACAGGTGGGAAACAGAGGCAGCTGCCTGTGTAAGGCCAAGTGAGGACATCTAGTGGAGGAGCTGCTGACCAAGAGGCAAGATTTATTTGTTGATACATGCACTGACATGCCAACTAAATGTTTTGGGGCATCCAATACCTGGTAGGCAATGAAAACCTACTGACTTTTGTAGGAAATTGCTCCCATTGCTTAGAAACCAGTAAATAAGGTTGATGTTATAGCCTTCCCCAACTCATCCTTAACAGCCACACACTCAAAAGACCTGAAAATTCCAATTGAGTATGCTGTGAATTCCAAAGCATATCTGAAACATGTGACCACTCCTCTGGTGATCTCACCTTCAGCAGTGCACCGTGGAGTACCCAGTAGGAAACAATGACTCCAGCACTGGCCAGAGTAATCACCTTGGCAGGTACCCATTACACAAACACAAACAAGATCAGCAAAGGAATCAGTGATGAAGTATACCACTCATGATTAGAGTTTGGTGAAACTTACTGTACCTTCTGCCAGTGACGTCCTGGTGAAATTCTGATGTAGCTTCAATGACGTGTCCATGAAACTTTCACAAAATGTAACCAAAATTGTTATTTATTACATACAAACATAGAATGTATCGGCAGATGGGGACTGTAAGATCCATCTAGTCTGCTCTTACCTTCTACCACCCCCACCTTAGTTTGTTGTATTTTTGAGGATCCCCATATGTCTGTTCCATGCTAGTTTAAATTTCCTTTCCATCTTTGCTTCCACAACCTGAGCGGCATGTTGGAAGCAAGGCGGCCAGCAACAGCCGTTCCTACGGCCACCGCCTAACCCCATTCAGCAGCCCTTGCCAGATTAAGGGCCTCGGGACACGGATCCTTCAACAGGGTCTTGCACCTGAGTGCCACATTAGAAGCAAGGTGGCCAGCAACAGCCATTCGTATGGCCACTGTCCAACCCCATTCAGCAGCCCTTGCCGGATTAAGGGCCTCGGGACACAGATCCTTCAACAGGATCTTGCACCTGAGCAGTGCGTTGGAAGCAGTCGGCCAGCAACAGCCGTTCCTGCAGCCACCGCCCAACCCCATTCAACAGCACTTACCGGATTAAGGGCCTCGGGACACGGATCATTAAACAGGTACTACTGCCAAGCTTTTTCTGGGAGCCAATACGCTAGGGCGATCACGACTGGTGTGGTGCTGACTCAGGGGGACAGTGATTGGTCCGCCTGCTCACTATCTTTGTTCCGATTGGTGCGCCCTTCCACATAGACTTATAGCATTCCCTGCACTAACTCTGTGCTGCTAAGTTCTGAAATTATTTTTTTTTTTTTTTATTATTTTAAATTTCAACTGCCAGTGCTGACTATGTTAAGGCTTAAAAGGTTATGTACTGTGTTTATCCATAGTATAGCTCTTTGCATGGCTTTAGCCTGATTGCTGTATATAGTGCTAGAAGAGTGAACATAGGTTGTGTTTCCCCTACCTGAATTATTGAATTGCTGCTATTCTAACTGCTCTCTCTATTTTTCTTTTTTTCTCCCTCTTTCCTACTGGCACTTACCATATACACCCCCATCCTTCTGTACTAATTTACTTGTTGTGCTTTCGGCTGTTGCTTTCCTCTCTTCCTGAGACAGCCCTCCCCCCCATCTAGCTTCCATTTGTCCTGCTCTATTCTGCCCTTTACCTTTGTCTTACCTACCCTGCCTCTCTAATTGTTTTCTTTGTCCATACCACCATCACCCCAACCCCCGCTGATGATCTGCCGCCAGCTTCCCCGCCCATGAATTCCTGTCCTGCCTGCATATTTATTCGCCTCTTTCATTCTTCTTTTAGGGTCTTGCGCCAGAGTGGCATGTTTGAAGCAAGGCAGCCATCAACAGCCATTCCTACGGCCACTGCCCGACCCCATTCAGCAGCCCTTGCCAGATTAAGGGCCTTGGGACATGGATCCTTCAACAGGTACTACTGCCAAGCTTTTTCTGGGAGCCAGTATGCTAGGGCAATCACGATTGGTGTGGCGCTGACTCACAGGGACAGTGATTGGTCCGCCCGCTCGCCATCTTCATGCTGATTGGTGCGCCCTTCCCCATATACTTTTACAGCATTCCCTGCACTGACTCTGTGCTGCTAAGTTCTGAACTGAATTTTTCTCCCACCCCCGCCACCACGTCCCAGGCCTTCTTTAAATACAATTGTGCTCCGCCTTTCCTAGCTCTTTTATTGCACCATTGGCTTACTCTTGTCTGCTGCCATTCAGACATTGGTAGCTGAGTGGAGCCAATAAGCCTGATCCTTGTGGAAGCACCATCACAGCTTCTAACCACCAATCTTATTTTGTTTTTTTCCTTTCTCACCCTTCTGATCGAAATTCTATCTCGTGCTCAGAGAGTGTCTGTATGTGGGTCTGTTTCACACACAGAAAAAGCACCAGACCATTACTAACCTACAGACCTCACTCCTTGGCATCATGGCTTACCTCACTGCTATACTATTGTTCCTAGTATACAGTGTGTCCTACAATACAGTACACCACAAAATATCACAATATAATTCGGCCCTGGAATGCACTGTCTCAACATCCTATGTTGCTATGGTCCACTGTACCTCCCTTTTTTCATCAACCCCCTTTCTGGCCTATACCCCCCATTATGCCCCTCCCTTACTACTACCTTCACCTATGACTATACAAGCACTCACAATGATTACTTTAAACTGCCACTTTAGCGGTACTCTGTCCTGCACTGCACATCTTAGGCGGCCCCAAAGGAAAAAAGCCATCTCCATCCTCAAAAGCTCCTTAAAGAAAATGCTGTTATTGCTCCTTCTCTGCTCAGGTAATGTGGAGCTAAACCCTGCCACCCCTCTGCAACTCACCTCTCCTTCAGATTTTGCAGAGGCCCCAGGACTTAAGATGATGTTGGTCAATATTCTAAGCCTGACCAAAACATTTGTCCAATTACAAGCATGGGCTGTGCATACCAACCCAGACCTTATCATTATTACGGAGTCTTGGCTAAAAAAGGCTAATACTGACCAACAAATCTCCCTCCAGGGATACAAACAATTTAGGGTGGACAGGGCTTCTAGAGGTGGGGGTATGGTCGTCTACACCAAAACCAAGTACTCAGTCACTAATACCAGCTGTAAATCTTCACCAAGGAATTCAAAATTATTTCAATGAAGCTTCATCTTCCTTCTTCAGAATGCATCACCATCATAGGTGGTTATAGGCCTCTGTCTGGAGGCGCTGAAGTCCTTAATATACTGAAATCCCTATTCTCAGATGCAAAAACAGAAACAATATTCCTAGGGGATCTCAATATGGATTGGCTAACCCCTAAATCTCACTGCCTTAAATTCCTCTGCGATGAGCTTGGCCTAGTGCAATTAGTCAATGAACCTACAAGGAACAATGTCCTAAACACTGCCAATAGCTCCATTCCAGATGTGATATTAACCAATCACCCACATAAAATTTTGCATTCGGCTGTGTTCCATAATGATATGAGCGATCACAGGGTTGTTGGTATCATAAGATCTCATATTAAGGTCCGAACACAGCCTATGTTTATAACAAAATGGTCCTTTCACAAGTTCGTTGCAGCAAACTTCCTTTCTGACCTAGACAAGGTCAGATGGCAAGATCTTTACCTAGCCAAAGATGTCAACGAGGCAGTCTCCGTCCTTAATGTCAACCTTACTAGTCTGGTAAATAAGCTTGCCCCCCCTCATCAAAGTTAGGGTATGAAACAATTCTCTCCCCTGGTTTGCCCCAGATCTTAAGGCAGCTCTTACAACCCTGGATAAGCTCTGGGTGAAAGCAAGACATTCCAAGAAACCATCGGATTGGCAGGCTTTCAGAACAGCTAGGAATACCTGTGTGAAAAGCATTCATTCTGCCAAAGCTAACTTTTACATCTCTGCCCTTGAGCAAGCACAAGGGAACTCACACAAAATATGGACGACACTTAAATCTATAGAAGGGCGGCCTACTGCCCTCTCCATTCCAACTAAGATAGTCTCAAATGGCAGAGAGGTGGAAAATAAGTCCTTAATCCTCAAAGAACTTAACTCCCACTTTGTCACAGTTGGACTAGCTTTTGACTCCTCACCTTATGCTAGCATTGTGAAGAGCCAACCAAGTCCTTCCCCAATATCTAGCACCGCATCTTGCCCATTTCAGCTGCGTGAGCTAAACTATAAAGAAGTAGAAGATTCTTTACTTAACTTGGACATCAAAAAAGATGCAAGGGACGATGGCCTAGAACCCTTCTTCCTAAGATTAGGACATGCCCATCTCTCTGCCTCATTCTTCATATCATCAATCTCTCCATTACATCTGCTACTGTGCCATCCTGTTGGAAATCCGCACATATCCTCCCCCTGTTTAAATCTGGTGACCCTTGCGATGTGAATAATTACAGGCCTATCTCCATCTTGCCTATCCTCTCTAAAGTTTTTGAAAAACTGATCCATAACCAACTAAAAACTCACTTGGAAACCTTTTCTCTCATTAACCCAGCTCAATCTGGTTTCTGGGCAAATCACAGGACAATCTCTGCTTTAGCGAAAGTAACCAATGACTGGGTCTCTGTTATAGATGCTAAGAAGATAACTGGAGCAGTCTTCTTGGATCTTAGTAAAGCTTTTGAAACTGTTGACCACAACCTGCTAGTCAATTGCCTCACTAACTTGGGTGCCGCGTCCTCCACTTCCCAGTGGTTCTCCAGTTTCCTAACAGGGAGATCCCAGAACGTAAAAGCCGATGGCTTTTTCTCTGCCTCTTTGCCAGTTGCCAGAGGAGTCCCCCAAGGCTCCATTCTAGGCCCTATCTTGTTTTCATTGTACATTAATAACCTTGATTCCAACATAACTACATCCAATCTGCATTTCTTTGTGGATGACACTGTACTGTACACCTCTGGCTCAACGTTATCCGAAGTTAAGGGAGTGCTTCAAGCAGACTTTGCCAACTTGAACCTAATCTAATAAAGGCAAAGCTTCTGCTTAATGCAAAGAAAACCAAAGCTATGATATTATCTTGTAGCACCTCCGCAGGCACCTCCCATACCCCGCCTAAAGACTTTATTGTTACCACGTTAAGCGAACCATTGGAAGTCGTTTCCAAATTTAAATATCTGGGTATATGGATTGACAACAAGCTTTCTTTTAATGACCATATCGAGGACTTATCCAGGAGGCTCAAAGCCAGGCTAGGTTTCTTCTATAGAAATAGGCCCCTCTTCCCCCTCGAAACAGGCTCGTTCAGGTTACCTTTCTTCCGTTTCTTGACTATGGCAATGTAATTTACTCTTCCACTACTTTCGCAAACCTAAGAAAACTGGACATCCTCTACCACCGTGCGTTACGGTTTATTACCAACTCCTCTTACCGTTTGCATCACTGTGACCTGTACACAGCTGTTGGCTGGATATCTCTCACCACTAGACACTTGCTCCATGCTGGTCTCTGGACCCTTAAGTTGCTCCTGCACAAACTACCGAGCTACCTTTCATCTCTCATCTGTATTTCTCACAGTGCATACTCTCTCAGGAAATTTGACTTCATTCTGCTGGACATACCCAGGACACGGACCTCCTTTGGTAAACGCGCTATTGCGCATGCTCTTCTCTCTATTTGGAACCAGCTCCAAACCTTGCTGAAACTAACTAGCATAGTTTCAATTAACTTCTATAAAGTGCTAAGTACAGCTAAGATAAAAGATATCTGCAACTGTTATTAGGCCCCTTCCCATTCCTATGTGTGCCTTATACATTTATGTGTAAGACCTTCATCACCCTTATGCATGCTGCTTACTTATTGTTCACACTACCATTTAACCAAGACACAACTACATTCTCTTAGCTACTGACTTCCAAGCTGTGACCACTACTGCAAGAATCCCACACATGCTCCCCTTCCCCGTCCTTTTCTTGGCTCTCTCTCCGTATATATTACTTCTCTCACTTTTGCCAAGCCTCGATTACTTTGTTTATCTTTATTCCCTGTTGCTGCTCAATATACTAAAATTATTTATTGCAAACACCAGTTACCCTGCCTTGTACTGCTGGCATGCTACCCTGAAGTGCTTACACACTATGTACCATATGTCTTCTCACTATCTATTGTCTTCCGATGTTGTATCCTTTTAGGTAATATCCTGCTTGTTCTAAGTGTACACATGAATACATGTCATACTATTGTTCTATCAAGTATTTCATTTTATGTAATATTCTTCATCAGTGTACATGTCTCAGGACCTGCTTGTGAATGAGCTTGCTCAATGGAGTTTTCCTGTAATAAACTTGAACTTGAACAACCCCCTGGGGCAGGCCATTCCATGGTCCCACTACTCACTTTGTGAAGAAGTGTTTTCTCCAATTGCTCCTGAATTTGGTTCCCTTAAGGCACATGTTGTGTCCTCCAGTCCTGTTACAGCTGCTTACCTGAAACAGGTTCCGAGTCTGAAACTTGCTGATACCCTTCAGGTATTTGATTGTCTCTATCATATCCCCCTGATCTCTATGCTGCTTCATGGAGTATTTGTTGAGTTACAGTAACCTTGCCTCATACGGCTCTTAATGCATACCCTGCACCATCTTTATTGTTCATCTCTGCACTGTCTCTAATCAATCTATATCTTTCATGTGGTGTGGCCTCCAGAACTGGATGCAGTACTTCAGGTTAGGTCTCACCAGTGATCTGTACAGTGGCATGATCACTTTCCTTTTCCTACTCGTGATTCCTCTCCCTATGCAACCCAGGATTCCACTAGCCTTCAGTGATGACTTTTCATGTTCTTTGCTTACCCTCAAATCATCTAAAATGATAACCCCTAAATCGCTTTCATTCTTCATAGACATTAGCTGTTCCCCTCACATTAAGTACACTCTCCCTGGGTTCTGTTTTCCCAGGTGCATGACTTTACATTTTTTCACGTTGAACTTCAACTGCCAGTTTTTCAACCACTCTTCTGGTTTCTTGAGGTTGGTCTCCATCTTTTGTACCACATCAGGTGTATCCAACCTATTGCAGATTTGTGTGTCATCCGCAAACAGACACACCTTACCTTCCAGATGTTTTGCCAGGTCACTGATAAATATATTAAAGAGGACCGGTCTCAGCACCGATCCCTGTGATATTCCACTGGTGACTATATCCTCTTTTGACAGAGTACCATTCACTAATATACTCTGAGACCTCCCATTTAGCCAATTTTGCACCCAGCAAGTTATTTATGCCCAACTCCAATGTGTTCCAGTTTACTGACCAACCTCCTGTGTGGCACGGAGTGAAAGGCCTTGCTTAAGTCCAGATACACCACATCAAGTGCTCTCCCCTGATCCACCGCCTAGTGTCCCAGTCAAAAAACAAACCTGGTTTGTTTGGTAAGACCTTTCTGCCGTGAAGCCAGGTTGCCTTGGGTCTAATTGACTGCTTGCTTCCAAAAATGCCAATATCCTCTTTTTTAAGATGGATTCCATCAGCTTTCCCACCACTAAGGTGAGGCTAACTGGGCGGTAGTTTCCTGGTTCCTTTTTGCTTTGACTCTTGTCAAGTGGCACCACTGTAGCCCTTTTCCAGTCCTCTGGAATCTCCCTGCTCTCCAGTGACATGCTAAAGAGTTTTGCCAGGCATACCGCCAGTTCTTTCCCAAGCTCTCTCAGAATGCTTGGGTATATCTCATCTGGCCTCATTGCTTTTTCTACCTTCAACTTGCTGAGTCCTTCCAGAACTTTTTCCTTTATGAAGGGACTCGTGTCCACCCCATCTATGTGGCTAACTTTTTTGAATAGTGAAGGTCCATTGCCATTTTCTTCCTTTGTGAAGACTGAGCAGAAGAACTCATTAAGTACAGTACCTCTCCCTTTTCTCCTTCTTCCTCCATGATATGCCCATGCTTTTTTTTTTTTTTATCAATTCTGGAGATACCTTATCTGTCCTTTCTTTTTTCCCCTCGTATCTGTAGAAGGTTTTGTTTCCCTTCTTGACTCACTGTGCTGTCTCCACATCTGTTTCTGCTTTTGCAATCCTTATTGTCCACCCCACTTCTTTCAGTTTTTCCTTGTACTCTGTTCTAGCATAGTCCTGTTTTGACTCCTTGTACTATCTGAAGGCCCTTCTCTTTTCCCTCACTTTGGTTGCCACCTCCCTGGAGAACCAAAGTGGATTTCTTCTCCTCTTTGACTTACTAACTTCTCTGCTGCATTGTGATGTGACTGGTGTCAGTGCCCCCTTCAGCCTGGTCCAGTATTCTTCCATATCCCCTTCAGCTATACAGTCTAAATTTTCCCTTGAACAGGTTCTCATTTTATTGAAATCTACTTTCCTGAAATCTAGGACTTTCAGTTTTGAGTGCCTGGTGTCCTCCAATTTGTTTACCCTAAACCATACTGTCCTTTGATCATTTGTTCCAAGATGGTTTCCAGCTTCAATGTCTATCATCCTGTTATTATTTGTAAATACTAGGTCCAGGATTGCTTCCTCTCTTGTGAGTGATTTTACTAGCTGATGAAGTGCTGCCCCCTGCAGTGCAACCAGGAACTCACTACTTCTTTCAGATTCAGCTGAGAGAGAGCTCCAATTGATGTCCAGAAGGTTGAAATCCTCAACCAGCACAATGTCCCCTTCATCTGATAGTTGTTGAATGGTTCCTAGGATCTCCTTATCCTTTGCCTCTTCCTGAGAATGGAGTCTGTAGAACACTCCTACCCAAATGGGTGCCTTGTTACTGGCCCCAATTGTGATCCAAAGAGCCTCCATTTCCCCTTGTACCCCCCATATTTCTGTGGCATTAATTTTTTCTTTCTTTTCGTAAATTGCTACCTCTCCCCGCTTTTTCCCCAATGGCCCTTTCCAAATAGGTTATACCCTGGGATAGTTATATTCCAAGTAGAGATGTTGTGAAATAACATTTTGCCAGCAAAATTGCTGCAAAATCAGCAATTTTACCTTGCAAAATTTTTCACAAAATTGTGGTGAAATGGCAAAACATCTCTGCAATTTTACCCACTGCAAATGGGCATCTCCCAGTGGTGTCTATAGTGCCCCCCCACACCGACCACTCACCAGCCCCAAAAAATAATTCTTCTTCCTGGTGTCTAGTGGTTCCCCTCTGGCCTGATCACTGCTGAAATTGAATAACACCCCCCTGAGTTACACTGAGTCAACTCATGTGACATTGTCCCTCTTGACTCCCAAATCTGAACTCGTGTTAAAAACCCAAAAATTAATTGAATCCCCAGCTGGAAAACATTTTAAAAATTGGCTGTGCCTCAGGCAAGCTTTACAAAGGTCAGTCTTTAGAATCATATCAGCAGTCCTTTGCAATCAATTTATATATAATTTTAAAATAAATTTATACAAAAGTCTTCAGTGGAGTCGGCACAGAAAACTTGACCCGATATTCAAGTTCAATTAAAGTTCCAGCTCTGTTAAGCTCCATTAAGCAATACACTTGCAGATTTTTATCAATACTCTCACTGCTTTAACTGGTAGCGTTTTATCATGTTCAAAAGCACTGACCCAGTATAGTTGTCCACTCACACCCACTCTCACCATGGGTAAATAAACCAGCACTCAAACTCAGCTCAAAATAGTGTATGTGGCTGCTTAACAGCTTTGTTTGCATCAGATAAAAACTCAAGGTACTGTAGTCACATTTAGCCATGTTTTATGCCCTTCAGCCATGGTCCATAACTATCACCTCCCACAGGAGCAATTAGATGATTGCACTTAATTTGAAAGTATGTGAGAGTTCCAGGAACAGGATTCAATCAGTGATCAGCAAACAATGAAAGGTTCCATTTTATACTCTTGTGTGACCCCTATTAAATAGAGTTGATGCACAAGGAACTGAGCATTTGGAAGTTCGAGCCAGAATTTAGCTAGAAGTCAATACTTGCAGTTTTACCATCCCATAACTCAGACCTGACTTGTGTTACATCTCAGGAGTCCAAATTCTTCACAAGCACCTCGGAGTTTTAAATCTCCTCGAACCATTAGTTCTCAAAACAGAGAAACTTTTTCCATGACTCTATAACTTTATGGCACTTAAGTTACTCCGAGATCCTTTGAAACCTGTTGTAGGATTCATTAATTGCACAACACAGGTCAGTGCCTCGGCTCACAAATGATTTCCACAGTCTCCTTTCTGCACACATTTTGAGGGTGCCATGGTTCAGTTAATTGACCGGAGTTCTGGTCCACCTCTTGAGGTGTGGTTCATCTGATATGTGCACTGGAGAACCAGTGAGGGTCCTTAAACTTCCAATCTAGAATTGTCAACTTTTTGGAAGTATAAAAAAGCATAAAATAAAGCCAAATGCCATTTAGCCCACTGCTACTATCACAGACTCTCCATTAGCAAAAAGGCAATAAAACAGTATAAAGCTTGCAGGTATAATAAGTCAACTTTGCTTAAGTTGGTCTGTATCAATCACAAAACTGCCCAATAAAATGTACTAAAAATTGTAACATTGCACTGTGCATGTCCATAATGAAATCAGGTTTTTAATAATAAAAGTCTACAATTTTAGCTCAGTATTTTAACTAAGCAATAGCTCAGAGCGGTGTGGTGTGGCGTGTCCAGTACATACCTTACTCCCACTAAGTACATCATTCTCTTCACACCAATTTCAGCCATGATCGGCCCGGGGGGGACCACTAGACACCATGGAAGAAAGCTGATGTAGTGGCGAGATTACAGAATTTCACCCATGGGTGGTGAAATTTTGCCTATGACCAGTGAATTTTGCTGGTTGGTGGGTGAAATTTTGTTCACTCCATAGGCGAAATTTTGCAGTTCACCTGGCAAAATATTTCGCAAAATGTGTGATTTCTGCAAAATATTTCACTGGGTGAAATTTTTCAATTTTGCACAGCACTAATCCCAAGTATGGTTATCATTAAGTGAAGTTTCAATTATGGCAACCCAGTCCAGTCCTGAATCAGTTATTGTGGCGGTAAGGTCTGGGATTTTATTTGCTAGACTACATGCATTTCTGCATATTGCTTTCCATACCGTAATATTTCCATTGACTGCACGGATGCCCCCTACCTGCCGGTTACCCTTTTTACCTTTTTTGCAGTCTGCACCGGAAGACATATGAAGAGAGACTTAAGGAGCTTAATATGTATAGCCTCGAGGAAAGGAGGGAGAGGGGGGACATGATAGAAACTTTCAAGTACCTCAAGGGAATCAACAAAGTCCAAGAGGGTAGCATCTTTCAAAAAGAGGTGTGCAAGAACAAGGGGCACAATTTGAAGATGGGGGTGGCTCAGAGGTAATTTAAGTATTTTTCACAGAGAGGTTGTGGATGCATGGAGCAGCCTTCCGGGAGGTTGTGGAGTCAAAAACAGTGGTGGAATTCAAGCATGCATGGGACAGTCATAAGGCAATTCTAGGGGTTGGGGGTAGGAAGAAGTAGGCTGTTGGTTAACTAGGATCTGCAGCTTATCCATTAGGTAGGAGAATGGGCAGACTGGGTGGGCCAAGCAGTCCTTATCTGCCGTCAAAGTCTATGTTTCTATGTTCTATGTTTGTTGGACCCTTTTTGAGTTCTATTTCTTCTTTCCCCTGTGGCACTCCTGCAATAATGTTTTGTAGGTGTAGTGCTAGCTGATAAGGGAGAAACTACTAGTTCCTCATGATAGGATACGGATGCTGCTGCCATCTCCCCATTGACTTGTTTAAATGTCCCACGTGTATGTCAAATTTTTGGCCCAGTGCCCTAACCCCCTCCTGTGTTAGTTGGAGGCTGCCAAACTTAAAGAACTCCCTTTCCTAGAAGTTCAACTAGTTTATGATGAAGTGGTATCCTTTTGTGTGGCACCAGTCCTTCATCTAGATATTAAGATCACATAATTCCTATTCCCTGATTTTCTGCCTGTTTCTTTTTCCCATACAGGCAGAATCTCAAGAAAGGCAAGGCCAGACAAAGGAGGAGATAATTTTTCCCCTAAATGGGCTAGGTGCTGCTTGACCTAGTTGACTGATTTGCTAGTCAGGTCATTTGTCCCTAGGTGGACCAGGACGTTTGTGTCCCTCTCCTTTGTGTATTATTTTGACAATGCAGTTTGTATCCATTCATGCTAATGATCCCGGGAGACACCTGGCCACCACCTTTGTCTGCCCATTCTGCATCAGGTGGGGATCCACACCATGAATCATGGAGTCCCCTATGCTGATGAGTTTCTTTTTGTTGTTTTTGCTTTTTAATGTGTTGTGGTTGTATGATGCCTTAATGTGCTCAGATTAGTGCTGATCTGTTACCTCCTCTGCCTTGTCGCCAGAGACAGATGTTAGAAGTAGGTCCTGTTTGCTACTTGTACTGGCTTAGGATTGTTTTGGTATATTGTTTGAGTCCTACCTCCACTCCTCCTTATCACCTGCCACCCATGTAATTTTAAAAGTATTTGTCCCTATTGCAGTTTTTATGGCATGATGACTTTAACCAGGACTAGGCAGAAGTGTAATGAGCTGTCAACTTCTGTCTTTCAAGGTGACTGAGTTGTAAGTCTCCAAACTTTCAGAAATTTTAAAATGTCTTTTTGCAATTATGTACACTGCAGAATTGAAAGGTCCCTTAACTTTAAATCTAGAGAACTAAATATCATCAATTTTGTCAGGTTCATTGACACTAAATATTAAGCCTGGATGCCACCTCCATGGCCCAGCAGCAGAACATCATGCTGCCATGCTGATGGCCTGGATCAGAAGTGAGCCCAGAAAGCCATATTGAGAGGCAGGTCATGACCAAGACAGCTGCTTCTCAGCAACGCATCTCGGCCGAGAAGAGTTAGCAGTGGGTTCCACCAACACAGTGACTTCTGGGCTGGGCTAAGAAGCTTTCTTTTCCTCCAGGTGAAGCTGTGGCTGTGCAAGGCTGATAGAGGCACTGCTCCCACCAGAGGAGCTGAGAGGGGAAAAATATGGTAGAAAAACCCAGTATCTAACTGAATGATGTGGATTCAGCCTGTTCAAGGTATATCCCTGTGAAGAGGGTACATCTCTTAGAAAAAAGCTGCTGGCTGGGAGAAAAAACAATATGGAAAAAAAAAGATGCTCTGTGTATCAACTTAGGAGGCAGTATAGCTTAGTGGTTAAGGGCACTGAGCTGTAAACCTGGAGACCTGGGTTTGAATCCCATCAGCTCCCACTTGCATACTGTGTGACCCTAAGCCAATCATTTAACTTCCTTGTGCTCCCAGGTTGCACCTGGAGACAAGCTCTGGCTTAATGTGCCTTTCCTGGTTAAACAATTCCCCTTTTCCCCAACACCTTTTTTTTAAAAAAAACAGAAGAAACACATTAAGCTGAAGCTTGTTTACAGGTGCAACCTGGGAGTACAAGAAAGTTAAGTGACTTGCTTAGGGTCACACAGTATGCAAGTGGGGACTGTGGGAATCAAACTCAGGTCTCTAGCTCTGCAGCTCAGAGCCTTAAACCACTGCGCTATACTGCCTTCTAAATTGATACACAGAGCATCTTATGCTCAAAGACTGGCCAAGTTATAAGCAGCCAAATATTTCAAAGTAACATCAGTAATTAAAGTTGAATTTCATGAGTTTTTGTGAAATTGTGCAATACTTTTGTCAAAGCTATTTCAATATAAGACTCCCAGTCATACACTTGAGGTGCCATTGCCGAGAAAGGTAAAGGCTGGGTAGAGGCAATAAAGTAGTATTCATCTGAGGCTCCATAGTAAAAGTATAGTGGTGCCAGGTGTCAGGTAACTTTCTTGAGTGACTAACTATGAAGAATAGTCATGAACATCACTGAGCACTAGCCTGTCTTCTTGCAATATACCAGCAAACCACAAGAGCTCACTGACTTAATGACTTGTGGTAGCACATGTGCAGCGTTGTTTCTGTACAATGCCACCTGCTGACTATTTAATAACCCTATAAATAACAATATATATTTTTACTTTTTGAAAACAGTGGCACCAAGTGATGCCAAGCCTTACAATCTGTTGCAACTTAGGCCTTTTTGACAGAAGTATTTGGATATTTTTAGTCATGATAGAGCATGATGCTGTGTAACACTGTCGCAGGAGTGTAGGAGGGGCATTGCAGGGCCATGATGCTAGTGCAGGTAAGGTGATTCAGTGGTGATAAATGCTTTGTGAAAGTTTAATTCCATAAGTGGAATTTTACTTGCATTACCTGTTACAGTATGTATCCATTATTTCTTGAGCAAATGACAAGCGAGCAGACTTGATAGACCAATTGGCCTGTTTCTGCTGGCAGATTTGTATGTTTGTATATTCATAACAAGTAATTTCTAAAGATTCCACAATACATTTTCACCTACTAAACCCCATTTTTCCAGCTTAATTAGATTCTAGGACATATTTAAATGGATATGCATGCCAAAAGTTGAGTATACACCTGCAGTAGCAGTGGAGCTGTAAACATCCATATATTTTAAAAATGTTCATACAATTTAACAAGTAATTAAGTTGTGAAATTCTAAACTCCTGTGACTTACAAGTTACTCAGCCAACTAATCCTCTATGTAGCAGTTTCTGAGACTCGTCCAAAAAAGTATGCATACACATTTCAGTAATCTAGCTCCAGATGTGGTTATGATGTAAGCATAGATATATTTTCAGAAATGTTTACATGAATAATAAATTGCCAAACATTTAGCCACTGTAAGTTCCATGCCCCACATCCAAATGTCATGGAACTGTTATGGCTTCTTTGAAACAGTAAGAATGGCAAATTTCGGACATCTATCAGTATGCCTGGCTGAGTTATAACTAATTAAAGATTTTTGGAAAATTCCACCAAATTTCATGAAAATTCTATGAAATTGGAAAACACCCATCCCTACCCATGATCAGGAGTTGACAATATAGCCTAGTGGTTAGAGTAGCAATTTGTGAATGAACTTAATATATCCAGCAGACCTGGCTTTGATTCACACAACCTTACCTTGCATGCTATGCAACCCTGTGCTGGTCCCTTAACCTCCCCAGTGTCACCCCTGAAAACAGGCCCTTGGCCTAGAGGGCCTCACCTGGTTACCAAAGAATGAAAATTAACACCTCAATCACTGCTATCTTATTATTCATTAATTTAGCATTACAAAGAATGGCCCCAATGAAGGAGCAGAGTTGGCTGGCCTAGTTACCTGTTGCCTGTTGTTATTTAGCAAGGGGGAACAACAGAGGGGGACCATAACCAGTATTCTGCTTCCTTCCTAGGCTCTACATATTTTCACTACCCCTGTCTTCCCCCCCCTCCCCACAATCTCAGATCCTTCACTGTGGCACTTGCACCATCTCTGGAGTATCCCCAGGCAGATAACCTCTGAAGGCAGGACCACTGGGGTTCCAACAAGGGACAGAGCAGGCACAGGTTTTCCGAAGTGTAACTGAGCCTTTCTTCAGCCTCACCTCTACACATGTTTCTTAATCCAGTCCAAGAAAAATAAATAAAAATCTGCAATATTGCTAAAACAACTTGCCCAACTTCAATCAAAGAACCCACCCAACACTCATACCACATTCAATTGAACAGTACACTTAAACATACCTTCTCAGGCATACCTCATACATACAGATGTTTAAAATCAACTATATTGACAACCACTAGCAAAGGGTGCATAAACAAAAATATGACTGTACAAGTATGTAAAATGGAATGATAAAAATATTCCCTTCAGAGTGATGATAGTAAACCTGCCTCTTCACAATTCCCTGGTCAGGCCCACCGGGTGTACTGCATGCAGTTCTGAGCTTCTACGTCTACAAAGGACATTAAGGTAGTTTGTGAGGGGGAATACAGGGGCCAAACCTGTTAATACTGGAGAAAAGAAGACTGAGCATGGAAATGATCTGTTTTCCATATGCTCAAGGATATTAACAAGATCAAACAGATAGGGATGTTGATCTGGTATCTTTGAGCAGATTGTGGGGATATGCCTTGAAGTTTAGAGGTGGTAAGTTCAGGGATAATATTAAGAAGCACTTATTCCCCCATATGGTCATAGAAACATAGAATATGACAGAAGATAAGGACCACTTGGCCCACCGAGCTGTGGATGGAAGTATTTTTTTCCATGGTTGCGGAACTTCTGCAAAATTTAGCAACTTTGGTGAAATGTTCCCAATTTCCACCTGCTGCACAATGGAAAACTTTCAAATGTTTTTGGGTGAAATTTCACCCATTTCTACTCGCCTAGAGGTGGAAAATAGGGACAAAATTAGTACTGTGGTGTCCAAAGCTGCACCCTCTCCAAAGTCTTGCCAAAATTAAAATTAAAAAATCCCTGGTGGCTGTTAGTCCCTCAAGCCACCCGATCACCTACCCCATTTGAGAAAAAAATTACCATGTAAATTTGTAATCCCTGGCATGTGGTCCTCCCCCACCCAATTACCCACCCCTACCAGTCGGGGAAACATGTCCTTAGCCATTTCAAGTAACCCCCATCCTGATCTCCAGCCATATACAATAGTTATAAAAAGAAAAATTCTCCCTGGTGGTCTAGTGGCCCTCTCTCCCTCCCTTTCTCCAATCCCTGAATTAAAATCTGTATTGTCCCTAGTGGTCTAGTGCACCACCACCTTCGTGGAGGCAAAGTCTCATCCCCCCATCCCAAACATGAGAGCAGGCCCCCAGCACAGCCCTCCTCTCTCCTCCATGACTGGCAGCCCACTAAGCTATTAATGAATGAGTGCATGCTTGTACAAGCACACGCTCATTCATTAATAGCTCAGTGGGCTGCCAGCTTTGGAGGAGAGAGGAAGACTGTACCGGGGGCCCTCTCTTGGGTTTGGGATTGGGGGGTGGAACTTTGCCTCCAGGGGTGGGGGGTACACTAGACTACCAGGGAGGATACAAATTTTAAATCAGGGATTGGGGAAAGGGAGGGAGGGTCACTAGACCACCAGGGAGAATTTTATTTAAAACTACTGTATACGGCAGGGGATCAGGATGGGGGTTCCTTGAAAGGGCTAAGGGCATGTTGCCCTGGACTGGCCGAGTGGGTAATCAGGTGTGGGGAGGGACCACTAGCCACCAGGGATAACAAGATTACATGGACATTTTTTTTTAAATGGAGCAGGTGATCAGGTGATGGAAGGGGCCGCTAGCCACCAGGGATTACTTGTTCTTTTAAACATGAGGTGGGTGATCGGGTGGCAGGAAAGATTGCTAGCCACCAGGGATTGGAATTACTTAAATATAATTACATATCGGGCAGCCATGTAGAGGACGTGAAAATTCTGTGAAAGTTCGGAAATGGATTTCCGAACATTCTCAGAAGTGAAAGTCTGACTTTTGCTTCAGTTCCACCGGAGAAAGTTTTTTTTCACACACCCCTAGGCCCAGCTAGTCTGCCAATTTTCCCTGCCTACTAAAACACCACAGACCCTACCTGATGTCCAGCTTCACTGCCCCGTCCCCACACACACATCTAAGGTTCCCTTATGTCATGAATCTTGTCTTGAACCATGTCCCTTATATATGGTTATGTCATGAACCAGTGTAGCAGCCAACCAGCAGAGGTAGTGAGATGAGGATTCTCCATACCAGGGGGATTACTGGGTACCCTGGATATTACAATGGATAGAGAATCCTATTAAATTAGCACATTCTGTACATACAACAATGCCAGCAGAAGAAGGCTGTGAAGACCTATCGAATCTGCTCGTTGTGGCGCTCCTACACATTTGCTACATGTTTGCTCTGCATAGTTAGTCATACCTGCTTATGAAGCAGGCGGCAGACCTTATGGAACTAGAACCCCTTCCAATACTGAATTATTATGCTACTATGTAACACTGAACACCATGTGTGAGACAAACATAAGTCTTTAAAATGAAAGTTATGGATATCAATACTGCAAACATTACAAAACATAAATAAATTCTAAATGGGTTTTATAACAGACTATTATTATGTTGGGCATGTACTACCCCTATATAAATCTTAGAGTCTTAGAACTGTAACATTTTTGCAAAAACAGGGGTCTCCTTCAGTAATAGGCACAGTTGACTGCTACAGCAGAAACATAGTAGATCCCCCTAGCAATTTCTGAACCTATGATCTTCATCCATAGTGCAGGAGTCAAAAAACACATTTGTGCAGTAGAGAGTGACAGTATTCATCGGCTTGAAAAAGGTATCTATTTCCCTTTGCCACAAATTTCAAATGGATTGGTTTGCTGCCTAAGTGCTGCTGGTGCCACTACTCTGTATCCGATTGCAGATGTGCACTGTAATTCTCTGATTAGAGCAGCACAAGCAGCACATAGGCAGTAAATTGGGCTGTTAAAATTCATGGCACAATTAGATAACTTTTTCAAGTCAAGCCAGGAGTGTCACTGTCTACTGAATAAGTGTGTTTTTCAACTTTTGCCTGTGGCTGAAGGGCATGTGTTAGGAAATTGATGTTTTTTTCTACTATATATATTCCTGCTAGAAAAGCTACTCTGCCTATAGTATTACAGTAAACTTTTACAATTAACGTATACTTTTCTCATATCCTTTCATCCTGAGCCTACTTGGGCTTAACATAATCAAAATAATTGCCAACACTGGCTGGTTGACCTCCTTGGGTCGATTATGACAATGTACAGTATCACACCGTTCTGTTCTAAATGGAAAAAAATGTCAGAAGCATGAATTGATATTTCAGCCTTTGTGGCTTGTTGCTGAGATTTCCCAACACCTTGTAGTCCTCCTTAAAACCTCTAGTGGTTGATGCTTCATTTTATGAACCAAGAGAACACAGGTTCATACCCAACATGAGGATAATAGTCACTGGGTAGGATATTCAGAAGGGATGCATAGCGCCCAACTTACTGTTGTGTATCGCCACTGATGCACTCAGTGCGATATTCAAAAGGGGAACGTTCCAGGCACAAATCCCAATGCATAGGAGTGCATCAGTAATGTATGCGGCAAAAGTAGGGGGAGGCGTGCCCATGCATGTTCCGCACATCCCGATATTCAGCCCAGGATGTGCTGAGCCCATGCAGGTGCAACCCTTACTTGCACTGCACACAGTTGAGCCAGAAAAAAAAAGGAGCAACAGCTGGCCACCCACAGGTGAGCTGCCATATTGCAGGGCGCAACACTGCAGCTGCCAGCTGTGGGTGGCCAACCGAGCTGCGGCGGCACCTTTGTGGTAGCGACCCCCCATGCCCAATAGCAGGCATATGTAATAAAATAAAAGGTCCAGTATCCCTGGTGGTCCAGTGGACCACGTCCAGCCCGATCGTGGGTGTAAGTTTTGAAATAGAACACACCAATCCATCCCTGGTGGTCCAGAGGTACCCCTCCTCCCCACTGGCCCACTGAGCTCCAGCACCCCGATCGCTCCCGGTTAGCAGCGGGTGGCAGCTCCCCATCCACCAACCATCCCGCCACCCACTGACTCATGCGGTAGGGCTGTCGCCCATTGAGGTACAACAGCATGAGCCAATGGGCGTACAGACCGTCCTACTCATACTGTCCAGATATGTGAATGGATCATTCACATATCTGGACATGTATGGGTATACAAGCCTGTAAGCACCCATTGGCCCATGCTGTGGACCAATGGGCATACAGCCCTCCTGCACACAGTCAGTAGGCAGGCGGTGGGGCAGCTGGTGGGTGGGAATCTGCTGCCTGCCACAGACCGGGGGGAAGTGGAGTACTGGGGCTCAGTGGGAGAGTGGGAAGGGGGGTACCGCTGGAACACCAGGGATGGAGTGGTGTGTTCTATTATAAAACTTAGGCCCGCAATCGGGCTGGACATGGTCCAGTGGACCACCAGGTATTTTGGACTTTTTATTATGTTGATTTCGCGCATGTGCAAGAAACATGTTGTGGCAGGTTTCTGCAGAAGCAGGTTGTGGAGGCGTGGCACTGTTGTGCCCAATGCCCTCAGCCTGCAAAGGCTTGTCCCCCGTCCCCCAATGCTGTGGCATGCTGCTGCTGACACTAGTTCAGCCAGCGTGCCACAACTTTCAAACAAATTAGCCGCTGCAATCAGGGGCCCCTACGTCTTTGCAGCGTCAGCCATCTGCTGCAATGAGGGAGTGACCCGTCATTGCAGGGCGGGATGTAGGATCTGTGGCATTGTTTGTAGAACATGGCCGGCGGCTTGCTGCCGTATTCACAAACAATATGTACCCCTCAATGTTTGTTACCGATGGGGAACCCACTCCCCGTTGGCGAAAGGAATCCCCCTTTTGTTTGTTTGACGAGGGGTGCCCAGTCTCCTCCGGCAGAAATAAATCCCCCCCTTTTGTTGTTTGCCGACGGGGGTGCCCAATCCCAGTCGGCTACAGCTGTCCCCCCCAGACTCTGGTGGCATGCTGGGAGCCCACACCAGCGTGCCCCATGTCCCTGAAATGTGGAAAGCATCCCGCAATGTTTTCTTGTACCTGAAAGAAAGGAAACGGTCCCTCGTAGTCTCCCCGCACCCCCTCCCACAACCCGCACCCACCCACTGGGCACCCAGCCTCCCCACACCCCCCACCCCATACTTACCTCCGGAGCATGGCGCAATGATCTTTGCTGGACCAGGAACATGTCTGCACTCTTCAAAGCTGACCATGAACTGAGGAAATGCCGATAGCTGTATAATGAATGAATAGGGTTTTTCAACTTTAGTGCATATCTCAGGCATTTTTGGGAATTTTTTCACCAAATTTTCAACATGGGGTTTTTGGGACCCCTCCGCATGAATTCTTGAACTGTCATGGTGTTAATCGGCCCGGAAAGGTGGTTTTGCGGTCACTGTGTGGAATCACCCTTCGGGGCCGATTAACGAAATGACAGTGCCAGTGTTCATGAGGTGGGCTGTCAAAAAGCCTATGTTGCAAATTTGGTGGAAAAATATCCCAAAAATGACCGCTTTATTAGCCGCAGCATTGCTCAGCTGCTTATGCACGCTAGTAACTTCAAGAATTTACAATATTTTCATGCCAGATTTTCAACATTGGCATTTGTCACACCTCCTGTGAGCAGTGCAGCTGTCATTGTTCACATCCTGGCCAAAATGTGTTTTTGCACTTCCAGCACAGAATAGCGCGGTCGCTGTGGGAAATCAGTATTCAGAACAGATTAAGAAAATGACAGTGACAATGTTCATGAGTAGAGGTCCTAAAATGCCTATGTTGAAAATTTGGTAATGATACTCCATAAAATGACTGTGTTATGAGCGTGCATTGCGCAGTTGGCACGCACACACGTAACTTCGTGAATTTCTTATATTTTCACTCCAGATTTGCAACATTGCCATTTTCCCAGACCTTCTTATGAACAGTACAGCTGCCATTTTTCCCATCCTGGCCAAAATGTGTTTTCGCACTTCCGGTGCAGAATAGAGCGGTCGCTGTGGGAAATCACTGTTCAGGACAGATGAAGAAAATGACAATGGTACTGTTCATGAGCAGAGGTCCTAAAATGCTTATGTTGAAAACTTGGTCATGATAGCCCATCAATTGACTGTGTTACAAGTGTGTGTTGCGCACTTTCCATGCACCCTTGTAACTTCACAGATTTGTAATATTGTCACACCAGATTTTCAATAGTGCCATGTTTTCACACCTCCTTATAAGCAGTACAGCTGTCATTTTTCACATCCTGACCGAAATGTGTTTTCACAGTTCTGGCGCAGAATAACGTGGTCACTGAGGGAAATCAGGGGTTGGGACAGATTAAGTAAATGACAGTGGCACTGTTCCTGAGCAGTGGTCCTAAAATCCCTATGTTGAAAATTTGGTGATGAAACTCCATAGCATGACTGTGTTACTAGCATGCGTTGAACTGTTTCCATGCACCCTTGTAACTTCGCAAATTTGTAATACTGTCACACCACATTTTCAACAGTGGCATTTTTTCACAACTCCTTATGAACACTACAGCTGTAATTTTCCACATCCTGGCTAAAATATGTTTTTGCTCTCGGTCACTGTGGGAAATCAGTATTTGGGACAGATTAAGATCAACCGAGTGAGAGGGGGGAGTGACTGAGCTCAACTGAGCTCTGTCGGGACTGCTGCTGATTTGTTTGTGTCAGACAAAGGCCCCAACACAAGAGCCCAGAACAAAAGGGCAGCCTGCAGCACTGGTAGAAACAGAACGAGAGAGTGAGTGAGGGAGGGGGAGTGAGCAACCTCACTGAAACGCTGTCAGGACTGCTGCAGATTTCTTTGTGGGCAGAAAAAGACGTCAATACAGGCATAGGGGCCCAGTACAAAAGGCCAGCCTGCAGCAGTGGGAGAAACTGTATGAGCGAGTGAGACAAGGGGACTTAGAGAGCTCAAAGGAGCTCTGTCAGAGCTGTTTGGATTTCTTTGTGGGCAGAAAAAGGCGCCAATGCAGGCAGGAGCCCTGTATAAAAGGGCAGCTTGCAGTGCCAGGACAAACAGAATGAGCGATGAGAGCTCTGTCGGGACAGCTGTGGATTTCTTTGTGGACAGACAAAGTTGCCAACACAGCCAGGAATTCCATGCAAAAGCGCATTCTGCGGCGCCAAGAGAAACAGAACGAGCGAGTGACAGAACTGTAGTGAGTGAGCTCAATGGGGCTCTAGTGTGACTGCTGCAGATATCTTTGTGGGCAGAAAATGCAGCAATGCAGGCAGAAGCCCAGTACAAAAGGCCAGCTTGCAGCGCCAGCAGAAATGGAATGATGCGAGAGTGACAGAGGGGGAGTGAGCGAGCTCAGTGGAGCTGTGTCGGGACTGCTTCAGATTTCCTTCTGGCCAGAAAAAGCCACCAATGCAGGCAGGAGCCTAGTACAAAAGGGCAGCCTGCAGTGCCAGGAGACACAGAATGACCATGTGAGGGAGGGGGAGTCAGTGAGCTCAACGGGGCTTTGTCGGGACTGCTGCAGATTTTTTTGTGGGCAGAAAAAGGCAGCAATGCATGCAGGGGGCCCAGTACAGAAGGGCAGCCCGCAGTGGCAGGAAAACCAGAAGGAGGGGGTGAGTGAGCTCAACAGGGCTGTATTGTAACTGCTGCAAAGTTCTTTGTGGGCATAAGAAGGCAGCAACACAGGCAGGAGCCCAGTAGAAAAGGGCAGCCTGCAGTGCCAGCACAACAGAATGAGCTAGTGAGAGAAGCGGAGTGAGCGAGCTCAACGGAGCTGTGTTGGGACTGCCATAACATGACTGTGTTAGAAGTGTGCGTTGAACTGTTTCCAAGCACCCTTCTAATTTTGCAAATTTGTAATACTGTCACGCCACATTTTCAACAGTGGCATTTTTTCACAACTCCTTATGAACACTACAGCTGTCATTTTTCATATCCTGGCTAAAATATGTTTTTGCACTCCTGCCGCACAATAGCACAGTCACTCTGGGAAATCAGTGTTTGGGACAGATTAAGATTGACCGAGTGAGAGGGGGGAGTGACCGAGCTCAACTGAGTTCTGTCAGGACTGCTGTGGATTTGTTTGTGGGCAGACAAAGGCCCCAACACAAGAGCCCAGTACAAAAGGGCAGCCTGCAGCACTGGAAGAAACAGAACGAGAGAGCGAGTGAGGGAGGGGGTGTGAGCAAACTCACCAAAGCGTTGTCAGGACTGCTGCAGATTTCTTTGTGAGCAGAAAAAGGTGTCAATACAGGCAGGGGCCCAGTACAAAAGGGCAGCCTGCAGTGGTGAGACAAACATTGCGAGCGAGTGAGGCAAGGGGACTTAGTGAGCTCAACGGAGCTCTGTCAGGACTGCTGGGATTGCTTTGTGGGCAGAAAAAGGGGCCAATGCAGGCAGAAACCCCCTACAAAAGGGCAGCTTCCAGCACCAGAACAAACAGAATGAGCGATGAGAGAGGAAGACTGAGCGACCTCAACGCAGCTCTGTCAGGACAGCTGCGGATTTCTTTGTGGACAGACAAAGGTGCTAATGCAGCCAGGAGCCCCATACAAAAGCGCAGTCTGCGGCGCCAAGACAAACAGAATGAGCGAGTGACAAAGCGGTACTGAGCGAGCTCAATGGAGCTGTAGTGTGACTGCTACAGATTTCTTTGTGGGCAGAAAATGCGGCAACGCAGACAGGAGCCCAGTACAAAAGGCCAGCTTGCAGCGCTGGCAGAAACGGAATGCAAGAGTGACAGATGGGCAGTGAGCGAGCTCAGTGGAGCTGTGTCAGGACTGCTTCAGATTTCTTCTTGGCCAGAAAAAGCCATCACTGCAGGCAGGAGCCCTGTACAAAAGGCAGCCTGCAGTGCCAGGAGACACAGAATGAGCAAATGGGGGGGAGTCAGTGAGCTCAACGGGTCTTTGTTGGGACTACTGCAGATTTGTTTGTGGGCAGAAAAAGGCATCAACAGAGGCAGGAGCTCAGTACAAAAGGGCAGCCTGCAGCGCCAGGAGAACCGGAATGAGTGAGTGAGACAGGCGGACTGAGCGACCTCAACGGATTTCTGCCGGGACAGCTGTGGATTTCTTCATGGATAGAAAAAGCCACCAACACAGGCAGGAGCCCACTACAAAAAGGCAGCCTGCAGTGCCAGAAGACACAGAATGAGTGAGTGACACGGGGGAGTGAGCCACCTCAATGGAGCTGTCTCGGGACAGCTTCGTATTCCTTCCTCGGCAGAACAAGGTGCCAATGCACACACCAGCCCAGTACAAAAGAGCAGCCTGCAGCACTGGGACAAACAGACTGAGCCACTGACAGAGGCCCACTGTGCGAGCTCAACAGACCAATGTAATCAACATTCGGCATTGACAAATGCTTGTTTTATTACATATCCCCCGATCAGGCTGGGAGCAGTCCACTGGACCACCAGGGATACTGGACCTTTTATTTTATTACATATGCCTGCGATCGGGCTGGGAGCGGTCCACTGGACCACCAGAGATATGGGAATCTCATTTTCAATCCCTATGCCCACGATCGGGCAGTGAGGCACTTTGCCACTTGTGCAGGGGGCGTTGATCCCCGACAGCTGCAGCCTGGCAGGGCGCCAGGTGAAAGTCACTGGGGATCAGTGCACCTGCATGCAAATGGGGCCATAATGACATGCAAATGGCCCCATTTGCACCTTGCATGCATTATGGCCTCATTTGCATGTGCACTTTTGAATATCGCAGTTGATGCGCCTAGCGCAATGGCATTTGCGCTTGTGCATTCCCCTGCTCCTCTCTGGCCACTTGCGCTGGTGCAGTGCCACTGCGCCATGCACAATGCAGGTGGCCATGGTGCAATATTCAATGGTGTTGAGCCATGACACAGCTCCATTGAATATCACTCTGTCAGCACCCTGGCACATCCCAGTTGTGCTGCGCCCAGGCTTGCGCCACAGCCTGGCGCAGCCTGAATATCCCACCTACTGTGTAACTTTATGCAAGTCACTTAATCTCCTTATACTCTAGTCCACCAGGCTGACAAAATGATGGGAAGTAGGAGCCCAATGTTGCATTTCAGCTGGGCAACTAAATTGTATATCTATCTATCTATCTATCTATCTATCTATCTATCTATCTATCTATCTATCTATCTATCTATCTATCATTTGCAAAATATTCACCAACTAAATGCCACAAAAATAGGGAAATGTGGTGGTAGGCTCTTGAACCCAAGCTCTCCACACCTCTGGCAGCAAAAGGATAGGATCACACAAACAACAGCAGTCCACCATCATCATGTAAGACAAACATACAACTGTTTCCAGAGGATACAAATGAAGTAGCACTGATGTGCTAGCTTCATGGAGTTGTATCTGTGGCATGCACACTGTAAGACATGCACACTCACTTCTGGCTATAGATAAAAATGTGTGATATTCAAATAACAACATTACTTCTGTCTGCAGAAGCATATGCCCCTGCAGGCACAGATACAGTACAAGTTACATTAAACTGTTCCACCAATGAGTTGGTTTAGCATTGTTTTTTACAGTTGGCAACAAAGTGGCAATTCATATTGCATTGTTTCTCAATACTTAACCAGCTCAAGAGCAATATTTACAAAATGTTTCTGCAACTCGTTTAAAATGTATCTGCAGTCGACTGGCAATGCAATGCAAAACTGCATTTTAACTCTTAAAGAACAGTTTGTACAGGGCTTTATACCAGATTCAGCAGCACTTGCACAGTTCAGTCAGGAATGCTAAAGCAACTCATTACAGGAACAGTTTAATGTGACTTGTACTGTACAATCCACAATGCCCAAATTACAAAAGGTCATTGGTACTCAGAGGTGCAGGCCCCTATTGGGCTGTGCATCTGTAACCACATGTTCTCATGCACACTGTAAGTCATACATACACTTCAGGCTGCAGAAGCGCAGACCCCTTAGATGCCTGTGCCTCTGTAGCTGCCGACGTACACACTGACCTCTGGCTGCAGAAGCACAGGCTCCTCAAATCCATGATACCCAAATTACAACACTATTTCTTTCTGTAAATGTGCAGGACCCTATGGGGCCAGCACTTCTGTAACCACGGGTTCTCATGCACACTGTAAGACATTCACACACTTTTGGCTGCAGAAGCACAGGCCCACAAGGGGCCTGTATTTCTGCAGCCACAGGAGTAAGACATGCACACCTACGTCTAACTGCAAAAGGGCAGGTCCTTGTGGGGCTTTGATCTTCTGCAGCTGCATACAGAAATCCATCATACCCCAATTGCAACATTTCTTCTGTCTGTAGAAGCACAGACCCCTGTGGGGTAAGTGTTTCTGCAGCCAAAGGTACTCATGCATGCTGTAAGACATACAAAGACACACAGTTCAGGCTGCAGAAGTACAGGCTGATGTGTGGCCTGTGCATCTGCAGCCAAAGGTACAAATCCATGAAGGATGAACAGCAGTGCTACTGCATTTGTCATCTGGATACCACAGCATGTTTTTGTTTTACCTGATGATGGCTGTGTGTGATCACTTGTGTGGTGTTTTACTGCTGGTGGGGGGGGGTGAGGAGATGTATGAAAAGCTTAATGTCACATTTCCCTACTTTGGTGGCATTAAGTTGAGCCCTAACTGGTACATTAATGCAGTTTCTTGCAAAGATTTTTCTTTTTTTTTTACATAGTGGAATCATATCCTCATTTATGCAGGTCCCACCAGATGCAGGCGTGTAGTGCTCTCTGGGCCTTCTGTCAAGGGAAGTATGGGCCCTGCACTTCTGGTCAGCTATGGATGTAAAGAATTGGTGGGCTGTTTTGGGGGCTGTGGAAACACAGCCTCTTTCGCCCTACTCTTCCATGTGGCTACAGATATAGATGTTCAGGGCCAAGATCCCATCTGTCTGTTGACCCACAAGGCCCTTTGGCAGCTATGGGTGCAGAGGTGCTGAGCCCTCTGGGCCTTATGCCAAGAAAAGACTTGTCTTCACTACATGGTACTTGTGACTATGCAACCAACCCTGCACCTTCCCTTCCCAGGCTAGGGTCTGTGCAAAATGGCAGCATCATCCCCCAAGCCTCAACTCATCCAGCTGGCTCACTTAGCTTGCTCCAAAACTCAAGTCACCAGCATGGGATCAGAAAACCCTATCTGTAGGGTAAAAGGCTGGCACTGCACAAAACATTTCTTAATAAATTGTTTTGTTTTTTTTTGTTCCTTATCTTTCGATCCCAGAGTTCTGACATAGTTGTTTTATGGCTGGTTCTTATAAATATGACTTGTGGCATTTATAAAATACTGGCAAAACATCATTTTGCGTCATAACTTTGAAGACATGTTTTGGCCAGGATTTCAAAAACAACACCTGTCACATTCATGAGATGGTGTGGAAAAAATGGCTATGTTGAAAATCTTTAGTCAAAATACTGAAAATTACCAAAGTTATGATCAAGTAATAAAAAAAATCAATGAACATTCACAGCTTCATTGTTTTTTTTTTAATACGTTGATGCCAACATTTTGAACATAGTCTTTGTATGATCCCATCTCACGAACCTTGTAAGTGAAAATTATTCAAATCCTGCCCAAAAGATGATTTTGTGGTGTGACTGAGGAACCCTCTTCAGGTCCAGATCTGAAAAAAATTCACTTAACTTGCTCATCAGGTGTGGTCCCCAAAAAGGCCATGTAGAAAGTTTGGTGGAAAGATATTCCAAAATAGTGAAGTTATGAGGGAATGCTGAAATATTTTAATATTCAGTCATAACTTATACATTGTACTGTATTTGTTCACCAAATTTTCAACATAGGCTTTTTATGACCAAACCTCATGAACCAATTAGATGAACATTTTGAAACCTGGTACGAAAGGTGATTTTACAGAGCAACTGGGAAATCACTTTTCAGCCCATAGATGAACATTTTCTCCTAGCTTGTTAATGGGGTGGGGGTCCAAGAAAGGCTATGCTGGAAATGTGGTGGCAAAATATTTAAAAATGCCACAATTATGAGTGAAATTTCAAAATGCATTGAAAATACAGTGATGGCACTTACCTTGTTTCTTCTGTTCATGGTCACATTTCAAGGAGGAAGATGTATTTTTCAGTTAGAATAGATTTGCACAGAAGTAACCTCTGTTGATGAATGAGGGTGTGTGGTAGGTGTGGGGTGGTGGGGGATGAGTGCGGACTGGATAGGTGAGTGTATGGGGGTCAGAGACTGATTGATGAGTGACCTTTTTCTTTTTTTCAGGTGTTTAAAAAACCTTTGCAAAGGATAGTTTTCTTTCTTGCAGGGGGGTAGTCCAACACGGGGAATTTGGCACCCCTTTGTCTGCATAGTCTCCAGTGGCATGAGGATTGGGCACCTTGGTATTGCTACTCATCTGTGGGGGACAGGCAATCTGAAAGGGAGGGGGGCTGTGTCATTCAATGGTACTGAGGATATGCACCCCGGTCTTCTTCTAATTTGGAGTGAGGGGACTGCAGAGGCTCCTTGCTAGAGTCTTGCAGGTGGCTTACAGTGTGTCGGTGACAACCATCCATGTTCTGTCTGTTAATCATGCTGTGTTGACTGTCATCAGACTGCATTTTTTAAAAGTTCTGTGCTGACCGTGGAGTCAAGGGTTCCACCATGCTGCAGCAATGGGAATCACAATGACATACTTTACAGCGATGAACTACCACTGACATCCCCAACACTGTTGCACCCTGACTATGACCTGCAACATGCTGGCCTCATCAATGCGGGGGACTGCACCCACCCTGCACCCTCCCATGCAGGGGGCTGTGCATCCTGCACACCCTGTACTTTATATATCAAACTCCACATTGCACAGACTGTGGAGTTAGGTGCCTACCCCCTATCACCACAAAGTCTGTCATGGAGCAATCTCTATCCCTGCACAGTCCATCACTACTGGGGTGTTGCTGTGGGGGGAGGGTTTGCTGTTGTTGCATTGCTGTTCTGATGGTATATGGTACAAGGAACTGACTGACTGTTGGTGGCCCTGTCATGGATCAGAGAAGGTCACAGGTCAGGTTCTTCACTGGTAGGAGGGTGGAAAGGATGGCTCTGTGTGCTGCAGTGCATGCAGGTGGTTAGTGCCTCAGTACTCTTGATTTATGAAGTATTTCCTCCTCCAGCAACTTGGTTGGCAACCTAAAGGGAAATCAATCTGGTAAAAACAGAGCTCACCAACAGTTTCTATGCTAAATACTGTAACTGTAAATGAAAGGGTTTTCTGCGGTCCGTGTGAGCCACAAATTCCCCTGTCACAGCACTTTGTGTGGGACAGTAGAATTTCCAGCTCAAAATCTGGAAAGGAGCCCACCTTGTTAAGCTGTGCACCCATGATGTTTGAGGTGCATATAAAAGGCATTTCTGGGCCGCTATCAAAAAGTAAACATCAGAATTTAGCTAAATGGGTCCCATTTATCTAGGTTCAGGTGTTTGTTTTTGAAAAGTCATCATATTTACAGTATTTTCTTGAAACTTGGCTTCCCAGTCAAATGCCCTTTGGGGTAACCCTTGTTGGACCAGCATAACATTCTGTGGTGATTTGCATATGTAGTCCATGATGCTTTGCATTGTGGGGGGCATGTGTGATTTTGGTATTTTCTTGAAACTTGGCTTCCCAGCCAAATGCCCTTTGGGGTAACCCTTGCCTCAGTGTTTGCGCACAGAGGTTCTTTGTCTTTTAAACAGTTTTTTATTTTAATGGGTTCACCACAATATATCCGAGGCACACTGCCTTAAGGGTAGCTGGTCCATTCCACTGGGGTGTCAAACAGACGAGGCATACTGATGAGTCCTGGTAGGACGAAACACGTGTCTATGTCTTCTGTTAGCACCTTTTGCAAACTGTGTGAGAGGCCTTTCAGCACCATGCAATTCTGCTTAAAGTTGGACCAGCATAACATTCTGTGGTGATTTGCATATGTAGCCCATGATGCTTTGCATTGTGGGGGCATGTGTGATTTTATATTTACAGCATATATTTATTCCATTTTTGTTTTGGAAAAAGCAAGATGGTGGCCATTAAAACCAGAACATTTTTTCTCTCGTAACATGAAAACACTGATTCTGTGAAAGGAAAACATTAGCGAAAGTAACATTTTGGTGTTATAGCAGACGGTTATCCTAAAACTGTTCTGATCATGCTCAGAAGCCAAATTTCAAAACCTAGTAACTCTGGAATCAATTAATGTTTGTTCATGAAACCTTAGAAAGCAAACCCTTCACATAAACCCCTACAGCCCTGAAAGTTTTGGAACAAAATTCCGTAACATATAGGCTGTAGCTGAGAGGAAAACTAAAATTGCAAAAGATGGCAAAAAATGAAGCTTTTTTGTATTGACAACATATCCAGTTCTCAGAAACCAGATAAGCACCCATCACAAAACATCTCAAATCTCAAGAACTCGCCACCTGAACAATGCATACTGAAGTAGGGGGAAATTTTGACTAACACGCCCAAAGTTACAAAAGGATGGGAATGTTACCCCATAGGAACCATTATGATATATTTCCCAGTATACTATACCTCGCCAGTTGAAGTTTTGTACCTCCCAAATCAGGTTGTATACCTTCTAATTAATGCTGTATATTTCCCAATAATGACTGTGTAACTCCAGTGAGACACTTGTGCATTTCCAGAGGTAAATAACCTGGTACATCATGGGAAAACACCTCCCCCAGCAGACATGTAGAATTGCAGGGACAGAATAGTGTGGGAAAAAAGATCTCCACCTGAAGACCTGGAGAATTGCAGGGAAGGAAGAGCATAGAAGGCCCCCCGCCAAGAGGCCTGACTGCAGGGAGAAATATCTCATTCTTGAAATAAAGAAATACATATGGGGTAACACACAAGACACTACTCCCCCTTATCCTTAGCAACAGCCATGTCCCTCAATGGTTCAGCTTTCTCCACAGATGCCATGCCCTCCATGCTGACTCCACCACCTCCAGAGTTCTGGTTGCAAATCCACCAGCTTCACAGGCCCCAATGACACACACTGCTCTTGACCACAAACCATGCTCCTAAGCACCAAATATACTCCAAGCTACAGCACACTGCATCAATGCAGGACACCACCAATGAACGCAAGAATGATTGGCCATGGACAAGCCCCCTTTTATAGGGGATTGCTACACTATGGAAACACCACAGAGCCAAAAAAGAGCCCACTCCCAAAATGCCAAGACAGTATGGAACCTCATATCTCATCAGGCAATAGGCAAACCCAAAAAATGGACCATCAACACTTCACCAGGAAACCAACCCAGCACCACATATAAGGTACAACATAACAAATGTCAAAAATGTATTACATAAAACAAGATGGGTAAGTCTGCCATGCTTGAAAATAAACACATCAAGGAAGCTAACCAGTTCTTAACCTAGAAGCAGTATAGTGCTGTGGTTTAGGGAACTGAACTGCAAACCTGGAGTCCTGGGTTTGAATCCCATAGCCCTGCCTGCACACTATGAAGCCCTGAGTAAGTCACTTAACTTCCTTGGGCTCCCAGATCATGTCTGGAAACAAGCTTAGGCTTAGTGTGCCATTTCTGATTAACTCATTCAGGTCTAGATATGCCTGAAGGTGGTGTCTGAAAGCATAGTCACTCAGGCCAATAACACCTGTAGACGTTCTCGGCTGACTCGCACTCAGGCCTGGAAACATCTGAAGAAGTCAGCAGTTTTTACCTAAATATTAAATAAACCAAATTGCTTAGAATTTATTGCATAGCTCCATTAGAAAGGTAATTTCATGTTGAACAATTTTGCTGCTTATACTTTGTGTCTATCAAGTATACTTTAGGAGTTATTCGTATTTGTTTAAGCTATGGTGTGCATGGCTGACATCTGTCTCTCAAGCCTCACCTAAGCACCTTGAATAAATCTAAAAAATAACACAGCTGTTTGGTATTTCAGCTAGTATAAATTAAAAACTAAATTGATTACAATTGATTGCATTGCACCGTTAGAAAGGTAATTTTGTGCTGAACAATTTTGCCACTGATACTTTGTTTCTACCATGTATACTTTAGGCATTATTAACATTTGTTTAAGGTATGGTGTGCATGGTTTACATTTGTCTCTCAAGCCTCACCTAAGCACCTTGAAAAAATCTGAAAAAAAAGCACAATTGTTTGTTATTTCGGCTAGTATAAAATAAAAACCAAATGATTACAACTGATTGCATAGTACCACAGGAAAGGTAATGTTGTGCTGAACATCTTTGCCACTCGTACTTTGTGTGTAGCACTTACGGTTCAAGAAGTATTCACATTTGTTTGTGGCATGCTGATTATGGCTTGATTTTGCTTAGAAAGGCCCAGGATTCAGTGTTAAGAGTATACAGGGCACAAGTGGTAGAAGTCTCAAAGAGCTCTTGTGGTGTGAATGAGTTAAACAGTTTCCCCTTTCTCTACTATCCCATACTATTAAATAACTTAACCATAGGCATATAGTAAGATAGAGATAGATAGATAGATAGATAGATAGACAGACAGACAGATAGATAGAAAGATAGATGATAGATAGATAGATAGATAGATAGATAGATAGATAGATAGATAGATACAGAGATACAGAGATACAGAGATAGAGAGATGAAAACATTTTTATACAGGTTTCATGTCATTAGGGAATAAGTATCACTGTTTACAAGACAACCCTGTGTGTAAACATATCAGTTACTATAAAATACTACTATATAGCAAAGGAATTTAGCTGATTGGAATGAGCATTAGCTGAGTGAAGAGGTAGTTAACTTAGAAACATAGAAACATAGAATTTGACGGCAGATAAGGACAGCTTGGTCCACCCAGTCTGCCCATTTCCCTACCTAATGGATAATCTGCAGATCCTAGTTAACCAGCAGCCTACTTCTTTCTACCCCAACCCCCCAGAATTGCCTTATGGCTGTTCCATGCATGCATGCTTAAATTCAACCACTGTTTTTGACTCCACAACCTCCTCCGGAAAACCCGTTCCATGCATCCACAACCCTCTCTGTGAAAAAATACTTCCTTACATTACCTCTGAGCCACCCCCCCATCTTCAAAATGTGCCCCCTTGTTCTTGCACACCTCTTTTTTTGAAAGATGCTACCCTATTGGACTTTGTTGATTCCTTCGAGGTACTTGAAAGTTTCTATCATGTTCCCCCTCTCCCGCCTTTCCTCAAGGCTATACATATTAAGCTCCTTTAGTATCTCTTCATATGTCTTCCGGTGCAGACCCTGCACCATTTTAGTTGCCCTCCTCTGCGGAGATTGGATCTCCAGAACTGCACACAGTACTCCAGATTGGGTCTCACCAGCTGTCTGTACAAAGAGATAATAACTTCCTGTTTTCTACTGGTGATGCCTCTCCCTATGCATCCCAGTATCCCCCCAGCCCTCCTTACCGCCCTCTCACATTGCTTGCCCACCTTTAAGTCATCTGATATGACTACCCCCAGGTCCCTTTCCATTTGTGTTGTTGTTAGTATCTCACCTCCCATTGTGTACTCTTCCCCTGGGGTTTTGTTTCCCAGGTGCATTACCTTGCACTTCTTAGCATTAAATCTAAGCTGCCATACATTTGACCATTCCTCTAACCTTGCCAAGTCCCTTCTCATCCTTTCCACCCCACCTTGTGCATCAACTCTGTTTCAGATCTTTGTGTCATCTGCAAAGAGACATACTTTTCCTTCCAGTCCCTCTGCAATGTCACTTACAAAGACATTGAAGAGGACCGGTCCTAAAATTGAACCCTGCGGCACCCCACTGGTAACCCCCCTTTCTTCAGAGTGGACTCCATTTACTATTACCCTCTGTGTCCTATTCACCAGCCAATTCTTTACCCATGCTATCATCTTGGGACCCACTCCCAGGCTGGCTAACTTGTATATTAATCTTTTGTGTGGGACTGAGTCAAATACCTTGCTAAAGTCTCAGTAGGCCATGTCCACAGCCCCTCCCTGATCTACTACTTTGGTCTCCCAGTCAAAGAAATCTATTAGACTCATCTGGCATGACTTTCCCACTGGGAATCCATGCTGCCTTGGGTCCTGTGCCCCTCTGGCCTCTAGGTGCTCGACAATTCTTTCCTTCAGAAGTGATTCCATCATTTTCCCTATCACTGAGGTTAAACTAACAGGTCTATAGTTTCCTGCTTCTGCCCTGCTCCCACTTTTGTGAAGGGGAATCACATCTGTCCTCCTCCAGGGCAGATGTGATTGTATAGGGATTGTGGGGGCATTCATCTCCAAGATTATGTTTTGGAGAAGGGGACACTGCCCTATTTTCAGTACCTTCAGGGAGCTCCATATTCAGCTGGCAGCAGTTAGGGAGGAAGTATTTCATCTGTGATTCCACATAAAATTGTGCCCATTCCCCACTTCTTCTGAGGCCCACTGGGCCAGAAGGATGGAAGGTGGTGGAAAGCAGGAGGAGACCAGGTGCCATGGATGGTCACACACCAGTCAACTCTTCCCATGAGTTACCAATAGCAAATAGTGGTGGACAAAGTAGGCTCAATCTGTTCTGCAAAATGATTAGAGGAGCAAAGGTGAATTCATGGACTGTTCCGCAACGCAAAGTGGAGTACTTCATGTTATGATGAGGAACGCAAAGTCCATTGGAAGCAATGACTTCATGCGACTCTGCCTCCCCAGATGACTACTCCACCAAATTTAAGGTGAAGTGCATTGCAGGCAGTGCACTTCACCTCACTTCACCTTGTTTTTGAGCTCAGAAGGTGAAATTTGCAGTGATTCATGGGATTTCAGGTCACATGGGCTCTATATTGATCTACACATCCTCAGTTCGGGGTAGTATGTGTAGGAAGGTAGTATGTGTAGGAAGGAGTAGGAGACAGTGTGCTCTTATAGCTGTCTGTGATTGAAATCTCCTAAAAACTGTTAAAAAAGCAGTTTTTGCATTTTTTTGGGCTCCAACTTTAGTTCACCGATTGTAGGAAACCCTACTGTGCTCATATCATTGAGCGTTTTTGTTTTCATGTGGATTTTTTATTTATTTATTTTATTTATTTATTTGTTCTAGGATTACAAATACATTTGAGCTGTGGCTCTTTTACAAAGGTTCTATGTCATCGGTACAATTGAGACAAACATAAGCAAAGATAACAGTTTATAATATTTAAAAAAAACATTGTCTTGTAGAGGAAAAAAGAACAATAAGGTGAAACTTTGGGGAGGGGAAAGGGAAAGGAGGAGGGTGAAATCAGGGAGACTGAGTGTATGGGAGAAAAGGGGAGGTAGGTGGGGGGGAACAGGGAGAGGTGAGGTGGAAGGTGGGTAAGAATAGAGGTAGTGCAGCCGGGAGGCATTTGTCATGGGCTAGCAGGGGAGGTGAAGATTGGGGGGGTTGTGCTGGCAAAGTGCAAGAGTAGATGTGGATCCAAAAGGGTATCTTCAGCTATGGAACCAAAAGACATGTTTAGCCACAACAGTCACAGAGGTTGGAGGCAGTGAGTGTTAGGCGGAGCCGTGTTTTAAAAGTGCTGAGTGAGAGTGAAGATGAAATGTCACTGGGAAGACCATTGTACCAACTAGTGGCCCGGTAAGCAAAGGATCTTTGGCCTTGTGTTGTGTGGCAGTGCGGGATTTTCAGAAGCTGAGGTTTCGATCCCCTGGTATGGCGGGTGTGCATTCTTGGTTGTATGAGGGCACAGACTCCAGGGGGGGCAAGGCCCACCAAGATTTTCTTAGTGGTGATACAAGTTTGGTGTTTTATTCGATTGACAAGATTCAACCATCCAGTTTGAAAATAGAGGTTACAGGTGTGAGTTAGGCATTGGGAGCCAGTGACAAGTTGACAGGCCTTGTTGAGGGCGGTGGATACAGGTTTGAGTGCGGTGGTTGTAGCAGAGCCATAAATGATAATGCCATAATCAATGATGGATATGAAGGAGCTCTGAACACTGACAGTTAGGGCTTCGGGTGTCAGGTGTTTCCTATGACAGAATAGCAGGCCTAGCCGGGAGTTAGCAGCTTTGGTGACATGGTCGATGTGGGTACTGTAGGAGAGGTGAGGGTCAAGGGTGATCACGAGGTATTTAAAGTTTTTGACCTGTTCCAGTGCGGCACCTTGTCTGGTGATAACAGAGAGTTGCAAGTGCTTATGTTTATTATGGGAGCTGCTGAAGATCATGGCCTTATTTTTTTTTGATTAAGGATCAGTTTGTGCTTTGTGAACCAATTCGCAACCGAGGGGAAGCCAAGTGGGAGATTTTCTTGCAATTTCTTCCAGTCCTGGTGTGTGGCAAGGATTACTGCATCATCAGCATACAGGGTGATATGTTTGGTGCAGGAGTCCGGTAGGGTGCTAAGGAACATGCTGAAGAGTAGGGGGCCCAGTATTGAATCCTGGGGGACTCCAGAGAGGACAGGTTTGGAATCAGAGTGCACATCCCCGATTTTTACACGCTGGGAATGGTTTTCAAGATAGCTTTTGAACCAAGAGATTGAATCATTGGAGAGCCCAGCATTTTTGATTGGCTCAGCAGGAGGGAGTGGTGGACAGTATCGAAGGCTTTGGTCAGGTCAATGAAAATAGCACCAGTTAGTTGTCCATTGTCGAGGGAGTTGTGAATGGAGCCGGTGAATTCGAGTAAGGCAGAGAATGTACTATGACCTTTTCTAAAGCCATGTTGCTGTTTACAGAGAATATTATAATTATCCAGATGCTTGGTAAGTTGGTCTGCTACTATACGTTCCAGTGCCTTTGATAGAGGAGGCAGAATGGAAACTGGGCGGAAGTTCGCATGGTTAGTCTTCTCACCACTTTTGTGAATCGGGGTAACAGTGGCCATTTTCCATTTGTCCGGGAATTGGCTAAGGGAAAGAGAGAGAATAAAGATCTTGGTGAGGGGCCCAAGTACCTCATCTAGCGTTAGGGCCAGTAGCTTGAGGTCAAGTGTGTCATTGCTTGTTCTAGATTTGCTGATGGCTTTGGCAACGTAGTTTTGGACTTGATGTTTCTTTAGTGCTTTAAAGTAGAATAGTGGGTGACAGACCTGGGTGGAGGAGTTGCGGGGGGTGGGAGTCGATGCATCATGGAAGAAGTCAGAGGGGAGAACACTGCTAAGGTCAGGGAAAGCGATGTTAAATCTGTTCACAATAGTTTTAGGGTTGAGTGTAGTGTGCCCATTTATGTTGCGTATGTTCAGCGAAGATTTTGACTGCTTTCCAGTGACATCTCTAATGTTTTTCCAGAAATCCCTCCCATTTCCCCAGGAGTTATTGAGGGCATTTTTATAGTAGTCAGATTTCTGTTGCTGAATGGATTTGATGCAGTCGTTCCATGCCCGTTTATAATTCTGGATGTTGAGTTGCTTATCGGAGTTTCTAGCCAGTTCCCAGAGGTGGTCCCTGGATTTAAAGTTTTTTTAGGAGGTCTCCTGACAGCCAAGGGTTACTGAGCGATTTAACGTTACATTTTTTGAGGGGGGAAAATTTATTACAGGCTTTATTGAAAATGTGCATAAATTGTTCCAGTGCAGTATTACTATCTGTTGCCTTGAAGATGGGGGACCAGTCTTGCAGACGGAGGTGCGATTTGAGGTGGGGTAGCTGACCACAGGGTAGGACTCTGCTGGTGATGATTTTTGGAGGGGGTTTATAGAATTTGTTTGACCAGGTACAGCTGATGGGAGAGTGGTCACTGAGTGAGTCAGGGAGGACTGAGGTTTTCGTGATCTGAGATGGGTGGTTGGTTAGGATCCAGTCGAGTAGGGTGCAGGTCCCAGTTCTGTAGTTCTTTCTGGTTGCATAGTCAACCATTTGAGCCAGGCTAGCTGATATAACGGAGTCCTTAAATGACCCACCTTCAGCTGAGAACCAATTAATGTTAAGGTCACCAAGAAGGATGATTTTGGAGTCCAATGGGTGGGATTTGACAAAGTCAAGGGCAGCAGTTAGACCAGGTCCCCTGTTCCTTAGGAGGTATGTAAACAATGACAACTGTCATGGCCTTATTGTGGGCGCCTAATAGGAGTCTGATGGGAAGAATCTGAGCAGGTGTTGCTGGAAGATTGGAATCAATGGGGTGTCCTTGGAAAGTGTCTTTCACATACAAGGAACACCCTCCACCTCTTTTGGACTTACGATCAACCCGGAAGACATTGTAGCCAGGAAGGGTGATTGCCTGGTCAGGAATCTTTGGGGTGAACCAAGTTTCAACTACTGACAGAATATCCGGGGTTGTGTTGGGTGGTAAAGGCTTGCAGTGCATCAAGCTTAGCAAGTAAACTGCAGATGTTTAGGCACGTGACTGAGACAGTGCCTGTTGGTTTGTTTTGGTTGGAGGAGTTTGGTCTGGGGTTAGGGTGAACAGTCCCTGATAGCAGCAGGAGGAGGAGCACAAGTTTCAGGATGCATAGGCGGAGTTCAGCCAGAGAGAGTTTGCATTTCTTTTTTGAACAGTAGTATGCCAGGTGGTAATGTTGAATATGCAACATTGGAATAGTTGTATACGATGTCGCTAGATGTGCCCAAGGCTCACACATGAGCAGGGACAGATCAATTTCAGTGGTGTGCCTCCACGGGGAGGATTTGCCCTATTGCCAAATGATGTAAAATAATCAAATCCACAGGAAAAGGACCAGTAAACTGTTTGATCTACAGTAACAAGACAAAGGATGTGTTAAATTCCTGGAACACTTGCCTGGGGCATATGCAGGAAGTTAAAACCTTTTGCTAGTGTCTTCCCTTTGTTTAAATAGGTGTGAATGGTTCTCAAAGACATGCAGATCCTTTTAGCAACAAGGTAGATGGAAATGTGGATTCAGTTTGCACTCCCCAGGTCAGAGCTTGTAGAATTTCTTAGCTGTACTTACGTTGATTGTGATGGCTCCAAAAATGTTGATTTATAATGAGAATCCCAATATCTGCTGGTGATGTTTTCCAGTTTCTTAGTCCAGGAAACTTTCATAGATCTCATATCCAAGAATGGTCTAGTTCCTCCAAGCCAAAACACATGAAAATCCACAAAACTAAACTACTGACAGAGACAAACACAAACACCTAGCCACACAGCCCAAGTAGGCAGAGCAAAATGAGTTTGAATGTTAATTTACAACATTTACAACACTGAGTGTGTGTAACATAGAAACATAGAAACATAGAATTTGACGGCAGATAAGGACCGCTTGGCCCACCCAGTCTGCCCATTTCCCTACCTAATGGATAAGCTGCAGATCCTAGTTAACCAGCAGCCTACTTCTTCCTACCTCCACCCCCTAGAATTGCCTTATGACTGTCCTATGCATGCTTGAATTCCACCACTGTTTTTGACTCCACAACCTCCTCCGAAGGCCGCTCCATTCATCCACAACCCTCTCGTGAAAAATACTTTTAAATTACCTCTGAGCCGCCCACCTCTATCTTCAAATTGTGCCCCCTTGTTCTTGCACACCTCTTTTTTTGAAAGATGCTACCCTCTTGGACTTTGTTGATTCCCTTGAGGTACTTGAAAGTTTCTATCATGTCCCCCCTCTCCCTCCTTTCCTCGAGGCTATACATATTAAGCTCCTTAAGTCTCTCTTCATATGCCTTCCGGTGCAGACCCTGCACCATTTTAGTTGCCCACCTCTGGACAGCTTCCATCCTGTCTATGTCTTTGCGGAGATTGGGTCTCCAGAACTGCACGCAGTACTCCAGATAGGGTCTGACCAACTGTCTGTACAGAGGAATAATAACTTCTGGTTTTCTACTGGTGATGCCTCTCCCTATGCATCCCAGTATGCCCCCAGCCCTCCTTGCTGCCCTCTCACATTGCTTGCCCACCTTTAGGTCATCTGATATGACTACCCCCAGGTCCCTTTCCATTTTTGTTGTTGTTAGTATCTCACCTCCCATTGTGTACTCTTCCCCTGGGGTTTTGTTTCCCAGGTGCATTACCTTGCACTTCTTAGCATTAAATCTAAGCTGCCATACATTTGACCATTCCTTTAACCTTGCCAAGTCCCTTCTCATCCTTTCCACCCCACCTTGTGCATCAACTCTGTTGCAGATCTTTGTGTCATCTACAAAGAGACATACTTTTCCTTCCAGTCCCTCTGCAAGGTCACTTATAAAGACATTGAAGAGGACTGGTCCTAATACTGAACCCTGCGTTGTAGTGAAAGACAATGAAAGTGTACTTTGAGGGAGGGGTGTATCTGTGGTGTAGGTAGATTTAAGTTGGAGAAATAGTGATTTCTTTGTTTTTTGGTTATATTTTTTTATATAACTGACTGTGTTTATGTACTCAAAGCAATATTGTCAGTAATAGTTGACATTTTCTTGCTGTTTGTTGTGTAGATCTGGTGCAGCAGTTCAGGTTGTTTACATTACAATATGTAATGTGGCATAGTACTGAACTTTTGCATTTGCTACACATTACTCATTCAGCATTGTAGACAAACTGTTCTGTGTTAGTGTGTGTGCGGTGTTGCATGACATCAAATAATACACCTTTTATTGTGCCACAACCAGTGTAATTGCAGGCTCAGCAGTGTGAACCTGTTATCCACTGCAGCTGCCTGATTTAGTACTGCGATCGTGGTATCTGTTCTTTGTTTTGCTGCTTATACTGCTGTAAAAATCTGCACTGCACTCAGTGCTCCACCCCACCTATATGTGCAAAAGACATTTTTTACCAGATTGGATTGTTTTTGTGACCTCATCAGCACCACTGGTTACTGAAGTTGTTTTCATTGTGTCACAGACTGGTCTCTAATCTGTTGCTTAAGCTACAGTTGTTTTTTGGCTTCACATTCAGCATTCCCCCAATCAGAGAGTGAACGTATCAAAATCTGAATTTGGTTATAATATTGTGGTTGATCCCCCAAAATGCCTGCAAAGAGATGTGCAAGCAAAGCTATTTCTCACCATGGCAATGTTGGCAGTAAGATAGTCTATGGGTGTGGTAGTAGTATGCAGACACAGAAGTGCATTGCTGATGTGAGGAAATGTATTTTACCTGCAATGTTTCTACAGCCCAATCAGTAGCTTCAGTCATAGTTGGAGGAGATGATGTTTTCCTAGTCGATGGTGTTAGTGTTACTGGTGGTGTTAGTATTAGTATTGTTGCGTCAAGTTCTAATTCTGACCAGTGTACCTTATCCAAAAATACTGAGTGTGAAGCAGTGTAAATGAGTGGCAGCATAGAGATGTCATACTTCCCAGTAACATCCCAGTAACTGAACCTGGGGAATCTGATAATCATGTCAACGATAGCATACAATGTGATATTCCGTCCACCATGGCAGTTAATGTCATGCATTTTCCATGCAGTGATTCACAGTGTGGTGAAAAAATATCAGATGATGGTAGTGTGGATGCTGATGATGAATGTGATGATGACGATGATGTTGCTGTTGCAACATGCGGTCCACATGCTAGCATCCAAGCAGAAGATGTAGATGTGTGTGACATTGATGAATATGATGATGATGTAACTGACTCCAGTTGGGAATCGGAGAAAAATAAATTCAAAGTGGCTGAGTCTGTTTCAGGAACCCCCCCCCCCGTAAAAACTTGTGATCTACTGGTTTTAGTTGATGATTATGACCCAGTAATAAATATGATAGGTAGTCGTGGTGGTCATTTGCAGTCCAGGTGTGCAGTGCCTGAAACATCACGTGCCTCCCACAACTTCAGTGCTTAAAATAACAGACTTAAATAAGCCTCATCATGGACATGTTAAAAGCAGAGCATCACAATCCCTTGTATGGGATTTTTTTATTCAAGATGCAAATGATGAGTCAGTTGCAATCTGCCAGGTTTGCCATTTGCGTGTGAGTCAAGGTAAAAAGGGAAGCCATCTGGGCACAGGAGGACAGCATACTCATCTTAAGAATAGGCACTTGGCACTGTGGACCCAGCACAAGCTGGCAGCTAATACCACAGTGGGGCATTCACCCTCATCACCGGCAACTATAGCGAGTATGTTATCCCCTTCCATGACTGTTAAGTGCAGTAGTAAATTAAACATGAGCAGTAGTGAGGTAATAAGAGCAGAGGATTACTACAGGCATGATGAGGTGGAGGACCATAATGACTTTGAAATGTTGTCCAGTGCTGGTGAGAGTACCAGTTTTTGTGGTGGTGGTGGTGGTGGTGAATATCAACCCCGGTTGGCAAATCTGATAAAATAACAGCATTTCTGGGTTTGTCATCATCACCTGTGCAACTGTCTTCATCAACTGTCCACACTCCACCCCCCTGCTAATACCATTCATCACAGAGCACAACCATTTGTGATCACACCCCGTGTAAAATGTTTAAGTAAGCCCATGTTAAAGAGTGTTTTTGCGCATAAGCTGAAGTACCCCCCAAATCATACAGTGTCACGTGAACTTAATGCTGCTTTAGCGGAAATGCTGGCAATTGATCTTTTGCTCTTCTCCTTTGTGGAGAATTCTGGGTTCCGGCTGTTTGCTGCATGTGCCTGTCAAAAATGGAAAGTCCCGTTCAATACATACTTTCTACCCATGCTGTCTCTGAGTTGTTCCGTACTGTGTCCGACTCAGTAAGACATACCCTTCAACATTCCTCCTCTCCATTCATCCATTTAAGTATGGATATGTGGACAAGTGACAAAACAGCAGGGAGTTCATATTTGTGTATAACTGCACACTGGGCACAGGTTCCGGGGGTTGTCTGTGATGTTGGTAGTGTGAATAATCAGTGCAGTAAAGTGGATTGTCGCGGTAGCAATCTTCCAGGAATTCGACAACATGCAACGATTGCTATGTGCAATGTGACCTGTTCACACACTGGTGAGAACATGTTGGATGTGGTACTGATTGAAATTGACAAATGGCTCTGTCACTGAGAGCTGGGTTAATAGCAAGTGACAATGGGTCAAATGTGGTGAAATGCATCAGAAATGTTTTTTTTTTCATGTTCCATGCATGGCCTACTGTTTAAATCGTGTGGTTCAGGAGTTTCTCCCACGTAGAGTTTACAATAGGCTGGCTGTACCCAGAGAGAAGGCAGGTTTAAGGTTATCACATATGGGGGTGTATTACTGGGCAAGTCACACCAGTAAATATCTTAAGTGGCTGTCATCAGACACAGTGGCCTTTTCATTACCTTATGTCCCCTCATGGGTCAAATTAGAAGGTGATTTGATAAAGGCAGACGGTATCGATCCGATATCCCTATTGTATACCACACAGAAGAATCTGTCCATCAAATGGTCTGACTCCACTTTAAAAACTTCTTTACGAATTCACACACAATTAAGCTCATTTTTAAAATACTCTCCCTGTAAGGACAGGAATCAACCACTATACCGTAATTTGAATTTCAAATTAGGGGGAAGGATGATTAGCGATTCCTGGATTTCCGAATTAAAGGGCTCAAGAATTAGTGACTTCTTCCAGGATGATGCCTGTCTTTCAGTGGAAGCTTTAATCAGGAAATTCCATATTGGCCCCTCCCAAATTTTTAAAATCTACCAGCTTCAACACTTGTTGGTGCACTCACAGGGGAAACACAGTACAGCTCAGTCAAGGGACAGGCTCTCCTAAACCCTTGCTCAGGGGGTTTGGGAGCCACATGCAGTCTCTACACTATATAGCAGTCTCTTTAATCAAGCATTTGCAGATCTTGAGGGTAAGCCCAGTTATTGGCCTACTAAGCTAGGGGCTCAAGAGAGGAACTGGGATATAATCTGGCAACATACCTACTGGTATATAACCCAGGACAGATTGAGAGTTATGCAATTTTAATTCTTAAATAATATGTACTGGAGCCCTGCCAAATTACATAAAATTGGACGGAGATCCAATTCAGTCTGCACCAGATGTCATCAAGAAGAAGGGACCTTATTCCATATTTTTTGGGAATGCTCATTAATTAAAGTTTTATGGGATCAGATTTGGGATAAGGCAGACCCCTTACTGGGGATTGAATACCTTTTCAGTCCAGAGGTTTGATTACTGGGTGATTACAGGATGGTCACTGTTAAATGTAGAAGGTATTATATGGCCATGATTTCATCCTCTCTCAAAAAGGTGGTTCTGAAACATTGGCTGGATCAGGCCCCAATCACTTATATAGAGCGGTTACAAGAGTTGCTATTTAACTTGAATATGGAGAAATTTGCAGTAATCAGGAAGAACTGCTTACCAAAATATGGCTTGCTCTGGGAAAAAATGCATGTGTTGTACTTGCTCCAATCCGGAGCTTGCTCTACTGAAGGGTTTAATGGTAGGAGTGTGTTGATAGAACAGACTACTCAGTAATGTGTCTTACTTGCATGAGGGGAGGTGAAGAGGGAGGAGGGGGACTGCAGGGTGGGGCAAGAAGCAGATTGCTCTTGTGCAGGTTTTGTATACTAGCTTATTGGATTGTAATACACTGTGATATCTACTTGGTTTTCACTTATTTGCTTCTTGCTCTGTTTTGGGTGAAAAATGAATAAACTTGAATTTAAAAAAAAAAGAGTTTCTGCAGCACCCTGATGTAAAGGAAATGCTAATCATTGCACGACGTATCTGCTCTCACTTTTCAAGATCTGGAAAGGCCCGTGACCAACTGCGGCAGTTGCAGATACAAAACAGCCTGCCTCAGCACTGCTTGAAGCTGGAAGTTGTCACCCGATGGAACTTCACTTTATACATGGCAGAGAGGTTGTATAAACAATACAAAGCCATCTCAGAATATCTTCTGATGCACACTAGCCGTGACAGTTCCGGGGCCTCCATGTCTATGACAAATGAACAGTGGCACCTCATGGACTCTGTAATAACAATTCAGTGGTGAGTCTGCCTCCATTATCCAATCAATTCCACTGCTGCGGGTGCTGAGGCAGACATTGGTGAATGTATAGCATAGCCTTGATGTTGCCGGAGACAGTGGTAGCAGTATGTTGCTGCAACACATGCTGACAGTACTCGACCAGAATCGTCACATTGTGAGCATTCAGTGTAGTGACAACTTTGCCATAGCAACAATGCTGGACCCATGATACAAATGTGGAATTGCACCAGTACTGAAGGGAGGGCCTGAACAGGTAAAAAATATCAGTGGTCAACTGGTGCGCTTGGTTCATGGGGCACAGAAGTCACGTGCCAAGGTCTGCAAACCTCAGCAGCATAATCTGGTTAAAGGTGTACCTGTAGGACCATCAAGCATATCCTGCAAGGGGAAGGGGACTGCAGTTCCATGTGGTCTGTCATGCAAACTGGCTGGCATCAACCCACTTTGGGAAGCTTTATCCCAAGTGGGTATTCATGAAATAAATGATTCGGGAGAACAGGATGATGCATCAACAATCGGACTTAGTGCAGCACAGAGAATGGTTGAGTCATATTTGTCTGAAAACAGGCATCTGACAATAACTGAATATCCTCTTTTGTACTGGAGTGGAAAGGTCAGTAAATGGCCAGAGCTGACTACAGTGGCATTGCAGTACCTCACATGCCCACCCTCCAGTGTAAGTGTTGAGAAGGCATTCAGCTCAGCAGGTGCAATTTTTTTTATTGTATTTTATTGAATTTTGTTGACCCAGTAAGCCCACCAGGCCTAGAAGTCCCTTTTTCAGGTGCGACCGGGGGAGGGGAGGATACAGATGGTAAGCAACTGAAATTGAACCAGATTAAGCTGTTGGTGGTATTTTGTCTTAGTGAATGGGAGAAATTTGGCCAGGACACCAGGGAAATTCCCCTACTGTTTTCCATAAGTGCCATGGGATCTTTAACATCCACCCGAACTACCACCAATCCATGCAGATGGGACCTTGGTTTAACGTCTCATCCGAAAGACGGCACCTCAGAAGTACAGCACCCCCCTCATGCTGCACTACAGTGTCAGTATTGGGATATTAACCAAAGTGCCAGATGTCGGAACTAAACCCACAGTCCTCTGATCTCCCAGCTTCAGAGGCGAGTGTGATACCTACTGAGCCACTGACACTGCTATAGTCAGGGATCGTCAGACAAGCCTGTCTCCTGCAAATGTTAGTTTGCTAACATTCATTAAAATAAATGAGAGGCACATACCAGCACAGACTGCAACCTCGGTATTCGTACCTCCACCTAGTCATGGTGGTTTTGGTGATGTAGAAATGGACCATCCTGGTGGCACTGGCAGCGGCTGCCGAACCGGCCCACCTGTGATGCAGATGATGACACAATGGGGAATGAATTTCCCAGTGGTCAGACTTCAGACATAGATGACTGTGAGGGAAGCTTTCTTTATGAAGATGATAATGTGGTTAATGTTGACAGGTTTTAACTAAAGTTTTTAAAAGGCAGTGTGCCCCTCCCGGACCACCACCACCACTGGGGCTGCTGTTAGCCACTGCCACCACTGAGCCTGAATCTGACCACCCCCCAGACCACCACCACCACTGGGACTGCTGTTAGCCACTACCACCACTGAGCCTGAGTCTGTCCACCCCCTGGACCACCACCACCGGGACTGCTGTTAGCCACTGCCACCACTGAACCTGAGTCTGTCTGCCCCCCAGACCACCACCATCGCCACTGCCACCATTGAGCCTGAGTTTGTCCGCTCCCCTGGACCACCACCACCACCGGGACTGAGGTTAGCCACTGCGACCACTGAGCCTGAGTCTGTCCGTACCACCACATCCATCAGCCACAGACACAAAGCTTCTTAATATTTAACCCATAAAGTGAGTATTTGTACTCATGTTTGTTATGCTTCTTCACTTCCTTTAGTTGTATGTTTTCTTTTCTGTAGCTTTTCAGAGCTGCAATGGTAAAACACATACGGTACACTTATTTTGTTTCTTTTACAGGTTAACAAAAAAAGTCTCCATCGTTAAAACTCGTTGGGAATGGTACTGTAGCTGTACCATACAGAAAGGAACCAATGGAATATCCATGTGAAATCCATTCTGATAAGTATGAAGATTTTATTTCATCTGTTTCATTGTTTTGGAAAGACTGCAGCAAATATTGCACACAGATTGTGTTAGTTGACAAGATGTGGGTTTCAATGTAACTTGACTTGAGATTCAGAACCAGGGAGGGAAATAACAATTAAGTTGTAAGGAGTCATTCATTGCTTTTTTTTTTTACAAAACTTCCAGATGCTTTGTTGTTCTGTCAAACTGGCCTTATTCAAAAAAGTTCTTCAACATCAGGCACCCCCGGCTTGGGCACACATGCAACATGCAGACGTCATTTCATTAGATGACCATGACCATCATTAACAACAACCAGACTCCAGAAGTATGCAGATGAAATCTGTGAAGAAGTAACAAAATCGGAAACCATTACAGACAAACCAGCAAATATGATCCCCTCATCCCCACCCAAACAATGTGTCACGTGACGGAGGAATTACCGTTCAGAAAAGCCGCCCACATTCTGCCCCCCTTTTTCAGCAATGTTAGGATGTGATGCCAGGGGGAGCGCAGGTGCATGCTCCACTATAATGAATGTCCGGCAGCTATCCCAATGTTTCCTTATGTTATAAGGTTCACTTTGTGGTGAAATACGGGAACGTTTCCACTAACAAGACTCTTCTTATTGGAAACGTGCCCACACGTTTCACCACAAACTGACCATTATAACATACAGAAACATTTGGAAAGCTGCCAGACAATCGGATATTCACTGTAATGGAGCATGCACATGCGCTTCTCCCTGGCATCATGTCCTAACGTTACTGAGAAGGGAGGCAAAATGTGGGCGGCTTTTCAGAACGGGAGTTCCTCCGTCACGTGACACACTGTAATGAAATAACGGTCGGTTTTCACAGAAATTTATTGCCCTACATGACACAAGAAAGATTCCCCTGGAAGGGAAAATGTGTATTATTAAATAACAACAAAGAAAAAACACACAAAAACAGTACAACACAGTAGTGGGGTGGGGGTAAGTTACTGTGGCCATGGGGTGCTATGGTGGTCCAGCAGCAGGTGCTGCATTGTAACTATTTGCTGCTGCTGTTCTTCTATTGTGTGGACCTGCTGCTGCAAAGCACCAACCCTCTGATTGTTCTCCTCCATAGCCGCCCACACCAGGGAGATGTCAGCTTGTATTGGAGGGACTGTGGCGGGGGTTCACTGCAGCTGGGAATCCAGGTAGCAAGGGTGGTGGTGGAGAGGGTGGTGCTGGTGGCTGTGGAAGTGGTGGTGGTGGTGGAGCAGCTGCTGTACTGGCCCTCATCCTCCTGCTGCGGCAGTGACTGCGAGGCACAACTCCGACCTCAGCAGCACCCTCAGCCACTGCCATGGAAGGGCCATCAGATGGATGCCTGGCCCCTTTAGTGGCAGCCTGCCACTCTACCTTGTGGTGGTTGAGCATGTGGGTGCACTGGCCACTGGTCCCCAAATGTGTCCCACAGGGGCCACGGTGCTCCAGCACACCACACAGATGGCACACCATGACTGTGCTGTCTCCCCCCACAGAGTTAAAAAACTCCCACACTGGGGAGCTGCGGGGGGTGGGGACCAGACACAGTCCTCGCATGAGTCGCACCACCTAGATTTTCCAGGGGCACCTCCTGTGGTTGTGGAGGTGGTAGAGGGGGTGCTGCTGGAGCGCCTACACCTGCTACTGGTGGTGGTGGTAGTGGCAGAGAAGGTGGATGCACAGCAGCCACCAGTGGCACTGGTGCTGCTGCTGCTTCTTCTGTTGCTTCAACATGGGGGAAGCAAAACCCAGGAGTAGGGAGTGGTCCAGCATGACATGACTGCCCCCACATGTCCTCACTCCCCTCCGACCACGCCCACGGGCCAGCAACTCACCTTCTCCAAGGGCCATCCTACTTTACTGACACCACACAAGTTCCCAGGCCAACACACACACAGACACAGTGACACTCACTGACACACACACAAAATAATACAAAACATAAAAAAAAAATTACTAACAAAAAACAATCACAAATACAATACAAAAACTAAATAAAAATATAGCTTTTAAAAAAGCTGTTGGTTTTCTTCACTAGTCAAAGGCAAGCGGCAATCAAGCACTTTCACTCCCTACTACTCTCCTCTAAACAAAGCCTTCTCCCTCTACGAATGCAAAGGAGAAAGTGAAACTGCTTCTCTGACTCACTTCCTTCTTGCCTGGCTAAAGCATGTGACTTACAGTACTGTAAGCCATGTGATGTGTGGGGGGCTTCCTATTTACTTCTCACTTTGCCTTACTTCATGTTAAGGTATAATGGCAATGTGAAGTAATAATGATAACGTGAAGTGAGCACTTTGCAGTGCCCACTTCACATTGTGCTCTGCCAACGCGAAGAGGCCACTTCGCGTTCACTTCGCCAGCAGATTAAAAATTCACTGCATCTCTAATAGCAAACAGCTTTGCGCCCCTGGAAGTGACACAGGTGCCTGATATGGGCAGGGGTGATCGGGGTGATCATGATTCAGTCGGTGCTAACCAGAAGAGAGATGTGGTGACAGGAGCAAGGGGAGAAGTTAACAAGGAGGATTCTAGTAATATGAAACTCTATAGTTAGAGGGGTGTACAGGGTAGTAGGTAAGGGTGGTAAGGGAAGGGGGTGGTCAGATGCCTACCTGGAACATAAGCCATCTGAGACTGGAACAGGATAGTGAGGATAGCAGGGGAGAGAAGGTAGTGTTGGACCTCCTTTGTAGCAATGATCTGTCAAATTGGTCAGTGGAGATAGTGAAAAGGGAATAACTGAGGCTGGTAGATAGCTTGAAGAAGCACTCAGCTTACTTAGCTACTTAGCCTTATCTGAAATCCTTCCTGTCTGTGGTGGGAGAATAAGAATGCTAGAGTAAGGGAGGTAGAGACTGAGGAGTTGAACAGGTGGTTGAAGTGGTGGTGTTAGACATGGGCACCACTTCGTATGATATTGGAGGCTTCTGGGGCAGAAGGCTCTTCAAAGATGATGGCATTCACCTGACAAGCAAGGGGGCTAGTGTATTAGCACAGATGTTTGCTGCCTATGCTGACAGTTAAACTAGCTGGGGGGAGTCTGGAGATTCCACTGTGGAGGGAGGAACAGTGGGGAACCTAGACAAGATTCCCTCAGGGACGAGGGTAAGGTGTTCAGGGAATAATAGATGGGAGAAAAGAGTCCGGGGGACAGGACAAGGTAGACACAATAAATGTGAAAGGAAGGGTAAAGACAACACCAATGTTATTAGAGTAGGGTGATAGGGAGGGCAAGTTAGAACCAATTGAGACATGGCTGCATGCTGGAGGGTGGTATGCCTCAGTGCCAGGTGTCTTGGTAATACATTTACTGGGCTCCAGGCTGCAGTGGCCAACTCTGGGCTAGACCTAGGTGCAGTTGCATAAATATGGGCAAGCATGAACAATAGCTGGGACATAGTGATCCTAGGGTAACCTTATATAGGTATAATAGAGGGACGGGTAGAGGTGGAGGGGTGGCCATCTACATCAGAAAAGGGAACAAGGCAATACACGATGCTGTCATTGGGTGAAGGTGAGGTAGAATAACTGTAGATTCAGCTCCCAAAGTTGTCATGCAAGAAGACTTGCATTGGAGTGGTTTACAGGCCACCAGGGCAGGGAGAAGTGAGAGAGATAAGGAACTAGGTGCTGAAGTAGGAAGGGGGTGGTGAAGGAGAAGTTGTAATAGCAGGAGATCTCAACCTGCCACATGCTGACTGGGACATTCCAGTAGCCAAGAACACCAGAAGTCAGGCCCTGCTTGATGCCTTGCAGGGCTGCATGTTGGTACAATGGTCACGGATCTAATTAGACAATCAGCTATTCTAGATGTGGGTCTCACTAACTCATAAAGAATAGGGGGACTCACGGGTCAGGGATCCACTGGAGTCCAGCGACCACAATGTTATATGGTTAGAGGTGGCTCTGGGCAATTCTAAGCCCTTGCCTAAAGCTGACATGCTGGACTTCAGGAGGGTGGACTTCAACAAAAGAGGGATGTTGTGCCAGGCAAATTAGCTGGGGTAGACAGCATTAGAGTGGAGGAAAGATGAGAGTTATAAAAAGGCACCATTCTCAATGCATCAAAAACATGCATGAGCATAGTTATTTTTTATTTATTTTACAATTTTTGGCCAGGAAAGATGCACTAAGATAGGGCTTGTTTCCAGGTGCATCATGGGAACACAGGGTAGTTAAGTGACTTGATCCTGGTAACATAGTAAGCAAGTGGTGATTGTGGGATTCAAAACCAGTTCCCTAGGTTTGCTGCTTTTTGCAGTTCAGTGTTCTTAACCACTACATGTTATCTAGAGAAACATGAATAAGAGACCAATTTGGTTCTCTGAAAGGGTCAGGGAGGCAATGATCATTATATATAAGGCCTTTATAAAGTACAAATAATGGCAGAAGGTGAAAATTGGGATGAATACCAAGAAAAAATTGGAGAGGACAAGAGGGCATTCAGCATCGTAAAGGCAGACACAGAGCTGTGTATTGTAGGGTAATAGAGGAAGACAAGCAGAAAACAACTGTGTTAAATGACTACTTCTGCTCAGTATTCACTAGGGAGAATAACATGTCCTTGCTGGTGAGTAGTTTAAAGGCAGCTGACAGAGTGCTCCCGAAAAAGAAATAGTGGAAACTTAGTGGTAAAAGAGTCACAAAGGAGACTAGGATCGCTAAAAAGAAACAAGGCCCAGGATCTGGATAGGATGCATCTGAGGGTGCCAAGGAAACTGGCATCAGTGTTAGCCAAACCCCTGGCAGGGCAATTCAAATGGGTTATTCAATATCTCTATGCAGTAAGAGGTTGTTGCCAGGGACTGGATGATGGGGGATGTGGTTCCGCTGCACAAGGTGGGGGACATGGAGCAACTGGAAAAAATATAGCCCAATTAGCCTTACCTCTTTGGTAGGTAAACTGGTATACCATTGCTACAGTGACTCCGACATTGCAAAGACTGCCACAGTGACAGGAATTGGGCAAAACCTGCCGGGTGCTGTGGAGGTCTCTGTGGTGATTGGGAGTGCCTCGCTCAGTGTTTGCCCTCCCCAGTCCAACTCTGACATGGAGTTAGAATCTTTGAGACTGGGAGGGTGGGGGGCAGAGCCCCCCACAAGGAGGGGTTTGTGGGGAGCAGCCCCCCGATGGATGCATGGGAGCATCTCCAACACCTCAATGCCAACAGTCGGCACTGCGGCTGTCGCTGTTGGGGATGTCTCCATGCATGCTGTCACTACGGCATGGTAAAACCAGGAAAACTGATGTAAACTGGTGGAGAAATTAGTCAAAAAAGATCTAGTGGAAAACCTAGAGAAAAATGGACTTCAGGATGGTAAACAGCATGAATTCATGACAGGGAGGTCCAGTCAAACCAATGTGACAGTATTCCTTGACTGGACAACCAAGGTAGTTGATAAGCAACATGCTGTAGATTTACTCTACTTTGATTTCAGCAAGGCATTCAACTCGGTGCCACATTGAAAGCTGCTGAAGAAGGTAGGGCATCTTGGAACCATTAAAGAAATAGTAACATGGGTAGGAAGTTTGTTGGAGGAGAGGCATCATAGAGTTGTGTTGAATGATGTCAGATCAGAGAAAAGAGAGGTCACTAGCTAAGTATCACAGGAATCTGTTCTGGCCTAGTCATTTTCAGTATGTTTATCAGCAGTGTGGGAGAGGGAATCCAAGGCTATTTGCAGAAGACACTAAACTCTGTAGTAGGGTTGATTTATTTATTTAAAATTGTGGTAACCAGGAAAGGCACACTGAGCCAAGGCCCATTTCCAGATGTGACCCAGGGACAAGGTAAATTGAATACAGAGGAGAATTATAGAGATACAGTGCTGTCAGGGATTAGAGAAATCAAAATACAATTGTGTGCATATACAATCAAATTACAAACAAAAAATAAGAATACATTTGTGGACAATTTGTATACCATTAGAAAACACAACCCCATATGAAACCTTGTACCAGAAGTGCAAGAGCCTGTCTTAGAAACATAGAACATATAGAAACATAGAATTTGATGGCAGATAAGGACAGCTTGGCCCACCCAGTCAGCCCATTTCCCTACCTAATGGATAAGCTGCAGATCCTAGTTAACCAACAGCCTACTCCGTCATACCCCCACCCCCCAGAATTGCCTTATGACTGTCCCATGCATTCTTGAAATCCATCACTGCTTTTGACTCCACAGCCTCCTCAGGAAGGTTGTTCCATGCATCCACAACCCTCTCAGTGAAAAAAATACTTCCTCACATTAACTCTGAGCTGTCCCCCTCAATCTTCAAATTGTGCCCCCTTGTTCTTGCATACCTCTTTTTCTGAAAGATACTACCCTCTTGGACTTTGTTGATTTCCTTGAGGTACTTGAAAATTTCTATCATGTCTCCCTTCTCTCTCCTTTTCTTCGAGGCTATACATATTAAGCTCCTTAAGTCTCTCTTCACATGTCTTCTGGTGCATACCCTGCACCATTTTAGTTGCCCTCCTCTGGACTGCCTCCATCCTGTCTATGTCTTTGCAGAGATTGGGTCTCCAGAACTGCATGCAGTAGTCCAGATGGGGTCTCACCAGCTGTCTGTACAGAGGGATAACAAGTTCCTGTTTTCTACTGGTGATTCCTCTCCCTACGCATCCCAGTATCCCCCCAGCCCTCCTTACTGCCCTCTCACATTGCTTGCCCACCTTTAGTTCATCTGATATGACTATCCCCAGGTCTCTTTCCATTTTTGTTGTTGTTAGTATCTCACCCCCCATTGTGTACTCTTCCTCTGGGTTTTTATTTCCCAGGTGCATTACTTTGTACTTCTTAGCATTGAATCTAAGCTGCCATACATTTGACCATACCTCCAGCCTTGCCAAGTCCCTTCTCATCCTTTCCACCCCACCTTGTGTATCAACTCTGTTGCAGATCTTTGTGTCGTCTGCAAAGAGACATACTTTTCCTTCCAATCCCTCTGCAATGTGGCTTATAATGACATTAAAGAGGACCGGTCCTAGTACCAAACCTTGTGGTACCCCCCCTTTCTTCAGAGTGGACTCCGTTTACAATTACCCTCTGTGTCCTGTTCTCCAGCCAATTCTTTACCCCGGCTACCATTTTGGGACCCACTCCCAGGCTGGCCAGCTCTATATTATTAATCTTTTGTGTGGGACTGTGTCAAATGCCTTGCTAAAGTCTAGGTAGGCCATGTCCACAGCCCCTCCTTGATCTATTTCTTTGGTCACCCAGTCAAAGAAATCTATTAGATTTGTCTGACATGACCTTCCCACTGTGAATCCATGCTTCCCTGGGTCCTGTGTCCATCTGACCTCTAGGTACTCAACATTCTTTCCTTCAGAAGTGATTCCATAATTTTCCCAATCACTGAGGTTAAACTAACAGGTCTGTGGTTTCCTGCTTCTGTCCTGCTCCCACTTTGGTGAAGTGGAATAATATCTACACTCTTCCAGTCCTCAGGTATCATCCCATCCTCCCATGATTTGTTAAAGAGGGTAGTCAGTGGTGTTATTAGTTCTACTCTTCATTATTTTAGAATTCTGGGATGAATCCCATCAGGCCCCATTGCTTTGTCCACCTTCAGTTTTAAGAGTTCTTTCAGAACCCTTTCTTCTGTGAATGGGCTGGTATGAACCCCCATATCTAGAGTGTTTCTATTGTTTAGTTTCGCTTTCCCCCTCTTCATTTGTGAATACTGAGCAAAAATATTTGTTTAGTATCTCTGCCTTTTCACAGTCACCATCTGTCCACCCCCTCCCCTTTATTAAGCCTCACTAACCCTCACTTGGTCTTCCTTCACTTCCTGATGTACCTATAAAAGATTTTATCCCCCTTCTTAACTGAGTTGGCCATCCTTTCCTTGTTTTGGGCCTTTGCTGTTCTGACTGCCTTCCCTGCTTCCTTTTGCTTTAATTGATACAATTCTCTGTCCTTCTCCTTCTGTGATTCATTGTACTTCCTGAATGCTTTCTTTTTCTTCCTAACCTTCCCTGGCACCTCCTTTGAGAACCATAGTGGTTTCTTACATCGTTTTGTTTTGTTTATTTGCTTCACACAAAGACTTGTTGCCTCTGTAATGGCAGTTTTGGTTATTCCCCATTGTTCTTCCACCCCTCCTTCCTGCCCATTTGCTAGTGTATTCCTTAGGCACTCACCCATTCTGGCAAAGTCAGCCCTCCTGAAGTCCAGTACCTTTGCCTTCTCATGGCTTGACTCTACTGCTGTGTTTGTTGTGAACCATACTGTTCGATGGTCACTAGTTCCCAGATGGCTACCCGCTTCTAAATCTGTGATCCTCTCACCATCTCCATTTGACAGTACCAGGTCTATGATTGCTCCCTCTCTAGTGGGTTCCAATACTAGTTGTCTAAGGCATGACCACTACCTGTAGGGCATCTAGAATGACTCCACTCTTCAAAGTGGCTGCTGCAAATGCACTCCAGTTAACATCTGAGATATTCAGATCCCCCATCAGCAATATCTCCCCTTTATCTGCCATTCTAAGGATACTTTTATCATTTCCTTGTCCATGTCCTCCCCTAGAGATGGGGGTCTGTATACAACCCCTGTGTGGATTGTGGTGCCATTGCCTGTCTCCAAATTGACCAACAGTGCTTCCTCTCCTCCTTGCTTACCCTTTTGTTCTGTTGCTTTGATTCCTTCTCTTAGGTAGAGAGATACTCCTCCTCCTCTTTTACCCTCCCTGTCCCTCCTGTAGATAGTGTATCCTGGTCTGTTTATGTCCCAGTCATGGTTCTGTGTGTACCATGTTTCTGTGACTGCCATGATATCCAGATGTTCCTCCTCCATCAAGGCTACTAATTCAGGAAGCTTATTACCGAGACCACTGGCATTAGTACTCATTGCTCTCCATTGTTTGATGGCTTTACCTCTTGTAGCACCATCCCCGTCCTTATTGACTTTGTTTTCTTCATTCACCCCATCCTGCTCCATACTGACCATTCTACCTTGGTCTTTACCTCATTTAGTACCCTGTTGTGTAAGGGGAGGCTGGGAATTCCCTGCTGCTTATCCGTGCCTCCCCCCTTGACTAGTTTAAAAGCTTTCCAATGAAACATTTAAAGTGACAACCCAGAAGACTTGTTCCCTTCCTGGACAGATGTAGATCATCCTGCCAGTATGGGCTGGTATCCCTCCAGGTGGAACCCCAGTCCCCAATGAATCCAAACCCCTGTGCTCTGCACCATTGTTTCAACCATCTATTGAATCGCATGTTGTGAAGTACCCTCGCCTTACCCTTGCCATAGACAGGCAGCACCTCTGAGAAGGATACTGTGTGTGCTACTTGCCTTAGGCCCCTCCCCAACTCCATAAACTCTTCCTGCACTGCTCTAATCTCTTGTTGAGCCAAGTCATTTGTCCCTAGGTGGACAATGATGTCCAGCTCAGTCTACTGTGCAGCTGTTTTCCTAATCCTGAGGATGTGCTTCCTGTCCCTCCAAGCCATGGCACTAGGCAGGCACCTTACTTCAGTTTTTTCTGCTTCCTCAAGTTCTATCCCCCAATGATTGAGTCCCCCACCAGAAGCAGCTTCCTTTCCCTGTGGTGTCCTCTGCCTCCTTCCTTTTGGGCTCCCTTGCAACAGTTGTCCAACCTCCTTAATCTCCTCTGTGGTTGCATCCATAGAGGAACTATGCTCCATCAAAATGGTGTATGGATTGTGGAGTGGTACAACTGACTAAGTGTGCCTCTGTTCCACCACCCTCACTCTCCCTGAGCCCACTGTGGTCCAACTGCTGCACTTTCTTAGCAATCTCTGAGGTAGTGGTGGTGACTCTGGTGTTCCCTGGGTGGGGGAGGTTCCCTTACTACTGTCCAGTGTGGTCTGAAGATGGGTAACCTCCTCCCTCAGTGCAGAGAGTTGCCTGCAAATAGGGCAGCATCTCAGCCTCCAGAAACACTGCTGGAAGAGTGCTGCCCCACAGCCATTACATTGCACTACTCCTCACATGTCTGTCTACCTTCCTGTTTATCCTGTATGTTTTTTTCAGTGATTGTTTTGTTATTGATATATATATATAAATATATATATATATATATATATATATATATATATATATATATATATATTATATAATGTGTATCCTTATATTGTCAGTGCAGTGTGGTAGAAAGGATATGACAGTGGTATGCACCTTGCTTTCTTGAGGAAATGATGTCAGAACCCCTGGTATAAAGGAAATGGTATCAGGGGTGGGTGAATGGTGGTAAAGTTAGGGCCCAAACTGTGCCCTCATGAAACAATCAGCTAAAAGCTATGACCCACCACTATGATGAGCGTTGACCTTCCTGTCAGCAAGATGACCTACACAACAATTTAACAGAGACAGTATCCTGCTAATCAAACAGATAAAAAAAAAACAACAGCTGAGTCAGACACAGGTAAACCTTCCCAGCCCCAATACAGCCTGGTGATTTGTGCTCTGAAGGCAATCAACCCCAAAACAAGTCAGCTGTGCACAAGGACAGACACAGTAAACAATATTACAATCCCTCTTGGTTTAAACTCCCAAACTCCAAAGCAATATTGCAAATCCCTTCACTGAAAAGAATAATAACAATTGTAATATGTAAAGAAAGGTACACCTCCCACTGCTGTGAGCAAGACTGCCTTTCTTGTAGATTCTAAGTTCAGTATTTCAGCTTTCAGCCAGAGGTAGCTTCCACCTGAAGAATATTAGCTTTTCTGATGAATCTGCTATAAACCACTTGCTTATAGTAATCTTATCAGGCCTGTAAGACTCTTCCAAAATCTATTGGATGATTTGTAGGTGTGATGTAAGCACTTCCTGACATAGCCTGGTCTGGCCTTTTAAGGCATCTTACTATACAGAGAGACAATGTCGGTAATTATAAGGGCAGGCTAGGGAGGGTGAAGAGGTGGGACAGAGGAGGAGGAAGGAGAGGCAGGAAGGAGTTGGATAAGTCTTTTAAGAGTAGGGAATGAGGAACAGTGATGAAGGTGAGGGGGAGCTGATTCCAGAGGAGAGGAAGGAGTTGGGGGATGGCAGACTGACCAGAAGTAGAGTGGGGATGGGGAATGGAGAAGAAGCAGGGGTCCCAGGAACATAATGAGTAATGAGGGTAGCAGGGGCTAGTTCAGAGGAGAGGTAAGGGGGAGCAGCCCAAACCAGAATTTGACAATGAAAGACAAAGTAGCAGTAGTAGTAAAAATGTTTATTTTTAGACAGGATATACATAACTTTAGGTCCTAAGACCTATTTTCAAAGTTGTCCTGTACATACAAACATTCAGGTTACAAAGTGATAATAGCTATCATACAGTCATAGATTACAATAGTCCTTCACAAAGTGAATATGTCTCCTGTGGGAAAGGGACAAGATGGAGAGAATGGAATAAAGGGAGTAGCAGTGAGTTTTGGGGGAGGGTGACAAAATGGCAGAAACAGTTTAGTAGAGTGTCGAGTTTAGAGATTGAGGTAGTGGGGGCAGTGCCATAGACAAGGTCAGCATAACTGAGGCTTGGGAGAATAATTTTATAGACCAGCTCATGGCAAATAGGGAGGGAGAGGGAGTCTTTATTTCCAAGTTGACATTTTTTATTTATGGGTTGACAATGAATAGGGAATTGGGGAGTTGCAGAGAGACCTGTGAAGGTTGAAAAACTGCCCCAAAGTCTGAAAGCTGAAATACAATATCAAAAAGTAGAATCTAGGCACTTAGGAAACAAAAGACCCAGCACAAAGTATTGGAAGGGGGAATAAGCTGAATATAACAACAGAGAAAATGGACATAGAAGTTATCATTAGTGACTCCCACAATCAGACTCACCAATGTAACAAGGCATTCAGCAAGGCCAACAGGATGCTGGGGTGCATTAGGAGAGGGTTTGACAGCAGAAACAGGAGCTACTGTTAACACCATGCAGGTCACTTGTGAGGTGACACATGGAGTACTATGCCAGTTCTGGGATCCCCACCTAAAAAAGGACTGGGCCAGGCTAGAAAATTTACAGCATAGGATGGCCAAGATGATTCAGTGAAAGGAGAGCAGATCCTATGAGGACAGCTTAAGGCACTGAACATGTGTTCACTCAAAACAAGAGAAGGGGGGTATGATAGAGACCTTCTTGTTCCTGAAATGACATAATAAGATGTACTGTGAGGAGCTATTTACCAGGAATACACAAGACAGGCCAAGAGGTCATGAGTGGAATTTTATGGGGGAAAGTTTTAAAAAGAATGTGAGGAAGTAATATTTTACAGAAAGAGTGGATGAGCCATGGAATGGTCTGCAGCAGAGGTGGTGGGTGCCAAAACCATAAATGGCTTCAAACATGGCTGGCTTAGAGTCATAGGGATATTACCTACTCAGCAGTAAGTGGGGGGGGCAGTAACACAGATAAAGGGGGAACACTGTAAGCAAAGTCCCCACAAAGACAGTAGGTCCTGGGGTATGACAGAAACAGAAACGCAGAAACTGTCAGCAGATAAAGACCTCCTGGCCCACCCAGTCTGCCCTATATTCCTTACCTATTGAGTCACAGCAGACCCAAGTCAATCTCTGGTCTTCTTCCCACTTTGCATTACTTCTAAGGTCCCCTCTAGTCTATCCCATGAATGCTTGAATCCTGTTACCCTCTCCCATGATAGGGTGATATAGGCAGACTTGATAGACCATTGCTCTTTTTTTGCCCACATTGTCTATGTTTCTATGTTTTGCCCTTCGGGCTCATAGTTTTATGATCTGGATAGCCCATGTGATGGATTTATTTCCTTGTGTACCACAGCTACCCATCATTTATTATATGCAGTGTATATTGAATCTTTTATACCATCTAGGGTAAAGTTACAAGAGGTAAACCAATCCAAAAAGGCACTCAATCTGGGTTAAGGACATCAATTCTTTTAAGGGCATAGGGAGAGCAGTGATGGGAATGAAAGGAGTAGTGAAGTGCAGTGGCTGTGGTTTGGCAGTCTTCAAGGAGACCTTCTAGAGACTGAGGTACTGTCCCATCTGCATGCATGTCTCTGGACTGTGGGAGAGGTTAGAAGACTCCAAGCCAAATTGGCTTGGATTTGAGGGACCTCCTTCCCCACCCAGGTACCACTAAATCCACCACCGTTGCCTCAGATGGTGCCAAGAAGGAGGGCCAGTTGGACAGTGGTGGCCTCTGGGAAAGTGGTGGTGGGGGTCAGGAACATATTCCTCAGCTGATACCACTACACAACTCTTTTGCCACTCTGGCAGGATGGGAGTGCCAAGAGGAGGCACACTTACTGATAAGGGAGGATGTGAGGGTCCTTCAGAGGGAGGTCCAAAGGTGGGAGGCAGAGAACACCAGCAGAAAAGGAAGCAACTTCTGGTGGGTGACTCAGTTGTTAGGGTGAGTTTTGGGAACAATGTTGGGGGGGAGGGAGAGGGTGCTGAGGTGTCTACCTGGCATCTCAGCACTGAAGGATGGGGAGTGAATCTTTAGGATTACTAGGGTGACTGGACAGAAGAGGGAGCTGGATGTCATTGTACATCTGGGGACAAATGGCCTGGCTAGGGGTACAGCATGGGTGGCCCAGGATAGATTTAGGGAGCTGGTGAGAGGCCTGAAGCTGGTAGATTGCATTGTGGCCTTCACTGAGGTGCTACCTGTGCATGGCCCAGGGGAGGAAAGGGAACATTGTACCAGTGTCTTCAATGGCTGCTTGAAGGCATGGTATAGGCAAGAGGAATTTAGCTACATCAGAGATTAGGGCACTGACTAGGGGATAGAGGCCTGTATAATTGGGGGTGTGGCTTAGACACTATAAAAGCAGGTGACTCAAATTACAACTTCCTGTTACTAGCCTTGCTTGTAGAGCAGAAAACAGCTAACTAAAAGAAGCTACATTTTCTTATTAATTTAACACTTATATCTCAGCAGAAGTCAGTGTCTGTTGAGATTAAGCAGACAGATACTTTATTAGAAGTAGAAGGGGTCTTATTTAGGGTTAAAAAAGGAAATAAAAAAACTAAGTCAGTGTGTGTTCTGTGCTGTGAAGGGTACTGTATCAACTTACTTTGCTAAACCAGTAGGAGGAGAGAGAGCTTAATTGGGGGTGTGGCTTAGATACTATAAAAGCAGGTGACTCAAATTACAACTTCCTGTTGCTAGCCTTGCTTGTAGAGCAGAAAGCAGCTAACTAAAAGAAGCTACATTTTCTTATTAATTTAACACTTATATCTCAGCAGGAGTCAGGGTCTGTTGAGATTAAGCAGACAGATACTTTATTAGAAGTAGAAGGGGTCTTATTTAGGGTTAAAAAAAGAAAGAAAAGAAAGAAAGTCAGTGTGTATTCTGTGCTGTGAAGGGTACTGTATCAACTTACTTTGCTAAACCAGTAGGAGGAGAGAGAGCTTAATTGGGGGTGTGGCTTAGACACTATAAAAGCAGGTGACTCAAATTACAACTTCCTGTTGCTAGCCTTTTTTCTTACTAATTGCCCTTCATTCCACCCACCCTAAGCCAGTTCCACTTTTATAGCCACTGGATTTGACTGTCAACAGGAACTTCCTGTTTGGCAGTAGGAAGGGAAGGATCATAGAGAAACATTGGTTTTGTCGACCCTGTGTGGTACCATTTGCTTGTAACTGACTCTTTAGTGAATAGCAGAGCACTGTGGGAACCTGGAAGACTAGCAATAGGCTAGTATACCTCCTACCCCAAAACAACATCTCTCTGTTAAAAGCACTGTTGCCTGGTGGTTCTCTTGCCCTTTTAAGGACTTGTAAACCTTCAACTCACAGAATCTTGCTGAATTTAAGTAAATATTGTTATTTTTATTTCACACCGAAACCGGAAGTGAACGGACACTTACTTCCGGGTTTTCGGCTTAAAACCTGCTCCTCTGGCGAGCGCCTGTCTGCTGTGTTCACTGGGCACACTGAAACTGCTGGCATTAGACAAACTTGGATAAGATAATTTTAGCATATCCTCTACTTAGTAAATATACACCTTTAATAATGGAAAAAGAACTTAGTAAGTGTATGCAATGTTTGATGTATAGTGAGGGAAAGTATAGGAGCGAGTATGTATGTGCTAATTGCCTTCTGATTACTACTCTTGAAGCAGAGATAGCGTTTCTGCTTAATATTAAACCAGTTTCTACGATATTAGGGAATTGGAAAGTTACATTGATCTTATGGATGAACAACTTCATTCTAATGAACAATTTCCTTCACATTTAGGTAGCATTTCTATGCCTCCTGATGAGGAGACAATTGTAATGACTAGTATTAGTATACCTGTTGCCTCTGCCCCCTCTTATAAGGTGGATGATTATCTGCCCTCTTCTCATGATAATGATGACTGGACCATTGTCACAAAGCCTTTTAAAAAAAGGAGGGGCTGTCAAATACACAATAGTGCCCCTATTGAAACTCATAATAGGTTTGAGAAATTGTCTGTATCAGATAATGAAGTGCTACATGATTTATCCTATGCATCACCCTCTGTTGATAATAATGGTTTAAAAACACTTTTCAATCAGGAGTTAATGCCCATGAATATTTGTCCTAGTAAGTCTCAAGCTACCAAATCAATACCTATTAAGTTAATCGCTCCAGAGTGTGTTAAACAATCACCTGTTTCTGATTCTTGAACCCCTACTGTCTCAAAACAAGTGTTAGTCCTGGGAGATTCAATCATTAAGCACATTGACAGGGTGGTATGCAATAGTGAAAAGAGCAACCACACTTGTTCTAGCTTCCGTGGGGCCAGGCTATCTGACATTACCTCCATGATGCCTAAAATTTTACAAAATGTGGGGAAAAATCCACTGGTTATCATACATGCTGGTGTTAATGATATAAACAACACCCCATTTAATCAGTTACAACAGGACTATGTGGCATTATGTAACCTGTTACTTGATAGGGGATGATGTGTATGTATATCTGAAATTCTACCTGTCCCGAGATCAACATCTACCATGACACAGAAAATCAAAGCCCTAAATGAATGGCTGAGAAAGTGGTGTTTTAAGCAGGATATACCCTGTATTACCCACTGGGAATCATTTTCAGATCATTCTTCCTTGTTTTGCTGGGTCTGTTTACATCTCAGTTGTAGGGGTAGTACACTTATGGGGAAAAGTATCACTAAAATAATAAATCATTGTTTAAACTAAAAACAATGGGGGAGAATGGGTCTATTCCCAAGTCTCTGAATACTTACCAAAATATTATTACAACTAAATGTCAATTCCTAGCTTTGAATGCAAGATCTTTAAACCAACTCAAATTAGCAGAACTCAAGCCAAATGTAAAACTTTAAATATAGGTGTGGTGGAATAACTGAAACTTGTTGGGATGCATCCTCAATTTGGTCCAGAGAAATTCCAGGTTATAAGTTATATCATAAAAACAGATTAGATAAGCAAGGCGGTGGAGTTTGTATGTACATACTAAATTATATTCCTTCTTTTGAAGTGTGTTCTCCTTTTCCTTTGGAAAGTATATGGGTTAAAATCTTATTGAAGGAGCAGTCCTATATAACTATTGGTAACATCTGTTGACCTCCATCTGCAAATTCAGATTACACAACTGATATGTTTAAAGAAATTACACATTTTTCAGAATCTCAAGATACTGTAATATTTGGTGACTTTAACCTCCCTCATATTAACTGGAACTCATTCTCAGGACAGTCCTATGCCGAGAAAGGACTAATAGATGTGGTAGTTAGTACTGGATTACAACAACTTGTTACTGAACCCACTCGAGGTCCTAGTATTTTGGATCTATTATTTACTAACATAGAGTAACAAATTAGCAATTTACAAATTTGGGATCCACTTGGGACCAGTGATCATTCTTCTATTCTTTTTGAAATTCAACAGTTTAAAACTACATAAAGGAAGTTATACTGTACAAAAAAATATAATAAAGCAAATTTTTCTAAAATCAATGAATACTTACAAAACATAAACTGGGAATCTAATCTTCTTAATTGTACAACAAAACAAGCTTGGGACTTTTTTAAAAACATTGTACATTATTTGGAAAATACCTTTATTCCATCCAAGAGGAAATTTAATAATAAAGGAAAAATCCCCCCTTGGTTCAACAAGACAATTAAAATCAGATTAAAATAAAACTAAACTTTTTAGGAAACTTAAGAATAGTTCTGTTCCATTTAAAACTACTCTATTACATAAATACAGACTGTCTGTGAAAAACTTAAAAAATTCTATTAAATTGGCAAAAGATAAGCTAGAATTTAAACTAGCTCACACAAAAGACTGTCACAAATCTCTTTTCTCCTATATAAATAGTAAAAAAGGTGTATCAAGGACCATTGGTCCCATTATAACCAATGGCTCTTCTCTATCTGATATAGAAACCTCAAATCTCTTTAATAAGTACTTTTGTTCTGTCTTCTCTCAAAAATCACCTATTAGTATATTTAAAGTTCACCATGTAGATTATCATAGGTTCTATCCAACTGACATTATACAGACTATCAAAAATCTAAAAAAAAATACTAGTCTGGGCCCAGACGGTATTCATCCATGGTTTCTAATCGAAACCTCTAAAAATATTTCTATACCTTTGTCAATTATCTTCAACAAATCCTTACAAGAATGCATTGTACCAAATGATTGGCGTTCAGCAATAGTTACTCCCATATTTAAAAAAGGCAATAGAGGCTCTGTGCAAAATTATCGTCCAATTAGCCTGACCTCAGTGGCTGATAAATTAATGGAACAAGTAATGAAGTCTCTAATAGATCAAGATTGTAAAAAATTAGGAATTTATGATTCAAATCAGCATGGGTTTACTCCCAAGTATTCCTGCACCACCAATCTGATATTTTTCTACAATAATATAAGTTCTCAACTAGATGTGGGTATCCCTACTGATGTAATTCTTTTGGACTTTAGTAGAGCTTTTATAAGTCTCACATGAAAAACTCATTACTAAATGCACAATAATCTAGGTTTGTCACCTGATTTTGTCAACTGGACTTTAAACTGGTTGACAAATCGTTGTCAGAGAGTCAGAATTAATGATATCTTGTCTGATTCGGGTAGTGTGACAAGTGGTGTACCACAGGGGTCAGTCTTGGGACCAACATTGTTTAATCTCTTTATCAGTGATTTACAAATGGCAAAATAACTTCATGGTTAAATTTGCAGATGATACTAAATTGGGGGACAAGGTTAATAATCAAGAAAATATTTCTGCATTAAAGAAGGATTTGGAAAAATTAACACTTTGGGCAAATGAAAATCATATGCTGTTTAATCAAGACAAATGTTTAGTAGTGCATTTCGGTGTAAATAATCCAAAAACGATATATTATATAAACGGACTACCACTTCACTCATCAAATTGTGAAAAAGATTTAAGGATCTATGTTAATAATAAACTTATATCAAATGATCACTGTGTTAGAACTGCTTGCATGACCAACAGACTTCTGAGGCAAATAAAATTTACTTTTGTTAATTGCACTGAACAATGCCTTATTCCATTGTATAGGGCATACATTAGACCGTATCTAGACTATGGCTTCCCTTTTTGGAATCCAAACCAAAAAAAAGACATAGCAATTCTTGACCAGGTTTAAAGGAGAGTAACTAGAATGATTCCAAGATTAACAAACTTGGATTATCAGAACAGATTAAAAGCTACTGGTCTCTTCTCTCTTCAAACTAGAAGATTAAGAGGTGATATGCTAATGGTTTTTAATTTAATAAATTCACCAGATCTAATGGAAAAATGTGGTCTAACACTCTCCAAAAGGAGACATGTTCCGAGACTGCATAATAAACAGCTTGAAGTAAAAACTTATAAAACCAGCAAAAGGGGAAACTTTTTTCTAATAGGATCATTCATTGTTTGAAACACCTTGCCACAAGAATTGGTAGAGGCAACTAGTGCCACTGTCTTTAAAAACAAATTAGATGTTTGGTTGAGGGATAATAGATAAATAATGTCCCACATAGTGTGGGGAACAGTCTCGATGGGCTCTGGCCTTCTTCTGTTCTTTCATACCAAGTAATACCAAGTAAGTAAAGGAAATGGCCTCCACCCATCAAGAAAAGGATCTGCAGTCCTGGGTGGAAGGTTTAAATACTGCTTCAATGGGCATTTATACTAGCCAAGGGAGAGGCAGAAATGATGATGGAGGCAGTGAATGCTCCCGTCCCAGAAAGTGGAGCATCAGAGAGGGGAAGCCCAGGGAAAATAAATTCCCCCTGGGGTGGAGGGGCATAGGGACAAGTGGGAGGAAAAGGTGGGAGATATGTCTAAGGCTGAGAGAGGAATTAGGAAGGGTGGACAGAGGGTGGTTAAAAAAGAAAGGACAGTACCAGGGACATAGCAAGTATGAAGGATGGATTGGGGAAGGGATAGTGCAGTAGGAGTGGAGTGGGGGGAAAGGAATGGAGAGCTTTGTGTGCCAGTGTAATGAGCCTAGGAAATAAAATTCCTGACCTTGAGGCAACCATTGCAGAGGCAGACTTGGATCTAGTGGCCATGACAGAATCATGGTGCACTGATAGCTACAGCTGGGATGTAGCCATTTGGGGTTACATCATGTTTTGGAAGAACAGAGCAGGAAGGAAAAGTGAAGGGATTTGTTTTGTATGTGAGGTAGGGTAAAATGCCATTCCTTGTTGTTGTTTGATATGTAGCCTTTGTAAAGGAGTCAATGAATCAAAGGGTTGTAATTCCAAAAGTTATTAATTAAATAAATCAATAAATATAAAGGCCATGGAGTTATAAGAAATCAGTGGGGATGAGATAGGTCTAGAGGTTCTTTAGCTTGGAGACTGGACTGCAGGCTTTTAACTATATGGGAGTAGTGTACAGACCACCAATACAGGGGGAGGAGTTGGATATTGTTTGGTGGAGGCCACTGGCAAAATGGCAAACAACAGGTGGTATTGATCATGGGCAGGGCCCCGTGTTTTCTGTGATTCTGCGGTTGCAGCAGTGGCCGCAGAAATGAGGGCCGACCACAGAAATTAGTGCTGGCCACAGAAATCAGAAAAAACAGCCACATAGCCACAGAAATGCTGGTTATGCTCTGTGATCACACAAGGCAAGGGAATAGCTACTGATATTTTAAGTGTGCCATAGCACACATGTTTATTAGAAGGGGCAACAAACTGATGCTACCCACTACAAGGCAAAAAACTAGTGGGCGCATGGCATCTTGACTCATGCTGGCTCTTGTTATGTAACTCCATCCAGCATGTACTGGGGGAGACTGCAGCAAAAGTAGCAGAGCTTGATTAGGTTCACAGCAGTTATGATTTGCTGCTGTGTAGGTGGGACTAGCTCAGCCATGTTAATTTATCATTGTGAGGCTGCTCATGGTGCATGTGGAATCCCTCGAAGATGAATTTGGAAGGAAGAACTGGAAGGTGAGTAGAAGTCAAGAAGTAAGAAGATTCAGTGGTTCCTGTGGAGGTAGCATTGATTTTGGGGTAGTGGCAGGGATCGGAGGAGGAGTTGATTGCAGAAACATGTGGTTGGCAGCAGTCTGTACAGAGGACTCTGTCCCCACTAGTGAACATCGATCACAGTTTTGATTTGTGGGCCGTAAATCTGTACCTGCAAGTGTGACAGTTATTTCTTGGCAGATCTGAACCTGCAGCCAACCGGTGGCATTAGGCGCAATTCTTGAGGAGGGTCAAGTTGCCCAGCTGCAGTAGAGTTGTGGACCAGGGCATATTAAAACTGAAGCAGGCAGGTAAGGAAAAAATTGGAATGGAGAGTTTGATTGCTGCTATGTGTAAGTGAAATGAGGGTCACTGACTGAAGAACACCATAACCCCCTGAGTTGCTAGGAGAAGAGAATATGTTTACCAAGGTTACTCTAACTTAATAAGAATGACTTGCTTGCATTTTTTAGTGTGTCCCCCAAAAGAAAAATCAGGAGTCAACCAATCCTATAGACAAAGAACCTCTGTGCGTAAACACTGAGGCAAGAGTTACCCCAAAGGGCATTTGGCTGGGAAGCCAAGTTTCAAGAAAATACAAAATCACACATGCCCCACAATGCAAAGCATCATGGGCTGCATATACAAATCACCGCAGAATGTTATGCTGGTTCGACTTTAAGCAGAATTGCATGGTGCCGAAAGGCCTCTCACACAGTTTGCAAAGGGTGCTAACAGAAGACATAGACACGTGTTTCGTCCTACCAGGACTCATCAGTATGCCTCATCTGTTTGACACCCCAGTGGAATGGACCAGCTACCCCTAAGGCAGTGTGCCTGGGATATATTGTGGTGAACCCATTAAAATAAAAAACTATTTAAAGACAAAGAACCTCTGTGCGAAACACTGAGGCAAGGGTTACCCTTAAAGGGCATTTGGCTGGAAGCCAAGTTGGAAGAAAAATACAATCACACATGCCCCCCCACAATGCAAAGCATCATGGGCTGCATATGCAAATCACCACAGAATGTTATGGTGGTCCGACTTTAAGCAGAATTGCATGGTGCCGAAAGGCCTCTCACACAGTTTGCAAAGAGTGCTAACAGAAGACATAGACATGTGTTTCGTCCTACCAGGACTCATCAGTATGCCTTGTCTGTTTGACACCCCAGTGGAATGGACCAGCTACCCCTAAGGCAGTGTGCCTGGGATATTGTAGAACCCATTAAAATAAAAAACTATTTAAAAGACAAAGAACCTCTGTGAGTAAACACTGAGGCAAGGGTTACCCCAAAGGGCATTTGGCTGGGAAGCCAAGTTTCAAGAAAATACAAAATCACACATGCCCCCACAATGCAAAGCATCATGGGCTGCATATAGACGCTGCATTTTACACCCTCCTTCCTTGTTATAGGAAGACAACCTTCCCCCACAAGCACACAGATTTGCACACTGCACTCAACATGTCTGTTGCAAGGCAGTTGGGGTATGCCTAATTTAAACAGTAATCTAAAAGAACGTTGATCAAAATCATAAAAAATGGCGTTCAATTTGGAATCTCTTTAAATCTGCTAACTATAAATATAAACCAGAAGAAATCTAAGCAGGTTTTGCCTTCTGTGTAGTTTTACCTGAGTGAGTATGTCCTCCTCTGATTTATAACCTAGGAGAGTAGCAAAGGCCACCAATTTCAAGAAGAAGAACAGATGAGCCTTCAAACTCAGGGTGGGAGTGAAAAGTCATTAAAAGAGAACACTGTTGCCCATGGCTGCTCCAGATTTGGGTTACTGCAGTTTAATATTTGTGATAAGAAGATTACATAGTAATACATGGCCTGCAGTTCCACTTTTAGTGTAGCTGAGTGGTTGCACGAAGGCAGTCAAAGAGTTAACTAAGACTTAAACCCCTTGAAGGTATGCTGTTTAACCACAATTTATCTGCCACAGAATGGCCGCAGAATCAGCAGATGTAATGCTGCAGAAAGTATGAAGTCCTGCCGCAGAACGTAGGTCCTCTTTGCCGCAGTAAACACGGGGCCCTCATCATGGGGGACTGTAATCTGCTGGATGGAGACTGAGGCTGTCTAGCCACAGCTACATCTAGAAGCAGGCCACCCTAGACTCCCTACAAGGGGCATTTCTTAGGCAGCTGGTTACAGAATCCACTAGAGACAGAGCAGTGCAGGATCTGGTAGTTACAAATAAAGATAGCATTGCAGACATCACAGTGGGTAGCCCTCTGTCTGCAAGCAGTCACTGTACAGTGTGGTTTGGCATATGGATCAGGCGGGAAAAAAGCACACTAGGATGAGGATTCTGGACTTCAGGAGAGCAGATTTTAAAGAAATAGGATACATCCTTAGTAAATACCTTGAAGGGGGATGGCCTGGGGAGAGGGGGTGTAGTGGATCTACAATGGAAAAGGACAAGGAAGGGAATACAGTAACTAAGATAAAAGCAAGCTGAAGGAAATAAATATGGAAAAGAGAAGAAGGAGGTCACTATGGTTCTCAAAGGATGTGCCTAATGCAGTAAAAAAGAAAAAACAGCTCTTACGAAATATAAGGAGACACAAATAAAGGTGGGGGCAGGGGATAAATCTAGATAAACAAATAGAGGCAGGGAGGAGAGTGAGGGCAGCAAAGAATCAGAGGAGAGGATTGCCCTGGAGGTCAAAAAAGGGGATGAGACATTCTTCAGGTACATGAGAGAAAAGAGGAAGGCAATGAGGAATAGTTAGGATCAGAAGAGTGGGTTGGGAAGCGCAGGTGGAGATCAAGAAAAAACTGATATTTTAAATAAGTACTTCTGCTCGGTCTTCACAGTGAAGGGAAGAGGGGGTGGATTGACATGCATCAGCAGGCACCAAGGGGAGGTTGGATTAGACACAAGTCCATTTTTGGAACAGAGAGTCTGTGATGGGGCCAGATGGGATCCACCCAAGCATCCTAAATGAACTGAGCACTGCCCCTTTGGCAACAATATTGAGCAACTCACTGGAGACAGGGGGTGGTTCCTTTGGACTAGAGGAGGTCTGATGTGGTCCTTCTGCACAAAAGCGGTGGGTGGAGGAGGCTAGTGATTACAGATCAGTCGGTGCTACATCAGTGATGGTAAATTAATGGATACTTACTGAAAGAGAGACTGATGGCGTACCTGGAAGCAAATGGGCTGCAGAACCACCAACAGCATGGTTTCACAGCAGGAAGGTTATGTCAAACAAATCTAACACATTTTTTTTTCCATCATTTCTTTATGCTCCTGCCTGGCCCCCTTCAGTCCAGCCCGCACAGCCCTGTCACTCGGCGTCCACCGGACTCACCTCTCACACTAGCGAGGTGCCAGCTTGCCGGGTGTGGAGCCTATGAAGGGCCACCTTCATCCTGCTGGCTGACATTTTCTCCTCCTTTTTGGTGCCTGGCATTGAGCACGGCAACTTGCAATGATGCCAGTGGTCGAGCCGCGCATGCTTCCATACGCTACATGCCCAGCTTCTGCACTGAAACCGCCCCTATGTGTGGGCCCACTGTGCCAGCCTCCAGCCACCGCTAGGGGGCAGGTAGGCAGAGGACTCCATCCCCCCTGGGAGAGGAGAGCTGTCCTTCAGATGCTCGATCCTCTCCCTCCCCAGCCGACCCTTGGTGGCCCATTTGCACTGTGAACACAGGTCACTGGCATGGCAAGAGGTAAGGCATGATGCCTCAGCCCTCCACACCTCTGGGCCGGCTAATAGATTTCTTTGATTGGGTAACTGGGGGGGTGGATCAGGGAAGGGCAGTGGATGTAGCCTATGTGGACTTCAGTAAGACTTTAGACACTGTACCACACAAGAGGCTGAATAAGAAACTTAGCAACCTGCAGATGTGGGGGATGGTGGTAAGTTGGATATCTAACTGGTTGAAAGATAGGACACAGAAGGTGGTGGTAAATGGCAGTCACATGAGGCATGGGAGTGTGACCAGTGGAGCACCACAGGGTTCGATACTGGGATCTGTCCTCTTCAATGTCTGCATGAGTAACATTGCTGAGGAACTGGAGGGGAAGGTGTGCCTGTTTGGGGATGACACAAAATTCTGCAACAGGGTGGAAACCCATGAGGGGTGGAGAGAATGCAAATGAATCTGGGGAAACAAGAACAATGGTCTAGGGGTGGCAGCTGGGTTTCAGTGCCAAAAAGAGCAAAGTCATGCACCTGGTATGAGGAAACCCGAGGGCTGTTTATAAGATGGGGGAGATACCTTCTGTACAGCTACCAAGCAAGCGAGTGACCTTTGGGTAGTCACATCTGGATTATCTCAAGGTGGCAGGGCAATGTATCAAGGCAGTAGGAATGGTGTGCATAGGGAAGGGGATTACTAGTAGGACAGGGGAGATGGTGTTGTCACCGTATCACTCACTATTGAGTCTACACCTGTATTACAATGTCCAGTTCAGGAGCCTACACCTCCACAATGACATTCACATGGTGGAAGCAGTCCAGAGAAGGGCCACCACAATGGTGCAGGGGATGCATGAGAAACCATATGAGGGGAGGCTGCAGGAGCACAGCATGTACTCCCTGGAGGAGAGGAGGGCATAGGGAATATGACTGAGACCTATTAGTACCTCATGGGAGTAAACAAGGGGCAAAAGGGGGTCTCTTTCTGAGAAGGAGAAGCACCAGAGAACTGGATATTCTATGAAGCTGGGGGGGGGGGCAAGTTTAAAAGGTATGTAAGGAAATATGTCTTCACCAAAATGGTGGTGGACACCTGGAATGGCCTACCAGAGGAGGCTGTGGGGGCAAAGACAGTGGAGAGCTTCCAGTAGGCATGGAAGAGGCATGTGGGCATAATAGGTAGAAGAAAGGGAGGAGGAATGGTCACCTGTGACCAAATAGGGTCCAGGGTGTAGTAATAGGGAGAGAAATAAAGCAAACTAGGTGGACCTACTGGTCTTTTGTTTCTTTAATTCCAGGTTGTTGTAACTGCAAACTTTGACTGTGCTGTGTATTTTATATTCTTTGTTCTACTTCCCATGGTCACAGCTGAAAACAGCCTGCGACTCAGTGTACCTTTCCTGGTCACCAATTTTCAAATAAATATAAATACACACAGAGAGACAAACAGACAGACAGATAGATAGATATAGATTTGATATAACTATAGACATAAATACAGATACATATTCATAGATAGATGTAGATTTGATATACCTATAGACATAGATATATAGATATATATCCTTTGTAAAAAAAACTGCATTAATGCAACATTTAGGGTTCATGCTAAAGCGACGAAAGTAGGGAAATGTGGCTTTAGGGTTACCAACCCTAAAAACCCAATGCCACCCCTAAAGCAAGTCAGGGGTAGAAACTTCCAAGGAGTTGTCAACCTTAAAGTGCACTCCATTCAATATGCATGTTTCTGTAAAGTATAGAATGGGGTATGCTTTAGGGTTGACAACCCCTAGGAAGACTCGTCCCCTGATTTGCTTTAGGGATGATTGGGGGGGGGGCTTCTACTGCTGACATGGTGATCGGGCACCCCGATGTTGGCAACATTTTTTTTTTTTTTATTAAAACATGCCTTGGCCTGCTTGGAGGCAATAAATGGATAAAAGATCCATTTACACCACAATAGTAGAAAGACAAAAACATAAACATCAAGGTAATGCAGTGAATAGTTCTTTGGGTTTTGGGCATACAGACCCCTTGAAAATGCGTACAACACACACACACACACACACACACACACACACACACACACACACTTGGCTGTTACAATAGTTGTGCACACACAAAGGGTGTGTGTTTCATTAGCAGGACAGGGCAGCTACAATATTCCATTTTCAGTGGGGTCCTGCTGTTACACATTTTCCAGTGTATTTAGTAGAGTTAGCACAGGTAAAATACAGAATCTTATTCTTACTGGGATCCTGCTTTTATACATTTCTATAATTTAGTTACCCAGAATAGGTCAGTTAACATGCAGTATCTCATTTCAGTGACGTCCTGATTGTGCCTATTGTAACACTAACAGGTCTGTGTGGCAGAGAGACCTCTGTCAGTGGAAGGTGCCCAGTGATGGGATAGGTGTCCCTTGTCCCCTTGTTTTCCTTTTATCCTAAAATTATAACAGAAGGAAATAGAAAGGTGTTGTTTGGGTGGAACACACCAGTAACAGCAGTAAAACAACTGATGTCTAGTTGTTACTTTTCGCTGTGCCCTGCATCACGACAGGTTTTGGTTTAAATATATGAAAAAGTGCAACTGGTCTGGATGTAAAAGAAAGCGCGGGTCACACTAGTTTGAAAAGAACCTTGAAGCCATACATATAGAGAGAGAGAGAGGTAAAATTGGATTACATAAAGGAAGCACTTACCCTGTTAGTTCTCTCTCTTCTGCAGCAGGGTAAATAGAAACTGGTTGAGCAGGACTGGCAAAGCGCCAGCTTCGTTGTTTCAGGACCACTCCATGTGTCTGAGTTTTTTTTATTATATTTGCAGATGCCACTTTAATTAGAAAGAAGAAAGAAAAGGGGAGTGTAAATGAAAAGATCCTGAAAGAGAGAGTAGCTTGCCTGGTGTCAGAGGAACTGCTGCATGGTGCAGTCTAAACACAAAATGAACAGGAAAAATGTGCCCAATAGGTATGCATTGCGTTCAGTGCGGCACCTCTCTTTAACTTGGAACAGGTTTGGCTCCATGGTGGCTTCAGAGCACAAAGCACAGAGAATGACCACAAGAGTGGCTTTTGTTTTTAAACATTTAAGCTTTCCAATTCTTTGGTTCGGAGCAGGATCAGCTCCATGGCTTCTTCAGAGCATAAGCATGCTCCGTAGCTCTAAAATACACCACAGGTTGTGGTTGAAATGCCCCCTTTAGTAGGACTGACTGTGGTATCAACATAAGTAAAAAGAGAGAAAGGAATTAAGAGAGAAATACAGTAGCTGGCTTTAAACTAAAATGGGATCTTGTTTTCTTCTAGCTCTCACTCTCTATTTAGTCTGTAGAAAGAAAGAAATTTAAACAGTAAAAAGCACTGGTAAGAGGCACATGCTAAAACATTTGCATGCATAGCGTTCTTTTGTTGCAATCTCCCTCGTGCCCTGGTAATCAATCCACTAGCGGTCGTGTATATATGACAAAAAGGCTACAAATAAATATAGCTTCAAGGGAAGAATACTTTGTTGTTCCATGTTGCTAGAGGCAACTCAGGAATGTAAAGTTCAAATGGAGCAAGATAGCTCCGGGTGAGCTCCCTTGCTCTCCCTGCAAAAATGCTGCTGCACAAATCAAAGCAGATCACCTGAAAAACATTCCCTTTCAGCAGACAGCCACTCTGTGACATCAACATAAACAATTAAGTACATTTTGCTTTAGGGACAGTGAAGCCCTTTTTTACTACTACAGAATACCCCATGGAATAGAGGGCTAAAATGAAACTAAAGAGGGAGTGGGATGTCCCTATTCATTAAATATAAAAATAGTGCCCTCACATAGTGAGCTGATAGGAGGAGTGTGCTTGCTCTTCACACTGTCTGGCTCCAAGCTATTGTAAGGGTAACTAGAATCCTGATTTGAATCAGGATTACCACTGTCAGTGATAAGCGAGTGGTTGCTCGGCTGTCGGTTGTAATTGCAGCCACCCCGCTCCCCAGGAAATCCCTGCCAAAGACAAGCTTTCCTTAAAAGGAACAAAACATTCAGGAGAGGAGAGAAGAGAGAGAGCTGTTGTAAAATGAAATAGGAACATGCTTGCTCCTAACTCTCTCTCATTCTCTCGCTCTCTGCGCTGTGTTGCAGATCTAAGTGGGGTAGCCTATCAAGCTGCCTCAGGCATAAAAGATATCGCTGTATATATATGCTGCAGCAACTTCATGTACAGGGACAAGGAAGTCCCTAGAGTAAAAGAATTAATAATTCAAAATAAAGAAAGGGTGGCCACTGTATAAATAAAAATAGCTAAAAGGGGGTCAGAAGTAGGCCCAAATGAAAAGGTCAGCTGACAGACTACAAATTCAGCTGTCAGAAAGGTGAGAAACTTAAATAGAAGAAAGTGTTCCAAAGGAGACTCAAGAATTAAACAAATGTTAAAAAGCGATTAGGCACTAATGTGAGGCATAAAGTGTTAAAGACAAATAAAAAGAATAAAGTAAAGCCAAATATATTTTTACCTGTTGAGCTGCAAGGGAGTTCTATAGGACTGGCTGCCCACAGGCTGCCTGTTTATAAAGGAACTGTAAGGGGTGATGTCACTACCAAGAGGAGGGGCTTGATCCTAATAAGGCTAATTAACCCTGCAGACATTGTTCTATGTCTTCAGCTCAAGGTTGTGGTATAATATATAATATTTCCTGTTACATGTAGATATACTTCATGATTGGAAGATACTAATTTATTGTAATAAGGGAACTTGACATATGTTAGAATGTAAATTAAGTAAAGGGCCGGATCACTTGATTTGTGATGTCACAAATCACCTCCCCAGAAATGTATGAAGTCCAACACTAGGGGCTTAAGAATAGAGAGGGATGAATCAGTCTAGCACTAACAGTGAGACAAAAGGATCAGTCGACCTAATTGACTGAAAGGAAGAGTGACATTGCTGGGGCATCAGATTGGACTTTCTAAGGCAATTGAAGTTGGATGGAATTATGGAACAGCGTATGAACTAATACCTCACTTTTTTTTCTGTACCAGTTATCGTTCTAAAGAAGCAATAACATGATGTGTCATCATGGTGCTTTTTATGCACTAAATCTACGTGTCTGCCTTGTATATTATATCCTGGTATCCGAGCCCTGTTCACAGTCTGTGATGTCCTAAATGAGTTGGCGCCATCACAGCCTGTATATTTAGTGTTCAGATACTGTATCTCTTTTTGGTCAGCAAGGGGATGTGAATTGTACTGATTGCACGTTTTAATACTTCATTTTTGCTTTGGGGGGCTATATTCAAACATAATTGGGGCACTCACACTTTGCTGCAAACATGCTTGAGTATAACAGATTTAGTGAACTGTGCTAATTTGCACTCAGGAAAGGACTTTGCAAGAAGCAGCCTGATACCGTTTTAATATGAGGCCATTACTCTGTGTAGTTCTGGTTTCCAAATCTAGGTTTGTCTACCTATTTCTGTTTCAAGCTTTGAGCCACTGACTGTATTGTGTTTAGCCACTGACTGCCATTCCAGCAACCTGGGTTCAAGAACAGACCTGAATCACTTGGGGGCTGGCTTGGTAGGGAGGACTGACATCTATAGGATAGGTAGAGGAATCTAGGTGACAACACCATGGAACAGCATGGGAAGGGACCCCACACCTGGATGCCTGACGTGTCTCCATGGAGGCTGAGTATGCACATGTCTAGGCCCAATAGGGTAGAAAATAGGAGGAAAAGCCCTCTGACTATAGAACAGTGATGGCCTGCTCTCTTGCAGGCCCCACACTGATAACTATGCACCTCTGATCCAAGGTCCTGTGGCAGGACCACTGGAAAAGGTAAGTCCCAGAGAAGGTGGGTATGGGGCTGGAAAAATGGTCATCGGGCCTAACTCTCACCCCATTACATGTGTAAGGATGCTGAGATGGTACAATATAGGAGAATGGGGTGAAAGTTTGGCCTAATGACCCCAAGGCACACTCCAAAGATTGTTGCTGTGTGTGTGTGTGGTGGGGGTGATAGGGTTGGGAACCCTAACACTGAATTTCCATACTTTTGTCGCTGTAATAGGAATCCCAACTGATGCATTAACGGAGTTTTTTGCAAATGAATTTCCTTACTGTTTGAGCTAGTATAATAGTATCCTTATTTTACTGTGCAACTACCACTGTATCTCTTCTGGCATTATGAAATTTATTCATACAAAGGCAACAACACATGTAATAGCTATTGCAAATTGTATCAACAAATCTATTGTGTAACTACTATGTTACTATTTTTGGCATTATTAAATGTGTTCTTACAAGTGTAACTACATATGAATGCAGGTCATGTGCTCTGTTTCAACAGTCTGTGTCTATCCGACATTTATTTAAAGGGTAATCACAGAGAAAAACTTAAAAGTGTAATCAGAATGGTAACTAAAATATGTGACTCTGTTCTAGGTTTATCTACCTATTTATGTTTCAAGCTTTGATCCACTGATTGTTTTGTTTTTAACCAGTGACTGAAGTTGAACTCGGAAAAGACAGAGGTGCTGGTTGTGGTTCCGACGCATCGGATAAGGGGGCCTGGGGTTGCTTCACCCTGTGGGCTCTTTCTTGGGAGTGTTTCACTCCTGACCTCTGAACAGGTCCATAACCTGGGCATAATTTTTGATGAAGGGCTGACTCTGCATTCACAGGTATCTGCCGTCATTAAGTCCTCATTTTACCATCTGAGGAATATCTCCAGGATTAGGCCCCCTTGTTCCATCCAGTGATCTTCCTATGCTGGTCCATGCCTTTGTGTCCTCACACTTGAATTTTTGTAATTCCCTTTACCTAGGCCTTCCTGGGGTGGAAATCCGCTGCCTGCAGCTGGTGCAGAATGCAGTGGCCCAGCTTTTGACTTGTACCTCCCGGTCCATTCATATTTCGCCAGTGCTGTACGGAATGCACTGGCTGCCAGTTCAGTGGCAGATCACCTTTAAGGTTGGTCTTCTGACTTTTAAAGCTCTACATGGACTTGGCTCGGCCTACCTGAAAGAGATCCTGATTCCTTACTGCCCTGGGTGATCGCTCCGCTCAGCTGGCGAGGGGTTGCTAGAGATCCCGAGGGTGTGCTTGAAATCATCTGGGTTCCGTGCATTTATGCATGTGGCCACTACCCTCTGGAATGCTCTACCCCACCAGTTACAGGAGTGCGTGACTGTGGAGGGATTTAAAAAGGCCCTGAAAACATATTTATGGATTCAAGCGTTTGGTGATTGACTTTATTCACTTACTGTATATATTTTAAAATTTGAAATGTTTGATATGTTTTTAAACTCTGTAAATCAACTTAATATGTATACCCTTGAGGAAAGGAGGGAGAGGGGGGACATGATAGAAACTTTCAAGTATCCCAAGGGAATTAATAAGGTACAAGAGGGTAGTATCTTTCAGAAGAAGAGATGTGCAATAACAAGGGGGCACAATTTGAAGATAGAGGGGGGACGGCTCAGCGGTAATGTTAGAAAGTATTTTTTCACAAAGAGAGTTGTGGATGCATGGAACAGCCTTCCTGAGGAGGTTGTGGAATCAGGAACGGTGGGAGAATTCAAGAATGCATGGGACAGGCATAAGGCAATTCTAGTGGGGGTCACGAGGAAGTAAGCTGTTGATTAACTAGAATCTGCAGCTTATCCATCAGGTAGGGAGATGGGCAGACTGGGTGGGCCAAGCGGTCCTTATCTCTCATCAAATTCTATGTTTCTATGTTTAGTATTACACTGTAACTTCATTCTGCTACACTAAAATGCACTGACTGGCAGCTCTGTGGGCAGAAGAGGTGAACAGAGTGCTCCCACCTTGCTACGTGGAGCACTTTGCGTATTATCCCCAAATCCACATAGTGTTCCACAACGCAAAGTGAATTACTCTGCCTATAAGTTTAAATGTGAAGTGCATTGTTTCCAATGGACTTCCAATTACTTCGCCTTGTATTACAGCCTTCCCCTAAATTTTAACATGAAGTGTCATTGATTTTAATGGACTTCACTTTGCTTCACCTGTTTATTGCTATTTGAGGCCAATTTTGCGTTAATTCATGGGATGGCAGGTCACATTGGCTCTATATTGTCTTGCACAGCCTCAGTTCGGTGTAGTGCGTGTAGTGGAAAGCTGGAGACAGTTTGATCTCAGAGCTCTGAGACTCAAAGCATCCAAAAAGCTTTAAAAAACGACTTTTGATCCAATTATTTTTTTCCAAATTTAGCAAATTGACTGTAGAAGACCCTCCTGTGCTTAGATCATCCAGTGTTGATTGTTTTTGTGTGCATTTTGAATGTTAATTTAGAATATTCTGTCTGTGTACTGACAGACACTGTTGAAATGTGTTTCGGGGAAGGGGCGTATCTGTGGTGGAGTGAGATTCACATGAGAAAGGAAGTCTTCCTAACTGTTTTGTACTAGTAGTGTGTGTTCGTATTTGTATGTTTATGTACACACAGTAATACTTGAAATAATTTTGGATAATTATTTCCTGTTGTGGTGCAGTGTATATTTTCATTCTGCTTCAAAGATTTGTTTATATAGTGTACTGCACTGTTACATTTTCTGCGCATTACCTGTAGTGTGTGAGTGTGTGTGAGTGTGCCATCAAGTTAGACACATTTTGTTGTGCCACACAGTAATCACTGCACTCTGAATCGGTTATCCATCTGTGGTATATTTTACTGCTTCTTTCTCTCTGGCTAGTGGACTGCTTCTGCAGCACCCCCCCAAACCCGCAAAAGATATAATTTATTCTTCCAGTTTGGGATTTGTGTGACCACTGGTTAAGGTGTTTTTGTGCCTGTGCCACTGCATCTCTTTATAGCGTGCAATCTGCATCTGTGCATTTGCATCTGTTTAGTGCCCAATCCGCATCTGTAAGCCACAGTTGTAGTTTTTGGGCTTCCCTTCCACCCCAAATTTCAGAAATCTCAATTTGCTGTGAATTTTCTGTGTAATCCCAAAAAATGCCTGCAAAGAGAAGTGCATGCAATGATGCTTCTGACCATGGCACTGCTGCCAGTGGCAAGATTGGCTGTGGGCATAGTAGTATGCAGCAGAAGTGCATAGCTGATGCCAGTAATGGGATTTCTATATGTTTTTCACAGTGCAATCAGTAGCTTCAGTCATGGTTGGAGATGCTGTTTTCCCCACTGGTGGTAGTGAAGTTGCTGATAGCATGAGTATTGCCCCGATTTCAACCCTTGACAACAAGTTAACCAGTTTCCCAAATATTGTGGAGTCTAAAGCTTAATATGTATAACTGCAAAGAAAGGGGTGGGCATGACAGAAACTATCACGTACCAAAAGGGAATCAACAACATACAAAAGGATAACATCTTTCAGAAAAAGAGATGTGCATGAACAAGGGGGCAAAATTTGAAGATAGAGGGGGGACGGATCAGGGACAATGTCAGGAACTATTTTTTCATGGAGAGGGTGATGGGTGCCAGGACAAACAAAAACTAATGATCAATGTTATAGTGTGAGAGAAGCAATTGAAGCATGCCCATTATTTGGAGTTGGTACACCTCCATGCGCTCCAACCACTGCTCACATTGTCAATCCGGTGGTTCACATGGTCCAGCTCACTCCACATCAGGCCAAAATCGGCATGTGTGGTAGATATTCATGCAGGGTTGCCACCATCACCTGCAGGTTGTGGAGCAACCGCTTTGCTCCATGGCCCACACCCACTTGACACCATGTGCAGGTAGAGGTTGTGCTGCCACCTGTTGCCCAGCAGGACCAGCAGGCATATTCCTGCCCTGTTTGGCAAGCTTGGCCTGACAATCAGCACAGTGGTGGTTGTATAGGTGAGTGCGCAGACCACCTGTTCCCAGATGACTTTCCTTGGGGCTGCAGCACACCACCTCACCATGCAGATTGCACTTCACTACACTGGTGTCCGTAGGCAGTGTAGTGAAGAACTCCCATACTAATGAGCTGCAGGGAGTACCAGAAGCAGGTGGGAGGGCCCCAGATGTTGTTGCCTGTTGCTGCTGGTGCTCAGTTGGGGCCGGGGGTGGGGAAACCTGCTGCTGCTGCAGCTGCGACTGCTGCAGCTCCTCTCTCACTTCCTGCTGAGCTGCGGGTGCAGGGACCATAGCAGGTGATGACACTGGTTGGGGGGGGGGTGCTGGTAGATGCCACCAGAGGTGGTGCTTCCATGGCACCACTAACTCCTGCTTTAGGGAGGGGACCACTAGCCCAGAAGGTGCTCCGGTTCAGATGTGGGGTTTATATTTTTTGCTATCTCTCTCTGTCTCCTCTCAAACACAACTCTTTCTCCCACACTAGGTAAGGTGAAAGTGAAAGTCTTTCACTCTCTTGCATGATTAACTTCCTGCCTGAAGCATGTGACCTGCCGACTGTGAGCCATGTAATCTGTGGGCTTACAATGCTCACTCACTCCACCTTTAAAAGAAATAAAGCGAAGTAACGTGGAGTCATCATAAAGCAAAGTCTTTATGACACGAAGTTGTGAAGTATTGCATTTCAGTGGGCACTTCACGTAGATATATATATTTTTTTTTATTTTAGTTTTTGTTGACCAGGTAAACACACTAGACAAATCCTGCCTATTTTCAGGCATGACCCTGGGGAGGGGGATACAGATGAATGCCAACTGACCTTGAACCAGATTAAGCTGTTGGTGGTATTTTTAGTGAATAAGGGAAATTTGGCCAGGACACAGAGGAAATTCCCCTACTCTTTTCGATAAGTGCCATGGGATCTTTAACAGCCTACTGAACTACCACCAGTCCAAGCAGATGGGACCTTGGTTTAACATCTCATCCGAAAGATGGCACCTCAGAAGTGCTGCACCCCTCTCATGCTGCACTACAGTGTCAGTACTGGGATATATTAACCCATGCGCCAGATGTGGGAACTGAACCCACAGCCCTCTGATCTCCCAGCCTCAGAGGCAAGTGTGCTACCTACTGAGCCACTGACACTGCATATGTTGAGGCAGAGTGGGCCACTTTGCCTCCACTATGCTAGCAAAGTTAAACTTCGATGCATCTCTAGTGGCAGTAGTAAGGCTGGGTATAACAATGGTGATCCATATATAAAATATGATGACCTGTAATTAAATATAGCTAAGAAGCATAAAATAATATTTTATTTAGTGGCACAGTACTGCCACTATAGTTAGGCTTCAATGGTCACTTCTATGTTAACCCCCAAATGTTACACTTTAATAACTGTGCAACCCTTTAATTGATTGGCATTAAACTTTGCATGTGCCATTGGAGACCAAAGATCTCTTTGTGTGTCAAGTTTCATTCTGGTTGGATGTGTGGCTTTGGAGATATATTTGCGGATCTGTCCAAGGCCTTTGACCTGGTGAGCCACTCCCTACTATTGGCTAAATTAAAAGATATAGGAATAACTGATGGGCCAAGAAATTGGATAAAATCCTATTTAACAGGACGTACTCAGAGGGTAGAGGTCTCACAGATATTGTCTATATCTAGAAATGTTAGTAGAGGAGTTCTACAGGGGTCGATTTTAGGACCATTGTTGTTCCTCTTGTTTAATAATGACCTTCCACAGGTGGTAAGGCATTCAGCCCTAAGACTGTATGCAGATGATATTGCGATCATCACCTCTGGAAGTTCTGTTTTGGATCTTCAACAAAAACTTCAAACATATTTTACCAGGGTGGGGGAGTGGCTCACCAGGTCAAGGCTCTTGATGAATGTTAAAAAAACAAAATTGGTATATTTTTCAAACAAGAAATTAAAATCACAGATTCATATTGTTACACATACAAATAAACCTATAGAACAGGTGGACAGTTACTGTTATTTGGGGTGACTTTTGATTCTTTGATGACTTTTGACACCCACATAAATAACAATATAATAAGTGTGACTAAGAAATTGGGAGTATAAGACGAACCACTAAATGTTTACAACTTAAGGATAGGAAAAAAGTGGCTGAACAGTTGATTATGCCAACCCTGATGTATGGAGATTTTATTTATAGAACAGCGAGTAAATATCAGTTGAGTAGATTGGATAAGGTGCAACACAGAATAGCTAGATATGTTCTGCAGTGTTCATATCGAATCCATCGTGATATGTTTAAAAGACTGAATTGGCAGTCTTTAGAAATGATTTCTCAAAAAATTGGTTAGTATTGATACATAAATATAAGATATTCTACCCCGAATGTTATATTACACAAACACTTTTTCCCAAAGTCAGTAAAGGGAGGTATGAGCTAGTAAGATCTGTGCATAGACATAGAGTCTGTTCTATAAAAATTTATAATAAATATGGTAATAGTTCCATTCAATGTCAGGCAGCTAAAGTATGGAATATTTTACCCCCTCCAATAAGATCTTTAGAAGACCACACAATTTTTAAAAATGAAATTTTGAAACTTTGCAAAACAGAATGTAATTGTATATGATTGGTTGGGGTGTCTCATTGTGTAATTTTGCATCTTTTTTTCTTTTGTACTTCTGTTTCAATGTGTTTTTTTTTGGATATTGTTCATTTTGTATTGTATGTATTTTGTGTTTATTTGAGTATTGTCATATGTTATATGTTTAGATGTAACTTAGCGGGTCATACACAGGACTATCTTGAGAACAGGATTGTATAATCCTAATGATAAGAATCTCCTGTATAAAAATAAAGTTTTTATCTATCTATCTATCTATATGGCATGTTAAAAAATGAGAAAATTACCATATTTGTGTAAATCCTTCGACATGCTGTTTCTCAGAAATGGCTGGTGGGTTTGGTCTGAAATTGTTAGAGTGTATCGGGCTTGGGTCACAGATGTGCCTTTTGAAGGTTTGGTGAAAAAATATTAATCCATTCAAAAGTTACCAAAGTTTAAAGTTTCCCATTATTTCCTATAGGAAAACTTAGATATGCCATGCTAAAGTACTGTTTTGCTGCTTCGAAATCAGTATTTGCTTTGGCAACTACGGAATATAGTGCCGCGACTCCACCATCTGGTTTTCAGTTAGCAAGACAAACAAATTTAGATAATTCAAAAATTACTTGCAGCTGGTAAACACAAACTGTTGTTTACCTAATCAGGGCCCAAGAAATCAGGTTCCATGGTCAGTTTGCCTTACAAATGCCCAGAAATATATTAATTTTGTGGGCACGGTATTCACAAGTAATGATTCATAAAGATTCTAAAACACTGATTGGGGCAGTCAAGGCTATGCCACTATTTAAAGTGGAGTTGCATTGGATATGGAATTAATTACTGCCCCCCAACCCCTCTTCCAGTGACCATGTAGCCACAGGTAGTCTAGATGATATGAACTGGACAGCAAAGGCACTGAATCGGGAGCACAACATTTCGCTCCTGTCATTACACTCCACGTCATTAAGCTACCAGGACTTCACGACGGTTAATTTCCCTCCCATTTAAATTCACTCCAACATCATTTCACTCCACAGCACTGTATTATTTTACAAGCAGCTGGAATCAGCATGATGTTCATATTACAGGCAGCAGGAATCAACATGCATTATTAAACCAGCATGTCTTACATTACTACACCCAGTACAGCATAGGTTAATTTGTGTGGTCTTACCTTTGGTGTCTCCCAAATAAGTCATGTGATGTGTTGCCTAGCAATGCTGACTGTTGCCACAGAAATGCAGACATGTGATGGTGTTCCAGTAATATTAAACCAGGAAGTGATTGCGGTGCTTACGGTCCAAGTCCAAAAGGATTAAAACAACTGTTAAAAAATGTCTTTATTAAGGTAATTACTTTAAAAACATTAATTTCTTGGAGGGGTTTAGTAATCAAAGTAGCGTGCTACTCCTTGCAGAAATTCTTTCGTTCTATGCTCCTCGCATTTGAGCACAACATACTGCAGACGTGAGGCACTGTCCTTGTACATTTCTTTAGCAGCATTTGGCACATTCCCTGCAATAATTTGTTCAATTTCACCATCTCTTTTTTTCTGTATCCCCTTAATTTATGCACTGGTAGCCTAGCTGTGGCCAATAGTAGTCAACAGTAATCAGTGACCAATGGTATCCAGTGTTATACGGATTGAAAGACATATTGGTTCCTAAGATGCTATACTTAATACTGAATGATGGACATGTTTATTCCACAGATGTAATACTGAGTATTAATAGTATAAAAATAGTGTAACTGCAATAAACTGCAATGAACTTCTTTGCAAAATAGGCTTCCTTTGCAGTTAAGCTGACTGCTCAGAGCAGGTCTCACAGAGTGATGGGGTTATTTCTGAATTGGAATACCAGGAATTGTTTCCATTCTATTTTCCATTCTATTAACTGAGCCCATATGCAAAATACTGTTGTATCGGGAGTGAAAGGAGCATAGACAGCGGGAGTGAAATTAACTGGAATGAAGTTAGCGGGAGCTAATTGACGTTGGGGCGAGATGTCAGGAGCGAAATGACATCAACCCCACTGAATCATTTCAACAATTGTCATTTGGTATTTCATGACCACTGCAAACTTATAAAGATCACATAGACAAACTGAACATCCAATGCCGTACGCTGTGTGGTCCATCATGAATGTTGATCTGTGCACACACATACCACCAGCATGATCAACAACAATGCGTGCTGCTACCACCCTACTGCATATACTTCAATGCAGGTGTGTATTATGAAATTCAAATGACTTTTGACATTATTTAGACAGGGCCACATGGGGAATATCGGTGGGTTACTCAGCACCAGGAAGGAGGAAGGGGTCAGGCAGCCAGGTACTCCTTAGGACTAGGAGCACTTCAACTTCACAACACAACAGATGAAAACTTTTTACACTGGTGCCTCTTGAATACAGTGCACACTACCTGCAGACCATGCTCCACTAGTTTGCAGTGTTGAAATGCAAAAGATGGTAGTCTGTCGATTTAGTTGAGTTCTTCAATACATTCAATTTAATTTGTTAACAATATCCATAGCTTACCAGACATGGGCTCCCCACTGCTTCTGCTTGGTCCTCTGGCTTCTTCCATGCTGCTGCTGGAATCCCTGCTGATGGCAGTAGCACTAGACCTTCCTGCAGTACCTGTTCCAAATGAATAGGAATAGTTAAAATCAGTGTTGTAAGTTGGAACACATAACAGTAAAAAAGCACTGCAGTAATCAAACACATTCCATCCTGTGGGAAAGGCAAACTGCCAACTTGACCATGGAACACAAAACATAATCACACAATGGGAGGTGAGTAGGAATCACACTAAGGGGTCCACTTAACTTACAGAAAACTGCAGGCCACATATTCAGATAAGAAGTACTGTTGAAAATGGCCATGATGGAGTGACATGACTGTTCAGGGTTAGGACTGCAAATCCGGATACACACATTACAACACACATATGCAATGGATGCTACAGCACTGCTCACATTCTGCTATAGGGGATGCCATGAGTGATGTATGGAGCAGATGGGCATTGGACAGTCCTGCCCACTGACCTGACCACCACTACCACTGGACAATCTGGATGAGAATGCTGATGGTATGCCTGACACACACGGCAAGTCACATACAGCCACAATAGAGACAGTTCCTATGCACATGGTTGCAGATGCAATAAGTGTTAACTTACTTTAACAATGTTGTGGTTAGACAACAAGTTAACACAACAACCAACTAGAAAGCAATCCACAATGGATGCAACATACTCTCAGTTCATGCACCTGCCCCTGAAGATATATGTGTAAAATATAGCAATGCTCTGTCACCCTCATGCTAATCAATGGCACTGTTAAAGAAAAGGTGCATCTGTGATGTGAGACAGACACACACCCACCATCACCATCACCATCAAAGAGGAGTTGTAGTCAGCTCAGGGGGCATACATCATGCATAACACCACAGGCAACTACAGTAACAAAACAAAGAGCTTTTTCCAGTTCTTCACATTTTGTTATCTCAATGAAATTATGAAACAAAAGGCTCTCATTACATGAAGTGTGTCAGGGTAACAGTTTATCTTTAACTTGATCATGACAATCACTGTTGGAATTACATGGGGACAGGTCTTAGCCCCACATAAAACATAACTGTGCAGTAAGCCATGGTGGCGCAAGGTCTGAGCACTGCAATTCAGTGTCTAGAGTTATAATGTGAAAACCGGGCTGTATTTTACAGTTGTGCCTCTATGACCCACCTTGGCTCACTTTAAAAACAATCATATGGTGTAATTGAAACACTGACTTATGAAAACAATAAATTTGAATAAGATGACAATAACTTTAAATAATAAAGTCAGTATACCCACTAGTGCAAGAGGGCCCTCCGGCACAACGATAGCACTACCACTTATGATGCCAGTGACACAAGGTGAGGAGTGAGCTCGGGTTGCTGGAGGACCACCCAGAGGAGAAGCATTGAGCACCTGAGGGGCTGCTCTCCTCCTCCATGGAAGGTGGGCTGCAGGTCCCGCCACTTTGCCACCACCTGGGTGACCACAGGTGGTGGTGCAGCAGGGCCGCAGAGTGATTGGCAGGGGAAGATGTTGGTTGGAAGCTGGAGCAGAGGCACATCTCATCTTTCCCCTCCTCCTTGGCTCCCCTTGCATGCTGACTTTCTCAAGGGATGGGGTTGGAACAATGGAAGAACCCCATTGCAGCAGCTGACAGACAGGACCTGGCTGCCACAGATCTCACAACTGGGTTCTCAGTGGGGGACTGCTGGACCACCTGATGCAGACTCTAATGCACTGGGAGGGGGATGACCAGGGACCCCCTCCCTCCCTGCCCTGGGGAGTAGGCAGAGGTAGGATTGGGGAAGGTCCAGCAGCTCCTCCGGGAGTTACCAGGGGAAAGACTAGGGGACACCCAGCCTAGGGATCCCTGAGGAGTAGCTGACACAGTGGAGGGAAGGGGGCTGAAAAAGTGCAAATTAAAAAAGTATATTCACTAGTGCTGCTGTCCTCCTCCACCCACATCCTCTTGCCTTCTTCAGATCCTGTGGTGGTCACCTTATCCAGTCTCCTCTTCCCCTGTTCATGGATGGTCACTGCACCACCTAGTTTCTCCAGTACTTGGGTATCTCTACTTTGGAGGTCATCCCACTTATGTTTTGTTTGGCGTACAGTACGGGACAAAGCTCCCCCTCCCTCAGCATCAAGAGTGGCCTTTATTGATGCCCACAACTTCTCCCTCTCTTTGAGAGGTAGCCTTTTTGGCCCAAAAAGTTGGGACACATGGCTAGTCACCTCCTTTACTAACAATGCAATCTCCTTATGGGTTGATGCAGGTACCAGCTTTTTCTGTGGGCTGCTAGTTGAGGTGGTAGCCTGCTGTTCCGGTCCCTGCTGTGGCTGCTCTTCCCCAGTCCCCACTCTGTAGATGCTTTTCTTCTTCCTGGGCTTGGCTACTGCTGCCCAATCTTCCTTCTCCTGTTGTTGCCATCTTGTAAAGAAAATAACAACTCTGTTTCCTCTACAAACAATATGAAACTTAAAAAGAAATATATTCTAGTCTGGTCTCTCTCAGAACTATCTTTCTCTCTCTCTCTTTTTCTCCTATCACTCCAGTCTCTGCTTTCTACAGGAGAAGCGAAATGTGCAATTTCCACCTGCCGATACATGGGTTTTCTTCTAAGCATTTCACAAAAAATTCTGCGGATCACATTGGGGTACTGTTAAAGAGATGCGGAATTATTATACCGCAGAACCGCACAAAATGGAAATATGTCGCATGCAGAAAACGTGCCCACAGCCACAGTATTCTGGGAAAAATTACACTTCTTAAAATTACATGTAGAATATTCTCTAACGTGCAGAATCACAATTACACCATATTGAGTGTGGAGGCAGATAAAGACTGATTAATACATAAATGATTCCCCCTTTCTGGAGAAACTGGACAATTTGGACTGTGGACATTTTTTTATGAATGTTAATAAAAAAAAGTCACAGAACATACAAAAATACCATATGTTCAAGTTGGAAATTCTATGAAAGTTGGAAAAATGTTCTCTGAACTTTCACAGAAGCAAAATTCTAACTTTTGTGGAAATTCAGCTTGTGGAATTTCTTTCGTACATCTGTACTGGTGTCTGTGAAATCTTGGTATACATTATGCACTCAATTATGCACAGCTCATGCATACTGTATAGAGTACACACACTGCTTGTCAGCTCAGTTGGTCCCCGGCCAGAGTGGAGAGTGGAGCGCTGTGCCAGGTGCTGGTTCTGAGATGGGGTAGTGTGACAGGGTGCCCCTGTCATGAGAACACCCTACTAAGAAGACAAAGGTCTGCCTTGTAAATTTCCAACCCCCTCTTACAGCTCTTCTGTAAAGAGTAAGAGTCCCAGCTGCTGGCAGTGGGATAGAGTGAAATAGTTTTGCCAGCTGAGCCATGTGGGAGCTGAGGAAGTGTTCAGCTGACTCAGGCTGAGTGGGAATCTGGTTTGAACCCCAATATGAAGTGGGATACGAGCATGGAGCAGCGGTCCAGATGTTTTAGTTAATTTTAGCTGCTCCATGTCTCAATAGATACTCCTGATACCCCTTTGTGTGTAAGACCCTATTGGGTCAGTAAAAAGAAAAAAAAAGAATAGAGCGTTCTGTGAGGCAGGTTTGTGCCAAAGCCCCTATAATGCTGCAGGATGCAGCTTAAGAGTTCAAGCAATATCAGCAGGTGAGACACTATGGGCAGGGAATAGATAATTTCTGTAGTGGTCATAAAATATGAAAGTGTGTCCAGTGTTAGGATTGCAGTCCCAGAATGGTGTGACTGGGACTGTGTTAATACTAAAGAGGAGCCATCCTAGAATGTGTTACTGCTTTGTGCGGCTTGCCCCTGGTAGTTATTGCCACTGGTTGCAGATATCTAAGAAGCTTCTTCTCACTCCAGCTGGCCCGGTTTTTCCCTTTACCACTGCTGCGGCTGCATATACGTTGGTGAGCTGTTTTCTGGAGCGAGTCTAGCACCAAAATCTTGATGTGTGTGTGTCTCGTAGTATTGGAGCAAAAAGTGCTGTGATTGCAGGATAAAGAAGTACTTTAAATGAGCACTGGTGGTTCAGAGCTGCAACGCACTCCAAACCAGGAGGTGTGTGCGCACATTGTGGCACTGGCTCCCAAACAGGTAGAGGATAGTGGAACTGAGTATATTGGTGAAATAAAGAACCCTCTGTAGTCATTTTAAAAAATTAAAGAAAGGGTTCTAGAGCAAGAAGGCTTTAAAGTAAGGGTCCCCTTTCAAAGTAAAGTGTTTTGGGGATTTAGGGAAAAAGTATAGGGCTAATAAAAGCCCCAAAGGAAAATGGGCCAAAATGAAAAATTAAGCTGATGGGACAACATTTCAGTCTTCGGTCAAGATAAAGCTGAACTTGAGAATACAGTAGTTGTATCCTGCAGCTTTTTTATATAGCAGCACAGAAGAAAAATAATAGGGCTTGCTATTTGAGATAGGGCCTTTGGGCTGGGTGGTTTCTAAATGAATAAAACATGTTTTTAGGTTATAAAATATAAGTAGAGATACTAAACATCTCTAAGGTGCCCTTCCCTTTTCAGTTAGTCCTGTAAGAAGTGTTTGAAGGGATGTTTATGGCAAACAAACATCTAGCTGGCAGCCAGTATGAAGAAGAAGACTGCATCGGCGGTCACAGGAAAACCCTGAGGGAGCACACTTTCAGCCAAATCAGTGGCTGTAGGTTTGGGGCTGTGCAGGTCCAAGGAAGTACTAAGCATCAAAGGTGTGAGAAGCTGGAGGGAGAGGGATTTTTGGGCCCTAAATGGTGGCCGGAGGGTCTGGGACTGAGAAAGGACTGTGGCGAAGGAAGGGCTACTGCTTTCGGTGACCTTGGATGGCAGAAGGTGGAGCGACAGGGTGCCTGAGCCAATCAGATGGCCAGCCACCAGAATTCAAACTCTCAGCTGGGCTTTTAAGAGCAGGCCCAGCCACTTCTTGGGGACTTCTGAGCTGGCAGCCAGCGGGGAAAGGGAGACTGCATTGGTGGTCACAGGAAAGCATGGAGGGAGCACGTTCTCAGCCAATTCAGTGGCTGGAGGTCCAGGGCTATGCAGGTCCATGGTGATCGCATCAAAGGGAGCACAGAAAGCCAGAGGGAGATGATTTCAGTTGCAATTGGTGGCAAGAGGGTCCAGGACTGAGAAAGGACTGTGGTGAAGGAAGGGCTACTGCTTTTGGTGACCTTGGATGGCAGAAGGTGGAGCGACTGGGTGCCTGGGCCAATCAGACAGCCAGGTGCCAAAATTCAAACTCTCATCTGGGATTTTAAGGGCAGGCCCAACCGCTTCTTGGGGACTTGAGACTGAACAGTAGGGGAGCTTCTTTGTCACACCCACTCTTCCCGGCCCTGACCTCTATTAAATGGTCAGAGGAGGTGTGTCCTCATGGGGGGTAGGACATCGATTGGTGGATGATATCTGAAGGATATTCTAGTTAAATCTGTTAGAGTTGTTATCTTTCACAATGCTCATGTCTAAACTGTAAGAAGAGTTAGAAGCTAATTTTATTCTACTTAGTTCAGGAGCTGTTTTCTAAGGCTGAGGTCACTGGCTAGAACTGGTCACTATTCTTACATGAGGATAGGATTGTTAGCTGCTAAGCTGTTTGTGTAGATTAGGAGCTGGTTCAATGGTATGGGGTTTTAGTTTTGCTAGAATGGTAAGGGACTAATGACTGATCTTGTAAAACACACCAGTATGGCAACTTGGAGTGGAGAGAGGGGTAATTTTTCCAGGAAGAAGAAACTGGGAAAACGGGGGCGGTCACAATATGACTAGAGAAGGAAACCAAGGAGGCCTACTGCAACCATGGCAGGTGTTTTTGGAAGGGTTGTAGGTTGCACAAGCTGTGGGGCAGCCATAATTCTAAAATGGGCCTGGAGGGAGTGGGGCTTGCCCACTCTGCAGGCAGCTGTTCCAGATCAGGGGAGATGTAAATTGGTTAAGGAGGCAGCTGGGGAGTTGGGAGATGGGACAAAGAAATATGGGATTGGTTATGGGTGGCATATGGGAGGGGTGGAGGTGAGACCAGGGCAAAGCTCAGCAAACGGGGGGGTTATGCTTGAACAAACAGGAGGGGAGACTGTGAGGAATGTGGACCTGTAGGCAGGGAGAAAACTTGTGGGGTAGAAGGTCAAACTCACAAGATGGGGTAGGGGATCAGGTCAGGAGAGATTGAAAAGGGGCTGCAGAGCATAAGGACGTTTATCAAAAGGATGGCAGATTAGGTGGGGTAGATGGGTGCAGACCAGGGGGCAGTCAGAGGAAAAGCAGGTCCAGAGATAAGAGCTGGCATAGAGTGTTACAATGAATTTGAGTTATTAAGAAACCTAGAAGGTGAGGAAGGGGTAGATAGAAAAAAGTGAAATGAAACTGGTGCTAGAGGGAGGGAGGGAGTTGGAAACCCAGAGGGAGTTAAGGCCTGAAACTGGTAAGGCTAGAAATAGATCCAGCAGAGACAAAGGGAACTTCAATGTTAGGCAGAAGGAGGAAAAGCCACACATAGCAGTCATGGGAGATGAGGGCATGCTTGGTATGAAACTGGCTAAAAAGGAGGAGAGGGAGGGGAGCCACTTGAGGAGGGGGTACTGTACCATGGAAGGGGTCATTGGTAAAGGGGACCCACAGGGGGCCACCGAAGGTAGGACTGATATCAGTGGAGAGGATGATGGAGGGGGAGAAGAGGAAATGATCTGGGCCAGGAAGGAAGGCAGGCAAGGACAGGAGAGAGATAAAGGGCATACCAAATCAGGGGAGACCTGAGGCAAGTGGACAAAATAAGAGTGGCAGGAAGTGGAGGGTAACAAGGGGTTCTCTCATAAGGAGTCAGGAGGACTCCAAGGGAAAGGAGTTAACGGAGATGTGGGGGGAGGGATGGTTGGATGCACAAAAAGGAGGAAATCAAAAGGGAAATGGGGACATTAAAGTTCTACTGCTGGGGGACTCCATGATTAAGGGTATACACTGGGGGGGGCGGAGGGGGAACAACACAGCTAGGTTAAAGTAGTGGGTATATCTGGCCTGACGGTGCACAGGGAAAAGTTCATGGTGTATGAACTGGTAAAGAACTGTGGGGGGGCAACAGTATTTCCTGGTGCATCTGGGGACAAATGATATAGAGGGAAATAGCGTACTGGAAATCCAAGCAAGGTTCTGAGAACTGGCCAGAGTTTGTCGGGACAATGGATGCAACATTTCCTTCTTGGAAATATTGCCAGTACCAAAGGCCTCAGTAGAAAATAAGATGAAGATAATGGAGGTTAATGACTAGCTTAGAGAGTGGGGCAAGGAAAGGGGGTTGAGGTGTTAGGGGACCTGGGTGGGGGGTTGGGAGAAAAAGGACTGTACGCCAGAGATAGACTTCACCTTAACCCAATAGGAAAGGAAGTCCTGAAACAGGGGTTGGCAGACTATATTCAAGCTAGGTGGGGTTTAAACTTGTGAGGGGGGAGGCTGATGGGAGTGGCAGACAGGAAAGCCTTACCTCTCGATGAGGGGCCTAGCCTTCAGCCCCAAGGGGGGGACAGATAACAAACCTAGGGTGGACGATTCAGCAGGGGAAGTAGAAGGTTGGAGGCAGACGGTATCTGGGGGGGGCATGGTGAAGGGAAGCAGGGACAAGGGTTGAAGGTTGGTGTTAGTAAATGTCAGGAGCTTGGGAAATAAGTTGCTGGAGCTCCAGGCCATGTTGTTTGATGGAGGGGTGGATGTGGCGGCAGTCATGGAAAAGTGGGCAAACACAAACCACAATTGGGCCCTAAATGTGAGGGGGTACACTATTCTTAGAAAGGAGGGTGAGGGGGAGTGGCTATGTATGTTAGAGATAGCATAGAAATTTCCAGGGTGAAAGAGACAGAGGGTAATGTGGAGGCCTTGTGGGACACCTAGCATACTCCTGCAGGAGGAAATGTCAAGCTGAGAGTGGTATATAGGCCCCCAGGGATGGTGGATGCTCTGGAGAATAGCCTGCTGGATAACATTAAAGCTCAGCGTGGATCAAAAGGCAAGGGAGTGGTGTTGATGGGGGACTTCAAAATTCCAGCTACAAAATGGGCAACCATGACTTCTTAGGTGGGCTAAGGAGCAGCAGCTGCTGGATGACTTCCAGGATGTGTTCTTCACTCAGCACATGTTGCAGCCCATGAGAGAAGAGCATGTTCTTGACATAGTCCAGGTGGAAGGGGATCTGGTGAGGGATCTAACAGTAGAGGGTGCCCTGGCAGGAAGCGACCACAATACAGTCTGGTTTCGAATACATTTTTGGGGGGAATAGTTCTAGGACCTTGGCTGTAGACTTCAGGTGGGTGGATTTTAGGAGCATGGAAATGATTCTCAGGGAGCATTTGAAGGGGATTAAAGCAAGGATGGATGTCAATGGGAGGCCATAAAACGAGGACTGCAGGAGGCAGTTAGGACTTGTGCAAAGGTGAAGCATAAAGGGGCGAGGTCACGAAAACCATGCTTGTGGTCTAGGGAGGTTCAAGAGGCAGTGAGGGAGAAGAAGGTGGCCTACAAAGAACACAAAAAAAAAACAAGAGGGGTCCGGGAAAAGTAAAAGTACTGCCTTGCATCCAGACAAGTCACCCAGGAGATGAGGGGGGCAAGGACCAGGAAAGAGAAGAGACTGGCAGAGGGGTTATGGGGAGGGTAAAAGGGGTTCTTTAGGTGTATTGAGGAGAGGAGAAAAATCAAGGGCCAGATCGGCAGGCTGAGAATAGAAGGAGGGTGGGTAGAGGAGACGAGGGTCCAGGTGGAGGCTTTAAATGAGTATTTTGCCTCCGTGTTCACTAAGAAAGGGGATGGAAAACTTACATTGGGGGTTTGAACAGAGTTAGATGGGGCAGTGGGTAGGAATGGTGTAGCAACAGATAAGGATAAGCTAAGAGGGAGAGGTACTCCAGGGAATTCTCATCAGGAAATACTGGCCAGAATGGGTGGGGGGACAGTGGATGCTGTATCCATTGAACAAGTATGGATAGCCCTTAAGGCCCTAAAAAAGGACAAATCTCCGGGGCCGGATGGCATACATCCGAGAGTTCTCTGGGAGTTTGTTGATGTATTTTATTTTTATTTATTTAGTTTTTGTTGACCGGGTAAGTGCGCTAGCCAACAAGTGACTATTTTCAGGCACGACCCGGGAGGTACAGTTACAGAACACAGTGATACATAAGAGATTACACAAAGCAGGATACATTTGCAGGATAAGCATAAGAAATTACACAGAGCAGGATACATTTGTAAAGGACAAAGTCACACAGTGTAGTCAAGCATAGCAATAAGGATAAAATTACATGTATTCAGTTGTTGAGGACTAGGGGAGAGGTGGTGGGGACAGGTGTGAGGTAGGGCAGGAGAGACGGAGCAGGGGTGAAATAGCAAAAAGGGAGGACAGGAGGAGGTTACAATGGCGCGGCATTAGCGGAGAAGGCTCACCACCTGTGGCCGGGACGGTGGAACCGGGAGTCGGCAAGAGAGACGGAGAGGTCGGGGAACAGGACAGTGAAGCTATGGGTGCAAAAAACAGAGAGGGAGAGAGGGTGATGTGCAGGGGAGGGCGGTGGAGGGACTAGGTACAAGGGTGAGGAGGGATTTGAACTGAGGGTATTGGCTGCTCCTCTGGCAGAACTCTTCAGCAGGTCACTCGAGACAGAGAGGGTGCCTAGGGAATGGAGAGAGGCTTATGTGGTACCAATCCACAATGGGGGGGAGGTCAAGGGAAATACCTGGTAACTAGACCTGTAAGTTTGACATCGGTGGTGGGTAAAATAATGGAAAGTATACTGAAGGAATGATTGGGGGGATTTGGGGGGAAATGGGGTGCCTGGATAGTCAGCAACATGGGTTTGTACCAGGCAGATCATGTCAAACCAACCTTGTGGAATTCTATGAATGGGTAACATCAGAACTGGACAGAGGAAAGCCTGTGGATGTACTATTCTTGGACTTCAGCAAGGCATTTGACACGGTCCCTCACAATGGTCTGCTGGAGAAACTGAGGGGGATGGGAGTGGGCCCTTTGATGGTCAGATGGATAGGAAATTGGCTGGCTGGGTACACTCAGAGATTAGTGGTCAGAAGGGTACCACAGGGCTCATTCCTGGGGACTACTCTGTTTAATGCATACATCTCAGACATCAGGGATGGTATAGGGTGTGAAATGAGTCTCTTTGCAGATGACTCCAAACTGGGAGCAGTGGTTGAGGGAGAAGACGGGAGGGTGGACCTGCAAAGGGATCTGGAGACCCTGGATAGGTGGGCCCGCACCTGGAAATTGAACTTCAATTCTGCTAAGTGAAAAGTGCTATATCTTGGGCAGGGTAACCCCAAATACGAGTACACCCTGGATGGGGAGTTGTTGGAGGCCACGACAGGGGAAAAAGACCTAGGGGTCCTGGTGGATGCAAGTATGAACAACTCTGAGCTGTGCAGGAGGGAGGCTGTCAAGGCAAACAGGATGTTAGGCATTGTTGTTAAGGGGATCACCTCAAGGTGCAGGGAAGTGATTCTACCACTGTACAAAGGGTAGGTTAGACCACACCTTGAGTACTGTGTGCAGTATTGGAGACCGCACTTGAAAAGGGCCATTCAGCTCCTGGAAAGGGTTCAGAGGAGGGCCATCAAGATGATCGGGGTCTAGGGGATTTGACATATGAGGAGAGACTGGAGGAGCTCAGCCTGTTCTCCTTGGGTGAGAGAAGGGATCGGGGGGACATGATTGAGGTCTTCAGGTATCTCAAGGGAATGAACAGGGTAGACATGGGGTGGATCATTAGAATAAAGGAGAGTGGTATCACCAGAGGGCATAGTTTGAAGCTGAAAGGAGGAAGGGTGAGGGGGGAAAAGAGAAGGAGGTACTTCACTGAGAGGGTGGTTGAACCCTGGAATGTGCTGCCTGGGGAGCTAGTATTAGCTTCTACGGTAGAGGGGTTCAAGAGAGGTTGGGATAGATACTGCATGGGGAAGAAACAAAATGGGAGGAGGGGGGAAGGCCTGGTACCAAACTAGGGACCTAAGGCACAAGCAGACCCAATAGATCACAAGGTCTAATCTGCTGGCAACTATATTAGTATGTTAGTATACAAATAAAGATAAAGGACTGAAAGCTGCAGAGATAGACATAAGCAGTCTAGCCCCTCCTGTTATAACAAGTAAGAGGTTAGTACCTTTTGTTTCAAGGATCCTTCTCTGTAGGTGTTGCTGGTAAACTGTTACCAAGGCCCTTGGAATTCTGCAATTCTGCAGTTGCAGAATTTTCCACAGAATTTGCATCATGCCACAGAATTCATATTGTGCAGCAGAATTCATTGTTTTTGGTAAATTTTCATTAATATACAGTTTTTCCATAGGGCCAAGCTTCCGTATTCATCTTGTTTATCCAGAAGCCCTCCTCTATGCTTGGCAACTGATGTCATCAATGACATCACATCATATTTTAGCCATTGGCAGAACTGCATTCTGCCACAGAAATGAATAAATCATGCCGCAGAAATCAGAAAACGCTGTCACAGAAGCCTATGAGCCCTGCCGCAAAAATTAGAAAATGTTGCCGCAGAGTACTAGGGGCTCTGACTGTAACTAACACAGGAAGGAAACCAAAGGCCTGAGGGAGGATTCACAAAACATATTGAAGGTGCAAAACCTTTACTAAGTCCCCAAAAGATCTGTAGCTGGGGAAAAAAATGGGGAAATTGCTCTGAGTGCTATACACAAAACTTCCACAGCTGCAGAAAAAATACACAACAGACTGTGGAAAAAAGAGCAGCTGCAGAAGTTCCTGAGGGAAAAAAGGTCATTGATGAGTATGGCACATCCCTTAAAAGGCTATTCTCAGCCAGTGTTTTTCCACAGTTGTGTAAAAAATGTTGCACACATGAGAGTGAGGCGTAACACTCCCTGAGCAAAATGCAGTGCCCCAACAATTGAAATACAATTATAGTGGAGGTCAGGCACAAGTAATAACATCCCAGTGGGTGTATATCAGTGGCAGTTGTTACAGCAACAGTAACACACATTGTCATTGAAAGACAGCAAACAACAACCACCAGATCCAGTGCAGCCCATGAAGGAGCCCCACAGGCAGTAGAAGCTGAACAGCCTGCAGTGAGTGCTACTGCAGCAGACATCAGAAACACTCCATGGAGAGACACGACCATCAGTTACAGACAGCCACTGTGGTGCATGGGCTTGCTGGTACCAGTGGTGCTACAGTGGTCCCAGTTGAGGGAATGGTCACTGGTCTCTGTGTGGGTACTTTCAGCTACATCTATGGCAAGACTGTCAAAGTCTGCTGCTCCAACTAATTTGGATCACTGTTTTCTGCCTCCTAAGTCTTTTCTGCAGTTGTGGATTTTCAGCACCTGAAGAATTTCCGCAGCTGCTGAATTTTGGCAACTGCTGTTCTCTTTTTTTTTGGATTTCCACAGGTGCTGAATTTTTCTTTCAGAATATCCTTCACCAGTATTTCCGCAGTGGTGCAGGCCTTTTTCCCGCAGCTGCGGGATTGTTGGCTGTCTTGGTGAATCTTGCCCATAGTATCTTACCTGACTGCAGGAATGCATGTGGGATTTTCTTAAGGGAGCAGTGCCCTCTGTTGTCCCCTTCTTATACCATGCCACCTGTCAATCAAGAGTAACTAAGGAGGGTAATTTTTGGTTGCTATGTAATTAACTCTATTTTAGGCTTTAGTAGCCTTATCTTTAACTTATTGAAAATAAAAGGTTTAGAAGGATGTGAGGTGTCAAAAGATACATGCATGGTGGGTCACACAATGAAGCTAGACTAACCCAGAGAGTTTATTTTCTGTATTATGAGTTAATGGCCAGGTCAGGTGACTCCATCAAGCTGTATAAAAGCCTGACACTATACGCACTGAGTCAGATAGGAACTCAGTGGAGAACTGACTGTGGGAGGTGCAGGACCGCTTGAAAGTGTGGGCTCACACTACCACTTTGAGCAGGCTGAGGAAAAACTGAATGAACCTGCTGGGCAAGCAGCGGTTTTGTTTGCTTATTATTTGAATAACTAATTTTCATTATTTTCTGTGAATATGTCCATTCATTTTTATACAAACAATAAAATGATAAATGCAATTCATCATTTTCTTTGCACCTAGCAGTTGTCTGCCTGTGTCTGATGTTTTGAAATTCCAGGTGGGAGGGAACGGGTTGATGCGGTACTACCTGTCAGTGTGTGTGTGTGGGGGGGGAAATAGGTCCACTAGATCACCATGGAAATATATCTGTATATTTTATGGGTAGATCAGGGTTGGAGGGGTGTCCACTAAGCCACCAGGAAAATCATTTTTTGTAATAAACAGGGGTGGGGGGGGGGAATCTGCTAGACTACCAGGGATGTGAGATTTTTCTACTAAATGGGGATCAAGGCAGAGGAGTCTGCTAGATCACCAGGGACATGAGCTTTTTTCTGCTAAATGGGACTTGGGGCAGGGGGTCTGCCACACCACCAGGGATGTGATTGTTCTTTTCAGTTCATGGGGATTGGGGTGGGGAGGTCTGCTAGACCACAAGGGACTGCTGTCCATGAAGCTATTGCTGCATGACCACCCTGTGGCTTGTGGCACACCTTCCAGATGCCCCGTATGTGTGGTGAAGGGCCACAGTTGCCATAAACCATGGAACTTTGCTGCCAGGACCTGAGGTCATGGCTGGGATGGATGAGGGGGTCCTCCATGCTGGATACCTCAAGGGGGCTGGCAGAAGACCCCAGAGGAGAGGAGAAAGTGAATCCTGGTGTGGGACTTAATAGTAAGGAGGATACAGTTGGGGACAGGCAGCAATGAGTGGGGGGTGGTAAAATGTCTTCCTGGTGCCACAGCTCATAGGGATGGAAGGAGGATCCTAAGGAATTATTTTGCAAGGGTATTTACTCCAGCTGATAGCTTATCAAAAGTTATGAAACAGGGAAATAAAGAGTATATTTCACCAATAACTAAGACAGAGGTTAAGACTCTACTTCAAAAGCTTAAATCCCACTCATTGCCAGGACCTGACAATATGCATCCAAGATTCCTAAAAGAAATAGCTAATGTTATATGTGGTCCCCTGTCAATTTTGTTCAATGCCTTACTTAATCAAGGTGAAACAATTCATACATGGAATGAGGCTATTGTTACCCCTATATATAAAAGTGGTAATAAACAACTTGTATCCAACTACAGATCCATAAGCCTCACCTCAGTTATTGGTAAATTATTTGAAAGAACTCTATTAACTAGAAATGAAACACACATTTCTACTTATCATTTACAAGACTTAACACAACATGGGTTTACCCAAGGCAGATCGTGCCTGACTAACTTGTTAAATTTCTTTGAGAATGTTAGCACATCTCTTGATTTGGGGCTACCTGTGGACGTAATTCTCCTTGATTTCTCTAAAGCTTTTGATAAAGTCTCACATCAAGTTTTGATAAATTTCAGCCTAATATAATTAATTGCGTTAAATCATGGTTATAAAATAGATATCTGGGAGTTACTATCAGAGGTCATTCATCACCATGGGTGAAGGTTAGTAGTGGGGTCCCGCAGGGCTCGGTTCTGGGCCCTGTTCTGTTTAATTTGTTAATATCATCAATGCAACCATCTAATAATGTCTGGATGACCAAGTATGCAGACAACTGCAAACCTGGCTGTATAGTCAACAACAAGCTGCAAACCATTTCCAAGAGGAACTAAATGCAATGTGCATCTGGGCAACAAACAACAAAATGTGTTTCAATGAACAAAAATGTAAGGTAATGCACTTTGGATATAATAACCAGAATTTCATCTATAAAATCAACAATGTTCAACTTGCTTTAACAACTAATGAGAAAGATCTAGGAGTTCTTGTTGATAATAAATTAACTTTTGATAACTGTACTTCAGCTAAAGTCAAACAATTTCATAAAATTATTGGATGTATTCTTAAACATATTAAAATCAGATATCCAAGGGTGATTCTACCACTGTATACGAGCATGGTTAGATCCCAACTTGAGTATTGTTCTTTTTGTACACCGATCACAAAAAAAGCAAAACCAAAAACTAGCGGAGGGGGTCCGAAGGAAAGAACCAAAAGATGAATGATATGAGATCTCTAGAATACAAAGCAAGACTACAAGCATTGGGCATTTTTCCATAGAATATAAACAAGTACGAGGGGATATATATAGATATCTTGATATATAAAGCTACCGGAGACTTGCTTCTCTTTGAAACTCTGGGTCTGATAAAGAATAATTCCCAGACCCATACATGAACACATTGCTTCAGACTTAGAGGGGTGAATTGTAATACTCATAAAAGGAGCAAATGGTTCACTCAAAGGGTAGTGACTCAATGGAAAGCTCTGCCAAGGGAGATTGTAGACAGCGATAATGTAAAATCCTTCAAAAAACAATTAGACAATTATATGGGAGGTAAAAAAATATCGTATCTCCAATAGTAATTATTCCAGCATGCTGGTGGTGAACTCTTCAAGGGCATTTTGCCTCCTGAGCCTGTATCACTCTATGAATCTATGATTGCTGAGGAGGCAAGGAGAGAGAGCTAGTTGTCATTGTCCACTTAGGGACACATGACCTAGATGGGGAGAGGTCAGATACAGTTCAGGAGGAGGAGTCCAGAAAACTTGAGATGGGTCTTAGGCAAGTAGCATAATCTGTTACATTCTCGAAGGTGCTGCCTGTCCACGACAAAGGGGATGACATGAGGCTCCACACCAGGGAATTCAACTTATAGTTGAGGAAATGGTGCAGAGAAGAGGAAATTGGATTCACTGGGGGCTGTGGCTCCACCTGGAGGGATAGAGGCCTGTACACAGGTAACAGCCTATATCCCTCCATGAGAGGAACTGAAATCCTTAGTGAACAGTTTAAATGCTACATTAGTAAGCATTTAAACTAGCTAAGAGGGGGGAGGCAGAATAAGGTAGGATGACATAGTCTGTCCCTCCCCCATACATTCTTACAGGGCCAGAAGTGGAAATTCTGAGGGTGGGAAGGCCCAAGGAGAACAGATACAAATAGGTAACCAAGAGAAAGAGTAGGAGATAGAGGAAAGAAAATAGTGGAGGAAAAGGGGGAGGGAAAAGGGGCAAAAAGAGGGGAGGTGGCAGTAAAAAATTGAGAGCCATGTGAGCAAATGCTTGAAGTCTGGGCAACACAATGGTGGACCTAGAGGCAGCCATGAATGCATGAGACCTGGACATATTAACAATCATAGAGCACTGGTGCAATGAATACCAGGACTGGGAAGTAGCCATACCAGGGTATGAATTATTCAGAAGGGATAGGTAGGGAAAAAAGGAAGATGGGTGGCTGTTTACATGAGGGAGAACATAAAGGCCACAGAAATACAGGAGGAACAGAGCATAGCGGAGGTACTATGGGTCACCCTGGAGACAGGGTGGGGGCAGCTATTAAGATTGGGGTGGTCTACAGATCCCCAGCACAGGGGGAGGATGGAGATGAGAAGATGATGGAAGAAATCCAAAGAACGTCTAACAAAGGTGAGGTACTACTAGTGGGAGACTTCAATCTACCAGATGTGGATTGGAGCCTCCCTGCCACAGCATCAGTTAGAAGTATGGAAATCCTAGACTCCCTGCAAGAGGCATTCAAGCAACTAGTTAATGAACCCACTTATTAGGGGGTGTTTCTGGACCTGGTACTGTCAAACTGGGACAGTGTCACCAATGTCACAGCGGGAAGCCACCTGGGGACCAGTGATCATCATACAGTGTAGTTCAACATAAGGACCCATCCAGAACCTAACCACACCGAAGCGAGGGTGCTGGACTTCAGAAGGGCCGATTTAAAATAAATGGGAGATTGCCTCAAGGAAGCCCTAGCAGTAATAGGAAAAGAGGATTAGGTAGAGGAAAATTGGGCAAAAATAAGAAAGACAATTGAGAAGGCAACAGACCTGTGTCATGAAGGTTAAGAAGAGCAAGAGATGAAAGAGTTCACTATGATTCTCCAGGAAATTAGCAGAAAAGGTACAGGAAAAGAAGCAGGCATTCAAAAGGTACAAGACGACACAGAAGAAAAAGGATAGTGAGAGTTATCAGGAGAAGCTATGGGAGGCAAAGAAAGCAGTTAGGAGAGCAAAGGCACAAACAAAGGAAAACATTGCTAAACAAGAAAAAAGGTGGATAAAACATTCTTTAGGTACATAAGTGAAAAGAAGAAATACAACGCAGGGAGTTGCCTCGGTGACTCACATTAAAGTTCACTTGTTGAACCTAATTTTCCTCCTGGGGATGGAAACCTCTGACTTAGTGGTGGAACCGGTCGGATGGTCTGATTATCACACCATAAGGTTCAATTTCTTTGCTCCCCCTTACAGACCTGGCCCTGTGGAGATGGTTCAATACCGCCCATTGCGGGGTGTGATCCTAGGTGGTCTTCTGGTGGAACTGGACCTATTGGGATTACCACATGCGAGCGAGGATCCAGAGAACCTTCTATAAGCCTGTAATTGAGCTGTGGCTGGGGCTCTGGATGCATTGGCTGCTGCCTGGGTTTGCCCTCTCACCCTCCACCCTCAGTCCCCTTGGTTTGATGGGACCTTGAGAGAGCTGAAGCAAGAGGGTTGAAGATTAAAATGCAGCTGGTGGAAAACTGGTCTGGATGCCGACAGACTTAGACTGATGGAACATTTTAGAGACTATCAGTTGGCAATCTCCCATAAGAAGACAGAATTGCTGTCCAGGGAGATTACTCAGCTCTTTTGAACTGTAGATAGACTGTGCAATCCAGTCTGTCTGCAAGTTTGGAGATTTTTTTCTCACAAAAGATGTGAGGAGTTTGCTCACTTCTTTGCTAGTAAGGTTGCCAACATCAGGTCTGAGATCCATTCAGCTCATTCTATAGGGGAGGGGACTGTGGTCAGCAGAATGTTGCTACACCTCAGTTCTGCTGGATGGAGTTTGAATGGCTGGAGATTGAAGATGTCATGCAGATTCTCAGGGATATGCACCCGACCTGTTGTAGTTTGGACCCGGGCCCTACTCACCTTTTGTTAGGATGTATTGATGTCATCGGCCCGGTCCCTGTGGAGATAGTCTGATGCTCACTGGAGATGGGTGAGTTTCCTTGTTCCCTGAAGGAAGCAGTGGTGACTCCCCTTCTCAAGAAATCTTCGCTTGACCCAGACTGCCCTGCCAACTACTTACCTACCTCTAATCTTTCCTTTGCATGGAAGGTTACTGAGAAGGTCATGGCTCTACAGTTGGAGAAGCATCTTACCATTCATGACATCTTCGATCCTCCCCAATAAAGTTTTCATAAAAGGCATAGCACCGAGACCACTCTGGTGTGGGTGCTCAATAATCTCCTGATTACAAGAGATCAGAAATCCTGCACCATCTTGATATTTCTAGATCTCTCCTCAGTCTTTGACACCATGGAACATGGGGTGTTGCTGGAACGTCTGTGTGTCATCTGTGGCCTCTCTGGTATGGTCCTCAGATGTTTCCATTCTTTCCTCACTGGAAGATTACAGAGACTGGTCTCAGGGATTTATTCCTCTTAGGCATTGTCTCTGCCATGTGGGGTAATGCTGGGCTCCTTGCTGTCCCCCATGCTGTTCGTGGTGTATATGCTGCCATTAGGAGACATTGTGAGGCAGTATGGGCTGAGGTTTCACTGTTATGCAGATGATGCATAGCTCTACTTGTCCTTTGCACCCGATCAGGATAGTGTACTCACAGTGTTTAACAACTGCCTGGAAGAAATCCAGGATTGGATGAAAACCAGCTTGTTAAAACTGAATTCCTACAAGACTGAGGTGTTGGTGGTGAATCCCAGACACCTGATGGAGGGGTCAGGGATGGGTTGTCCCTCAGGGCTCTGGCTTGGGGGTCCCAGTTACCAACCTCCGAACAGGTGTGAAATCTAGGGATAATACACAATGATGGTTTGACACTTCATTCTCAGGTGTCAGCCATGGTTAAGTCCTCTTTTTACCATCTGAGGAATATTGCCCAGATTAAACACCTAGTTCTGTCTGGTGACCTTCCAACTTTGATCCACGTTTTTGTGACTTCATGCCTGGACTACTGCAACTCCCTTTACCTAGGGCTTCCGGGGGTTGATATCTGCAGCCTAGAGCTGGTGCAGTACATTTCAGCCAGGCTGTTGTCTGGATCATCCTGATCCAGTCACATTACACCTGTGCTGCACAAACTGCACTGGCTGCCAGTTTAGTGGTGGATCATCTTCAAGGTCGGTTTGCTGACCTACAAAGCCTTGCACAGACAGGAACCGAGCAACCTGCAAGATCTCCTGAAACCTTATTACCCCCTTTGGCCACTCCGCCCAACCGATGAGGGATTATTGGAGATTCCATGGGTAGGATTAAAAACATCTTTACCACAGGCATTTACATTTGTAGCCCCAACCCTGTGGAATTCTCTGCCTCATCAGATACGCAAGTGCCTGACAGTGGAGAGCTTAAAGACTGCTTTGAAAACTTATTTATTTGAACTTGCTTTTGGTCACGTCTTGTAATTGGATTTTATTATTGAGTTGTATTTATTTTCTGGAAAATGTATTTTAGTATTTTATGTATATATATATATATTTTCATTGTATAGCGCTCTGGTACACAGTGAAGAGCATTATATAAATAAAGATTATTATTATTAAGAGGGAAGGGGAAGTGTGGAAGTGGAACAGAAGAAAGCTGACATACTGAAGAAGCACTTTTGTTAAGTATTCACAGGGGAAGGGGTAGGTGATGGGCCACAGATAGTGAAGAAAGGTGTTAAGGGAAGGGAGGAGGACATTAGCCCTTTTACACAGAAGAGAATACTCAGGGAACTAGCTAAACTAAAAGTAGACCAGGTAATGGGGCCAGACTGGATCCACCCCAGAATACTGAAGGAACTAACAGAGGAACTGTCTGCACCTCTGGCAGCCCTTTTCAATCTATCAATGGATACAGTTGAGGTTCCGGCAGACTGGAGGAGGGCGGATGTTGTCCCACTGCACAAAAGTGGAAACAGGGAGGAGGCAGGTAACAACTGACCTGTAAGCCTGACTTTTCTGGTGGGCAAGATTATGGAAACATTACTTAAGGAAAGGATTGGGGAATACCTTACAACCAATGGATTGCAGAATCAGAGGCAGCATGGGTTAACAGGGGGAAAACATGTCAAGCAAACCTGATAGATTATTTTGACGGGGATACCAGGGAGGTGGATCAGGGAGGAGTGGTGGATTTCATTTACCTGGATTTCAGCAATGCCTTCAACACTGTTCCAGACAGAAGACTGGCAAACAAGCTTGGCAGCCTGGGAGTGGGTCCTAAGATAATAAAATGGGTACAAAGTTGGCTAAGTAACAGAACTCAGAGGATGGTGGTGAATGGCATTCACTTGGAGAAGGGTAGGGTGACCAGTCAGGTGCCTCAGGATTCTGTACTGAGACCAATCCTCTTCAATGTCTTTATTAGTGACATTGCTGAGGGGTTGGAATGAAAGCTATGCCTGTTCACAGATGACACAAAAATCTGCAACAGAGTGACACACCAGGTAGATGGAAAAATGTAGGATGATCTAAAAAATCTGGGAGACTGGTCAAGGGTTTGGTAACTAGGCTTTAACACCAGAAAATGTAAAATTATATACATTGGGCAAGAAACACAATGGCAATGTATCATTTGGGGAAGGGAGTGTTAACGTTCAAAAAGCAGGAAAGGGATCTGGGTGTCATCATATCTGATTACTAGAAGATGGCAAAGCCATGTGATAAGGCAGTGTAAAAGGCTAATAGGACACGGGGGTGCATACGGAGGGTATCACTAGCAGAGAAAAGGAGGTAGTGTTACCCATGTATAGATCAATGGTGAGGCCGCACCTTGAGAACTGTGTCCAGTTCTGTAGGCCCCATCTCAGGAAAGACATAGATTGGGTGGAGACAGTATAGAGAAGGACAACTAAAATTATACATAGCCTGCACCAGAAACTCTATGAGGAAAGACTCAGGGAACTAAATATGTACTCACTGGAGGAAAGGAGAGAAAGGGGAGACAATGATAGAAACATTCAAATAACTCAAGAGTATCAATAAAGTGCAGGAGTTAAGTATACTTCACAGAAACAGAAGCTGAAAAACAAGGGGGCATAATATGAAGCTGGAAGGGGGGAAGAAGTAGAGGGGATGTTATTTATTTATTTATTTAGTTAGTTAAACATCAGTTTAGAAACCTTTGAGCCAGAGGCTCATTTACAAAGGTACCTCGTCACAAAGAGGACATCAGAACAGTAGTACAAGGGACACAGTACTTACAAACAAAAAAGTTACAGTTCAATTACAATTTTGTTACAATAGAGTACAATCTCCAACGAGCTAAGGATAACAAAAGGTGCAAAACTTATGGTCGGGGGAGAGCTGGTGGGGGTAGAAGGGAGGGAGATAGGGGAGGAGGAATAAGTAGGGAAAGGAAGGGGGGGAGCCGCTCAGTGAGCATTGTCAAACAGAGTATATATATATATATATATATTTTTTTTTACACTAGGCTAGTGGCAGTTGCATTTGTGAGAGCTAAGCAGGAAGTTTCTGAGCCTGGGCTTAAAGCAAGCTAAGGTTAGAGAGTTTGAGACACTGGCAGGGAGGGAGTTATACCAGTGGGGCGCACGGTAGGGGAATGCCCTCTGACCTTGTGAGGTCCTGGCTCTCGGAATAACTAGGGTAGCTCTTGACAAGTTGCGCGTGATCAGGGTCGGTGCAGTACGGCGAATGAAGTTGGATAGGCCTATGCAGCATAGGCCATGCAGGGCTTTAAAGGTGAGCTGGCATGTCTGATACATGAGTCGCTCTTCCAGGTTGAGTAGGGTAGCCAGGGTGTACAGCTCACATGTGTGAGTGAGAATGGGAGCACCAGTGATAAGTCTGCAGGCCTTATTTACTGTGAGACGAACCTTGTTGAGGGCAGTCTGATCTGCTGAGCCATAGACCGGAAGGCCATAGTCAATGAGAGACATGACAGAGGAAGTGACAGCTAGGTGGAGGGCATCAGGAGGGAGGCATTTTTGTGCCGTAAAGAATGCCTAGCCGTGAGTTGGCGATACAGAATTTAGGGCAGATATATGTCCATGGAATGAAAGTGCAGGGTCAAAGGTTATACCAAGATATTTATAGGATTGCACCTGGTCAATGACTAGATTGGTGTGGAGTGGACAGCTAAGGGAAACTTGCTGTACTTATTTTGGGGTGGGAGAAGAGCATCGCTTTTGTTTTCTTAAGGTTGATAACAAGTCGGTGCTCAGTGAACCAGGTAGCTGCAGAGTCAAAGACTAGTTGGAGGGAGTTCTGTAGCAGCATGGGGTCATTGTGGGAGGCAACGAGAACAGCATCATCAGCATAGAGAAGCATCTTACCTGTACAACTGCTGGGTAGGGAGTTAAGAAAGAGTGAGAATAGTAGGGGTCCAAAGGGAGGTCCAAGGGGGTGTTAGGAAATATTGCTTCACAGAAAGAGTGGTGGATGCCTGGAACAGCCTCCCAGCAGTGGTGGTGGGTACCAAAATGGTAACAGGTTTCAAACATGTGTCGGATAGACACAGGGGGATCTTAGAAACAGGGCATAGAAAAGGCTGGAGATCAATTATGGTTTATGGTAGCATAGTAGGTAGGGACTTTAGAGCAGACTGGGTAAGCCAGGAGGTCCTTTTCTGCCAACAACTTCATTGTTTCTATGTTTCTGATACATCTCAACATCCTATTTGCCTTGGCATGATTGTTTAAGGGCATCACTAATGAAGATTCCTAGGTCCCATTCCTCAGCCGTAGTGCACAGCTTTACCTCTCCCATCCACTACTCTGCCCTGGAGTCTTGTTCCCTAGGTGCATCATCTTGCTCTTTTGGTGCTGAATTTCAATTGCCAAACCTTAGACCAACTCTCTAGTCTTTGCAGCTCACTCTGAATCTTCCTAATTCCCTCATTGCTATCTACCCTCCTGCAGAATTTAGTGTTGTCTACAAAGTGACAAAACATGCCCCAGATTCCTTCTTTAATGTTGCTAATAAGCATGTTGAAGAGGAAATGACACAGGTTGGATCCCTAGGGCACCCCACCCATGACCTCCCTCTAATCTAATTTGACACATTTAATCACAACCCTCCACTGTCTTTTCTTCAATCAATGTCCTGCCCATCTTATTATGTCCATTGCTACACCCAGATCCTTCATCTTCTTCAGCAACCTTCTGTGAAGTACTGAGTCAAAATCCCTTTTGAAGTCGAAGTAGAGTAAATCCATAGTGTGGCCCCTATCTAATACCCTCATCACCCAGTCAAAGAAAACTATGAGATTGGTCTGACAAGACCTCTCTGTCATGAACCTATGCTGTTTCTAGAGACCATTCCTCTACAGGTAGTCCACAATGTCCTCTTTGACCAGTGACTCTATCGGTTTACCCACAACTGAGGTAAGATTGGCAGGTCTGTCGTTCCCCATTTACTCCTTCTCTCCCCTTATGGAGCAGAACTATGTCGACTACCCTCCAGTCTTTAGAAACTACCCCCTCCCATGGCTGCAATGAGCTGCTGAATAGCCCTTCCAGGGGTTCCGTCAGTTCTGCTACCAGTTCTTTGGGTACCTTTAGATGCATCCTATCTGGCCCTTGGGCCTTATCAATCTTTAGGGAGGCTTCTTTGGACTCTGGTAATTACTGGCTGCCTTATGTCTGAGAGCCCCTTTATGGCCACTTTAATACCAATCTCTGGCAGGGTCCCACTGTCTTCCTTGTGAAGAAAGATCAAAATGAATCATTAAAGATGGCTGCCTTTTGCACTTCCTCCTATTTTAACCTTCCTCCCTCAGTTAGACTAACAATTCCTCTTTCTTTCTTTCTTTCTTTCTTTCTTTCTTTCTTTCTTTCTTTCTTTCTTTCTTTCTCTCTCTCTCTGTTTCTTTCTTGAGGTGGAGCAACAAAGCGGAAACATCAAAATCACCATCACAGAGGCAACAAGCCTTTGTGTGAAGCAAACAAACATATCAAAATAAAATAAAAAAACACTATAGTTCTCAAAGAAGTGGTGGGAAGGTAAAGGAGAAAAAGATAGCATTCAGGAAGTATAAGGAAACACAGAAGGAGCAGGATAGAGAATTGCACCAGTTAAAGCAGAATTAAGCGGGGAAGGCAGTCAGAACAGCAAAGGCCCAAACCGAGGAAAAGATAGCCAACTCGGTTAAGAAGGGGGATAAAATCTTTTATAGGTACATTAGGGAGCAAAGAAAGACTAAGGCAGTGATGCTGAGGCTGAATAAAGAGGAAGGTGGTTGAGCAGAGAGCAACAGTGAAAAAGTAGGGATACTGAATGAATAGTTCTGCTCAGTATTCACAATGGAAAAGCAGGGGGAGATACCTAACCCAGTCAATAGAAGCACTCTGGATAGGGGGGTTGATATTAGTCCTGTCACAGAAGAAAGCGTTCTGAAATAAATCTTAAAACTGAAGGTGGATAAAGCAATGGGACCTGATGGGATGCGCCCCAGAATTTTAAAAGAAATAAGGGAAGAACTAATAACTGTGCTGACTGTCACAAACTCGCTAAGCCGGTCAGCCCTCTACTCCCAAAGTGCCAACCTCTGAGCATATGATTTGTGTACAGTGAACAGACAAGGTAACCCTCTTGTCTGTTTCGTGGGTTCAAGTCACCTTAGTCTCAAGCTCAGGAAGGATTCAAACTGATAACCTCTTATTAGCATACCCATTTTTCTGGCTCAGATAATTCTGTCTTTGGGGGGGCCAGATATCTTTGCCTACGGGCACCCAATCAGGTCTTTCAAATGAACCCTTAGAACTCTTTGTAAGACTTTAGAGAACTCTATCCATTTCCCAGTTTGGTATACAATAAGCCTGTGACAGGGTTAGTCCCTGCCACTAAATAAAAGTACCCATCCTTTATTTCTTTCTTTGGTTGCATCCACTTTTCTCCACTTTTCTAAGGCTATCCCTGTGTTTTCTGTATGGAGGCAGGCCACCTCGTTACACAGCATAGCCCCTCCCATCTCTATTACCCTCTTCATGCTCTATTTCTCTTTTTCCTTGGGTACATTTTGTTATAACCTTATGGAATTAGCAAATAGTCTGTCTGCAGTTATGAGTTAATGCAGACTCTATTTCTCTGGATTATTGTTCTTTTCCAGTATTGTATCTGGTTCTGGTTCAGTCAGAGAAAAGGAACAACATTTATGTTAAGTCAGTAAGTGTGGGAGTCTTACTAAAAAAAACAACAAAAAAAAAAAACATTATTTCTATTCCTTAGCAGGATTTCAGAAATGCATCTCTTGCAATAGCATTTTCTCTGTTGAAAATTATCTTCCTGTGGTAGCGCTAGCAGTTCTAGCCACATGACCATTAACACGATCACGAGGGCTGCGCGATCATGCGTACTGTCGTGTAGCACGCAGCGCTAATCACTTTGGTAAAACCAAAGGCTTGAGCTGCCAGTAGGCTCACCTACAAGAGCTTCCTTCTCAAATTCACAGGGTAAAACAGCCTAATAAGAGGCACAGCTAGCTAAAAAGAATACCTCTGTCTGGCTGTGGAAAGTGAAGCCAACAGCTTTCCCTGCAGTCTGAATCTGATTATCCTGCTGCTTTGAAATTGGTTCCTTTGTTAACAAAACTCCTATATATCTGGGTTTAGCTCTATTTAAGTGCTGTATATGTTGTACAAAAGATATTACTTATAAAATGTACTTGAAATATGTGCTTTAAAGTTTGTCTTAGGTAATGCAGGACAGGTGCAAATGAAGATAACTTTCTGGAAAGTCTGTATGTTTCAACAGGCTACAAGATATTAAAAACAAATCTGTCCCTGTTCTGAGAACTCTTGAAAAAGAACAAAATACATGATACAGTGGTTTTATAAGTCCCTTTTCTTTTTGCACTCTTACATAAAACTGCACATTAGTAAATGGTAGAAACTTATGTCCATATAAGAAAGTTACCTGTACCCTGTTTTGAGCTGCTCCTGCAGATTAAAAGGGAAAGTTTGCTTGCTAGCAGTCTCTGCAGCTAACTGAGATCCACTATAGGGACTCAGCGGCCCCTTGTGGACTATTTTTATAAGACAATACCTGTCACTCAAACACAGGAAAACATTTTTGGAAGTATAAAACCTTAGGAAAGTATATTTTTGCAATTTAAGTATAACCACAGATTGTTTACATCTGTCAGAGCTTGTTATGCTATGCAGATAATTGTGTTAGCAGCTAATAAAAAAGAGTTTTATGTTTTGATGATGCTGTGTCACCTGATTCAGGTAGGCAGGTATGTAAGTCCTAACTAAACAGGCATCAGGAAGATAGGGTCAATATCTTCTGACCAGTGGAGAGAGACGTTTCCTGCTGTAAGGATTATACATGTTTTTCTTTTTATTAACAAAGTTGTTTTGTTTTTTTGTTAATTTCTTTTTGAAGTTTATGTTATTCTTTGATGGTGCAGAGGAAAAGTTTATGAAGATTAATAAACATCCCACAAGCCAATGTGGGTTGCACCCTAATTACTGAGTCCTGTGTCCATCTGTAGAACCCACACCATAACAAAGCCCATACACAGTGTTACTATAACATTTAAAAGCTCCACTTAAAATAAAAAGAAATGTCCGGACACTCCAGCAGTTTAGTTTGTAAAAAAATGTATTTACTTTAAAAATATCAAAACAGAACAATACTTACAGAACAAATATATATCCCAACACATACAGCCTTAAAACAAACAGGAAAAAGTACAGTTCCTACAATACATACATTTAGACTGATCTAATCTTACTCTTTTTCAGTGCTGTGATGATTCTCCCTCAGTCAGATAATATTCTCTTGTGTTTGTCTGTCAGGTTCTTTCAGCACTTAAACACACTTCTGAGCCATCCTTCTCATGGGGTCACTAACTCCGCCTTGGTGTATCGAACTCTATATTTACTATACAGGATCTCCAAATGAAATATTTAAAAAATATATGAGCTAACCTCACTGACTTTCCTCTCCACAGGTTAACTGGTCAGAAGGTTTTTTTTTTGTTGTGCTACATATACATATCAAAAGTTTCTTTGATCTAAGTCATTGTATTCAAAGCAAAAATGTATTGGCCTCTTTAATCCTGTTTGGACCTTGGAATCTACACCTCAGGTCTTTCTGATGTAATTCAAGGGTTCCCCGGAAATGTATGTTGGACCTTCCAGAATCGTCTGAGTCCTCCCTGGCTCAGACATCAAATCTCTTCAATGTCAATTCTGGCATCTTTTCTGCACCCCTCCCCACACATCCTTCCCTGGCAACTATGCAAGTCAAAGGATCTCCCTGAGGGCATTATGACTGGCTAATCTTATTTCCTGGGATGAAAGCAAATTGACAAGGTAATTGCACCCCAGATTTCTGCAGTTTAAAATACCTCCTGTGCTTTGAACTTATCCCGGGGGTCTTGATGTGTTAGTTCCAGTAAGACAGTAGTTTCCTCAAATTGAGTTTTCCCATCACATATTTTATATGTAATAAAAAAATTAATACAGCACTCAAGCACTCAGAGCTGGCTGTCTATGTCACACTGACTACCCTTTTTAATAAATCATGGGAGGGTGGTGTGGTACCTGAGGACTGGAGAAGGGCAGATGTGATTCCTCTTCACAAAAGTGGGAGGAAGACAGAGGCAGGAAACTACAGACCTGTCAGTTTGACTTCAGTCATAGGGAAAATGATGGAATCACTTCTGAAGGAAAGAATTGTTGAGTATCTGGAGGGCAGTGGGGCACAGGACCCAAGGCAGCATGAATTCACAGCAGGAAGTTCATGTCATACAAATCTAATTGATTTCTTTGACTGGGTGACCAAAGAAGTAGACCAGGGAGGGGCTGTGGACATGGCCTACCTAGACCTTGGCAAGGCATTTGACACAGTCCCGCACAAAAGATTAATTAACAAATTAGCCAGCCTGGAAGTGGGTCCTAGGGTGGTAGCCTGGGTAAAACACTGGCTGGAAAACAGGACACAATGGGTAATAGTAAATGGAGTCCACGGTGAAGAAAGAGGGGTTACTAGTGTGGTTCTGCAAGGTTCAGTACTGGGGTCGGTCCTTTTTAATGTCTTTATAAGTGACATTGTAGAGGGACTGGAAGGGAAAGTATGTCTCTTTGCAGATGACACAACGATCTGCAACAGGGTTGATATGCAAGGTGGGGTGGAAAGGATGAAAAGGGACTTGGCAAGGTTGGAGGAATGGTCAAGTGTACGGCAGCTTAGATTCAACGCAAAGAAGTGCAAAGTAATGCACCTGGGAAACAAAAACCCAGGGGAAGAGTACACAGTGGGGGGTGAGATACTGAAAACAACAAAAATGGAAAGGGACCTTGGGGTAGTCATATCAGATGACCTAAAGGTGGGCTAGCAATGTGAGAAGGCAGTAAGGAGGGCTGGGAGGATACTGGGATGCATTGGGAGAGGCATCACACCAGTAGAAAATAGGAAGTTGTTGGCCCTCTGTACAGACAGTAGGTAAGACCACATCTGGAATACTGTGTACAGTTCTGGAGAACTCCATCTCCACAAAGACACAGATAAGGTGGAGGCTGTCCAGAGAAGGGCAACCAAAATGGAGCAGGGTCTGCACCAGAAGACGTATGAAGAAAGACTAAAGGAGCTTACGATGTATAGCCATGAGGAAAGGAGGGAGAGGGGGAACATGATAGAAACTTCCAAATACATCAAGGAAATCAACAAAGTCCAAGAGGGTAGCATCTTTCAGAAAAAGAGATGTGCATGGACAAGAGGGCACAATTTGAAGATAGAGCAGGGATGGCTCAGAGGTAATGTGAGGAAGTATTTCTTCACAGAGAGGGTTGTAGATGCATGGAACGGCCTTCCTGAGGAGGTCGTAGAGTCAAAAACAGTGGGGCAATTCAAGAATGCATGGGGCAGGCATAAGGCAATTCTTCTGGGGGGGTAGGAGGAAGTAGGCTGTTGGTTAACTAGAATCTGCAGCTTATCTGTTAGGTAGGGAAATGGGAAGACTAGGTGGGCCAAATGGTCCTTATCTGCCATCAAATTCTATGTTTCTATGTTTTTTCCCTGGTATAACTAAAGAACTGCTTTTCTTCACCTTTTACCCCCTCTGCAATGCACAGCTCAGTGTCTGCTTTTGTCTCCCTAATTGCCCTTTTTGCTTCCTTGGTTCTAAACTGCACAATCAAAGAAGTAGTGCTTACAGTGGCTATGCCCATCTCACTGCCCCAATTCTCCACATCTTCAATCTTTCCATTACATCTGCTGCTGTGCCTTCCTGCTGGAAATCAGCACATATCCTCCCTCTATTTAAATCTGGTGACCCATGCGATGTAAACAACTATAGGCCTATCTCCATATTGCCTATACTTTCTAAAGTTCTCGAAAAACTGATCCATATTCAGTTAAAATCTCACTTGGAAACCTTCTCTCTCATTAACCCAGCTCAATCTGGCTTCCGAGCTAATCATAGCACAATCACTGCACTAGCAAAAGTAACCAATGATTGGATCTCTGCTATAGATGCTAAGAAGGTAACTGGTGCAGTCTTTTTGGAACTCAGCAAAGCTTTTGATACTGTTGATCACAAACTATTAGTCAATTGCCTTGCAAAGTTGGTGCCACATACCATACCACCTAGTGGTTCTCTAGCTACCTAACTGGAAGATTCCAAAAAGTAAAGGCGGAAGGCTTTTTTTCTGCTGCCTTGCCAGTTGCAAGAGGAGTCCCCCAAGGATCCATCTTAGGCCCTATCTTGTTTTCTCTGTACATCAATGACTTATATGCTAACATATCTACGTCCAATCTGCACTTTTTTGCAGATGATACTGTGTTGTATACTTCTGGCTCATCGTTATCTGAAGTCAAGGGAGTGCTTCAAGCTGACTTCACACAACTTGAGCATAATCTAATAAAGGCAAAGCTTCTGCTCAATGCTAAGAAGACTAAAGCGATGATATTCTCCCACAGTGCTATCTCAGGCCCTCCCAATACTCTTGCCCAAGACTTCATTGTCACCACGCTAAATGAGCCTCTGGAAGTTGTAACCAAATTTAAATATCTAGGTATCTGGATCGACAATAAATTATCTTTCAGTGACCACATCGAAGATGTCTCTAGAAGGTTAAAAGCAAGGTTAGGTTTCTTCTACAGAAATAGGCCCCTTTTCCCCCTTGAAACTCGAAACAAGCTTGTACAGGCCACTTTTCTCCCCTACTGACTATGGCGATGTAATCTATTCCTCCACCACTCTTGCAAATCTAAGTAAACAGGACATCCTTTATCACCGCGTGCTATTCATTCATTACCAACTCCCTCACTGCTCTGTACTCACTGTGACTTATATGCAGCTGTTGGTTGGACATCCCTTACTACTAGACGCCTGCTCCATGCTGGGCTATGGACTCTTAAACTGCTCCTGCAGAAATTGCCAAGCTATCTCTCTTCCTTATTAGTATCTCACATAGTGCATACTGGTTAAGAAAATCTGACTTTATTATGCTTGACATACCAAGGACGTGGACTTCTTTGGTAAACGATTACTATTGCATATGCCCTTCCCTCCATTTGGAACCAATTACAAACCGTATTGAAACTAACTAGCACAGTTTCAATAAACTTCTACAAATCGCTAAGTTCAGCCAAAATAAAAGACACCTGTAACTGTCATTAAGTCTCTTCCTTCCCCATGTGTGCCATATTTATCCACTGGTAAGGTATAATTGATTTGTCATATTAACTGCTTTCCCTTCCCCTTCTCCTTCTGGCTTTATCTTTGCTTACGCTCCACTGCTACTCTATCAAATCTCTCCTCCCCCCATATCAGTTTTAGACTGTTGTTTGTTCTAGCTGCCAAAATACTGTATATGTATTGCACACACCAGTCATCATGTTTCATTTATCAGTATGCAACCTGTAAGTTGCTTCCTGTCTCATATCAATGTTTACCACCCGCGTCACCCTATGTGGTACCCTTGTATGTATATCCAGCCTGTATCATGTAACGTGTATTTCATGTATATACTGTTATTACCTATCTGTGTTTGTACTTTAAGTGTTTATGTCACAGGACCTCCTTGTGAATGAGCTTGCTCAATGGAGTTTTCCTGCAATAAACTTGAACTTGAACTTGAACAGATGATAATAGGAGTCCAGTGCCAGGTGGGAGCTGCTAACTCCCAGATCTAAGAACATACAAAAGAAATCCGTGCACTCGAGGTTGGATCAGAAGTCTATATTAGTGAAGAACTACTAGAGGATGAAATGCAGACCAAGGTATTTATTTGCATGGTAGAATATGGACACCAATGACACAAGGTAAAGTGAGGAAACTAAGCCACAAGATGCTGCACTCACAGTGAATCTGTCTCCCCTATTACGTTCCCTCATGTAGCCATTTTCCACAACCCCATTGGATCCCTGACATATCGGGCTATGCCCACATCACCTTTTCCTCTGTCCCTCCTAAACACTGTGTAATCAGGGACTGTCAGGTACCCTTTATTATTTTATGAGGCCCAAGTTTCTGTGATGGCTACAAGGTCCATCTCAGTGTCTACCATAATTGCCTAGAGTTCGCTGACTTTATTTCCCAGATTCCTGGCTTTAAGGTAGACCATGCTAAATATAACTCCTGATCCCCCTTTGCTATTTTCTTATCCTTCTCCTTTATTCTTCCCTAGTACTTGTGTTTTATGTTGATTGAAGGTTTTGGGAGCCCTTTCTTTTATTTTTTATTTATTCTTTGGTAACCGGGTATGGCCCACTCGGCACTAGGCACTGTTTTCAGGGTCCACTTTGGAGTACTGAGGGAGGCTAAGTGACTTGTTGAGGGTCACACAGTATGCAAGTGGAGGATGTGGAAATTACACCCACATTTGCTGGATGTACCTAGCTTATTCACAGCTCATTACCCTAACCTGTAGCCTAGTTTGAACCTCATGACTATTTTTTCTCACTGTGCTGCTACAAGCCACAAGAATAGGGAGAGTGTTAGTTCATTTTCATTTCATTTTTATTTTATACTGAAATGTCTGTGGGCTAAAAGCCCATTTTCACAGACGTCCAGTTTATACATATAAAAACATGTAATGACATAATAACAAAATCATAAACACATTTTTAAAAATTACAGGGTCACCAGGACTGAATAAAACATTTACAGACAGAATTAAGGACTAGGTAAAGTATTTACAGATAAAGTTAATAAACATATTCCTTCTAAGTGCTATCTTAAAAATTCCTTTTTCTCTCTACTATCACCGTGATTTCCCTAGCCTCAGTCTCCTCTTCAGTCAGTTTAACTGTCCATTAGAGAGTCAAACTTCTGCCCCAGAGGAGTCACCCCATCTCTTGTCAGGTGAACAACTGTCACCCTTGAAGAGCCATCTGTCCCAGAAGTCCTGCAAGTCCCCCACAAAGTGGTACCTCATTTCCTGACACTGTCCCTATAACCACCCATTAAACTCTTTTATCTCATCTTTCCATATTCTATCTTCCCCTTCCCTACACCACATGGAGGATAACAGAAAAGGTAATGGAAGCTGTGTGTGCCTTCAGTCTGTCCTTCAATCTGTGCAAGTTCTGCTTTACTGTCTCCACAGGCTGGCATGTCAGATCACTAATGTCTAGGTATACCAGCACTGTCAGTTCCCCTCTCTGCTATCCTCCCTATCCAGTCTATATCCCAGATAGACAAAGTACCATGAAGGCACCTGACCATCCTCCTCCCATGCAATCCCCCCCCACCACATTCTCTACCCTTTATCACTGAGTCCTTGACCACAAAGACTGTCCTGGTTGACTTCCTCCTGGCTGTCCCCCCGGGTGTCACCAAATCATCCTGCCTATTATCTCTAACTAACTCAGATTCCCCCCCCCCCAGCAGTGTCAAGTACCTGATTCTCCTCCATGGTTGCAAAGTGATTTTTCATCTTGAAGGTATGGTGCTGGTCAGCCTCCTTGTGACTACCCCAGCTCCCTTTCACCACCTCTTCCCCACCGCTGTATAGCCCGAGACTAGTGTGCATCTGGGGGATTGGGGGTGTGGAGCATGGGCTCCAGCTGAGCCTGTCATGCAGCAGAGATATCTCTCCTCTGTTGCTACTAGCTGAGCTTAGAGCTCCACAAATGTCCTGCAGATGGGACAGTGTCCCCTCCTCCAGATCATAACCCAGGGGGAAGAGCACCACTTAATGACCACAACTAAATAGCTTCCCAATGTACCTCATCTCCATACTGAACCTATGGTAACCCTAGACCACTGATAACAACCTGTATTCCCCTAACTGCCTAATACCTTTAGGCTACAATCAGATGTTCATGCTTCCTGTCTGGTTTGCTACCTTGTTGTCCTCCCAAGATTGTTGTCTTGTACCCCTATCCCATGTAGATAGTTTGGGTAAGGAAGCTATCTACTGCAAAATTACTGTCTCTCAATACTGTGTTACAAGCACAGACCCTTTATTCCTACCCTATATACAGTGAAGCCTGTCTGAATAAAGCACAGTTTCACAGGTTTCTTGCATGACTTTTTTTCTGAATTCAAGACTGCGGGTTACAGCACCTGAGGCTTGTCTGATCCCTCGGGTGCAGTCTCCAGCAGACCAGAAGTCTCCCTATGGATGCCTTACAGATGTGACAGAGACAGATGTACAACTCTGGCTCTGTACTGTGTGATGGGACATGAGCATAATGAGCACACTGATAGCAAGAGCTAACTAAAGAGAAGTCAAAATGCAGACAGTTCCTACATTTCTGCCTAAGCCCTCCCCCCAATTAACAGCTATCCCTTCAACTAATGACAAGGATGATTTTCAGCTGCCTTCCCTTAACTCAGACCAGCACACTGCTAAGAGCTTTGCCTTTTATACTCTAACATCCCAAATTACCTTGCAGACCCTACACTTCTAATATAGTATTTGTCTACTTACCCCATAAATAGAAATGTTCAAGCTGCCTCATTCAGTTTAGTTGACTCCATGCTGTGATAGCTATCCCAAATAAGTAGATTCACCCTTCCCCCCTTGACTGCTTGAGGTTTTCTTCCATATTCTTTATATCTTTGGCTTCCACTGGTTACCCTCTTCTAACCATCCCCGCTCCCAGCCCTGTCACCCAGCTCCTCCAGGGCTTATTTTCTACCAGTGTCCTATCTTGCTCTGCTACAGGACTGTGGCATGTGCCCAGCAACCAGTGCAGGGCCTTAGGAGGTTCAGTCATCATTCTGTCTCCAGTGGTGTTTTTTCTCCATATTTTCTTCAATTACTACCTGGGACCCCAGCATACATGTGCATGGAGAAGCACATTTGCATTGGATCGGTAACAGCCCTGATCCATCCACCTAGCATAGTGCCAGCCCCCCTTTTGCTCAGCACTACCATGGAGCCTCCACTCCATGGCAGCCAAGGACCAGGAAGGCCTACCTCCCCAGTCTGGGAGAGGAGAGATGACTGACAGCTACTCCATCCACTCCCAGCCCTCCCCACCAGCTGATCCCCAGCAGCCCATGCTCATTCCTGATCAAGGGTCACTAACATGATGAGAGTTAAGGTGTCCAGTGCTTCAGCCCTCTACACCACAGGGCCAGCAACTGGCTACTTGAGTTTTTTGAGGCTCACTCAGGATTCATCTTTCCCCAGAAGTGCAGGGCCATCTTACTTTGTATGGATTTAAATATTTTTGGTGCTGATTGGCATAGAATAGCTCATCCGTCATGTATTGGATTTCATAGAAGCCATCATTTTGTAAGCTTGGGCCTTTCCCCAAGTACCAGAGTCTCAGTTTCATCAAGCTTTCCATGCCTTTGTCAGTCTCTGTGGTTGTGGGTATCAGATTATTGGAGGTTAATTGTTTGGGGTGATGGTCTATCTTATGAACCTAGTATTTTACACTATGTTGTATGCAGGTGTGATTCTGGGCAAAATTTAGGATGGTGCAGACTTCATCTACTGGTGAGAGAGGGAAGAACTTGGTTATATTTACAGTGGCGTCCCCCAGGATGAAACCCAATTCTGCAGCATTTTGCAGCATTCTACAGAATGCTGCAGCAGACCTACTGAATAAAGCAATGTAATATCAATGGCAATTAGTCCCTTTTGTCATCAGGAAAATGTGACACTGCCAGGATGAAGTGAATGCCACAGTTTCCTGCATGACAAAAGGGACTAATTGCTATCGAAATTACATTGCTTTATTCAGTAGGTCTGCTGCTGCAGCATACTGCAGAGTGCTTTGAAAGTGGGTTTCATCCTGGGGAAAGCCACTGTACCTTGTAGCCAGACTGCTCCAAAATCCTTAAGGAGCATCAAGAGAACTGGAAGGGACTCTTCTGGGTTAGTCAGCATCAGCAGAATGTTGTCACCATAAACCAATATCTTGTGTGTTTTACCCATGTGGACTTCATGGATCACCAGATATCCCTTGATTGCTGCTAGTAATGAATTCAAGCCAGAATAAATTACTGGGTGGAAACAGAACAGCCATGTTATGTTCTCCAGCTAAACAGTAATAATGGTGATTGGGTAACACTGGGGTTCACCGAAGCTGAGGCACCACTGTATAACATTTGGACCCTGCCTATGAAGACTCCCCCAAAGCCAAACATCCTGACAGTGCAGAAAAGATTAGAGATGTGCAAAATCCACAAATTTCATTCCACAAAATATTTTGCGAAAATTCATGAAATATTTTGCAGGTGCAAAATACAAAATCCTGTCAGCAAAATAATGAATTCAGTTGATGAAATTGCAGGTTTCTCATGCAAAATGCAGAATTTCACCAACAAACAACAGAATTTCGCCAATCAGGTGTGAAATTCTGCCCCTCAGTTAGTTGCTGACAGAGAACCTTCCTCAGAAAACACTATGGCAGCCCTCCTAGCCTGTCCTAGAGTGCTTTCTGAGTGAGTTCCTCTTAGTATCATTTGCTGGTTAGAGTAATAGGAGGGGGAAGCTTGTCCACTAACAGGACACATTGTGAGCACTGACACTGGGACCGTTTACCTCTGCTGAGAGTGAGGGCAAGGGACATGCTGCTACAGAGTAGCTGTAGCTGGGGAAGCCATTTGTTTGCACCCCAATAGTCTTTTACACTGTTATTTTAAGGGCAGTGCATGGCTATAGCTAATTTAAAACTTTTAATTCCATAGTTGTAGCCACTGGCGAACTGGTAGTCAAGAGCTGTACTTCCAGTTCTAGGGCATAAAACATAAGATATTGAGCAGAGGTGAATGTTGCGTAGAGGTTCTCTTAGTATCAGAATCAAAACAATTCACTTAGCAGTGGCAATAATGTTAAAGCCAGGTTGTGGATACATCATCTCACCATTCTTTTTATTAGATTGAAGAAGCGGAGGTCAGAATCATCATCATTGAAAACAGGATGTCCGAGGTAGGACTTGGGCATGGCTTCAGCCCTTTTAAGGAGGAATTGGCTACCAAGTGAGATAGTATGTGTGAAATCATTAAGGAGATACAAACAAGGGCATGATAGGCATATGTTTCTGTGAGAGCATAAAAGTGGGACAGGAACTCCCTATACAGATAATTAAATCAAACACAGGAGGAGTTTTGACTGTCAAATCTTTGTTTTAAAATAACAACTCTGGTACTGTATATACTGTACCTCAGAGCTGACACTCCATATGCTAATGTTTTGATGCAACATATATCTCAATCACGGCGATGGGACTCAAACTTGAGTCTCCAGATTCAGCCCTTTATACTCTAACCCCTAGTCTATACTGTCATAGAATACTCTAGTAGTAAAAAAACTCATGTGTCATGACAATGAGTTGGCTGAGCAGATTAAAAGAGTCTGTAGGAAGGGGGACACCATAGTGGTGGGGGGGGACTTCAACCTCCCTGGGGTGAACTGGAACGCCTGGACCACCACATGTGCAAAGGAGCAGGGATTACTAGATGCATTTCAGGACTGCTTCCTGATGCAATTGCTCCATGAGCTGACTAGGGAGGTTAGGACTCTGGACCTGGTATTAACAAATGGGGAGGCTATAAGGGATCTGGGAGTGGAAGACTCCCTGTCTGGGAGCGACCATCATACGGTGTGGTTCACACTCAATATGGGAAGAGTAACAGGAGGAACAGGTACCAGGATGATCGATTTTAAGGGAGCAGACTTTAAAAGGATGGGGGAAATTTGGTTGAGCATCTGGTGAAAATTCAGACATGCATGAGTGCCAGCCAAAAATGGAATATCATTAAGAAAGGGCTGGCAGAGGCTACTGAGACCGGCACCAGGACACAGAGCAAGAAGGAGAGAGCAAAGAAGCTGAGCTGGCTGACTCAGGAGGTAATGGAAGGGGTGATGGCCAAAAGAAAAGCATTTCAGAGGCTTAGGAAATCAGGAGGGGAAGGGGACAAAGACGAGTACATGAAGAAGTCCATGGAGGTTACCAGGCTAGTCAGAGCAGCCAAGGCTTCCAGACAGCTGAGACTGGAACAGGGAATCATGAATGGGGAAAAGGTCTTCTTCAGATACATTGGTGAGAGAAGAAGAAACAAAGTCCAGATTGTGAGGATTAAGAAAGATGGGGGTGTGGGTGGAGAAGAGGAGAAGAAGAGGAGGAGGAAGACCAGGCAGAGGCACTGAATGAGTACTTCTGCTCTGTGTTCATGAAGGAAAAAAGGGGTCATATACCCCATGGGAAGGATGGAGTAGGCAGAGAGGGGCAGGGGTGACTGATATATATCAGAATTACAGAGGACAGGGTGCTGGATGGTCTAAGGGCACTGAGGGTGGACAAGACATCGGGGTCAGATGGCATTCACCCTAGGGTACTTAGGGAGCTAGCGGATATCCTGGCGGGACCACTGGCAGACCTGTTCAGTACATCACTGGTCACAGGATGCATGCCACAGGACTAGAGGATGGCCCATGTGGTGCCCATTCATAAAAGTGGCCCAAAGAATGATCCAGGCAACTACAGACCAGTGAGTCTCACTTCAATCATTGGGAAACTCATGGAATCAATCCTAAAAGAGAGGCTGGTGACCTTTCTGGAAGACAATGGGCTCCAAGATGGCCATCAGCACGGTTTTGTATTGGGCAGATCTTGCCAGACGAACCTAGTTGAGTACTATGACTGGGTTACCAGGGAACTGGACAGGGGGCCATACAGTGGACATCCTATATTTGGACTTCAGCAAGGCCTTTAACTCCGTGCTGCATAGGAGGCTGGGGGGGGACTGGAATACATTGGGTTGGGGACAAAAATGGCCATCTGGATCACCAACTGGCTGAGGGGTAGGCAGCAAAGCGTAGTGGTGGTGGTGGGGGGAACTCTCATCACCAAGGGACGTTATGAGTGGGGTGCCCCAGTGTACAGTACTGGGACCAGTGCTGTTCAGGATATTTATGGACGATGTCTAAAACAGGTTCTGGAGTAGAATCAGTCTGTTCGCAGATGATACTAAGATTGGTGCAGTGGTAGGTGATATACAGCAGTGAAGGGGGCTGCAGGAAGACCTGACCAAACTACAGAAATGGTCAGAGGCATGGCAGTTGAGGTTCAACGCAAAGAAGTGCAAGGTACTGCACTTTGGAGCTAATAACCAGGGGAGGAAATATGAGTTGGGAGGAGTACAGTTGGTAAGCACAGTGGAGTAAAAGGATCTAGAGATACTAATAACGGGGAGTATGAACCACTCAGCTCAGTACAGGAAGGCAGCTGCAAAGACAAACAAGATGCTGGGGTGCATAGCAAGGAGAATCTCCTCCAAGCACAGAGAAGTCATCCAACCCCTGTATAGGTAACTGGTCAGGCCGCACCAGGAATACTGTGTGCAGTACTGGTGGCCATTCCTGAAGAGGGTCATAAAATTGCTAGAGTGAGTGCAGAGCAGGGCAATGAAGATGATGCAGGGACTTAAGTGAAAGTCCTACGAGGAGATGCTGTTAGAGATGCAAATGTATTCACTTGAAGAGAGGAGGGATGGGGGGATATGATCAAAACCTTTAATTACCTAAAGGGTGTTAACAGGATTAATACAGAAGGGATTCTTCGGATCAGATGGGGGAGGGACACGAGAGGGCATTGGCTGAGACTGGAGGGGGGGAGATTCAGGAGGGCAATCAGGAGACACTTTTTCATGGAAAGGGTGGTAGATTAAGTTAAACACTCAGCCTGAGGAGGTGTTATCATGTAGAATGGTGGGAGAATTTAAGAGAGGATGGGACAGAGTGAGGGGGGTGGTTATGAGGATGGGAGGTGAGGGTGGGGCAGCTGCAATTTGAGGGGCTAGCTGCACAATTGAGCAGACTTGGTAGACCGTGAGGCCTGTTTCTGATGGGATTTCATATGTTTGTATGTATTTTCATATGTCAAGGTGTAGACATTTGCAGATCTCTTGCTTCTGAGTTAGAAGATTTTTATGGTCTCAAATCCCACACTAGTTTTCCTGAGTTAATCGATTGGGCCTCTTATCATTATAGTGGTCCTAGGACGCAAGTGCTCAGGGATCAATGTCAATCATATTGTCTTAGAAAAGATGCTTTATGATTCTCTGTTTATATGGGATAATATAATGAGGTACCTTCGGGGACTTTTTGGGGGGGCTTAGTAAAATAAAAAATAAAACATTTTTTTGAATCCCCTATTTCGCAAGCAAAATTCATCAGCGAAATCTGCGAATTATGCAAAATGTTTTGCGCCGCCAAATTTGTGATTTTGCCAGAATTTCACAGGTGAAATTTAATTTTGCTGCATCTCTAGAAGAAATAGTCTCACGCCACCCAGACAAATGCTGTTTCAGTAGTCAGCAACACTAGAGTGCTAGAGGTGGGGGGAGGGTAGTGACACAAAGGATTTTCACTGAGCAATGTATATTATCTGAGCTATGCCTTCCAGTGACAAATCCAGCTTGATCCTTGTTTACCTGACTATGGATCGTTTTGTTGACTCTAGAAGCCCAGGGGTTGGCAAAGAGTTTACCATCAGTAGGGATTAGTGAAACTGACTTTTAGTTTCTGAATAGCATGGGGTCTTTACCTGGTTTTGGTAGTAGAGTTATTTGAGCTGTTTTTATGGATGGTGGAAAACAACCTCTCTGACTTGCCTCTGAAAAGGCATCCACGATTGGGCTCATAAGATTCTTGCTGAATTTTATGTTGCACAAGATGGAAAGTCCATCAGCACCTGGTGGTTTCTGAGACTCCAATTAGAACCTCTAGTAAGGACCTCTTCTTTCCCCAGTAATGTACAGGAAAAAGGCAAGCAATAGGCAGCACAAATTCTAGATTTACCGAAAACAGATGAATGTTAGGTATACAGTTTCCACCCACATATGGAGTTGCTATCTCCTTCTATCCCCCAAATCTCTCACATCTAAGAAATCCCTCTAAAGGTTGCACTCTCCCTCCAGTGCCTGTTGCCAGTAATTCATCAAAATTATCTACTAAACTGTAGTCCAGGATGATTCTGACTCTTAAGAAAAGCCCTCCTGGCCTTTTATTCCCAGATGAGACCTCCCCAGAGACTGTACCCCCTGAGGCACCCCCACCTCTCATGACAGCTTGGTCTGGGAGGACAATGACTGAGTTTGCAGCAGTGAGTAGGTTTAATCCTTCCATTCTCAAAGTCTCTTCCATTTAGGGAACCCTTATAGAGGCTGCACTCTCTCTCTCTCCCTTTTAGACGTGAGAAAGAAATAAGTGCCTCAGCTGGGATTTGAACCCCAGTCTGCTCAGAATACCATTCTACTGCACTAACCAGCTGTGCTACCTGGACAACAGGAACCTGAGGATCTATAATGGCACTCAACTTTTCTTGAATGCATAGCTTGGAGCTACACAATTGGAAGACTATGCCAGTAGTTCAATGGGGTGAGCAACCATCCATGCCCCCTTCCTGAGCTATATAAGCAGTTCCTCCCAGCCCCCATCTGAAGCACTTTTTTATTTGCAGCCAGAGGCTCTATCCATCTCTACCTTCTCCCTTGGGCCTGCTGGGGCTTTGCCCCCCCCTTCCAGCATTTGCTTCCCTCCTTCCTTTGTGCTTGAGCCCTGCTTGGATCATGCTGGGCTTCTGTTTGTTAGGTTTCTCTTGCTTATGGTTAGTACTGCTTTGCCTCCAGCTGCTGCATGCTTCTTTGTATATTTGGCTCAATCAACAGGACCACCTTAGATGGAGGTCCTGGTGATTGAGCCTAGTTGTGGGTGTGATGGAAGTGCCTTTGGGATGCCAACAGGATTGGTCCTGGGAACCATCCCATTGATGGCTTCCTGTAGGGTGAGTGATCTGGGTGTCTTCCTGAATGACAGGTTGACACTTGATGCTCAGGTGTTATCAGTTGTCCACAGTGGTTTTTATCACTTAAGGAATGTCACCCTAATTAAACCCCTAGTTCTGCCCGAGGACCTGCTATCACTAGTATACGCCTTTGTTGCATTCAGGCTTGACTACTATAGCACTCTGTACTTCGCAGTCTGTGGAGGGACACTCCACTGGCTGCTGCTGGTGCAGAATGCAGTGGCCAGGTTACTGAAGGGCCTGTCTAGGTCATGTCATGTGGTCCTGGTCCTGCAAGATCTGCACTGGCTGCCTGTCAGGTGGAGGATCATTCTCAGGGTGGGCTTGCTCACTTATAAGGCGCTATGCAGATCAGGCCCAGCTACCTGACTGATCTCCTGGCACCTACTTTTCTGATTCACTCCCTCGACTCCTCTATCAGTGGTCTCCTTATGGTTAGGAGGGCCTGGCTGAAAATCTCTGGTGATCAAGTAATCAAGGTGGCTGGCCCAGCCCTCTGGAACTTGCTTCCCAACTCTGTAAGGGATGCCCTGTTAGTGGAGGCATTCAAGAAGGGTCTGAAGACTTATCTTTTTAAACAGGCATTTCCAGACTAACTTCAGTTGTTTTTAAGTGTTTATCTACTAATTATTTATAAATGCTAATTTATGCTTGTAATTTCTAAATTTATTTATAGCTCTTTACAGCTTTGATTTATTTGTTGATACTGTTTTACCCTGCCTGTTGATTGTATAAGGCGCCCAGAGCCTCTGGGATTGGGCACCATATAAATAACTTTTAACTTTCCTTACCTTTGTGTGCTTGTTTTCTTCCTGATCCTGTACTTGTGTTTGCTTTTGTTTGTTTCTTTTGGGCTTTTCTAGTTTTCTAATGCCCTGTGTATACATTGCTTATTTGTGCTTTAGGTTACATATTGTTGTTTCCCTTCCTTAAGCTGACCTGTGCCTGTGCCTTTGGGTTCTTATTTACACACTAGATTTTGCAAGCCCTCAGCCAACTGCATTGTTATTGTATGCTTCAGCTCACACTGCTGTATCTCTGCCTGCTGTCTCCTTAACATTCTACCTTAATTATTTGCACCTGGTCTGGGCTTCATCCTGCTTAGCTATCTGCCACCCCCTGTTGTGCTGTGTGTTCAAAAACTCTGCTCTTAATTCACTCAGTGATAGTTCCACTCAGCCTACTGCTGCATTGCTGTACTGAAACTTTCAGCTATTACATTAGCTGCCTGGTCTCATGGTGCTCTGCTTATTGCTCTTTGTTATTCCTATGGCAAGGGACTGTGGTGTCATGGCGGGACATCATGGTTCTGGGTACCAAGAGCATGCTTTATGTAAATTATATGAATCACCCTGATCATTGCTGCTCCTTGAATGGCTTTTCAGTTACTCATGCATAAATGCACAGCTGGGCCAGAAGAGAGGTCGTGAGGGTCTCCACAAGTTGCCGCTGTAGCTTGCTGATCTAAAACAGTTTGTTGGAACAGTTTGTTAAAGTGCAGTTTGTGTCCCCACACATGTGAAGATAGTTTATTGCCGAAAATGTTGTCAGCACTCTGGACTTCTTAATAACGGTGATCTCTCTTAGGCTTTCTCTGTTATCACATAGAACCCACTGGTTTTTCCCAGCCTTCTCATCAATAACCTGCTACCTAATCTACAGCTGCTGGCTTCACCAGGACTCCTTCTGTCTAGCACTTTGAAGTTGATTCATGCTCTCACTCATAAATTGGAGGCAAGCCAACTATGTTCACTAACTTTTCAGGCTCAGGGCTTGCCCTGTAGCTGATGATCTCTATCTGTACCCACAAAGTCTGTATCTTGAGCATGTGAAGCTCAGAGTGGGTTCCTTCTCATCTGGCCCACAGTGGGAATGCCCTCGCTCTGGGCAGAGCTTCAGTTGTCTAAATCATTGGTGGCACCTCTTTACATTGGATTTAAGACTTCGGGTGCCAAGGGGGTGGGACCCTTAAGCCCAAGAGAACCCCTATGACTCTGGTGATGCCATAGCACCATCACAAGCTATTCTCCCTGTGACCATCTCTGGTTCACCTGGTCTGTTTTAGTCAGAAGGCTGGCTAACTCAGTGATCATCACTCTCCTCCTCCCACCATGGGGGTCTGCTCTTGCATCAAGAATACCCATTGTTAGCCAGCCTGCCAGTGCAGTGGTAGGTTTACTGCTCATGTTGCCAGTGACATGGGTTTGGAAATGGACTCGTGTAGCTGGAGGTCCAGCTGGAGGGAGAAGAATCGAGCACCCATTGGCCACTGTCCTTCTCTGGGGAGGGGAGGGTTGCCTGTCCCGCTACTCTACTGCCACCTGGGTGACTGTGGGTGGTGGTGCAGTTGAGACAACCGGTGGGAGGGGAGGATGTAGGCCAGGAACCAGAGTGTCTGCACATCATGATGTGCTCTGCCCCTAGGTCCCCCTTGCATGCCTACATCCTCAGGGGATGGCACCAGAAACATGGAAAAATGGGCTTGTGGATGCACACTTAGACAGGGATACAAGCTCCCAGACACCATAACCCGGCTCTCAGGGACTGTCCAGACTGCCTGACACACACACACTAGTGGACTGGAGAGGGAAATCCCAGGATCCCCCTCCTCCCCACCTAGGGGGGTAGGCTGAGGCAGCATGGGGGCAGATCTGGCTGTACTCCAAGAGGTACCGGGGTGGGCAGAGTGAGTAGAGGATATCCCAGAAGAAAGTGGCATCCATGGAGATGGGGGAAAAAAAGAATAGCCATTGTTGCAGAGGCCTCTTGCAACCATTCACAGTGTTCCTGTTAGTGGGATCATGAGAGCTTTCCACCAAATTGGAATATTTCCTCTGCTTGAATTGGGTTTCTAAACTGCAGCAGCAGAAACATCACTAAATAAACTACCTCTAGCCTAGAGGGGAGGTGACTTAGGCCTTGGATCCCCAGAGGTTTCTTCCTTTAAAAAGGTGTTTTTTTTCCTCTTCTCAGTGCTAAAGTTCATATTATGTAATTAAGTTATTACTAGTATGTAATCACCCAGTCCCCTGTGGTTACTAGAATCCCCTCAGTATCAGTCCTAGGCAGGTAGAGGCAGCTGGTCACTAACTAGTTAAATGGGTTTTTCACCTGCTCACTCTTCTGTTTACTTGACTTCAGCTGAGATAGAAGTGATAAGCTCATCTGGAACTCTCGCAGCAGCATAAGCCTTGGCCAGCTGTGAGAAGGCAGTTTGAATGTTGAGATGAGAGTCAGTTGTGAGTCAATGGCTGGAGTTGCAGCTTGAAACTGGAGAAGTGAGAATTGCTCAGCTGAGGGCTCTGAGTTGAGGGCCCTGCATTCTCACCCTAGTCCTGGTAATTTTCCAGTTTGCCAAGAGAAGTGGTGGAAATCACTGTTTACAGCAGGATCTCCTGATTTTCATCTCTGGAGGTATGAAAATGACTGCTAGTGGATGGATCCAAAGGTCAATCCCCTTTTTTCCAGGATGTTTTGAAGCTGCACAAACTGTCTAACAATGAGTAGGATCTGACTTTTGCTACAGAAGCAAGTACCTGTGCTGTTGCATTCTCTGGCTAAAAGGGAAGGCACAACTTTTCTGTGAATTCAGAAGTGTGAGAATGTTCTAATTTAAAGTTGGCTGAAATGTGTGATGTCCAGAAGTATGACTATATCACATTGTTCGGGACTTTAGTTTTTCCACTACCTGTGTAGTGATTTGAATGCTGGAAGCCAAGTTTCATTCCATAGGCATTTTCCAAAGTTTGTTTAAGAATGTTTAAGGTATAACTCTGATAGAATGGCTGAGTATGGATTTGGGAGCAAACTGGATGGACAGACACCCATCTGGAGTAACCAGTTCAGGACTAAAGGTTCAGTAAGGGCACCTGGTTACTTTAGACAAAGGCCAATGTCTGAATAGAATTTTACCCCCTGAAGTGGGTTACAGTTTCTTCTCTGGTTATGAAACATGGTGCTAGTCTCAACAAAAATATGTTTTCAGTTGTGGCCAGTGCCACTGGCAGCAAGGTCCTATGTCCTGTGACATGTGGGAATACAAAGTACAAGTGTCCTACGTCCTACTGCAGTGGGAATACAAAGAGTTTCTGTCAGATATGGTTCAATTTTGTTTTTCTGCAAGTTTCTAGTGCCACAATATGTAAACCTTGGAGTCCACCCTTGCTTTGAAGAACATCTTTTGGAATAAAGTCACAATCTAGAAGCCCAACTATGATCTGGACAGTTACGTTATTGCTTCCTGTATGGAGTTACTGGGTACCCCTCCAGAAGTTAGGTCTAGCATAGCCCTAGCAAAAAATTCTCTCCCCAGGACCTGGTTTTTGTAAATACCAAATAGTTGATATTGTGTTTGTACCCCCCCACCCTTTGATCCCTAGAAGAATGAGCCTAGTATACATTCCCAAAGCTAGAGGTGGTATCACATTTTCTAACTGTGTTCTGAGTCCATGTGTCCAGTTATGGGTGCCAGGGGTAGCTAACTGTGTAAAGTAGTGGGGTGGGGGTTGTTACAAGTGTATTCCCTAGTTTCCTTAGGTAGGTTCCACTGTTGGATGGAGGTGAATGGTGGCCCTACTTGCTGTTCACTCTCTCTCCTTAGGAAGCCCTTATGTCATCAGTGCAATACTGACAACCTGTACATATTTTATGTGTTTCTTCAACCCACATAGTTGCTGTCAATCTGCTTCTCAACCTTGTAGTCAGTGTTTACTGCTCAATACTCTTTTGGGGGCTGCTTTCTAAGGTACCTTTAGTCAAGGGAATCTTTCCAATGGCACCTCTAGTGATGGAACCCTCTTTGATGATTCCTTTCCTATGGTACCCCTATAGGTGGTTATTCACTGTGGAATAGAGAGTATGAACAGCCAAACAGTCATTACAGTTGCACAAACATAACACTGCTTTGGTTGTGTGGGCCCATTGAAATTAAAATTACATCTTTATTATCAAGGCATACAGAGTGTCCATACATCTGAAACACAATTTTAGAAGTGAGAAAGAAATAAGTGCCCCAGCTGGAATATGAACCCAAGTCTGCTCAGAATCCATTTCACGCCATTAACCTGCTGTGCTACAAGGATAACTAGAATCGGAGGATCCCCAAGGTGATTAGGCAACAGAATGGTATTCCGAGCAGACCTGGGTTCAAATCCCACCTAGGACTCATTTCTTTCTCACTTCAAAAAAAAACTGTGTTTCAGACATATGAGTACACCACACTCCTTGATAATAAAAGATGCAACTCTCCCTCCATTGACTGTTACCACTAATTCATCCCAAATTATCCACTAGACTGGAAACCAGGTTGAGGATGCTGACTTCCAAGAAAAGCCCTCCTGGCACTTTCTTCCCAAATTAAACCTCCTCAGAGATCATACTCTATGAGACACCCCAAGTCTCATGGGGGCTTGGTCTGGGAGGGCAGTGAGCATGTTTGCTTGTTAACAATGTTGGAGAAATTAGCCACTGCTCATTTACATTATATGCAAATGGTAAAAAGCATACAGCTAGGGCCAGAAGGAATTCTGAAGGGTCTGGTAGTGAACTAGGTGCATGTAGTAACTGGTAAGGTCTGATACTCACACAATTACACCATCACATCTTCCTGATTCAAATATTGCCAACCTTGACAGCACATTATTTTTGCCCACCGCCTGGAACCCACGTTTTACTTCAAAGATGTCTTCCAGATGTCAGTGAATAAGTTCCTTGATGCTCCAGAAACTCCAGAACTGCATAATTGATGTGATGGAGCCTCATGTGGAAACAAATGCTACCAGTTACATTTAGTTAAACCATATACAATAGCTTTGGGAATAAATGATTAACAAGCAAACAAGAAAAAATAAATGAACAAAAAAAGAACAAAGAGAACAAAAAAAAAATACAAAACTGTTTAGGTTTACCTCCATAACTTGTGTTGTTAATACAGAAAGTTATTCAATAGTTCTGGTGTTGTTAAAAACCTACTTTATTCTAATCATAGTTTATCAAATGCTTCATATCTATCTTAAATTATGTAATTTTTTTTTCCATTTTATAGGTTTGACTCATCATATTGAGCCAGTTTTTGTAATCTGGAGGTGTATCATCTGTCCAGTTCATTAATATACCTTAGTGGACATTAATAATTCTAATGATGATCACTTTTCTTTACCCATTTTCTAGTTTTGTTAATAATGATGTAGTAATCAACAGATTTTCAGCATTCTTTATTAGCCTGATTTTGGTAATTGTTGCTATTGAGTCAATTATTTTCTGCCAATAATTATTTAATTTCCTACATTCATCTAACATGTGTTTTGATGTGCCATCTTCTTTTTTACATCTCTGGCAGAGAGATGTGATGTTAGAGCTGAATAGAGTTAGGCGATGGGGTGTATAGTAACTGCGATGGAGAACATTAAAGTAGATCAGTATTAATTTTGTTGATAATCCCAAGTATTTAAGATTTATTATATTTTTCCAGTCTTCTTCTGAGATTTGTTTGTTTATTTTTTCCCTCTATTTTAATTTTAATGTCTGTAAATTTTGATTTTGATTTATTTGCATTATATTGTAAACTTTTGACATAAGTTTATTATTATTTGGTATCAATAATTATCTTTCTAGTAGATTAATTTGGGGTGGTTCATTTATGTTCCCACTTCTTTGTATATCATCTCTTACTTGTAAATATCGAAAAAATTGAGAATTGGGTAATTTATATGTGTTTTTAATTGTTTCAAAATCTACAAATCCATTTGGATTATATAAATTATGTCATTTTTTAATACCACTTAGGTGCCTTATATTGAAGCCTTTATCTTGTGTAGATGGCGAAAAATTTTCCATTTAAGTATATCAGTTCATTTGGTGATACTTTATTTTTAAGCCCTAACCTATTGATTGTATTTTTCCAAATCTGACAGCTTGTTTTAGTGGACATGTATATATTTCTAATATTTTTAATATAGGGGCCTGCATATATGATATGCTGCATGTTTTCATATGGAATACTATCCGCTTCTATTTGACAAGCTTCTTTATACTTATCTTGACTAAACCATTCATGTACAGTTGATATATTTGCTGCTTGATAATAATTTAATAAGTTTGGAAGTGATAAACCACCAGATTCTTTATCATTATGTAATGTATCTATTTTTAGACTAGGCTTTTTACCTTTCCAAAGACATTTTTTTATTATTTTATCAATTTTTTTAAAGAAATTGGCGTTGTATTGTTATAGGAAAAGTTTGAAATAGAAACAAAGATTTTGGTGAAGTATTCATTTTAATAATATTAACCTTTACTATAAGGATTATTGGTAGTGTTTCCCATTGGTTAAAGTCTAGCTGTACTTTATTTATGAGTGGATCAGAATTGTTGCTGTATACAACTGAGTTGTAATTGTCTAGTATAACTCCTAATTATTTTAATTTATGAACCCTTTTTATGTTGGGGCTATTGTAAATGGGTTGGAGTTGTTTTTAGACTCTCGAAGCTCTGTCTTCCCCCAATTAATCTTATATCCTAATATATTTCTGAATTAGGTTAGTATTTTATTTAACTCAACATATATTTGATTTAAATTATGTATGTATATGAATGCATCATCTGCAATACATCTTATTTTGTGTTCTATCTGATTTATTTTTAATCCTTGTATATCCTTATTGCCTCTTATATGAATTGCTAGGGGTATGTACCCATTGTGATCCATGTGACTAATCTCAGGTAATACACAATTTAATCTATTTGCCAGTAATTTAGTTAGTATCTCACCATCTGCATTGATTGGTGATATAGGTTGATATGAGGAGGTTAATAAATAATTGGTGTCTTTTTTTTTTGAATAATAGGATTGTGGCTTCTGTTACTGGTGTGTTTAATGTTTTAAGAGAAAAAATATTATCATATAATGTTTTGAGTCTGAGGGGGTAAGAATTGTATTATGTTCTTCATAAAAGTCTATTGGAATGCCATCAAGGCCAGGGGTCTTTCCTGTGGGAAGATTTTCTGTTACGTTTACTATTCCATATTCAGTTATTTCTTGTTCTAACAAATTATTTTGTTCATTTTGTATTTGTGGTAGGTCTATTTTCCCTAAGAAATTAAATATATCTGTACAATCTTGGGCCCTTTCTGAGGTATATAATTTTTTATAATCATTTTCAAATTCCATATTTATTAGTTTGGATTCATTAATAATTTCTCCTTGCTCATTTTGTATTTTATGTATTACTTTTGATTATTTGTGTTTTTTTTTATTTGCTGTGCTAGTATTTTATCTGATTTGTCCCCTTTTAGATAATATTTAGATTTGGTTCTTTTTATTTGTTTTTCAGCCTCCTCTGTAGTTTATTATATTGGTCTCTTAAGGCCGTTAATTCCTGAAATATTATGGATTTTGTGTTATGATATGTTGATTTTGTTTTTGTTCTATTTTATTTTCCATTTCTTGTATTTTTTGTTTACTCTCTCATTTCTTTCTAATATTCTATACCATAATTATACCTCTGATATATGCTTTATATGTATCCCATATGTTTTTTTTCTTAACATTCACTAGTGTTGTTGTTTTGAAAAAAATTACCAGTTTCCAACATTATTTTTCATTATATTTCTTAACCATAAGTAAAGTAGTTTCTAGTTTAAAAGTGTATTTTGATATTTTTTTTAATTCTTATTGACATAATTGCTGGTGCATGGTCAGAGATATGAATGCTTTTATATTTAATCTCCTCCAGATTATAAACTATAGCGTTACAGATCAAAAATAAATCAGTTGTGGAGTAAGTTTGATGTTTTGGTGAAAAATATGAGTAAACAATATCATTGGGGTGGGCATCTCTCCAAGATTCTATCAATTTAAAATCCTTCATTATCTGTTTTATTTTTAAAGCTGCTGACTGAATTTGAGTGTTGACATTCAAAGATTTATTCAATAAAGCATCTAAGACTAAATTAAAATCTCCACCCATTATTAATGGAGATCCAAAAGTAGCAGCCTTAAGAAGCAAGTCAGTATAGAATGATGGGGAATTTTCATTGGGGCCATATACATTTATTAAGGTAATCAAATTATTATTGATAGAAATTTCCCAAATGATGTAGTTGTCTTTTTTATCTATTATATTTCTTTGTAGTGTTGTATCCATAATCCTTTAAAAAAAAAAAACGGCCACCCCTTTTGCATTTGTACTCAGAGGAGCATTAATTCCGTGCCCATTTATTTGAACAAAAATTAAATTCATTTTTCATTAAATGTGTCTCCTGTAGAAATATAACCTTAGCTCCTTGCTTATCTATGTAATTCTTTTTTTACCTTTAATTCTGTTTCTCATACCTTTTAAATTCTAAGTCAAAATATTTAACAGATCACCCATGACATTTAGTGTGTAAAGTGTATATACAAAATAATTCTTGATTTTTAATACATAACTCTATAATATTTTCTGTCCTTCCCTGTAGTCATTTTTCATACAGTAAGAAATAACTTCCCTTCATAAGCCCCATATTATACTTCCTATTCTTATCTCGAGTACCTTGCCTTGCATTTTCTAACATGGTTATGAATAGGTAAACTTTGTTTAGTTTATTTCTCCCTTCTATATTTCCCCCTCCCCACTCCACCCTCTAAGGCCCTATCTCCCCACAACATATGTATTCTCCATCTTAACAATATTATTTTGATACCAAACTTATTATTTTGTTTAATTTGCTTTGGGCCTCTCCCTCTTTGATCAATTGCGATGGCCATGAGAGAGGAGACTCAATGAATCATTGGGGCCAAGCTCTATACCCACCCCTCTTCTTCCTTTCTGTGAATAGGCACTAATTAAAGATTCAGATTATATGTTCAACTCAACCTTTTATTTGTCTCCCCCAAGTCTCTCCCATCCGTTAGCCAAGGTGAGGTTTTCCCCTAATCATACATTTACATATGTTTTTGAATTATATTATAAGTTAATTAACCATTTTCTTTTATTTATATCTTTTTTCCCATTTCATTATTCAACTGATATGTCTTGTCAGTCTACATCACATTATCTCATTATCTCACTATGATCTTCTTTTTATTCTGGAGGGGGCTCTTCATGTGATTCCAAACTGTAAGTATTCGCTTGATATTGTGGCTTATTGTATTGTTCTGCTCATTTTGGATCTGTAAAAAAGTGCATCTTGCCATGCCAAAAAATCTTAATTTGGCAGGTGGTAATAGAGTACATTTAATACCCATCTTGTACAGCATTGCAGATTGTTTTTTGTTTTATTCAAATTTTATTAGAGTTTTCCAATACAGAGAATTCATCCAAGCCAAATATTACATAACAGAATTAACATTAATACATGAAACAGACATTGCAAGGATCTATTCTCACCCTACCTAACCCCCCCACCCCTACCCCTTGCACCCTCCTCCCCCCAGCATTCCAAGCACAGCAACCTGTTTCCTCAACCTCTACAATTGAGATAAGGAAGAATCACCCCTAAGACTGTAAGGAGTATAACGTGTGTAGGGGACCCCAGATATGATTAAACTTTGGTAACTTGTTCTGGAGACTGGCGATGACTCTCTCCATTCTAAGATTAGTGAGTAGCTCCTGTAACCACTCAACATAGGTAATTTCTGAAGTATCCTTCCAGTGTCTAAGGACCACCTTCTTTACTGATGCAGAAATCAAAGCCATATGATATTTCCTATTCTGCACTGGAATACCAGAAACATCCCCCACCAAGCATACCTCTGCTGTAAACAGGTCATTTAGACCCACTAGAGGATCCACCCTTTGTTTAATAGTGGTCCAGAGTGGAGCTACCTTGGGACAATTCCAGAAAATGTGGAGAAGATCCCCCCTACCTTGTTGACATCTAGTACATGTAAATGAGGACACAATGCCTAACCTTACCAACTTCTGAGGGTAATAATAACTGTTATTCAATAGTTTAAATTGCATCAATCTAAGCCTGTCTTGCAACATATATTTATGGCAACTACACCAAAGTAGCATCCAATTGAACATCACATCAGGAAATAGTGAAGACCAAAAGGTGACTGGTGCAAAATTTTGAGGCTAGGCCCAACTGTAAAGAGTACAATAGATTTTGGAAACAGTATGAGCCATTCCTGCTAAAGGCCCTAACTCTGCTTGAAAGCACATTTTTGAAGCAGTCGGGAAGACTACACCCAACACTTTTAACAAAAGATGACAAAGTTGGAAAACTTTAAATATATCAGTGTGTGGAATTTGAAATTTATTCAAAATTTCAACCAAAGAGAGCCATTACCCTTCCGTAGTGACAAATTCAATAAATTGGCAGTCACCTAGTTGTGGAAGCCAACTACTCTTGAGAAGTTTTCCATCTAGTTGAAAACTGGGATTACCTCTTATAGGTTGAGATAAGTCCTTAGTATGGCTATATTTCAAAAAGGCACATAATTGCAAATGGACTCTAATAGAAGTCCCAATGGGGGAGTTCTGAAGAGCAACAGGTAGGGAACTTGGATTAATATGTAACATAGCCTTAGGGGAAAGGCCATGCCCCGTTATATGAGATATCTCCACCTTTAACCAGAATGGGATATATGTACCTTGGTTCGAAGGATCCACTACCTTCAACCATATGAGATACTTATCTGCATGACTGGCCCAGTAATACAGCTCAATAGGATGACGTCTTAGCCCTCCAACTAATTTAGGAGTGGCTAATTTATGATAAACCATTCTGGACATTTTATAATTCCAGATGAAATTGGTGATTATACCATGAATTTTCCTAAACCACGTTAATGGAAGCCAAACGTTTAACATGTTTAATGGGTAAAACAGACAGGGAAAACATTCATTTTAATTAAATTAATTTTCCCCCACAACGAAAGTGGAAGCAAAGCCCACCTTTTTAAATCTAGTTCAATAGTATGAACCAAGGAATCCAAATTTAACTGTTGTGTATGGGCTGGGGTCCTCGTGAGGGTAAGCCCTAAATACTTTATTGCATCGGCTTTCCAAGATAACCCTAAAGTGGCAATTTCTTGTTTAAAAGTTTTATGATTCAGGGGGAATACCAGTGTTTTTTTAATATTTAGTTTATAATTGGCAACTTCACTAAAGCCCTGTACAATTTCTAGTAAAGCAGGTATGGATGATTCCGGGTATGATATTTGGAGCAAAAGGTCATCTGCATACGCAGATACCTTAGTAACATGACCGTACAACTGGATACCCTGAACCTCCTGGGCTTGCAAAATCCACCTGATAAGAGGCTCTAAATATAAATTAAAAATAAGTAGAGACAGTGGACAGCCTTGTCTAGTTCCTACAAATAACTTAAAGGAATCAGAGATGACTCCATTACAAGAAATTCTAGCAGAAGGGAACTTGTAAAGAGAGCCAATCCACTTCCGGAATTCCAGAGGGAAGCCAAATGATTCCATTGTGGCTAGAAGATAATTCCAGTGGACCCTATCAAAAGTCTTCTCGGCATCCAGGGAAACCAAGGACATAGGATGATCAGCCTCCCTAGAGACCGAGAAAACAAGATCGAGAGTCTGCAAGTGATCCACTGAGGATCTCCCCCTCATGAAGCCAACCTGCTCTGCACCAATTATCTTGGGAAGAACATCACTTACACGATCTGCCATTAATTTCGCAAGAATTTTAATATCATGATTAAGAAGCGAAATGGGTCTATAAGTTGAAACAGAGTCAGGAGGTTTATCTGGTTTGGGTAATAGTACAATTAGCACCTCAAACAGTGAGACACCCATTGCTTGCCCGCTAAGAATATATTGAAACAGTCTCAAAAGTACTGGGGTTAACTCTTTGGAAAAAAACTTTATAGAAATTAGAGGAAAACCCATCTGGGCCAAGGGTTTTATCAGAAGGGAGGAACTTAATAAGTTGCTCTATTTCACCTTGGGTAATGATGGCTGTAAGCCGGACTTGATGTTACTCTGAAAGGGAGGGTAGGTGTAACTCTCTTAAGTAGAGTCGCAGCTTCTCCTCTGATGGAGGATCTTTCATTGCACCATAAAGTTGCTCAAAATATTTATTGACCTCTCCAACAATTTCCTTTGGAGAGGTTCTTATAGAACCATTTTCAAAAGAGTGAACAGCAGCAATTAATCTAGCGGATTCCAGCTGTTTAACATGTCTTGTCAGCATACAGCCTGCCTTCTCACCCTGGTCAGAATACACCACCTTCATTTTAATAATTGCCAGCTCAGCCTGTTCTCCTATTAAACTTAAATATGTGTCCCTCAATTTAAGTAAATCTTGCCTGTAATCCTCAGATGAGAGAGGAGAAAGCTTAGCCTCCTTTTCCAGAATCAGAGAAAGAAGTTCAGAAATACGCCTTTCCCCTTTCCTTCTTTCTCCGAGAGGCCAATCCAATCAGGATCCCTCTCAAAAATACCTTGAGTGCTCCCCACTCCATATCTGGCCGCCTAGTAGAATTGTAGTTGATAAAGAAAAACTCCGATATTTGGGAAGAGATATATTTAACTACTTTCGGGTCTTTTAGCAACTGATTATTGAGTTTCCATCTACCACCTTTTTTAGGGACAAATGGAAAGGATACTAAACAAGTAACTACCTATTGATCAGAGGGTGGTCCAGCAGCTATGTTCGAATCCACCACTCCTGAAATAAGAGTATTCGAGAACAGAACAAAGTCAATCCGGAACGCAGTACCATGCACCTGGGAGGTAAAAGTAAATTCCCGGACCTTAGGGTGAAGAATTCTCCACACATCACAGAGACCAATTTGGTCTGAAAGTTCTCTGACCGCTCTTTGGGCTGGGGAGAGACCCTTCCGAGAGGACCCAGATCTATCTAATGATGGATCCATTACCAAATTTAAATCCCTCCTATAATAATGGGAATATTTCGGAATGGTGTTAGTGCTTCCATTATCTGTACAAAAAAACCTGGACCGTAAATCGACCCAAGCAGTATTTCCAGAGTGTGTAAATTGCCTCTAATGAAAACAAATCTCCCAAAGGTGTCTTGGATTACTTGAAGAGGTTTAAAGGGAACAGACCTATGTATCATCACCATCACGCCACTGCTCTGGGTGTTACCTTCCGAAGCAAAAACCTGCCTCACCTGCAGACGCCTCATATTATTAGCTTCACAATTAAGTAAGTGGGTCTCCTGTATAAACATTATGTTGGCTTTCAAATGATTTAAATGTTTTAAAATCTTATATTTCTTAGGCTTATGTCAGGCCCCCTTTACATTCCAACTAATAAATCTAATATCCCTGGCCATTAACTACTCCTTCACAGAGACTATATCCATAGGTCCACATGTAACGAGGATGTTCTTCCCTTTCCCATACCTTAGATATGCTGTGCTTCCCACCCCTCTACCCCCCTTCTGCAATACCAAATACTCCTTAAACAAACCCCCCCACAACAATATGTATAAAACACCCCAGAACCCCCTTCCCCCCCAATCCCAACCCATTCTGTCATGGTCCATGACAACAGTCCACCAGTAAATCCTCCTCCACCCCATCCGCCCGCCCCACCACAACAACCACTAACTACGAAACCCCTGCCAAACTACTGACTATGCTGTTCTCTCAACACAGTTAGCATTCTAACATTATGAATATACAATTATTTTGAACTTGCTAGTAAAGTAAAATAATATAACCATGTGATGCCAATTAGGCCTTCATACCTATCTATCTTGCCCCCCCATCAATTAGAATCGAATACAACATATTTTTACTACAAGCCCCAATCATATGTTTTCCCACACTTTTACTATTACAAAATATACTACCTGCATATAACTACATCAAACACTAAACCATTACAGGGCCAAACTCTGAAGCGATCCCCCTATACAAATATAAGTGATACCTTCAGCTTGATAAGATTAATAGCCAGCTTCCCAAACTTAAAATAAAGTACATTGGCACCCAGGGCATCAAGCCTGAAAGGAAAAGAACCATAAAAAAAACCTAACAGTCCATATAATGCAGAGTGGTATCAATAGAGTATCTCTGTTCAATTTTAACTTCTTTGCATTATAAATCATGGACAGTACATAGATACAGAGATACACAGACAGTGTCAGCAGATAAGGGCCTATGGCCCACCCAGTCTGCCAATTTGAGCTTGTAAGTTCAGTTTATGTTTTCCTAGAAGTCTGTTGCCCCTTACCCCCTGACCTCTAGAATTCCTTTATGTCTATCCCATGCATTCTTAAATCCCATGATTGTTTCAGCCCCCACCACTTCCTCTGGCAGGGTGTTCCACTTGTCCACCACCCGTTCTGTGAAGAAATTCTTCCTCACGTTTCCTCTGAATCGTCCTCCCTCCAACTTCATCCCATGCCCTCTAGTCCTGGAACATCTTTTTCGCTTAAAAATAGTGCATTCCTGCACCCTGTTCCTCCCTGTAAGATACTTGTATGTCTCTACCATACCCCCCTCTCCCTCCTCTCCTCCAGGGAGTACATGTTCAGTGCCTTCAACCTGTCCTCATAGGACTTGTGATGCAATCCATGCACCATCTTTGTTGCCTCCTCTGAACCTTCTCTACCCTGTCTATGTCCTTACGTAGGTAAGGTCTCCAGAACTGTACACTGTACTCCAGGTGGGGCCTCACTAGTGTCTTGTAAAGTGGAATTATGACCTCCCTTTTCCTGCTGGTGATGCCCCTGCCTATTCATCCCAGCATCCTATTTGCTTTACCTGCTGCCTTGTCACACTGTTTCCCTACCTTGAGGTCATCAGAGATGATAACCCCAAGATCCCTTTCCTGCTTGGTGCATGCTATATCCTCACCCCCCAACTGATATATTGTGCCAGGGTTTTTGTGCCCCATATGCATTATCTTGAACTTCTTTGCATTGAATTTCAACTGCCAAACCCCTGATCATTCTTCAAGGTTCTGCAGGTCCCTTCTCATTCTTTCAACACCCTCTAGTGTGTCTACTCTGTTACAGAGCTTTGTGTCATCAGCGAACAGTGAAATTCTGCTTCTAGGTCCTGTGCAATGTCACTGATGAAGAGGTTGAATAGGACCGGTCCCAGCACTGATCCCTGTGGTACCCCACTGGTCACTTTTCCCTCAGTGGAGTGACAGCCATTTACCACCACCCTCTGTGTCCTGCCACCCAGCCAGTTACCTACCCACCACACTACTGTCCTGCCCACACCCATATTCCCCAGTTTGTTTAATAGTCTTCTATGTGGCACAGTGTCAAAGGCCTTGCTGAAGCCCAGATAGGCCATGTCCACTGCCTTCCCCTGATCCACCTCCCTAGTCACCGAGTCAAAAAATTCAATGTTGTTGGTCTGACATGACCGCCCCCTAGTGAAACCATGCTGCCTTGGGTCCTGTAGTCCATTGACAACCAGATGTTCCACCAATCTCTCCTTCAGTAGTGCTTCCATGATCTTCCCCACTACCTAGGTGAGGCTGACTGGTCTGTAGTTCCCTGCTTCCTCTTTGTTCCCACTTTTGTATAAGGGGACTACATCTGCTGTCCTGCAGTCTTTGGGTACCCTACTGTTTCCAGTCATCGGCTAAACAGGATAGCCAGAGGTTCAGCCACCACCTCTCTTAGTTCTTTAAGGACCCTGGGGTGCACCCCATCTGGCCCCACTGCTTTATCATCTCTTATTACTTCCAGTTCCTTCAGGACCCTTTCTCGTGTAAAGGGACTTGTGTCCATTTCTGCACCATTCTCACCCCTTGTACTCCCTTCAGACCCATTACCCTCCTCTTCCTCAGTAAAGACTGAGCAGAAATACCTGTTCAATATGTCAGCTTTACTGTTGTCATCCTCCACAAGGCCTCCATCCTCCCCCTTCAGTCTCACTATCCCTTCCTTTGTCTTTCTTTTTTCACTTATGTACCTGTAAAAGGTTTTGTCCCCTCTACCCATTGATTTTGCAATGTGTTCTTCTGTCTGAGCTTTGGCTTCCCTTACTGACCTCCTGCCTCCCTTTGCTTCTCCTGGTACTTCTTCCTATCCCTTCTGCCTGTATCTTTTTGTATTGCCTGAATGCAATCTTTTGGCTTTCACTTTATTTGCTACCTCTTTGGAAAACCATAATGGTCTCCTCTTCCTTTTCCTTTTGCTAACCTGCTTAATGCATCATTCTGTTGTTCTTGCAATCCCCATTTTAAATACTGCCCACTGTTCCTCAACCCCTGATTCCTGTCCCATTCCCCTTAATGCCTCTTTCAAGTATCTCCCCATTTTCCCAAAGTCTGCCCCCCTAAAATCCAGGATACGTGTTTTTGTGTGGTTTGGTTCTGCTCTTTCTGTGATTTCAAACCACAATGACTGGTGGTCACTGTTCCTCAGGTGCTCCCCCACTGTTACCCCCATCACACTGTCCTTGTTTGTGAGCACAAGGTCCAGTAATGCCTTCTGATGAGTTGGTTCCATGACCGGTTGCTTGAGGAAGGCACCCTGAAGGGAGTCCAGGATAAATCTGCTCCTAGTTGATGCTGCTGCTGGGATGCTCCAGTCCAAGTCTGGAATATTGAAGTCTCCAACCAGTACTACCTCACACTTGTCTGCCATCCTTTGGATGGCTAGCATCAGCTCCCTATCTGTTTCTTCCTCCTGGGCTGGTGGTCTATAGATCACACCTGTGCGAATGGCTGTTTCAATTTTCCTTTCCAGCTTAACCCACAGTATCTCTCCCCCATTTTGTTCCTCCTGGATCTCTGTGGCCCTTATGTCATTTTTCAAATACAGTGCCACTCCTCCTCCCTTCCTGCCTGCTCTGTCTCTTCTGAATATGTTGTAGCCAGGTATGGCCATCTCCCAGTCGTGGTTATCATTACACAAGGTTTCAGTGATGGCCACAATGTCCAGGTCTGACTGCACCATGACAGCCTCCAGATCTTCCATCTTGTTGCTAAGGCTCCTGGCTTTTGCACACATGGCTTTCCATGATTTGACCTCCCTAGACTGTTCCACTGTTCTACTCCAGCCCCTTCCTTGGTTGTCCTTTATCCCTGGTTCTCCTTGCTGTCTACGTTTACCTGAGAAGGAGGATGGAGTGGAGTAATACGGTCTCTGGCTCCATCTAGTGGTGAAGGGATAAAATTAAACAGGCATACCAAGATATCGCAGTAATCTCTACCATACTACAATCCTTCCCCTCCTTGTTGTTGAGGAAAACGCATAGGGTTTCCACCACCTTGCCATGACATCCGACCTGATCAGCTGATCCCCTTTGCTCCAGAAGCCGACTGCACCTTGAAACAAAACCAAAGATGAAAGGCAGGGGAGACTAGGCAAATGATGTAATGAGACCCCATTCTTTACAGTCGAGAAAACGTTCCTCCTGGGAACCAAGTAAAATAAAAAGAACTAATCGGTCCAGTTCACAGGAACTGCTGGAGGAGCTTTAACCAGACAGGCAACTTCAAGCTCCCAAAATTAGCCACATATGAGCATACTTGAAGTCTGTAAATACCCTCTAGAGATCTCAGGGGTTTCTGAAGAGATCAGGTAGCGCTGCTTGGAAGGCGGTTGTGGCAGTTTCCACATTCTCATAGGTACTCCAGGTTCCTGCCAACAAAACTTGAAATTGAACAGGATAACCCATCTTAAATTTAATTCCCACTGCAATTAGCTTCTTGACCAATGGATGAAAAGATGCTCTCTTTTGACAGACTGATAAGGTTAAATCCTGTGCTACCCTTAACTTTGCCCCTTCCCACTGCAGCTCTTTTATGTCTTTGATCTTCATTAAAAAGTGCTGGCACTCCTGGTAGTTGAGGAATTGGAAAATTAAGGTGCGCGGGGGTGCTCCCTGTGGCAGTAACGGGAACAAGGCACGGCGAGCTCTCTCTCTCTCTATAATGTAACAGGGACCAAACAGAGAGGGACCTGCTATTTTTTTCCACAAATCTCTGGGCGAATTTAATCAGCTCCACTCCCTCCTCCTTCTCAGGTAAACCAATAATTACTGCATTATTGCAGCGACTTTGACCTTCAAGATGTTCCACCTTCAGTTCCAGTTTGGAGATGCATTGCCTCATTACCACCAGTTCAGGCTCTACTCTCTCACATCTCCCCTCCAACGACCGTATGTAAGCCTCATTATCTGACGCTCTCTGAGAAAGGTCTTCCGGGACATTAGTTATGCTTTTAATTTCCCCTGCTAACTCCTTCATCTCTGCTTTGAATGGTTGAAATTCCTCCAAAAATCTGCCTAGTGTAAGGGACTCTACCTCTGTGCTCCCTGCTGTAGAAGTCTGGGTTAGCTGCATAGACGAGGCCTTGGATTTTTTCGAGGCCTTCTCTGGGGTTGCTGGTGGGGTATGCTTAGGCATAGCTTTCCACATTTCTATTTCCATTGAGACTTGCCCAATATCTACACCGTCTCCCAGGCTAGTAGAACAATGAGAACCCTTAACAATTATTGCTAAAATTAGAATTTTCAGGTTGTTTAGGAGGACAGGCGGTAGGAGCTCTAGAAGAAGGCAGCTACCTAGTGCTCTGCATCATGTGACTTCCCCATAGCATTGCAGATTGTGTAGTTGTTTTTCAATTTTTGTCATTTGTTTCTGCATAGGAGTCACTATGTCTTCAATGCCACTAACTCGTTGTTCCACCTCCATGGTTCTTATAGTCAAGTTCTCAAGTTTTGTGAGATGCCATTTATCGATTTGTTGAACTTTGTAAAAGGCAACTGCCATTTTGTCAAAGACTTCTCTTATGTCTGCCTGAATTTCCTTATAAGAGACATTAGCACATCTGCTTGGAAAACTGGCTCAGGCATTTGGTTAGTTTTATAATGGGCTTGTACTGGTGCTGAAGTGGCTTGTGCCTTTTCTGTGTCCCCATTTTCAGTTTAATTGTTTATAATGAGGGACTGCTGAATCACTGAGGTGGGCTGGGGATACTGAGCTGAAAGTAGAAAACACGGATAAACTGTTTGGGAGCAGGCACTATTATTTCAAAGGGCTTGGTGACCCGTGTTACTCTCTCTGAATTTTACGGTCCTGCAACGCCAAGTACTTGTGGGGATCTTGCAACAACTATAGCAATTTCAACATTTTCACTGATGATAGATGATAGAAATAGTAGAGGACATTCTCAAAATGGCTGAAAAAGGGGAGATACTGTTGAAGGGGGACCTGAATATGCCAGATGTTAACTGGATGACATGTACTGCAGCCACAACCAAGGGCAGGGTCATTCTTGATGCCCTGCAGGGGGCATGCCTTAGACAGCTAGTGTTGAAACCCACTCAGGAGGGAACAATACTAGACCTGGTACTCTCAAATGAAGAGAGGATCACAAATTTAGAAGTCAGTAGACATCTGGGAACAAGCAACCACTGCACAGTGTGCTTCACAATGAGCACAACCAGGGAGATAAGCCATACAAAAACAAGGATACTGGACTTTAGAAGGGCCGACTTTGGCAAAATGGGTGAATACCTGAAGAATGCAGTAGCAAATGGCCAAAAAGGAGGGGTGGAAGAACAATGGGGAAAAATCAAAACTGCCATCATAGAGGCAACAAGACTTTGTGTGAAACAAATAAAGAAAACAAAGCAGAGTAAAAAAACACCATGGTTCTCAAAAGAGGTGGCAGGCAAGGTTAAGGAGAAAAGGCTGCATTCAAAAAGTATAAGGAATCACAGAAGGAGCATAACATGTAACTGTATCAATTAAAGCAGAAATAAGTGGGGAAGGCAGTCAGAATAGCAAAGACCCAAACCGAGGAAAAAATAGCCAACTCAGTTAAGAAGGGGGATAAAACCTTTTATAGGTACATTAGGGATCATAGAAAGGTTAAGGGAGGGATAGTGAAGATTAATAAAGGAGAGGGGAGGTGGGCAGAGGGAGACAGTGAAAGGCAGAATACTGAATGAATACTTTTGCCCAGTATTCAAAAGAAGATTAGGAGGAGTTACCTAAACCAGACAATAGAAGCAATCTGGGTAGGGGTTGACACCAGTCCATTCACAGAAAAAGTCCTGAAAGAACTCTTAAAACTTAAGGTGGACAAAGCAATGGGGCCTGATGGGATTCACCCCAGAATCCTAAAAGAACTAAGGGAGGACCTAGTGACACCACTGACCACGCTTTTTAACAAATCATGGGAGGATGGGGTGGTACCTGAGGACTGGAAGAGGGCAGATATGATTCCCCTTCACAAAAGTGGGAGCAAGGCAGAAGCAGGAAACTATAGACCTGCAAGTTTGACCTCAATGGTAGGGAAAATGATGGAATCACTTCTGAAAGAAAGAATTGCTGAGTACCTAGAGGTCAGCAAGGTACAGGACCCAAAGCAGCATGGATTTGCAACAGGAAGGTCATGTCAGATGAATCTAATTGATTTCTTTGACTGGGTGACCAAAGTAATAGACCAGGGAGGGGCTGTGGATATGGCCTACCTAGACTTTGGCAAGGCATTTGACACAGTCCCACATGAAAGATTAATAATCAAGTTAGCCAGCCTGGGAGTGGGTCCCAGGGTGGTAGCCTGGGTAGCTAACTGACTGCACAACAGGACACAGAAAGTAATAGTGAATGGAACACATTCAAAAGAAAGGGAGGTTACTAGTGGAGTACCTCTGGGCTCAGTACTGGGTCTACTCCTCTTTAACATCTTTATAGGTGACATTGCAGAGGGTCTGGAGGGAAAGGTATGCCTCTTTGCAGATGACACAAAGATCTGTTACAGAGTTGATACACAAGAGGGAGTAGAAAAGATGAGAAGGGACTTGGCAAGGTTGGAGGAATGGTCAGACATATGGCAACTTAGATTCAATGCAAAGAAGTGCAAAGTAATGCACCTGGGAAACAAAAACCCAAGAGAAGAGTGCACAATAGCAGGGGAGATACTAACAACAACAAAAATGGAAAGGGACCTCGGGGTAGTCATATCAGATGACCAAAAGGTGGGTAAGCAATGTGAAAAGTCAGTAAGGAAAGCCAGGGGGATAATGGGATGCATAAGAAGGGGCATCACAAGTAGAAAAAAGGAAGTGGTTATCCCTTTATAAAGACAGCTGGTGAAACCCCATCTGGAGTACTGTGTGCAGTTTTGGAGACCTCATCTACACAAGGACATAGACAGGATGGAAGCAGTCCAGAGGAGGGCAACTAAAATGGTACAGGGTCTGCAGCAAAAACCATATGTAGAGAGACTGAGAAAGCTTAATATGTATACTCTTGATGGAAGGAGGGATGGGGGGGACATGATAGAAACCTTCAAGTACCTCAAGGGAATCAACAAAGTCCAGGAGGGTAGTATCTTTCAGAAACAGAGATGTGTAAGAACAAGGGGCACAATTTAAAGATAGAGGGGGGGATGGCTCAGGGGTATTGTGAGGAAATTTTTTTTCTTGGAGAGAGTGGTGGATACATGGAACCGCCTTCCTTAAGAGATTGTTGGGTCTAAAACAGTGGGGGAATTCAAACATGCATGGGACAGACATAAGGCAATTATAGTGGGGGGTTGCAGGAAGTAGGCTGTTGGTTAACTAGAATCTGCAGCTTATCCAGGTGGTAGGGAAATGGGCAGACTGGGCGGGCCAAGTGGTCCTTATCTGCCGTCAAAGTCTATGTATCTATGTTTCTATGTTTCTATGTTTCACTAACCTTTTTGCTGCTCAACCTTCTGGAGTTGTTGCCTGGGTTACCATTGCTCTCTGTGAGGTCAGCTCGGTTGGTGTTAGCCCTGCATCGATGCTTCCAGTTTTTCTGCAATCTCTAAGATTGTCTGGTTCTGGAGTATTGCAAAATAAACTGGATTCCAAGCTCGCCTCTCACAACGCTTTTGCCAATGAATCTGCCTGCATACTTTCTCCTGTTGCGTTTTCTTCTGGGGTTGTAGTGATCGGAGTTAACAGTTACGGAATTTGTATTAGCCCTTTATCCATAACTGGGAGAAACTGAAGAGTCCTTTGTTGAAGTTGTGTGCATGAAGAAGACCTTACTACTGTTGCATCTGCATCTCCAGTAAATTGCTGTATTTAGCTGTTTTTTGGCTCTTTTTTTTTTGAAGCTCTGAAGTACCTTGGTATGGCACCGGAATCACTCAACTCCTTAGTTCTACACACCAGTTTTGACATACAGGAGCTCTGACCTGATGCAGGATTGCTTCTGGGTGAGTAAATCCTCTGAACTTTATCTCATGCATAGAAAAGTGTATCCAGTTTTTTTTCCTTATGTGCAGGCTGTAAAATGAGCAGTGATGCTTCATTTTTTAGTTCTTCTTATGGTTTGGAAACCATTGTAAGGAGAAGAGGTTTCATGAGCTTACTCCAACTCTCAGGCAGCCATCTTGGATCTCCAAAAGGTTTTTTTTTAAATACACAAGGGAGAAGAGGAATTGTAGGGATGAAATTGTTAGAATCAAAAGGGAGGAGGGATGGGCAGAAAAAGGTGAAGACCAGGCAAAGGCACTCAATGAGTACTTACATAGATACATAGACAGTGTCGGCAGATAAGGGCCTATGGCCCACCCAGTCTGCCCATTTAAGTTTGTAAGTTCAGCTTATGTTTTCCAGGAAGTCTGTTGCCCCTTACCCCTGACCTCCAGAATTCCTTTATGTCTATCCCATGCATTCTTAAATCCCGTGATTGTTTCAGCCCCCACCACTTCCTCTGGCAGGGTGTTCCACTTGTCCACCACCCGTTCTGTGAAGAAATTCTTCCTCACGTTTCCTCTGAATCATCCTCCCTCCAGCTTCATCCCATGCCCTCTAGTCCTGGAACATCTTTTTCGCTTAAAAATAGTGCATTCCTGCACCCTGTTCCTCCCTGTAAGATACTTGTATATCTCATCATATCCCTCTCTCCTCCTCTCCTCCAGGGAGTACATGTTCAGTGCCTTCAACCTGTCCTCATAGGACTTGTGATGCAATCCATGCACCATCTTTGTTGCCCTCCTCTGAACCTTCTCTACCCTGTCTATGTCCTTACGTGAGGTAAGGTCTCCAGAACTGCACAGTGTACCTCAGGTGAGGCCTCACTAGTGTCTTGTATAGTGGAATTATGACCTCCCTTTTTCCTGCTGGTGATGCCCCTGCCTATGCATCCCAGCATCCTATTTGCTTTACCTGCTGCCTTGTCACACTGTTTCCCTACCTTGAGGTCATCAGAGATGATAACTCCAAGATCCCTTTCCTGCTTGTGCATGCTATATCCTCACCCCCAACTGATATATTGTGCCAGGGTTTTGTGCCCTATATGCATTATCTTGCACTTCCTTGCATTGAATTTCAACTGCCAAACCCTGACCATTCTTCAAGTTTCTGCAGGTCCCTTCTCATTCTGTCTACACCCTGGTGTGTCTACTCTGTTACAGAGCTTTGTGTCATCAGCAAACAGTGAAATTCTGCCTTCTAGGTCCTGTGCAATGTCACTGATGAAGATATTGAATAGTACCGGTCCCAGCACTGATCCCTGTGGTACCCCACTGGTCAATCTTCCCTCTGTGGAGTGACAGCCATTTACCACCACCCTCTGTGTCCTGCTGCCCAGCCAGTTACCCTCCCACCACACTACTGTCCTGCCCACACCCATATTCCCCAGTTTGTGCAATAGTCTTCTATGTGGCACAGTGTCAAAGGCCTTGCTGAAGTCCAGATAGGCCATGTCCACTGCCCTCCCCTGATCCACCTCCCTAGTCACCCAGTCAAAAATTCAATGAGGTTGGTCTGATGACCTTCCCTGGTGAAACCATGCTGCCTTGGGTCTTGTAGTCCATTGACAACCAGATGTTCCACCAATCTCCTTCAGTAGTGCTTCCATGATCTTCCCACTACCGAGGTGAGGCTGACTGGTCTGTAGTTCCCCGCTTCCTCTTTGTTCCCACTTTGTATAAGGGGACTACATCTGCTATCCTCCAGTCTTTGGGTACCTCCCCTGTTTCTAGTGATCGGCTAAACAGGATAGCAAGAGGTTCAGCCACCACCTCTCTTAGTTCTTTAAGGACCCTGGGGTGCACCCCATCCGGCCCCATTGCTTTATCAACTCTTATTACTTCCAGTTCCTTCTGGACCCTTTCTCGTGTAAAGGGACTTGTGTCCATTTCTGCACCATTCTCACCCCTTGTACTCCATTCAGACCCATTACCCTCCTCTTCCTTAGTAAAGACTGAGCAGAAATACCTGTTCAATATGTCAGCTTTACTGTTGTCATCCTCCACACAGCCCCCATCCTCCCCCTTCAGTCTCACTATCCCTCCCTTTGCCTTTCTTTTTTCACTTATGTACCTGTAAAAGGTTTTACTTCTGCTCAGTGTTCACTAAAGAAAGGGATGGCCCAATACCACAAAGGAAAGGGGGCAAGAATGGAAGGAGGCAGAGATAACAGATGAGGTCATCCAAGAGGATGGAGTTCTGAAGGGCTTTAAAGTCTTGCAGGGGGGACAAGGCACTGAGACCCGATGGTGTACACCCAAAGGTCCTGAAGGAAATAGCAGAGGTGTTAGGCCCTCTGACAGACCTGTTCAACACCTCCTTGGAGACAGGGAATGTACCCAAAGACTGGAGGATGGCTCATGTGATGCCCCTCCACAAGAGTGAACCCAAGAATGGATCAAGCAATTACAGACCCGTGAGCTTGACTTCTATAGTAGGGAAGTTGATGGAGACCATTCTTGTTGTTGGGGTGTATTAGTAGGGGTATCACAAGTCGTAAGAGGGAGGTAATAATTCCTCTTTATAAGACATTGGTTAGGCCACATCTGGAGTACTGCGTGTAGTACTGGAGGCCACACCTTCACAAGGAGAGTAACCAAATTGAGGCAGTCCAGAAAAGGGCAACCAAAATGGTGCTGGGACTGCATCAGAAAACATATGAAGACAGATTAACAGAGCTCAATATGTATACCCTAGAGCAAAGAAGGGAGAGAGGTGATATGATCAAAACATTCAAACACCTTAAGGGCATTAGCAAGGTGAAAGAATCTAACATGTTTCAATATAAGAAAATTAGCAGGACAAGAGGACACAGCATGAGATTAGAGGGAGACCGATTAAGGGGTAATGTGAGGAAGTTCTTTTTCGAGAAAGGGTGGTGGATGCATGGAATAGCCTACCTCAGGAAGTGGTGGATATGAATGCAGTGCAGGGCTTCAAACAGGCATGGGATATGCATAAGGGAACAATACAGATGAGTATGAATAGATAGGCCATTGACAGAGCAAAGGCCAATTGCACATTCATAAGGTAGAAAAAAGAAATTGGCAGACTGGATGGGCCTTGCGGTCCTTATCTGCCATCAACTTCTATGTTTCTATGTTTCTATGAAGGAGAGGTTAATAACCTTTCTTGATAGAAATGGTCTTACGGATGAGAGACAGCATGGATTTATCTTTTGAAGATCATGCCAGACTAGCCTGATAGACTTCTTTGACTGGGTCTCTAGGGTGGTTGATGAAGGTCACATTGTGGCTGTCCTGTATCTGGACTTCAGCAAGGTTTTCAACTCGGTGCCACATGGGAGGTTAAAGGGCAAGCTGAAGGGCATGGGAGCAGGGGAGAAAGTGGTGGGGTGGGTTGAGAGCTGGCTGCAGGGCAGACAACAGAGGATAGTTGTAAGAGGGGAGACATCCAAGCCAAGGCCAGTAACTAGTGATGTGCCACAGGGTTCAGCCCTGTTCTGTTCAATGTCTTCATTGCAGACATTGTAGAGGGGGTCAAGAGTAAGATCAGACTGTTCGCTGATGACACTATGATTTGTGCAAAAGTGGAGAGTGAGGAAAGGAGGCAGGCACTCAGGAGGATTTAGCTAAACTCAAATACTGGTCAATGGAGTGGCAATTGGGGTTTAACACTAAGAAGTGCAAGGTCATGTACCTAGGAACCAGAAATCCCAGGACCAGCTACTGGCTAGGGGGAGTGCAAGTAGCAGTTTCAGAGGAGGAAATAGACCTAGTAGTACTAGTCACAGGGGACATGAAGGTGTCAGCACAGTGTAGAAGGGCAGCAGCAGGGGCAGATTAGATGCTGGGGTGCATTGCCAGACGGATCACTTCTAGAAAGTTGGAGGTCATCCTGCCCTTGTATAGAACACTGGTGAGGCTACACTTTGAGTATTGTGTACAGTTCTGGTGCCCATACCTCAAAAAGGATGTGAGATTACTGGAAGGGGTGCAACATAGGGCTACAAAAATGATCAGTGGACTAGGGGAGTTGCTTTATTAGGAAAGATTGAGGGAGCTCAACAGGTGCTTACTGGAGGAGAGAAGGGAAAGGGGGACATGATAGAGACCTTCAAGTACTTGAAAAGTATAAACAAAGTCAGAAGGGGAGGATTGTTTTGCTTAAAGGGGGGATAGGATTACTAGGGGGCACAGTCTGAAGTTGGAAGGGGAAAGGTTCAGGAGGGAAATGAGGAGGCACTACTTCACAGAGAGAGTAGTGGCAGGATGGAATGCACTGCTGGAGGAGTTAATTGAACTGAGGACAGTGGATGGCTTTAAGCAAGGTTGGGACAGAGTCAGGGGCAGGGTTAATACAGACAAGACCACAGTTGGAGGAAGGACCGGGAGAGGGGAAGGAGGAAGGGGATTGGGTGGGGGCAGCTGCAGTGGTAGTAAACTGAGAGCTGCACAACCAGGCAGACTTGATAGACCTGTGAGCCTTTTCTGCCGGCAATTTTGTATGTTTGTATTTTCGTAAAATCACATTTATTTATTTGTCTATAAGAATGATTTCCTTCAGGACTGGAACTCCATCTGATCTGAGACTTTTGTGACCACATCCTTTATTGTTCAAATTAATCCTCACTTTTGTTATAGTTATAGTCTCTACTGCCAGGTTTGGTATGTTTACTGATACCAAATGTTCAGTGGGGCTTTGATTCCAACAAGGTACACAGTGGGCTGGATATATAAACTGCGCCATTCTGTGGTGCAAGCCCTAGCGCTGCTCAAAAAAGTTGCGCTGGGGTGTGGCCGGGGCAATATTCAATGGAGTTGCACTATTGAGCAACTCTTTGGAATATCACCCCCCGGCCACAGCCACTGTGCATGGCGCAGTGGAACTTGCGCCACTTCAAGTGGTCAGAGTGGAACATGCAAGATGCGGTGGCGCAAGTTCCATTGTACCATGCGCAAATTTCAGATATTCAAAAGGTGACATGCAAATGGGGCCATAATTCATGCAAGGCACGGGGGGGCCATTTGCATCGACTTATGGCTCCATTTGCATGCTATTAGCATGCAGGTGTGCCGATCCCCGATGACTTGCACCTGGCGCGCTGCCAGGCAGCAGCTGTCGGGGACCGACGCCACCTACATCCCTATCATGGGCATGAAGTAATTCCCCCCAACTGGCCCGATCGTGGGCGCTGCAGTAGTAATCCCACCCCAACTGGCCCAATCGCGGGCAACACAGTAGTAATTCCCACCCCTGACTGGCCCGATCGCGGGCAAAACAGTAGTAATTCCCACCCCCCACAAGCCCGATCGCAGGCAGAACAGAGTTCAACCCCCCCAAGAACAACATCCCTGGTGGTCCAGTGGACCACGAAGCCCAATCGCAGGCATTAGAGTCAACCCCCAGGTCCAAGTACCCTGGTGATCTAGTGGCCCCACCCCACCCACCCACAGAGCCCCACCACCCCGCCCCCGCTAGCTGGAGGGCGGCAGCACCCACCCGCCTGCCGCCCCGCCCCGCCTGCCGACTGATCTGCCAGAGGGCTGCACGCCCATTGGTTCAGAGCATGAGCCAATGGGCGGCAGCCCATACTGCACAAGGCAGTCCAGATATGTGAATATTGCCACTAGATCACCAGGGTGGTTATTAGCCAGCATGACCTGAGCCATCTGTGAAAGTACCTACCCAAACATCCCTTCTACAGATGCATTTTCCCATGTCACAGGTGGTGGAGGAAGCTGTGCCATGCTGACTGTTATAAGCCCCTCCACGTCTATTGCACTTGTTGCAAAGAAACCTGACCCAGGACAACATGAGGCCAGTTTTGGTATGGCTATGATCCTTGAGGAAAGCTGCACAGTTGAGGATGTATAGAATTGTAGTTATGCTGAGGATGCAGCAGGATAATGTCAGATTCAACTCTCTAGGCAGGAGAGTCTGATGTTTAAGTTTCCATCTTGGTTAGTGCCCCTAGTGGTGACTGCACCAGAGGGAGGGGGCACCATTTTTTTCTTACCTCAATGGTTTTGGTACTGGGAGTGTTACAGTGCCTCCCCCCGGGCTACCTAATTCATGGCGCTATTCCATTTCATATTGCTAAATGTTTGTTTATATAGCTAATGAGCGTCCCTCTCCCTTGTCCTCTGCTTCCCAAAGTTCCCACACCTGACCCTGCAGCTACTGTTTCAGCAGGCCTCAGGACCACACTTGAGGCTTTGCCTACTGGGATCCCACAGCCAATGCCCAAGGGGTGAATAAGTTCTGAGGTAAGAGCCTCTCCCCCCACCTTATGCCTGCAGACATCTCTCCTCAGTGACCAATGCCCCCCTGAGGCCACTTGGAGTGGCAGACCCATTGTTTTTGCACAACCCCAGTTTATTTTCTCCAGCAAACCCCTCAAAGGCTAAAGGAGACATTATCATTCTTGACACCCATAACCTTCATAGGCAGTTAACCCCGAAGAGAACCCCTCCGAATTCTACTCTCAGAATCAAGGAGGTACCCCCCCCCCGGAATAGTGCCTAGGAAGCTGAGGAGGGCCATCAGTTTAATGACTGTGGCCACTGGCACACCTCTGTTTCCCATCTCAATGGGTACATTGATATATGCACATAGTTTATGTGTTTGTTTTTGTTATGCTATATTTGTTCTACACACAAGGTTCTGTATGTCCGTGATACTGTTACTGGGAGTAACTTGGGTTTAGTTGAGCTACCTGCTGTCACCATTCTATGGCATCTGCCCCCATCCCCTATCAGGCTGCGCATGCTGCAGGACACTGGGAGTCAGCTTGCAGTCTCTGGAAACTCAGTTATAGTCCGCTCCAACCTGTCTCCTTGAATCCATCCACATGGGTGATATCACCGGATACTCTTGGAAAGAGCAAGCGCTGACCACCCTCACAAAGAGAAAACAGGTGTTAACTCACCTTAAGAGACTGTGGGCTGATTTGACCTTTCTACAGGAAATCAAGCTTAACCAAAAGTACCACGCTAGGCTATGGAGGGAGTGGGTGAGCCTGGTAGTTCATGTCTCCACCCCCAATAAAAAGAGAGGGGTGGTCATTCTTATTAGTAAGAAGCTCCGGTGGAGTGTATCCAAAATGGTAAGAGACCCCAATGGGAGATGGGTATTATCTCGGGTAAGCACCCCCGAAGGACCCCTGCTGCTGGGTAACATGTACGCCCCTAGTGAGGATATGCCGGCCTTTTTCCACTCAGTGACCCAGTGGATTGGGGACTTAACAAACAATGGCACTCCAGTGCTGTCAGGAGGCGAATTTAACCTCACTACAGATCCCATTTTAGGCAGATGTTCCTCCAATATAGAACCCCATGTCAGAGGAGCCAAAGCCCTGGAGCTGCTCTGGCAGGACATGGCCCTCACCGACATATGGCGCGTTTCCATCCTAGAGACCAGGACTACTATTATTTTCACTCACCAGTCCATAATTCTCACAGCCAAATTGATTTTTGGCTCACCTCCCTGGAGATCACCAAAGCGGCCCTGGAAGCTGTCATTCACTCAATAGTGAACTCAGACCAAACCCTGGTCCAGTTAACCTTTGTCTGGGTCTCCCATCCTTCTCCTCCCCCTTCTGGTTACTTGATCCCCTCCTGTTGAGAGACCCAGATGCCGCCCCATGGCTGCAGAAGGAGGCTAGTATGTTCTTTCAGAAGAATCCCATTGCGGATACATATGTGGGTAACAGCTGGGAGGCATTTAAAGTCACCTTGCGAGGAGTCATTATGGGACATGCTCACAGGAGGAAGACACTTGGGGAACAACATCTCCTGGAGCTAGAAAAACAACTGGGTGATGCAGAAGCACAGTTTAAAACCTTGCACCACCCCTCTCCTCATTCACGTGCCGGGCGAACAGTCATGGCCCTTAGGCTGGAGATTAATGAGCTGTTGGCAAGGAAGGCATAGGTCTCCGTTCTTCACCTTAAGCATAAATACTGGGAGGCCAGGGAAAAGGGGGGGGGGTCCTATCCTATCACCTTAAGAAACAGCAGGAAGACAGGCACTTAGTCAGTCTGACAGACGGGCCAGGGCACTTCCACACTAACGCTGGGAAAAAAATTGGCATTATGGCTGACTTTTATGCCACACTCTATGTCTCTTACAGAAACCCGAATTCAGGAGGGCAGCCTCCTTCCTACAAAAGCTAAACTTACCTGTGCTAACCATCCAGCAGGTTCAAGCACTTGACATCTCCCTCACAACTGAGGAAGTAGCTTTCACCCTTAAGTCTCTGAAGATAGGGAAGGTCCCTGAAGGAGATGGCTTCCCACTGGAAGTATGGCAAATCCTACAGCACATAATTTCCCCCATCCTCTGACAGGTGTATTCCGAAGCCCTAGAGGCTGGCACCCACCCTCTTCCTTTCGTGAAGCAGTTATCACTGTCTTCCCTGAAGAAGGGAAAGGAACCCCAAAAAGCCTTTAACTACTGACCCATTTCACTACTAAATGCTGACAACAAGGATCTGGCTAAACTGCTGGCCAAGAGGCTTAATCCCTTCCAGCCTAAGCTCATACACCCCTCACAAGTGGGTTTAGTGCAAGGCTGCTATAGCACTGACCATCTCAGGTCGTTGTTGAACCTGATTCACAAGGCCAAGTCCATCCACACTCCAGCAGCAGCAATTGTGATTGACTTCGAGAAGGCTTTCTGACTCCTTGGAGTGGGATTTTGTGCAGCAGGTCCAACACACAATGGGTTTTGCCAAAGGTTTTCTGTCCCAGATTGGGGCAATCTACCATTCCCACAAGGCCTGAGTACTGACCAATGACACAATATCTCTGCCTCTTACACTGGGCAGGGGAACATGTCAAGGCTGCCCCCTGGTGCCACTACTTTTTGTACTATAAGTGGAGCCCCTGGCTGCAATCCTAAGACAAGATCCTCACATTAGAAGGATGCTAATAGGCGGCTTAGAGTATATCACCCTCATGTATGTGGATGATCTCCTGCTTCCCTTGGCCGATCCTGAAATGCCCTTCCCTCCCCCGGATACCCTGTCTGACTTTGCAGGCTTTTCTGGATTATGCCTCAATCAATCCAAAATGGAGGTCCTTGCTCTGAATGATAGGTGTACTCAATGGATGGACACAGATCACAGTCTCTGGTGGGCGCCGAGTGGTGTCACATACCTAGTGATATATATACAAACCAGGACCTTGCCAAAATACAGAAGGCAAACTTAAAATCAGAACTGGTCAGCACCAGAAGACATATGAAGAGAGACTAAAGGAGCTTAATATGTATAGCCTCGAGAAAAGGAGGGAGAGAGGGGGACATGATAGAAACTTTCAAGTACCTCAAGGGAATCAACAAAGTCCAAGAGGGTAGCATCTTTCAAAAAAAGAGGTGTGCAAGAACAAGGGAGCACAATTTGAAGATAGAGGGGAGGCTCAGAGGTAATGTAAGGAAGTATTTTTTCACAGAGAGGGTTGTGGATGCATGGAACGGCCTTCCGGAGGAGGTTGTGGAGTCAAAAACAGTGGTTAAATTCAAACATGCATGGGACAGCCATAAGGCAATTCTAGGGGGTGGGGGTAGAAAGAAGTAGGCTGCTGGTTAACTAGGATCTGCAGCTTATCCATTAGGTAGGGAAATGGGCAGACTGGGTGGGCCAAGCGGTCCTTATCTGCCATCAAATTCTATGTTTCTATGTTTCTAACCCCTGTTAACAACCATCCACACAGAGCTGCATAGGTGGAGGCCACTTCAACTCACCCTAGTGGGCAAAATCTTTGTCATAAAGATGATTACATCCCCCAAGATCCTGTACATCCTGTCCCACCTACCCCTTAAACTCCCCCCTTCATGGTACAACAACATAGATAACCTTTTGGGGAGCTTTCTGTGGGAGGAGAAAAAGCCCAGGTATGGAAGGAATAAGCTGCATGCTCACTGGTCCGAAGGAGGCTGGTGCTTGCCATTGCTTGAATGATACAAATGGGCATATCAGGCCACACAAAGACTTAAATGGTTCAGGAGACCCATTTCTGAAGCTTCACAGTGGGTAGGCATGGAACGGGGATACAGTAATGTGGCTCACTTAGCTCTGCCAATCTACAACATCTTCCCTAAGGGGATACGCTCCCACCATACAATTGATCCCTCACTAGAGTACTGGGGGAACTACACAAAAAACTGAAAACAAACCCCATGTCCCTCAATCTGACCCTGCTGTGGGGGAATATGTTCATTAGGGTAGCTCATAAGCCTATTGTGTGGATCAAATGGGCGGAAGCAGGGCTGTTGTTCTTACAGGACACCTATTTATTTAGTTTTTGTTGACTTACATGGTCAACAAAAACTAACTAAATAAATAAATAAAAAATGTGCCAGTCACAAGTATAGTAGAAACATATAAAGAACTAAATGTCCAATATAACATTCCATCCTCTGAGTTCTGGGCATACCTTCAACTTTAGAAGTGCCATCAATGACTACCTCCGTAAGCATCCCAAAGGTAAGCCTACATCCCCGGGTCCTGCACTGGTTCTCCCTTAAGAGGGGCCAGACAAGCATGATTTATGCAGCAGTCCGGGCCCAAATCCCCTTGCAATCCCTAGAGGCAAAGACCAAATGGGAAATCTCCTTGGATATCCAAATCTCTGACCAGCACTGGAGAGCCTGCTGGAGGCTTACCCACAGGGCCTATCCTGATCCCTGGAGTGCACGAATCCAGAACAAGATCCTTCAGTCCTGGTACAGAACTCCTGCAGTGCTCTGCAATGCCAAGCTAACTCAGAATGCCCTCTGCTGGAGGTGCCTCTCTCATAAGGGGGGATCTGCTTCACATAGTATGGGCCTGTCCTACACTTAAGCCCCTCTGGCAGCATGTTTGATCCTTAGGCTCCAGGATATTGCAGAAGTCAATCCCTCTCTCACCAGAGGTGTCAATTTTGGGACTTGACTCTACCAACCCAAACTTTGCATTTCAGGAACAAAAATGGACGGCTGTCCTGAGCATGCCAGCCAAGAGACTTATCATTAACTTGGTTAACTTGGTATAATTAGACAAAGTAGGCTGATGACCCATTTAATTGTCTCTCACTCATAGTGGGTTTATTTATTGATGATCTTAAGTAGTAAATATTTGTCTAACCTTTTTTTAAATATATCAAACGACAAAGACTCCACTATATTCCCAGGGAGATTGTTCCAGATCATTGGAGTACTTATATCAAAAAAATGTTGATGCCTGGTGGTTCTTGCCCTGTGTATAACAATTTGTCTACCATGTGATCTTAAATTAACTTTCTTCTGAATCATTTTTAAATTACATTGTTCCATTAATGCCTTATCCCTCACAATTTGGTACTATAGGAATAAATCAACTCTAATTCTTCTGATCTCTAAGGTAAATAAATTTAGACACATAAGTCTTTCTTTATACTCCATATGATTAAGTCCCTTAATGGATTTGGTCATCCTCCTTTGAACTCTTTCAATCTGTATATCTTTTTATGATAAGGGTTCCAAATTGAGGATCCATAATCAAGGTGAGGCAAAACATATGTCCTGTATAATTTAAAGACACATTCTTTATTCCTAGAAATAAATGCCCTTTTAATGGAATAAATAATATTATTGCATTTCTCCACAGTCTTGGTTATATATGAACCTGATGACAATTATGAATTTATTCAGACTCCAAGATCTTTTTCACATGTGCTATTTTTTATAGGTTCTCCATTGAGAAAATATGGATATTTGGGATTTCTTTTACCAAAGTGTATCACTACACACTTGCTTTCATTGAATTTCATGTTATTTATTTCACCCCATTTTTCGATTTTCTTAATGCTGTCACTTAGTTCTTGATACTTAGATAATGATGAAACATCCCCAACTACTTTAGTGTCATGAGCAAATTTAGTGATGACTGATTTTAGACCATAGCCCATGTCACTGATGTATAATCTAAACAAAATCAGGCCCAGCACCCAGCCCTAGGGAACTCCACTTGAAACACTACCTTCATCCAAAAGAACAGAATTTATTCTAACTCTTTGTTTTCTATTTGGCAACCAATTCCCAATCCATCTTACTATGTATTTATTCAGACCTAAATTTAATAATTTCAAAATAAGTTTGTTGTGTGGAACCATATCAAATGCCTTTCCCAAATCCAGGAAAATCACATCCATGGGTTTCCCTTCATCTAGATTACTACTAACATGGTTATAAAATGATAATAAATTGGTATTGCATGAGAGTCCTCTTTTGAAACCATGTTGAGATGCATCTTGCAATCCCAATTCAACTATGTCGTTCTCAATTTTATTTTTAATTAACCTCTCCAGAACCGTACAGCAAATTGCAGTTAGGCTAATTGGCCTATAATTTGCCACATTGGATTTATTTCCCTTTTTATGTATTGGTACTATTGTTGCACTTCTGAAATCAAGAGGGATTGTGCAGGGTTGCAAGAGATTTATTGAATATGGTGGTCAAAGGACTTGCTACCACTTCAGAAAGATGTTTCCAAACTATTGTATCTATATTATCTGGACCCGAAAAGGAAGAAGTTCATAGTTTAGATAATTCCTTACATACCATGTCTTGGCTAATACTAAAAACTTCAGAGTTAATTATACTGGGAGTAGTCACTTTTGATTTGTTCACCTGATAGATTGCCATAAAGTAATTATTAAAACTGTTTGCCATTTCTTTATTACTATCTATTATTTCTCCATTGACTATCACTGAATTAATTTTTTTACCAGTTTGCTTGTTATTATTAATGTATGCATAAAAGGACTTATGATTTTTATTAGATGCTATTTATTCTCAAGATGTAACTTTCCTTTTTTAATAATGGATTTCAGGAGTCTCTGTAGAATCCTGTATTTACTTAAATTATTTGGGATGGAAGGGATTTATATTTTCTGAAGGCTGTGTTTTTCTTTCTTATTTGTGCCTTAATATTTTTATTAAACCATAATGGAATAATACCTTTTTTATTTTTGTCTTTACGCCTTGGGATAAAGTAATTTGTTGTTTCTTGAATTTTAGATTTTAATTTTTCCCACATTGAGTTAACATCTAATTTAGAGAACAATATTCCCCAATCTCTTTTATTAAGGACTTCAATAATTTTCATCCAGTTTGCTTTTTTATTGTCAAACGCTAAAAAAGATACTTTTGATTTTGGTTTTCTAATATTGATAGTACACTCCACAATCTTGTAATCACTACTTCCCAGATGTGGGAGAATTTCTATATTACAAATTCTTTCTTTAGAATTTGTTATCACTAAGTCCAGAATATTTCTCTCTCTCTGGTAGGAATATCCACCATTTGATGACATCCATGCGATACTAATGTATCGAGCAATGATTTCTCAAATACAGTAACTCCTTTCATTTGGTCCCAAGTAATGCCAGGTACATTAAAATCTCCCCGAATTAAGATATCACCCACACTACATACTTTATCAATTTCATCAATTAAACTATTATTATAATAACTATTAATATTTTGGGATCTGTAACAGATCCCAAGTACTATTTGGGGTGAATGAGGAAATGTTAAATTAATCCATAGAGTTTCAATTATACTTTTAGAGGTGTTAGATATTTCAGTCTCTTGACACTGAATATGATCAGAAACATAACAACAAACACCACCACCTTTCCTGTCTATACAATTTTTGAAAAACAAATGATACTCAGGAGTACTATTAGACCAGTTATTGCTCTCGTCCCACCAAGTTTCAGTTACACAAATAATGTCATTACTATGTTTTTTTATAAGTAATTTTAATTCTGCTAGTTTGACATTATTAAGACTTCTAGCATTGATATTCCATATTTTGAGATTCTTAAATTTTAAATTATTTTGGCCGTTAAATTTTAAATTATTTTGGCTGGGTTCTATTTGGACTCCCTCTTCCCCCTTGTTGATTAGTTTAAAGCACGATGAATAATATTCTAAAAAATTCTACCCAGTTTGTAAGCACCCTGCTTACTTAAGTGAAGTCCATCCCAACAATACAATGACGGATTTTCACTAAAATTTTCCCAGTAAGGAATATATTGGAACCCTTCTTTAAGTGTCCATTTGCGCAACCATTCATTTATACATTTAAGCTTTCTGGTAGTCTGATAGTTTGCTCTAGGTATTGGTAGGATTTCAGAAAACAATAACTCACATTTAAATTCAACTAGTGTTTTTCCCAAATTGATATATTCCTGTTTAATTTCTTCAATAGAAGATTTTTTTGGTCATTTGTAAAAGCGTGAATTATGACAAGTGGATTGGGGCCTGCATTGTTTAAAATATCAGAACACATTGTATTTATGTCCTTAATTCCTGCCTCACGAAATGATGAACATGCTATATTGTGTTTGTCACTTCTACACACAATTTTATCTGTGTATTTTATTATTGAATCACCAAGTACAAAAAATTGCCTATGTGAGTCATTTGTTGATCGTGTTTCCATAGTAAAAGCATCCTCTGTTCTACCTAACTGCACTTCAACAGTTTCAACAGTGGGTGTCTCATCAACTGATTCCTCAGTATTTTTTGTTTTATTTTTATAATTACCTCCATTATTACTGTCTATAGTGTCTGGAAGAACTTCAACTTCCCTTGTACAGGATAGGAGATCTGGGATGCCAGTTGTCACTGTAACTGCTTGGGATTCTATATTTACTGTAACAGAGGGGGAACTAGTAAGCTGTTCATTAAGGATGCTATGCTGCACATTCTCCATGGTATTATCCCCCATGTCCAGATCAATCAGGGCTTCATACCTGTTGCTTAGTGTGATATTACTATTTCCCAGGGACCTACGTCTGGATTTAGATTTATGACCTATAACAACATCAGTCCATTCTTCTGACTCACTACGGATACTATCTTCATCAGACTCTATTCTTTCCCTTTTGTCATATTGACTGATCTCACTCTGTAGGTCCAAATCACCTGATTCTATGATATTACCCACATTTTTTGAAGTATCTTCCTTCCCCAAAAATCTGCTTGTAGTTAAACTCAAAGTTTATTGGTGTTGTTCAATAACTGCTAGTCTTTTAAAGAAGTTTTCAATATCTTCCCTCAAAACACTGTTATTGATACATTTGTCACAGACATATAGGGGTATTTTGGGAAGAGAGTCAAATAAGGTGCACATAGAACAAGTTTTACATTTTATACCTGTTTCCCCATCAAGAGTCATTATAATATCTCTCTTTACAGGCTTTACTACAATTGTAGGAACTGGGCTAGTATACAGTACATTATCCAATACTATTAGGTCAGTCATATTTCCTATTTTCAGTCGTGATAACAATGCTGTCTATTAAAACTTTGTACTTAATTAACTTACTAGTCCTCTCCCACTCTATCACTATGTCACTCTTGACACGCATGACACGTGATGCACGTGTCTTAGCGTGCGTCTTCGCGCATGTAAGCATGCGCATGCCCTGCTCGTGCTCATCCTGCTCACAGCAGGACTTCCTGAAATAGTCCTGTGTAACCCGGAAGTGCTGAGAAAGGTTGCCGAGTCAGATGGCCAACATTTAACTTTAAAACTTAAATAAAATATGTTTCAAACCACAGGATGTGGCTTAAATAAAATCAACAGTCTCTCATGCAGTAAAAAACTGCCAGAAAACCCCCTGCAATATGAGTTGTAGTTCGTCAAGTCTAATAATTGAACTACACTCCTCTTCTTAGTGAGGCTAGGGCTCCAAAACCTCACCATAGTGAGTAAAGTAGAATTTAGATTTTAAACCCCATATAATAAAGGTATATTATTTATTTAAAGTAAATGCAGTATTTCAACAGTAAGGTTGCATACACAAGGACATTTTTACAAAATCTGCAAGTGGAGAACTCTGGAGGTCCTCTCTCCCAATGAAGTGCTAAACACCCTGACACAGACTGCCATACTGGCATGTATGATCCACTTGATGGCTAACACATTACAGAAATACTGCATTTTCTGGTCCCCCTTTATTTCCTTACTGAAACCCAGGGAGGGGATTGGTTGAGCAGGTCACGAGTAGCTCTTTCAGTTCCCCCCAAATCCCCCTACACATTTGGATTGGCAGCAATAACAGGCACCCTAGACCTGGTGCTCAAGCCCTATACAGTTCCCACAAGCTCCCACATTCTAGCACTTTCTACACTCCTGAGATTTCCATATTCTTTGTGTGTGTGTTATATTTCCTTGTTTCAATGCAGGTTTGCTCCTAAGGGGAATGATTTCTCGCTGACACTATATGCAGTATCTTGTGAATCACCTCTTAGAGATGATACTCCGGACCTTACAAGATAGGCCCTTTTTATGTTGGCTTGCCATGCTTGCACACAAGTCAACATCTTGGGAGAGTGCAGAATTGGAGGCACAGCTGATGTTGGGCGAATCCAGGGCACGCATCAGTAGGTGCATCTCTCATTCCCCAATCAGCCTGCATGCCCGTGCCACACCATGCATGCTAATGTGGTGAGCACATCTAAGGAAAGGTCCGCTGCAATCCAAGCAAAGCTCGTCAGATGCAGTGGACCCTTCCTGCATGCTGCCACATTAGCAGCATGGTGGGCGGTGGCTGACTTTGGGGGTGCCCAATCCCCCAGCCTGCTTTCTGTGGCCGCAGAAATTTGCAGAAGGGGGAGCCCACTCCCCATCGGCATACAGCAGCCACCTCCACTTCCTATATGCTGAGGGGGTGCCCAGTCCCCCTTGGTTCTTGCCTCCCCCCCACTTTCATTGTGAACCGACGGGGGAGCCCACTCCCTGTCAGCATAAATCAGCCCCCCCACATTTCTTATATGTCGAGGGGGGTGCCCAGTCCCCATCGGCATAAACTCACCCCCCCATTGTCTGCTGACGAGGGTGCCCAATCCCCCGTCAGCTCCAGGCTCCCCAAGCAGCCTTCCTGATGCCATGCTGGGAGCCCACCCCAGCGTGGCAAACATTCCATGTCATCCTCCTTAAAAAAAAGTCTCTGAAAGAAAGAAACAGTCCGTCGCGGTCTCAGTGGCCCCTCCCCACCCCACCCACTGCGCACCTTGCCTCCCCACACCCCTTCACCTCATACTTACCTCTGGACTCTGGCGCAATGATCTTCAGTGGACCAGGAGTACATCTGCGCTCATCAAAGTCGACCACGAACTGAGGAAATGCCGGTAAGCTGTATAATGGAATGAATAGGGTTTGTTCAACTTTGCTGCATATTTCAGGCATTTATTGGAATTTTGGCACCAAATTTTCAAAATGGGATTTTTGGGGCCCCTCCTCATGAATTCTATCATTGTTATGGTGTTAATTGGCATCGAAAGGTGATTTTGCAGTCACTGTGCGAAATCACCTTTCGGGGCCCAATAACAAAATGACAATGCCAGTGTTCATGAGGTGGCCTCTCAAAAAGCCTATGTTCCAAACTTGGTGGAAGAAGTCCAACAAATGCCTGTTTTATGAGCGTGCATTGCACAGTTGCTACGCAGGCTCGTAATTTCACGCATTCACAATATTTTAATCCTGGATTTTCAGCATTGTCATTTTTGTACACCTCCTTGTGAACAGTACAGCTGTCATTTTCCACATCCTGCCCAAAATGTGTTTTCACACTTCCGTCGCACAATAGCGCAGTCGTTGTGGGAAATCAGTGTTTAGGCCAGATTATGAAAATGACAGTGACACAGTTCATGAGCAGAGGTCCTAAAATGCCTATGTTGAAAATTTGGTGATGATACTCCATAAAATGACTGTGCTACGAGCGTGCATTGGCAGATTGCATGCATGCTTGCACCATCATGCATTTGTGATATTTTCACTCTGGATTTTCACCATTGCCATTTTTCCACACCCCTTGATGAACAGTACAGCTCTCATTTCACATATCCTGCCAAAAATGTGTTTTCGCACTTCTGGCACAGAATAGCATGGTCACTGTGCGAAATCACTTCTTGGGACACTTTGAGGAAATAACATTGACTCTGTACATAAGCAGAGATGCTAAAATGCCTATGTTGAAAATTTGGTGCCAAATGCCCATAAAATGGCAGTGTTCCAAGCGTGCATTGCATATTTCCCACGCACCCCTGTAACTTCGTAAATTTGCTATATTTGCATGCCACATTTTCAACACTGGCATTTTTTTACACCTCCTTATGAACTGTACAGCTGTCATTTTTCACATCCTGCCCAAACTGTGTTTTCACACATCTGGCGCACAATGGCTCAGTCACTGTGGGAAATCAACATTTGGGACAGATTAACAAAATTGCAGAGCCACTGTTTATGAGCAGAGGTCTCAAAATACCTATGCTGAAAATTTGGTTAAAAAATCCCCAAAATAATTGCATTACAAACATGCGTCGCCCAGTTTCTATGCGTGCTCATGACTTCACCGATTTTTCATATTTTCACTCCAGACTTTTAATATTGCCATTTTTTTGTACCTCCTCATGAAAAGTACAGCTGTCATTTTTCACATCCTGTGCAAAATGTGTTTTCACACCTGTGGCGCCAAATGGCACAGTCGCTGTGCAAAAATCACCTTTTGGCTAACGAACTGATAGTGCCCCTGTTCATGAGGTAGGGTCACAAAAAGTCCATGTTGAAATATTGGAATGAAAATGCCTCGGGCATTAAGGTTTCTAACTGTAATGCCCTGCCTTGTAGAGACTGACAGGTGTCAGGGGTGTGACTTGGGATTGTCCGATGTAATGTTCACGTCATTCCACCCCAACCCCCATCCTTCAGCCAGTGACAATCATCAAGATGTGCCTTGAACGCTTTGGCTCCTAAGTTCACCCCACTGTCCTATACTGCACCCATCTCAGTGTATTTTCTTATGGAATGGGGTGAACGTAAAGCCTGAATACCTCAATGCACACCACAACACTTGTCGGTGTCTGCAGGATAAGGAGAGGTGAAATGGCATGAGCAATATGGCTAGCACCCAAAGGCACACCACAATGTCTGTAAGTCTCTGCAGCATGGGGGTGGGTTGGCATCAGTTCAATACTTCATTGCCATTCCTATTATGCATTTCTCTAACTCCTGCACTACCAATGCCAATGCCAGCAAGCTAACATTCGGCATTGACAAATGCTTGTTTAATATGTTTTTGGATTTAATGTGTGAGGCTCTTGATATCTACAGCCCTCATGTAACAAGGCATATGTTTGTAATGCCTGAGGCAGTAGGAGTAGTTCATTGTGCATTCTGTTTCCCTGCATTGTATGATCCTGGATATCGATGTTATTTTATGTGAAAACAATAAAAATCTTTAACAACAAAAATAAATTCTATATGGTACCTGAAATGATGTTCTAATATTTATTTATTTATTGATTGATTTATTTGACATTCTGATGACTGGGTGGGTCACCTGAGACAGTCAAGTCCCTTTTTCAGGGGCGACTCTGGGAACCAAATGTTCCAAGCATAAGAAAACAGTACAGATACAGATAATTATGTACAAATATCAATGGACAGTTACATACAGTCATGGACTAGACTAGCCATCCCATTCATTGGAAGACAGTACTAATTACAGATGTCAATTGCAACATAGGAGAACAAACAGTAAGGTTGATACTAGCATACACTATAATCACAGTAGAGTCAATTAGTACTTATGTGAGTAGAGTACATATATATATATATATATATATATATATATATATATATATATATATATATATATATATATATATATATGTTATAGTGGCACAGATAGTGCCACTATAGTTATGGTTGAGTTCCCCATTTAAGATTAAATCTCAAATTGTGCACCTTAATAACTTTGCTACTGTATGACAGATTTGCCTGAAATTTGGAACGCATGGTCTGGTACCATAGTTCTCTTGCTCTGTCGAGTTGTGTAATCTTCAGATATAAGGTTGCAGAGCTACAGTGCACCAAAAAACACATAAATTATGGATTTCTGCATGTTTCTTTGCTTGTGCCTACAGCCCGCATGGTTTGTGCGATTGGTCCAAAAACATCAGGGAATATGCAGTCGGGGTCCCTGATGTGCCTTTCTAAGATTTCATGAAAAAATATTAAATTATTCAAAAGTTATTAAAAAAAACTGAATCCCATCATAGTCTATGGGAAAAGTTAACAAAATTTGCGAAACTGTCGCATATACAATTTTTACTTTCACAAATGAGCTTGTTACTTTTGTGATTTAACCATTTTTTTCAGTTGGTGGTCAGAAAAATACATAGCATTTAAATTTGGGACGCTGTAGGGACACAGTTCTTTTTGTGTTCACCTAGTCGAGCCCTGAGGATGCTAGCCATGTCTTTTTTGGGGGGTAAAATACCATAGAAATATGTCTTTAAAATGTTTGTGTAAAGTAGTGTCACAAAATACTTTCACAAATGTGAAAATTTCCTGATTTTTCCCACGAAAGTGTCATGATTTACGAAAGTACTTTGAGACACTATGGCCAAAACAACAATAAATCTTTGCCACCCTGCTGCAAAATAACGGTTTGGTCTTTTGGGCTGACATTTGCAGAGAAGAAAGCCAAGATCTCACAGATGTGCCTTTTTGTGGTTTGGTGACAAAATATTACTGGTCTTCAAATTTACAGTAGTCCAAAATTGATGATTTTTCCCACAGGATAACATTACGGCGCCTGCTTGTGCCTCTCAGGGCCCATATCTCGAAAATGGTTCGAGATACGGACATTTTGTCACAAAAATGCTTAGTGCCCTACTGGGGGGCTAAGTGCAAAACTAGCCCGGAAAGTCATAAATAATATCAGATTGAAATTTTTTTCCGACGTCACATAGTTCCTGATATATTAGCGATTTAGTATTCCAAGTGCTCTTTTTCTGATTCGAGGGCCATTATTATGGCCACATTCTTTGTATTCACTGTGCTTCTGAATGCCCATTTTTGAAACAAAAAGTATTTGTGTTTGCATTACTGTTACTGTTAACGTTTGTGTTTACTTTCCCTCTCATGTTTCTGTTTGCATTAGTATTTCCATTTGTGTCACCATGTGCATTACTGTTTGCATTTGCGTTTACGTTATCATTTGCATTACTGTTTCCTTTTGCGTCACCTTTTGTGTTATCATTTGCATTTTTGTTACTGTTACGGTTTGCATTTCCATTACTGTTTATGTTAGCATTTCTGTTTGCGTCACCATGTGCGTTACCATTTGCATTTGCACTTGCATTTGCTCTTCCATTTGCAATACTGTTTCCTTTGGCATCATTGTTGCCATTACCATTTGCATTTGTGTTTTCATTTGTGTAACTGTTACCATTTGCATTTTCATTACCATTTGTGTTTGCATTTCCGTTACCATTAGCGTTTGCACTTGTATTTCCATTGTTGCTCGCATTACTGTTTCCTTCTGCATTGCTGTTACTGTTACTGTTTCCATTTGCATTTGCATTTGTGTTTCCGTTTGCATAACCGTTTGCGTTTCTGTTACCATTTACGTTACCATTTCTGTTTGAGTTTACATTTGCACTTGCTTTTTCATTACCTCGTGTTATTGTTTCCATTTGCATCACCATGTGCATTACCGTTTGTGCTTGTGTTTGTGTTACCATTAGCTTTACTGTTTCCTTAATCATCACTGTTGGCATTACTGTTTGCATTTGCGTTACCATTACATTTGCATTTATGGTACCGTTTTCATTAGCGTTTCTGTTTGCATCACTTTGTGCATTACCGTTTGTGTTTGTGTTTGCACTTGCATTTGCATTTCCGATTTGTGTAACCATTACCATTTGAGTTTTCATTGCCATTTACATTACCATCTGTGTTTGCATTTACATTTGTGCTTGTGTTTCCGTTACCATTTGCATTACCATTTCTGTTTGCTTTTGCCCTTACATTTTTGTTACTTTTTATGTTAGTGTTTCCTTTTGCATCACAATTGGTGTTACTGTTTCTGCTTGTGTTTGCATTACCATTTGCATTACCATTTGCGTGTGTGTTTCTGTTACCATTACTGTTCTCATTACTGTTACCTTTACCAATAGTGATGGCATTGCTGTTAGCGTTAACGTTCCCATTAGGATTACCATTACCATTGCTGTTACCATTACTGTTAGTGTTACCATTACTGTTAGGGTTGTTACACACAAATGGGAAGCATGGTGGGAGCATGGGGCCGAAGGGCCCCACGATCCCACCACCACATACCATTCACTATTTATAGTACACATTTTCAAAAAGAAAGGCAATTAATGGCAAAATACTCAGTTTAATGCATCAGTTAGGATAGTTCCACAGTAACAAGAGTTAGGATATTTGGTGTTAGGGTTACTATCCCTTGCACCCTACGCCCACCCCATCCCTACCAACAGGTATTGAAGTGTGTGTTGGGGCCGTCGGGCCTAACTCTCACCCCATTCTCTTATACTGAACCACCTCAGCTTATTTACACGTGGAAAGGGGTGAGAGTTAGGGCCAACAATCCCAACGCACACCCCGATGCCTGCTGGTGGGGGTGGGGTGGGAGTGAGGTGCAAGGGGTAGTAACCCTTACACCGAATTTCCTCACTTTTGTCACTGTGAAACAACCCTAACTGATGCATTAAAACAGAGTTTTTTGCCATGAGAAACTATATGTGTATATATATATATATATGTATATATATATATATATATATATATGTATATATATATATATATATATATATATATATATATATATGTGTGTGTGCGTGTGTGTGTGTGTGCTTTTCACAGATAATATTTCTGTGGTTTGTTCTGATGCCCTTAGTTACTCAGCATTTTACATTTTTAGCTGGCTGTGTTAATTCTGTTTTCATATGTAATATAGGTCTCAGTTTGGTTCTAAGACATTCACTTTTGTCTCACTGTAATGTGTATCCCTTTCAATGCAAGAAGTTACAGTTCTTAAGGGTTTGTACGTGCTTAGCATTTATTTCTAGGATGTATCAAAACCTCCATGCTCCAGGCCTCGCAGATGGGGAAAAATACCACCATGTTTGAACTGAATCCATGGAGACCATACTGCATGTACACTCCCCTTCCTATATGTAAAAATGGCTGCTAACCTGAAGCCTTTCTAGTTTATTACTTGGAGCATTAAAGGCTTCAACTATCCCATTAAAAGGAAACAAGTTTTATCCCATCAGAAAAAAGAAAAATGTGATGTGGCCTGTATACAGTAGACCTACTTCCTCCCTGATGAGACTCAAAAGCTGGCAAGGGATTGGGTGGGACAAGTTGTGGGAGATTCCTATTCTTTTAAGGCCTGGGGAGTAGTTATCCTATTCAATAAGAACCTTGAAGCCTAAATATTAGCTACAGAGAGATATAAGGAAGGAAGATGGGTCTTATTATGGGCCTTAATTAATGGCAAAATGGTGCTATTTGCTAGTATGTATGGACCCAATGTTGATAGTACAGATTTTTAACTGTAGGTGGCACAGCAAACCTTGGCACTTTTGCACCTACAGGACCTCCTAATTGTGGTTGGTGACTTCAGTAAAGTCATGGGCCATATTTTAGATCACCTCAGAAGTTCCACCATAGCAGTAACTAAGGCCAGAATGGGACTAAAGAACCCTGCAGTAGAATTTGATCTGCAAAACCCTTGGAGAGAGCTTTTCCCTACAGGGAGGGACTTTACCTTCCATTCAACACCTCACCAGAGTGCAAGTAGAATTTGCTTTGTTCTGGTACCACAGAGAGACTTACAGAATGTTTATAATGCCACAATAGGCCCATTATAATTTCTGACCATAGGTGTGTCCATTTGACTCTGGCCATTGTGCCTAATAATACATCAGCCCCTAGGTGGCATATGGATCCATGGCTATTGTCACTACCAGACTTTAAGCCCTGGTTAGCCAGTGAGATTAAGACGTATCTCTAATTAAATGACACCACTGTTTGTCTTTAAAGCAATAGTTTGGAATGCACTTAAAACTTACTTACTGAGGCTGGCCTGGTGGCATTGAGGGTTGAGGCACTGGGCACCACACCTCACGCCATGCCAACGACCCGGGTTCAGGTGTAGACTCTGGTCACTTGTGGGTTGGCTGGGGGGGAGATAGGCTTGAACATCCCATGACAGCTCGCCTTCTCCAGGGAGCGAAGAGGCCCAAGCCCGCACACTTGCCTGACTCTTAGCGGAGGCTTGAAATACTGCAAGACCCAATTGCAGGGGATGGGCATCCATTGTACAGTGTGGACATTGATGCCTTGTGCCATGATGTCAGGAGGTTACATGCTGTAGGGAAGGGGAGGGGAGAAAAGAGAGAAACTGCCTGCCGACTCTGGGAAGATGGGCATCCAGGAACATGCCTTCAGTGTGCCCCCATTCACTCTACCACAGCTGGACTGACACAATGAAGGATTATAGGGTGTCTGGTCCCCCACGGCATCCCCGCTTGGGGGGTAAGCCGCAGCTCCCTGGGGCCTGGAGGTGAGTACGAGTGGAGAGGAAGGCAGGAGAATGACTCCTTGTGGGGCCCTGAAGGGTCGGAGTCAGCAGGATATAGGGCTGTTAAAAAAGTATATATAAAAATAACTTACTTATTGGGCAGGACAATATGGTTTGTGTCACACAGAAAAAAAACAAAGACTAGTGCAGTTACAAAAACTTGAAAAGGAATTAAAATACAAAGAGGAGCACAATAGTAGACTAGATGAATATGCACCGCTTCACTGGGAAATTCTTTAATTAAAATATCAAATCAAAGGCCGGCTTGGTGGTGCTGAGGGTTGAGGCACTGGACACCACACCTCGTGCCATGCCACTGACCTGGGTTCATTCACAAGCTCGGGTGCTGAGGGTCAGCAGGGGGGGATGGTTAGGAGTTGATTGTACTGCTGGATGGCAGCTCTCCTCCTCAGGGAGGGCTTGAGGCTTTCCTCAGTGTTTGGGCACTTCCTGGTGGAAGCTGGGGGGGTGGTGCCTCATTCGAGGAGCCTTGGTGTTAGGCCAGGGGATGGCATAAGGGGCTGTCACTGGAGCTGTGATACATATGTGTGCCTCAATGCGCATGCAGTACCAAGTTCTGTGGCCTCGGGGTAACAAGGAGTAAATGAGGAAATACAGGGGCAGTAGCAGGATGAAGCCTCTGGGCCACCTCTGGGGGATTCACTGGGGCATGCAAGGCATCTACAAGACCACAAAAGACCCCTGGAGTTAGGTAAGGTAGGCCAACATGGGCAGCAGTTTACTGTGGAGGATAAAAAGCAATATGGAAAAAAATATATATCAGATCAGCAGCTTTATGTCTGCATCTGCAGGCGATGTGATAAAACAGACTTCACATCGATATTAGTAGTAGGGTAAAATGTTGCTAGACTGCTGGCATACCACATTAAGATGCAGCAAACTGCCAAGCATATTGGGTCAATCTGTCTGCCCCCTGGAGTATTTACTACAGGCCCAGTCCAGATCAGCCAAATGTTCCAAAGCTTCTATGAGGGCCCAAACTCCTCTAAGGTGGACCCCACAACCCTTGATCTGAGTACTCTGAGTACTTTTGTACAAGGTACTCCCCAATCCACTCTATCCTCTGAACAAAGAATGCAGCTAGAAGATCCGATTACACTTTCTGAAATTGAGGCAGCATTGAAGGCTTCCCCAAAGGGTAAGTCCCCAGGCACGGATGGGTTCCCAGTAGACTTTTATCAGTCCTTTTCCCCTGCACTTGGAAAAATGAATGTAGAGATTTTGCAAAAGGCTTCCCAGAAAGGACGACTGCCTCAGTAGATCACAGAGTCTCTGGTTAATCTAATTCCCAAACCAGGTAAGGATCCTCAACAAGTCTCTAGTTATCTCCCCATATCCCTCCTGAAAGCTGATTACAAAATCTTAGCCAAGGTCCTGGCAATGCAGTTGCAAAATATCATTCCTCATGTTATTGAAAACTTTAAAACTGGTTTTGTAAAGAGCAGACTAGCCATGGATAATCTGAGGGTGGTGATGAATATTATTTGTGTGGCTCCCTATTAAACCACCCCTTCCATACTGGTAAGTGTGGACACAGAAAATGCTTTGATTCTTGGGAGTGGCCTTACCTGTATCAGGCAATGGAGGCTTTTGGAGTGGGATCTTTTTACAGTTTGTGAAACTACTGTATATGAATCCCTCTGCATCCATAATAACAGGAGTCAGTGTTCCCACTGATCAAACTCTACAGGGGCACTAAGCAAGATTGTCCTTTTTCTCCTGTTTTATTTCTGATGGTCCTAGAATCGCTGTTGTGCATGATCAGGGATTCCCCAAATATTACCAGAATTCAATGCTGCTTGTCCCATCTTGTCAATGTAGCCTACACTAATGACTTGACAGTAGCCCCGCACAACCCAAAGGATATATTGCCTGCTCTACACTCCACTCTTAAAAATTTTTCAGCCATTTCTAGTAAAAGAGTTAACTGAAACAAGATGGAGGCACTGCCTCTGAATAATCAAGTACACCAGAACTCTATTGAGCATCTTGGGCTGAAATGGAATCCCACACTTTTGACTTACCTGGGGGTGATTCTGTTGGCTGATCCCATGAAAGTAGTAGAATTAAACTTATGGCCCTTATATGCTCACTGACTGGGGACTTCAGTAGAAGGAAGAAACTTAAATTATAATTTGGGGTTAAAATTGCAGCCTACAAAATGATGGCCTTCCCCAAAATCTTATTTCTTCTTAATAGTCTCCCAATTAACTTCCCAAAAAGAGCAGTTTCAAAAATGTGAAATTCTCTTCGGGGCTTTTCTCTGGGATGGTGCTAGGCCAAGATTCAGTATTCACAAACTGAGATCTCTGGGTAAAAAGGGAGGGTGGGCTGTACCTTGACTATGGGCATACCACTAAGCAGCAGGAATAAGACAAAATATGCACTGTCTAACCCATCCCACAAGCCAAGCATCAGTCTAGCTATTACTAGAAGCAGGCACAGAGGGTGGCCTCCTGTGGGTGACTAAGAAGTCGACTTCTTGGCCTACCTTCCCTGAATCTCTGATATGTAAATTTGCCATCTCAACATGGAATACACTGCTAAGACAGTTTGGTAGAGATATGAGTTCTTTAGGTAGGTGGCAGCCTTTGTGGCACAACCACTGGTTAAAAGTTGGGGGGAGTCCTAGGTTACACAAGGGAAGGATTTGGCCAACATATGGGATTGGTGGTAGGGGAGGGGAGGATGGTACAGGGGACAGCAGGATGTCAGCGGGAACAAGGCTGGGGAGAATTGTGGGCTTTAATAGATGTGGGGCAGCTGTTTGGATGAACATACTATGGAATTTGGGAGTGTGTGTCCAATTTGCCACAGGCTGAGTAGGTTGTAGGCAGAAGTGCAGTGGCTTGCTGTGGAGGTGGAGAAAGCAGGGGGAGAAAACAAGAGCAGGATGGCCATCTCCAAGGAGTAGTAAGGTTCTTGACCATGGAATAACACAAACTCTGAACCGGGTTGGGGAGGAAATTGGGGTATGGGGCCAAGGAATACAGGGAGTACAGGGAGGCTGGCAGCAAGGGGGGATATTGGGACTGCAAAGAGGAACATATGCACAGAGATACAGTGGTGATAGGACATAGGTTCAAAGTGCTGGCTACAATGGTGGGTGAGGAGGTAGAGGATCTTCGAGAGAAAGGCAGGAGTAGGAGGAGGAGGGGGTAGTGAATGCTCTGAGGACTATACTTGGCCAGAGGAAGGGGGCAAGGTTAGTGGGAAGAGGGTCCAGCTGAAAGGGTGGATGTTGGAATTACAGCAGAGGAGGGAGAGGAGAGGAGGGGGCCCTGTGCGAAGGGGAGGGATGGTATTGATGATGGAAGAGCTCTAGGAGAGGAGGGGGACAAGTCAGGCACAGAGAGCATTAGGGGAGGGGGCAAGATGGGGTGGAGGCTGGGAGTAGTGCAGAGGGTATAGTTAGAGGCACACATGTGTAGGGCAGGCTGGACTCTCAGAGCAGGTACAAGGAAAGATGGACTGGGAAGGGGAGGGAAGAGAAAGATGGTAGCGTACTAGTGCTGGGGGATTCCATACTAAAATGGGTCAGTTTGGGGGAGTAAAGGGGAAAGACAAAGTCTCTTATGGGTAGAGTCAGTACTTGGGCTGATGACGGGTAAGGCAGGACAAGCTGTTCTCAAATGTGCAAAGAGGGGAAGGCACAAACCACATGTCATGGTGCACGACTTGGTAGGTGAAATGGTAGAGGTGGTAAGGGAGAGGTCTGAGGAACTGGGAAAGTTGTGTGAGGAGGTAGGGGCATCAGTGGCCTTCTCTGATGTACTCCCAGTGCCCAGAGTAAGTACGGTGAGGAAGGGAAGGATAGATGAGTTCAACACCTGGCTGGGAGGATGGAGTCAATCCAAGGGGTATGGGTTAGTGGGAGGCTGGGGCAGGGTCTGGGACAATAGAAATCTGTACGCAGGGGACAGATTGCAGAAGAGGGCAGGAGATGTTAAAACAGAGGATAGAAAAGTACTTAGCAACAAAGGTAAATTTAAACTAGTCGGGGGGGGTGTGAGTTGGAAGCTGGAATGAGGGATCTCTGGAGAGGGGAGATAAATGAGCTTACCCCTGTACAAACAGGGTTGGAATCAGGGATGGGTCAAAGGGTGGGGTTAAGAAGGGTGGAAATTAGGGTAAGGAGTGTAAGGGAACATCTTGGAGGGTTGTCTCCTTGAATGCAAGAAGTCTAGGGAACAAAACAGCCGAACTACAGGCTTAATTGGCGGGGGGGGGGGGTGGTGACCATAGCAGCCATCACAGAAACATGAGCCAACCAATACCAAGACTGGGACTGGATGATCCCAGGGTATAGGATGAACATGAGGGAAAGGAGCAAAGGGAAAGGGGAAGGGGTAGTGATGTTTGTGAAGGAAGGGATAAAGTGTGCAGGAAGTGGGGGAGGAGAGTAGGACAGAGGCCTCGTGGATGCAATTTCAGGACACAAAGAATAGGATTCTCAGGATGGGGGGTGGTATATAGGCCTTCGGCTCAAGGGGAAGACCTGAAGAGGGAGCTGGCATAGCAAATTAGGAAGGTATGCAGGAAAGGTAACATAGTGTTCGTGAGGGACTTCAATCTACTGGGACTGGATTGGGGTACCCCAGCCACCTCAACTGCTAGGAAGCAGATACTCCTGGATGCCTTTCAGGACTGCTTCCTGGCACAAATGGTCACTGAGCAGACTAGATTGGAAAATACACTGGATCTACTACTGTTCAATGTGGAGGCTGTAAGGGAAGTGGGGGTGGAGGACCTGCTGGTTGGGAGTGACCACCACTCAGTGTGGTTCACACTAAACATGAGCAGGGAAGTGGTGGGTACAGGGACCAGGGTGGTTGACTTCAGACAGGCTGATACTGGTAGGATGGGTGAAATCATAGGGGGCATCTGAAAGGAATTCAGTCATAGAAACATAGAAACATAGACTTTGATGGCAGATAAGGACCACTTGGCCCACCCAGTCTGCCCATTTCCCTACCTATTGGATAAGCTGCAGATTCTAGTTAACCAACAGTCTACTTCCTGCAACCCCCCACTATAATTGCCTTATGTCTGTCCCATGCATGTTTGAATTCCCCACTGTTTTAGACCCCACAACCTCTCCAGAAAGGCGGTTCCATGCGCCCACCACTCTCTCCAGAAAAGAATTTCCTCACATTACCCTTGAGCTGCCCCCAACTTGAAATTGTGCCTCATTGTTATGCACATCTCTCTTTTCTGAAAGATGCTACCTTCTGGACTTTGTTGATTCCCTTGAGGTACTTAAAGTTTCTATCATGTCCCCCCATCCCTCCTTTCATCAAGGGTATACATATTAAGCTCTCTCAGTCTCTCTTCATATGGTTTCTGATGTAGACCCTGCACCATTTTAGTTGCCCTCCTCTGACTGCCTCCACCGGTCTATGTCCTTGCGTAGATGAGGTCTCCAAAACTGCACGCAGTACTCAGGTGGGTCTCACCAACTGTCTGTATAGAGGATAACCACTTCCTTTTTCTACTTGTGTTGCCCCTCCCTATGCATCCCAGTATCCCCCTGGCTCTCCTTATTGACTTCTCACATTGCTTACCCACCTTTAGGTCATCTGATATGACTACACCCAGATCCCTTTCCATTATTGTTGTTGTTAGTACCTCCCCTGCTATTGTGTACTCTTCTCCTGGATTTTTATTTCCCAGGTGCATTACTTTGCACTTCTTTGCACACTGGAATGCAAACCAGAAATGGGAAAAAAAAATCAAGTTGGGGCTTGTGGAGGATACTGAGACATGTACTAATCACAGAACAAAAAGGGAAGGGTTAGGAAACTGAGCTGGATGAGTAGGGAGGTCTTAGAAACTGTGAGGGTTAAAAAAGTAGCTTTCAGGAAATACAGGAAATACAGGATGGAGGAGGATAGAGAGGAGTATGTGAAGAATTCCAAAGAAGTTACATGAGGAGTAAGGGAACTAAGACTTCCAGGGAGTTGAGTCTGGTGCAGGGCATCAAGGATGGGGACAATGACTTCTTTAGCTACATGTGGGAGAAAAGGATCTGCAATTACCATATAGTGAGTATCAGTAAGGATGGGGGGGTGGGCAGAGAAAGGGGTGGAACAGGCAGAAGCACTAAATGAGTACTATTGTTCTGTTTCATGAGGGAGAAAGGTGGGCAACTACCGCAGGGGTGGGAGGGTGGCATGGTGAGGGATAATGGACAGGGTAATCACTTAGGCAGAGTACTGGAAGGTCTAAGGGCTTTGAGGGTGGATATGGCACCAGGACTGGACAGCATACATCCCAGGGTGCTGAAGGAAATGGTGGAGGTCCTGGCTGGACCACTGGTGGATCTATTCAATACTTCCTGGACACGGGGTGTGTACCACATTACTGGAGGATGGCCCACATGGTGCCCCTCCATAAAAGTGGCCCAAAGGATGAACTGGGCAATTACAGACCGATAAGCCTAACATCCATTGTGGGGAAACTTATGGAGACAATATTTAAGGAGAAGCTGGTGTCCTTTCTGGAAGACAATGGGCTCCAGGACATTCATCAGCATGTCTTTGTCTCCGAAAGATCCTGTTAGATTAACCTAGTTGAGTATTATGACTGGGTTACGAGGGAGTTGGACAAGGGCCATGCTGTGGATGTCATATATTTGGACTTCAATAAGGCCTTGGATTTGGTGCTACATGGGAGGTTGGGAGCAAAGTTGAGATACGTGGGGGTGAGGACTAAGATGGTTAAATGGGCTGAGATTTGGCTGCAGGGGAGACAGCAGAGGATAGTGGTGGTGGTGGAACTCTTATCTCCAAGGGCTGTGACAAGCTGGGTGCCACAGAGATCGGTACTGGGGTCAATGCTGTTTGGAATATTCATAGCAGACATCTCGCATGGCTTCTGGAATAAGATCAGTCTGTTCACTGTTAACACCAGGCTGGGGGCGGTGGTGGACAATATAGCAGGCTAGCAGGATTACCTGACCAAGCTAGTGGAGCGGTCAGAAGCATGGCAGTTGGGGTTCAATGTGAAAAAGTGCAAAGCACTGCACTTTGGAACAAAGAATCCAGGGAGGGGTTACCAGCTGGGAGGGGTGCAGCTAGGTACCACCGAGGGTGAAAAGGATCTAGTGGTGTTTGTAACAGGGGAAAATGAACACTACTGTGCAGTGCAGGAGGGAGGCAGCAAAGGCAAACAGGATGCTAGGTAGTATCATGAGAGGGATCTCCTCCAGGAGCAGGGAGGTAATCCTAGTTCTCTACAGGTCACTGGTTAGGCTGTACCTGGACTACTGTGTGCAGTACTGGTGCCCATATCTGAAGAAGGATGTGAGATTACTGGAAGGGGTACAATGCAGGGCAACAAAGATGATCCAGGGATTGGAGGACAGGCCATAAGAGGAGAGGCTGAAAGAGCTGAATGTACTCTCTGGAATTGAGAAGGGATCAGTGGGATATGATTAAGACCAAGGCCCCTACTTTTCTGTGGCACAGTGGGATCAAGTTCTGCGGCAAGACTACCATTTGCCGCAGAGCGTCTGTGGCAGTGGTTTGTAATTTCTGTGGAAGTTCTGCGGCACTAACAAACTACCACGTCACAGTGTCAGCTTGTCATCCTGACTTCACTTTCATGGCAGTGGTTATAGCAATCAGGATAGGGGCAAGCACAGTAACACCAGTTCAAAAAATAACAGACTTATAGAAATAATTTTATGCCTAAAAAGGCAAAACAAATGTTTCTCCCTTAAGGTCCTAGCCTTTTGCATAAATTACATATGCGGAGGGGACCTTATGTGATAAATAAGGTATTTCTATACACATGCTATCTATCCCACTAATGAGGTCTCCACTATCACTTATATATTTGTATGTGCTTTCTACACCACTCATAAGGTTCCCACTGTGTATCACTTATATATTTATGTGCAATCTGTAACATACATACAAATATGTGTGTGTGTGTGTGTGTGTGTGTGTGTGTGTATATATATATATATATATATATATATATATAGTGAGAGACGGATACCGTGTGTGTGTATATAGATATACAGTGTACATATATATATATATATATTTTTTTTAATCTCCATGAAATTGCATCCTCATTCATACAGGTCCCATTGGAAATGGAATAAATGGAATAGAGGAGTTATTGCAAAACTAATTTTTCATGTCAACCTGCTTCCCCTGACATACTACGTAACACCATCAGGCCATGACATGCATCTGAACAGATTGTGAGATAGAGCTCTCCAGCCCATCACAATGTGTCCACCATGTGACAGAACACTGCACCGTACCTTCCCAGGCTCTGAGCAGTGATGTGTTCCACCAATCCTTGTGCTGCCCAGCCAGCTCCCAGAGCTAATCTCTGAACCTGAGTTGCCGGCACAGAAACACAGCATGCTACCCTGTGGCCCAACAGCTGTCCCTGCACACAACATTGCTCCATAACTTTTAGGTGATTCTATCAACCAATGACAATATGTAATCAATAACCCTGGCAAAAATGCGTACAGTGCAATTATTTATTTAACAGGTCTATTCTTTCAACAGGTCTACACATTATTATATTCCACTTTTCTGGGCATAATTACTTTATTTTTCTTAAAAATGGCAGTTAAATTCATTTTACCAGTTATTCATTTCAGATGGCATCTCTATACCTTAAAGGCACAAATAAGTTTGTACAAAGTCAGGTATGGACTTAACAGGTCTGTGCTATTGTCAAGGTTTTGTTTAAGTTGTCCCTAGTGCAATAATGTAAGACTGAAAATTGTATTAGGCTGTAGAGCAGGTTGAGCAAATATCATCATGCTTGATGCACTGTGCCACTGTCTCTGGCAGTGGGAGCTGTGGTAGATAAGTGACTGTTCATTTCTGTTGCACAATGCAGCCATTTCATTAGCTAATGTATGATGTTATAGCAATGTTAACATCACATTCTGAGCATATGGTGGGTTTTGGATATAAAAAGAGGGGAAGGGAACCAGATTCTATGGATAAAGAGAAATATTAATAAAAAATCACCAAGAAGAGTGAATTCTGCGGCACCGCAGAAGTTCTGCAGTAGATTGCAAGTTCTGCACAAAATTCTGCCGCCGCAGAATTCTAGGGGCCTTGATTAAGACCTCTAAGTACTTAAAGGGGATAAACAAGACAGGTATTGAAGGGATATTCGAGCTAAGGAGGGGGAGGGACACAAGAGGGCATGGCCTTAAATTGGAGGGAGGAAGATTTCGGAGGGAAATGAGGAGACACTTTTTCATGGAGAGGGTTGTGGCAGAATAAAATGTTCTGCTGGAGGAGGTGGTATCCTGCAAGACAGTGGGTAGTTTCAAAAGGGGATGAGATATAGTGGGAGGGTAATTGGGAAAGGGGGGGGTGGGGCAGCTGCAAGGTAAGGGGCTAGCTGCACACTCGATCAGACCTAATAGACCAAGTGGCCTATTTCTACTGGTAAATTTGTATGTTCGTTTTTGTTGGCCCAAGTTTTATTTTACAGTTCAACCTCATTTATCCGACCCACTTGGGGGACATCTGATATGGTTGGATAATCGGGGTTTGAATAAACAGGATTCCACTGTTATTTCAGTCCTCATTCTCCCATTAACACACAGTAATACTGTAATATGTAATATGTAACCAATTCAATTTTATTCCAAGTGAAAAAATGTGCAAAATACAAATCTTTGTTTTATTTAAGTGCTAGGTCCTTAGTTTGAAAAAGAACAGTAGTGGAGTTTAGCTTTTACAATAGTCAGCAATTGACTTTTGCTTAAGCGCATCATGTCACTTTCTAGCCGCACGCTGCTTAATGCTTCGTAGCAACGTGATCTGTATCGGGTCACAGTCTGGTTGTGATTCCTGATAAAGGATCACCTTCTCAAGGTATTGTACTGCCTCTGTGTGACTTGGCACAATAGGAGTGGACTCTTCTGTCTCCGACTCATTTTCATCTGGGTCCTCTTCTTGCTCCAGTTCAGATTTTGTCACCATCTCAATGATGCCACCATCAGAAAGAATCTCCAGACCTTGTTCATGGGCATCACTCAGCAACCACTCCTGCACTTCTTCGGCAGATGGAGGATCAGGGAGGTCTGCTGCAAGGATCTCTAATTCTTCCACAGTGACAACAGTATTAGGTGGGAAGTCATTTTGCTCAGGGTCAGCTTCCTCAGTGTCAGGGTCAGGGTCATTTTCCATGTGCTCCAGACTAGTTTTCATTCCTGATTTTTGCCAAGCTTTTTGTATGGATTCAGGGCAAAAGCTATCCATTGCCTCAGCAGCCATGTAGACAACATCCTTGAGGTTGATGGCTTTGATGATGTGGGCCAAAGGAGTATCATGGTTATCGCTAGCAAGCACTGTCTGGAGCGTTTTTTACGCTAGACCCTCTTAAAAATTTCCAGTACACCCTGATCACATGGTTGTAACTTAGATGTTGTGTTGGGGGGTAAAGAAATGCAGCTAATTGTACCATCTCATCTCCACAAGAAGCAAGGCTTTCTGTGGCAACCGTTTTCCTTGTAGGTAGTGGTTTACCTGAGGGATGAACTGATTTGCAAACCAGAGTGAAAAAATGTCAGCAATCATCCACACGCTCCTCTGAGCCTCATACTGCACTTGGAGGGATGACAAGTTTAAATGTTTAAAACATCTAGGCATTCTTGAATTGCCAATCACAACCAGCTTCAGTTTGTGACCAACAGCATTAACACAGCCAAACACTGTCAGCCTGCTTTTCTTTTTTTTAATTCCTGGCACATCTTTTTCTGAGCCATGAGCAAGTGTTCTCTCAGGCAAACCTCACCAAAACAGCCCAGTTTCATCGGCATTGAACACTTGCTCTGGCTGTAAACCACCAGCCGCTATCATATCCAGCAGCTGTTGAATAAAAGGCTCAGTGCCTTCATCTGCTGCGCATAACCTCTCACCACAAAGATGAAGCTAGCGAATCCCATGCCGCTTCTTAAATCTGTCCAGCCACCCCTCGCTTGCTGAGAATGCACTCAAAATGGTAAGCCAATTGTGAAACTGTAATGCCTTTATCGAGGTCCCCTTCTCTCTCTCCTGCCTGAACCATGTGAAAATTGCAGCATCACGCTGCTCCTCTTTACACATCCTGGTGTTTTTTCTTTCATCGGATCCAGCAGCCATCTCCATACTAACAGCAAGGTCCCTTAATTTTTCTTTAGCTGACTTTATGTCGCTAATTGTAGACTTCCCGACTCCATACTCCTGTGCTAAAGCAACAGCAAGCTCTCCGCCTTCCAGCCTGTCAATGATTCGAAGTTGCTGTCCAACCGTAAGGACAACTTGCTTCCTTTGCCTGAGGAAGAATCCATTGCTACGCAGTACTGTACTGTACTCTGCAATTACACTGCATTAATCTTGTCATAATGACACAGCTCATTAAGTGTTCATTAAGGTCATCAAGTCACAGCTGCACAGAATACAAGTTTTTCAAGTTTCAAGTTTATTGCAGGAAAACTCCACTGAGCAAGCTCATTCACAAGGAGGTCCTGTGACATAAACACTTAAAGTACAAACACAGATAGGTAATAACAGTATATACATGAAATGCACGTTACATGATACAGGCTGGATATACATACAAGGGTACCACATAGGGTGACCGCAGGTGGTAAACATTGATATGAGACAGGGAAGCGACTTACAGGTTGCATACTGATAAATGAAACATGATGACTGGTGTGTGCAATACATATATTTTGGCAGCTAGAACAAACAACAGACTACAACTGATATGGGGGAGGAGATTTGATAGAGTAGCAGGGAGCGTAAGCATAGATAAAGCCAGGAGTAGAAGGAAGGAAAAGCAGTTAATATGACAAATCAATTATACCTTACCAGTGGATAAATATGCACACATGGGGAAGGAAGAGACTTAATGACAGTTACAGGTGTCTTTTATTTTGGCTGAACTTAGCGATTTGTAGAAGTTTATTGAAACTGTGCTAGTTAGTTTCAGTATGGTTTGTAATTGGTTCCAAATGGAGGGAAGGGCATATGCAACAGCACGCTTACCAAAGGAAGTTCGGCGCCTTGGTATGTCAAGCATAATAAAGTCAGATTTTCTTAACGAGTATGCACTATGTGAGATACTAATAAGGGAAGAGAGATAGCTTTGGCAATTTCTGCAGGAGCAGGTTAAGAGTCCATAGCCCAGCATGGAGCAGGCATCTAGTAGTAAGGGATGTCCAACCAACAGCTGCATATAAGTCACAGTGGTGCGAACGGTAAGGGGAGTTGGTAATGAACCGTAATGCATGGTGATAAAGGATGTCCAGTTTACTTAGATTTGCAAGAGTGGTGGAGGAATAGATTACATCGCCATAGTCGAGTAGGGGGAGAAAAGTGGCCTGTACAAGCTTGTTTCGAGTTTCAAGGGGGAAAAGGGCCCTATTTCTGTAGAAGAAACCTAACCTTGCTTTTAACCTTCAAGAGACATCTTCGATGTGGTCATTGAAAGATAATTTATTGTCGATCCAGATACCCAGATATTTAAATCTGGTTACAACTTCCAGAGGCTCGTTTAGCGTGGTGACAATAAAGTCTTGGGCAAGGGTATTGGGGGGGCCTGTGCTAGCACTGCGGGAGAATATCATCGCTTTCGTCTTCTTAGCATTGAGCAGAAGCTTTGCCTTTATTAGATTATGCTCAAGTTGTGCGAAGTCCACTTGAGGCACTCCCCTGACTTCAGATACGATGAGCCAGAAGTATACAACACAGTATCATCTGCAAAAAAGTGCAGACTGGACGTAGATATGTTAGCATCTAAGTCATTAATGTACAAAGAAAACAAGATAGGGCCTAAGATGGATCCTTGGGGGACTCCTCTTGCAACTGGCAAGGCAGCAGAAAAAAAGCCTTCCACTTTTACTTTTTGGAATCTTCCAGTTAGGAAGCTAGAGAACCACTTGGTGGTATGGTATGTGGCACCCAACTTTGCGAGGCAATTGACTAATAGTTTGTGATCAACAGTATCAAAAGCTTTGCTGAGGTCCAAAGAGACTGCACCAGTTACCTTCTTAGCATCTATAGCAGAGATCACATTGGTTACTTTTGCTAGTGCAGTGATTGTGCTATGATTAATCGAGCCGGATTGAGCTGGGTTAATGAGAGAAGGTTTCCAAGTGAGATTTTAACTGAATATGGATCAGTTTTTCGAGAACTTTAGAAAGGATAGGCAATATGGAATAGGCCTATAGTTGTTTACATCACATGGGTCACCAGATTTAAATAGAGGAGGATATGTGCTGATTTCGAGCAGGCGGCACAGTAGCAGATGTAATGTAAGATTGAAGATGTGGAGAATTGGGGCAGTGGGATGGGCGTAGCCTGACCTTAGGAAAAGGGTTCCAAGCCATCGCCCCCGCGCTTTTTGGTGTCTAAGTTAAGAGAATCTTCTGCTTCTTTATAAGTTATCTTGCGCAGTTGGAAGGGGCTGGATGCAGGACTAGATGTAGGGGAGGTATGCTGGCTCACCGCAGCACCAGCATAAGGTGACGAGTCAAAGCTAGATCCAGCTGTGGCAAGTGGGGGGTTAAGTTCCTCCAGGATTAGGACTTGTTTTCCACAATCTTGCCACTTGCAACTATCTTTGTTGGGACAGAGGGGGCCATGGGCCATCCTTCTATAGCTTTGATAGTCTTCCACATTTCATGAGGGTTACCTTTAGCTTGTTCGAGAGTAGAAATATAATAGTTAGCTTTAGCAGAGTGATTTTTTTTCACACAGTTATTCCTGGTGGTTCTAAAGGCCTGCCAATCTGAAGATTCTTTGGAATGTCTAGCTTTAGCCCAGAGTTTGTCTCGAGCTATAAGGGCTGCCTTGAGATCCGAGGTGAACCAGGGGTTGGAATTGTTCCGTACTCTTACTTTGATGAAAGGGGCATGCTTATTTATTATTGTAGTGAGTTTGTCATTAAGGATGTAAGCTGCCTTGTTGACATCTTTGGCTAGGTGAAGATCTTGCCATCTGATCATGCTCAGGTCAGATAGGAAGTTTACTGTACTGAATTTGCAAAAGGATCTTTTTGTTATAAAGATGGGTTGCGGCCGGGCCTTAATTTGAGATCTTATGCAAGCAACAATTCCATGATCGCTCATGTCGTTGTGAAACACTGCCGAATTAGATATTTTGTGTGGATGGGTGGTTAGTACCACACCTAGAATGGAACTGTTGGCAGTATTTAGAGTGTTGTTCCTAGTGGGTTCATTGACTAATTGCCCAAGACCTAGCTCGTCACAAAGGGATTTGAGGCCGTGTGATTTAGGTGACAGCCAGTCCATATTTAGATCTCCTAGAAATATTGTTTCAGTTTTTGCATCTACAAACATGGATTTCAAAAGATTAAGGACTTCATCACCACCAGACGGGGGTCTATAACCACCTAGGATAGTGATACATTCCGAGGAGGGAGATGAAGGCTCAGCAAAACTAACTCAAATTCCTTGGCTAGAGATTTGCAACTAATATTGGTGACCAAGTACTTAGATTTGGCGAGATAACCACCCCCTCTAGAATCTCTATCTGCTCTAAATAAATTGTAGCCCTGCAGTGACATTTGTTGATCAGTGTTCGCTCTTTTTAACCACGACTCAGTAATTATGATAAGGTCAGGGTTAACGTGTGCAGCCCAGGCTTGCAACTGTACAAGTTTTTAGGCAGGCTTAAAATGTTGACCATCATCATTTTGAGACCTGTGGCCTCAGCAAAATCGATAGGCGAGGTAAGTTGTAGGGGGCCAGGGTTGAGCCCACATTTCCTGAGCAGAAGAAGCAGAAGTATAACTTTCTTTAAGGAGCTTATAAGAATCGAGACTGCTTTTTATTTCTTCAGCAACCCACTCATCGTTGCGCGCAAGAGGCACCACTGTAATGAAAGTTGATCGTGATCAATGTAAGTGCTTGAACAGACATAGGTGAGGACAGTAGCAAGGGGGTGTAGGCTAACCGGGGGAAATAGGCTAAAAGGGGAGAGGAGAATGACATAGTGTCTGCACAGTAGACTGTTATAACATTAGGTATTGATAAGGTACATTGGAGAACTGAATTGCATTGAGGTACTTCAAATTGCACTGTATTGCTGAGAACTCTGCACCTTAGGAGCAATAAAAACACAATAAGGAGAGCCATGGTCCCAGATTGTGTGGTCTCGTGATTTGTATTAGTGCAATATTTTCTAGGCAAGTAATTTGCCCAACTAGGTACTTACTTAAAACCTAGATGAGAAAATACAGCAGAAAGGAGGAACAAGGAGAGCATTAGCAGCTTAGTTAGTGGCGGGGCTCAAGAGATATTCACACAGCGCAGTCTTATTGGCCACACTCAGATACCAATCATAGGTTGGCAGCAGTCAAAACTAGGCCAATGAAGCAGTAATATGATAAAGGAGGCAGATCATGAGTGTATTTAAAGGAGGCCTGGGAGAGGGTTGTGGTGGGGATGGGAGAAAATTTCAGGTCAGAGCAAGAGCTGAGAAGTCAGAATTAAGAAGGGAACACTGTAACAGGCTATAGAAAAGGTACCCCAATCAGAGCAAAGCAGGCAAGCGGGTGTAACAATCACAATCCCCCTATGGCAGTGCCGCACCAATCAAGGGTGCCCAGGCGTGCTGGCTCTCTGCAGAGGATTCTGTCGGTATCTATTGGTATGACAATGCGTGTAGGTAATAATAGGGTGCTCCAGCGCCTCATCTGACTTGAGTCTGAAGGGTGGATGGCAGACACTGAGGGCTTCCTGTTTTCAGCTGCAGAGCTGTCGCACAGGCAGTTTTAAGGAAGTTGTCAGCCTGTTGAGTGAAGCTTAGGGGAACCTCAACTACAACCATCCCTTGTAGCAGCACCGGGAAAGAAGTAGAATGATAATGCAGGCCATATTGCCCACGAATGAGTACAGTGATTTATGTAGAAGACCAAGAATCCCTCTAGTGGCAGGTCTGTATAACCTGCTAATAGAAAACTAGCCACTTAAAAAAAAAAAAAGGTAGTTAGACTTATCGGCGCCAAGGCAGAGTGCTTGGATGGGGGGCGCTGCAGGAAGAGCAGTCAGACAGAAGAGGTGTGAGCACTTTAAAACAGTAGTAGAAATTACAATCCAGCTAATACAGTTGAAAAACTTCTAATTACACTGTTGAAATGTGCTTAGTTCTATTGAAAATCTAACAAAGTGCCAGGTGTCTATAGCAGGGGAAAAGTCCTGGCCAATCAGAGTGGGTTTGCTGGAAGCACCCGTGTTCCTATTGGCTGCGCTGTCCCGTCAAGTTAATTGTAGTGCATACTAATGACAGCTTTTGACAGCCTTGACAGCATAGCTCTGATGGATTTGACAGCATAGCTCTTATGGCTCAGATGAACATAAGATAAACGGTGGGGGACACACATCGGGTTCATTAAATAGGGAGATTCGGTAGTTCAGGGGTCAGATGAACGGGGTTTAACTGTATTTATTTATTTAAAATTTTGGTAACTGGAAAAGGCTCACTGAGCTGGAGCTCATTTCCAGGTGTGACTCAAGGAGATGGAAGTGGAGAAATGCAACAACAATACGAGTGTACCTACATGGTAAAAGATATAATAAAATACAGGATGTTTTTCATAAAATATACAGTAAAATACAAAAAATATTGCAAATGTGGACCATATATACAATAACTACAAATGATAAAATACAATGTTATACAATCAGCAATTGAATTAGGAGTGAAATGCAAAGAGTCACAAATGAGTGGCTAGAGAGTTAAAAGGTGAGGTAGGAGTGGGTGGTAGGAGAAGAGGAGAAAGGGGGGAGGTGCAGAGGATGTCAATGTGGATGAGGAGAAAGACAGGAGCAGAGTGAGGGGAGGGGTTTTAGGTGCTTTTTGAGGGATGCAGTGGTGGGTAAGAGGTAGTCTCAGTGGGGGAGACGGTTCCAGAGGGCAGGGAGCCTGAAGGCAAAGGATACTTTACCTGATTGCAAGTGTGGTAGAGAGAGGGTAAAGGAGCAAGGGTCTTGGGTATGAAGTGAATAACCCAGGTTGGTGGAGGGGGGAAGAAGGTTGGTGAGGTAGGAGGGGAGTGTACTGAACCAATACTTTGCGATGAAAGTTGCACAGTAGGCAAGGCGATGACTAACAAGTGAGGTGAGGGAGAGAGCCGAGTACAGAGAGCAGTGGTGTGTTTGATAGGGAAGGTTAGTAGCGAAGCAACATAAGGCATTGTACAGTGGGTCCAGTTTGGAGAGAGATGATTGGGGCGTTGAGCTGTACCCAACGTCAGTGTAATCTATGGATGGCAGAATTAGTTTGGTGACATGCTCTTTCCTGGTAGGGAGCGAAAGACAATCCTTGTATCTGTGTAAGGCACTAAGTTTAGGCCAGAGCTTAGCATGGATCACGTTGATATGGTGTGAGAAGTCCAGCTTTGGATCCAGCCAGATTAATAGATATTTGATGGATTTCACAGTTTCTAATTTTGAGCCATCTAAGGTATGAAGGGGAGAGGGGAGCTTAGCTAGTTTTTGGGCAGTGTCAAAAGCCATTGTGACAGTTTTCAGCCAGAAGGGAAGCCTGTACATATGGAGGGAGGCGCCTGAGGAATAGATGACTGTGTCATCCGCGTACATGTGTATGTGTGAGGTGGAGCAGAAGGAGGGGAGTTTGTTGACAAAAAGTGAGAATAATATTGATCCCAGGATTGATCCCTAGGGACTGCCAGTGTGGATGGGGGGGGAGTGGAGTCGCCTAGCTTCACCTAATGAACTCAGTCAGGTATGCCTTGAGCCATTTGGTGGCTAAAAAGAGAGGCTGATGGAAGCAAGTTTATCCAGGAGGAGGCAATGGGAGACTGAGTCAAAAGGCCTTGGCAAGGTCTGTGGAGATGGCAATTGTCAGCTGGCCATTGTCCATTGCAGAATGGATATGATGTGAGAGGCGAAGTAGAGAGGATTAGGTGTAGTGATGATGCCAAGAGCCAGATTGATAAGGGCTAAGGACGGCATTGGTGTCCATGAAGGAGTTTAGCCTGTTGGAAATGAGGGTCTCCTGCAATTTGACAAGGGAGGGGAGCAGAGAAATGGGACTACAGTTGCCCGGTAGGGAGGGTCACCACCTTTGTGAAGGGAGATGACTGGCTAACTTCCATTCCTTGGTGATTATGCCTTGGTATATTGATAGATTGAAAATGTCTGTAAGTGATAGGGCAATTGCTGGGGCAGAAGATCTTGAGCAGATTGGGGTTGAGCCCATTAGGACTTTGTTTGGACTGGTTCAGGGTTTTGAGAAAAAGAAGAAAAAAAGAGGTTAATGGAGGAGGCTGTTGAGCTGTGGTCAGTGTCATTAGAGCCTGAGACTATAGGGAAGGGGTGGAAAGGGAGAGCCTAGCAGAGAGTGGAGTGTCTTCCAGAACTCTGCAGGGGTAGAGTGACTTTCATCAACTTTGTTTCTGAAAAATTTGGCTTTAGCCACGCGCACTGTCTTGGTGCATGCATTCCTCAGAGCTCTGTACCTTGTAGATCAGCAGCATTAGAGGATGTTTTGTAAGTGCTCCGAGCAAGGTCTCTTGATTTAAAGAGGAGGATCAAGTTGGGGTAACCCAGGGGAGGTGCCTACAATGTAGACATAGCCTTTTGGGAGGTGTATGAGTGTTCTAAGTGTTTAGGAAGATGCTAGTGAAGGTTGTTAGCACAGAGTCAACATTAGGTGCATTGAAAACCCCAGATTAGTCTGCCAGGAATAGCTCCGACAAAAGTGCTTGGGTGTTGAGGGACCTTAGGGGATGGAACAGCATATACTTAGTGGTAGCACGGGGGTGGGTATTTCTGAAGCAGTAGGTGATGCACTGGTCACTAAAAGCATCAGGCAGGACTCCAGCAGAGGGATACTTGAGAGGATGTGATGTTCAAATCCAGTCTATGTGACAGTGGTTGCTGGAGTGGGGATTTAGTCTGGTCAGATCAGTTATGAGCTGGCTAAGACTGAGAGCCTTTATCTCCAGAGTAACAGCTCTGCATCGGGGGAAGCCATTTTAGGTTTAAGTCACTCAAAAGAAGGAGCTCCAAAGATTGAGCGGTAGAGGTGAGAGTTGCCAGACTTGTAGTAATGGAGGAGGGATTGGCTTTGGGGGAGAAATAACAGATCCTGAAAAAGATGGGTGATGTAGATGGGAGGGTCAGCTTGATGAGTACCAGCTCATGGGAAGCTAGGGAGGCCTACTGGAGGATGACTGAGTGAGGAAGAGATTCATGTATATAAATGACGGCACCACCTCTGCATTTGTCCTGTCCTGTCCATGTAGCAAATAGCTAGGGATCACTAGTGAGGAGTTATAGATCCTGGAGGAGATCCAGGTCTCTGATATGCATAGGATATCAGGGGACTTTATCAATACCCATGCCTTTATATGATCTAGTTTAAGCAGAAGGCTCCTTTTGTTTATGTGGAAGAAGCTGAATTCACCGTTTGGTGAGAGGGTGGGGCAGGGATCAGTAGGACCGTGATATGGTTCAGTGTCCCCAGTTAGAAGAAGCAGAAGAAGACAGGGCAAATAAGGGGCAGACAAGGGCTCCATGGACTCTGTAAGCAAAGCCAGATAAGGGCATAAGAGAAATAAGGTTACTAAAGTGGTCAGCATGGTGTAGAAGATGCTTGAGCAAATATCTGTGAGCTAATAGTACTGTGCCTTTAAGAGACTTGGCAACTATGCAAGGTGTGATGAGAGCTGGATAGACAGCTAGAGGGCTGTATCAAGTGGGTGGGAGGGGGCCTAAAGTACAAGTAGTTCACACTAGATGGAGATACTAAGATGCTGGAAGGACTAGTGGACAGAGTGCTGGTGTCTAATTGGACTGGATAACAAAGGCAAAGGTTCTAGTCACACAGAGGGAAGGAAAACAAAGGGGGGCAGACTTCCTAAGTGGACTGTTTGCACAGGTGGATGAGGCAGAGAGACAGGGAAGGCAGAGGGATAGGAAACCACTATTTCTATTTAGAGTTAATTGGGCGATGCAAGGGGGACCACAGCATCCACTAGTGGCTTGGCAGAGTAAGCTGCAAAGGGGGAAATGGGGAGATAGAAAAATGACCAGTGATCACGTGACTCAGTCACCTTAACTAATGCAACCCATAAAGGAAATGCCTGCCCAGAGTGGGAGCATGGGGCAGTAGTGGTGGCTGGCTAAAACAGGTCCTCCAACCCTGTGAGTCACTTCTCTGTACCTGTGGTGGGGAGGAAGGGTTGCTATGCTGGCAGCTGCTGGTGAGAGAGGGAGGGGAGCCTTCTATCATGGCTTTGTGTGGGAGTAGATTGGGCTGTGGCGGGTAGAACACTTGAGGTGCTCTGGTGCCACCCATTTGGATTTTTTTCAGCAGCTAATAAAATGCTGGGACCTCCCTAAAGCAGATTTTTGATGATACCTTCAACTCAGGCAGATCCTAGGGGGGAGGAGGAACTTCTCCAGCTTGTATGAAGGATACACCTTTGAGACTGTTGCTGGATAGCTGGATGAACCCTGCCCCATCATCAGGGCTGCATATATGATACACTTGCAGCACCCAATACCCCCCTCAGTAGACAAAAACCAAAAAGGAATGGGAGTTGTATTTAAAGATAATAATTCCAGGTGAGGATAGATTCATAGATTCATAGATAAGGGTCTGCAGAAAAGGACCCTTCTGGCCCATTGAGCTTGCTCATCCCCCCCACTTGTCCCCCCCTTCCAAGATTCCCTTCTTCTACCCTTGACAATCCCTTGTGTTTGCCTCAGGCCATCTTGAAACCCTCCACTGTACTGGCACTCACCACCTCCTCCGGCAGTCCATTCCAGGGCTCAACCACTCTCTCTGTGAAGTAATACTTCCTAACATTTCCGCTAAACCTTTCCTCCGAATATCAGTCCATGACCCCTAGTCATTGTATCTACCTTCCCTGCAAACAAGTTCCTCCCCACTTTATTGATTCCCTTCACATACGTGAATGTCCCCTCTCTCCCTTCTTGTCTCCAAAGGATACAAATCCAGCTCCTTCAACCTCTCCTCATCTGACTTCCCACTTAGCCCATGAACCATTTTAGTATCCCTTCTCTGCATCCGTTCCATGCCATTTACATCTTTTCATAGATGAGACCTCCAGAACTGTACCCCATACTTCAGGTGTAATGGAAAGGAATAGTAAGAGAGGCTCACATGCACTTCAGAGATTTCAGGTACCAACTCATAAAAAAGAAGATAGTTCATAAATGTTATAGGACTCCAGTGGTTTTGAATCGGATGGGACTTATACCGTTAGAGGAGTGCTGGTGGTGCCATGATGGAATAGACTCACTTGTAGTCTTGCCCCTCATTAAAACACAACTGGGATCAGATTATAGAATTCTGTGCAAAAGAGATGGCTAGACCCATTCCACAGGACCCTCTATTTTGGCTATTGGGAGGCAGCTGTCACGCATCTCAAGCAGTGGGAGTTCTGAGTAAATGGCTGCAGTTACCGGTATCTGTTCTGGCAGTAAAATGGCAAATCCTGCTCAGATGGCACACAAGAAACCCAGCAATGTTTGCTGAATGGGTAGCTGTCCCAATGAAGTTAGCTGAATATAAGAGGTTCTCACATTTAGGGGCTGACAACCTGACCCATTTTGACACTATCTGGGGTTCCCTTCCTGGCCTATTTAAAAGAGAACTCTTGCTCAGAAGGGGCCAGGGTCAACTAGCTGGCTACGTGATACTGTTGGTAAGTAGGAAGTAAATAGATGTTAAATGTTAGTTTGTATGTTATTGATAGGTTAACTATGGAATGCCCTACCAGGCTCCATCCAGCATAGCCTCGGGTACTCCCGGCCAGCAGGCGTCCGGCGCCACCTCAGCCGCCACTAGGATCCACGGCCCCGGACTCCTTGGCCAGAAAAGCCATGGAACACTCTCCCAGGCTCCCTCCAGTGTAACTGTGGGTATTCCCGGCCAGCGGGCAGCCGGCGACACTTCAGCCGCTGCTTGGATCCACAGCCCCAGACTCCTCGGCCAGAAAAGGTACGGCAACTGCCGCAACCAGTCAGAACGCGAGCGCCTTTGCAGGCGGCGTCCGTATTGGTCCCTGGAAAAGCCATTTTTAATACTGAAAATTGCCTCAAAATTAGACTGTAATTGCTCAGGATTTTACTGTTAAGACTGTCTACTGCATTTTCTGCCTTTTTGTTAAAGTCAAGGCTTCAGGATTAAGTGTTTACAGCTTTTTTGCTGACCCCTTGTACTGGCTTCAGACATTGGGCGCCAAAAGAATACATATTTCTTTGTGTAGCTTAATCAATCCCTTTGCTGCCTGTCAGCCCCTTTGTCCACAGCCCTTCTTAATTCTTTCTCCTCTCTCCTTCTAGCCATGAAACACCCTCCCAGGCTCCCTCCAGCGTAGCCGCGGGTACTCCCGGCCAGCTGGCGCCACCTCGGCCGCCGCTCGGATCCACAGCCCCGGACTCCTCGGCCAGAAACGGTATGGCAACTGCCGCAACTTTTACGGCCACCCCCTCCCCCACCCCACTACTACCACTTATTAAATACGCTCGCTTCCCACCCATTTTCCTAGAAATGCCCCTCCCTATCTGCACTCACCAATCACACCACTCTATGCCCAATCTCGGCATACCACATACCAGTTTCAATACGACCAGGGTACTGTGTCTATACTAAGAAAAATCTCCGCTAGGCTCACCGCCTGTCCCCTTAGCCCTGTCTTTCTGACACTTCCATCATACTAGCAGCCCATCTTAGTGTACTCCTAGGCAGCCAGAGCATAATACACTACCTCCAAGCCCCAAAATGTGGGTTCTTCTACAGCTTTGTATATGGCCTCTCCTACTAGGAATTCTGACCGGTCTCTATATGCCCAACAACCCGGCACCTTGCTTGGGTTATACTCCTACTCTGTGCCTTATGGCTAACGGCTCCTTCTCGCCCGCTTGCCCCTGTGAGTCCAAAGATACTAGCCTGCACCACTACAATTGGGTATCCAGCCCAAGTGGCACATACACAGTACTACATTCACAGAGTATGATCCCTATCTCACAGTATACTGGTACTCCCAGGTATACCTCACTCCGAATTCTGCTAGCTGCATCTGTAGGAAGTGCTTTCCTCAATGGGAATATCCTATTCCACAACATCAATAAGCATGAACCGAGGGTCAAGACCAGGTCTCCTAAAATGTCCTCTGCTGTACTCAGAAAAATCCTTTTTCTCCTCCTTCTATGCTCAGGTAATGTAGAGCTTAATCCTGGCCCGCCAGCACCAATCTCCTTACCCTCAGACCTGCCCTTGTTAAAAGGCTTGAGGTTTGTGCATATTAATGCATGTAGACTACTAAAAAAATTCACCCTCATCCAAGACTGGGTATCTCACATTTCTCCTGATATATTAGTGATCTCTGAATCGTGGCTCAAACCGTCAACTACTGACGCAGAAGTTAACATCCCCAACTATGCCTTATTCAGGGAAGATAGGCACACCAGAGAAGGTGGTGTGGCCATATATATAAAAAATAAACTGTCAGCCTATTGCACTAGTGCATCTTCTGCTGCTAATGAATATGAATGTCTTACCCTCAAAGTGGAAATTAACCAGACATATGCCGTCCAGCTAATAGGATGCTATAGGCCCCCCTCTGCCAGCCTAAAACTTCTATCTCATCTTAGCGATATTTTGGAAAAAGGATCGTTCGAAACCATCATCCTTGGTGACATTAACCTTGAGTGGCTATCCAAAACAGCTGCTCCACTCATCACCTTTTGTGATGCCCATGGCTTGACTCAGCTTATCAACCAGCCAACCCAGCTCAACAATAAAAACCCGGAAAATAGCACCATTCTGGATGTACTACTAGTAAGCAAACTGCACCTCATCTCTCATGCTGGCACCTTCTTTTCTGACATCAGTGACCATTGTTTTATTGGAGGAATAAGGTTGTCCAACAAACCTCATGCTGCATCTAAATTTTCTCTGAAGAGATCAAGGCATAACTTCAACATAGTTGCCTATATTACTGATCTCAAATTCTCCTTGCGCTGGCAGGAATTTAATTAAGCTAAATCGATCACTGCCGCCTATGACATCTTTCATGACATTCTATCAGGGGCCTTAAACAAATATGCCCTCCTGACCAAGGTCCGCACAAAGAACAAAAATAACAAATGGTTCTCCCCCGAAGTCAGATCTCTGCTTTTTGAGAGAGATAAGCTTTGGAAAAGGGTCTGTAAACTAAACACACATAACGATTGGAACCTTTTCAGAAAGGCACGCAACCAATGCACTAAAGCAATCAAAGAAGCACTCGACAATGCCTCTTTGAATCGCTGTAAGTTCTGGAGCACTATAAAGGACCTCATGGGACACTCTACAGGAAATTCCCTCCCGAACAAGATAACTCATGGCAATGCCATGCTTAATGAAAGGAGTGAGATCCTAGATTCCTTCAACAACCATTTCACGACAGCAGGCCTAGCATTCGATAACTCCCCAGCCTGCAAGATATGCTCCATGTCAGATTACTCATCCCAATTACCCGCTGCTACATCTGCCCTATTTAAGCTCCAACCCACCTCACTAAAAGAAGTTGAAGACCTCCTATTACATCTGAAGAACAGAAAAAGTGCAGGCGCAGACCTACTAGACCCTACTTCCTCAAAATCGCCTACCACATCCTTACCATCCCCATCACCCGCCTTTTCAATTTATCCCTCTCACAGAGCATCCTGCCGCCCATCTGGAAAACTGCTCATGTCATCCCGCTCCTCAAATCTGGCAATCCAAGCAACCTCAACAATTACAGGCCCATATCTCTCCTACCGGTGCTCTCCAAACTGTTGGAGAAAATTGTGGATAGACAGCTAAGGTCCTTCCTTGAGTCAACAAATTTACTGAACCCTATACAATCTGGATTCAGAGCACAACACAGCACTATATCAGCTCTGGCTAAAGTCATGGACGACTGGCTGAGAGCCCTTGACGTAAAGAATTTCACCTGTGCAGTCTTCTTAGACCTAAGCAAAGCCTTTGACACCATCGACCATACCCTACTTCTCTCCTCGCTGCACACCATTGGAGTGGATTCTGCCTCCTTGCCATGGTTCTCTGACTACCTGACAGGACAATTCCAACAAGTCAAAGCTGAAAGCGAGTTGTCCCCCCTCACACCTCTCTGTACCCCAGGGATCTATCCTTGGCCCGCTTCTATTCGCAATCTACATAAAAAACATTGACCATAACATAAATAACACCAATATACACCTATTCGCAGATGACACAGTCCTTTACATCAGTCGGTCCATGCCAGAGACAGCCTACAAAGACCTATAAACTGAATTCAACCTCCTGCAGAGCCAGCTAATCCACAAAAAATTACTTCTGAATGACAAAAAAACAAAAGCTATGCTTTTTTCTCCGCTTGTCCATGCACCCAATCCAATAGCCTGTGTGTCTTGCCCTAAAATCTGTACATTATTAGGAGAAGATCTGGAATTCATAACCAAATTTAAATACCTTGGAGTATGGATCGATAACAAACTCGCCTTCTCTGAACACATCGAAGACTTACTGAAAAAATTACGGCAAAGGTTTGGCCTTTTCTATAGGCTAAAACAATTCCTGACTACAGACGCCAAAGAAAGACTGGTCCAAATCACCTTCCTATCCCTGGTAGATTATGCAGATTTTTGTATAGCCATGGTCCCACCTCCCAACTGGCCAAACTGGATAAGCTGTACCACCGTGCAATTAGGTTTATTACGGATCTCCCTAATTTGACCCACCATTGTGCCCTGTACGTGGCTGTGGGGTGGTCCTCCCTTACACTTATATGCCACAAAATGCTGTTTTCTGGACCTACCGTGCCCTTATAAGCAAATTCCCCCATATATCACTGGTTGCCTGCCTCTTAGTGCTACAGGAAAGTATGCGCTTTGAAGCTACTCCTATATCTCCCTCATAATACCCAGAATTAACTCCCAATTCGGTAAGGCAGCAATTAGCTTCATGTTGCCCACCTTGTGGAACAATCTGCAAAGGACACTTAAACTGAGCGTCCTTACCTGTTTTCCTAAATTTAAGGTGCTATACGTGCAAGCAGTGACCGAAGTATGCAATTGCTTTATCTGTCATCTTCCAGCCCCAAACTCGTTCCCAGACCACCCCCAAGCCTAAATCCTGTTTGCGGCCTCCTCCAAGACACAAGCGCAATTTCACCTAATAACTAGCGTGAAGCAGATTGACCATCTGATGCGTTAGCATTGCACTTATTACTCCATACCCCTCCTATCACTCCTTCTACTGTATGCTTCTACATCCTTCTCCTATTATACTGTTATGACCCCACTTTCCCTCAGGGTTTGTACACCATATTTTTTATGTCAACCCTTGTCTGGGGTCAGTTGTGCTTGTTATTTGTTTTACTGTCCCTGTATAATCCTCTATGTGGGCAGCGCCCAGTCTATGCAATGTATTATCCTTATTTGCGCATGGAATCTATGTATGTATGTAATTGAAAAACAACAGGTCCTCCTTGTAAATAAGTTTTACTAAACGGTGACCGCCTGTATAAATAAAGACTTTGATTGATTGAACTATACAGGCTTTGAAATCCTGTTATGTGAGACTTGTAAGTTTAAAGAATCTGTATTCTTTTCTTTTTTTTTGTTTTTGCTTTCATTGCCTTAAGCAAAGTGTATGGTGTTCCATTATTTGTTATAGTTCTGGTTACATCTAACTATTGTATTAATGTTTACTGGTATTATGTATGTTTTCTTTAATTCAATAAAATCTGTTTAAAAAGTATTCAAAAGAAGCCTATTGTGGAGCTTTGATTTTATTAACTATTTTACAGAATTAAGTTAATGTGAGTAGAAAAAAACAATAGTAACAGAATAATCACAATTACTAAAGTCATTCAGTAAATTATTTCAGGTTATTAATTGACTCATTTAAATTAGTAGAACAAATCAGACTGATTTCAAATGAGAAATACATAGCCCCCCAATATAACAGCATTCAAACAAAGATGTAGTTTTCTCACTCATTTTATATAGTTACAGTCTTTCTCATTTACTAATAAATGCAGTCTTGAATTAATGCAAGTCATTTTGCTTGACATTATAAATCCCTAATACTAGCCCATTTGTTCTGCTATTTACATTTGTTTAAAAATCTTATTTGTTTATTTGTCTGTAAGAATGATTTTATTGCTCTTATACATATACAAAACATTCTTACTGTAGGTCATCCTAAAATTAATAAAGTCTTTATTTAGATCATTTCACACCTTTAAAGAAATTGTTTCTCCCTGGTGCAACATTGATCATGAATGTCCTGTAGCTTGAAGATAAACCACCTCCATGTTTATTTTAATAACTGCCTTACATTGACTCTAAATGTGACCAGACTATTGATGAACAGACTGATGGGAAATCAATAAAGCAGTGCTGTGTCACAGCAGAGATTAATGAAAGCGAATTGTATGGGAACCTAACTGAAATGGCTCAACTGAAGATATTTTACATCCACACTCTCAGCCTTTTCAATATCTGAGGATTTAGAGAACTTATATAATCCCACAAAGACTGATTATTCAGAGAATTCCAGTAAGTTAAAGTCTTCGGTAGAAAATGTTTAATGATATCTGACAGGGAGAAAATGAGACTTATTGACAGAATTCCTGATGCTGTTTTGCACCCGAATTAAGATTCAGTTTGAGGTAAAGCTGTTTTGTTGAATGCTGCTGAGGTTACATTCCTTTATCTATTTAGTGTTAAATATGTTTTTTCAGTACAGAAAAATCTTTTCTAGAGGAAAACTTTACACACCAGGAACAGTGGACCCTGTAGAGATGGAAATAATTCACAAGCAAAAGCAGTAAAACTAGAAACAGTTCTATGTGTGTTGGCGTAACTTAAAAAAGAGAATAACCTATCTCTAAGACAATAGCCATTAGGTTTTTCAGTGTTCAATATACTAACATACTGTATCTTCATTCCCATAGAGTTCTTCCTTTGCCTGGACTAGATAGAAGGCATTTCTGTTTTGCCACTTGAACCCTGGTTTGAAGTTGAGGATCCTCAGCAGATATCGCAGATGAAAGTTGATGGTGTACAGACTTAAATATCTTGCATGCTATAACTGTTGCATGTAAATATATAGTATGTGGTGCAACTACACTATGTAACAAAAGAAAACACAAAAAGACAGAAGATTCAGATGTAGGTTTTGATTTTTAACCCCCTCCCAAAACAGACTCAGTAGCTCAGAATAGCCATATGTCTTCATTTTAACTGCTTTGTTTTTATGGTCAAAATAATATGTATGGTGAATAATCATGGGCAGTATTTCTTCCTAACAGGGTGCCACTGGCTTCAATGGTATTATCCATGACCCCCAAAATATTGATAAATGTAACAAGACCTTGTTGCCTTTGAATAAATTCCTGCAGCATCGCTACATTAATTTCTGTACATTAATCACATTTAATTTACATAATGCAGTGAATTGTGACTATTAACCCTTGTGAACAGTAACAGTATTGGTCAATGATGGATATGTATATGTTTTGAGAAGATCTATTCATTGCAAACTGATCAGGTCACTCTGAGCATAGTAGGATCATAAGGGTAATGCATTTTAATGCTGTTCTATCCCCTGGTTATGACGTTGTTATCAATGTTTATGACAATGGTATTTATTTGACTGTCACCCACAGAGGCATACAAAGGGCAATACAACAACTTTACAAAATGTGGTGGTCATTAATTCTTTTAGCATTTTTGTGATGTTCTCAAATTGGAATTGGATAAACAGTAGTTTGGCCTAGCACATTACAAATGATAATCTCTAGTGGCAACAGTGTCAGACCTGTTGAAAAGATATACTAAGTTGCTTATAAGTGACAAGCCAAGACAATTAAGTAGCTGTGATCATTACTTGTCTGTTGTCACATCAGTAATTAACTTTATCAGTACTGCCATCATCTAAGTCATACTTAAGAGGATCTATGCCTTGGGGCCTCGATTGCTAATAATGGGATAAAATTCTCACCATCAAATGAGAGCTTCTCAGGCTGCTTTTGAATTCATTAGAAAGATTTACTCATTGATTTCAGATGACTGCACAATTCACTGGTCTTGCTGTGCCAATCAGCAATGCTGTAAGTCATTTTGCATTAAATAACACATTAAATGTGTTTTATTTTAATACTCAACAAGCAGTCAGTGTTTAATGAGAGCTTAACCCCCTGAGCATGCTATTAAAGGCCTAATTGAGATTAGCAGCACTTTTCATGGAATCTGTCCTTAAATATGAGGATCACATGTATGATACAACTGCTAATAGTGTAATATTTAACTAGTATTATACTCTGAAGGGCATAGGAAATATTTTCAGCAAAATAAAAAATGAAAAAGACCCCACTGAAAAGAACCACACCATTAATAAAGTAAAAGGCTCCAATGCCACTTTGTCATTGTTCCAAGCTTTATTCAGTCTTCAAAGAGTTGCTGACACTTCTAGGAAAACACCAGAAAACAAAATAATTAAACACAATCCCACTTGTGTTTTATAATCTTCTATAGTTTGATCACAGCTTTATCTGTGGTGCTTTGCTCTCTACCTGCTCTGTAAGACAGTGTCACTCTTGTATTTTATTTTTATATTCAGCATTATGTAATATTGTCTGTGAAGCATTATTTAATTTCAACTGATCTCTGTAACATCCTGGATCATGCCTGAAAAAAGGCATTTCTTGTCCAGTTCACCTACCCAGTTAACAAAAACTAACTAAATTAATAAATAAATCAATAGACAATGACAAGAGAAAAAGACAATTGGTCCATACAGTCTGCTCAGTTGTGTCCTACTTTACCTATAACTTATTCTCCTCATGGGGCTTTCACCCTCCTCCTCCTCCCTGACTTACTACTATGCCCCCCCTCTGAAAAACTATTATGCCCTTTACTCTCTCCCAGCCATGCTTGAACCCATTATTGGTTTTTGCTCCCATCGCCTTTTTATCCTCCCCTTTTTTTATTACTGAGGAAATCTGCACAAATATGTTTTTTTTTTCACTCATAGTTCATCTGTCTGTACAGCTTATTTTCCACTTGTTCTCACAGTCCTCTCTTGTGACACTACAGTTGTTTGCCATGAGAATAACTATGATGGCACAACTTATTATGGCATTATTTAAGTAAAAACTATTAGGAGCAGATGAACTCTCAAGGAACAAAGATCTTTTTTTAATGCATATAACCTTGGTAATAAATAATCAGGTGAATAAATAAGAGCTAATGTGAAATATAATCTGAACTGTGTCCAAATATTATCTTTCTAAAAGTTCTCCTGTAGGTGTTGACAGCCTATTGAGTCTCACTACAGGCAGTCAGAATCCATTCCATTCTGGGTAGAGAAGATAATTATACCCCAAAATAGGCAAAGCACATGCTAGCATAGACACATACTTCATTTGTTGATTTTAGAGGAAGAGACATTAGTGTATCTCCTTTTTAAGTCTAAGTGGAGGCAGGATGGCATGCCTTTACATCCAATATGATTCTCTTGGTTCAATAACTAAATGTGACTGTGTGCTCTGTGGCACACATAGAGGATTGTATATGAGAAGGCATACACAACAAGGCTGTGATTGAATCGACAGGTTTTCTTGGTAACAGTTTACCTCAAGAGTGCAGCTGGAGAGGTTTCCTGTTACCAAGGAAATCTCAAGATTCAACCACCGCCTTTTCTGTGTATGCCTTCTCATACACAATCTTTTATAGTGTATGAGAAGGTTATATGAGATGCCCACAGTCTCACATCAGAAACAACAAAACAAAAACAAAGCTCTGTAGTGTAGCTACATGGATTACTTGTTTAATAGTTCATCGTACAGATATTTACAAAGCAAATCATGTAGCGCTGCTAAACAGTCAACATGCCAGCAAGCGCTGCACTGGGGAACTGGGTAATCATTAATAAAGGGAAAGTTTTATTTAGTTATTTATTTCAAGTTTCGGACATTACTTTTGAGCAAAAGCTCTTTTACACAGGTTACATGCCAAGTACAAAGAAGTGTGAACAACTGAGAACATGAAAACAAAGGTTGGTGGAGCCCCAGTGTAAGCAAATTACAAGGGTGAAACATTACTATCAGAGACATAACCTATCTGGTAAGTGCAAACAAACATGACAAGGACAAACATTATCAGTCATAACTGCCATCAACTGTTAACATTTTAAATAACTGAAACAGAAGTCTCTATAAGTAAAGCAATTTAACTAAAAAAAGTCTTATCTGTGAGATGTGCACACTGGCTGGTGTGCACAGCTTCAGCTCAGAAATCTTTACATTCACATTGGCTGAAACAAACAAAGAAAAAAAAAGTGAATCAATGACAGTGAGTGTTACAATAAAGAGGCAGCTTATGTTTTACTGAGAGCAGGACTTTTAAATGCCATCTGAACTGTCATCCAAGCTATCTTCTATCATGGTGACCCCCCCTCTTCTTTTGCCTGTGATTTTTCACAATTTGTACAGTAATGGCCTGCTGGAAGATGCAGTTCAGACTGAATAGATGAAAATTCATAGGCTCTCCCAAGGTTTGAAACATAGAACTTGAAGGCAGATAAGGACCACTAGGCCTAACTAGTCTGCCCATTTTCGGTGCCCACTGTAAAAGCTGCAGACCCTACCTGATCTCTTGCTTTACCTCCTCATTTCTATCGCTAAGGTTCCCCTATGCCTGTCCCATGCATGATGGAATCCCCTCACTGTGTTTTCCCCCACTAACTCAGCTGGGAGTCTATTCCATGCATTCACCACCTTTTCTGTGAAGAAATACTTCCACATGCTGCCCCTTAGTCTACCCCCATCCAACCTCATGTCATGCCCCTTCATTCCTGAACATCTCCTTTTCTGAAAGATGCTACCCTTTGGTATCCTAGTTATGCCTTTTAGATATGTGTAGATTTCTATCCTATCTCCCGTCTCTTCTTTCCTACAGAGTATACATATTGAGGTGTCCCAGTCTCTCCTCCTATGACTTTAGATGCAGGCCCTACACCATCTTTGTTGCCCTTCTTTGAACTGCCTCCACCCTGTCTATGTCCTTGTGGAGATGTGGCCTCCAGAGCTGGACACCATATTCCAAATGAGGCCTCAGTAATGATCTGTAGAGTGGTATCACCACCTCCTTCCTTCTGCTGGTGATACCTCTCCCTATGCATCCCAGCATCCCACTGGCTCTCCCCATAGCCTTGGCACATTGTTGGGCCACCTTTAGGTCATCAGATATGATTACCCCCAAATACCTTCTCTGTTTGGTGACCATCAGTTTCTCCCCCTCCACATCATGTAATCCTCCCCTGGGTTCTTGCGCTCCACTTTTTCACATTAAATCTCAGCTGCCACACTCTGAACCATTCTTTCAGTTTATCAAGGTCCCTCTTCATTTTTTCCACCCCTCACGGATTGTTCACCCTTAGTGTCATCTGCAAAGAGACACACCTACACCTCCAGCCCCTCCACAATGTCACTTATAAAGACATTAAACAGGACTGGACCCAGAACTGATCTCTGTGGCACCCCATAGGTCACCCTCCTTTCCTCAGATTGAGCGCCATTTACCATGACACTCTGTCTTCTATCACTCAACCAGTTCCTAACCCAGTTTGCCACCTTGTGACCCATTCCTAGGCTGCCCAGCTTGTTCATAAGTCTTCTATGTGAAATGGTATCGAAGGCCTTACTGAAATCCAGGTAGGCGACATTTACCGCTACCCTCAATCCACGACCTTAGTCACCCAGTCAAAGAAATCATTTAGATTTGTTTGACATTAACTTCCCGCTGTGAATCCATGCTGTCTCAGATCCTGTGCACCGCTGGCTTCAAGATGTTCCACAATCCTTTGTTTAAGTAGTGACTCCATAATTTTCCCCACCGTTGAGGTGAGGCTGACTGGTCTGTAGTTTCCAGATTCCTTCCTACTACCACTTTTTCGAAGAGGGACTACATCTGCCCTCCTCCAGTCCTCCAGAACCACTCCTGTATCGAGTGACTCATAGAACAGTGCTGCCAATGGTGGTGCCAGAACCTCCCATAGTTCTCTTAATATTCTAGGATGTATCTCATCTGGTCCCATTGCCTTGTCCACTTTCAGTTTTGTTAATTCCTTAAGGACTCAACACAAAACACATTTTCTGGAGCTGGAAGGACACTACTTTCTTCAACTGCGAGCTGTGTGAGAAATTCTGTATTGCTCTTGATATCTGCAACAAACGTGCACTTTTGCTTAATTCTGTGGGAGGTGAAACTAACCACCCTTGGTAATTGCTTTTTATTCACATTTATTTAGTGTTTAACCAAGAAGGGGCTTGTAAACTCTGTTTATCTTGTTAGTAACTTCAGAAGGATTTAAATACTGCATTTGGGTAGGTCCTTGGAGGTAGCTAGATTGTCTACTAGGATTTGCTGACAGTTAAACTATTTTAAATGAATTACAGTTGGCTGAGGAGTTGAAAAGAAACTTGCAAACTCTGCTTATCTTGGAAGTAACCTCATAAGTGTTTGAATACTGCATTCTGGTTGTCCCTTGGGGGTAGCTGGATTGACTACTAGGATTTTGGGACAGAAACTATTTTAAATAATTTACTGGTGCGTAGGAGTTTGTGATAGTTAAACTCTTTTAACAGAGTTACCGGGTTAAGGAGTGGTCACAGAAAAACCTGCAGTGTGAAACAGGAAAAGACAGTCTTTCAAGCAACAGAGGGTGGTGGATCTGGGTTTACGTTTGTTTGTTACAATTCTTAAGATTTTCAGTGCAGGAAGAGTTTAAAGCACAGCTGAATTATTTTGGGGCTGACAGCTCTCAGAGCACAAACCATCAGGCCTGTTTTGGGGCTTGGAAGGTTTACCTGTGTCTGACTTGGATGTGTGAATTTTTCTGTTTGATTAGCAGGGTATTTCTCTATCAAATTGTTGTGTAGGGCATCTTGCTGACAGAAAGGCACTCATTGCAGCAGTGGGTCAGAGCTTTTAGCTGATTGTTTTGTGAGGGCACAGTTTAGGCCCAACTCCTTCCCACCCCTCACCCCACCCACCACTGGAAATAGTTCCTTTATACCTGGGGTTCTGACATCATTTCCTCAAGAGTGCAAGGTGCATGTCACTGTCATATCCTCTTTAGCACACTGCACTGGCAATATAAGCATACATATTATATGGGATAGACATAAAGGAATTCTAGAGGGCAGGGGTAAGGGGAAACAGACTTCTAGGAAAACAAACTGAACTTACAAGCTCAAATGGGCAGACTAGGTGGGCCATAGGCCCTTATCTGCCGACACTGTCTATGTATCTATGTATCTATATATATTATAAATATATATTTCTATATTACAAACCAATCACACACACACAAAAAAAAAAATGTGGGGAGTAGTGCAATGTAATGGCTGTGGGGCAGCAGTCTTCCGGGAGTCTATCTGGAGGCTGAGATGCTGCCCTATTTGTAGGCAACTCTCTGCCTGAGGGAGGAAGTTGCCCATCTTCAGGCCACACTGGACAGTAGTACGGGGACCTTTCCTCAGGCCACACTGGACAGTAGGAAGGGAACCTCCCCCATTCAGGGAGCACTACAGCCACCACCACTACCTCAGAGATTGTGAAGAAAACACAGCAGTTGAACCACAGTGGGCTCAGGAAGGGTGAGGATGGTGGAATGGAGGCACACCCAGTCAGTTGTTCCACTCCACAATCCATACACCATTCTGGGGGAGCATAGCTCCCCTATGGATGCACCCACAGAGGAGACTAAGGAGGCTGAGGACAGCTGTCACAAGGGAGGCCCACTGGAAGGAGGCAGAGGACACCACAAGGAAAGGAAGCAGCTCCTGGTGGGGGACTCAATTATTAGGGGGATAGAACTGGGAGGAGCTGGGAAAACTGAAGTAAGGTGCCTGCCTGGTGCCATGGCTTGGAGGGACAGGAAGTGCATCCTCAGGATCACGACAACAGCTGCATGGGATTCTGAGCTGGACGTAATTGTCTACCTAGGGACAAATGACTTGGCTCATCATGAGGTTAGAGCAGTGCAGGAGGACATTGCAGAGTTGGGGAGGGGCCTAAGACAAGTAGCACACACAGTATCCTTCTCAGAGGTGCTGCCTGTCAAAGGCATGGGTGAGGCAAGGGTAATTGGCACCATGCAGTTTAATGAATGGTTGAAAAAATGGTGTGGAGCACAGGGGTTTGGCTTCATTGGGGACTGGGGTTCCACCTGGAGGGACAACAGCCTATACTGGCAGGATGGTCTGCATCTGTCCAGGAAGGGAACAAGTCTTTTGGGCAACCGGTTTAAATGCTTCATTGGCAAGCTTTTAAACTAGTCAAAGGGGGAGGCACTGACAAGCAGCAGAAAAATCCCAGCCTCTCCCTACAAAACAGGGTACTAAATGAGAAAAAGACCGAGGTAGAACGGTCAGTGGGGGATGCTGCAACAGAAGGTAAAGCTTTAAAAAATGGAGAGCAATGAGTACCAATGCCCGTAGTCTAGGTAACAAGCTTCCTGAATTAGTGGCCTTGATGGAGGAGGAACATCTGGATATCGTGGCAGTCACAGAAACATGGTACACACAAAAACATGGCTGGGACGTAAACAGACCAGGATACACTATCTACAGGAGGGACAGGGAGGGTAAAAGAGGAGGAGGAGTAGTTCTTTACATAAAGGAAGGAATAAAAGCAACAGAACAAAGGGTAAACAGGAGGAGAAGAAGCACTGTGGGTAAATTTGGAGACAGGCAATGGCACCACAATCTGCACAGGGTTTATACAGACCCCTTCTCAGGGGAGGAAATGGACAAGGAAATGATAGAAAGTATACTTAGAATGGCAGAAAAGGGAGATACTGCTGATGGGTGATCTGAATATGCCAGATGTTAACTGGAGTGCAGTTGCAGCTGCCACTTCGAAGAGTGCAGTTATTCTAGATGCCCTACAGGGGGCATGCCTTAGACAACTAGTACTGGAGCCCACTCGAGAGGGAGCAATATTAGACTTGATACTCTCAAATGGAGATGGAGAGAGGATCACAGATGTAGAAGTGGGTAGCCATCTGGGAACTAGCGACCATCGAACAGTATGGTTCACAACAAACACAGTAATAGAGTCAAGCCATACAAAGACAAAAGTACTGGACTTTAGGAGGGCTGACTTTGCCATAATGGGTGAGTGCCTAAGGAATGCACTAGCAAATGGGCAGGAAGGAGGGGTGGAAGAACAATGGGAATAATAAAACTGCCATCACAGAGGTAACAAGCCTTTGTGTGAAGCAAATAAACAAAACAAGACGATGTAAAAACCACTATGGTTCTCAAAGGAAGTGGCAGTGAAGGTTCAAGAGAAAAGAAAGCATTCAGGAAGTACAAGGAATGCAGAAGGAGCAGGACACAGAACTGTATCAGTTAAAACAAAAGGAGGCTGGGAAGGCAGTCAGAACAGCAAAGGCCCAAACCGAGGAAAAGATAGCCAACTCAGTTAAGAAGGGGATAAAACCTTTTATAGGTACATCAGGGAGCAAAAGGAAGCCAAGGGAGGGATAGTGAGGCTTAATAAAGGGAGGAGGGTGGTCAGAGGGAGACTGTGAAAAGGCAGAGATACTAAACAAATATTTTCTCAGTATTCACGAAGGAAGAGGGGAGATACATAAAACAAACAGCAGTAACACTCTGGATACAGAAGTTGATACGGCCCGTTTACAGAAGAAAGGGTTCTGAAAGAACTCTTAAAACTGAAGGTGGACAAAGCAAGGGGGCCTGATGGGATTCATCCCAGAATTCTAAAAGAACTAAGGGTAGAACTAGTGACACCACTGATTACCCTTTTTAACAAATCATGGGAGGATGGGGTGGTACCCGAGGACTGGAGGAGGGCAGATGTGATTCCCCTTCACAAAAGTGGGAGCAAGGCAGAAGCAGGAAACTATAGACCTGTTAGTTTAACCTCAGTGATAGGGAAAATGATTTAATCACTTCTAAAGGAAAGAATTGTCGAGTATCTAGAGGCCAGAGGGGCACAGGACCCTAGGCAGCATGGATTCACAGCGGGAAGGTCATGCCAGACGAATCTGATAGATTTCTTTGACTGGGTGACCAAGTAGTAGATCAGGGAGGGGCTGTGGACATGGCCTACCTAGACTTTAGCAAGGCATTTGACACAGTCCCACACAAAGATTAATATACAAGTTAGCCAGCCTGGGAGTGGGTCCCAAGATGACAGCCTGGGTAAAGAATTGCTGGAGAATAGGACACAGAGAGTTATAGTAAATGGAGTCCACTCAGAAGAAAGGAGGTTACTAGTGGGTACCGCGAGGTTCAGTCTTAGGACCAGTCCTCTTCAATATCTTTATAAAGCGACATTGCAGAAGGACTGGAAGGAAAAGTATGTCTCTTTGCAGATGACACTAAGATCTGCAACAGAGTTGATGCACAGGTGGGGTGGAAAGGATGAGAAGGGACTTGGCAAGATTAGAGAATGGTCAAATGTATGGCAGCTTAGATTCAATGCTAAGAAGTGCAAGGTAATGTACCTGGGAAACAAAAACCCAGGGGAAGAGTACACAATGGGGGGTGAGATACTAACAACAACAAGAATGGAAAGGACCTGGGGGTAGTCATATCAGATGACCTAAAGATGGGCAAGCAATGTGAGAGGGCAGCAAGGAGGGCTGGGGGATAATGGGATGCATAGGAGAGGCATCACCAGTAGAAAACAGGAAGTTATTATCCTCTGTACAGACAGCTGGTGAGACCCCATCTGAGTACTGTGTGCAGTTCTGGAGACCCAATCTCTGCAAAGACATAGACAGGATGGAAGCTGTCCAGAGGAGGAAACTAAAATGGTGCAGGGTCTGCACGGAAGTCATATGAAGAGAGACTTAAGGAGCTTAATATGTATAGCCTCGAGGAAAGGATGGAGAGGGGAACATGATAGAAACTTTCAAGTACCTCAAGGGAATCAACAAAGTCCAAGAGGGTAGCATCTTTCAAAAAGATGTGCAAGAACAGAGGGCACAATGTGAAGATGGGGGGGGCTCAGAGGGTGATTTAAGGAGTATTTTTTCACAGAGAGGTTGTGGGTGCATGGGACGGCCTTCCGGAGGAGGTTGTGGAGTCAAAATCAGTGGGGGAATTCAAGCATGCATGGGATAGTCATAAGGCAATTCTGGGGGGGTGGGGGTAGGAAGAAGTAGGCTGCTGGTTAACTAGGATCTGCAGCTTATCCAGCAGGTAGGGAAATGGGCAGACTGGGTGGGCCAAGCGGTCCTTATCTGCCGTCAAATTCTATGTTTCTATGTTTCTATGTTTCTCTCTATTCTGTAAATGGACTGGTGTCCATCTCCCTCCCATATTTGTTCATGTTGCCTAACTGTGGTCCCTCACCTTCTTCTTCTGTGAATACAGAACAAAAATATTTGTTCAGTACTGATGATTTTTCCAGGTCACCTTCCACACACTGTCTTTCTTCCCCTTTAAGTCTTACTAGACCTGGGAGTAGTCATATCAGATGACCTAAAGGTGGCTAAGCAATGTGAGAAGTCAGTAAGGAGAGCCAGGGGGATACTGGGATGCATAGGAAGGGGCATCATGAGTAGAAAAAGGAAAGTGATTATCCCTCTATACAGACAGTTGGTGAGACCCCATCTGGAGTACTGTGTGCAGTTTTGGAGACCTCATCTACGCAAGGACATAGACAGGATGGAAGCTGTCCAGAGGAGGGAAACTAAAATGGTGCAGGGTCTACATCAGAAACCATATGAAGAGAGACTGAGAGAGCTTAATATGTATACCCTTGATGAAAGGAGGGACAGGGGGGACATGATAGAAACATTCAAGTACCTCAAGGGAATCAACAAAGTCCAGGAGGGTAGCATCTTTCAGAAAAAGAGATGTGTAAGAACAAGGGGGCACAGTTTAAAGATAGAGGGGGAATGGCTCGGGGTAATGTGAGGAAATTCTTTTTCATGGAGAGAGTGGTGGATACATGGAACAGCCTTCCTGAGGAGGTCGTTGGGTCTAAAACAGTGGAGGAATTCAAACATGCTTGGCACAGACACAAAGCAATTATAGTGCGGGGTTGCAGGAAGCAGGCTGTTGGTTAACTAAAATCTGCAGCTTATCCAGTAGGTAGGAAAATGGGCAGACTGGGTGGGCCAACTGGTCCTTTTCTGCCGTCAAAGTCTATGTTTCTATGTTCCTATCCCACCCCTGTTTTTTTTCTCTTTTCACTAATATTCCTATAAAAAGTATTTTCTCCTTTTTTTACCTCTTGTCCTATTTTCTCCTCTGTTTGTGCCTTTGTGCTCCTGACTGCTTTCCCTACCTCCCTCTGTTTATCCATATGGACATATGAACATACAAAATGCCAGCAGAAGCACTCCTCATTGTCTATTGAGTCTCCTCGATTGTACAGCTAGCCCCTCAAATTGCACCTGCCCCACCCTCTCACTCTGTCCCACCCTGTCTTAAAACCTCTCACCATTCTACATGATACCACTTCCTTGGGCAGAGTGTTCCACTTATTTACCACCCTTTCAGTGAAAAAATGTCTCCTGATTTCCATCCTGAATCCCCCCCAATCTCAGCTGATGCCATCTTGTGTCCCTCTCCCATCTGATTGGAAAACTCCCTTCTGTATTAATCCTGTTAATACCCTTTAGGTACTTAAAAATTTTGATCATATCCCCCCATTCCTCCTTTCTTTAAGGGAATACATTTGCAGCCTCTCATAGGATTTACCCTCAAGTCCCTGTATAATCTTGATTGCCCTATGTTGCACCCCCTCCAGCAAGCTGATGTCCCTATTCAGGAATGGACACCAGTACTGCATGCAGTATTCCAGGTGCGACCTGACCAGTGACCTGTACAGGGGTAGGATCACTTCTCTGTGCCTGGAGGAGATTCCCCTCGCTATGCACCCCAGCATCCTGTTTGCCATTACAGCCACCTTCCTGCACTGAGCTGAGTGGTTCATACTCCCCGTTATTAGTATCTCTAGATCCTTTTACTCCACTGTGCTTACCAACTGTGCCCCTCCCAACTGATATTTCTTCCCCTGGTTATTTGCTCCGAAGTGCAGTGCCTTGCACTTCTTGGCAATGAACCCCAACTACCATGTCTTTGACTATTCTTGTAGTTTGGTCAGGTCTTCCTGCAGCCCCCCCTCCACCCCTCTATATCATTTACCACTGCACCGGTCTTAGTATCATCTGCAAACAGACCGATCCTACTCTGGATCTCATTTGAGATATCGGATATGAATATCCCAAACAGCACTGTCCCAGTACTGAACCCTGGGGTGCCCCACTTGTAATGTCCCTTGGTGGTGAGAGTTCTCCCCCTACCACCACCCTTTGCTGCCTACCCCATATCCAGCTGTTGATCCAGTTGACCATTTTTGTTCCCACCCCAAAGTATTCCAGTCCCCCCCAGCTTCCCTTGTGGCACTGAGTCAAAGGCCTTGCTGAGGTCCAAATATAGAATGTCCACTGCATCGCCCCTGTCCAGTTCCCTGGTAACCCAGTCATAGTACTATATTAGATTTGTCTCACAGGATCTGCCCGATACAAAACCGTGCAAATGGCCATCTCCCATTGTCCTCCAGGAAGATCACCAGTCTCTCCTTTAGGACTGACTCCATGAGTTTCCCCACAATTGAAGTGAGACTCACCATTCTGTAGTTGTCTGGATCATCCTTCGGACCACTTTTATGAATGGGCACCTCATGGGCCATCTTCCAGTCCTGTGGCATGCATCCTGTGTCTGGTGATGTACTGAACAGGTCTGCCAGTGGTCCTGCCAGGATCTCTGCTAGCTTCCTAAGTACCCTAGGGTGAATGCCATCCAGCCTCAGAGCCTTGTCCACCATCAGTGCCCTTAGTCCCTCCAGCACCCTGTCCTCTGTAATTCTGATATGTCCCTCCACCCACCCACTCCTCCCTTCCCTTGGGGTCTCTGCCCCCCTCTTTCCTTCTTGAATACAGAGCAGAAGTACTTATTCAGTGCCTCTGCCTGATCCTCCCCTTCTCCATCCACCCCCATCTTTCTTAATCCTCACAATCGTGTCTTTGTTTCTTCTTCTCTTGCCAATGTATCTGAAGAAGTCCTTTTCTCCATTCTTGATTCCCTGTACCAGTCTCAGCTCTCTGGAAGCCTTGGCCATTCTGACTAGCCTTGTAACCTCCCTGGATTTCTTCACGTACTTGTCTTTGTCCCCTTGCCCTCCTGATTTCCTAAGTCTCCGGAATACTTTTCTCTTGGCCCTCACCCCTTCCATTACCTCCCAAGTCAGCCTGCTTGACTTCTTTGCTCTCACCTTCTTTATTTTAATTTTATTTATTGAGGTTTTGGAAAAGTACCTTTGAGTCAGAGACTCATTTACAAAGGTTCCACGTCACAGAAATCGGATACAAAACAGATGTTATATAGCAATTCACCTTCACCAGGGCACAACGCAAGCTATTTACATAGAGCAGGGAAAAGGCTAACAGTTAGATACTAGGAATAATAAGCACAGTTCTTAAACAATACATTAATAATACCCAGACTTCAAGCTGAACCTGACAGACTTAGGCTGGAGGCTCAACAGGGGTGGGGAATAAGCTGGCCAGAGGCCTTAGTCAGGGAAGGGAAGGGAGGTAATCAGTGGCAATCAAAGTAATTAGAGGACTGGAGATGTTCCGTAAGCTGAGTTTTGAAGGTGCCAATTCAGTTTTCGTTAGCAAGAGAGGTGGACAGACCATTCATCCAAGATGGGGCTCTGTAGCTAAAGAATCTTTAGAATCTTTAGAATTTGGAGGTACGGCAATGGGGTACTGTGAGGGGCTGCTTAGCAGAGCTTTGGGTGTGCTTAAGTGTCGGGGCTGAGTGGATTAGAGGTATGAGCCCATGGGGGGGAGGCCAAGAGTAACCTTTTTTGTCATGAGGCAGGCGTGGTACCTGATTCTGTTTTCTAGGTTTAGCCAGTTGGTGGTATTGTATAATGAGCAAGTGTGGGTGAGACAGTCACAACCCAGGGTAAGGCAGTAGGCTTTATTAAGAGTAAGGCTGAGTCAGGAAAGGGCTGAGGTGCTCGCCATGCTATAGATAAGTAAGCCATAGTCAAGTAGGGAGAGGACCGAAGAGGAGACAGCGAGCCTAAGGGAGTCTTGAGTAAGACAGTGTTTGAAGCGATGCAGTATCCCAAAATGAATGTTGAGGGTGGTGGATAGGAGGTGTATATGTTGATGGAAGCTTAGCGCTGGGTATAAGGAAATGTCCAGGTATTTAAAGGAGTCCACTAGTTTGAGAGGGGAATGATTGACAGTTAGTAGAGGGGGCAGTGCTCCCTCTGGGAGTTCTGTGGGTGGGAGAAGATCATAACTTTCATCTTCTTATAGTTCAGTATTCGGCGTTGTGAGGAGAACCAGTTTTCAGCACCACTAAAAGAAGTTTGAAGGGAGTGATGGAGTTGAATGGAGTTAGAATTTGAGGCATATAGGACTGCATCGTCCACGTAACATAGCAGGTGCCTGTGCAGGACATGGGGAGGGAGTTAAAGAAGAGGCTGAACAGCAGTGGGCTGAGAATAGACCCCTGGGGACGCTGGAGAGAATGGGCAGTCTACTGGACAAGATGTTACCTATTTTGACCTGCTGGAATTGATTTGAGAGGTAGTCACTGAACCAGCAGAGGGCATCCTGGGAGAAACCAAAGTTGGAAAGTGTGGTTAGTAAGAGAGAGTGGTTGACTGTGTCAAATGCCTTAGTGAGATCAATGAAGACAGCACCAGTAATATGGCCCCTGTCTAAGGTGGAGTGAACGTGGTCAGTGAACTCCAGGAGGGCAGTAGTGGTACTGTGCCCCTTGTGGAAGCCATGTTGCTGTTTGGAGAGAAGGTTGTATTTGTTGATGTGGTCGGTGAGCTTATCAGAGACAATCCGCTCTAGGGCCTTGGAAAGGGGAGGGAGAATGGAGATGGTGCAATAGCTGTTGGTGCTGGTACCGTCCCCGCTTTTAAATATTGGGGCAATGGAGGCAGATTTCCACTGGGAGGATAATTTTCCCTGACACAGTGATTTAGAATATATTTGAGGGGGTTGAGTACTTCCGGTAGGGTGAGTCGTAGGAGTTTCAGATCTAAGGAATCACTGCTATAGTGGGGGTTGCTGAGGGCTTTTCTGAGGTAAGGCTCTGCAGTCTTTGGTAAAATGCAGCATAGATGAAAGAGGGGGCTCTGTGGGGGAAAAGGGGGGGCTAGTTGAAGGTGGGTCAAAGAAATTAGGAGGTAGGACCTAGCTGAGGTTTGTGAAAGTGTCATTGAAGGCTGCAGCCATACATGAAGGATCAGTGGTCAGACACCCATCAATTAAGAACTGGTTGGGAACAGTGTTAGGGACTTTGCCACAGATATTCTTTATGTTGTTCCAGAAATTCTGCCTGAGCCCCAGATGGAGATAAGGAAGGATTTAAAATATTTGGCTTTGGTTCTGTGCAAGGCCCATGTGCATTTATTTTGGGCCTTCCTGTACTTCTGTCTGTCAGTCGATAGGCAGGATGTGATTCCCTTTCTCAAAAGTGGGAACAAGACAGAGGCAGGAAAGTATAGACCTGTCACTTTGAACCCAGTGGTAGGGAAAATGATGGAATCACTTCTTAAGGAAAGAATTGTTGAGTACCTAGAGGCCAGTGGGGCACAGGACCCAAGGCAGCATGGATTCACAGCAGGAAGGTCATGTCAGACAAACCTAATTGATTTCTTTGACTGGGTGACCAAAGCAGTAGACCAGGGAGGGGCTGTGGACATGGTATACCTAGACTTTAGCAAGGCATTTGACACAGTCATGCACAAAAGATTAATAAACAAATTAGCCAGCCTGGGAGTGGGTCCCAGGGTGGTAGCCTGGGTAAAACACTGGTTGGACAACAGGACACAGAAGGTAATAGTAAATGGAGTCCACAGTGAAGATAGGAGGGTTACTAGTGGGGTACCGGAGGGTTCAGTACTGGGGCCGGTCCTTTTTAATGTCTTTATAAGTGACATTGCAGAGGGACTGGAAGGGAAAGTATGTCTCTTTGCAGATGACACAAATATCTGCAACTGGGTTGATACACAAGGTGAGGTGGAAAGGATGAAAAGGGACTTTGCAAGGATAGAGGAATGGTCAAATGTATGGCAACTTAGATTCAATGCAAAGAAGTGCAAAGTAATGCACCTGGGAAACAAAACCCAGGGGAAGAATACACAATGGGGGGTGAGATACTGGCAACAACAAAAATGGAAAGGGTCCTGGGGGTAGTCATATCAGATGACCTAAAGGTGGGCCAGCAATGTGAGAAGGCAGTAAGGAGGGCTGGGAGGATACTGGGATGCATAGGGAGAGGCATCACCAGTAGAAAACAAGAAGTTGTTGGCCCTCTGTACAGACAGTCTGTAAAACCACATCTGGAGTACTGTGTACAGTTCTGGAGACCATCTCTGCAAAGACATAGACAGGGTAGAGGCTGTCCAGAGGAGAGCAACTAAAATGATGCAGGGTCTGCATCAGAAGACATATGAAGAAAGACTAAAGGAACTAAAGATGTATAGCCTCAAGGAAAGGAGGGAGAGGGGGGGACATGATAGAAACTTTCAAATACCTCAAGGGAATCAACAAAGTCCAAGAGGGTAGAATCTTTCAGAAAAAGAGATGTGCAAAAACAAGTGGCACAATTTGAAGATGGGGGGATGGCTCAGAGGTAATGTGAGGAAGTATTTCTTCACAGAGAGGGTTGTGGATACATGGAACAGCCCTCCTGAGGATGTCATAGAGTCCAAAACAGTGGGGGAATTCAAGAATGCATGGGACAGACATAAGGCAATTCTAGCGGTGGGTAGGAGGAAGTAGGCTGTTGGTTAACTAGGATCTGCAACTTATACATTAGGTAGGGAAATGGGCAAACTAGGTGGGCCAAGCGGTCCTTATCTGCCATGAAATTCTATGTTTCTATGTTCTATGTTTCATTGGAGAGGTGCCAGAGAGAGTCTCTAGTCCGAATCAGTGCCAGGAAGTGGTTTGAGATCTAAGGCGCAGGGTTCCCTTTGACCATCCTTTTAGTGAGTGGGGCAAACTTCTCACATATAGTATTAGAGGAATGAATGAAGAGGTCAAGGGCTCTGTCAGGGTCAGGGGTATTCATTATAAAGGACCAGTCCATATTACCGAGATGAGGTTTAAGGAGGGCAAGTTTGCCAGGGCTAAGTTGGTGAAGATGTATTATTTTGGGAGGAGATTTTGGTGCTTTGCTGATCCAGGTGCAGAGCACTGGAGAGTGGTCACTAAGGGCATTTGAGAGAACAGTAGTGCTAGTGACTTTGTGAGGTTGGTTGGTGAAAACCAGGTCCAGCAATGAGGAAGATCCTGAGTTCTGGTTCAGTCGGGTGGGGGATGTGACTACTTGCGTTAGACCATGGTCAGTGGCAGCATTGATGAAAGGTGCGGCGGCCTGACCTAGCCAATTAATATTGAAGTCCCCAAGTATGACCTTTTCCATTTGAGATGGGTGGGTGGCCAGGTAGGACAGTACTGAGTGGAAGGCTGCCTTCTGGTCCCTTGGAGGTATGTATATAGCAGTAATGAGAAAGGGGGGTTTGTGAGAGTCCCAGGGTGAGTTTTAATGTGAGGGCCTGTGGTCCTGGTTCCATTCTTGCTTCATGTCCTGGTGCAAGTCTCAGTAGTCTCTGCCTGCCCTTTCTTAATTATATTCCATTTTTGGCTGGCACTCATGCATGTCTGAATTCCCACCAGAAGCTCAACCAAAATTTTCCCCAGTATTTTAAAGTCTGCTCACTTAAAATCGATCACCCTGGTACCTGTTCCTCATGTTACCCTTCTCATATTGAGTGTGCACCACACTGTATTATGGTTGCTCCCACCCAGGGGGTCCTCCACTCTCAGATCCCTTACAGCCTACCAATTTGTTAATACCAAGTCCAGAGTCCTATCTTCCCTAGTAGGCCCACTGACCAGTTGCACCAGGAAGCTGTCCTGAAATGCATCTATTAATCTGCACGGGGTCATAATGTTGCAAGATATTATGCCACATATCAAAATTGTGCTGCCAATACAGTGTAATTTCTGCCATGCTGCATAATAATAATAATAGTAATAATAACTTTATTTTTATGGTGCCTTTCAGAATATCAAGGGGCCTAACAAATTTAATTAAACAGATCAAACATTCAGGTCATAAAATAGCATAAAACAAATAACTATTTTTTTATGTGGTGCCCTAACCCTCAAGCTTCCGAACCCACCCCAGTAAAGATTCTCAACTCCGGGGTTAATCCAGGGAGTGCATAAACTGTTAAAAATAATAAAAGTTTCTGGGACTGGGAATCAAACCTGGCCCCAGATGCAGCACCAGGGTTCCTTGCTGCAGTGTCTCAGTCCATTGAGCTACAGCAGCTGCTCAGTGGAGCTCCATACCACCAGAGGTCTTATCCTCTGCCTAGGATGTTTGGAGTGGTACAATACCACATACAGCAGTATTCGCGGTATTGCACAACTCGCTGTAAGCAACAGTGTTGTTGGTGTTTAGCCATAATGTCGTATGCTATCAAGCATGCAACATTATGACCCGCTAGGCTATTAATCTCTACTCCTTTGCACACGTGTTGGTAGGGGTGTTCCAGTCCACCCCAGACAGGTTGAAGTCCCCCACCACTATGGTGTCCCCCTTTCTACAGACTCTTCTAATCTGCTCGGCCAATTCCCTATCCAGGTCATCCCCCTGAGCTGGTGGCCTGTATACTACCACCACCCTCAGTGTCTTTCTTTTAGAGTCTTGAAACTGCATCCACAGGGCCTCTGTCCTGCCCTCCACCCCCTCCTCTCTCATACACTTTATCCTCTCCCTTATGTAGAGTGCCACTCCCCCTTTCCCTCTGGACCTGTCCTTTTGGAATATCCTGTACCCTGGTATCATTATATCCCAGTCCTGGTTCTGGATGGCCCATGTCTCTGTGATGGCTGCAATGTCCACCCTCCCTACAGCCAAGAAAGCCTGTAGTTCAGCTGATTTGTTACCTAAGCTTCTCACATTCAGCGAGACCACCCTCTAACCTGTGTCTTTCTCCCCCCCCCGATTTTCCCCCTTCCTAATCTCTCTCTTTGTCTCCACCTCAAATACCTCTCTGATAGCTTGGGGGCAGGCATGCTTGACTCCCCCTCCAGGATCCCTGACTATTAGCTGTCCTCCCACCACCCTCACCTAGTTAAAATCTATCTTTGATGCTATGTTCCCCTTTCCTCCGCCCCGCTCAGATGCAGCCTATCCCCTGCATATAGATCCTTATTTTCCCAGGTACTGCACCAGTCCCCCACTACCCCATACCCCCTAGACTGACACCATTCCTCCAGCCATTTTTTGAACTCCCCAATCCTCCCTTTCCTTTCTATACTCATGCAGGGTACTGGGAAGACCTCTGAAAAGGCCACAGATTCCCCACTTCCTCACATAGCCCTCCTAATTCTTCAAACCTCCTCCTCACTACTTCCACTATCTCCCTCACCAGGTCATTAGTGCCCACGTGCACCACTGCTCCTCCTTGTGCACTTAAGAAGTGCCTGCCCTGCCCTGTCTGCCATTAGCCCGGGTATAGCCTTCAACCATATTCCCCTCTACTACCCCATCTGATCTCTTTAAGTATGGAATCATCATGCACTAGTACACCCCCTTCCTTGTTCCTTGTCCCAGCCACTGCCCTTTCACAGGGTATCCACTCTTAGAGCATGCCAGCTCACTAACTTCACCCTTCCTCCCTAATGCTCTCTGCCTCTTCTCTCCCATCCTGTCCCCTGCCCCTTCACTGCTCCCTCCCTGTCGACCACATCCCTCCCTCATCCCTGGCCCCCCTCCTCTACTCCACTACTGTCATCCACCCCACCAGGAGTGCTTCTCTCTCCTTCATCCATTTCACCCTCCTCTGACTGACTCCTGCCCCTTGTGGGTTTCCATCTTCCTTCCTCTTCTGCTCTCCCCCGGTGACCCGTCCTTCCTTCCCCTCCACCAGTATCACCAGCTCAGCAAACCTACTTTCTGCCCACCCTGTATTGCTATGCCTCTGCTCCTTCCCCCCCAAGTTTAGTCTTCACAATAATGCTAGTCCCCTTGTTTGTTCCGCTCCTGCACTCCCTCCTCATCACTTCCCTTGAGCCACTGTTCCTCCCCTGTGATGTCCTCATGTTATTTCCTGGATGTGACCCTTCTGCCTGGCCCCTTCCCCTCCCCTCATCCTCTCCAGCTCTCTACCAAGCCACACACTTCCTCCTCCAGCCTCTTCAACTGGATACAGATTGGACACCCTCCTAGCCTCCACAATATGTTAATCCAAACTGCCGCCCCACATCCATTACATCCCACTATCCTACCTATGATACCAGTACTAACTACAAAATACAGTTCTATCTATAAGTTTCTAACCAGTCCAGTCCCCACTTAACAATACAATACCAACTCCACTAGCAGAGAAGCATAAAACACTACTAATTATGATACCATACCATTCATATGTTTCCCAGCAACATACAGCTTGGGGTGCTATACCAAAGTACAAAACACGGTACTATCTATAAGTTTGTAACTTTTTACCTTTTTAACCAGAGCTGCATATCACTCTATAACATTACAAAGGACAATCTTCTCTGTTAGGGCACATTAGTGGATGCACCTGATAGTGCTACCACCCATCCCAATGCAGCACCACCTCAATAAGTGTGGGACAAGCTGGGGAGGGATGGGGAGGGTGGGATTAGGGCTCACTGCCACTCCTGTGTGAGTCCAATAAACCTGTTACACAACTGCACACCTCAGTCCCTATCCTCAGGCAGGAGCAAACACTTTCTGTCTCTCAGCAGACACAGAGCTGAACTCCAGAATACAGCCCTGTTTAGATACCCAAAATACAACCATTATACAAACAATACAGTTTAAAAATGAAAATACATATCCCAATCCCAGTACAAGCAATTTGGACTAAAGCAAATGTAGGAAAACACAGACACAAAAAACATACTCCCTTAGTTTAGCCTCACACAAACCCAGGACACTCCTGCAGTTCCTGCTGCTTCAATTTTCAGCCCCAAATACACTACCTTGTCCTCCTCCTGCTGTGTTTCCTTGTATTTCCTGAAAGCCATCTTTTTCACCCTTACCTTCCCAGCCATTACCTTTGAGAACCATAGTGGCTGTCTCTTTCTCTTGCCCTTGTTTACTTGCCTAATACAAAGGTTTGCTGCCTCCACTATGGTTCTAGGTGAAGTCATCAAAAATAAAACTACCTGAAGAAAAATAGTGCAAACAAAATGGAACAGCACAGAATAGCACAGTGCAAAATAGCTAACCCGCCAAACAGCGCGGCACAGCATTATCATCTGCAAAAACAAGGATAGCAGATTAGAGGCACACATAGGAATAACCACACAGAACACCAAGGGATGCAATGCTGAACACACATTTTGCTATTCTCAGGGTGCCATAGGGCACACAATAACATGTACTGTCAGGACATCAGAAAGGCAGGCAACAGCTGGGACACGGCTGCAACAATACAGAGTGCAAGAACCATGGTCAGGCAGCCACACAACCCAGGGAAAGGGGCAGGCACACAGGTACCAGCCTCACACCTGTAGCTAGATGTTATAGGCTATTACACGCAGGAATTCATAGGTACCCTGTGACTTATACCCCTGCACAAGATTGTGCAACTCCCTCCCAGTGTCCATATACCTGCATTTTGCAGGGGCCACAGACATGCCAGCCAGGACCTGCTCCTTAACACTGTCACTGAGATGCTGTTCAGCCTGCAGACACCAAATGAAACACCACAAGGATGGCAGGGAGTGGATGGCAGGCAGTGATGCCACCCTTCCATGGCATTATTAGATGGGGGCCAGCTCACTCAGGGCACAATCATAGCAATTTCACTGCTGCACTTTCCTAGATAGGTCTCCAGTGCCCACACTGGCCCAGGGGGCAACCAACCCAGGTGTCCTCAAAATAGTCCAGTAATAACTACAGCAGGTCCTCATGCTGCACAATGATGTCCCATGTCCTGAGCTCCTCAAATACAAACATACAAAATTTGCCAACAGATAAAGGCCTAGAGGTCTATCAAGTCTGCTCAACTATGCAGCTAGCACCCCTTATTCTGCAGCTGCCCCTCCCTTCCACCCTTCCCCTTCCCCTTCATTAAACCTCCCCCTTGTCCTGTCCCATCCTCGTTTGAAGCAGTCCACTGTTCTACTGCATACCACTTCAGGAGGTAACGCATTCTGCCCAGCCACCATCTTCTCTGTAAAAAAGTGTCTCCTCATCTCCATCCTGAACCTTCCTCACTCCAGTCTCATATCATGGCCCCTGGTGTCCCTCCCCTCCCTTACTTTAAACAGCCCCTCTGTACTTGTCTTGTTTATTCCTTTCATGTATTTAAAGGTTTCAATCATGTCACCCTCTCTCTCCTCTCCTCCAGTAGTACATGTTCAACTCCTTCAACCTCCTCTCGTATGATAAGTCCCCCAGACCCTTGATCATCTTGTCGCCTAAGTGCTGCACCCTCCAGTAACTCAATGTCCCTCTTCAGATAGTCGGACAACAGTACTGCACGCAGTACTCCAGGTTTGGTCTAACTAATGACCTATACAGTGGCAGAATCACCTCCTCCCTCCTCGAGGATATACCCCTTGCAATACAACCCAGCATTTTGTTGGCCTTTGCAGCTGCCTTCCTACATTGTGCCGAGTTGTTCATTGACCCTGTAATGAGCACACCCAGATCCTTCTCCTCCCCTGTCTGGGCTAGCTGCACTCCCCCTAGCTGGTAACTCCTCCTTGGGTTCTTCATCCCAAAATGCAGCACCTTGCACTTTTTGGCATTAAAGCCCAGTTGCCAGGTGTCTGACTAGGTTTCAAGCTTTGCCAGATCATCCTGCAACCCCTGCCATCCCCCAGGTCATCCACCACTGCGCCTACCTTGATATCATCAGCAAACGGACTGATCTTGCTTTTGATGTCCCATGATATGTCTGCAATGAATATCCCAAACAACACTGGTCCCAACACCGAGCCCAAATGCAGTGCTCACATGTGTGGGGGGGCACATAAGGTAGGGCAGGCAGCAATCTGATGTGCAGTGCAAAGTCCTCCTTTCCGCTGTACCATTGGCACACCTCTGTCAGCTGCTGCACCTGCCACCATGCAGACTGGCACAGATGGAAGAAGCAGCCATGTATGGACACTGTGGGGAACATGGATTTGAATGCCTTCCAAGCTACCTGCTTGAAGGTCAGGGTCACAATGGTGGGGGCCAGACATAAACTCAGAGCATGCAGCTGCTGCAACATCCTGCTATAGGCAGCAGCCTTCTTTGAGCTCATCAGCATGAACACTGTGGGCACTTCTGTGGATTGCTGCATGAAGTGGATGCTATACTGCTGCAAGAACAATGTAGGGCAGGTCTTGAAGGTGCCATTGCAGTACCGCATCTCACTGTGCTCCAAGCACATCAGCTTTCTGGCAGTGGTGAACATCAGGAAACTCTGCTCCTCATGGCTGCTGTCATACTGCAGTAACCACTCACCTGTGTCAGTCACTGTGTACTCTTCAGGGATCTACAGGCCCAGCATGCTTTCAGGCTCCAGTGGTGGACAGTAGGCAGAGGCATGGGCCTACCAAATCATGTGCTTCACGGATGGGACAGGTGGCAGAATACCCCTATACAGGTGATCATGGACCCAGTACAGGACACAATGATCTGATGGGTTGTCTCGCAGATGGTCATGGTCCTCTCCCTTATTGCCCACATCACCTCCTTGGCTGCAATGTGCCCTACATCAGGCACATGGTTGTGCTCCTGCATGCGCTTTATGACTTCATTCCCACAGGTGTCCAACTGGACTAGGCATCTGCCCCTGTCATATGCATAGCTCTTCTAAAATGTTTCATCACCATACACGCACTCCTTGTAGTGCAGGTAACTGCCTTCCATTAACAGGAGAGCACCCTATTGGCTGCTGATGTAATGCAGTGGCATATTGTCACCAGCACTCTGGTGGCCATAATGGGTAGTCAGGGCCTGGCATGTTAACATGCTGCCATGGAGGAATTGCCCTAAAACTCACAATGCACACTTCCTCAGCAGGACTCAAACTAAACAATGCCTCACAACGTGACTGCGGTAATATTGCCCATGTTTGAGGCCTCATATTTCCCCTGATCTAATTCTCATCTATGAATTTACATGCTCCTCCAGCCCCCCTTCCAACAGTGGCAAAACCCTCCTGCCCCTTGTGATTGTTGCATCTGTATCTGGTTACTTGTTTTCCAGAATTTTTTCCCTCTTCACTCTGTCCCCACAGCTCCACACCTCCCCACACTGTTCCGATGGGACGCTGCAAGGTATTTATTTTACTTATTTTATTTAATATTTGATGACCAGAAAAGGCACACTGAGCCAATGCTCATTTCCAGGTGTGACCTGGGTACAGTTTGTACAGAGAGTTAAGTATGGCTCACTAATGCTGCCTGAATCCTGTTGCCCACAGTTTTCACTACACTGTTATTTCCACACATTCTTGTTCGGGCACCCTCTCCCAATGTGGTTTTCACCTTGACCACCGAAGGTTGCTGGACTTCAGGGACAGATATAATTGTTGAATTTGAAGTCATTAGGCCAGATATTGATTGCTTTCACCTGCAAAGATTTCAGAATTCCATTTCTGTTTATGGTCCTACAATGAACTATAATTATGTATCAACTTCAGGCATTTATGCCTGGAGACTTTCTCCACTTCAGTAGTGGGCACATCAGAATTAACCAGGTGTTGAACTGAAGTTTTCCTAGTGCAGTCATTTGTTTTTCTTTTCTCCAGTGGCAGGGTCGTTTGCATTTTGATACACTTCAGCATGCTACGGATTTTGGTTTCGCCTACTGGAATTGCATGGAACCATTGAGAGACATCAGGTTTATTGATGATGTTTGGTCTTTGAGTGGAGCATAGCTCATACACTGTGATTGGGTCGCATTCAGGGTGGGAGACATTTTTGGCTTAATCGCATGGATGTCCCTTGAGTTTTCTCAAATGCAGGTCTTAGTCTGCCTCTCTTCATAGTGTAAAAAGTGATGCCCTCCAAATCGACTAGTAGCTGAAGGTTCCCCCATCTTAGAGTTTGCTATACGGCTGTCCTGAATGCAAAATAGAGACCATTGTTGAGAAAAAAAATCATATTTAAAGCACTGATGAGGAGTGCGTGACAAGTGAACCACTGGTGTATAATTTGTTAGTGTTATTGTGAAAGCGATTCCGACTGCATGGGTTTGTTCCCTTTGCCAAGTTTCTTCAGGTGCTTCTGCTTGACTGACAGGGTTGCCAACATTTCTTTGAACACCCTCATGGTTGTCATGGAAAATGGCATGCCCATAACTGTTTTTAATTATGAAGCAGTCTGTGCTCCCTATTATGATTATTATGGTACTTGGCTTGTACTGCCCCCATCTTTCCTTTCTATTTTGAACACAAATGCTTATATGATCTCATCTAATTCAGCAACTCCAATGTAAATAATATTGCAAGTTTCACCTCTGTCAGCTAGGAAGCTTTTAAACTATCTTAAATAATTGTTATTTTTCTTATGGTTCACTGGTTCTCCTGCTCAGCAATGAACTGATTCTGTCTGTGCAGGTGCTTGCCTGAGCCACAGCTGACATATTTCAGATTCTTTTTTTTTTTTCAGTTACCGCTGTCACAGTCTGCCACAAGAAAATTGACTCCAACTCTGACAACGGCAATATCATCTCAAGCAGATGTCAGCAAATGAATTAGTTCTAGGTTGTTGTGCTGCCGTAGTGTTGTACCTAGTGCAGCACAACATTAACTTGACATCACCATTGCAGCACAACAGACTTATTCTAGTGATCAATTTTTATACAGAGAACCATTGTATCATATACAATACCTCTTTTCAATTACAAAAAAATGCTCTGTGCAGAGAACCAATGGTTTACTCTGGATACCTGTATACTGACTTATATTAGCTTGTTTAATCCTCAGGTGATACTTCCTGATCTTAGCACACCCTCATGCGATTTTCTTTGTGGTCGGAGTATCCAAGACATTCCACTCAAAATGGTTCTTTCATCAAAACCAAAAAAATGAAATAAAGCTTACCATCTGGGAATGTGTTAATTTTAAGGCTCTTTTGTTAATTCAGTATTTAAATGCTCTTGTGGCAAGGCTTACACAGAGAAGAACAATGCAAGACTGAAACAAAGGACTGTGGAAAACAAGGCACCAATGCATGTTTGTGACAATCAATACAAATGCTGAGACACTGTGCAGAGACTAATCACAGCTCTCTATCCAGTCTGAGATTTGTTGGACTGGAAAAAAATCCTTTCACCCAAGAGGGGAGAGCACATTCAGTTGTTTGTGTAGAGAGAAATGTATTAGTTATACAGGCTTAACAGGCCAACTCCCTGTCAACAGAGGCAGGCTAAACCAGTGGACATACTGACACCTTGAGAAAGGTCATACTGTAGTTTCTCACTTTATTAAAAAAAAAAAAAAAAAGAAAAACCTTCCTTTTTGCTTTCTGAATATTCCAGTCATCATGCCACTTCCTTACTTGCATTGATCTCCAAAAATCCAATGTTAAGTCTTATTTGCCAAATTATGTTTAATTCATATCCAGGTCATGCCTTAACATAAGATAGAAACATAGACTTTGATGGCAGATAAGGACCGTTTGGCCCACCTAGTCTGCCCATTTCCCTACCTATGGGACAAGTTGCAAATCTTAGTTAACAAACAGCCTACTTCTTCCTACCCCCCACTAGAACTGCCTTATGTCTGTCCCACACATTCTTGAATTCACGCACTGTTTATGACCCCATGACCCCTTCAGCAAGGCCATTCCATGCGTCTACCACCCTCTGCATGAAAATATTCTTTCTCACGTTGCCCCTGAGCCACCCTCCCATCTTAAATTGTGTCCCCTTGTTCTTGCACATCTTTTGTTCTGAAAGATGCTATCCTCTTGAACTTTGTTGATTGCCTTGAGGTACTTGAAAGTTTCTATCATGTCCCCCCTCTCCATCCTTTCCTCGAGGGTATACATATTAAGCTCCTTTAGTCTCTCTTTGTATGACTTCTGGTGCAGACTCTGCACTATTTTAGTTGCTCTCCTCTGGACTGCCTCAATCCTGTATATGTACCTTGTGGAGATGGGGTCTCCAGAACTACATGCAGGACTCCAGATGGGGTCTCACCAACTGTCTGTACAGAGGGATAACAGCTTCCTGTTTTCTACTGCTGATGCATCTCCCTGTGCATCCCAGTAGCTCCAAGCTCTCCTTACTGCCTTCTCACATTACTTGTCTACCTTTAAGTCATCTGATATGACTCTCCCCCAAGTCCCTTTCCATTTTTGTTGTTGTTAGTACCCCCCCCCATTGTGTGCTCTTCCCCGTGTATTTTTGTTTCCCAGGTGCATTACTTTGCACTTCTTTGCATTGAACCTAAGCTGCCATACATGTGACCATTCCTCCAACCTTGCCAAGTCCCTTCTCATTATTTCCACCTCCCTTGTGTATCAACCATGTTTCAGATCTTTTTGCTGTCTGCAAAGAGGCATACTTTTCCTCTAAGTTCCTCCACAATGTCAACTATAAAGACATTAAAGAGGACCATTCGCAGTACTGAACCCTGTGGTACCCCACTACTAACAACCCTTTCTTCAGAGTGGACTCCATTTACTATTATCCTCTGCATCCTGTTGTCTAGCCAAATTTTTTACCCAGGCCAGTTTTTTACACAGACTTTCTCTAATCACATGTACAACATAATATTGCATACACCTCCTAATTATTTACTGAACACAGACAACGAAAATGATGTGCATTTTGTGATGTAAGAATGTTATGAACAATGTGAAATGTTGATTATGTTTATTGTGACACAATTTAGAAAATACTTTGTAGAGATTGCAGTCATAGATATGAATAACACAAAAGAAAATGGTTTGAATTTTCAAAGCAGCTGCATCAGGCACAAGTCCAGCTTGTGTAGTGTGCCTGAAGCAGCATAAATGAGGCAAAACATTTGCATATAAGTTTCAATCATTTTGCTACATTTATGGCTGGGGCCACCTTTTCATGAAAAATAACGACGTGTTCATCAAATATTGATACATACATCATTATAGGGCTCATGAGTCCATGCAAGTTGCTGCTGACTTACAAGATTGTGAGACCACCTTTCAGGTGGTCAAATGTATCAGCACAAGTGCTGAGGATGCAGCACAGTTATGCCAGGAGTCCCCAGTGCAAGGTTACAAATTGAGTTCAATATCTTTTTCTTAACACCGAGTAATAAAGTTGCAAATTTATTTCACAAAAATGCATCATTTAACACCAGAAATGATAGCATGTTACAAAGTAATATTCTACATAATAAAGGATTTCATTTTAAAGAGCTTCTGAGACCACTGGAAAAACGTTGAAAAGTATGACAAGTACAGTACACACAATTTAATTTAATCTCCAGTGCTGCATATTAACTCCTTACTACCTCACTGTCAAGGACTGATGTTGCTTGTTTGTGTTTTTAAAAAGGGCTTTAGAATCATAGCAACTTAATTGGTCTGAACACACCACCTGACCATTCATTAATCTTTAGGATACAGACAGTTCATAACTAACCTGCCATAATTCATTTTTCTTTCTTTCTTTCTTTCTTTCTTTCTTTCTTTCTTTCTTTTCTTTCTTTCTTTCTTTCTTTCTTTCTTTCTTATTGTTGGCCAGGAAAGACAAACTAACCCAAGGCTTGTTTCCAGGTGCTTCCTGGGAGCACAGGGAAGTTATATGACTTCCTCATGGTCACACAGGATGCAAGTGGTGGCTGTGGGATTTGAACCCAGTTTTCAAGGTTTGCAGCACTGTGATCTTAGCCACTATACTCAAGGCCCCTGGAATTCTGCGATTCTGCAGTTGCGGAATTTTCAGCAGAATTTCATCATGCCATAGAATTCATATAGTGCCACAGAATTCATTGTTTTTAGTGAATTTTTATTCAAATATACAGTTTTGCCACAGTGACAGGCTCTTGTATCCATCTTGTTTATCCTGAAGCCCATCTTCTATGCTTGGCAGGTGATGTCATCTACGACATCACATCATATTTTAGCCAATGGCAGGACTGCATTCTGCCACAGAAATGAATAAATCATGCCGTAGAAATCAGAAAATGCTGCCGCAGAAGTTTAGGAGCCCTGCTGCCAAAATCAGATAATTCTGCCGCAGAACACTAGGGGCCCTGACTATGCAATATTACCTTCTACTAAGCAACAAGCTTACAAAATAAAAACTTTTTCCATTAGTATAAAAATGTTTCCACTTTTTAAATACACACACCCACAGAAGGACATATGTTTCATAACAATAAATGCACTTCACGGGTTCATTCAAAGGCACTCAGCCATTGTTATCAAACCTACATATTTCACCTAGCAGCAACCTAACTAATGGGAAGAAAACTTTTAAAAAGGAAACGTTTTACATTTTATAAGCACAATAGACAATCCAAGGCATGGATTTCTTGAAAATGAATGCACTTCCTGGATGTGTTGAATATAGAGATGTTGAGAAGTTTTAATTCACAGCAAAATCACCAAATCAGCCTCTGCAGATAATTTTGCAAAGTTTTTCTGTCTAATAGGAAATTCACCTTTAGCAACTTAACCTTGCAGCTTCACCTCTAACTTGCCCTTGGTGTACACCAAGGCAAAGTTGGGTCAATTTGGCTTGCAACTTCACTTGTAACTTCTTCTCAGGGTATGCCAAGGTGAAGATGGGTTAAAATGAAGCTACTGATACACAAAATTCTCAGGGTCAGCATTCCCCTGCCCCCCCTGCACTCCACAACCTAAAAACCCTGTGCCATTCCAACCCACTGTGGTACCACCACCACCACATTTTGCATCCACTCATCAGTCCCAGTAGGAACAATTCTAACATTTTCTGCCCTGTATCTGTTATCCAGTTACACTCTTCACTGCCAGTGTGACATGCTGCCAAATACCCAGAGTGTTGCTGTCCCTGCACTTGGGCATGGTGCAATTATTCTCCCCCAGCCAGAGTAGAATTCTACCCCAGGTACCTGTGCCCAAAGTGCTGTAAAATGAGCACAAAGGAGCTTCCAGCTGTTGGGTCAGTGGTCCATGCATTCATACTGTGGACCTGTTATCCAGATCTGGCTCAGTGCCACCACACCACCAGCAGTGAAGGGGACACCAGAAACCTCCTCATTAACTAGTGTTCCTGGGTCAGAGAGTTTGCTACTTCTCGGACTTATCATCTTGTTGCCACCTCCACCAGCACCCACCCACATGGATACCACAGATGTGGCAAAGAAGTATTTGGCAACATGAAAGCCACCACTCCATTTCCACCAACAAATCCTTTTTTTAGGCATATCTTGGTCAATTTTTGTTGCATTTGTCAGAAACATGTTATAGTTGTAGTCCCAAGGAAGATGCATATATGGTGCATTTTGTGATGCTTATCAGACTTAAATTGTAGATTTGTTAACATGGTGAATTTGTGAGGTATTTTTGGGGTGCTGTGCATACCCCATGAATTTTTCCAGGGGTATTATGTTTTACTATTGTAGTACTCATTGAGATCTTTGTTAGAATGTATAGAGTACCCCAAAAACTGGTGGTGTTATGAATTGTTAAAGTTGCAATGTTATCCTATGGGACATTAGGGTTAGGGTTAGAGTTAAGATTAGTGTGGTCACTTGCAACCTATGCAATAAACATGTCCCCTGGGGCAAGCAGGGGACCCACATGGGTACTGGGGGCTAGATGACTCATCTCATGGTAAATCATTGGGCTGAGTGGGAGGAAAAACAATGGGAAGTGGTGAGTGGGGCAATGGAGGTGGTGGCCTGTCTGTGTCAACAGCAATTTGTGGAGGGAATAAGGGAAGTTACCATATCATGGTAGGGTGGCAGGTACACTCTGTGGGAGCAGCAACACCCTTTGTTGAAGTTCAACCCCCTCCTGATCCAGGATCACCAGCCACACTCACACCGCCACCAGTGTTTTTTTCCCCCCACACAAACAGTACACAACAGGGATTAAGAGGACACACACACAAGATGCGACAACTCAAGTAATTAGAGTGATATTACTCTATATATGAAACACTACTACCTTCAATCAATAAACAAAAATGAAATCAATATCGTCAAACTACAGTGACAAAAACAATTCAATAACAGGCACCTAACTGTTCTACAGAACTAACATTACAAACCAAAGAAAGCAGGACAGAAAATCACACAAAATACTTACTACAACAGTACTAGTATAACTAAGATAGAAAAGGTGGCCTAACATACCTTTTTCTCCCTTGAAGATTCTGCAGCTAAGATCTTCTCACCCCCCCCACAGCACTGCCTTACTGCACAATACAGAGAATGAAACTACAACTTTAAATGAAATCACAAAAAAAATACCACAAATAATTGGTGCTCTTGAGGCACAAGTCACAGTAGGTTAAGGGGACACATGCAAGATGCAACAACTCAGGCAATTATAATGACATTACTCTGTACACAAAAAAACACTAACTTCAATCAATAAACAACAATGAAATCAATATAGTCGAACTACAGTGACAAAAGAAATTCAGTAAAACACACCTACTGTAATTGTTCTACAGAACTAAAATTGCAAACTAAGGAAAGCAGGAAAAAACACACACAAAATACTTACTACAACAGGCATGTGAGAAAATTCCACAAGAGTGTCTTGACTAGTTAAGAAAATAGGTTTTGTAGAGATTAAAGCAGATGTGTTTTCATGACAAATAACAGCCTGAATTCATTATGAATTTGAAAACTTTTTTGCAAACTAAAATTTGAAGAATCTACCTTGCATCCCACACTATTGACCACATACTTTAACTTTCTGACTTAACTTGCAACATATTTGATACACAGAGGTTCCTTTTCTGTTGTCCACTTAGGACCACTAAGCCTCAAGAAAACTAAAGTCTTATCTAATGCAAATTTATATTAATTCACAAAAGTGATGTGTGTCGTGTTCACAGAAGTCACATTATGAAAAGAACATTGCAAAATTGAATTTCGCATGCATGAAAATGGCAATTTGTTTTAAAAAATGTTTCAGATCTACACATTTTTAAATAAATCCACTTATGAAATTATCATCCATAGACCAAACACTGATGAACCTGAAAGGTTCAGGTTTCAACGCTCAGCTGTTTTTCAGTGACTAGTTAGCAAAACAAAAGGATTAAAAACCATATGTACATTTTACCTTCTAGAACTTTTAAACCAGTGAACTGAGAGTTAAAGGGACGTTGTCAACCCTCCTTAGGCCTCAAAATGTTTCTGGTTTAAAAACAAATGTTATGGGTTGTCATATTCTGTAGAATTTGTTGACTGTAGCCTTTAAGTTTGATTCTGATTCCTTTTTGCTTTTTAAAACTAAAAAACAGACTGCCCACTATACTGGTGTTACAAAATCATGTTTGTTTACAGTCATTGATCAACTCTTACTGCATCTTTCCTGGACTTGGAATGCCCCCACCTAACACAATCTAGCCACTCTTGTAGCAGTGAAAGGAAATGAAGCTATTGCATGGCAAGAGGCTACACTATTTGGGGGTGTTCCCAATGGTCAGAAAGTATATAATAATAGTAGATCAAGGTTTTGAAACAAATCAAGGATGGGTATAACTACACCAGTAGCATGCATTTCAGTTTCACTTAGAAATGAAACACATAAAACACCCATCCATATAAATTAATTCTAGAGAAGGTAAGAAATCACACAATGTGGGTTTTCTATTCAAATTTGAGTAATACGGTGCAGAAAAGGTTAACAGTGTCTCTTTATCAAACATGTGGGACAGGATTCAGAGATTATGTTACTTAATATATGCATGCCAAGTTTCAAGTTATTTTGTCCAGGGGTAGACAGAGTAGCATACTTTCACCAGAATAACAGCGCTGCAAAAACTCATTTCACCACAATCATAGTAGTTGCAAAGCTCTTTACAAACTGCATTTTATATAAGTAAATGCCACAGAAAACTTGCTTTAGGATTTCTAGGGGTTGCAATAGACATCATAAGAGCTGCAAAGAAATCATAGGGGGTCTCAACCACAACCACTCGATACACCTAAATAACACCCCTGTACAGCCACATTGTTAAAGTGCAGAAATAAAGATTCAACGTCTAAATGTTTACTCAGCCTTAACATAGGGGTTCTACTGAGCCCCTATAGTATACAGCACACATACATGAATGGGACATTCTACCCATAGAAATGGTTGGCAGTTATTTTATTGTATACCCTGTCCCTGTCTATGCAATTGTGATTAAAACTAACCGTAACCATCCAGATGTATTTTTTTACATAAATAAGAGACAATTGTAGTATACTCATAAAATATATAATTGAGGGGAGCTCCTGAGGTAATTACCACTACAAGACCTTTGGCTGTTTATAGTACCATATGAGCTACACTTATGGTATATTTCCTTGTACATCACAGTTACCCATAATGTATTATATATACTGTACATCATTAAGTATATAAAGAGGGTAAAAGAACAGTAGATGATGTGCAACAGGACACTGTGTACTGTACAAATACTATGAGCTGATTGGAAATTATCCAATGGACCATACATACTTTCTAAATATATAGGTGGAGTCCAGGTTAGCACCAATGCCAGGGGCAAACATTAACAAGGCACAGTATGTATAGCAAAGCCAGAAGGCTGGGAGCAGTAAGTAGCCCTAAAGGAGAGGAGAAAGAGCTAGTAGGAGCAGGAGTTGAAGAGTGGGAGAGAAAGTTGTGAAGAGAGAGAGAGAGAGAGAAAGAAGACTAAGTAAAAAAACAAGCGTGAGTGGTGTGGTCACAGAGACAAAATTTGAGTGCAGACTGGGTGGATGCTAAGTGAATGGAATGGGAGGCTACAACATGTTTTGTGGAGCCAATAGTCAGGGCCCCTAGTTCTCCATGGCACATTAGTCACAATTTCTGTGACAAGGCTCCTATATTTCTGAGGCAGCATTTATTCATTCCTCTGTCATGAATTATTTGTTTCAGTGGCAGAAAAAGTCCTGCCATTGGTTAAATATGATATGATGTTATTGATGAAATCACATGCTGAGCACAGAGGAGGGCCTTCAGGATCAACAAGGTGGGGGACAGAACCAAGCACTATGAAGAAACTACATTTAAAAAAAAACACCAAGAGCAAAGTACCTTATGAAACTGCATATATTCTACAATATGATGCATGCTCTGTGGAAAATTACATGGCTATGGAATCATAGAATTCCAGGGACTTTACTTATAGTAAAATGCAGCCTATCCAGTAGAAGTATTGGCATAGGCATGCCAGAAAGAATGGGGAAAGCAGAGCTACTGAGGGTTAAGAGGCAGAGAGGAAAAAAGGTAGAGCTGAGCTAAGATAACAGGAGAGAGACTCACACCAAAATTTGGAAATGAGTGAGATGCAGAGACAGAGGCATCTACCTTCAATTGACAGGGGAAAGAGATGAGTAGAGGGAATAGTAATAGTAATGGATGCAAGAGGGGCACTGATGAGCAAAGAGACAGAATGAGTGGAATAGAGTGCTGAGGGATGCCAAGCTGAATTCAGGAACAGTGCTATACACCATGGACAAGATTTTCAGATGGGAGCACACTGATGCATAGTCCAATTTTCAGCTCCATATTTTAAAATGAGCAGCCTTTTTAAAACAGTTTTTTTCTGATTTATGGCACATTGCATCAAGAAATGTCATATGCATAATTCTTGGGAAACAAGTGCCACCACATATGGTGCAATTGTACAAATGTTTGAAAGATGTTTTGATACTGTTAGACCACCTCTTAGATGATATAAGCCTCTGCCACAATTCCAAGCAGTTGCACAAACACTGTACGGTAGTGGATTTCATTGAAAATCCTGCCCACATCACTGTGGTAGAAGACTGGGATGATTGTTTTTACAGAAATCTCTCAGCCAGCACAGTGGAGAATATAGGTTTTGTTCCTGCAAAGGGCTCCATGTCGTGCAAGGAGTATCTTGCATATGACATCGATGTGACAGAGGAAGTCAAGATAGACAGACACTTTTTTCATTTGCAGGCCAACAGAGGTATTGAAGATCAAGGACAGCTGGATTTTAACCAGCCAATGCCTGGTGCCAAAAGTTATGGTGCTCATTTTCTTTGCATTCCGCATGAGCTGGTTGACACAGAACCAGAAAAGGGAATGTCTGAATTTACACTGAAGCTGACAGTTCAGGGACAGAGGAACCACAATGTCTTCCATATACATGTGGATATGCAAGGGGACACATGACTTTGGGAGATAATTTAGGAGAATTGAGAACATGATGGGACTAAGGAAAGACTCACAGAGTATTTCTGACCATACTGGGAGGGGGAATTATCTTTAGAATCTGACAGGGAGCTGTTCACTAAGAAGGAGGTAAGCCATTTTACTTGGAGGTCTGCTAGACCAGTCCCAGAAAGCTTGTCTAGTGAAATGGATTTCACAACAATGTTGACAAACTTAGCCAGGTCAACAAAGATAGCACAGGTGATTAGGCCCTGATCCATTCCCTTCAATATAATGTCTTGGAGCCTAGGTAGGGATAAAATGGAAGAGTAGGAATTTTCTAAAATTAGACTGGTAAGTGCTTTGTAAAGAGGATGTGTCAAGGAATGGAGAGCGTTGACAATGCACAGGTCCTCATGAAGTCTAACCAGAACAGGAGGCAAGTGACACTGGGTAGTAATTACCCAAGAAAGAGAGATCACTGCCTTCTTCCATTCACCAGGAATGTACCAGTGGAGAAGAAGAGGTTAAGGAGAATGATTACAGGCAATCCACAGTGAGAGCAAAAAGGTAGGGGTGTTTGGCCAACAGGATTATTACATTTGGAAGGGATTAAGGTCAACAATAAAGAAAAGAGTGCTGAGCTGGTGGCATGGATGGCTAAGGAGCTAGACACATTACCTCCTTTAGCACTGGTGCCCCGAGTTTGAAAATATGTTTCGGCTGCTGAAGATTAGCCAGAGTGAGAGGGGATTGAGCATCTAGAGTACTACTATCCTCTCACAGGAAAGGAGGGATGTGCTGCACCACTCATAGCCTGCCACCATGTGGAGGCATGCTAACAAGGCAGTGGGAGCATCCCCATTGGGGACATTTGGCATGAGGCACATGGTGCTTGTGTGCCTCTGTTCGGATACACACTTATGCCCAAGGTCAAGGGAAAAGAACATGAGAAAGTGCTTGACTCCAGACCAGTGAAGCCAGACCTGAAATCTGGCCTGCTTTGCCTCCCAGGAACACCTCCTCTGGATTGTGGCCCTAGCCCTGGCACATGGGGAAATCCATGAGAGAACTAGAGGTTTTGGGGGAGGCTGCCAAGTGTGGGTTGTGGGATGAGGCTGATAGCCCAGTCATAGACAGGGCTTAGAAACAGTGTGGTTAAAATAAAAAACAATCCAGAGGGTAGCTGCAGGAGAAGTAGAGGAAAAAGATATGGAGGTGTGGGGAGGAGGAGATGGAGAGGAAGTGGGACTGAGCAGCAAGCGTGCACAATTTCATTTTCAATGTTATTTAAGGATGGATCGACTGAGCTACAGGTTGTTTGAAATAATGTCCTTAAGTGGTCATTGTGCATAAAATAAAAATAAATGCAAACATCTTCTAATATTATAAATTATAGAAGTAAAAATAACATACATATAAAATATTTAATTACATTCCAAAGGATTAAATACTGCATAGGTAATCATTGGTGGCCAGATTATTAAAGGAGGAAGTAATATCAGCAGGATTAGACATGGTGGATCTATCTAATTTATGGTCTGAGAAAGATGAATGGGTATGGGTATCAAAGAGAATGGATGACCTTACAAATTGTTCAAAGGCACTTATGGTTGGAAGGTGGAAGCAAAATACTTTAGGCCAGATTTTCAAAGCCAGTGAAAATCCTGCAGCTGTGGGAAAAACTCAGCACAAGTGGATTGCCACTTGTGTAGCTGCAGTTTCTTCTGCAGCTATGGTATTCAAAAAAGTGGAACCAGTTTATGACTGGCTACATGATTTATGGCAGATTTTGGGTGACTTTTCCCAGCAGCTGTGGAAAAATATTACAGCTGGTGGGACCAGGCATAACATCTCCTGCAGCTACGATGGACTGAGAATAACAGTATTTGCAGTTGTGGAGACTTCAGTCTGCAACTGCAGTTGTGGTGTGGTACTTGGTCCCAAATCATTTTGAGAATCTGGCCCTCTGATGTGGTCAGCCTGGTAGGTTTGTGTAAGTGTTAAATGACTGTCTGTACCTTGTTTAGTCCTATGGGGAGAAAAAGGTCTTATGAAGGCATTATGACATTATGGCTAAAGCCCTATGAATTCAGCCTGTTTAAATACAGACGACATAACAGGGAGACTATAAAGAACTTTAAAAAGACAGAGAGCCATGCAGTAAAAGGACTGTAATGGATTATGAAAGAAGTATTGCATTAACAGAACTGATGGATCTGCAGGGAAAAATGAAAGCGGGAATGTTAGGTAAATTTAAAATCTTACTATAATATCTTACTGTAACTGTGGAGGTTACGTGCTTGTCTATGCATGATCCACCGTGTCCGTTTCTGAGCTTGTGCCCCCTCCTCCCATGATTCCTATCCAGATGAATCCATCTTCATCCCATAGTACTTGGGCAAGTGAAGAAATTGCTTTTTGGCTGTATCTGTCTCTCTTTCAGCGCTCGCGCTACATCTCTTATCTCCCTCATTTCATCCTGGACTGGCCTCCCGTTAGCAGACCTGGTGCTCTCTGGATACTTCAATAACAATTGATTAGGTCCAGGGTTGGAGTAGGTTCACAATGCATTGGCTGACATACACCTTTCACAGCTCATCAGTTAACCCACCAGGCACAATATTAAAACTGGTCACCACACCCTTCTAGACTGGGTTCTCACTAATGCCCCCTTCACATCAAATCTTCTGGTGTTCTTCCTGATGCATTAAGTGACCACTTTCCTACCTTCTGTGTGTGGCAGAACAATTTTCCTAACCGCCCCCCAAAATCGTGTCAACTAGGGACATGACCTTCTGTCCACTGGCCTTTCAAGTTTCCCGATCTCTGGTTGACTGGTCCCTAATTAACCTACTATCGGATGTAGATTCCACTTTGGAATACTTCACCAACACCTTTAACTTTGTAGTCAACCTCCATATAGAAACATAGAAACATAGACTTTGATGACAGATAAGGACAATTTGGCCCACCTAATCTGTCCATGTCCTACCGATTGGATAAGCTGCAGATTCCAGTTACCCAACACCCTACTTCCTCCTACCCCTCACAAAAATTGCCTTACAGTATGTCTGTCCCATGCATTCTTGAATTCCCCCACTGTTTTTGACCCCACAACTTTCTCAGGAAGGCGGTTCCATGCGTCCGCCACCCTCTTTGTGAAAAAGTACTTCCTCACGTTGCTCCTGAGCCATCCCCCTTCTATCATCGAATTGTTCCCCCTTGTTCTTGTACATCTCTTTTTCTTAAAGATGCTCCTGTCTTGGACTTTATTGATTCCCTTGAGGTACTTGTTAAATGGAGAGCTAAGAGGGCTCATTCTCCATGACTCTCTAAGGAGCTCAGAGGCTTCACGACTTTCCGGGATGCCACCTAGATCCTTTATAAAACCTCTGGCCTACCTGCTGATTGGCAGGTTTATAGGCTATTGCACAGCCAATGTAAGGTGCTTTCTGCCAAATGCTTATTCTTCCACTCCCTCCAAACTAGTAATCTCTCCAACCCCAAAGAATCCTGGGGACAAATAAACTCACTTCTGAAGGGTAAATCCTTGTCCTTATCCAACACCATGCATTGTAATGACTCTGAGTTCACTGACCCCACAGCTATTGCCTTCAGGTTTAACCAGGCCTTCACAGACCTCTCCAAACATAAGACCTCCCTACAGGCCCTTGTACCATCACTACCCCCCCCTCTTCTGCTTTTACTAGTCCCTCCTTTCATATTAAATTGGCCACTTGGAAAGAGATACTGTGTCATGTTAGGAGCATCAAAAAAACCTCCTTACCTGGATTTGACTCCTTTGAACTCCACTTTCTAAAACTCAGGGCCACAGCCATTGCCGCTCCTGTACATGACCTAATTAACAAATCTTTCTGTTCTAGCACTGTGCCTAGCAAACGGAAGGCCACCTTAATTGTCACTATTCATAAGAAAGGCCCAAACTCTGCATTTGAGAATTACAGGCCCATCTTCCTACTTTGCCCCATGCCAAAATACAAAAAAAATTCTCATGTGCAACTTCAATCATACCTGGAGATTAATGGTTCGCTTTCCATGAAACAGAATGGATTCTGTAAATCCCTCAGTACCCACTAGAGATGGGTGAAATCAGCAAATTTCGCTCTGTGAAATATTTTGCGAAATTGCAAGCAGAGCAACTTTTATTTAAAAAAGATGCCCAATTCCAGAGGCTTGGGGCACCATACAATAATAAAACACAGCATCAATTGCAATATAGTAAAACAACATAATAACCAATCATAAACATCAAAGTAATAAATCAATTGTATTACAGTTGACTAGAAAGAAAAACACAAGTCAGGAACAACTTGTATTATGGTCAGGCACAGGATGTTACACAGCAAAATCAGGGAATGCCTGCGTAAACAGGAAGGCCTTGAGGTGGGCCTTAAATACCTTAACTGCGTGCATTTCCCAAAAAATTTCCCACCTGTGAAATGCGAATTTCACCCACAATATACAGAATGTTGTTACATGTGTGTGAAATTCCACCATTCACAGGTGAAATTTCACATTTTGTGGGCAAAATTTTGCATTTTACAGGTGAAATTCTGCATTTCGCACCCACAAAATATGTTACAAAATGCGTGAAATTCACTTAATATTTTGTGGGGCAAAATTCCTGATTTCAACGGAATTTTGACAATGAAATTAAATTTGGTATACTTCACCAAAACCTTTAACTCACTCAGCCTCATTCCCAACCACCCCCGGGTGCTCAACCGTTATAGTGGAAGGCCATCACACACACTTAAAGACTCAGGAACAGTTAAGAAGCACAACACAAGCAATAGCATAGCTGGTATATAGGCAGAATTACAAAGGATGTAGCTAGCAACTAGGTCCACAAAGGCACATACAAGAGGAGGAAAAAGATGCTATAAGTCTCTACAGAAGGAGAGAAAGACAGAGAGAGAAGGAGAAGGAAAACAAAATGGTTAGCTGCTGGAGGTCTGTCTCTGAGCAAGTAAGAAGGAGACTACTGAGGAATACAGGAACTTCCTGTCCCAGAACAGGAAAGGCAGGAGCTGTAAGGGCACAGAGGCAATAGGAAAATAGGGAGAAAAAACAAAAAAAAAAGAAAACAGAGAGAGGAAAGACTAAGCATACAAAACAATAATCTAGGGGCCACAAATAAGACATGATGGGAGTGGTGTAGTGGTTGTGACTGTGGAGACACAGTCTTCCTGGAGACATTCTGGAGGATGTGGTGTTGTCCCATCTGCAGGCACCTCCCTGGGCTGAGGGAAGCTTGCTTGTCTCCAGACTGAGTTGGCCAGGATTCAGGGAACCTCCTATCCCACTCAGGGACCACCAAGGCTGCCACCGCTGCCTCAAAGATTGCCAAGAAGGAGAAGCGGTTGGACCATGGTGGCTTAGGAAGGGGGAGGGTGAGGGTGGTGGAACAGAGGCACATCTCTCCAGTTGTACCTCTCCACAATGTATACGCCATTCTTGCAGAGCCTGGTTCCTCTGTGGAGGCACCTGCAGTGCAGATCAAGGAGGATGCTGGGAAACTCCACATAGCAGACCCACAGGAGGATGGCATGGGATTTCATAGGGGAAGGAAACAACTCCTGATGGGTGACTCAATTGTTAGGGGGTTGAACTGGGGGATGGAGGGGAGAGGGAGGTAAGGTACCTGCCTGGTGCCATGGCTTGGAGAGATAGTGAATGAATCCTCAGGATCGAGGAGCAGCTCCGGGGGGGAGGGAGCTGGATATCATTGTCCACCTATGGACAAATGATCTGGCTGAGAATGGGATCAGAGCAGTGCAGGGGGAGTTTGTGGAGTTGGGAAGCTGCATTAGACAAGAGGCATGCACAGTAAGCTTCTTGGAGGTGTTGTTTGTCTATGGCATGGGTGAGGTTAGGGTGCTCAGCAATCAATGGTTGAAATACTGGTGCAGGGCTCAGGATTTTGGCTTCATTGATGATTGGGGGTCCACCAGGAGGGATGGAAGCCTATGCTGGCATGATGATCTGTATCTGTCCAGGAAGGGAACCAGGCTTCTAGGTGATAGTTTTAATTGCTTCATTTGCAAGCATTTAAACTAGCCAAGGGAGGAGGCACTGCAAAGGAGCAGTAAAATCCCAGTCCCCCCCCTTCAAAACAAGGTAGTTAGTGAGGTAAACACCAAAATAGAGAATTTGACAGGGATAAGGGCAGGGGTAAATGGAGAAAAAGGCAAAGGCAGTAAGGACAGGGATGGGGCTAAAAGGGGTAAGGCCATCAAAAAAATGGAGGGCAATGAGTACCAACACCCACAGTCTGGGTAGCAAGCTCCTTGAACTAGTGGCCTTGATGAAAGAGGGATGACTGGATATCATGGCAGTCACAGAAACATGGTACACAGAGAACCATGACTGGTATTTCAGCATACCAGGGTGCACAATCTACAGGAGGGACAAGGAGGGTAGAAGAGGAGGAGGAGCAGCTCTCTATGTAAGGGAAGAGATAAAAGCAATGGAACTAAAGGGTAAACATGGAGGAGAGGAGGCACTGTGGATCACCCTGGAGACAGAAAATGGCACCACAATCTGCACTGGGATTGTATACAGACACCTGTCTCAGGGCAAGAAATGGACAAGGAAACAATAGAAGGTATCCTTAGGATGGCAGAAAAAAAGGATATAATGTTGATGGGGGACCTGAATATGCCAGATGTTAGCTGGAGCACCATTGCTGCAGCCACATCCATTCTTGATGCCCTACAGTGGGCATGCCTCAGACAGCTAGTGTTGGATCCCGCTCAGGAAGGAGCAATCTTAGACCTGGTACTCTCAAACTGTGACAGAGAGTGGATCTCATATTAAATGTGAGTAGCCATCTGGAACTAGTGACCACCAAACAGTGTGGTTCATGATAAACACAGCAGTAGAGTCAATCCATACAAATGTGAGAGTACTGAACTTTAGGAGGGCTGACTTTGGCAAAATTGGAGAGTGCCTCATAAAAGCACTAGCAAATGGGCAAGAAGGAGGGGCAGAGGAACAATGGGGAAACATCAGAACTGCCATCACAGAGGCAACAAACCTTTGTGGGAAGCAAATAAACTTCGGGGAAGATTAGGGAGAAAAATATAACATTCAGGAAGTATAAGGAAACACAGAAGGAGCAGGACAGAGAAATGTACCAGTCAGAACAGCAAAGGCCCAAACTGAAGAAAAGATAGCCAACTTGGTTAAGAAGGTAGATAAAACCTTTTATAGATATATTAGGGAGCGAAGAAAGACCAAGGGAGGGATAGTGAGGCTTAATAAAGGGGAAGGTGGTGGACAGAGGGTGACAGTGAAAAAGCAGGGATACTGAACGAATACTTCTGCTCTGTATTCACAAAAGAAGAAGAGGGGGAGGTACCTAATCCAATCAAAAAAAGCACTCTGGATAGGGGAGTCAATACCATTCCATTCACAGAAGAAAGGATTCTGAAAGAACTCCAGAAACTGAAAGTGGACAAAGCAATGGGACCTGACAGAATTCACCCCAGAATTCTAAAAGAACTAAGGGGAGAACTAGTGACACCACTGACTTCCCTTTTTAACAAATCATGGGAGGATGCTGTGGTACCTGATGACAGATGTGATTCCCTTTCACAAAAGTGGGAGCAAAGCAGAGGCAGGAAACTACAGACCTGTTTGTTTGACCTCAGTGGTAGGGAAAATGATGGAATTACTTCTGAAAGAAAGAATTGTTGAGTTCCTAGAAGCCAGTGAGGCACAGGACCCAAGGCAGCATAACTTCACAGTGGGAAGATCATGTCAGAAGAATCAAATTTTGGTTTTTTGCAAATAATATTTTTATCCGAGGTATAAAATTCATATCAATAATACAGCCATACCAGCACATGGGGAGAGTATCTATATAAAATGCAATTATATAAATATTAAATAAGGAGGAGGAAATACTGATGTTAGCAATATCTATCTATTCACCAGTAATAAATTACAGCAGAAGAAGAATTATACATAATACATTTTCCTAAGGAGGCATTACATCAATATCAGATGAATCTAATCGATTTCTTTGACTGGGTGACCAAAGTAGTAGACCAGGGAGGGGCTGTGAACATGGCCTACCTAGACATTAACAAGTTAGCCAGCCTGGGAGTGGGTCCCAGGGTGGTAGCCTAGGTAAAAAATTGGCTGGACAACAACACCAAGGGTAATAGTAAATGGAGTCCACTCCAAAGAAAGGAGGGTTACTAGCAGAGTACTGCAGGGTTCAATACTGGGACTGGTCCTTGTTAATGTTTTTATCAGTGACATTGCAGAGGGACAGGAAGGAAACATATGCCTCTTTGCAGACAACATGAAAATTTGCAACAGGGTTGCTACACAAGGGGGGTGGAAAGGATGAGAAGGGACCTAGCAAGGTTGGAGGAATGGCCAAAAGTCCGGCAGCTTAAATTTAATGCAAATAAGTGTAAAGTAATGCACCCATAACAAAAAGCCAGGGGAAGAGTACAGAATTGGGGGGAGGGTGCTAACAACAACAAAAATGGAATGAGACCTGGGCGTAGTCATATTAGATGACCTAGAGTTAAGCAAGCAATGTGAGAAGGCCATATGGGGGGCTGGGAGGATACTGTGATGTATAGGGAGAGACATCACCAGTAGAAAGCAAGAAGTTGTTATCCCTCTGTACAGACAGTTGGTGAGACCCCATCTGGAGCGCTAAGTGCAGTTCTGGAGACTCCATCTCTGCAAGGACATAGACAGGATGGAGGCAGTCCAGAGGAGGGCAACTAAAATGGTGCAGAGTCTGCACCAGAAGCCATATGGAGCTTAAGATGTATACCCTCAAGGAAAGGAGGAAGAGGGGGGAACATGATAGAAACTTTCAAGTGCCTCTAGGGAATCAACAAAGTGCAATAGGGTAGCATCTTTCAGAAAAAGAGATGTGCAAGAAGAAAGGAGCACACTTTTAAGATAGAGGGAGGATGGATCAGGGGCAAAGTGAAGAAGTATTTTTTCATGGAGAGGGTGGTGGACACATGGAACAGACTTCCTCAGGAGGTCGTGGGGTAAAAAACAGTGGGGAAATTCAAGAATGTATGGGACAGTCATATGGCAATTCTGGTGGAGTTTAGGAAGAAGTAGGCTGTTGGTTAATTAGAATCTGTAGCTTATCCAACAGGTAGGGTAATGGTTAGACTGGGTGGGTCAAGCGGTACTTATCTGCCGTCATTGTCTATGTTTCTATGTTTTTCAAGTATGCACACTGCCCTCATTAAAGTTACACCTGACATCCTAGTCACTATTGACAAGGGCCTTGTCACTGGTGCTATATTCATCGAACTTACCAAGGCCTTTGATCTTGTCAATCTTTACCTCCTGCTATACAAGCTCCTTCCCCTCTGTCTTTATGCCCTGTCATTCAACTGGTTCTCTACCTATTTCACCAGCTGAACACAATGTGTGAAATGGGCTGGTCACACTTCCATTGTTAACACCATAAAGAATGTGGTTCCTCAGGGATCTATCCTTGGTCCACTTCAATTTTCTTTATTTACAAATGATCTCCCATTACACTACAGATGTGCATCGGTCCAGCTGTATGCTGACGATGCTATTCTTTGCAGATCCTCCTCTGACCCAACCTTGCTGAACCATGACTTGCAGCAGGACTTCCTTAAGCCTGAGTCATGGTTTTACATTAATCTCCTGGTGCTCAACACCAAGAAGACGAAATTGATGGTCTTTTGCCTCTTGCCCTACCTTACACACTCCTCCTGAATGACCATAGCTTCCTCCACATTGTTCCCGCTTATCTCCTTTGGAGCCCCCATACTGCACTCCTCTCAGTTCACTCCTCTTGACAAACTCAAGCAAACCTACCACAGGGTAGTTTACTTTGCCCTCAGCAGTAATGCTAGTATGCACCATTGTTCAGTCCTGGCCTCCCTAGGCTGCTCTTCCTTTGAAGCCAGTCTACAATACTCCACCTTCCGCCTTACCTACAACTTTGTTCATAAATTAACTCTTTCCTGCCTCATAGACATTGTCCAATGTAAGCCTGTGAGAAGGTCACTAAGGTCATCCAACCATCCTCTTCTCTCCATTTTAAAACCCAGCCTGGCCACCGGTCGACATGCATTCACCATTCCAGGCCTTCCCTCTGGAACTCCCTACCAGCTCCAGCTCTGATATGCCCCTACATCCACTCCTTCAAGAGTTCTATTAAATCCCACCTTGTCTCCTTTCAGCCTTGCTACTGTGCCTACCTTATCCCACTTTGGCTTCCAGCTTATTCCCTTGTCCCTTCCTGTCTCTCTCTTGCTTTTCCCTGTTGTGCCATCCCTACTCTGCTGTGTTCCAACTCTGAGCTGTTTCATTCCCACTTCAACTATAATCCAGTGTTATTGAATTCTTTGCCTCTGTACCAGCATCTACTATTTTCTCTGTAAAATTGGCTGTATGAACTATAAAAATCTCTGTCCTAGCACCTTGATTATCTATTGTATATTGATACCTCTGTACCTGTTTTTTATGCATAATTTTGTAAATACTGTACATGTATCTTGTATTTTGTATATTTATTATGTTCTGTAGACTATTGTAAAGTGATTTTGTGGACTTATCTGTGCTGTTAAGTATTGTTTCTCTGTAGCTCCCCTTTTACCCTCCTCCAAGTCACCCCTGATATAGGAACATTCTGTCTCAGTGTGCCTACCCGGTTACAAAACATCAAATAAATAAATAGTGTTCTGTTTGTGCTAAAGCTTCCATAAAGGAAAAAAATAGTTTTCAAAGAGCCAAGATACAATAGGATATGAATTTTAATGATGTAGCACCTTTTCAGAGCTCAGTGTACTGAATAATACAAATAAAAATATGTTTCAAAGCAAATAACAGATCCAAATGCAGGAATATAAATATGCAGTGGCTTGGTATATTGCCTTAAAATTATAACTATCGATCTCCAAAAAATGCCTTTATAAATTTCCAGGTCTTCAACTGTGATTTAAAACTTTCAGCTGAAGAGGTAGAACGGGATGGATTTCAGGGCAGTATCCCAAATTCCCAGTGTAGCTACTATAAAAGCTCAGTCCTTGGCAGATTTTAATATTCCTAACTGGACTAACAAAGACCCCAGGGTGTCAAAGCAAAGAACTCCTGTGCCCTGATAGTCCTCCTGATGGGTTGCCGGTAGTTCATGGATGTAGAAGGGGCCCACTCCTTATATGGCTTTGCAAGCCAGCAAAAGAATTTTAAAATTCACAGCACCACCTAATTGAAGCCTGTGCAATACCCAAACAGTGAGGGGTGGTGTGATTAAATTTGGATATACAAGTTAACAAACTGTCTGTTGAGTTCTGAAGTTACAGAAAACAGAGAACCTGAATAGCTGTCAGGCCATAGTAGAGCACATTGCAGTAGTCAATTAATGAGGTAACAAACGTTTGCACTAGTGTATGCAGATTGTTGTGGTCAAGGAAGAGGCACAATTTAGCTACTTCCTTCAAACTGTAAAAAACAGTTCTAATCATAGCAGAAATTTAAGATACTAAAGCAAAATGATTTTCAAAAATTACTCTCAGACTGTGGATTTCCTCCCTGACCTGAAGTAGTACCGCATCACATACACCAAGAACAAGATTTTCCTTTAGTACAGAAACTAAGCAATAAAACACCCCCTACCCAGAAGCAATTTGTTTTTGTTGGATTTGAGTCTCTGTCATCTTGTACTCCTCTGATTCTTGACCTCCATAGTGGCCTTCTCAAACACACACAGTGGATCCCTTTGACTGACTCTAAATGAAAAGTAAAGCTGAGTATCATCTGGTAACAGTTAAAATTCAACCCATGACTTTGGATCACTTCTCCCAGCAGAAACATATATACTGCAAAAAACAATGTGGAGACTACAGAGCCCTAAGTGACACCACACATGACTGGGGAAGGGGAAAATTGATAATTGCCTAGCACCACAGTCTGGTTGTGATTTTCCAGGAAAAATCTGAACTAGTTTAACACTGTGCCAGACAGACCACAGACACTCCTTAGATGTTCAACTAACTTCCCATGATCCACAGTATCAAATGCTGATGACATATCAAGGATAACCAAAACAGAGAGCTCTCACTGATCCTTCACTAGGAATAGATCATTCATGGCCTGGGCAATGGCGGTCTCTGTACTGTGGTGAGACTGGATACCAGATTGGAGAGGCTGGTAGAGTTTGAATTTCTCCAGGTGATCTGTCACAAAAAGAAGGTTAAAGATTGGACTGCACTTTGTAAGATCATTCATCTTTTTTAAGAGAGGCTTCACAATGTCATTTTAAGGGGGTTGGGGGACGCATCCTCTCTCAAAGAATAATTGACAATCTCCACAAACATAAGCACTAGCATTTGTCATTCCACCTTTACCAGATAGAAGGATGTAGGGTCTAAGTTTCAAGTGGCTTGACATATTGTTGACACCACATGGCAGATTTCTACACAATTAGCAGGCTGGAAATCCAACCACAGCAATCAAGATTCAGTTACCTCTTTTCCAAGAGCACAGCCCTGGTGACCAGCATCAGTGGAGGAAATAGCAAACCTCATCTCCACACTCTTGATCATAAAAAATTAGAAAACCTCTTGTATCTCTCAGTTGAACTAGGCTCCACCAGAGGGCCAAGACAGTATGGATTTATGACCTTATCAACTAGTCTGAAGAGAGCAATGGGTCTGTTCTTCCCCACTGCAATGAGGGAGGAATGAAAGTTTTTCCTCACACCAATAATTGCCTGCTGATAACACTGATAGTGAAATATCAGGGCAAGTTTGTTAAAGAGCAGGCCGGAGCTCATCCAATGCTTCTCAAGTCTCCATCCACCTCTTCTCAGTTTCCTCAACTCATCAGTAAACCATGGAGATTGGTGTCATCTGAGATGTGGGCAGAGATGGACTGACACCAGGGAGTCAGCCACAGCAGGGACAATGCAATGTCAAATCAAGAAAGATAGCTAAGTAATGATTGTCATTCTAGTTGTCAAATTGTCGTTATTTTCAAAATATTATACTATCTGTCCTCCTCTCTCTGTGTCATTCTCTCTCATTGTCCTTCTCTCTCTCTCTCTCTCTCTCTCTCCGTCCCACCTATCCTCCCTGTCACTCTTTTGTTCAAATCCCCCACTTTCCTTCTCACCACCTCTCTCTGTCTCTCTCTCCCTCTCTATTTCACTTCCCCCTCTTCCACACCCATCCTCTCTCTCTCTCTCTCTCTCTCTTTCTCTTTCTCACTCTTTGTAACTCATGTTGTCCTTATTTATCTTCCCTTTTTGGACATCAATTTTCTATTGCCAAGTATTTATGACAGATAAAAAATGGAAGATTGATACCAAGATTCAAGCTTTTAACAGTTGCTCTCAAAGAAACAATGTCAAAACCCCAGTAAGGCTCAGCTGCCCTTCTCTTGAATTTACATATTTTTGATCACTCACCTTCTGTAGACTTTGCTGATGTAGCTGGTTGTTTGGCATCATCTCTCAGTCCTTTTTTTAGTGAAAGTGAAAACCAGCTATTCACTATAACAGTATAGTGTATAGTGGAATGTCGTTGTTCACTGAAATCTAAAGCTCTCAAAATGTTGTTCTGCTGCACTAGTGATGTCTGCAGTGCAGCAGAACCAAAAAGTGACGTTCACAAGACAGCAGAATGACTTTTTGTTCTGCTGCAGTGCTGAAATCACACATGGTGTCCTCGAGCAACAATCTGACAGTTAGCCTTACTTTAAAAAGAAAGATGTAGTCATTTTTTTTTGGGGGGAGCAACGACGTTCCACTATACACTATACAGAACAGTGCATGTGTACCATTTAATGGCAGGGCTGTTCTTTCACCTCATTGGTATTATGATGACTGATTACCTCTCGAGCTGTGCTCTTGAGGTAATCTGTCATCATAGTACCAGCTCAGTGAAAGAAAAGCCATGTTGTTAACTGTTACTCATGCACTATCCTATATGTTACCTCCCAAAAACCTGTTTCTTTATAAATTCCCATTGTATTCTTCCCAAAACTCAGGAGTACACTAACTCAGTCTAGTCACTTATGATGCAGTTGGAGGGGACTATTGTATCAATGAGTGGCTTTCCTGAATGAGGAATTTCCTAAAATTTAGAAAATGTGCAGGAAGAGAAGTTCAAGAATTTGAAACAAAATGGGTTTTTGTATGATTGCACCATGACAACATTTTTCTTTCTATTTTACCAAGATAACAAAGCAGGCATAAGACAACCAACAACAGCATCAGATTCTAAAGGTCTGATATTATTAAATATGATTTTTAACTAGAGAGATATATGATATTAAACGGGTTTATAGTGTCCCGTGAAAACCCAAAAGTTCTAATCCTTTTCTAAAACACTTCCATTTTTCAAATAGTTTTAACATGCAGTAAGGCCTTCGACACTGTAGACCATCACCTCCTAATCACCTGTCTTGCCTACATAGGTGCCACTCCACTTATCTTACAGTGGTTTAACAGTTATCTCACAGGAAGGATACAAAAAGTCAAAGCTGATGGCCTACTATCTGCCCCCCTTCCAATTGCCAGAGGAGTCCCTCAAGGCTCCATCCTAGGACCAATCCTTTTTTCCCTGTACATCAACAACCTTGACTCCCACATAAAGAACTCTAGCATACATTTCTTTGCGGATGATATGGTTTTGTACGCATCAGGCTCGTCCTTAACTGAAGTCAGGGAAGCACTCCAAGCTGACTTTATCCAGTTAGAAAGCAACCTTATCAATGCCAAGCTTCTCTTAAATACCAAAAAACAAGACAATTATTTTCTTGAGACTTGCCTTGTCTGGTGCCCTACCTACCCCACCTAAAAATTTCATAGTTACCTCCCTAGGTGAACCCTTGGAAGTCATACCTAAATTTAAATATCTAGGTATGTGGATAGACAACAAGCTTTTCTTCAACGACCACATTGAGGATCTATCAAAGAGACTTAAAGCACGCTTGGGTTTCTTCTTTAGAAATAGGACCCTCTTTTCTCTCGCGACCCTCAAAAGACTTATCCAGCAACATTCCTTCTCTTGCTTGACCATGGAGACATTATCTTTATCTCCTCCCCAACCTTGAGCCTATCTAAACTGGATGTACTCTATCACCATGCTCTTCGCTTCATTACTAACTCTGCGTACAGGACCCACCACTGTGATCTTTATGCAGCAGTTGGGTGGACCTCTCTTGCCACCAGACACCTCCTGCATTCTGGCATTTGGACCCTCAAATTACTACTCCACAAACTGCCTGTCTATTTAACATCTCTCATACACATCTCGCATAGCGCCTACTCCCTAAGGAAATCTGACCTTATCCTACTAGGTGTTCCCAGGACCACGTACCACAGCTAGGCCAAAGAGCTGTCTCATACGCCCTCCCAAACATTTGGAACCAACTACAAGCCATGCTGAAGCTAACCATCATCGTATCAATTAACTGCTACAAAACACTAGCAATCTCTAAATTAAAAGACAAATGTAGGTGCTACTAGGCCCCCCAACGCCAAGTCAACTTCCTAGGTACCAACTGGCTCTCTACTTATTAAGCTGAAATGTGTTGCATAATTTAGGGCAAGGTTGAAGCTGGAATGTACTGCGTATATAGCATAAGGACTTCTATTGTGTATACCTCTTGTATTATATATAAATTTTTTTCTTTGTTGTTCTACATTTTATATCTCCTGTTGATGTAATTGTGAACTGTATGTGTATGTGCCTCAGGACCTCCTTGTGAATGAGCTTGCTCAACAGAGTCTTTCCTGCAATAAACTTGAACTTGAACTTGAACTAAAAATGAAAATGGAAAAGAGGAAAGATCATTGCTTCATTGTGTTCTTTCTCCACACCATTTCAGGTGGTCATAACCATGTAGCCCTACTTCCTTTATGAACTTAGCTAACTGACAAAAAAAATCATTAACTATTTCTGCCAGTACTACTGTACTTTAAATGCAAGTGTGTTTAGAAATCCACTAGTCCTTCTGTGAAATATTTCAGAATATTGGTTTTTATTCACCTTCCCTTAATTGCCTGATTATAGCTTATAGGTGTGTTTAGTTTTGATGAATTTTGTAGCAGTGTCTGATTAGATGCAGGTGTGCTTTTTACCAATTTGAATAATGTTATCATAGCTCCTTTTTTCCATCCTCCAGTGAGCAGAACACTATAATAAATAGCCAGGGCAAAATGTTCAGCCCTGGGTTGGGAACTTGTGATATGATCATGCCACATCCCTAATTTTCTCTTCAATATGTTAGACCATCTTAGACCATCATGCTTATCGCCCATCTCCAATGACTTGCTGTGAAACAGTTGTCTTATTCAGTATTTGATATGTGCATCATTCTAATATAAACTGGTGTCAGGTGTCGTAAATGCAGCAAAAGATTTGAAAATAGTATTTAAAGGTTTTGCTGCATTTAATCCTGCTGGAAGATCACACAAAAGGTAGATCCTATGCCAGCAGCAGGACCATTAAAAATTCAGCCCTCAGTCTGTTTTTGTTTCAGTCTTCTAGTTCATCTAATATTTTGTTGATCTTCTCTAAGTATTTAATATTTTCTAGAGTATGTAAACTAGAACAGTCACTGAACCCTAGATGGGATCTTTAACAACAGAATAGCATTATTCTTGCATATTTTGCTCTACATATTTGATCATATTAAAATTAAAGGTGATGGAGAACTAACTATCCATACTAGATCTTTTGGTTATGAGATTCCTATATTCAGATCGTATAACAAATATGGTGATACTATGCTTCAGAATACTATTGCTCATTATTGGAACAAAATGCCTCAAAGACTGAAGATTACTAAAACTTATCCACTTTTAAGTATAAAATAAGAGAATATCTGAAATCAACATGTACCTGTTTTAAGTAACTATGATTGTGTATTGTAAATGTTTTTGTATTTTGTATTGTTTTTTATTTTGTATGACAGGACTTTGTCAGCATGGCTCAGTTGGTAGCACATCCGCCTCTGGACCAGAAGATCATGGGTTCTCGTCCCACACTGGGATTGGACTTTCACCTAAAAATTGCTGGCATCCGAGTGCAGTATTGGGGGGTGCTGTACTAATGGGGTGTGCCATCCTTCGGATGAAACATTAAACCGAGGTCCCTTCTACCCATCCTGGTGTTGTCCTGGTGGGTGTCCAGGTGGAAGTAAAAGAACCCAGGGCACTCTTTGCAAAGAGTGGGGAACATTCACGGTGTCCTGGCCAACATTCCCCTTCCCATAAACCAGTTCATGCAATTATCCAGGCTGTGTGTGGGTGATGATGTGCGATATGGCCGCCACCACACATTCAGTCACCTCACTACCAGTCTAGCATTGCTTGTAAAGTGCTTTGGATGTATGAAAAGCACTATATAAATGCTGATTCTTCTTCTTCTTTGTTAAAAACAGGACTGTTTGTCCCAACAAATGCATTTCCTGTATAAAAATACATTTTATCAATCAATCAATAAATAAACAATTTCTGTCATTGCGGGCAAGTACTGCACTATTTCTAATTTATTTGAAGCAGCTCTGTATTCTTCATATCATTTTTGTGTGTTGCTTACATTAATTCCTATTTCTTTAATTGTGTATCTTAATTTTTTTTTGTTGAAAGTCAAAATAATTGAATGTGGTTCAATGGACAAGCAGCCTGCTACTCCCCCTTCCCATGCCATATAAGCAGTTCCTCTCGGCCTCTCTCTCAAGCACTTTTTTTTTGCAGCTGAGGCTCTGTTGGCATGTTCTTTGCAGCCTTCTGGGTCCTGCCCCACCCCCACCTTGCTGTGTTTTGGCCTCTGCTTGTTTCTGCTGGACTTCTGTTTTCTGTTCTCCTGCATTGTATTGTTTGCCTCTGGCTGTGTGCTGCTCTGTGTTGCTTGTTCCCTGTTCTTATGTGTTTGTGTGTCTTTTGTTTTGCTTTCTTTTTTTTGGGGTGGGGGCTTCTATTTCTAAACTCCTTGTATTTTGCTACTCCAGAGCTCATACTCTTGCTCCCATTTACTCACAATCCAATTAGCAGTGTCAGTGGCTCAGTAGGTAGCACACTCGCCTCTGAGGCCGGGAGATCAGAGGGCTGTGGGTTCAGTTCCCACATCTGGCACTTGGGTTAACATCCCAGTACTGACACTGTAGTGCAGCATGAGAGGGGTGCTGCACTTCTGAGGTGCCGTCTTTCGGATGAGACGTTAAACCGAGGTCCCATCTGCCTGGATTGGTGGTAGTTCAGGTGGATGTTAAAGATCCCATGGCACTTATCGAAAAGAGTAGGGGAATTTCCTGGTGTCCTGGCCAAATTTCCCTCATTCACTAAAAATACCACCAACAGCTTAATCTGGTTCAAGGTCAGTTGGCATTCATCTGTATTCCCCGGTCGTGCCTGAAAATGGGCAGGATTTGTCTAGTGCACTTACCCGGTTAACAAAAGCTAAATAAAAAAAATGAATAAAACTGCAATCATTACTTGTGTGTTTCAGTTCAGCTGCTTCCCTGCTACTGCTCTCCATATTTGAACCTTATTTGTTTTCACCTGGTTCAGACTCCCTCTGAACCCTAGCCCATGCAGCTCAATCCAGCTTCCTGAACTCATACCACATACCTCATTGCTATTTTCACTTCACTGCCTAGTCAAAATGCTGCTTTCAGAGCATTGCCTCCCTCCAGTCTCTGTTCATTTGAATTGCTACCCCTATAACTCATAGTTACTCAATGCTGATACTGCTGTCTTATGTGTGTACACTGCTATTATACTGTGGAGGTCAGCTAAGCTACAACTGTTGCTGTAAACTAGCTTTAATATCTCCATGTGGGTCATGGTGCCTTCCACACTTTCTTGTTTTTCCTACTGTGGGGACTTGGAGGTGTTAGAGGAGCCATAGCCCCATGAGGCATACTTACCTTATGTTCTAATCCTGCCTCTGCTGTCCAAAATCTTCAGAGAATTTGTCACCATTCATTGACTTCCTTGAATGCCTGGCTGGAATGCCTCACTATTCATATTTGCTGCTCCTTCAAACTCCATGCAGGTCTGAACATTTGTTTACTCTGCTTACTGACCTATGTGCAGGTCCACTCATTGCTTACGTAATTCATTTGTTCAATGCTTGCTATTACCATGTCTTACCTATGTGAGGGTACCAGCAGTCAATGTTTCATTCAGCTCCTCCTCAGTTGTTTCTGGGGCATGCCAGCCATAACCATTCCATGGTGCAGTGCCTCCCTGTAGCCGGCGATCTCGCTCTGCACCTATTAAGTCTGCATCTTGAGCATGCTGAATTTGGGGTGGGGTCCTTGTCAACTGGCCCATAGCTAGGAATGGCCTCACTCTGGGCCTGGCTTTAGCCTCTCAAGACTTGACGGCAGCTCCTGGTGTAGAATTTAAGACTAGCTATGAAGGGTGGTTACAGCCACCTCCTTTGGCTCTAGTATTCTACTAGTATGGCAACTTCAGCACATTCTCCCTACCACTGCCTCTGGTTCACCTGGTTTGTTTTTGGGCTGATAGGCCAGGTGAGTACCTCAGCAGTCGTTGTTCTCCTCCTCTCACCTTGCCTGCCCCCGATGTTGCAAAGCACTCTCACAACCTTCCAGAACATTCCCATTAGAGGGATCAATTGAGCGCTTTCTTCCAAATTGGAATATTTTTTACCTCCCTTTAATTGGGTTGCTAAATTGCAGCAACAGAGTCATCACTAAGCAAACATCCCAAGCCTGAAGGGAAGGTGACCTTGGCCTTGGATCCCTAGATAGTTCCTCCTCAAAGGGTTTTTTTTCTCTCCTCTGTGCCTCAGTTCATAATCATTAGTAAGCTATAGTTAGCATTCCCTAGTTTCTTTAGGTAATGTCTGTTGTTGGATGGAGGTGGATTGTCTCCCTACTTGCTGTTCTCTGTCTCCTTTGGAGGCCCCCTCAATCTCCAGCACAACCCATCAATCTCATGACATTGCTAACCTGCACATCTCATTATGTTATCAAGCTGCCTGGTGCCAAATCTACTACTATGCCTCAAAGCTACTGATTGCTAAGGTGCTTTCATATTACTACGTTTCTTTTTGGGGATGCTTCCTAAGGTACCTTTAGCCAAGGGTTCCTTGTCTTGGTACCTCTACAGGGTGGTAATTCCTCTGAAATAGAGACAGCGAATGGTCAAATCAAGTAACACAATTACACAAGCATAACATCATGTTGGCTGCATAAGCCACTGAATTGGAAGGCTATGCCTGTGGTTCAAAGGACAAGCATACAGCCACTCCCCCTTCCTGTGCTATATAAGCAGTTCCTCTGAGCCTCCCTGTCAAGCACTTTTTCTTTGCTCCACCATTCTCCCTTCCTCCTCCAGCAGCATTGCCTCTCTCCTTGGGATGCTTCCTAAGGTACCTTTAGCCAAGGGAATCATTCTGTGGCACCTCTAGGGGTGGAACGCTCTTTGAGGGTTCCTTGCCTTGGTTCGCCTACAGGGTGGTAATTCCTCTGGAATAAAGAATGCGAACAGCCAAACCAAGAAGCACAGTTGCACAAGCATAACATCATACTGCCTGCATAGGCCATTAAACCAGAGTAGTAGTTATACACTTAAGAAAAGGGTAGGACAAAAATAAACAGAACAGAAATATATGTTCTCTGGTAAAGTTTACTTTAGGAATGGTTGTACAGCATCTATAGTATAATCACTTACCATACTTACAGATATTTTAGTGGCAGTTGGAAAATGTAGTTACATCCCACCAAATATTCTTGTATAAAAATAAAGCCAGCCTTAAAGTACATGGAAAATACTAAAAGTAGCACAAGGTCTAGCTTTACAATTTTTTTCATAATTTATTACATGCACTGTTTATGGTTGAAAAGTACAACCCTTCATCTGAGTGAAGAAAACCTTATGAACGTTTAACAATAGTAAATAATTTTTTTTGCAGCTGGATCATGTCAGTTGTATTCTAAATTTATTAACACTATACCACACAAGACCTAGAAGCCAGTGGGGCACAGGCCCCAAGGCAGCATGGATTCACAATGGGAAGGTTGTGTCAGACGAATCTAGTAGATTTCTTTGACTGGGTGACTAAAATAGTAGACCAGGGAGGGGCTGTGGACATGGCCTACCTAGATTTTAGCAAGGCATTTGATACAGTCCCACACAAAACATTAATACACAAGTTATCCAGCCTTGGAGTGGGTCCCAAGGTGGTAGCCTGGATAAAAGATTGGCTAGACAACAGGACACAAAGGGTAGTAGTAAACAGAGTCCACAGTGAAGAAAGAAGGGTTACTAGTGGGGTACTGCAGGGTTCAGTACCGGGACCAGTCCTTTTAATGTCTTTATAAGTGACATTGCTGAGGACTGGAAGGAAAAGTATGTCTCTTTGCAGATGACACAAAGATCTGCAACAGAGTTGATACAAAAGTTGGAGTGGAAAGGATGAGAAGGGAATTGTCAAGGCTGGAGGAATGGTCAGATGTATGGCAGCTCAGTTTCAGTGCAAAGAAGTGCAAGGTAATGCACCTGGGAAACAAAAACCAAGGGGAAGAGTACACAATTGGGGATGAGATACTGACAACAGTAAAAATGGAAAGGGACCTGGTGGTAATTATATCAGATGACTTAAAGGTGGGCAAGCAATGTGAGAAGGCAGTAAGAAAGGCTGGGAGGACACTGGGATACATAGGGAGAGGCATCAATAGTAGAAAACAGGAAGTTGTTATCCCTCTGTACAGACAGTTGGTGAGACCCCATCTGGAGTACTGTGTGCAGTTCTGGAGCCCCCATCTCCACAAAGACATAGACAAAGTGGAGGCTGTCCAGAGGAGGGCAACCAAAATGGTGCAGGGTCTGCACCAGAAGACATATGAAGAAAGACTAAAGGAGCTTAATATGTATACCCTTGAGGAAAGAAGAGAGAGAGGGGACATAATAGAAACTTTCAAGCACCTCAAGGGAATCAACAATGTCCAAGAGAGTAGCATCTTTCAGAAAAAGAGATGTGCAAGAACAAGGGGGCACAATTTGAAGATAGAGGTGGGATGGCTCAAAGGTAATATGAGGAAGTATTTTTTTATGGAGAGGGTTGTGGATGCATGGAACAGCCTCCCTGAGGAGGTAGTGGAGTCAAGAACAGTGGGGGAATTCAAGAATGCATGGGACAGACATAAGGCAGTCCTAGTGGGGGAGTAGGAGGAAGTAAGCTGTTGATTAACTAGGATCTGCAGCTTATCTGTTAGGTAGGAAAATGGACAGACTATGTGGGCTAAGCAGTTCTTATCTGCCATCAAATTCTATGTTTCTATGTCCCACAGAAGAATTCTTAGGGCTTACCATTCATTTTGTATTTTACAGAGTGTATTACTATACCAAATAAAGAGCAAAGCATGAGGATTATCTATCTATCTAGCTATCTATCTGAAAATGCAGTGAAATGCAATTTAAAATGTGCTAGAGAGGTTATTTAATGACTTGCTGTCAGCCTTCATTAGGTCATACTTTTTAGAACCTTTATAGCCCACAACTTTCTTTATGAAGGGCTTTTACAAGAATGTCTCCACCAAATGTAAAGGTAAGAAATGAGACTCTGTTTTAGTTTGCTTCAACATATTCACCTGAATTTGGAGTTTCAAAGGGGCGCCACCAATGCAGTTCCTGAAATCACACCCAAACATTAGACCCCCAAGAAAGTGCTCCAAATTTTGGGTGCTGCAGCTACAATTTGGGGTAGAATTTTGCCCCATTTTCAACAGAAAATGATGGATGCAACTTGTGGAAACTGTCATTAAAACTTCAGCAACTTTGAAAATAAGGGCTCACGGTTTTATGCAACTATGGGGGTGCCGAGTAAACAGTAGGCCCATACTTCAGCATCCTTCCCTCTAAAAACACAGCCCTTGGATTTTAATCTGACATCACTTATTAATATAGCATGCTATACACTAAGTTAAATTACACATTTGTAATCATATGAAACATATCAAGATACCAGAATTACTAATAAAAAAGGGATAACTGAACATGAGTCATCATTTGCTGTAGTAGTTCTCTGCTGTCTAGATCCCAATGTTTTGCAGCATTTAATCAAGAAACATAAGTATCACGTTCTACAGTGCTGCACTATGTGTCTGTTTCATGTGGCATGCAATATATAGCTCTTCATAATGAATAATAAAAGGATTGTACAAGTTATTTTAGCGTATTTAAATACAAATCGATTCTGGCACTTTATTTTAAAAATGACATGGATTTTAAGTTGTGTTTGATAACCCCCCAATGTTTTAAGAGCTGATTCTTAAATGGTATGTCATCTTGCCTAGAAGGCTAAAGTGATTGCTCAGATCAGAAGTGTGATCTGTATCGGTCTACTTTTATATTAGGGAAAGCCCTAAATTACACATATAACATATGCAATGTTTTCATCTGGCTGCAACTAAACTCTGAGATTTCACCATGAGCCTGTGAGTGTTTAGGAAAGATAAGGAGATGGATCCACATTGGAAGCCTTATCTGTAAATTCTGCAAAAGTGGTGACAAGGTGTAATCTGTAGCAAGTGACAGCAGCATTTTAAATGTCCATTGACCCTTCATAGCCATGCTATACTTCAATACCCTTTCAAATTGCTACTTTTAAATTTTCTAATTTAACCAAGTGAAAATCCCTTTTTAACTCTTTTAAATGCATGCTCATAGAAAAGTACAAATGAAGAAAAAAGTGCCACCACCCCAAGCTAAAATGACTTGGAAATCAAAACTAGGATTTAAAGCAACAGTACATGTTATAGTGGCTATTTTGATCGATGCTTTTTTATTCTGTTTTAGAGTGCCATCTTTCTCCTGTCTGGTAAGCTGCCCCTTTCCATTCTTTGAGTCTGCTTAAATATTATTTTTTTGCATTTAAAATTAAAATGAATGCTCCTTTTAATATAGTTATCTCAATGTAATGTCTTCATTCTCCACCATTTTTAAGCACTCATTTTGCTATGAAGTCAGGGAGCATTACTTGTTGCCTCCTACTTCAACATTGTCATACACAAAGTGATGATGTGAATGTTTTAAAACAGGGTCAGAGCCTTCCCAGTGACACAGTGGTAGAGCTACTGCCTGTCACACCGGTGTCCCTGGTTTGCGAGTGGACTCAGGTTTCTGGAGCTCTTCAGCTGAAGGTGGTGGGGAGATGAGCCATGCTGTTTTGACCTCTGACTATCACCAGGTGGAGGCTTAGTAGTAATACAAATTGAAAAGCAATCAACATAGATGGAAGAGGCTGTAATTCCATAGTGCATGTGTGCTTCCACAAATGTGTGTTTCTGTGCTGCCAGAACAGGGGTGAAGTGAGAAAATGGAAAAAAGGGGCCAAGCAGACATTGCAATGTAAAAGTTACAAGGTAGTAGTTTTCAGGAGGACATTCTGGATGCTGCAGTGTTGCCACATCTGCAGACATTTCTCAGGGCCGAGGGCTTAGGTCACCAGTCACTGGGCCAACCTGGCTGGGATTCAAGGGACCGTCACCCCCACCCAGGGACAGCTAGTCAGCCTCTACAACCTCAAAGGTTGCCTCACAGAAAAAGTGGATGGACTACTGTGGGCTCAGAGAGAGTGAGGGTAGTGGCAGAGCGTCACATCCCCAACCAGTGACACTACATAACTCCTATGTTGTGTTGCAGGAATGAGAAGGTCATATGGCAACATCCAAGGTAGTATCCAGGGAGGATGAGAGGGTCATTCAGGATGGATTCCAAGGGGTGGGACATAGAGGACCGCAGATGAAGAATAAGCAACTCATGGTAGGGGACTTTATTGTATGAGGAATAGAGTTGGGAAGAGGTAGAGAGGGAAAGAGGGAGGTAAAGTGACTGCCTGGAGGAACAGCTCGGAGGGATGGGGAATGAATCCAGAGGATCACAAGGGCACATATTTAGGCATCTGTATATATGTCTATTTGTGTTAAATTGTTTTCGCACATTCTTAGGTATTTGTATGATTGTATGTATGTATGTATATTTATTGTGTTTGTTAAATTGCATGTTGTATTGATGATAATGTTTGTATACTTCAATTTTGCAACTATATTTAAGATGTACTAAGGGTCTTGCTGGAAATAAGCTTGCCTCAGTCAAGTTGTACCTATTAACTGTTTTTCTTAGAGGAATAAACATTTTTACTACTACTACTACCATAGCAAGGAGGGTGGGACAGGATGTCATTGTCTACCTGGGGTCAAATGACCTGGCAGGGGAGAGTGAAGAGTTAGGCAAGATACAGGAGAAGTTCAACAAGTTGAAGGGCCTGAAGCAAGTAATAAGCTCCACGTCCTTCTCAGAGCTACTGCCTGCCCATGGCAAATGGGAGGATAGGACACTCCACATCCAGAAATTCAACTCATCATTGAAGGACTGGTGTGGGGGGGTGGATTCATGGGGGACTCGGATCCAACCTGAAGGGATGAGGTGCTACACAAAGGTGATGGCCTATATCAATCCAGAGAGTGGACCAAGGTCCTTAGAGAAAAGTTCAATTGCTTCATTGGCAAGTATTTAAACCAGCCAATTGGGGGGCTGGAGTGGAGGAAGGATAGGACAAAAAATGTGCCCTCCACCCAAAAGCACAAGAATATGGGAGAACTCAAGTGGGCGTTAGACCAACAGAGGGCGCAAGTCAACACAAAGACAGAGGGCTGGGAGGATCTGCTATTCATAATGACACGGAATCTGACCAGAAAAGGGAGAGGCAGAAAAGGGCGAAGCAGGGGAGGGACTCCACAACCTGGAAAGCCATGTGTGCAAATGCCTGAAGTCTGAGTAACAAGATAGGTGACCTCAAGGCCACCATGGGCAAATCTGACCTGGACATTATGGCCATTACGGAAACCAAGTGTGATATGAAATTGTCATACTGAGTAAAAATCTATTCAGGGTAGTCGGGAAGTGGGGAGGAGTGGCTCTTTATGTAAAAGAAAGCATAAAGGCCACATAAATTCAAGGGGAACAGAAAGGAGGGGAGATGCTGTGGGTTACACTAGAAAGGAGAAAGGGGACATCCATCCACAAATGGATAATATACAGACCACCAGCTCAAGGGGAGGAGGTAGAAAATGAGATGTTACTAGCAATTCAAAGATGGTGCACAAGGAAGATATGTTATTGGTCAGGGATTTCAATTGACCAAATGTAGATTGGAACCTCCCTGTGGCAGCTACAGCTAGGAGCAGGAACATCTTGGACTCCTTTCAAGGGGCATTCCTTAAACAGCTGGTTGCAGAACCCACATGGCAAGAGCACTACTGCACCTGGTTGTTCCAAATGGAGACAGTGCAACAGGGGTTATAGTAGGGGATCACCTGTGAAACAATGATTACCGAACAGTTTGGTTTGAAATAATTGGAGGGGCAGAACCAAGCCACACAAGGACCAGAATCATGGGCTTTAGAAGGGTGGATTTCAGAGAGATGGGAAAATGCCTAAAAGAAGCATTGGTCAGAGTAGGGGAAAAGAAGAGGGTAGAGGAACAGTGGGTGACCATCAAAACAGGGATTGCAGTGGTGACACAACTCTGTCAAACGGGTCAGCAAAGGGAAGACAATGTATGGTTTACTGCGGAGGAAGAAGAAAACATGAAAGCAAAAATAAAATGGCATTTAGACAATACAAAAAGGCACAGGACAAGGGGGATAGGGAGAGGGATCAGGAAAAACAGAGGGAGGCAGGGAAGGCAGGAAAGCCAAGGCACAAACAGAGGAATACATAAAATATTTGTTGGTAAAAGGGGACAACAACTTTTACAGGTATAGCAGTGAAAAAAGGAAGGCAAGAGGTGGGACTGTGAGGCTAAAAAGGGAGGATAGGGGTAGGATAGAGGATGACCAACAGAAAGCTGATATACTGAACAAGTACTTCCCTTCAGTTTTTATGGAGGAGGGTGCAGGAGATGGGCCAGCAGTAAGTAATAATTTCATTAAGGGCACAGGGATGGACACATGTCCTTTTTCAAGAGAAAGGGTCCTCAGGCAGCTAGCAGCAATAAGAGATGACAAGGCAAAGGGACCAGATGGTGTACAACCCAGGATAATGAAGGATATAAGAGAAGTGTTGGCAGAACCTCTTACTCCCCTGTTCAGCCTATCATTAGAAACATGAGAGGTACCCAAAGACTGGAGGAGGGCCGATGTAGTCCCTCTAAACAAAAGTGTAAATAAGAAGAAAACAGGGAACTACAGACCAGTCAGTATGACATCAGTAGTAGGGAAGGTCAAGTTAATATTTCTAAAGGAAAGAGCAATGGAACACCTGGTTGTCAACAGACTACAGGACCCAAGACAGCATGGTTTTACAGGAGGAAGATCGTGCTAGACTAACCTTATTGGGGTCTTCGAAAGGGTAACCAGGTAAATAGATTGGGGGGGGCAGTTGATGTTGCCTACCTGGATTTCAACAAGGCCTTTGACCTCATGCCACATAGCAGGCTGTTAAAAAGCTAGAGAATATGGTGATGGGAAAGAAGGTAGTGAAGTTTAGAAGGGTGGATTTCAGAGATATGGGAAAGTGCCTCAAAGAAGCACTGGTCAGAGTAGGGGAAAAGAAGAGGCTATATTATCCATTTGTGGATGGATGTCCCCTTTCTCCTTTCTAGTGTAACCCACAGAATCTCCCCTCCTCTCTGTTCCCCTTGACATAGACAGGATGGAAGCTGTCCAGTGGAGGGCAACTAAAATGGGGCAGGGTCTGCACTGGAAGACATATGAAGAGAGTCTTAAGGAGCCTAATATGTATAGCCTCGAGGAAAGGAGGGAGAGGGGGGACATGATAGAAACTTTCAAGTACCTCAAGGGAATTAACAAAGTCCAAGAGGGCAGCATCTTTCAAAAAAAGAGGTGTGCAAGAACAAGGGGACACAATTTGAAGATGGGGGTGGCTCAGAAGTAATTTAAGGAAGTATTTTTTCACAGAGAGGGTTGTGGATGCATGGAACGGCCTTCCGGAGGAGGTTGTGGAGTCAAAAACAGTGGTGGAATTCAAGCATGCATGGGACAGTCATAAGGCAATTCTAGGGGGTGGAGGTTGGAAGAAGTAGACTGCTGGTTAACTAGGATCTGCAGCTTATCCATTAGGTAGGGAAATGGGCAGACTGAGTGGGCCAAATGGTCCTTATCTGCCGTCAAATTCTATGTTGAAGTGGGTGGAGAACTAGCTGGATAATAAAACCCAGAGGGTGATGGTAAATGGCATTTACTCTGCAGGGGGCAAAGTGACCAGTGGGGTACCACAGAGTTCAGTACTGGGACTGGACTTCTTCAATGTCTTAATCAGTGACATTGCAGAGGGTCTGGAAGGGAGAATTTGCCTGTTCTTGAGTGACAATAAGCTTGAAACAGGGTGGATACACCGGGGATTGAATGAGGGGATCTAAAGAAGTTGGAGGATTGGTCAAGGGATTGGCAGCTGGGTTTCAACACAAAAAAGTACAGGATAATGCTTATGGGCAAGGCCCATACTTTTCTGCGGCACACAGGGACCAAGTTCTGCGGCAAGTTTACCATTTGCCACAGAACCTCTGCAGCAGTGATTTGTAATTTCTGTGGAACTTCTGCAGCAATAACGAACTACCACATCACAGTGTCAGTTTGTCATTCTGACTTCATGTCCATGGCAATGGTTATAGCAATCAGGATAGGGCAAAGCACAGTAACCCTAGTTCAAACAAGCATGTGCCAATGCCGAATGTTGATTGTGTTGGTGTGTTGAGCTCGCTCACTGCCTCTGTGTCACTCACTCAGTCTGTTTTTCTCGGTGCTGCAGGCTGCTCTTTTGTACTGGGCTCCTGCATGCATTGGCACCTTGTTCTGCCCTATAAGAAATCCACAGCTGTCCTGACAGAGCTCCGTTGAGATGGCTCACTCCCCCTCTCTTGCTTATTCTGTTTCTCCTGGCGCTGTAGGTTGCCCTTTTGTACTGGGTTCCTGCCTCTTTTGGTGGCTTTTTCTGCCCACAAAGAAATATGCAGCAGTTCCAAAACAGGTCAATTGAGCCTGCTGACTCCCCCTCTCTCACTCACTCATTGTGTTTCTCCCAGCGCTGCAGACTGCCCTTTTGTATTGGGCTCCTGCCTGCATTTGCACCTTTTTCTGCCCACTAAGAAATCCATGGCTGTCCTGAGAGAGCTCCGTTGAGGTTGCTCATTCCCCCTGTGTCACTGACTCATTCTGTTTCTCATGGCACTGCAGGCTGCCCTTTTGTACTGGGTTCCTGCCTCTGTTTGTGCCTTTTCTGCCCACAAACAAATCTGCAGTAGTCCCGACAAAGCTCCATTGAGCTCGCTCACTCCCCTTCTGTCACTGGCTCAGTCCGTTTCTGCTGGCCCTGCAGGCTGCCCTTTTCAATTGGGCTCCTGCCTACATTGCCACTTTCTTCTGCCCACAAAGAAATTTTCCACAGTTACAATAGAGCTCTGTTGAGCTCACTCACTCACTCCCCCTCTCTCACTCACTCATTCTGGTTTCGCTGCCACTGCAGGCTGCCCTTTTGTACAGGGCACCTGCATGCATTGCTGCCTTTTTCTGCCCACAAACAAATCTGCATTAGTCCCAACAGAGCTCCACTGAGCTCACTCACTCCCCCTCCCTCACTCGCACAGTCTGTGTCTCCTGCCGTTGCAGGCTGCCCTTCTGTACTGGGCTCCTGCCTACATTGGCTGCTTTTTCTGGCCAGAAAGAAATCTGAAGCAGTCCCAACACAGCTCCATTGAGCTCGCTCACTCACTCATTCTGTTTTGGCCCACGCTGCAAGCTAGCCTGTTGTACTGGGCTCCTGCCTTCGTTGCCACATTTTCTTCCCACAAAGAAATCTGCAGCAGTCAGAATAGAGCTTCTTTGAGCTTGCTCACTACTGCTCTGTCACTCACTCATTCTGTTTCTCTTGGCACTGCAATCTGCGCTTGTGTACGGGGCTCCTGGCTGAGTTGGCACCTTTGTCTGTCCACAAACAAATCTGTAGCTGTCCTGACTGAGCTTTGTTGAGGTGGCTCAGTCTCCCCCTCTCATGCGCTCATTCGGTTTGTCCTGGCGCTGCAAGAGGCCCTTTTGTACGGGACTCCTGCCTGCATTGGTGCCTTTTTTCGCCCACAAAGAAATCCGCAGCAGTCCTGCTACAGCTCCGTTGAGCTCACTCAGTTACCCTGTCTCACTTTCTCATACTGTTTCTCCCACCACTGCAGGCTGGCCTTTTGTACTGGGTCCCTGCCTGCATTGATGCCTTTTTCTGCCCACAAAGAAATCCACAGCAGTCCTGACAGCACTCCGGTGAGTTTGCTCACTCCCCCTCCATCAGTCTCTCTCTCATTCTGTTTCTCCCAGTGCTGCAGGCTGCCCTTTTGTACTGGGATCTTGCGTTGGGCCCTTTGTCTGCCCACAGAAAAATCCACAGCAGTCCTGACAGAGCTCAGCTGAGCTCGGTCACTCCCCCTTCTCACTCGTTCGATCTTAATGTGTCCCAAACAGTGATTTCCAATAGTGACTGTGCTATTTTGCAGCAGGAGTGCAAAAACATATTTTAGTCAGGATGTGAAAAATGGTAGCTGTACTGTTCATAAGGAGGTGTGGAAAAATGCCACTGTTGAAAATGTGGCATTAAAATATTACAAAATTGGGAAATTACAAGGATGCATGGAAACACTTCAATGCATGCTTGTAACACAGTCATGTTATTAAGTTTCGTCACCAAATTTTCAACACAGGCATTTTAGGACCTCTGCTCAAGAACAGTGCCACTGTCATTTTCTTAATCTGTCATGAACAGTGATTTCCCACAGTGACTGTGTTATTCTGCACCGGAACTGTGAAAGCATATTTCGGTCAGGCTGTGAAAAATGTCAGCTGTACTGCTCATAAGTAGGTGTGGGAAAATGTCAATGTTGGAAATCTGGAGTGAAAATACTATAATTTCGTGAACTTACGAGTGTGCGTGCAAACTGTACAACACACGCTCGTAACACAGTCATTTTATGAAGTATCGTTACTAAATTTTCAACATTGGCATTTTAGGACCTCTACTCATTAACAGTGTCACTGTCATTTTCTTAATGTGTCCCGAACACTGATTTCCCACAGCAAATGTGCTATTCTGCACCAGAAGTGCAAGAACATATTTCCACCAGGATGTGAACAATGACAGCTGTACTGTTCACAAGGAGGTGTAACAAAATACCAATGTTGAAAATCTGACATGAAAATATTGCCAATTCACGAAGTTATGAGTGTGCGTAGCAACTGCGCAGTGCACGCTCATGAAACTGTCATTTTTTGGATTTTTCCCACCAAATTTGTAACATAGGCTTTTTGAGAGCCCACCTCATGAACAGTGGCACTGTCATTTTGTTAATTGGCCCCAGAAGGTGATTCTATGCAGTGACTGCAAAATCACCTTTGGTGCCCGACTAACACAGTGACAGTTCAAGAATTCATGAGGAGGGGTCCCAAAAACCCCATGTTGAAAATTTGGTGCCAGAATTCCAAAAAATGACTGAGATATGCATTAAAGTTGGAAAAACCCTATTTATTCCATTATACAGCTTACCGGCATTTCCTCAGTTCGTGGTCGGCTTTGAAGAGTGCAGGCGATGTTTCAAGTCGACTGAGATCGTAAACCCTGAACTCCAGAGGGTAAGTATGGGGTGAGAGGGTGTGGGAGAGCAGGGTGCTCAGTGGTGGAGTGCGGGTTGTGGCAGGGGCCAGGGAGACCACAGGGGACCATTTCCTTTTTCAGGTTTAAAAAAGATGTTGAGGGACCGTTTTACCCACCAGGTCAATGTGGCATGCTGGGGTGGCCTTCCAGCGTGTAAAGGACTCTGTCTTTGGGGGGCAGCAGTAGCCAATGGGGATTAGGCCCCTGTATGTCACACAACAAAGGGGATCCTAGATTATGCCGATGGGGATTGGGCACCCGTCGGCAGACAAAAAGTGTGGGGGGATTTGGTTTACAGAATGCCGACAGGGTAGGCTCCCTCGTCAGCAACATCAACATTGGGGCACCGATGCCGACAGGGATTGTGGCCCCGCGTTGGCACATAAACACGGTGAGGGGGGTTATATTGTTTCTGAACATGGTGGTGAGCTGCCGCCATGTTCACAAACAATATCAGGGTTAGGAAGTTCTGCCCTGCAATGACGGGTTGCTCCCTCATTGCAGTTGATGGCTGACACTGCAATGACAAGTCGGCCCCTGATTGTAGCAGCGAAATTGTCACAATTTGGTGCCAACGTTCCAAACTGCAATCACCAGCAGCATGGAACGGCATTGGGGGAAGTGGGACAAGCCTTTGCAGGCTGTGGGGGTATTGGCCACAACAGTGCTACGCCTCCACAACCTGCTTCTGAGCAAGCTGTCCCAATATGTTTCTTGCACTGTGCGCAATCAACATAAATGTAACAGACTTATAGAAATAATTTTATGTCTAAAAAGGCAAAAAAAAAAAAACCATCTATCCCTAAAGATCCTAGCTTGTTGCATAAATGAAATTAGCAGAGGGAACCTTAGGTGATAAATAAGGTATTTCTATACTCATGCTGTCTGTATCACTCATGAGGTCCCCATTGTGTATCACTTATATATTGATATGTGCTGTCTACAGCACTCATGAAGTCCCCACTGTGTATCACATATATTTTTATGCACTCTGTAACATACGTACAAATATGTGTGTGTGAGTGTGTGTGTGTGTGTGTATACATATGTGTGTGTGTGTGTATATATATATATATATATATATATATATATATATACACATATATAGGGAGAGAGAGAGAGATACTGTGTACGTATGTGTATATATATAAATATATATATATATATATAAAGTTTCCATGAAATTGCATCCTTTGGAAATGGAATAAACAGAATAGAGAAGATATTGCAAAACTCATTTTTCATGCCAACCTGCTTCCCTGACATACTATGTAACACCATCAGGCCATGACATGCATATGATACCATTGTGAGATAAAGCTCTCCAGCTCATCACAATGTTTCCCCCGTGTGACAGAACACTGCACCTTATATTTCCTGGCTCAGAGCAGTGGTGCCTTGTGCCACTCAACCAGCTCCCAGAACTCATCTCTGAACCTGAGTTAAGGCTCATGAACATAACATGGTACCCTCTGGCCCAAAAGCTGGAGCTGCACACAACATTTCTCCATAACCTTTGGGTGATTCTATCAGCCAATGACAATATGTAATTAATAACCCTGGCTAAAATGTGTACAGCACAATTATTTATTTAACAGGTCTATTCTTTCAACAGGTCAACACATTATTATATTCCACTTTTATGTGCATAATTACTTTATTTTTCTTTCAAATGACAGGTTAATTCATTTTACCAGTTATTCATTTCAGATGGTATCTCTATACCTTAAAGACACGCATTAGTTTGTACAAAATAAGATATGGACTTAACAGGTCTATGTTATTGTGAAGGTTTTGTGTTAGTTGGCCCTAGTCTAATGACATAAGACTGAACATTGTAATAGGCTGTAGTGCAGGTTGAACAAATATCACCGTACCTGATGTGCTGTGCCACCGCCTCTGGCAGTGGGAGCTGTGGTAGATAATTGAATATTCATTTCTGTGGCAGAATGCAGTTATTTCATTAACTAAAGTATGATGTTGTAGCACTGATAAAATCCAGTTCTGGGGGTTTGGAAATAAAAAGAGGGGAAGGGAACCAGATTATATGGATAAATAGAAATAGTAATACAGAATCACCAAGAACAGTTAATTTTGTGGCACTTCAGACGTTCTGTGGTAGACTGCAAGTTCTGCACTAAATTCCGCGGCACAAAAACCCAGGGGCAACATATCATCTGGGGAGATGAATCAGAATGTTCCAAGCAGGAGAGACCTAACATAGAAACATAGAAACATAGAATTTGATGGCAGATAAGGACCGCTTGGCCCACCCAGTCTGCCTATTTCCCTGCCTACTGGATAAGCTGCAGATCCTAGTTAACCAGCAGCCTACTTCTTCCTACCCCCACCACCTAGAATTGCCTTATGATTGTCCCGTGCATGCTTGAATTCCACCACTGTTTTTGACTCCACGACCTCCTCCGGAAGGCCATTCCATGCATCCACAACCCTCTCTGTGAAAAAATACTTCCTTAAATTACCTCTGAGCCACCCCCCATCTTCAAATTGTGCCCCCTTGTTCTTGCACACCTCTTTTTTTGAAAGATGCTACCCTCTTGGACTTTGTTGATTCCCTTGAGGTACTTGAAAGTTTCTATCATGTCCTCCCTCTCCCTCCTTTTCTTGAGGCTATACATATTAAGCTCCTTAAGTCTCTCTTCATACGTCTTCCGGTGCAGACCCTGCACCATTTTGGTTGCCCTCCTCTCGACAATTCCATCCTGTCTATGTCTTTGCGAAGACTGGGTCCCCAGAACTGCATGCAGTACTCCAGATGGGGTCTGACCAGCAGTCTGTACAGAGGGATAATAACTTCCTGTTTTCTACTGGTGATGCCTCTCCCTATGAATCCCAGTATCCCCCCAGCCCTCCTTGCTGCCCTCTCACATTGCTTGCTCACCTTTAGGTCATCTGATATGACTACCACCAGGTTCCTTTCCATTTTTGTTGTTGTTAGTATCTCATCCCCCACTGTGTACTCTTCTCCTGGGTTTTTGTTTCCCATGTGCATTACCTTGCACTTCTTAGCATTGAATCTAAGCTGCCATACATTTGACCATTCCTCTAATCTTGCCAAGTCCCTTCTCATCCTTTCCACCCCACCTTGTGCATCAACTCTGTTGCAGATCTTTGTGTCATCTGCAAAGAGACATACTTTTCCTTCCAGTGCCTCTGCTATGTAAACATAAAGACATTGAAGGGACCGTTCATCTGAACCCTACGCTTTTACCACTAGTAACCCCTCTTTCTTCAGAGTCGACTCCATTTAATATTATTCTCTGTGTCCTATTCTCCAGCCAATTTTTACCCAGGCTGTCATCTTGGGACCCACTCCCAGGCTAGCTAACATTATATTAATCTTTTGTGGGACTGTGTCAAATGCCTTGCTAAGTCTAGGTAGGCCATGTCCACAGCCCCTCCCTGATCTAATACTTTGGTCACCCAGTCAAAGAAATCTATCAGATTTGTCTGGCACGACCTTCCTGCTGTGAATCCAAGCTGCCTTGGGTCCTATGCACCTCTGGTCTCTAGCTACTCGACAATTCTTTCCTTCAGAAGTGATTCCATCATTTTCCCTACCACTGAGGTTAAACTAACAGGTCTGTAGTTTCCTGCTTCTGCCTTGTTCCCACTTTTGTGAAGGGGAATCACACCTGCCCTCCTCCAGTCCTTGGGTACCACCCCATCCTCCCATGATTTGTTAAACAGGGTAGTAATGGTGTCACTAATTCTACCCTTAGTTCTTTTAGAATTCTGGGATGAATCCCATCAGGCCCCATTGCTTTGTCCACCTTCAGTTTTAAGAGTTCTTTCAGAACCCTTTCTTCTGTAAATGGGCTAGTATCAACTTCTGTATCAAGTGTTTCTACTGTTTGTTTTAGGTACCTCCCTTCTTCCTTTGTAAATACTGTGCAAAATATTTGTTTAATATCACTGACTTTTCACAGTCACCCTCTGCCCACCCTCCCCTTATTAAGCCTCACTATCCCTCCTTGGTCTTCCTTCGCTCCCTGATGTACCTATAAAAGGTTTTATCCCCCTTCTTAACTGAGTTCGCTATCTTTTCATCGGTTTGGGCCTTTGCTGTTCTGACTGCCTTCCCAGCTTCCTTTTGCTTTAACTGATACAGTTCTCTGTTCTGTTTCTTCTGTGATTCCTTGTACTTCCGGAAAGCTTTATTTTTCTCTTGAACCTTCACTGCCATTTCCTTTGAGAACCATAGTGGTTTCTTACATCTTTTAGTTTTGTTTATTTGCTTCACACAAAGGCTTGTTACCTCTGTGATGGCAGTTTTTATTATTCCCCATTGTTCTTCCATCCCTCCTTACTGCCCATTTGCTAGTGCATTCCTTAGGCACTCACCCATTTTGGCAAAGTCAGCCCTCCTAAAGTCCAGTACTTTTGCCTTTGTATGGCTTGACTCTATTGCTGTGTTTATTGTGAACCATACTGTTCGATGGTCAGCTAGTTCCCAGATGGCTACCACTTCTACATCTGTGATCTCTCTTCATCTCCATTTGAGAGAACCAGGTCTAAGATTGCTCCCTCTCAGTGGGTTCCAATACTAGTTGTCTAGGCATGCCCTCTGTAGGGCATCTAGAATAACCCCACTCTTTGAAGTGGCTGCTGCAACTGCACTCCAGTTAACATCTGGCATATTCAGATCACCCATCAGCAATATCTCCCCTTTTTCTGCCATGCTAAGTATACTTTCTATCATTTCCATGTCCATTTCCTCTCCCTGAGAAGGTGGTCTGTATACAACCCCTGTGCGGATTGTGGTGCCATTGTCGGTCTCCAAATTTACCCACAGTGCTTCTTCTCCTCCCTGTTTTCCCTTTTGTTCTGTTGCTTTGATTTCTTCCCTTATGTAAAGAGCTACTCCTCCTCCTCCTCTTTTACCCTCTCTGTCCCTCCTGTAGATAGTGTATCCTGGTATGTTTACGTCCCAGTCATGGTTTTGTGCGAACCATGTTTATGTGACTGCCACGATATCTAGATGTTCCTCCTCCAAAAAGGCCACTAATTCAGGAAGCTTGTTACTCAGACTACGGGCATTGGTACTCATTGCTTTCCATTTTTTTGATGGCTTTACCTTCTGTTGCAGCATCCCCCACTGACACTTTCTACCTCGGTCTTTTTCTCATTTAGTACCCTGTTTTGTAGGGAGAGGCTGTGATTTTCCTGCTGCTTATCAGTGCCTCCCCCCTTGACTAGTTTAAAAGTTTGCCAATGAAGCATTTAAACCGATTGCTCAAAAGACTTGTTCCCTTCCTGGACAGATGCAGACCATCCTGCCAGTATAGGCTGGTGTCCCTCCAGGTGGAACCCCAGTCCCCAATGAAGCCAAACCCATGTGCTCAACACCATTTTTTCAACCATTCATTAAACTGCATGGTGCAAAGTACCCTTGCCTCACTCATGCCATTGATAGGCACCACCTCTGAGAAGGATATTGTGCATGCTACTTGTCTTAGGCCCCTCCCCAATTCTACAAAGTCCTTCTGCACTGCTCTAATCTCATGTTGAGCCAAGTCATTTGTCCCTAAGTAGACAATGATGTCCGGCTCAGACTCCCATGCAGCTGTTCTCATGATCCTGAGGATGTGCTTCCTGTCCTTCCAAGCCATGGCACCAGGCAGGCACCTTACTTCAGTTTTCCTTGCTCCCCAGTTCTATACCCCTAATAATTGAGTCCCCCACCAGGAGCTGCTTTCTTTCCTTGTGGTGTCCTCTGCCTCCTTCCTGTGGGCCTCCCTTGTGACAGGTGTCCTCAGCCTCCTTAATCTCCTCTGAGGGTGCATCCATAGGGGAGCTGTGCTTCCCCAGAATGGTGTATGGATTGTGGAGTGGAACAACTGACTGGGTGTGCCTCTGTTCCACCTTCCTCACCCTCCCTGAGCCCACTGTGGTCCAACTGCTGTGCTTTCTTTGCAACCTTTGAGGTAGTGGTGGTGGCTCTGGTGCTCCCTGGATGGGAGGTTCCTTCACCATCCAGTCTGGCCTGGGGGAAGGTTCCCTTACTGCTGTCCAGTGTGGCCTGAAGACGGGCAACTTCCTCCCTCAGGGCAGAGAGTTGTCTGCAAATAGGGAAGCATCTCAGCCTCCAGAAAGACTCCTGGAAGACTGCTGCCCCACAACCATTACATTGCACTACTCCCTGGGGGTGATAATCTCTTATGACCTCAATGTTGGTAGGCAGAGTGACAAGGAGGCAGGTAAGGCTAGCAGGATGCATACGCAGGGGAATCACTAGTAGAAAAAAGGAGGTGATAATTTCACTATATAGGACATTAGTGAGGACACACCTCAAGTATTGTGCCCAGCTCTGGAGGCCTCATCTACATAAAGACATTGATAGGCTGGAGGTGGTTCAGGAGAGGTCAATAAAAATGGTGCAAGGACTGCATCAAAAACCCTACAGGGATAGGCAGAAGGAATTAAATATGTACACTTTAGAGGAGAGGAGTGAGACGGTGGGATATGACTGAAACATGTAAATTTCTTTCATGGCAGAATGAGGTTCTGGAGAATACAATTTAAAAAAAAGCTTCTCAAGGATGAGGGGTCACAGGAGAAACTGGAGGGAGGGAGGTTCAGAAGGAATATAAGTAAATACTTCTTCATGGAGAGGGTGGTAGACAAATGAAACAGCCTCCCAGCAGAGGTTGTAGTGGCAGAAATGATTACAGGTTTCAAGAATGTTTGGGATAGTCATAGACAGATGACAGAAGGCAGGAAGGGGGACAAATTATTACCTGCATAGCATGAAAGATCACAGTTGTTAAGGATAATATGGCAGACTAGGTGGGCCAAAAGCCCTTATCTGCCAACAACTTATATGTTTGCATGCTTCTTCTAGCCAGCATCATTATCCAACCACCAGCTTACTGGATTGTGTCCTTGGGTAAGATGACCCTCCCACTCCTGACATCGCCATGAGGTGAATCCATTGGGGCCTGCTCATGTGGGCCTGGGGAAGTGATTGCCAGTGAAGGGAGCTGGGATATAGCTGATAACTGCCCAAATGTAGGGGTGGAAAAGCTTTATTAAAAAAAAAGAACTACCAGCACAGTGGAATGGTGGGCTGAGGCATAGGTTGCCACACCACCTATCACTCTGGGGACCTGGGTTTGGGAACACACCAATGTTGCTCAGGGGCTGGTTAGGGAGGGAGGATTGAGCATACCTGGGATAACTCTCTTCCCTTAGGGAGTGGATACATGCCTCCCACAAGAGCAGCTACCACTAAAGGAATCTGGGTGGCACTGCAGCAGGACGCAAAGGAAAGGAATCCCACCTGCAAGACACCAGGGGGCATTTACATGGAGGCTGAGCATGCACAATGCTTCATTGTATGTGCTGTGGGCATTAGAAAAGTAAAAATTGTGGAAAAAATTCTGACCACAGCTGCAGGTCCTGCACCAGCAAATGGACACATCCAAGTCATGTGGAAGAGAACAACTGAAGCATGAGGTAAGTCCCAGAGAAGGCAGATGATGGGACTGGATGGACCTGTCAGGAAAGTGGGCAGGTCAGGCAACAACAGCAGAACAAATACTGATTTAATAAACAAAAAAAGCTGCCAGTAATGACGGGCACCTGGAAGAATGAGATATTGCAAAGGAAGTTCCTTTTAAGGATTACAAGTGTAAAAAAATGGTAAAGCATCACATGCAAAAACAGGCTTTAAATATGACAGGAGAGTATATGTACTTTAAAGTAAAATAAAAAAGTGTAAGTCAAAATTGCTCATTGTAAGATGTACTGTAGTGTTATATCATCATTTACGGGTGAGACTAAGGTGCTCCATACTATAGGATTCAATCAGTCATTGAAAAACTGGTGCAGAGCTCAGGGATTTGGCTTCATTGGGGACTGGAGGTCCACCTGGAGGGATGCAGGTCTATACTGGCATGTTGGTCTACATCTGTCCAGGAGAAGAACCAGGATCCTAGGTGATAGGTTTAAATGCATTTAAATTAGCCAAGGGGGGAGGCATTGGAGAGGAGCAGGGAAATCCTAATCCCACCAAAAAAAAATCAGGGTACTAGGTGAGGTAAACCCCAAGACAGAGATGTTGATAGGGAGAAGGGCAGGGGTAAATGGAGAAAATGACAAATACAATATGGACAGGGATGGGGCAAAAAGGGGTAAGGCCATCAAGAAATGGAGGGTAATGAGTACCAACGCCCATAGTCTGGGCAACAAGCTCCCTGAACTGATGGCCTTGATGCAAGAGGGATGCCTGGATATTGTAGCAGTCACAGAAACATGGTACACAGAAAACCATGACTGGCATGTTAACATACCTGGGTACACAACTTATAGGGCGACGGGAGGGGAGAAGAGGGGGCAGAGTAGCTCTTTATGTAAGAAGGGATAAAAGCAACTGAATAAAAGAGTAAACAGGAGGAGAGGAGGCACTGTGGGTCACCTTAGAGACAGAAATGGCACCACAATCCACACAGGGTTGTATAAAGACCCCATGTTGGGGGATGGACAGGATATGATAGAAGACATCCTTAGGATGGCAGAAGGAGAGATACTGTTGATGGGCTATCTTAATGCAGATGTTAACTGAAGCACCTTTGCTTCAGCCACATCCAAAAGCAGGGCCATTCTTGATGCCCTTCAGTTGGCATGCCTTAGACAGTTAGTTTTGGAAACCACTCATGAGGGAGCAATCTTAGACCTTGTACTCTCAAATGGGGACAGCGAGAGGATCTCAGATCTAGACGTGGGTAGCCATCTAGGAACAAGTGACCACAAAATAGTGTGTTTCACAATAAACTCAGCTACAGAGTCTAGCCATACAAAAGTGAAGGTTCTGGACTTCAGGAGGGTTGACTTTGGCAAGATGGGAGAGGGCCTTAGAAAAGCACTAGCAAACAGGCAAGAAGGAGGGGTGGAGCAACAATGGGGAAACATCAAAACTGCCATCACCGAGGCAGCAAGCCTTTGTGTGAAGCAAATAAACATATCAAAATGAAAGAAAATGCAACTATGGTTCTCAAAAGAGATGGCAGTGAAGGTTAGGGAGAAAAAGGTAGCATTTAGAAAGTATAAGGAAACACAGAAGGAGCAGGACTGAGAACTGTACCAGTTAAGGCAGAAGGAAGCAGGGAGGGTAGTCAGAATAGCAAAGGCCAAAACTGAGGAAAAGATAGCCAACACAGTCAAGAAGGGGGATAAAACCTTTTAGAGGTAAATCAGGGAGTGTAGAATGACAGAGGGAGGATAGTGGGGCTGAATAGAATGGATAGTGGGTGGGCAGAGAGGGACAGTGAAAAAGCAGGGATACTGAACAAATACTTCTGCTCAGTATTCAAAAAAGAGGAGAGGGAGGTGTCTAATCCAATTACCAGAAGCACTCTGGATAGGGGGATCGGTCCCAGTTCTTTTACAGAGGAAAGGGTTCTGAAAGAACTCCTAAAACTGAAAGTGGACAAAGCAATGGGGCCTGATGGAATTCATCCCAGAATTCTAAAAGAATTAAGGAGAAAACTAGTGACACCACTGACTACCATTTTTAACAAATCATGGGAGGATGATGTGGTACCTGAGGACTGGAGGAAGGTGGATGTGATTCCCTTCACAAAAGTGGGAGCAAGACAGAGGCAGGGAACAACAGACCTGTCAGTTTGACTGCTGTGGAAGGGAAAGTGATAGAAATCACTTCTGAAGGAAATAATTATTGAGTACCTAAAGACCAGTGGGGCACAGGACCCAAGGAAGCATGGGTTCACAGCAGGAAGGTCATGTCAGATGAATCTAATTGATTTCTTTGACTGGGTGACCAAAGTAGTATACCAGGGAGGGACTATGGACATGGTCTTCCTAGACTTTAGCAAGGCATTTGACACAATCCCACACAAAAGATTAATAGTCAAATTAACCAGCCTGGTAATGGGTCCCAGGGTGGTAACCTGGGTAAAACATTAGCTGGACAACAGGACGCAGAAGGTAATTGTAAATGGAGTCCACTCTGAAGAAAGAATGGTTACTAGCGGGGTATCGCATGGTTCAGTACTGTGACTGGAAGGAAAAATATGCCTCTTTGCAGATGACACAAAGATCTGCAACAGGGTTGATACACAAGGAGGTGTGGAAAGGATGAGAAGGGACTTGACAAGGTTGGAGGAATGGTAAGAAGTATGACAGCTTGGATTCAAGGCAAAGAAGTACAAAATAATGCACCTCCGAAAGAAAAACCCAGGGGAAGATTACACAATAGGGGGAGAGTTAGCAACAAAAACAAAAATGGAAAGGGACCTGGGGTAATCATATCAGATGACCTTAAGGATAGCAAGCAATATGAGAAGGCAGTAGGGAGGGCTGTGGGGATACTGGGATGTATAGGGAGAGGCATCACCAGCAGAAAACAGGAAGTTGTTATCCCTCTGTACAGACAGTTGGTGAGACCCTATCTGGAGTACTGTGTCCAGTTCTGCAGACCTCATCTCCGCAAGGACATAGACAGGATGGAGGCAGTCCAGAAGAAGGCAACTAAAATGGTGCAGGGTCTGCAAGAGAAGCCATACAAGGAGAGACTAAAGGAGTTTAAACATGTATACACTTGAGGAAAGGAGGGAGAGGGGGGAACATGATATAAACTTTTAAGTACCTCAGAGGAATCAACAAAGTCCAACAGGGTAGCATCTTTCAGAAAAAGAGATGTGCAAGAACAAGGGGACACAATTTGAAGCTGGTGGGCGGGACGGCTCAGGGGCTATATGAAGAAGTAGTTTTTTACAGAGAGGGGGGTGGACGCATGGAACAGCCTTCCTGAGGAGGTTGTGGGGTCTAAAACTATGGATGAATTCAAGAATGCATGGGACAGACATAAGGCAATTTTTGTGGGGGGGGGAGAAATAGGCTATTGATTAAATAGTATATGCAGCTTATCCTGTAGGTAGAGAAATGGGCAGACTAGGTGGGCCAATCGGTCTTTATCAGCCTTTAAAGTCTATGTTTCTATATTTCTATGTTACCATATATGCGTGTTGAGATATATAGGGCAATACAGCATATCCAGATTTGCCAGTGACTTTCTTAGGAAACAATGACAGCTGGCAGCAGCAAGGCTCAAATCTCATAACATTAAAACAAATGCATTGTGACAACAGAAGCATATGATTATGACTCAATAGCCAGTAGTGACTAATTTATTGATCAACAAAGCCATTTCAAAAAACAATAAGAAAGACAAGACAACATTTATTTATTCATTAATAGGTTTTGCTAACCATGTAGGCCCACTGAGATAAGCTATACGTTTTCCAGGAGTGATTCAGAATTAATTACATGAAATACATTGACAAAGTACATACAGGTATTAATTACTGACTGTACATAAGTAAATGACAAAATATAGTGAAAACAGCCGATGCAAATTCCAACAGAAAATGTTAACCACAGGCCAGTAGTGAAAAACAGGATGCAGATAAGTACTCTGAGGCACTTCGTTCTTTAACAACACATACACTGTTCATAGGCAAATACATAAGCAATAAGACATGACAGGGTGTGCATTATGATGAAATAATTGCATGCCTCTGGTGTGTTGTTAAGCACAAGGTTCAGCCAAGTGCTGTTAAATGCACTTGAGAAGTGCAATTATTTTTCCATAATGGCACACTCCTGGAGTGTCTCATTGTTCTTATAAAATGCCATTTAAATATGGGACTTAAAATGAATGGAAATAAGAAAAAACTGTTTTAAAAAGTTAACAATTGAACCTTTTATTGAAATATGCTTCTATTTTAACTCTGAATACAAAAAATAGTCACCATTCTGGTAACTGTGGTGTTAGCTAAAAACATAAAACATAATGCAAGCTGCGTGGGGCCCCCATGTTTATAAGAAAAAAAATACCTTGCATTTTAAATCAATATAAGTAATGTTTCTTAATAGAAATGTGTTCAAAACTTTAAACCTGCAAGGTTGCCTTTTATTATGTGTGAAGGAGATAGATGTATTTATGTATTTATATATCAAACGCTGTTATGCAATGCTAGCTCTATTAAGAACAAAACTGCAATTATTGCAGATTTTGTTGGAACAACTGATCTGGTTTGCATCACTGAGACCTGGCTGGATAAATGCTGTTCACATTTTAGAGGCAGCTATTCCATATGGGTACTAGGTGATACTTAGCCTGAGATTGGATGGGGGACGGTCTGCTTCAAGACCGATTGGGCCTCACTGGTGTACCAGTAGAGGAGGCCAGAATCCTTTGAGTGCACTGTGGTAGCTGGTGTGGGTTGCAGGATAGCTCTCATCACTGTCCACCCGGGGATGGCGATTTCTGCTGGAAGTAGCAGACTTCACCACCGACATGGTGTTGGAGTCGCCCAGACTGATGGTTCTGGGCAACTTCAATGTCTGGGTCGATGATGAACTCTCACCTTTTGGACAGCACTTTCTCAGTTGATGACATCACTGGGCTTTACAAGGTTGTTTCCTCTGCTTCCATAATTGTGGTCATTCTCTGGATCAGGTCTTCCTCCTGGGTTGGGGCCTCTGACTTGGGGATGGAACCTGTCGGCTGGTCCAATCACTACACCGTGAAGTTCAATTTTTGTGCCCCCCTTTGTAGGTCTGCTGCTGTGGAGATGTTCAGTTTCTGCCCTTTATGAGATGTGGGCCCTGAAGACCTTGCAGTGGTGATTGACCTCTCGGAGTTCTTTGATGCCAGCTCAGGCCCAGATCCATTGGTCCAGGCATATAATAAGATAATTTCCTCGGCTCTTGACCTGATTGCTCCAGTCCATGTTCATACCCTTCCACTTTGCCCTCGGGTCCTATGGTTTGAAGAGTCTTTGAGGGAGCTGCAGAGGTTGGGACAAAGGTTAGAACGTTGTTGGTCGAAATCCACCATGGAGGTCGACCGCCTTAGTTTGTTGGAGCATTATCAGCTCTACCAATCAGTGATCTCCTGTATGAAGGCAGAGTTCCTGTCCAGGGAGATCCCTGTCACTCAGAATCGACCAGCTTAACTCTTCTGAACTGTGGACAGGTTGTGCAACCCAGTCTGTCTGCATCTCCATTGAGCTTTTTTACAAATTGAGTGTGATGCGATTGCTCAATTCTTTGCGAATAAGGTGACAGACATCGATCTTTTCCTCTGAATCATTCTTTCTCTCTTGTGAGGTCCCTTAGGCTTGGTGTTGTCCCCCATGTTGTCTGTAGTGTATATGCTACCCCAAGAGATATTGTAAGATGGTATGGGCTGAGGTTTCACTGTTATGCTGATGATACCCAGCTCTACCTGTCTTTTGCCGCGAGCCAGGTTAGTGATCTCATGGTGCATGGTGCAAAGTACCCTTGCCTCACTCATGCCATTGATAGGCACCACCTCTGAGAAGGATACTGTGCGTGCTACTTGTCTTAGGCCCCTCCCCAGTTCTACAAAGTCCTTCTGCACAGCTCTAACCTCATGTTGAGCCAAGTCATTTGTCCCTAAGTAGACAATGATGTCCGGCTCAGACTCCCATTCAGCTGTTTTCATGATCCAGAGGATGCGCTTCCTGTCCTTCCAAGTCATGGCAACAGGCAGGCACCTTACTTCAGTTTTCCCTGCTCCCCCCAGTTCTATCCCCCTAATAATTGAGTCCCCCACCAGGAGCTGCTTTCTTTCCTTGTGGTGTCCTCTGCCTCCTTCCTGTGGGCCTCCCTTGTGACAGGTGTCCTCAGCCTCCTTAATCTCCTCTGAGGGTGCATCCATAGGGGAGCTGTGCTTCCCCAGAATGGTGTATGGATTGTGGAGTGGAACAACTGACTGGGTGTGCCTCTGTTCCACCTTCCTCACCCTCCCTGAGCCCACTGTGGTCCAACTGCTGTGCTTTCTTTGCAACCTCTGATGTAGTGGTGGTGGCTCCTTTGCTCCCTGGAGGGGGGAGGTTCCCTTCCTACCATCCAGTCTGGCCTGGGGGAAGGTTCCCTTACTGCTGTCCAGTGTGGCCTGAAGACGGGCAACTTCCTCCCTCAGGGCAGAGAGAGGTCTGCAAATAGGGCAGCATCTCAGCCTCCAGAAAGACTCCCAGAAGACTGCTGCCCCACAGCCATTATATTGCATTACTCCCTGGGGGTGATTATCTCTTATGACCTCAAGGTTGGTAGGCAGAGTGACAGGGAGGCAGGTAAGGCTAGCAGGATGCATAGGCAGGGGAATCACTAGTAGAAAAAAGGAGGTGATAATTTCACTATATAGGACATTAGTGAGGACACACCTCAAGTATTGTGCCCAGCTCTGGGGCCTCATCTACATAAAGACATTGATAGGCTGGAGGTGGTTCAGGAGGTCAATAAAATGGTGCAAGGACTGCATAAAACCCTTCAGGGATAGGCAGAAGGAATTAAATATGTACACTTTAGAGGAGAGGAGTGAGACGGTGGGATATGACTGAAACATGTAAATTTCTTTCATGGCAGAATGAGGTTCTGGAGAATACAATTTAAAAAAAAGCTTCTCAAGGATGAGGGGCACAGGAGAAACTGGAGGGAGGGAGGTTCAGAAGGAATATAAGTAAATACTTCTTCATGGAGAGGGTGGTAGACAAATGAAACAGCCTCCCAGCAGAGGTTGTAGTGGCAGAAATGATTACAGGTTTCAAGAATGTTTGGGATAGTCATAGACAAATGACGGTAGGCAGGAAGGGGGACAAATTATTACCTGCATAGCATGAAAGATCACAGTTGTTAAGGATAATATGGCAGACTAGGTGGGCCAAAGGCCCTTATCTGCCAACAACTTATATGTTTGCATGCTTCTTCTAGCCAGCATCATTATCCAACCACCAGCTTACTGGATTGTGTCCTTGGGGAAGATGACCCTCCCACTCCTGACATCGCCATGAGGGTGAATCCATTGGGGCCAGCTCATGTGGGCCTGGGAAAGTGATTGCCAGTGAAGGGAGCTGGGATATAGCTGATTACTGCCCAAATGTAGGGGTGGAAAAGCTTTATTAAAAAAAAAAGAACTACCAGCACAGTGGAATGGTGGGCTGAGGCATAGGTTGCCACACCACCTATCACTCTGGGGACCTGGGTTTGGGAACACACCAATGTTGCTCAGGGGGCTGGTTAGGGAGGGAGGATTGAGCATACCTGGGATAACTCTCTTCCCTTAGGGAGTGGATACATGCCTCCCACAAGGCAGCTACCACCTAAAGGAATCTGGGTGGCACTGCAGCAGGACGCAAAGGAAAGGAATCCCACCTGCAAGACACCAGGGGGCATTTACATGGAGGCTGAGCATGCTCAATGCTTCATTGTATGTGCTGTGGGCATTAGAAAAGTAAAAATTGTGGAAAAAATCCTGACCACAGCTGCAGGTCCTGCACCAGCAAATGGACACATCCAAGTCATGTGGAAGAGAACAACTGAAGCATGAGGTAAGTCCCAGAGAAGGCAGATGATGGGACTGGATGGACCTGTCAGGAAAGTGGGCAGGTCAGGCAACAACAGCAGAATAAATACTTATTTAGTAAACAAAAAAAGCTGCCAGTAATGATGGGCACCTGGAAGAATGAGATATTGCAAAGGGAGTTCCTTTTAAGGATTACAAGTGTAAAAAAATGGTAAAGCATAACATGCAAAAACAGGCTTTAAATATGACAGGAGAGTATATGTACTTTAAAGTAAAATAAAAAAGTGAAAGTCAAAATTGCTCATTGTACGATGTACTGTAGTGTTATATCATCATTTACGGGTGAGACTAGGGTGCTCCACACCATGGGATTCAATCAGTGGTTGAAAAACTGGTGCAGAGCTCCGGGATTTGGCTTCATTGGGGACTGGAGGTCCACCTGGAGGGATGCAGGTCTATACTGGCATGTTGGTCTACATCTGTCCAGGAGAAGAACCAGGATCCTTGGTGATAGGTTTAAATGCATTTAAATTAGCCAAGGGGGGAGGCATTGGAGAGGAGCAGGGAAATCCAAATCCCCCACCCAAAAAAAATCAGGGTACTAGGTGAGGTAAACCCCAAGACAGAGATGTTGATAGGGAGAAGGGCAGGGGTAAATGGAGAAAATGACAAATGCAATAAGGACAGGGATGGGGCAAAAAGGGGTAAGGCCATCAAGAAATGGAGGGTAATGAGTACCAACGCCCATAGTCTGGGCAACAAGATCCCTGAACTGATGGCCTTGATGCAAGAGGGATGCCTGGATATTGTAGCAGTCACAGAAACATGGTACACAGAGAACCATGACTGGCATGTTAACATACCTGGGTACACAACCTACAGGAGCGACAGGGAGGGGAGAAGAGGGGGCAGAGTAGCTCTTTATGTAAGGAAAGGGATAAAAGCAACTGAATAAAAGAGTAAACAGGGAGGAGAGGAGGCACTGTGGGTCACCTTAGAGACTGGAAATGGCACCACAATCCACACAGGGGTTGTATAAAGACCCCATGTTGGGGGGGATGGACAAGGATATGATAGAAGACATCCTTAGGATGGCAGAGAAAGGAGAGATACTGTTGATGGGCTATCTTAATATGCCAGATGTTAACTGAAGCACCTTTGCTTCAGCCACATCCAAAAGCAGGGCCATTCTTGATGCCCTTCAGTTGGCATGCCTTAGACAGTTAGTTTTGGAACCCACTCATGAGGGAGCAATCTTAGACCTTGTACTCTCAAATGGGGACAGCGAGAGGATCTCAGATCTAGGCGTGGTAGCCATCTAGGAACAGTGACCACCAAACAGTGTGTTACAATAAACTCAGCTACAAGTCAAGCCATACAAAAGTGAAGGTTCTGGACTTCAGGAGGGCTGACTTTGGCAAGATGGGAGAGTGACTTAGAAAAGCACTAGCAAACAGGCAAGAAGCAGGGGTGGAGCAACAATGGGGAAACATCAAAACTGCCATCACCGAGGCAACAAGCCTTTGTGTGAAGCAAATAAACAAATCAAAATGAAAGAAAATGCAACTATGGTTCTCAAAAGAGGTGGCAGTGAAGATTAGGGAGAAAAAGGTAGCATTTAGAAAGTATAAGGAAACACAGAAGGAGCAGGACAGAGAACTGTACCAGTTAAGGCAGAAGGAAGCAGGGAGGGTAGTCAGAATAGCAAAGGCCAAAACTGAGGAAAAGATAGCCAACACAGTCAAGAAGAGGGATAAAACCTTTTATAGGTAAATCAGGGAGTGTAGAATGACAGAGGGAGGGATAGTGGGGCTGAATAGAATGGATAGTGGGTGAGCAGAAGGGACAGTGAAAAAGCAGGGATACTGAACAAATACTTCTGCTCAGTATTCAAAAAAGAGGAGGAGGAGGTGTCTAATCCAATTACCAGAAGCACTCTGGATAGGGGGATCGGTCCCAGTCCTTTTACAGAGGAAAGGGTTCTGAAAGAACTCCTAAAACTGAAAGTGGACAAAGCAATGGGGCCTGATGGAATTCATCCCAGAATTCTAAAAGAATTAAGGAGATAACTAGTGACACCACTGACTACCATTTTTAACAAATCATGGGAGGATGATGTGGTACCTGAGGACTAGAGGAAGATGGATGTGATTCCCTTCACAAAAGTGGGAGCAAGACAGAGGCAGGGAACAACAGACCTGTCAGTTTGACTGCTGTGGTAGGGAAAGTGATAGAAATCACTTCTGAAGGAAATAATTATTGAGTACCTAGAGACCAGTGGGCTGGGACCCAAGGAAGCATGGGTTCACAGCAGGAAGGTCATGTCAGATGAATCTAATTGATTTCTTTGACTGGGTGACCAAAGTAGTATATCAGGGAGGGAGCTATGGACATGGTCTTCCTAGACTTTAGCAAGGCATTTGACACAATCCCACACAAAAGATTAATAGTCAAATTAACCAGCCTGGTAATGGGTCCCAGGGTGGTAACCTGGGTAAAACATTAGCTGGACAACAGGACGCAGAAGGTAATTGTAAATGGAGTCCACTCTGAAGATAGAATGGTTACTAGCAGGGTATCGCAGGGTTCAGTACTGTGACTAGAAGGAAAAATATGCCTCTTTGCAGATGACACAAACATCTGCAACAGGGTTGATACACAAGGCGGTGTGGAAAGGATGAGAAGGGACTTGACAAGGTTGGAGGAATGGTAAGAAGTATGACAGCTTGGATTCAAGGCAAAGAAGTACAAAATAATGCACCTCCGAAAGAAAAACCCAGGGGAAGATTACACAATGGGGGGAGAGGTAGCAACAACAACAAAAATGGAAAGGGACCTGGTGGTAATCATATCAGATGACCTTAAGGATAGCAAGCAATATGAGAAGGCAGTAGGGAGGGCTGTGGGGATACTGGGATGTATAGGGAGAGGCATCACCAGCAGAAAACAGCACGTTGTTATCCCTCTGTACAGACAGTTGGTGAGACCCTATCTGGAGTACTGTGTCCAGTTCTGCAGACCTCATCTCCGCAAGGACATAGACAGGATGGAGGCAGTCCAGAGGAAGGCAACCAAAATGGTGCAGAGTCTGCTAGAGAAGCCATACTAGGAGAGACTAAAGGAGTTTAAACATGTATACACTTGAGGAAAGGAGGGAGAGGGGGGAACATGATATAAACTTTTAAGTACCTCAGAGGAATCAACAAAGTCCAACAGGGTAGCATCTTTCAGAAAAAGTGATGTGTAAGAACAAGGGGACACAATTTGAAGATAGTGGGAGCAGCTCAGGGGCAATGTGAGGAAGTAGTTTTTTACAGAGAGGTGGGTGGACGCATGGAACAGCCTTCCTGAGGAGGTTGTGGGGTCTAAAACTATGGGTGAATTCAAGAATGCATGGGACAGACATAAGGCAATTTTTGTGGGGGGGGAGAAATAGGCTATTGATTAAATAGGATATGCAGCTTATCCTGTAGGTAGAGAAATGGGCAGACTAGGTGGGCCAATCGGTCCTTATCAGCCATTAAAGTCTATGTTTCTATATTTCTATGTTACCATATATGCGTGTTGAGATATATAGGGCAATACAGCATAACCAGATTTGCCAGTGACTTTCTTAGGAAACAATGACAGCTGGCAGCAGCAAGGCTCAAATCTCATAACATTAAAACAAATGCATTGTGACATCAGAAGCATATGATTATGACTCAATAGCCAGTAGTGACTAATTTATTGATCAACAAAGCCATTTCAAAAAACAATAAGAAAGACAAGACAACATTTATTTATTCATTAATAAGCTTTTGCTAACCATGTAGGCCCGCTGAGATAAGCTATACCTTTTCCAGGAGTGATTCAGAATTAATTACATGAAATACATTGACAAAGTACATACAAGTATTAATTACTGACTGTACATAAGAAAATGACAAAATATAGTGAAAACAGCCAATGCAAATTCCAACAGAAAACGTTAACCACAGGCCAGTAGATAGATACAGGATGCAGATAAGTACTCTGAGGCACTTTGTTTTTTAACAACACATACAATATTCATAGCCAAATACATAAGCAATAAGACATGACAGAGTGTGCATTATTGTGAAATAATTGCATGCCTCTGGTGTGTTGTTAAGCACAAGGTTCAGCCAAGTGCTGTTAAATGCACTTGAGAAGTGCAATTATTTTTCCATAATGGCACACCCCTGGAGTGTCTCATTGTTCTTATAAAGTGTCATTTAAATATGGGACTTAAAATGAATGGAAATAAGAAAAAACTGTTTTAAAAAGATAACAACTGAACCTTTTATTGAAATATGCTTCTATTTTAACTCTGAATATAAAAAATAGTCCCCATTCTGGTAACTGTGGTGTTAGCTAAAAACATAAAACATAATGCAAGCTGCGTGTGGCTCCCATGTTTATAAGAAAAAAAAATACCTTGCATTTTAAATCAATATAAGTAATGTTTCTTAATAGAAATGTGTTCAAAACTTTAAACCTGCAAGGTTGCCTTTTATTAGTGTGAAGAGATAGATGTATTTATGTATTTATATATCAAGCGCTGTTATGCAATGCTAGCTCTATTAAGAACAAAACTGCAATTGTGCAGATTTTGTTGGAACAACTGATCTGGTTTACATCACTGAGACCTGGCTGGTTAGAAATGCTGCTCCCATTTTAGAGGCAGCTATTCCATATGGGTACTAGGTGATACTTAGCCTGAGATTGGATGGGGGGGGGACGGTCTGCTTCAAGACCGAATTGGGCCTCACTGGTGTACCAGTAGAGGAGGCCAAATCCTTTGAGTGTACTGTGGTAGCTGGTGTGGGTTGCAGGATAGCTCTCATCTACTGTCCACCCGGGGATGAAAAGCGATTTCTGCAGGAAGTAGCAGACTTCACCGCCGACATGGTGTTGAAGTCGCCCAGACTGATGGTTCTGGGCAACTTCAATGTCTGGGTCGATGATTAACTCTCACCTTTTGGAGAGCACTTTCTCCAGTTGATGACATCACTGGGCTTTACACAGGTTGTTTCCTCTGCTTCCATAATTGTGGTCATTCTCTGGATCAGGTCTTCCTCCTGGGGATTGAGGCCTCTGACTTGGGGATGGAACCTGTCGGCTGGTCAAATCACTACACCGTGAAGTTCAATTTTTATGCCCCCCTTTGTAGGTCTGCTGCTGTGGAGATGTTCAGTTTCTGCCCTTTATGAGATGTGGGCCCTGAAGACCTTGCAGTGGTGATTGACCTCTCGGAGTTCTTTGATGCCAGCTCAGGCCCAGATCCATTGGTCCAGGCATATAATAAGATCAATTCCTCGGCTCTTGACCTGATTGCTCCAGTCCATGTTCGTACCCTTCCACTTTGCCCTCAGGTCCTATAGTTTGATGAGTCTTTGAGGGAGCTGCAGAGGTTGGGACAAAGGTTAGAACGTTGTTGGTCGAAATCCACCATGGAGGTCGACCGCCTTAGTTTGTTGGAGCATAATCAGCTCTACCAATCAGTGATCTCCTGTATGAAGGCAGAGTTCCTGTCCAGGGAGATCCCTGTCACTCAGAATCGACCAGCTTCACTCTTCTGAACTGTGGACGGGTTGTGCAACCCAGCCTGTCAGTAGCTCCATTGAGCTTTTTTACAAATTGAGTGTGATGCGATTGCTCAATTCTTTGCAAATAAGGTGGCAGACATCGATCTTTTCCTCTGAATCATTCTTTCTCTCTTGTGAGGTCCCTTAGGCTTGGTGTTGTCCCCCATGTTGTCTGTAGTGTATATGCTACCCCAAGAGATATTGTAAGATGGTATGGGCTGAGGTTTCACTGTTATGCTGATGATACCCAGCTCTACCTGTCTTTTGCCGCGGGCCAGGTTAGTGATCTCATGGTGCTTGGTGCAAAGTACCCTTGCCTCACTCATGCCATTGACAGGCACCACCTCTGAGAAGGATACTGTGCGTGCTACTTGTCTTAGGACCCTCCCCAGTTCTACAAAGTCCTTCTGCACTGCTCTAATCTCATGTTGAGCCAAGTCATTTGTCCCTAAGTAGACAATGATGTCCGGCTCAGACTCCCATGCAGCTGTTCTCGTGATCCTGAGGATGCGGTTCCTGTCCCTCCAAGTCATGGCACCAGGCAGGCACCTTACTTCAGTTTTCCCTGCTCCCCCCAGTTTTATCCCCCTAATAATTGAGTCCCTCACCAGGAGCTGCTTTCTTTCCTTGTGGTGTCCTCTGCCTCCTTCCTGTGGGCCTCCATTGTGACAGGTGTCCTCAGCCTCCTTAATCTCCTCTGAGGGTGCATCCATAGGGGAGCTGTGCTTCCCCAGAATGGTGTATGGATTGTGGAGTGGACACATGACTGGGTGTGCCTCTGTTCCACCTTCCTCACCCTCCCTGAGCCCACTGTGATCCAACTGCTGTGCTTTCTTAGCAACCTCTGAGGTAGTGCTGGTGGCTCTGGTGCTCCCTGATGGGGGAGGTTCCCTTCCTACCATCCAGTCTGGCCTGGGGGAAGGTTCCCTTACTGCTGTCCAGTGTGGCCTGAAGACGGGCAACTTCCTCCCTCAGGACAGAGAGTTGTCTGCAAATAGGGCAGCATCTCAGCCTCCAGAAAGACTCCCGGAAGACTGCTGCCCCACAGCCAATACATTGCACTACTCCTTGGGGGTGATTATCTCTTATGACCTCAAGGTTGGTAGGCAGAGTGACAAGGAGGCAGGTAAGGCTAGCAGGATGCATAGGCAGGGGAATCACTAGTAGAAAAAAGGAGGTGATAATTTCACTATATAGGACATTAGTGAGGACACACCTCAAGTATTGTGCCCAGCTCTGGAGGCCTCATCTACATAAAGACATTGATAGGCTGGAGGTGGTTCAGGAGAGGTCAATAAAAATGGTGCAAGGACTGCATAAAACCCTACAGGGATAGGCAGAAGGAATTAAATATGTACACTTTAGAGGAGAGGAGTGAGACGGTGGGATATGACTGAAACATGTAAATTTCTTTCATGGCAGAATGAGGTTCTGGAGAATTCAATTTAAAAAAAAGCTTCTCAAGGATGAGGGGGCACAGGAGAAACTGGAGGGAGGGAGGTTCAGAAGGAATATAAGTAAATACTTCTTCATGGAGAGGGTGGTAGACAAATGAAACAGCCTTCCAGCAGAGGTTGTAGTGGCAGAAATGATTACATGTTTCAAGAATGTTTGGGATAGTCATAGACAGATGACGGTAAGCAGGAAGGGGGACAAATTATTACCTGCATAGCATGAAAGATCACAGTTGTTAAGGATAATATGGCAGACTAGGTGGGCCAAAGGCCCTTATCTGCTAACAACTTATATGTTTGCATGCTTCTTCTAGCCAGCATCATTATCCAACCACCAGCTTACTGGATTGTGTCCTTGGGGAAGATGACCCTCCCACTCCTGACATCGCCATGAGGTGAATCCATTGGGGCCTACTCATGTGGGCCTGGGGAAGTGATTGCCAGTGAAGGGAGCTGGGATATAGCTGATTACTGCCCAAATGTAGGGGTGGAAAAGCTTTATTAAAAAAAAAGAACTACCAGCACAGTGGAATGGTGGGCTGAGGCATAGGTTGCCACACCACCTATCACTCTGGGGACCTGGGTTTGGGAACACACCAATGTTGCTCAGGGAGCTGGTTAGGGAGGGAGGATTGAGCATACCTGGGATAAATCTCTTCCCTTAGGGAGTGGATACATGCCTCCCACAAGGCAGCTACCACCTAAAAGGAATCTGGGTGGCACTGCAGCAGGGCCGTAAAGAAAGAATCCCACCTGCAAGACACCAGGGGGCATTTACATGGAGGCTGAGCATGCTCAATGCTTCATTGTATGTGCTGGGGCATTAGAAAAGTAAAAATTGTGGAAAAAATCCTGACCACAGCTGCAGGTCCTGCACCAGTAAATGGACACATCCAAGTCATGTGGAAGAGAACAACTGAAGCATGAGGTAAGTCCCAGAGAAGGCAGATGATGGGACTGGATGGACCTGTCAGGAAAGTGGGCAGGTCAGGCAACAACAGCAGAATAAATACTTATTTAATAAACAAAAAAAGCTGCCAGTAATGATGGGCACCTGGAAGAATGAGATATTGCAAAGGGAGTTCCTTTTAAGGATTACAAGTGTAAAAAAATGGTAAAGCATAACATGCAAAAACAGGCTTTAAATATGACAGGAGAGTATATGTACTTTAAAGTAAAATAAAAAAGAATGAGTCAAAATTGCTCATTGTAAGATATACTGTAGTGTTATATCATCATTTATGGGTGAGACTAGGGTGCTCCACACCATGGGATCAATCAGTGGTTGAAAAACTGGTGCAGAGCTCAGGGATTTGGCTTCATTGGGGACTGGAGGTCCACCTGGAGGGATACAGGTCTATACTGGCATGTTGGTCTACATCTGTCCAGGAGAAGAACCAGGATCCTAGGTGATAGGTTTAAATGCATTTAAATTAGCCAAGGGGGGAGGCATTGGAGAGGAGCAGGGAAATCCTAATCCCCCCCCCAAAAAAACTCAGGGTACTAGGTGAGGTAAACCCCAAGACAGAGATGTTGATAGGGAGAAGGGCAGGGGTAAATGGAGAAAATGACAAATACAATATGGACAGGGATGGGGCAAAAAGGGGTAAGGCCATCAAGAAATGGAGGGTAATGAGTACCAACGCCCATAGTCTGGGCAACAAGCTCCCTGAACTGATGGCCTTGATGCAAGAGGGATGCCTGGATATTGTAGCAGTCACAGAAACATGGTACACAGAAAACCATGACTGGCATGTTAACATACCTGGGTACACAACTTATAGGAGCGACAGGGAGGGGAGAAGAGGGGGCAGAGTAGCTCTTTATGAAAGGAAAGGGATAAAAGCAACTGAATAAAAGAGTAAACAGGGAGGAGAGGAGGCACTGTGGGTCACCTTAGAGACTGGAAATGGCACCACAATCCAGACTGGGGTTGTATAAAGACCCCCATGTTGGGGGGGATGGACAAGGATATGATAAAAGACATCCTTAGGATGGCAGAGAAAGGAGAGATACTGTTGATGGGCTATCTTAATATGCCAGATGTTAACTGAAGCACCTTTGCTTCAGCCACATCCAAAAGCAGGGCCATTCTTGATGCCCTTCAGTTGGCATGCCTTAGACAGCTAGTTTTGGAACCCACCCATGAGGGAGCAATCTTAGACCTTGTACTCTCAAATGGGGACAGCGAGAGGATCTCAGATCTAGACGTGGGTAGCCATCTAGGAACAAGTGACCACCAAACAGTGTGTTTCACAATAAACTCAGCTACAGAGTCAAGCCATACAAAAGTGAAGGTTCTGGGCTTCAGGAGGGCCGACTTTGTCAAGATGGGAGAGTGCCTTAGAAAAGCACTAGCAAACAGGCAAGAAGGAGGGGTGGAGCAACAATGGGGAAACATCAAAACTGCCATCACCGAGGCAACAAGCCTTTGTGTGAAGCAAATAAACAAATCAAAATGAAAGAAAATGCAACTATGGTTCTCAAAAGAGGTGGCAGTGAAGGTTAGGGAGAAAAAGGTAGCATTTAGAAAGTATAAGGAAACACAGAAGGAGCAGGACAGAGAACTGTACCAGTTAAGGCAGAAGGAAGCAGGGAGGGTAGTCAGAATAGCAAAGGCCAAAACTGAGGAAAAGATAGCCAACACAGTCAAGAAGGGGGATAAAACCTTTTAGAGGTAAATCAGGGAGTGTAGAATGACAGAGGGAGGGATAGTGGGGCTGAATAGAATGGATAGTGGGTGGGCAGAGAGGGACAGTGAAAAAGCAGGGATACTGAACAAATACTTCTGCTCAGTATTCAAAAAAGAGGAGGAGGTGTCTAATCCAATTACCAGAAGCACTCTGGATAGGGGGATCGGTCCCAGTCCTTTTACAGAGGAAAGGGTTCTGAAAGAACTCCTAAAACTGAAAGTGGACAAAGCAATGGGGCCTGATGGAATTCATCCCAGAATTCTAAAAGAATTAAGGAGAGAACTAGTGACACCACTGACTACCATTTTTAACAAATCATGGGAGGATGATGTGGTACCTGAGGACTGGAGGAAGGTGGGTGTGATTCCCTTCACAAAAATGGGAGCAAGTGAGAGGCAGGGAACAACAGACCTGTCAGTTTGACTGCTGTGGTATGGAAAGTGATAGAAATCACTTCTGAAGGAAATAATTATTGAGTACCTAGAGACCAGTGGGGCACAGGACCCAAGGAAGCATGGGTTCACAGCAGGAAGGTCATGTCAGATGAATCTAATTGATTTCTTTGACTGGGTGACCAAAGTAGTATACCAGGGAGGGGCTATGGACATGGTCTTCCTTGACTTTAGCAAGGCATTTGACACAATCCCACACAAAAGATTAATAGTCAAATTAACCAGCCTGGTAATGGGTCCCAGGGTGGTAACCTGGGTAAAACATTAGCTGGACAACAGGACGCAGAAGGTAATTGTAAATGGAGTCCACTTTGAAGAAAGAATGGTTACTAGCGGGGTATCGCAGGGTTCAGTAGTGTGACTGGAAGCAAAAATATGCCTCTTTGCAGATGACACAAAGATCTGCAACAGGGTTGATACAGAAGGAGGTGTGGAAAGGATGAGATGGGACTTGACAAAGTTGGAGGAATGGTAAGAAGTATGACAGCTTGGATTCAAGGCAAAGAAGTACAAAATAATGCACCTGCGAAAGAAAAACCCAGGGGAAGATTACACAATGTGGGGAGAGGTAGCAACAAAAACAAAAATGGAAAGGGACCTGGGGGTAATCATATCAGATGACCTTAAGGATAGCAAGCAATATGAGAAGGCAGTAGGGTGGGCTGTGGGGAAACTGGGATGTATAGGGAGAGGCATCTCCAGCAAAAAACAGGAAGTTGTTATCCCTCTGTACATACAGTTGGTGAGACCCTATCTGGAGTACTGTGTCCAGTTCTGCAGACCTCATCTCCGCAAGGACATAGACAGGATGGAGGCAGTCCAGAGGAAGGCAACTAAAATGGTGCAGGGTCTGCAAGAGAAGCCATACAAGGAGAGACTAAAGGAGTTTAAACATGTATACACTTGAGGAAAGGAGGGAGAGGGGGGAACATGATATAAACTTTTAAGTACCTCAGTGGAATCAACAAAGTCCAACAGGGTAGCATCTTTCAGAAAAAGAGATGTGCAAGAACAAGGGGACACAATTTGAAGATGGTGGGGGGGACGGCTCAGAGGCAATGTGAGAAAGTAGTTTTTTACAGAGAGGGGGGTGGACGCATGGAACAGCCTTCCTGAGGAGGTTGTGGGGTCTAAAACTGTGGGTCAATTCAAGAATGCATGGGACAGTCATAAGGCAATTTTTGTGTGGGGAGGGGGGAGAAATAGGCTATTGATTAAATAGGATATGCAGCTTATCCTGTAGGTAGAGAAATGGGCAGACTAGGTGGACCAGTCGGTCCTTATCAGCCATTAAAGTCTATGTTTCTATATTTCTATGTTACCATATATGCGTGTTGAGATATATAGGGCAATACAGCATAACCAGATTTGCCAGTGACTTTCTTAGGAAACAATGACAGCTGGCAGCAGCAAGGCTCAAATCTCATAACATTAAAACAAATGCATTGTGACATCAGAAGCATATGATTATGACTCAATAGCCAGTAGTGACTAATTTATTGATCAACAAAGTCATTTCAAACAACAATAAGAAAGACAAGACAATATTTATCTATTCATTAATAAGCTTTTGCTAACCATGTAGGCTCACTGAGATAAGCTATACCTTTTCCAGTAGTGATTCAGAATTAATTACATGAAATACATTGACAAAGTACATACAGGTATTAATTACTGACTGTACATAAGTAAATGACAAAATATAGTGAAAACAGCCGATGCAAATTCCAACAGAAAACGCTAACCACAGGCCAGTAGTTAGATACAGGATGCAGATAAGTACTCTGAGGCACTTTGTTCTTTAACAACACATACACTATTCATTGGCAAATACATAAGCAATAAGACATGACAGGGTGTGCATTATGGTGAAATAATTGCATGCCTCTGGTGTGTTGTTAAGCACGAGGTTCAGCCAAGTGCTGTTAAATGCACTTGAGAAGTGCAATTATTTCACCATAATGGCACACCCTTGGAGTGTCTCATTGTTCTTATAAAATGTCATTTAAATATGGGACTTAAAATGAATTGAAATAAGAAAAAACTGTCTTAAAAAGATAACAATTGAACCTTTTATTGAAATATGCTTCTATTTTAACTCTGAATACAAAAATTAGTCCCCATTCTGGTAACTGTGGTGTTAGCTAAAAACATAAAACATAATGCAAGCTGCGTGTGGCCCTCATGTTTATAAGAAAAAAAAATACCTTGCATTTTAAATCAATATAAGTAATGTTTCTTAATAGAAATGTGTTCAAAACTTTAAACCTGCAAGGTTGCCTTTTATTGGTGTGAAGGAGATAGATGTATTTATGTATTTATATATCAAACGCTGTTATGCAATGCTAGCTCTATTAAGAACAAAACTGCAATTATTGCAGATTTTGTTGGAACAGCTGATCTGGTTTGCATCACTGAGACCTGGCTGGATAGAAATGCTGCTCCCATTTTAGAGGCAGCTATTCCATATGGGTACTAGGTGATACTTAGCCTGAGATTGGATCGGGGGGACTGTCTGTTTCAAGACCGAATTGGGCCTCACTGGTGTACCAGTAGAGGAGGCTGAATCCTTTGAGTGTACTGTGATAGCTGGTGTGGGTTGCAGGATAGCTGTCATCTACTGTCCACCCGGGGATGAAAAGCGATTTCTGCTGGAAGTAGCAGACTTCACCGCCGACATGGTGTTGGAGTCGCCCAGACTGATGGTTCTGGGTAACTTCAATGTCTGGGACGATGATTAACTCTCACCTTTTGGACAGCACTTTCTCCAGTTGATGACATCACTGGGCTTTACACAGGTTGTTTCCTCTGCTCCCATAATTGTGGTCATTCTCTGAATCAGGTCTTCCTCCTGGGGATTGAGGCCTCTGACTTGGGGATGGAACCTGTCGGCTGGTCCAATCACTACACCGTGAAGTTCAATTTTTGTGCCCCCCTTTGTAGGTCTGCTCCTGTGGAGATGTTCAGTTTCTGCCCTTTATGAGATGTGGGCCCTGAAGACCTTGCAGTGGTGATTGACCTCTCGGAGTTCTTTGATGCCAGCTCAGGCCCAGATCTGTTGGTCCAGGCCTATAATAAGATCATTTCATCTGCTCTTGACCTGATTGCTCCAGTCCATGTTCGTACCCTTCCACTTTGCCCTCGGGTCCTATGGTTTGGTGAGTCTTTGAGGGAGCTGAAGAGGTTGGGACAAAGGTTAGAACGTTGTTGGTCGAAATCCACCATGGAGGTCGACCGCCTTAGTTTGTTGGAGCATTATCAGCTCTACCAATCAGTGATCTCCTGTATGAAGGCAGAGTTCCTGTCCAGGGAGATCCCTGTCACTCAGAATCGACCAGCTTAACTCTTCTGAACTGTGGACAGGTTGTGCAACCCAGCCTGTCTGCAGCTCCATTGAGCTTTTTTACAAATTGAGTGTGATGTGATTGCTCAATTCTTTGCGAATAAGGTGGCAGACATCAGGTTGGACATCCGCCTGACTCGCTGTATGGGGGATGCTATTGGTCGGTGCTTGGACACTATACCTTATGCTTTCTGGAGTACCTTTGACATGCCAGAGTTCACAGATATTATGATGATTGTCCAGGGGATACACCCTACGTGCTGTAGTTTAGATCCAGGAGCAACTTCTCTGATTCTGGGTTGTGGTGATATCATTGGCCTGGTCCTGGCTCACAGTGGTGTACCCCAAGGGTCTGTACTCGGCCCGCTGCTATTCTCAATATTCCTCAATGATCTGCCCTCTGTCTGTACACAAACTGCCATTCATATGTATGCGGATGATACAGTACTATTCGCCTCTGACCCAACTGCGACCGCCGTGACAGCCTGTCTACAAAAGGATTTCGACTCCATCCAACGCTGGTTCCTCAGGAACCATCTATTCTTAAACTCAAAAAAAACGGTCTCCCTCACCTTCGGCTCCCGGGCCAAACTAACACGGCTTACCGAACCACTTACATTCTATACCTTGGACAGAACACCTCTTACGACCTGCACCTCTTATCGCTATCTCGGCATCTGGCTAGATCAACACCTTGATTTTTCAGTGCACATAGACGCTCTGCATAAAAAACTGCATCCCAGGCTTGGTGCTCTCTATCATAACAAGTACTGCATCCCGTTACCAACCAGACTAGCTATTGTCCAAAAAATGATCCTCCCAATTATTGACTACGGAGATGTTATCTACGGCGCCGCCCCCTCACATCCTTAGTCAGGCTTGACCCCCTATACAACTCCTTCTGCCGGTTCACCTTGGACCGTCCTCCCAATACCCACCACTGCGTCCTATACCAGTCCCTTGACCTCCCATCACTCCAAAACCGGTGATTGCTGCATGGGGCTAGAATTGCTGCCAAATTCTGGTCGCACACGCTCCCTTCCTACCTATCTGCATCCCTAACCGCCTTCTCTCCACCTACTTATGACCTCAGGAACATCAACTCCAGGTTCCTGCATGTTCCACAAAGATTCACCTGATCAGGTCAGGGACCTTTCAGTTTCAGATTGTCCAAGTTATGGAACTCACTGGCAGCTGACATTAGACATTCTACCAGTACTCCCCAATGAAATGCCCTTCTCAAATCACATTTTACGACCACATGCTCTTGCTTTTCCCTTCTCTGAAACTCCTTGGACAATGCCTAGTCAACCTACTCAGGTACCTGCACAACTCCTACCCATTCAACCTATTTATGCTCCAGTCTGGGCCCCGTTTTCTTTCGATATTTGTCTCATAGTGCTATTACTTGCATATTACTGAACCTATTTACTGCTGTAAGCTGTACATACACCTTACCCATTTTGTATATACAATCTGTCTCACTATATTGTTGTATTCTATGTACTACTGTACCACTGTATGTCAAAACCTTGTCACATATGTATTGAACTGTTCTCGTCGCACTACCTCGCCCATGCAACCCCCTACCCCCAGGGCGCATCTGGAATCGAGCGGTACTCTGCTCAGTATGCCTTCCTGGTAAATCTCTTAAATAAATAAATAAATATTATCCCATGCTCCTTGGAATCAGGTGAGTTTCCAACTCCTTGTGACACCCTTTCTGAAGAATGTTTCGTTGGACCCGGATACTCTAGCCAACTACAGACCTATCTCAAACCTTCCTTTTGTAGGAAAGGCAAATGAGAAAGTAGTGGCAACTCAACTGGAGAGCCATTTGACTATCCATAGTATACACGAACCTCTCCAGTCTGGTTTTCGTAAGAGGCATAGCACTGAGATTGCTCTGGTTTGGGCGTTCAGTGATCTCCTGATGGCGAGAGATTGGAGAAACCACTCCATTCTGGTACTCCTTGATTTCTCCTTAGCTTTTGACACTTTAGACCATGGGGTACTGCTCGAGTGCCTGAGGTCCATCTGTGGCCAGACTAGTACAGTGCTCAGATGGTTTACATCTTTCCTAACTGGTAGAACTCAGAGAGTTATCTCATCGATCTTTTCCTCTGAATCTTTCTTTCTCTCTTGTGAGGTCCCTTAGGCTTGGTGTTGTCCCCCATGTTGTCTGTAGTGTATATGCTACCCCAAGAGATATTGTAAGATGGTATGGGCTGAGGTTTCACTGTTATGCTGATGATACCCAGCTCTACCTGTCTTTTGCCTCAGGCCAGGTTAGTGATCTCTCAGTATTTAATAGCTGCTTCACTGAAATCCAAGACTAGATGAATTTGAGCGGTTAAAGCTGAATGCGGGTAAGACCGAGGTTATGGTTGTGGACCTGGGGCACAGGATAGAGGGGTCAAAGACTGATTTGCCCTCTGATTTATTCCTGAGGGACGCTCAGATCCTTACCTCAGTACAGGTGCATGAACTGGGAGTGGTACTTGACAATAGGCTGACTGTTCATCATCAGGTGTCAGCGGTCATGAAGCTAGACTTTTATCACCTCAGGAACACAGCCAGGATCAAACACATCATTCCATCCAGTGCTGTCACTGTGCTGGTCCACGCCTTTGTGACCTCGTACATAGACTACTGCAACTACCTTTACTTAGGGCTTCCTGGGGTGGATATCCACCACTTGCAGCTAGTGCAGAATGCTGCTGCGCAAATACTGACTGGGGTATCTAGGAGATCGCATACTACCCCAGTGCTGCGTGATCTGCACTGGCTGCTGATTCAGTGGCAGATCACCTTTAAGGTAGGTTTATTAACCTATAAAGCCCTACACGGACTTGGTCCCAACTACTTGAAAGAGCTTCTGATTCCTTACACCCTCATGCAACAGCTTGGCTTGGCTGACGAGGAGTTGCTGGAGATTCCAAGGGTTACTTTGAAATCTTCTGGGTATCATGCTTTTATGTTTGTGGCCCCAACCCTCTGGAATTCTCTGCCCTGTCAGCTTCAGGAGTACAGGACCATGAGAAGCTTTAAGCAGGCACTAAAAAACATTTCTGTAGAATAAGGCTTTTCCTGATTTGTTATGCCATTGATATTGTTGTTTTAATGAACTGCTTTAAATTTTGTAAAGTGCCTTGATAATTGAAAGGCGCTTAATAAATAAAAGTTATTATTATCATTATATTTAAATGTTTGGTAACCGGGTAAGTGCACTAATCTGAGGGACCATTTTCAGGCATGACCCAGGCCAACAAAATGGCACAACAAGCAAATACATGTGCAAGGCAAATGTGCAGGTATAGGCAAGTAGGTAACATAACAATTAAAGTGCATGAAGCAGCTGACAATACGATAACAGTGACAAAGGAAAACAATGAATCATGAGACATTACATTGGTAGTCCCGCAGGGTGGCATAACAACCTACATACAAATACAACAACAGGCATGTACAGATTGAGTACAGTTTGAATAATTGATTCAATTAATGTGCAGGATGCAGGTAAAGGTATGACTATAGTTGTGATTGAGGGAACAACAATACTTAGCATCACATGGAATCTACAGGACTGTTAATGGTGAATGCAATTGAGGACAGTGCAAGCAGACAACCAACAGTGCAGTTAGTTAGAAAACATCATAAAAAAGTGACTAGCCTAGCAGGAGAACTAAAAGCAAGGGCATGAGATGAAGGGTCATAGTAAGATGGGCAGGAGGAAGGAGGTACAGGCAGGGGGAGCTAGAAGGGAAGAATGCCAAGAGATTACTCAGGGTGACACAGGCAGCTGGTCTTATTTAGAATACATCTTTGAGTTGTAATGTGAAGGTGTTGTGGGAGTGAGCAGTATGAAGCAAAGCAGGTAGGGTGTTTCATAGGGAGGCGGTGGTAACTGACAGGGTTTTGCCACCTTTGGCAGTGGAGATTTTAAGTATTTCCATGGGGTGAGCTGAAGACACATGCAGTGGTCTGGGAGTGGCTCACAGGAAGGATGCATATGGGGGTGTGCTGCCAACTCTTGAGGCGTTATCAACTATGCAGCCTAGAGCATATTCACAGCAGCGAGGGAGAGGAAACCAATTGAGAGACTGGTACAGGTTACAGTGGTGGTCTGAGTAAGGTGTCAGGAGAATGAATCTACAGACATTGTTGTAGGCTGAGGTGAGATGCATGAGGAGGGCAGAGGACATGTGGGAGTATATGGGAGCACAGTGTGATGCTTGGCCAGCTGGTTATGATTGTTCTTTGATATTTGTAATATAAAAATGTAGTGTGTGATTTGTCTCCCTGAGGCAGCTGTGCCATGGGTCAGGTTTTAGTTGAAATAGCAGGATATATTAATCTGAAACCAGGAGGTAATTAAAAAGACTAGAGAGTCTTAATTAAGGGTCTTCTGTTTTTCTGACTTAATTGAAGCTGACCCAGCTGCCAGGATATAGGGATTGTAAACTTTTATGACGTTTTAGAGGAAATAACATTGGGGGAGCATAGTTCCCCTATGAATGCACCCGCAGAGGAGACTAAGGAGGCTGAGGACAACTGTCACAAGGGAGGCCCACAGGAAGGAGGCAGAGGACACCACAGGGAAAGGAAGCAGCTCCTGGTGGGGGACTCAATTATTAGGGGGATTGAACTGCGGGGGAGCAGGGAAAACTGAAGTAAGGTGCCTGCCTGGTTCCATGGCTTGGAGGGACAGGAAGCGCATCCTCAGAATCACAAGAACAGCTGCATGGGAGTCTGAGCTGGATGTCATTGTCCACCTAGGGAAAAATGACTTGGCTCATCATGAGATTAGAGCAGTGCAGGAGGACTTTGTAGAGTTGGAGAGGGGCTTAAGACAAGTAGCACACACAGTATCCTTCTCAGAGGTGCTGCCTGACCATAGCATGGGTGAGGCGAGGGTACTTTGCACCATGCAGTTTAATGAATGGTTGAAAAAATGGTGTGGAACACAGGGGTTTGGCTTCATTGGGGACTGGGGTTCCACCTGGAGGGACACCAGCCTATACTGGCAGGATGATCTGCATCTGTCCAGGAAGGGAACAAGTCTCTTGAACAATCGGTTTAAATGCTTCATTGGCAAGCTTTTAAACTAGTCAAAGGGGGAGGCACTGATAAGCAGCAGGAAAATCCCAGCATCTCCCTACAAAACAGGGTACTAAATAAGTAAAAGACTGAGGTAGAAAGGTCAGTGGGGGATGCTGCAGCAGAAGGCAAAGCCATCAAAAAATGGAGAGCAATGCATACCAATGTCTGTAGTCTGGGTAACAAGCTTCCTGAATTTGTGGCCTTGATGGAAGAGGAACATCTGGATATTGTGGCAGTCACAGTAACATGGTACACACAAAACCATGACTGGGACATAAACATACCAGGATACACTATATACAGGAGGGACAGGGAGGGTAAAAAACGAGGAAGAGTAGCTCTTTACATAAGGGAAGGAATCAAAGCAACAGAACAAAAGGGTAAACAGGGAGGATAAGAAGCACTGTGGGTCAATTTGGAGACAGGCAATGGCACCACAATTCGCACAGGGGTATATACATACCCCCATCTCAGGGGGAGGAAATGGACAAGGAAGTGATAGAAAGTATACTTAAAATGGCAGAAAAAGGGGAGATATTGCTGATGGTGCTCTGAATATGCCAGATGTTAACTGGAATGCAGTTGCAGCAGTCACTTCGAAGAGTGGGGTTATTCTAGATGCCCTACAGGGGGCATGCCTTAGACAACTAGTATTGGAACCCACTCGAGAGGGAGCAATCTTAGACCTTAGACTCTCAAATGGAGATGGAGAGAGGATCTTAGATGTAGAAGTGGGTAGCCATCTGGGAACTAGCGACCATCGAACAGTATGGTTCACAATAAACACAGCAATAGAGTCAAGCCATACAAAGGCAAAGGTACTGGACTTTAGGAGGGTTGACTTTGCCAAAATGGGTGAGTGCCTAAGGAATGCATTAGCAAATGGGCAGGAAGGAGGGGTGGAAGAACAATGGGGAATAATAAAAACTGCCATCACAGAGGTAACAAGCCTTTGTGTGAAGCAAATAAACAAAACAAGTAAGAAACCACTATGGTTCACAAAGGAAGTGGCAGTGAAGGTTCAACAGAAAAAAGAATGCATTCAGGAACTCAGTTAAGAAGGGGGATAAAACCTTGTATAGGCACATCAGGGAGCGAAGGAAGACCAAGGAAGGGATAGTGAGTCTTAAAAAGGGGAGGGAGGGTGGGCAGAGGGTGACTGTGAAAGGCAGAGATACTAACCAAATATTTTTGCTCAGTATTTACAAATGAAGAGGGGGGAGGTACCTAAAACAAACAATAGAAACACTCTGGATACAGAAGTTGAAACCAGCCCATTTACAGAAGAAAGGGCTCTGAAAGAACTCTTAAAACTGAAGGTGGACAAAGCAATGGAGCCTGATGGGATTCATCCCAGAATTCTAAAAGAACTAAGGGTAGAACTAGTGACACCACTGACTACCATCTTTAACAAATCATGGGAGGATGGGGTGGTACCCGAGGACTGGAGGAGGGGCAGATGTGATTCCTCTTCACAAAAGTGTGAGCAAGGCAGAAGCAGGAAACTACAGACCTGTTAATTTAACCTCAGTGATAGCGAAAATGATGGAATCACTTCTGAAGGAAAGAATTGTTGAGTATCTAGAGGCCAGAGGGGCACAGGACCCAAAGCAGCATGGATTCACAGTGGGAAGGTCATGCCAGATGAATCTGATAGATTTCTTTGACTGGGTGACCAAAGTAGTAGATCAGGGAGGGGCTGTGGACATGGTCTACCTAGACTTTAGCAAGGCATTTGACACAGTCCCACACAAAAGATTAATATACAAGTTAGCCAGCCTGGGAGTGGGTCCAAAGATGACAGCCTGGGTAAAGAATTGGCTGGGGAATAGGACACAGAGAGTAATAGTAAATGGAGTCCACTCTGAACAAAGAGGGGTTACTAGTGGGGTACTGCAGAGTTCAATATTAGGACCGGTCCTCTTTAATGTCTTTATAAGCAACTTTGCAGAGCGACTGGAAGGAAAAGTATGTTCTTTGCAGATGACACAAGGATCTGCAACAGGGTTGATGCACAAGGTGGGGTGGAAAGGATAAGAAGGGACTTGGCAAGGTTAGAGGAATGGTCAAATGTATGGCAGTTTAGATTCAATGCTAAGAAGTGCAAGGTAATGCACCTGGGAAACAAAAACCCAGGGGAAGAGTACACAATGGGGGGTGAGATACTAACAACAAAAATGGAAAGGGACCTGGGGGTAGTCATATCAGATGACCTAAAGGTGAGCAAGCAATGTGAGAGGGCAGCAAGGAGGGCTGGGGGATACTGGGATGCATAGGGAGAGGCATCAACAGTAGAAAACAGGAAGTTATTATCCCTCTGTACAGGCAGCTGGTGAGACCACATCTGGAGTACTGCATGCAGTTCTGGAGACCCAGTCTCCGCAAAGACATAGACAGGGTGGAAGCTGTCCAGAGGAGGGCAACTAAAATGGTGCAGGGTCTGTACTGGAAGACATATGAAGAGAGACTTAAGGAGCTTAATATGTATAGCCTTGAGGAAAGGAGGGAGAGGGGGGACATGATAGAAACTTTCAAGTACCTCAAGAGAATCAACAAAGTCCAAGAGGGTAGCATCTTTCAAAAAAAGAGGTGTGCAAGAACAAGGGGCACAATTTGAAGATGGGGGGGCGGCTCAGAGGTAATTTAAGGAAGTATTTTTTCACAGAGAGGGTTGTGGATGCATGGAACGGCCTTCCGGAGGAGGTTGTGGAGTCAAAAACAGTGGTGGAATTCAAGCATGCATGGGACAGTCATAAGGAAATTCTAGGGGGTGGGGGTAGGAAGAAGTAGGCTGCTGGTTAACTAGGATCTACAGCTTATCCATTAGGTAGGGAAATGGGCAGACTGGGAGGACCAAGCGGTCCTTATCTGCCATCAGATTCTATGTTTCTATGTTACTATGGTGCTAAAAGTCATAAAATCCTTTGAAATGCCTGGGAATAGTAACTGTTTGAGAACAAAGAGGGGATGTTACTTAAAGAGTCATATTGGGAAATGAGTTTTTGCTGATGTCACCTTATTTGAAATATCTCCTGATAGGAAGACCCTTGTTTGTATAATTTTCATATTCTAAAAGGAAGAGCTAGATTACATCATTGAAGGGGTGGAAACACAGAATTTTTAACCTGTATTCCGTGTTTCAACAGACACACATTAACTTTTTGGACTCTTAAGAACTACATCTAACTCTTAGCACTGTAGAGAGGTAATACATTAGATAGAAAAAGTCTGATTGTATTGTGGTAGGAGTTTTACTTTGTACTTGTCCTTGTTTTCTTTTAAGTGATCGTATGCTTTATGGAAGTGTCCTGTGTTTACATTTTACATATTTTTTTATCAATTTTTAAGTAAATCTATATTTAAAAAGACTGCCTGGGTGCGTCTTCAAAGTTCTTTATTTTTGCATGTGATGTATTGATGGTTAAGACTGACTAATAACTGTTCATAAGCTGATGGTGTTACCAAACTGGGAAAAGGTAAGAATATACCTGAGGTCATTTATAGAATTTTAAGGGTTCATTTTGGATACCTGGTTAGGTGCCCTTAGGTGAAATATATCTGGCATACCCCAAAGAGCAGATGATCTGAGACTTTACATTTCGATACGCTAGCATAAGATTCACAGTTTGTATCCCCCCAGAACTGGAGTCCAATGGTAATTCTGACCCAGAAGCAGACAGGAGGGTTACCCTGTTCTGTTACCTTTTCACAATACTGTGCTCAGAGGTTGGCACTGTGGGAGCTGAGGGCCTGACCTGCTGAGTGCAGTTTTGACAGATTGGTTGACAGCAGTGCAGATACATTTGGTAACACAAGCTTTAATTGTTCAGTGTGTCTGCTTGATACTATACAGCTCACTTGCAAAATAAGGCAGTGATTTATTTTTTAAACAGGAGACAGAACTATATAATTTTGCTTACAGTAGAGTGCCTACCTGTTTTATTTTTTTCGAAAGTGCAAGTTAGAGTAGCCGTAGTTAGGGAAGAAGATGGCTTCCAACTACAGCGGGTACACTACAGACTACTTGAAGCAGTTGTGCCAGGACAGAAGAGTCCTGCACAAGGTGAGAGCCCCCAAGCAGAACCTCGTGAATGCCCTGATGGCAGCAGATGCCCAGAGTACTGAGTCACAGACTGTGACTGTAAAAGACAAAACCTTGAGCATGGAGTGGCCAGCAGCCAGTGCAGTGTCCAGATCCAGTGAGGATGACAGAAGGGCCAGTGCCAGCAAAGGACCACAGCAGCAGTGGGAGGTCACCAGCATACTGGAGCCAGAATTACTCAGGCTGAAGATTGAGTTGCGCAGAATGCAGCTGGAGTTCCAGGAGAAGAGAAAGCAAGAACAGAGAGAAGCAGAGTGAGAGAGATGAGTTGCAGAGGAGAAGAGGGAGCATGAACAGTGAGAGGTGGACCGTGAGGAGCGTGAGCACCAGAGGCGACATGAACTGGAGAAGCTATGACTCCAAACACCAGCACCAGAGCAGGTAAGTGGCTTGGGTTTAACTGGAACTACAGGACTGGGTTACAAATTGAATTTCAAATTGAAAGCTGAATTTACAGAGGAGGGGGGATATGGATGCCTTTTTAAATTCCTTTGAAAAAGTTTGTATTCAGGCTAAAATTCCTAGAGGGTCTTGGAACTTCCAGCCATCCCCTCTACTTACCAGAAAAGCTTGGGATACTTTGGATCAAATGAACAATGAGTACAGTAATGATTACAGCAAACTTAAAGCTGCACTTTAGAAAACGTATGATTTAACTGCTGAAGCATACAGAGCTAAATTTCAGAAGCTCAGGAGATGCCCTGATATGAGCTACGAGGAGCTAGCATGAAACAACGTCAGTTTTTAAAATGTTGGTGGGAAGGAATTGAAGCAAAGTCTGTAGATAAAATTAAAAATGCTATTTTGTTAGAGCAGTTTTTTGGGGTGTGACCAGAAGAGTTGAAAACCTGGCTGGAGAAATGAGATCCCAAAACAGTGCAAGCGGCTGCTGAACTCTCAGACCACTATGCCAAAAGCAGACCTGCTCTGTGAGCGAATGGGGTGGGTGTGACTGCGCAGAAAGGGAAAAGTACACCTTCAGTGTAGCTAAAATCCTCACTGCCCCAGGTTTCAGAGAAAAGATTTATCTGAAAAAAGAAATGAATGTTGGATTTGTAAGGAAGCCGGGCATATTACCAGACAGTGTCCCAAAAAGATGAGCAATACATAACATGGGACTAGGAAAGAAGCTAGTTGTTTGTGTGTCCCTGGAAGCATGCCTGTGAACATGAGGGAACACATGCACCCAGTCATGGTGAATGGTGTACAGACACAAGGGTTAAGGGACACAGGGGCATCCCTGACATTGGCAAAAGGGGATCTGGTAGATCCTGGTCAGCTTATACCCAATAAATATGTCACTGTATGAGACTTTACTTGTGAGGAGAAAACATTGCCCCTCGCTAGTGTTTTCCTTGACTGGGGTGAAACAGAGGGAACTGTGCAACAGGTGTCTGTAGCTAAAACTTTAGCAGTGAATGTCATCCTTAACAACAATCTCAAACAGGGGATGGTGTGTGCAGTTACCCATAGCCATGCGACAAGAGAAAATTGTAGTTCCCAGGATCCCCCAGAAGCCATTGTGGAAATCACTGGGAGGCTGGTTCCCCAGCTTGTGTCTCCTGATATGGAGACTAATGAAAAGGGGATAGACATTTCCCCAGTAGAAGTTAACCCCACAGCCACGGAGGGTTACTTCAAAGATGGAGGGAGGGGTGACTCATTGTCAGATGGTTAGGAATGACAGTGATCCTGAGTTCCCTGATGCTAGTGCTAGGGTCCTTAGTTTAGGGACTGAAGGGGACCTGTTCCATGCCTTGGGAATGTGTAAGGAGTTTGCAGCTGCTCAGAAAAGTGACCCTAGTCTAGAGAAGCTGAGGACTTGGGCAGACTCTCATGGAGCACAGGGAGGTGACGGTAATCATAAGGTTTATTGGGAAAATGGACTGATGTATATTCAGGCTGTGTAGACAGAGGGAGGGGTGATAGGTAGGCAGCTTGTCATTCCCCAAGGGTATCATGAGCAGTTGCTCAAGATTGCACATGATATTCCCTTGTGTGGTCATTTGGGAATCATGCGCACTATGCAGCGATTGGCCCAGAATTTCTATTGCCCCAACTTCACCCAACAGGTGAAGGAGTATCGCAGGTCTTGTCACTGGTGCCAAAAAATAGGGAAGGCAGGTAAGAAAACCCAAGCTGCTCTAATTCCATAACCCATAGTGGAGGAGCCATTCCAGAGGGTGGGAATGGATATTTTGGGGCCTTTAAATACCCCAGCTCCTCTGGGAAGAGGTTCTTCCTGACTGTGGTGGATTATGCCACCCGCTACCCAGAGGTATTCGCCCTATCCTCACTGAGTACAGACAAAGTGGCAGATGCCTTACATGGGATTTTCTCCCATGTTTGGTTTCCACAGGAGGTTATCACTGATTGAGGGGGTTCCTTCATGTCAGACCTGATGAAATGTTTGTGGTTGAAATGTGGGGTGGTGCAGAGATGCACAAAATCTTATCACCCGCAAGCCAGTGGGCTTGTGGAAAGATTTACTGGTACCATGAAGTCAATGTTCCAAGTGTTTGCTGAACAGCATGGGAGGGACTGGTAGAAATACCTTCCACACCTGTTCTTTGTATACAGGAAGGTGCCCCATGAGTCAACAGGATTTTCCCCCTTCAAGCTCTTATATGGATGCCGGGTACATGGGCCCCTAGACTTGATCCGGGAGGACTGTGAAGGCAAGCACGCCACCCAGTGAACTTCCATAGTGGAATATGTCCTTAGGTTTAGGGAAAGGCTGAAGGAGCTTATGGGGACAGCCCAGAGCAACCTGGCAACTGCCCAACAGAAACAAAAAGTGTGGTATGACTGCAGTGGCAGAGCTCACTCATACAAGGTGAGTCAGGAGGTCATGGTCCTTATTCCGGTCCGAAAAGACAAGCTGCAGGCTGAGTGGGCAGGACTGTGCAAAGTAGTTAGAAAGGTAAGTGACATGAATTATATCATAGAGTTACCTGACAGAAGACAGGCAGAAAGAATGTACCATGTCAACATGATGAAGCCATATGCTAACAGGGCTGACATGGTGTTTGCAGTATGTAGTCCAGGGAAGGGGACAGATGAAGGAAACCCCCTTCTGGTCTTGCTGGAAGAAAGCAAGTGGGTGTCCTCTGGGGAGGCAGTAAAATTGTCCACCCAGCTGGCCCTGGACAAGATCCAGGAAGTAAGGGAGGTTTTAGCAGATTTTGCCCCACTGTTTAGCACCAAGCCTGGACTAATACCCTTAGCAACCCACGATGTGGAGACAGGGACACAGACGCCCATATGGTGGACAGTATATCAAGTGTCAGAGGCTGTCCAAAAGGACATTAGGAGGGAAGTGGAGGAAATGCTGGGTTTAGGGGTAATTCAGAGATCCCACAGCCCCTGGACCTCACCTGTTGTCCTTGTGCCCAAGCCAGATGGCTCTACTCATTTCTGTGTGGACTATCATGGACTAAATGCTGTCATGAAGTTAGACACCCACCCGATGCCCTGGGTGGATGAACTCCTGGACAAGTTGGGAGTGGCGACATACCTTACGACTACTGACTTGACCAAGGGGTATTGGCAGGTAGAGTTAACAGACTGAGCTAGGGAGATGTTAGCCTTCATCACTGTTATAGGCTTATTTGAATTTAAAGTAATGCCTTTCAGAATGAAGAACACCCAGGCCACTTTCCAAAGGTTGGTGAACCAAGTGTTTAATGGTGTTGAGGAGTACACCCTTGAGTACCTGGATAACATTGCCATCTTTAGTGCCAGATGGGAGGAACAGCTGTTCCATCTTAGGGAAGTGCTGGACAGAATACAGAGGGCCAGGCTCACTGTCAAAGCTGAAAAGTGCCAGGTGGCCATGGCTGAAGTGGCTTACCTTGAGCATGTTGTAGGCCGGGGACAGCTCCATCCTAACCAAGTAAAAATAGATGTGATCAAGGCATGGCCCAGATCAGAAATGCAGAAGCAGGTCAGGAGTTTTCTAGGGACAGCAGGGTACTATAGGAAATTTGTACCAAATTACAATGCCCTGGCTGCTCCCTTATCTGTCCTGGTAAAGAAAAGGATGCTTAAGAAAATCACCTGGGAACCAGCCTGTGAAAAAGCCTTTACCAGGCTGAAGGAGGTACTGTGCAGTGCTCCTGTGTTGACAAGTCCTGACTATAGAAGACCCTTTATGGTTCAGACTGAGGCCTCAGATGTGGGTATTTAGGCAGTACTGAGTCAGACATCCAACTAAGGAAAAGATCACCCTGTAGTGTACCTGAGTAAAAGTTACTTCCCAGGGAGCAGGCATACTCTACTGTGGAAAAAGAGAGTCTTGCTATAGTATGTGCCCTAAAGAAGTTAGAGTCATACTTATATGGGCATCATTTTGAGGTACACACTGACCATAACCCCCTGGTTTGGCTGATACAAACGGGAAAAACTAATGGTAGACTATTAAGATGGAGTCTTGCCTTGCAAGGGTATGACATGACAATCTTACATAGGGCTGGAGTGACCAATCAGAACACAGATGGCTTGTCTCGTCTTTATGAGGAGTGAACTCATTTGGGAAGCTCATCCCATCCAGGGTACAGAGCCCCCAAATTCAGTCTAGGTGGGGAGGATTATGACACTTGGCCAGCTGGTTATGATTGTTCTTTGACATTTGTAATATAAAAATGTAATGTGTGATTTGTCTCCATAAGGCAGCTGTGTCATGGGTCAGGTTTTAGTGGAAATAACAGGATATATTAACCTGAAACCAGGAGGTAATTAAAATACTAGAGAGCCTTAATTAAGGATCTCCTGTTTATCTGATTTAACTAGAACTGACCCAGCTAACAGGATATAGGGATCATAAACTTTTATGATGGTTTAGAGAAAAAAAACATTATTGTATCACTATGGTGCTAAAAGTCATAAAATCCTTTGAAATGCCTGGGAATAGGAACTGTTTGAGATCAAAGAGGGGATGTTAATTAAGGAGTCATGTTGGGAAATAAGTTGTTGCTGATGTCACCTTATTTGAAATATCTCCTGATAGGAAGATCCTTGTTTGTATTATTTTTTACATTCTAAAAGGAGGAGCTAGATTACATCATTGAAGGGGTGGAAACACAGAGATTTAACCTGTATTCTGTGTTTCAACAGACACACAGTAAGTTTTTGGACTCTTATGATCAACATCTAACTCTAAGCACTGTATAGAGGTAATACATTAGATAGAAAAAGTCTAATTGTATTGTGGTCGGAGTTTTACTTTGTACTTTTCCTTGTTTTCTTTAAAGTGATTGTATGCTTTGTTGTATAGGGTTCTGTGTTTACATTTTACATATTTCTTATCTGTTTTTAAGTAAATCTATATTTAAAAAGACTGCCTGGGTGTGTCTTTGAAGTTCTTTCTTTTTGAATGTGATGTATAGATGGTTAAGACTGACTAATAACTGTTCATAAGCTGATGGTGTTACCAAACTGGGAAAAGGTAAGAATATACCTAAGGTCTTTTATAGATTTTTAAGGGTTCATTTTGGATACCTGGTTAGGTGCCAAGAGGTGAAAGATATCTGGCATCCCCCCGAAGAGCAGATTATCTGAGCCTGTACATTTGAATACGCTAGCATAAGGTTCACAGTAGGAATCCCCCCAGAACTTGAGGCCAAAGATGATTTGGACCCAGAAGCAGACAGGAAGGATTCCCTGTTCTGTTACCTGTTCACAATACTGCTCTCGGAGGTTGGCACTGTGGGAGCAGAGGGCCTGACCTGCTAAGTGCAGTTGTGACACATAGTAATCAATGATCGGAAGCAGATTGTCTTGGGAAATTGCTAGATGGGCCTCCCTAGTCAAGATTTTTTTTGCCGATAGGCTGATCCAAGTTTTGACCTAAAAATACCCAGGTATGATTCAAATGTATGTGCTTTTATAAACTTCAGGAATGTATTTCAGCAGTTTGGATCTGCCTGTGCCTATGTAACTGTGTTTCGTACTTTTGCTCTTTGTTTATGAAGTATTATTACCTTCTTTCTTCAAGTTTTTTTTTTTCTCATCTGTCTTTTCCCACTTTCAAGACATAGAATGTTTACCATGGAATACAAGGATTCAAAATTCTGCTCAGTTCCACAGGCAGAATGTTCCTCTCCTAACATACTGTATACACACACACACACACACAACAAAGGTCTTTTCTAGAGCCACAGACTAAATTATCTCATTGTCAGGGAAAGAAGAGATTTTCCTAATGAGCAGGTAAAGACATATGGATGATTTTTCTTTGTCAGCAAAGAAACAGTTGTAATGAAAACAATAAACAATGCTTAATGGGCCTGATTCTCAAAAGGTTACACCTGACATAATTTGACTTGTGCCAAGAAAAATGGCGCAAGTAGCAAGTTACGCCTGCAGTTGTGACAAGCAGTATTCTGCATAGCAGTCTGCAACATGATGCAGGCTGCTTGCGCCAAAGAGGTCTTACGCCACCAGTTACACCCTAAACCCCCTTCTACTTGCGCCATTTTTCTTGGCATAAGTCAAGTTATGCCAGGTGTAAGCTTTTGAGAATCATGCCCTGTAGCTTTTAACTGGTGTAACTGTACTAACGCCCTCCGAGGATTATGACATTGTGCCCCAGGCCCATCCCCTGAGGACACTTCACACTTCCACACCATTACATTGCAGGGCTCAGCATGCCTCCAAATGCCCCTTCCCTGTGTCATATACAAACAGCCCCACAGGGCATAGTATGTACTCCAAATGCCCCATGCCCCAATATAAGCAATCATATGTCCCGAAGTGCTTAGTATGCCACCTAATGCCCTTATCCCCAAAATGCATGGGAATAAGCCCCACAGGGCTGAGCATGTTCCTCCCCACCCCAAACCCTCATCCTCAAACCACTGCAAATAGCATTCCTCATGCCAGGCAATACTCAACAATCCCTGGTAGTCATGTGGCCCCCCACCTGCTAATGCCAGATCACTCCACTCCCACCCCTACCTAGCTGGTGACTGGCATAATCCTCCTCTCACCTCCACCATGAGCCGCCGACTAAGCCCCATCCATGCATGTACTTCTGTACAGTACATAGTATGCACACAAGTTATTCATTGAGCATGTACTATCTACTGTACAGTAGTACGCGCATGGATGGAACTCAGCGCAGAGGTGAGAGGAGGTTTGTGCTGATCGCGGCTGGGGTAGGAGTGAATTAGCAGGTGGTCTGGCATTACTGCGTGGGATGGTGGGGACCACTAAGCTACCAGGAGTGTTGGGTATTGCCTGGCATTGGGAGATACTTTGCAGCAGTTCGAGGATTGGGATTTGGGGGGCATGCTCAGCCCAGTGGGCTTATTCATGTACATTTCAGGGATCGGGGCATTGGGGGCTTACGAAGCCGGGTAGGGCTTGTTGGTGCATTCTTGGGGAAAGGACATGGGGGGGGGACTTGTGCCCTTCAGGACTATGGATGTGGCTTGTGACATGCCCCTCAGGTATGCCCTTTGTTTTGCATACCTGAAGGAATGTTGCAAGCTGCAGGTCTTAGCCACGGGCACCCTACCGCTTACAGAATCAGGCACAGGAACCTTAACCCAGCTGTACCCCTCACATGTTGCAAGTTGTGAAATTTGTAGGGGTGCTTACAGAACTGGGCCCAATGTTTCTAATTTGTTTATGTGTGTAAGTAGTGTGTGATAATCAGGGAAACAACATTTAATTAATTTGTTTTATTTTTTATTTAAGGTAGTTGAAGGTTTTTTTACTGTGTAAAGGTAGCAGCCATGTATGTGATGGAAGATCAATTCTGGCTGTAGGGGGATTTATTTGCTCATTGTGTGATGTGGTTTAGGAACAGGATCACAATGCATTATGCTCTGATTTTGAACAGTCACCTGACTGGTTTTAATCAATTAAAGTTCATTGATTTTTAGACCCATTTTATAAAGTGAGTCAGATTAACAGATAAGTTAGCTAAAGCAGGCACAGGGACCATTATCAAATCCTTCATGGCAGATTTGAAGGATGCAAGGGTCAGGCATTCCATGACCATGAGAGGATTGTTCCATAACCTTGGTGCAGTGGATGCAAAGGACTGCTGATGAGCAGCAGAGAATGCCTGTGGCATGGTGGCAAGTTTTTGTCCAGTGGAATGGAAGGACCTTCTAAGCAGTCTAAAGTTCATGATGTTATCCACATTTTCCAGGGAGTGGGAGTAAAAATATTTGTGTGTCAAATAAAACACAGAGAAATAAAGTCTCCCCTCCAGTGTGAGCCAGTTTAGTGCAGAGAGAGTCCTGCAGCGATTTTCATGGTTGCAGACCTCAACAACAAAATGTGCTATTCGATGAGAGGCAACTCCAATTTGGAGAGCTCTGTTTCCTTTAGGGATGACAGATGTAGTGCTCTATAGGTGATAGCAGGAAATACACTGTTGGCAATCAATACCCTGGCCTCTTTAGTAAAGTAGGCATAGACCCTGTACAACTAGCTCAGTTTATGATTCAGGGTTTTAACTACTAATTCCACATGAGGTCTAAAAGAAAGTTCTTGGTCGAACTGGATTCTCAGATATTTTAGCATAGTCATTGTACCAATACATGCCCTGATGGAGTACTAATGCTGAGTAGATTTGGTCTATCATGAGCCAGCCTATAGGTACCAAATAGCATGGGCTTCATTTTTTAGGCTTTAAAATGAGCAAATTTGATTGAAAGTAGGACTCTAGTCAACAAAAGTCTGCCTGCAGGCCAGATTGAATCTGAAGCAGGTTGGTTTGAGATCTGTAGAAAACCACATCATCAGCATATAACAGTATTTTTGCATTACTACAGTTAGAAGGCAACTTATTAATTAACAATGAAAATGGAAAAGGGCCCAGAATTAATCCCTGTGGGACATCATCTGTAACTGCCCATAAAGAAGACCATCTGACCCCAATTTAGCAAGTTGCATGCACCCTGAGATGTAACTGAAGAACCAACTTTGTGACAGGTGATGAAAGACCAGGCCCCTAAATGTGTGCACCAGAAGGTCATGATTAACAAGGTCAAAAACCTTGGGTAGGTCCATGAGGACTGCTTCTGTGGTCTGCCCAGCATTTATATCATTGAGCAGGACAGTCATGAAGTGTATAAGGGCAGTATCAGTGCCATGCTGTTTTCTGAAGCCATGTTGGATTTCAGCTAAAATGTAATATAACTCTATATAAGAACTTATCTGATTAAAGATCAACATTTCTTTGTTTTTTAGCAGGCGTACAAAATAGTGAAATGCAAGCAATAATACCCAACAGGGTGGACAGTATTGGGCAATACAATGGGCAATATGCCATGAGCATAATGAGGCCTGGCGCTGCAGAAAGAGGGCCTTATAGTCCCCGGAAGGTTTGGTATTGCCCAATGCCACCCACCCTGGAGGGTATTATTGCACTTAGAAAATGGGCTATCAGTAACATTTGTAATAAATAAAAAAATAAAAACAATTATAAATAAATGTTAAAAATGAATAAAACTTCATTTTCTTTGTAAAGTAGTCCCTGCACTGCTATTCTTGGCCAGTAGAGGGAGCTGCCATTTAGGCTTTATAGCTATACCATGGTTTCATGGGAGTTGTAGTTTGTGCTGGGGACAGCTTAGTTTTCAGCTTGTTAGTGTGGTTACAGAAGAGTGGGGAGGAAGTAAATAAATATTGGGGAGAAAAAGAGCAGCAGCATCAAGGCCTCTTTAAAAGAAAAACATAAGTTTATTTCAGTGCAGTCACATAAAAAACCTTTTCAGTAAGAATATTAAACAGAATACAGATGTGCTCTAATTTCCAATTGTAATGAAAAAGAGAAAGCCTGGTTTAGTTCCTATTAAAAAGAAGAATGTACATTAGCGTCATAATTACAAGTGCATAAGTTTTAAAACTGGCAATAAAATCTTGCTTAACGGGGGTCTGCAAGCATCTCAAACTGTCTGGCTGGTCTATACCACTTAAAATCACCAAAGTTCAAAATTGACTGCAATTGTGTAACATGAGAGGAAGGGAGAGAGAGAGAAAGTCGCTAAATAATGTGCACCTACTGCAATGATGTAAGTCTTTGAGTTTGGTGATGGTACATTTTATTTTGTTTATTACTTCCATGTTTTTCAATTTCACTTGAGTTTGCAGTGTTAGGATTGGGAGACTGCAGCAAGTCTGCTGGCACAGCGAGTGTAATCAGGAGCATTGCAACACAGCTGGAAACAAGAGATTTCTGTTTATTTTTTTTCTTAACTCAAATTCAGAAACTACTGTAAGAGAAATGGTTGTTTTCCTCCAGCGGGAATTCGGATGAACTGTTTGTGAGCCAGGCACTCTGGCAGTAACACTTAGCATATGATTTTCTAGTGCTACTACTACAAACTGAGAAAAGAAATGTCCACTCAGCATAGCGCTTAGTACTCGAAGTGCTAGTGCTAATATTTTAAAATGAAAAAAACATTTTGTTTTGTTCTGAGGGGCGGGAGCTGGAGACTATCCTTTCTAAATGAGAGGCAAGAAATGGTGGCTGTTCACTTTGAAAAGTGGGCCATTTGTTGGATAGGCAGAGGAACTATTTGGGCACTGCTGGATGCAACACTGCTTCAAGTTACAGGTATTAGAAAAATAATAAGAAAAAAGTGACAATGGCTTGCAGCAGTAGGCTAAATGAGTGGGCAGACAGTTGGAAGATGGAGGGTTGAGTGTCAGCTCTTGCTAAGTGAGAGAAAAAACATGGTAGCTATTTAAAATTAAACATTGCACTGGCACAATGCTATTGGTAAGCAGGTCAGGTTGAGACTGGCATTTTTAATACCCAGGCTCTGTTGCCAGATAGACGCCCACCTTGCCAGGTCTATCAGCCAACCAGAGTTGAGGATTTTCAAGCCCATTTTCTAAAGGTCAGTAGTGTTCAACTGGCTGTTTGGTCCTCACTTTGTGCATTTCAACAACACTTGCAGTTTTCTGCATTCTAGCTAAATTTGGGCTAACATGTTGGATCTAAAATAAAGCAGTGACAGAGATGGGTGAAGTAGAGTAATAATGGTAAAACAGTGCGCTCTGGATATGGACAGTCAGTGCATCCAAGAGTAGTCAGCCCAAGACAATCACAGCAAAAGTAAGGTAAATGCACTCGCAGGAAGAAAAGATGCCAAAACGCTTTTCAATGTTGAAACTAAAGCTGTTTATTCTCCAAACAAGGGTGACGCTGCACAAACAACCCCATTGCTTCGAACTCAAGGTCTTCCTCAGGGGGCATGTCACATAAGGTGAAAAAAAACATATTTATGTTAACACAACTCTGACATCATTAAATAATCTCTAATAACTCAATTAATTTAGATCATTAAGAAATTAACATACATACTCACATCATATAGAAATACATTTTGGGCTGGATATTCAAACTGCGCCATTCTGAGGCGCAACCCTTCTTAGCTACGGCGAAATAGATTATGAGGGCGTGGATGGCGATATTCGAAAGAGTTGCGCTGTTGAGCAACCCTTTAAATATCACCCCAGGCCACAGCCACTGTGCATGGCGCAGTGGAACTTGCGCCACCGCAAGTTGTCAGAGTGGAGCATTCAACTTGCGGTGGCGCAAGTACCATTGCGCCATGCGCAAAATCACGATATTCAAAAGGTGACATGCAAATGGGGCCATAATTCATGCAAGGAGCGGGGGGGCCATTTGCATCTGATTATGGCCCCATTTGCATGACATTAGCATGTAGGTGTGCCGATCCCCGAGGACTTGCGCCTGGTGCCCTGCCAGGCAGCAGCGGTCGGGGACCGACGCACCCTGCAGCCCGATTGCGGGCAGCAATGTGGCTCCCCACCTCCTCCCGTACATATCCTGGTGGTCCAGTGGACAGAAATGCCCGATCGTGGGCAGAAATAGTGGAACCCCAATCATCACCCTTGTGCCTGATCGTGGGCAGTAAGTAAATTGAACCCCCAAAACATCTCCCTGGTGGCTAGTGTCCCCCACCCCACCCACAAAGCCCCACCACCCGCTTCCCCGGCGGCGGTGGTGGCAGCATCCACCGCCTGCCGCCCGCCAGCGCGACTGACCCGGTAGGGCTGCGCCCGATGATGCAGAGCAAGGCCAATGGGCATGCAGCCCCCGTATGACAGTCAGATTTGTGAATGATCATTCACAATCTGGACTGTCATGCTTGACAACTACACACCGTGGCTCTTGCTCTGCACCAATGGGCATGCAGCCCACCGGCAGTCAGTCGGCGGCCAGGTGGCGACAGTGGGATGCTGCCACCCGCTGGCTGCCGGGGAGCGGGGTGGTGGGGCTTCGTGGGTGGGTGGGTGGGGACACTAGCCACCAGGGAATGTTTGGGGGTTCAATTTACTTACCGCCCGCAATCGGGCATTTCAGTCCACTGGACCACCAGGGAGATGTTCGGGTGGGGGTTCAATTTACTTACTGCCCGCGATCGGGCACAAGGGTGATGTTCAGGGGGGTTCCGTTTACTTTCTGCCCGCGATCGGGCGTTTCGGTCCACTGGACCACCAGGGATGTGAACGGGAGGGGGGGAGTTATTAAACATACCGCCCGTGATCGGGCATTCCAGTCCACTGGACCACCAGGGATGTGAACGGGAGGTGGGGAGTTATTAAACATACCACCCTCGATCAGGCATTTCGGTCCACTGGACCACCAGGGATGTGAACGGGAGGAGGGGGGAGCCACATTGATGCCTGCGATCGGGCTGGTGGGGGAGTACACTATGCCCGCGATCGGGCTGCGGGGGGGGCACAGGGACTGAGTTGGGGGCCAGCCACAGGTGGCAGCTGCTGTGCTGTGCCCTGCAATACAGCAGCTCACTTGTGGGTGGCCCTCGACTTAAACCTTTTTTTTGGGCTCAAAGTCCTGCAGGTGCAGGTTGGGGGTTGCTCCTGCACAACTCTGCACAGCCCGGCTGAATATCGGGCTGTGCAGTTTATGCATGGTTTCTCCCCCTCCAGTTGATCATGCATTCATTTGGATTGCGCTGTTGCTCAGCCTGTTTTCAGTGGCGCAACTGCCTCCTGCTGAATATCGCAGAATGGCTCAATTTAGGACTTGAGCATGTGCAACCCTGTTGCGCATGGCGCAACTCATTTGAATATCTGGCCCTTTCACATTATGTTTGACATCCTATTAAACATACACCAACTTAGCTTTCTTATTAAATAAGCAGGCAAGTATCTTAAATTGTTATAGGTTTATAATCCTAACTAATAGGAGAGAGCACATTTGGAACACATATTACTTTCATCAGTAAGTCAATAAAAAATTAATACTCCTGCTTCCAGGTAATTAAACCTATTAATTCAACCTATATAATAATGAATAACAGTGGTAAGGAGACTTACTACTTCACAGCTATTCCAAAATAAAATCAACTATCAAATCAACATTTAGCTAATCCTACTATACCATAGGAATTAACATATAGTTAGATATGGATTGCTTTCATATTTGAGCCACCTCAAGCTTAGAGGCCTTGAACTGTTTATGTTAAACAGATAAAATTTTATTTTAGCAACAAGAATGAGCAAAAAACAAAAGCCAAACCATGTTGGCAACCTATAAGTAAAAAGTCTTAAAGAAAATACTATTAAGGGGCAGAATGTTTACCAAACCTATTTTTATATTCTTAATTTCTTAAAGAATTAAAATGCCTAACTTCAACAGTTTTTCATATATATATATATATATATATATATATATATATATATATAAAGACAAAGATCTGAAAGAAAAATAAACTAACACCATTTATTTTATTGCATTATATATATATATATATATATATATATATATATATATATATATATTACTAATTCTCAGATCAGTTTCAAAAATATTTATGCCAGCATCCATCCTAGAAAAAAAGGAGGAAGACATTATTTGTGTTGTAAATAAGCATCCTAACTTGAATTTAGGAATCTTTCAGGAATGGTTTCAAGTCTATTCTTCATTCATACCCTGTGGACTTAATGCTCCCAAGGAGAAAATCCACCTGCTCTCTTTTTTCTGTAGCTGATTGGCTCTATCGCCTCCTCTGAAAAAAAGTGGGCACTTACTCCAGTGCTGAAAATTTCAGACCAATTGGGCTAGATTGGTGGGCCACTGCATAGTGGGATCCAATGGCATTTTCTAGATTTTTATTTAGAATTTTCCTAATATGCTCTTGGATTCTCACTTTTAACATGCGAGTAGTAAGTCCCACATATTGTAATCCAAAGGCACACCACACCACATACATTACATATGTACTCCTACAAGTAATGAACTGCTGAATTTGACTAGTTTTATTATTATGCAATGGGTGTACATCTATAATACCTGTTGATGCATATTTACATATGTTGCAGGGCCCACAATGAAAAAAGTCAGGAGGACTATAGGGTAACCAATTCCTATGTGTTTCTGTTTTATTGTAATAACTTTTAGTCAAGATATCACTCGTGTTCCTACCTTTTCTAAAAGTAACTCTCGGCTTTTGCCCAATAATAGGTTCCAGTACTGGATCACTTGTACGTACTGGCCAAAATTTATGTACAATGTTGCCAATTGCTCCAGCTACAGGACTAAAATTGTGAGACAATGTAGGTGGACTTTCCTCCTCCAGGTTCTTATTCTTTGGAGTTAAAATAATTTCCCTTTTCTGTAGTTCTGCTTGTTCTAATGCTTTATTCAAATTAGATAACAAATATCCCCTATTCAGCAACCTTTTAGTCAGATCATTTGCCTGTGATTCAAACTCAGAGTTCGCACTGCAGTTTCTGCATAGTCCAAGATACTGTGCATATGGGATGGAATTTATCACAGAATGTGGATGAGAGCTGCTGTTATGTAGTATACTATTTGCAGCTGTAGCTTTTCTAAAGCCCTTGCTTTAAATTTCATTATCTGAGTTGGTGCAAAGGGTGACATCCAAGAAATTGAGTTCAGTCTGATTGATTTCATGTGTAAACTCAGTTCAAAATAATTATTATTGATGTATTGTACAGTACGAACTCCTCGACTTCCTTGGTAGTTCCTTCCCATTCGTCATTCGGAGGTGGAATTCCACCATTTGAGGTGAAATTCTGCACTTTGTGGATGTAATTCTGCCATTCACATGGAAAACATTGTGATTTCAGACAAAGTCGAGGTTGCTCACTGTATGGAAAACTTCATGAAGCTCCGCAAATGTAAATTTTGACCACTTATCATCACCTTCACCAGAAAATTAAAACTTCAGCACATCTCTAAGCAACAATGAACACTTTATTCTGGATGTGAAGAATATATATCTTATGTACGTTACATTTTCATAGTTGACAACCATTGCATCTGTTTTCACTTTTGTTTCATTACAGAGTCCATGAATTGTGCACTCTTCAGAATTAAAATAAGATCAATACTTGACAGTGACTGGTTCAAGAGTTTAGATGGAGGGTCCATGGAATTTGTGAAGAATGATCCTAAATATTTTTTCCATATGACATTATAGTGAGGGTATGGTATTATGGCATGAATTGTTTCTTCTGGGATAGATAATCTATAGCATCATAGGGCTGATTCATAACTGTCAGTAATTCCTGCATACCAAGCCTTCAAAATATTAGAACTGAACATATGTAATGTGAACTTTATAAAAGCACATCCATCAGAAGAAGGCTTAAAGAAATCCAAATATAGTTCAACATTATAAAATTTACTATGTGTGACAAGCCAAAGGCTAAATCTATATTTAATAATATCATTCCAAATCAAGGTGCTTTTCTATGTCTTTTAATGACTCACACATCACTTTGCTATAGAAAGTGTGAATGGTAATTCCAATTTCATGTAAACAAGATAATGGAGACAAGTTGGATTGACTTAAAATGGCATCCAGCTGTTTCAATGAGTCCAAGTCCAACAACATATTTGGATGAATGCTTTCCATTTCTTTTACAGCCAGGGCAGGCAATCTGGTACAGTTTCTTTTACTAATACGCATCTAGCGAGAAAACACTCAAGATCTGCTAAATGGCAGTAGATGAGTCTCTCACAGTTATGTACCAATCTCACATGCAGGGATATGTTGAGGTAATGAGAGGATCCATCTCCAGTATTTGACCCTGTTCCTTTCCAAGATATCAATGTCCATAAATATCCATATTTCTGAGGCATGCATGATACTTGAAATCAATTTCAAATGAGTAGCCTTTGCTGCAAATAACAGAGTGACCTTCAAATCTATACTTTAACCTTCCCAGACTCACAAGAGTGGAATGCAATTCTTGCCATTACTTTAAAAATTTCAGACCACAATAACTGAGTGGAAATTATTAAGCCAAGATAAGTACAGGTGTTAACTTGCTCTAATGTTTGTTTTTTTTGTTGTCAAAATTACATTTAAAGATCTTAGAAGTAATTGCACCAAAATTGCAGGGCTTTAGCTTTTGTCAAGTTAACAACTAGATTATTAATTTTACAGAAGCTATTACACAAGTCCAGGAGTTTTTGTGGACTACCTTTGGTGAATCATAAGAAGACAACATTATCTACATAAGCAAATGCAGAAACTGCTACCTTATTCATTTTTGAAGCATCAGCCTGAATTGTGAAAAACAGATTAGAAAATCATGTATGTAAAGATTGAATAATACTGAAGCAAGCAAGCAACCCTTCTTAACCCCCATTTGAACTAATGTTTTCAATAGTATTTCCTTCCATTGAAAATCAGACCATGGTCCATGTATTGGCATATAATAATGTTATCATATGCAGCAGCCAGAGGTCCATATTCTGAGTCATGAGTGTTGCCCACAAAATGCTTTTTAGAGAGTGAAACAAAGGCTGACAATGAATCTATAACAACTGCAAAACCTTTGATGGTATATATATATATATATTTTTTTTTTTTTATCAACTGTACCTTATTTATTCCTCCTGCAGCTGGATCTGCATGTCATCCAGCCACCATCCTATCTCTCTCCATTCAACTCATTGGCTCACTTACATCTGGTAGCATGAACAATACCTGCAGAGGGGTCCCCATCCCCTCTGCTCAGCCCAGATCAAATACTAGAATGTGATTCCAGATAAATCCCCTGGGTGAAGAGAGGCACAGCCATCAAGCTGCTGTGACTGACTGCTATTTTCCTCCGAGTTTTTTCCCCAAAGCATGGACATGCAATGACGTCCAGACACTGTGTGCCAATGCCTGCTATGCTTTCCCCCTAATGACACCGCACCTGCAATGTCCCCAACTTCCATCAGGAGCCCCCACAGAGTGATGTAGGGCCTGAATCCACCCCAGGGAGAGTAATCTATCAGATGCTCAATCTTCTCCCTCCCCAGCTGACCCCCAATGGCCCGGTTGCATTCCCGAACCCAGGTCACCAGCGTAGCATGAGGTGTGGCATCCAATGCCTCAACTCTCAGTGTCACTGGGCCAGCATTGACTGTATATTTTAATAAATGTATATATTGAATGATTTTATACAAAACAATGACCTTGTGTTGAATAGCCTGCTCCAAATTCAGCTTTTAAATTTGATCAGATGCTATTTGAATCACTCCATACTGCATATGCTGTCTACTAAGTAATACTTTGGAGGACATCTTGAGATATCAGCTAGTGTGTATGTATTGAAAGGTTAACAACCTTAAACATATGTGGCAAAAACTGAATAAGTAAACCTACTTTATGTTGATCCAAAGTAAAATCAGAGAAGACACACGGTAAAGCCCTTCACCTTTTTTGTTTCTATTAATACTTGTATTTATGATTACATCTGGAAGTTAATAGTTTCTAACACTGTGACATGAATTCATTCAGTGGGCAGCTGAAAAGTTACCTTTGTTTTCACATTACACAATAGTTCTAAATTATTCAATAACTTTTTATATACTATTGTTTTCAAAGAAACTATACAATAACAAAAAAATGTCATTGAGAACATTTTGAATACTGCAACCTGACCATTTGTTACAGCCAGTATTAGATAAATACATTGTAATGGAATTCTCATTTGTTTTGTATAAAGATTTCATGTGCCTAGTGCTTCTCAATAAATAATACACAAGACTCTGTTTATTTAAAGCAGCACTATTAGTTAGCCAGTAAAAAATGTCACCCGATCTTTTTTAGCAGTAATGTATTCCTGATAACACAGTAGTATCCACAGACATGGCCAGATATTTCCAGATATTTTGCAACATTTTTAAAGAGTTTCTCTCTGCTGCCCTTACTGTGTAAATGGAGAAAGCAAGAGATTTCTCTAGAAATATACCAGAAATTTCAGGAAATATCTGTCCATGCCTTTGGCTGTAACTGTTTTTTTAAATTCAATCAGTTATTTTTAAGACTTTATTTCATTAAAAGTTCTGTAATGTGTGTGGATCTATAATAAAGATGGCAGACCCCAGTAACTTTCAGATATCTTCTCCTCAGAGATCACACACAAACTGCACACACTGTATTTATTTCATTTCATTTATTTAGAATTGCAGACTTGTATACTGGAATATAAAATTCCTTTCTGATGTACAATCTGAGTCCAAAACTGTAAACATGCAAAATTTACTATTATAATAAATACAGAGCAATGTTAATGTCAACTAAGTAATTTTTCACAATTACACACATTTATACTTTTAAAATAATTACATATAACCATTGAGAAAGTTCTAATAGAACTTGAATGGTTAACACTGTTCTGCAAGGAGTTCCACACAGTGGCAGCACAATAGGCAAAATATATTTTCCTTGAGCTTGTGCATACTAAGGTTAGGGCCAACTGAAGACTGTGAGATGAATGTGACTATATGAAGAATTATAAATAGCAAGAAGATTACATAATGTAGTAGGACTACCTAAGTGCATTATTTTAAATGAGAAACATGACAGGACCAATTCAGAATTATTTTTAACCTATAATTGAGTCTATTTAGAATATTACAATGGTGTGTCTGAAGTGCAAACTTCCTAATTTTTTGGATCAATGCCTCCTTCCTGGAATCAATAGACGCAATTAAAGCATCAATTATTATAGAAGCATAGTTCAGAATAGGAAGATTGTTCTGTTGTACAATAAATTGCATGACTCCTTTGTCAAAAAGTTTGACTGACTGTAGAGGGTTCCAATTCCTGAGTGTAACATGGCCATGACTTTATTCATGTGGACATTGAATTTTAAAGATGGATCCATTAAGGCCCTCTGTTGCAGAGGAATGGCTGCCATTTGTGGTGAAGATAACCCAGGTTTGGGAACAGATTTGGGTGTCAGAGGGCTGACTGGGGGAAGTAGGATTGAGCATCCATAGGACTGTTCTCCTGTTCTGGGGGGGGCTGAGTGCTCGACACAACATGGACCCCTGCAGAGGATAGGTGCACCACAAGTGATTGGGCTCCAGCATTGCAAGGTGGTAGGGGTGGATGCCGCTCCAGAAAAAAAGCACAAAAAATTACCAGTCTCCTACGTATGAACCCGGGCTCAGTGTCTGACCCTCCAGCCATGATTGTTCTGCTTCTGTGGCCGCACTCATGGGAGGAGCTTTCCCGGGTGAGGGTTCTGGTCACCGAGCCTATTTGTGGGGCTAGGGGGTGCCAGGTGGCAAAAAAAATAAAATAAAATAAAATAAAAAAAGATGGAGCCATTATTATGTCAAGATATTTAAATGAATCTACTATGTCAATTGGACCTCCCTCAAGTGTACGCAATGTAAAATCACCCACATGTTTTTTTTTTATTGTGGTTCTGAACCAAAGAATGTGGCCTTTGTTTTGATTTTATTTAATACTGAATGATTTTGAGAAAGCCAAATGAGTAATTTACTAAATCCACCATTTAATATTGGATTGGTTTCTGTAACAGATACGTTTTTAGTAAATAAAACTGCATCATCTGCATATAGTATCAAGTCACTATTACTCATTACTTGTGTAATGGGGTCAATGAAAAGAGAAAAAAAGCAAAGGGCCCAGTATGGAGCCTTGGGGGACTCAACACTGGACCCTATGGAAATGTGAGTAAATACTGTTTACTTTAACACATTGCATCCTATTAGCAAGATAATTCTCAAACCAAAGTATGGTAGAGTCTCCCAACCCCACACTCCTGAGGCACTCCAACAATAAAGAATAATTTACCAGGTAGATTGCCTTGGTTAGGTCCATGAACATTGCCCTGGTAAGACAACTGGTCTCAGTGGCCCTGTGGATAGTGTCCGTGAACTCAACCATGGCAGTCTTGGTGCTGTGTCCCCCTAAAGCCATGAAGAATTGGGGAGATCAAATCATGTGCCTTAAGGTAGTCACTGAACTGCTGTTGTACAATTTTTTCTTGTATTTTTGAGAGTGTAGACAAAATTAAGACTGACCCAGATTTAAGTACTGTAACTATGTATGATTTTTTCCATAATCTCAGTATTTGTCCAGTTTAGAATAAGAGATTAAGTATTATGCTAATAGGATAAGCTATTAATGAGGCATTGAGGACAGGGAATTGAGGTGGTAGGTCACCACAACCAGGTGCTTTATCAGGTTTCAAGCTTTTAACTAATTTTAATACTTCAATATTTTTTACAATTTTTAAGTAAAATCTTGGCATGTTGAGATTACTTTCATTATCACTATTTGCTTGGCCCCTTAAGTCTTTACAGTAAATATCCAAATTCATAAACTTTAAATTAAATTCTTCAGCTATTAAAGTAGAGTCAGTCAACAGTTCTCCATCTTTAACCGTGCTTGGACTACCTTCATTAGAAGGAGAAAACAGAGATTTTATTGACCTCCAAAATCTTTTGAGGTTTGAGAAATTATCCATTTGTTGTTGTTGTTTACAATAATTAATTTTGGCTAATCATACTTCCTTTTTGCACCTATTTCTTTTGTTTTAATATACATTTAGATCAAATGCTGATTCACTTTTTTATATTTTTGTCATTTTTTTGTCCCTCACTAATTTAAATAAATTTTTATTGAGCCACTTGGTCTTCCTGCTGCTAACTTTCCTTCTGGTTACTGGTGCATATTAATCTACTACTCCATAAAAGTTCTAATAAAATAATCTAATGCACTATCTACCTCTGGTTTCACATTAAAACATTTCCAATCTGTTTCAGAAAGCCTACTGAAAAACTAGGTACATACATTTTTGAATAATTCCTTATTTCAATAAATCTAGAGGATGTAGATGTCAGGAAATTGCAAGCAAATGTTTGTGATGGCCAACAGCACATCGGCACACTGATCTGCTTACATCTATGATGGTGGATCTGGCAAAAAAAAAAATTAAGAATTTCAGACTCCCTTATATTACCTCTGGAATGAAACAAATCAAAAGGAAAATCAGTTATGTTGATGTTTTGATTTGTCATAACTGCCAGCTACAGTATTTAAGTTTCTGTTAACTAGTACTGCTGCTTTAAATGCAGTATTCTGATAATACATACAACTAACATGATTACAATGTGTTATGATTTGTTTAGCTAGCAACTGATTATCCTGAGGAAGCAGATAATGCATGTTCAGAGAAACCTTGATGGTAAGGCTGTACATTTGTTTGGGTACCTCTACTTTTCATAAATAAATGCTCTTGTACTGAATATAGAAATAAATTGTTGGGTCAATTGAGACACTTCCAACATCTCTTAAGTTTACATAACCCATATCAAAGTGGACACTTCCTATTGTGTTTCTTTCCAACATGCTCAGTTTGTCCACATTGTCTTCTGCTACTAAAAATAAAGACACAAATGACAAAAAGAAAAACAAAATGACCTAGTGTCCTATTGATTTTATGAGGATTAGACAGGTAGTTGGATTAATCCTGGGTGAGTGAACTGTAGTTCTAAACAGTCTAAAATGCTCATGAACAGCCAACCCACTCTCTAACATACAATCACTAGCTCCAAGGGATTCTTTCCTTTCCTCTACTGGCCTACTATTCTGAAACTATCTAATGACTAAGGTCACATTACTGCTAACTGTTGACCAACACCTGATTTTGTTCTCTTTTTTATAGTTTATTTATTCAGATCTTACAGCTGAGATACATCATGTCACTGTTATTGGGCACTGCTTCTGTCTGCTACATAAACTGGAGCACAGAGATGCGATGTAACTTGGTCAAGGTCCATCAGTGATTATTTCAGCTCTAGTTGGACCTCAACATTTGAGCTTCTAGTTCCCAAGTAGAAACTCTAGCCACACTGCCTTCTGCTTGATTAGTGACAATCTTGCAGAGTGCCAGTTACAGGGGCTGTGAGTGGAATGGACCCCAATTGAGAATCAAAGAAGAATATACATTCTATAAATCCAGTGGACCCTAGCTATAACAACTCCTATTACAATGAATATCAGATATAACTCACATACCTGTTGTGGATCATATTGTCTAGAGCTACCCCATTAGTGCTTGTTAATTGAACCTCATTCAAATTGAATGTACACCAGTCTGCAGTCTACTCTTTCCCAACATGCATTTGCTACTCATGCTCACCTCAGTTTCTCTTATCACTCTCTTTTGAACTGTAGTAGGTATAGTGATTTTAAGTTTAGAATCACATTAATGCAGAGTCAAAGAAAAGAAAGGCACTTAAGAGAGATGCAAAAATTGCAATTCTCAGATGTACTAAGGTTCATACTAATGTAGAATAGGAGCAATGAGGCAGATGTGCACATGTTGATCCAGTTACATATAATATCTTAGCATACCACCACTCAATAGAAATTGTTTAACCTATTTTTAAATTATGCCCTCATTTTGCTAGTAATTATGTCAATTAGAAGAGAGTTCCATGGATTGACAACACACTGGGTGAAAAAATACTTCCTTTTAGTTGTTTTAAAGGCCTGCCCTGTTAGCTGAAGAGGATGTCCTCTAGTGTGACAGTATAACCTAGAGGTTAAAGTAATGAACTAAGAAAGCTGGTACATCCAGCAGACCTGGGCATGATTCTCACAACCTCCACTTGCATGTGATGTGACAGTGATCAAGTCACTTAACCTCCCCAGTGCTCTCAGGTCACCCCTGAAAGCAGGCACATGTGCCTAGTGGACCTTTCCAGGTTACCAATGAATATAATAAAATATTTTTTATTTGTCTGAAATGGAAATTCAATTCTGACAAAAGATATGGATCTTGCATTATATGATACAAGGTTAAGAAATCACCCCCCAAGCATCGCTGTTCTAAGGTCATTAAATTTAAGTGGTGAAGTATAGATTCATATGGTAAATTACAAATACTTTGATAGATCTTGGTGACTTTTCATTGCACATTTTAAATACAATAAATATCTCTGTTTATAATAACACCAAACACCAAACTGAAGTGGCATAATGGAGATGAGGATGCACATGTGCACTATAAAGAGGAAAGATTATTGCTTTGTCCCTTGTTCTATTTCTTTTTCTAGCCCACAGCACTCTGTTAGCATGAGTAATAGCAAGCGATGACTGGGATGTGTGGAAATGGAGGCCAATGAAGAGAAGGGGGCAGGAAGGAGGGTGGTCTCACTGAATGCAAGAAGCTTAGGCAACAAATCAGCTGAGCTATAGGAACTCTTAGCATTGTGGAGGGTGGATATTGTGGCTGTCACAGAAACATGGGCAACTGAGTGCCGGGTCTGGGATCTGACAATCCCAGGATACAAATTATACAGGAAGGACCATTAGGAGGGGAAGGGTGGTGGGGTGGCAGTTTATGTGAGGGACGGGATCAAATGCACAAGGGATGAGAGGGAAGAAAGGAGAACAGTGGCAATCTGGCCGCAGCTCCTAGACTCAAGGGTTAGAAAACTGAGGTTTGGGGTGGTATACAGGCCACCGTCCCAGTCTGAGGTGCTTGACAGGGAATTAGCAGGAAAAACCAGAAAGGTATGTAGAAAAGGGAATGTGGTCATCATGGGTGATTTAAACTTTCTGGGGGGTTGACTGAAGCATTCCAGTCACCTCCAGTGCTAGGGAGCAAGTGCTCCTGGATGCAATCCAAGAGGGTCTTCTGACACAGTTGGTTAGTGTACCTACTAGGCTAAAGAACACTTTAAATCTGGTGTTGTTGAATGGGGAGGCAGTAAGGGAAATAAAAGTGGAGGACCCACTAGTTGACAGCGATCACCAAACGGTGTTGTTTAATATCACAATGTGTGGGGAGCCGGAGAAATCAGTTCCTCAGGTGGTAAACTTCAGGAGTCAGACTTTGGGAGGATGCAGAAAGTACTGAAAGGAAAACTGGAGGGCATAAGGCAGAAGATGGATGCAGAGCAGAAATGGGATATTATTAAACAGGGGATTACAGAGGCAACAGAAGCCTGCACCAAGACACAGAGTAAGAGAAGTAGAGCAAGAAAACCATGTTGGTTGAACAGCAAGGTAGTGGAGGTGGTGAGAGCAAATTGAGATGCACACCAGAGGTATAGGAGTATGGGGAAGGAAGTGGACTGGGAGGATTATGCAAGATGGTCCAGGAAGGGGACCAGAAAAGTGAGAGAAGCCAAGGCACAGAGTGAGCTGAGATTAGCACAAGGAATTAACGGGGGGGGAGACTTTTTCAGATACATCAGGGAGAAAAGGAAGTGCAAGGAGAAAATAGTGAGGATAAAAAGTGGTGGGGAGTGGATGGAAAAGGGAGAAGGAGGCAGAAGCACTGAATGAATACTTTTGCTCAGTGTTCATGGAAGAAAAGGAGGGACCTCTACCACCATTGGCTGAGAGGGAGAGGGCAGGGGGAGAGGAGGCAACAGTTGGAAGATTTGAGGCAAGCAGAGTCCTAGAGGGACAGAGGGCACTGAAGTAAGACAAGGCACCAGGGCTGGATGGTATCCACCACAGGGTGCTGAGGGAGATGGCAGAGGTGTTGGCTGAGTCACTGGCAGATCTGTGCAGCACCTCACTGGAGTTGGGATATGTGCCACTGGACTGGAGGATGGCACATGTAGTACCATTACACAAGAGTGGACCAAGGGATGAACTGGATAAATATCACCCAGTAAGTCTCACCTCCATAGTGTTCAAACTCATGGAAACAATACTAAAGGAAAGACTGGTGTTGTACCTGGAGGACAATGGCATCCAGGATGTGAGACAGCATGGGTTCATTTCAGAGAAGTCTTGTCAAACCATCCTGATACAATATTATGACTGGGTGACAGGTGAGCTGGATAAGGGTCATTCGGTGGATGTTCTTTACTTGGACTTCAGCAAGGCCTTCAATTCTGTGCCTCATGGTTAGCTTGGGGAAGCTAACTGGTATAGCGACTGGGGCAAAAATGATGAACTGGATTACAAGCTGGCTGAGTGGGATGCTGCAATGGGTGATGGTGAGAGGGGAGCTCTCAACTCCAAGGCCGATGATGACTGGAGTGCCACAGGGCTCTGTGTTGGGGCCAGTATTATTTTGTTTCTTCATATCAGACATTGCACATTGGGTGGGAAGCAAGGTAAGTCTGTTTACTGACAACACCAAAACTGGAGCACTGCTAGATGGAGAGGAGGGATGGAAGCAGCTGCAGGGGGACCTAAGCAAGCAAGAGGAATGGTCAGAGAGGTGGCAGCTGGGGTTCAATGCAAAGAAGTGTAAGGTTATGCACTTTGGGGTAAAGAACTCAAGGAGAGAATACTGGCTGGGGGGGTGTTATGCTGAGGATCACTGAGGAGGAGACGGACCTAGGGGTAATGATACAAGGACCATGAACAACACTGCCCAGTGCAGGAGAGCAGCTGCAAAAGTGAACAATATGCTGGGGTGCATAGCGAGGGGGTTTCGTCCAGGCAAAGAGAGGTGATCTTGCCCCTCTGCAGGTTGCTGGTAAGGCCGCACTTAGAGAATTGTGTGCAGTGTTGGAGGCCATACCTAAAGCATGATATCAGGCTATTGGAGGGGGCGCAGAAGAGGGCAACAAAGATGACATGTGGAATGGAGGGGAGAGATTATGACAGCAGGCTGTGAGACCTGAATATGTGCACCCTGGAGGATAGAAGGAACAGGGGGGACATGATAGAGACAGTATCTGAGGGGAATCAATAAGGATGGGGCAGATGGGGTCTTTAAGTTAAGGAGGGGTAAGATCACTGGGGGCATGGGCTAAGAATAGAGGGGTGAAGATTTAGGAAGGAAATGAGGAGACACTATTTCACAGAGAGGGTGGTAGCAACATAGAAAGCACTACCAGAATGGGTGGTATCATGTAAATCTGTGAACAGCTTCAAAAGGGCATGGGACAGGGAACAGGGGAGAGTGAGGCTGGGGGAGGTGGGGGTGGCAGTGGGATGACAAAGGGGAGGGTCTGGGGCAGCTGCAAAATAGAGGAGCTAGCTGCACACTCGAGCAGACTTAGATAGACTAGATGGTCTGTTTCTGCTGGTACATTCATATGTTTGCATGTTCGTATTAATGGCAATACCTGAATCCTTCTCAATAGAGAAGATTACATTTGTTCAGAAAAGACAGGGTAGGTAAAAAATGAGGAGGAATAGCTGTTTATGTTAGGGAAAAAAAACACGTAAATACAGGGAGAGCAGGGAGGAGCTGAGGTACTGTGGGTCACCCTGCAAACATGTAAGGGGGCCATTATTTGCATAGGAGTGAACTTCAAAAATATAGAACAGGGGGAGAGGTGGATAAGGGCAAAATGGAAGCCATCCAAAGGGTATCATGCAAGCAGGAAGTGCTGCTGGTGGGGGACTTCATATCTACCCGATGTGGATTGGAGCCTACTAGTTGCAGCAACAGTCAGGAGTAGGGACATCCTGGATTCTCTGAAAGGTGCATTTCTCAGGCAACTAGTTAAGAAGCCCACTCATGGTGGGGTGATAATGGACCTGGTACTGACAAATGGAGATGTGAATGAGTCCGCTAGAACTGTATATGCCTGCCAAGAAGGGGGTTCCCTTATGTGTCTATTCCCCTTTTTCCGTATGTTATTCTTGTATGTGCACTGTTGTTTGTCCTACATGGATTGGCCAGTCATGTATTTTTTTGGTTGGTGTTGTGTCCTTGCCCCTTCCCCATCTTGGTTCACCTGACAGGTTAGAAGGTATTAGGACAATCTCTTTATAAAACCGGGGGCTTTAGAGCTTCAAATAAAGTATGTAGTAGTTAAAACACCCTCAGTATCTGTGAAAAACAAATTGCTGTGCTCCTGGTTGAAAGCTAACTGTTTTAATACGCTCCTGTTTAACTGTGGCATTTTCTTCATGAATGTGCACAACAGCACAATAATGCAATAGCGCAAAAACGCAATAGTGCAATAGCACAATAATGCAATTACGCAATAGCAGGAGTCACTATGTACACTGTTAGAGTAAAAATTATGCAATAGCAGGAGTCACTATGTACACTGTTAGAGTAAGTACATTGAAGGATTTCTTTGTGCAGAAAATAATTAAGCTCACCTTAAACAGGCTACAAGTGCCTTTGTGTGGTACCCTCTGCAACTAGAGCGCTTATAAAGCTGTCCAGCCATAGAAGAGCCATATTTATGATCAGCCTGTTGGTGGGAGGGACAATTAGAGTGTGTACCCCTGACATTATCTACAATAATGAAATAAAATGAGATTTGCTGCACTCTAAAGCAGAATTTGAATGTGATTGAACTAATACAATGAAGTTAAACAAATAATAAAGTTGTTAAACAAAGTTTTAATCATGTTATGTAACCTTAGTTGATTGACAGCTGGTTTGAACCAATCCAGAACATTTCTCAGGGTATATCTGTGGATGTTTAATTCTGTGTAGTCAGATGCAGTTGGAGTGCTGAAGAAGCAGCACCCAGAGGAACTATTGCTTACTAGTTGTTTTGTTTTCCTGGGGTATGTTAACGCTGAAATGAAGTTATTTAAGTTCTTACTTGATTTGTTTATTTTATTTTATTATTTTGACGAAACATGTCTGCTTGTTTTGTTCCTGTGTAATAAAAGAAGTTATTTTTGCAAGACTACAACTTGGTTTATGTGTCCATCTGTACTCACTTGGAGATTTTGACATATGGTGTCAGAAGTGGGATACGGTGGTTGAAGTGATTTCCACTGGAAGGATCTGGAGAAGATCTTGATGGACGGCTAATGTCATAGGACAAAGCGGAGGACAGCAGGTTCCCGGGGCAACTACCAAAAGGGCAGCAGCAGCAGCATACAAGATACCTTTGTTATCCGGACTTCCCCTGGCAGTAAGAAGAAAGAAGAAGCAACAGCCATAATGGTGGAATTCAAAGAAGATGAGAAAGTGGAACAGGCTACTGGAGGAAAGGCCCTGGAAACAGGAGAGCCCCCTCAGGAGTCTCAGAACTTGCTTAGATGGTTATGTATATGGCAAGTGGAGTTGGAGAAGCAAAGGGAGAGGGACAAGAGAGAGAATGAGGCCCCATGGACAGATACTTTACAGGCCATACAAGCCATGAGCACTCATCAGCCCCCTGCTTCCCCTGGTAATGTACATAAAGGCATCAAATTAGTAAAGTTATCAGAGACAGATGACATTGAAGCATACATAATGACCTTCGAGAGGGTAGCCCTTGCATGCGCCTGGCCCCGAGATCAGTGGGTAATACGACTGGCTCCTTATTTGACTGGAAAGGCACAATTGGCCTATAGCCATGTGGACATAAATCATGCCAATGATTATGACTGGGTAAAATCTGCCATTTTAAAGAGATATGATATTAATACAGAGACATATAGAAAGAGGTTTCGTACATATAAGTTTCAAGCTGCAGATACCCCCCAGGATGCTTATACATGCCTTAAGGATTTATATCTCAAGTGTTTACAGCCCACTACAAAAACAAAAGACCAAATAATTGAAGCTGTCATTTTGGAACAATTTATCCAGGTATTGAACCCTGACGTACAATTATGGGTAAAGGAACACCGCCCTGAAACATCTGAAGTGGCCATACGACTGGCAGAAGACTATCTGGCTGCAAGACCAAATAGACAAAGAGGGACAACACCCATCACTATACATCCAACACCGGTAAGACCAAATACAGGGGGAACTACTTTTGGGGTCAGACAACCTTTGAAAACAGGAAAGGGGTATAATGCCGAGATCATTTGTCACGAGTGAAAAGGAAGAGAGCACATTGCAAGGTTCTGTCCTAAAAAGAAAACTGAACCAACTCATTTGGTATTGGTTAATTGGGGACAGTATCTAATTCTAGTCATAATAGAAGGGAAAACAGTACAAGGTTACTAGACTTGGGAAGTAGACAGACACTGGTACAAAAAGACGTTATAAATTGTATGCCTAAAGTAGGAGGGCCAATGACAGGCGCAACATGTATACATGGGGACGTTCATCATTATCCATTGCAGGACATTACAATAACTATACAAGGCCATACCCAGCAGTTACCGGTGGGAGTAGTACCACATTTTTTTTTTGTTTGTTTTTTTTAGCTTTTTGTTGACCGGGTAAGTGCACTAGACAAATCCTGCCTATTTTCAGGCATGACCCGGGTGGAGGGGGATACAGATGAATGCCAACTGACCTTGAACCAGATTAAGCTGTTGGTGGTATTTTTAGTGAATGAGGGAAATTTGGCCAGGACACCGGGGAAATCCCCTACTCTTTTCGATAAGTGCCATGGGATCTTTAACATCCACCTGAACTACCACCAATCCAGGCAGATGGGACCTCGGTTTAACATCTCATCTGAAAGACGGCACCTCAGAAGTGCAGCACCAGTGTTAGTACTGGGATATTAACCCAAGTGCCAAATGTGGGAACTGAACCCACAGCCCTCTGATCTCCCGGCCTCAAAGGTGAGTGTGCTACCTACTGAGCCACTGACACTAATTTGTCTGTGCCATTATTATTGGGGAATGATCATCCGGATTTTGAGACTTTATTAACTACCAACTTATGTGCTATGGTAACTCGGTCCCAAGTCCTTAAAGAGACTTTGGATCAAGTGTTTCCCTTTTCAGATGAACTGATGAAGACCCCTGGTAAGGATAAGAAAACCAGGAAACAGAAGAGGAATGAAAAAGGAGGATGGACTAATAAACATTATAGTATTGATGTACCAGACTCTTTGACCCAAATTCAGAAACAAGAGTTTAAAGACGTGCAGTGTAGTGATGTTACTTTACAACCTTTCTTTCCACAGGGTCAGCTCCTTGACATTACTATTGCAGGTCATAAATATGTATTAGTAAATGAACTACTATATAGAAATTGTATAAATCGAAGGACTGGGGAAGAGGTGAAACAGTTAATGGTCCCCCAAATGTATAGGCAACACTTGTTAGAGGTGGCACACATTATTCTATTAGCTGGACATCTAGGCAGAGAGAAAACCCTGAAGCGATTATTATATTGTTTCTTTTGACCTGGGATTCATGAGCAAGTAGCCACTTACTGTAATACTTGCACGGAATGTCAGAAGGTGGTTAAACTGGGTAAATGGGATAAGGTACCTCTACAACCCCTCCCTCTAATAACAACGCTTTTTGAGTGTATTGTGATGGATATTGTGGGTCCTTTGATAAAAAGTAAAAAAGGAAATAAGTATATTTTAGTGATCAGTGACTATGCCACCAAGTACCCAGAGGCTGTTCCCTTGTGTAATGTAACTGCCCCAAAAATAGCTGAAGAACTAAGCAAGTTATTCAGTTGAGTAGGCATACCACGAGAAATCTTAACAGATCATGGTAGCAATTTTTGTTCAGTGTTGTTAAAACGCCTATACCAAAGCCTGGGGATAACAGCTATACATACAACCCCTTACCATCCCCAGACTGATGGCTTGGTCGAATGTTTTAATCAAACAGTTAAAAAGATGTTACAGAAATATGTGCAAGAGGAAGGAAAGGACTGGGATATATACCTGCACTACCTAATGTTTGCCTACCGAGAGGTGCCACACTCATTCACTGGGTTTTCACCTTTTGAATTATTATATGGCCGAAATCCCAGAGGCCCGTTAGATGTTATAAAAGAACAATGGGAAGCTGGGGAAGTACCTAAGGGGATAGCGCCCTCTGAGTATATGTTTCAGGTACATAAGCGACTACTAAACTTTATCCAGAAAGCACATTCCCATAACCAAAAACAGCAGATGGTACAAAAATATCATTATGATAAAGGAATGAAGTTTAAAGAATTTGAAGAGGGAGATAAAGTTTTGTTATTATTACCTTCCTCGGACAATAAGCTTTTAATGAAATGGCAGGGACCCTATACAGTTCTAAGATGAACAGGTCCTGTCACCTATGAGATCGCTATGCATGATTAAGGTGTCAAAACGAACATCTATCATGCAAACTTGCTCAAACCATGGTCCGAGAGAACTCCTTCTATGTGTGCCTTTATCTATCCAGAAGAACCAGATAGTGCCTTAACACAAGCATACCATAGGTTGGAAAAGCCTGGGGGTCTAGATGAGATCACCATAAATCCAGAGCTGACTTCCCAACAGTTAGCTGAGGGTCAGACCATGCTTCATATATATGAAGAAAGCTTTTCAGGGATTCCAGGGAGGGCCAAAGAGGTAACTCATGATATCACCGTAACCTCTGAAACCCCCATTAGACAAAGACCCTATTATCTCCCTGAAAAGATGAGGCCTGAAGTGATAAAAGAATTGAGGAAAATGCAAGATCTAGGGATCATTGAACCATCTAAAAGTGAATGGAACTTTCCTATGGTGGTAGTAGAAAAAAAAGAAGGCGGAGTCAGACTGTGTCTAGACTTTAGACGTCTTAACAATATCTCACAATTTGACAGCTATCTAATGCCTAGGATTGATGATATTCTGGATCATCTAGGCAATGCATGGTATATTATTACGCTAGATTTATCGAAAGGATACTGGCAGATACCTTTGGATGACAAGGCAAAATAAAAAACTGCTTTTAGCACCCCTTGGGTTGTTTCAATTTACTTTAATGCCTTTCGGCCTACATGGTGCCCTGCCACCTTTCAAAGGGCAATGGATAAGATTTTAGCTCCCCATGTCACTTATAGCGCTGCTTACCTAGATGATGTCATGGTATTTAGTCCCACCTGGGATGATCATATACAACACCTAGCCCAGATATTATCAGCCATTTCAAAAGCAGGAACACTATCAACCCTGCTAAATGTTCTATAGCTATGCAACACACAAAATATTTGGGTTTTCAAATAGGACAGGGACAGGTGGAACCTGAGAAAAGTAAAGTGGAGGCAGTAGCCGAGAGTCCTCGACCTGAAACAAAAACAGGTTTTAGGTCTTTCTTAGGATTATCTGGCTACTATCGCCACTTTACACCTGACTTTTCTACCCTGGCTACCCTCCTTACAGAGTTAACCTGCAAATATAGGCCAGAAAAAATACAATGGACCCTTGAATGTGAAGAGGCATTTCAGACTATAAAAGCAAGATTATGCTCTTCACCTGTGTTAAAAATGCCTGATTTCACCCAACCTTTCCTTTTACAAACTGATGCATCTAATAGCGGATTAGGAGCCATACTTATACAAGTAATCCATGGTGAGGAACACCCCATAATTTATATTAGTTGCAAACTACTGTACATACTAGAGAGACCAGATATTCTACAATCGAAAAAGAGTGCTTGGCTATCAAGTGGGCAGTAGAAGCCCTTCGATTTTATTTATGGGGTACCAAGTTTGAAATCTGGACAGTCCATAATCCCTTGTGTTGGCTCCAGGTAATGAATGATAAGAACCCTAGAATAATACGCTGGTATCTTACATTGCAACCCTACCAGTTTACAATTAAGCATCGAAAGGGAAAAAGCCATGGGAATGCCGATTACTTATCCAGGTATAGTAAATAGTAAAAAACTGAAACATCAAACCTCGGGGTAATGAAAAGATGTGGAGCTTCCTGTTTTAGATAAAAAAAAAAAGGAAACTTTATTGTTGTTATCTTGAATACCAGTAATAAAGGACCCCGAGGTGGAGTCTTAGGAGATGGGTGGGCTATGGCTCCATCTCTCTGTTACAGGGATTTGATGTTTCTGTAAGTATATGGAGATAAAACCTAAGTAGGTTTTATCTTAGGCAGGGAGGAAATGTGAATGAGCCCGCTAGGACTGTATATGCCTGCCAAGAAGAGGGTTCCCTTATGTGTCTATTCCCCTTTTTCTGTATGTTATTCTTGTATGTGCACTGTTATTTGTCCTACATGGATTGGCCACCCATGTATTTTTTTTGTTGGTGTTGTGTACTTGCCCCCCCCCCATCTTGGTTCACCTGACAGGTTAGAAGGTATTAGGAAAATCTCTTTATAAAACCGAGGGCTTAAGAGCTTCAAATAAAGTATGTGGTAGTTAAAGCACTCTCAGTATCTGTGAAAAACAAATTGCTGTGCTTCTGGTTGAAAGCTAACTGTTTTAATACACTCCCATTTAACTGTGGCATTTTCTTCATGAATGTGCACAATAGCGCAATAATGCAATAGTGCAATAGTGCAATAATGCAATAGCACAATAATGCAATTACGCAATAGCAGGAGTCACCATGTACACTGTTAGAGTAAGTACATTGAAGGATTTCTTTGTGCAGAAAAGAATTAAGCTCACCTTAAACAGGCTACAAGTGCCTTTGTGTGGTACCCTTTGCAACTAGAGCGCTTATAGAGCTGGCCAGCCATAGAAGAGCCATATTTATGCTCAGCCTGTTGGTGGGAGGGACAATTAGAGTGTGTACCCCTGACATTATCTACAATAATGAAATAAAATTAGATTTGCTGCACTCTAAAGCAGACTTTGAATGTGATTGAACTAATACAATGAAGTTAAACAAATAATAAAGCAGTTAAAGTTTTAATCATGTTATGTAACCTTAGTTGATTGACAGCTGGTTTGAACCAATCCAGAACATTTCTCAGGGTATATCTGTGGATGTTTAACTCTGTGTAGTCAGATGCAGTTGGAGTGCTGAAGAAGCAGCACCCAGAGGAACTAATGCTTACTAGTTGTTTTGTTTTCCTGGAGTATGTTAACGCTGAAATTAAGTTATTTAAGTTCTTACTTGATTTGTTTATTTTATTTTATTATTTTGATGAAACATGTCTGCTTATTTTTGTTCCTGTGTAATAAAAGAAGTTATTTTTGCAAGACTACAACTTGGCTTATGTGTCCATCTGTACCCACTTGGAGATTTTGACAGGGGGCAGGGTTGCTGACATCATGGTGGGTGACAGCCTAAGTTGCAGTGATCACCATACAGTGTGCTTCTATATAAGGACCGGGCCAGAACGAAGCCGCACTGAGATAAGGGTCCTGGACTTCAGGAGGGTCAATTTCATGAAAATGGGAGAATGTCATAGGGCTGTCCTGTCAGTGATAAAGGATCTGGGTGGAATCAAGGAACTATGGGCAAAATAAAGTGAGGCTCTGAAAAATCAGTAACTCTATGTGTCAGGCTGGTTTACATGGGCAAGAGAAAGAAGAGACCACGATGGTTTTCTAAAGTCATTGCAGAAAAAGTAGGAGCAAAAAAACTATCATTTTAAAATTACAAAAAGACACAAGAATGAGGAGGAGGATGCTGAAAACTACCAAGAGAAACAAATTGAGGCAATGAAGTCAGTTAGACATGCAAAGACACTGTTACATGAGGTCTCTGCACCCTAATTGATACCCTCAGGGGTACACCATAGACAGCTAATGTTTAGGCATAGGCTATACTAATACATAGGGCTAAGGGCATCTACCGTACAAGAGTAGATGTCAGGATATGAATGCATATTATTGTAACCCACTTTGCTTGCTAATGCACACACATTATAACATATATTTTCTTGTCTATTTCTTACTTGTCAGATGCCAAGACACCTGTCCTTGAAGTAATTGTAATATGTAAGGCAACATTGCCATCCTTTGGTGATGTGCACCACTTCACCCTGTTATGTAAGACTCTGTATAAGAACGTCTTTGTTCTAAAACTGATGACTTTACAGAATTATATAATGTTATCTTGGACCGTGGAGCCACCCCTAATTTAGCCAATAGGGCTCATCTCTGTAACTAGAAATGTTTCTATCTTTTAGTAACCATAGTAATTATCACAGGTATATAATGTTATGCACAGGCTTTACACCTCGGAGACCCGAGAGATCCCAAGAGACTACAGAGAAACCTCGAGGTGTAGGGAATGCTTAGCACTGGCTCCCGGTTCGTATTGGTAAGAACTGCTTAGGGCAACTGTGATTTATCCCTTTTGTAGTAATAAACTTGTTTATTATTTGAATGCAACTTGTTTGTGATTATTTGCATTCCCAATATTGCCAAGAACCTGAAGGTGAGGTTCAGACCTCTTACAAATTGGCGACCGTGTGCAGGCGATATTTGGTGTTTGCAAGTTTTCACTTGTTGCTATACATTTTCCTTTTCCCCATGGGGACTGCAGGTGTACACTCCCCGTAACACCTCTCCCATCTTTTCTTCCAGTTTGTAGATACTTGCAAAGTCTGGCTGACTTTTTGGGTGTGGTCGATGCCGTCTCGACCCACTCCATAGCTGCTTTGAATTGCAAGCCTACAACTTATACAGTAACCCGGCTGTGTATAAAGTACTCGTGTTGTGGATCAATACACAACACGTGGTCTTTTTCACGGTTTGAATTTTCGTTCCCTCCCACACAATGGCCACAGTATCTGTGTGGAACTAAGACTCGATGTCTCTAACTTTCTTACCTCCCACGGAGGATGGGCTGACTTTGCGCGGGACGCAAGTGAATCCGAAAAACCCTGTACTGGGGATTTCAACCCAGTATGCAGAGACGCTACAATCAACCAATAAGCGTTGCGCTAAAGGATTGATGGTCGCTGCTCTCTATGCTGCTTTGGAAGCCTCCGAAGTGAGGTTTCGTACCCTTGACCTGCAGATCACATCTCTTAAGCCAAAGATGGGTTTACAGGAAACAGAATGTGTTTGAATATAGAAGAACCTGGAGTCAGAACTCCAATCTCTGCACGATGAAAAGGATTCACTATTGCATCATTCCGCTCAGGCTGGTGAACAAGAAATGTGTACTCTGAAACAGGAGTGTGAAAGTTTGAGACAGGATAAGAGTCAGGTTGTGCAAATGAATGATTTGTTGAGTGCTGCGAATGCACAGTTGAGTGATGAAATGGGTGAACTTCAGGACGAGATCAACCAGGTACGTAAGATTTAGAAACAGCTTATAGGGACAATCGAGAATTGAGCGCCGTGTACTGTGTTTTGCAGAAGCAGAAACAGGATCAGGTTGATATGGATGTTGCAAGTGTGAATCATGATGAATGTAAAGCTAAGATGGATAAACTGCGCCATCAGCGAGAGGTTTTGGCTGGCCACGTTAAGGCAATGGGAGGCGTAGCCCCTGCCTTTCACTCGTCATCAGAAGGGGAGCTATCTGATGATGACGTCTCACTGTACAACGCCCAGTCATGCCTCTACTATGACCCATATTCCACACCCAGCCATCCACAGTATGGTGGGTCCCCATCCACTACTCCCTGGGACACACGTCAACGATGTCGTGACGCTCATCATGGGAAATGCCATCATGGCGGTTCCCATGATGAGGGGGAGCAGGCCCCAGCTTTGTCCCGACAGCGCCTCCGGTAGCCGTTATTAGTGTGGAAGACAGGCAAGAGATTGAAACCATGATTGACAGAGCATTAGGTAATGTTCCTCTTCCTGAAAGAAGTATGAAAGCCATTAAAAGTCAGATTCGACAAATTTTCCAAGAAGTTGGCACTCAGGAAGGTGTTGTTCGTACTGCAGCTGAAGCTGCAGCTCACGCAGCATTGGATGGTGCACGAGATGCCTTACCTCTGCCTGATTGACCACTGACTAATCCCCTACAAATGGCCTACTCTGTTCAGCAAATTGCTGACAGCATTGGTCGGATGAGCCCATCCGACAATCTCAGCTGCCATTTGGAAAAGGTGCGCTCCAAATGCGAGATGCTTAGCCTCGCTGCAAAATATCAAGTCCAGATACTTCGCCAGACCATCGATCCTGGTTTATGGGCCAAACTCCCCGAAGCAGTTCACCAGGATGGGAACGCTACCTTTGATGAAGTTGCAGCTGAGCTCATCTCCGCTCACAGCCCTGGTGTGGTTGGAGTAATGCTGGCATACCCCGTGAAGCAAAATGCTAAAGAAAGTCCAGCGACCTACCACCAGAGACTCTGGATGGCCTACCGAGCAGGGAAGCATCTGGCATAAGAAGCTGCGGATATAGATCTTATTGAATATAAGACCTTGTTCCTTAGGAACATGATCCCAGCTGTAAGAGAGAAGGTAGAGCCAACCACATACCCAAATATGGATAGGTTTGCCGATATTCTTCGGAAAACCGAGAGGGTGTATCAACTGTACATCTGAGATTTGGGTTCCGGTTCCAAAAAGGTTGCCGCCGTGGAACCCGCTTCCGGGACCACGACACATTACACCATGGAAGGGTAGGCCCAGCAACAGCAGCTTAAACATCCATCGGCCCCTCCAGCCAGCACTCAGCAAAACCCCCAACAGGGCCAACAACAACAACAGTGGGGTGGGAACCGGAATTGGCCTAAAAACAGAAGGCACAAGGGCAGAGGGGAAACCATTACAAAGATCGGGTCCCTCATACAGGGAGATAGCTGAAGAAAATAAAACATTTTGGGAGCTTCTGGGGCAAGTGCGCTCCGTAGCGGATGCTGTACCCACACAGACCCTTGCAGCAGTACAACCAGTGACCCATGCCACCACTGGTCATGGAGACACATGAAGTACGAGCTCTCAGGCCCCCATAAGCCTAAACCCAGAAGCTCCTCCCTATATTGCATTAGTGCAACACTGTGAAGTCATCCATGCAAGCCAAGCCCAACCTCTGCATGCCTCCAGCAATACCGATTGACAATTACAGGCCCCAGTCCACATTGTAAACAAGCTGGTCTTGGATACAAATGGAAGGCCCTGCACCAAGGCCGAGGTTGGGGGCCGCCAACTAATTGTCTTGTTAGATATAGGTGCAGCTGTATCTGTGTTACAGGACGAACACCCGGACACATTTTCTTGGTCTACCAGACGGAAGACCAATATGTCAGGAGTTGATGGTACTAGGCTACCTGCATACCGTTCTCTACCCTTACCGGTAGAGCTAGGCCATTTGAAGGCCTCACATGCTTTCCAACTGATGGTGCTGCATGATCATCCTAGTATCATCGGGATTGACTTCCTTGCACCACACAGCTGTGTGGTGGATCTAGTGAACATGCTGCTGATACAGATCCAGGGTCAATATCATACTGTCTTAATTCCTGACTCACATGCTGTGGCAACAATATCTATCAACAACAAAGAGTATGACGTCATAGATTTCTTCAAGAACCGTGAACTTTTCCCAAAACTCCTACCTATTCTGCAATGACGTTTGGAAGCATTTGCAGTTAACAAGCATGATTGTGGCAGAATGCCTAATATTATCTAGGTGCCAGGCTCAGCACATGAGAGACAAAGGCAATATCCTTTTCCCACTGAAGCCTTACCTCTCTCCAAGAAACGATCAAGTCACTCCTTAAACCAGGAATAATCAGAACCTGTGTCTCCACTGCCAACTCTCCTGTCTGGCCTGTGAAGAAACCCACAGGCACCTGGAGACTTACTATTGACTATAGGAAACTGAATCAGGTTACTCCCAGTTGTTCCCCAACTGTGGGGTCGGCACCAGATGTGCTTTGACTTTTAACACCAGATCAGAAATGGTTCAGTGCCCTGGATATGTCCAATGGTTTTTGGTCATTACCATTGGCCCTCAAGAGTCAATATAAGTTTGCCTTCACCTTTGAAGGACGACAGTACACGTGGACTTGCTTGCCACAGGGATTCCATAATAGCCCATCCCTCTTCCATCTCCACATGATGGATGCTCTACAAAGTTTCTCAGCCCCCCAATGTCTCTTACAGTACGTAGATGACCTGTTGTTGGCCACTGCCACACAGGAACAACATCTGGATCTCTTGGATGAACTACTGACTCTCATTCAGAGAGCAGGTCTGAAGTGCAACCCAGCAAAAGCACAATTATGTCAGAAAGAAGTACTCTTTCTGGGTTTGAAAATAACTGACCAAGACCGGAGCCCTACTTGGAAAAAGATTCAGGGATTACAAGACTTGCCATTACCCACCAGTGTGGCAACTCTTCGAAGGTTTCTAGGTATGGTAAACTATTCCAGAGATTTTATTTGTGATTTTTCTCAGAAAGCCACTCCTCTGTATGATGTACTCAAAAAGGACGTTCCATGGAATTGGGGCCCTTTCCATACCCAGGCTGTGACGTCACTTATGCAGGCTTTGGCCTCCACCCCAGCACTGGTAAACCCCAATCCAGCACTACCATTCCATCTAGAGTGTGCCACCTCTGACATCACCATGTCAGCAGTGCTGGCCCAGAAGGTGCATGGCACCTTGAGACCTATTGCATATGCATCACAGCTCTTGACCCCAGTGGAACAGAAGTATGGCCTTTGTGAAAGGAACCTTCTGGCCACCTATTGGACTGTCAAGCACTTCCTGTATATCATTGGGTACTCACCACTGATTCTTAACACTAACCATATGCCCACTACCTTTCTGCTCTCAGATAGAGTGAAGGATGGGTCAGTCTCCAACACCAGGCTGACACATTGGTCACTTCTCCTCCAGGATAGGGATATCCAGGTCCACTGGACCAAAGTTCCATCTCTGCTAGCTCATGGTCTCCTTTTTCAGGGGGAATCCCATGACTGTACCCTGCAGTCACCTGACCGCCCAGATCCGGGTCCATTCCTCCCTGCCACCCCTGAGATACTGGAAAGTGCCTCTTTGTGCTGTGTTTTCACTGATGGTTCAGCATCATACTATCAGGGAGAACAGATTGCAGGGATAGGTATTTTGGTGGTGTATCCTTATGGGAACACTGTCAGGATATCTAAACGCTGTAGTGTAGCTTCATCGCAGTATGCAGAGATGGCAGCGGTGGCCTATGCACTTGAGTTTATCCAACATGAAACTCAGGATACCATCATTTTCACAGACTCTAATTGGGTTTGTTGTTCCCTTTCAGAATTTCTCCCTTTCTGGCAGAAGAACTCCTTTCTCACCTCTGATGGAAGTCCAGTGAAATACAAAGAATTGGTAATCTACATACACGCATTGGCACAGAAACACCCACACAAACTTTATGTGCATAAGGTTAAAGCCCACTCCTTACATGATCCCTATCATGCATTCAATGACACAGCAGACACCCTTGCTAAGGAAGGGGCCCACGGGGGGGGGCATCTGGATGATGGATCATCCAGAAGCCAATGCAGCTGTATGTGTTGCAGCTCTCAAAAAAAAATCTGAATCTTTTTCCCCCCGGACCTCTCAGCAGCCATGCATTTGGACACTGAACTCAAAGAAGTGTTCAGATTCCTGGACAAGGGTACTGAAGAAAGACTCCCTACACATAACCCATATCGCAGGCATGAAGGTAAGTTACACTTATCCCCTGACGATAAACTCATTTGGTCCAACCAGAGGATACTACCACCAAATTGTGGGTAGTCCCCAGACATTTGAGATCTGAATTTTTGCAGCAGGTACATGACACTCCTACTGGTGGACACCAGGGGACAGAAAATACCTTCCAACATCTTAAGACCACCGCCTGGTGGCCTGGTATTAACAAAGATGTTAAAACAATACATTGACAATTGCCTTGTTTGTGCACAAAACAATCCCATACCTACAAAAGGAAATGCCAAACTTTTACCACAAAGACACACTGGCCCTTAGCATGCCATTCAAATTGATTTCATTGGTCCTTTGACCAATATGAGCAGAAACAACAAGTATGCCCTTGTGGTAACCGATTTATTTTCTAAGTGGGTTGAGGCTTTCCCCACTAAGACATGCACAGCAAAAACAACTGCCAAAATCCTGGTAGAACAGATTTTCTCCAGGTGGGGTCTGCCTCTCAAGGTAGACTCCGACAAAGGAACCAGTTTTACAGGTGAGTTGATGAAAGAGTCCCTTGAACTCCTTGGGGTTCAGCAAAAGTTCCACATACCTTATCACCCTCAATCCTCAGGTCAAGTAGAAAAAGCCAACAGATGGATTAAGCAAATGCTTTCCAAATACATTGAGGACAATCCCAAGACCTTGGATTCCCTATTGCCTTTACTCCTTATGGCAATTAGGGGTACACCATCAGCCACCACCCAACTTATACCTTTCGAGGTAATGACTGGAAGACAAATGAGATTGCCTGAACACTTGCTCTTTGACCTACACACCCCCCACTGCAGACCGTGTGTCTGTGGATCGGTATGCGGAAAAGCTCAGAAAAGATCTCATACACACACACTTGTACGTTGCAAATTGCATGGGCAAAGCCCAGCAACAGTCCAAAATGCAATTTGACAAACATGCACAAGAAGTGGATTGGCAGGTTAGAGATCAGGTAATGGTACTTCGATTTGCACATCCCACCCACTCCTTCTCCAATAAGTGGGAAGGCCCTTACCCCATTGTCTACAAGCTCAGTCCGGGCAGTCTATCAAGTTAGACTCCTCCACAACAATAAATTGACTGACAAATGGTTACATGCAAACCAGTTGAAACTGTACAAAGGAACTTAAACTTACTTTTCCTAACCCCACTGGGCGGAATTGTACTAATGTACTAATCTTTGATCTTCCTTTTCAGATACATTGACAAGATGGCTATCTTGTTACTATCTCTCCTCCTTGCAGGAGTGATCCCTTTTCGCCCAAGGCACAGTACCGGACCTCCTTCGACACCTGGATCCTCCAGCACCCCCTACAGAGGGAGTTTCCATCAAAATACCAGATACTATGATTACTGTCCGGGAAGGTTCCGATGCATACCTCACTGCCTCGGTCATTGCTCCTGACAAATCTACCCTTCAAATTGAGTGGCAAACCACATCACAAGGACAATTCTCCCTGTGGCCAAACTCTCCAAGGGGAACTTTTCAGGGTTGGCCCAACGCTAAATTATCCCCAAATGGTTCACTGTCCTTGTTACAAACTGCATTAAGACACTCTGGTGTGTACAACATTACTGCTCTGATTGATCCTTCCTATTGTAACTCTCTCTCCCAGGATTCTGCCTGCAGATTCTGTGCTGTACACCACATGGCCTCTGCAGCCGTGTATCTTTCTGTGTTGCCTCCTACCAAAAAACAGCTTTTGGAATGTCCAAAACATAACCCTGGTCCCCGTAGTGGTCTCACAGCCACTGCCCTCCCAGGTTCTTTAATTAATAATTTACAGTTTATGCATATACCTGTTTTGTTTAACCTTACTTACTGGAACATGAAGGAATTTGGTATGTGTCACAATACCAATACATCTGCATTCTATAGTACATTATTGCTTGATAGTTTAGCTGCATTTCAGATTCGTACTAAGGATCCCTTTACTGGGGTTTATTCTACTGAACATAGAGGTAATTTTAGGAGGAAAACCCCTCCTGGTACTCTTAATCATAAACGTAGTAAACGTGAAGTTGACAGTTCTGATGTTACAGGTGCTACAGGCACTGTCACAGGTCTTTTTTGGTACTGCTATGTCCATTTGGAACAAAGCAGACATTGCTGCTATTAAAAGTCATTCTGCCACATTCTCCATTGGTTTGGTTAATAATGTTTTACCTCCATTATTGCATGGTGTGGTTGGCCTTAGTCAAGAAGAAACATACACTGTATACAACATGCACAACATTGCAAAAGCCTTCACTGATTTGAAAGATAAGATTAATGCACTCATACAACAGAACAATAGAGAAGCTGAAAAACAATACATTGGTAGAGAAATACTTTGTTCTGCATATGGTTCATACATCCTCACTACGATCAACAACCTCTTCCGTGACTTAGAAACTGGAAGAATCCCTGACATAATACATGACAGACGCATCTCTAAATGGTATTGTCCTAAATGTAAACTTTCAACTTGTGTTTCCTTATGTATGCAACAGACTTTGTCTATTCCTCTCTCCACAGCGAGAAATTTGGGGTTTGTGACCAGACACCCAAACACTGGTCCTTGTTTTTCTACGAAGAAATGTTCCATAACAGATACCATGTTTGTCTCCTTTACTGTCTTCTTACCCCATTTTGATCCCACTACAGCTTTATTTGACAAACTTGCACTGGCACATTCGATTGGGCATTTGGAAAACGACATCTACAGAGAACACCTGGATCTCCCACCTCAACTGGTCTACCACTCCTTCCTGGATGCCTGGGTGGCACTGCACACGGACTGCTGTGTGAAAAAGCAATATATCTACTTGTGCCAATGTGATGTGTTTGATGTTATATGCCCTGTTTGTGGCTACTCTCCAGACAGCATTGATTGGACTTTCACCATGGATGATGACATCACTGAGAATGGCACCAACTCTTTTGAATCGACGCCGTTACCAGATCAGCTCTATCAGTCCTATCGTGAGGAAGCTCATCGCCTGTCAACACGGATCTCGAAGACGACCTACACATGCCCTGTCCAGCTGCAAAAATGGAGACTACCTACTGTACGTTCACAGTATAACTCTGACGGAGAGTATTGTATAGTAACAAATGTTAAGTCTTACACATATGGTTCTGTTACTTGTTCAATTGATTACCCCAACTTTTGTTTTGTTCCCCATCAGTAAACTATTATTGGACATACCGTAATAACCCCCATTCCCCTTATGGATGCAGACATTATTGATGGTAACCCAGATTATTTACTCACACTCTCAGAATACTTGCCATACTTTAATGTACACATAGATCCACTTACACTTACACTGAAATCCCTTTTAGATAGAAAGGACACACACCTCATCCACATCAGCAATAATATAACCAAAGCCAATGAAGCTGTTCTTGACCTGATCAACGATGGAGATATGAATAACGCATTGACTAACACCTGGTTAGAAATCACTTTTAAAGGTTTTGTTATAATACAAGCATTTTTAATATTTACTTTGATTATTATGCTTTGCTGCCTACAATGTACACTGCGCCAACACCACGAGCAGCTTGAGTTCCTTTACAAGGCTCGCGCATCAGGCATGTAGACGTCCACTGCTCCTGTCCATTCCTTGGATTTGCCTGTGTTGCCCTTGGAGGCAACAAGGGAGGGAATTGTTACACGAGGTCCCTGCACCCTAATTGATACCCTCAGGGGTATAGTGTAGACATCTAATGTTTAGGCATAGGCTATACTAATACATAGGGCTAAGGGCATCTACCGTACAAGAGTAGGTGTCAGGATATGAATGCATATTATTGTAACCCACTTTGCTTGCTAATGCACACACATTACAGCATATATTTTCTTGTCTATTTCTTACTTGTCAGATGCCAAGACACCTGTCCTTGAAGTAATTGTAATATGTAAGGCAACATTGCCATCCTTTGGTGATGTGCACCACTTCACCCTGTTATGTAAGACTCTGTATAAGAACATCTTTGTTCTAAAACTGATGAATTTACAGAATTATATAATGTTATCTTGGACCGTGGAGCCACCTCTAATTTAGCCAATAGGGCTCATCTCTGTAACTAGAAATGTTTCTATCTTTTAGTAACCATAGTAATTATCACAGGTATATAATGTTATGCACAGGCTTTACATCTTGGAGACCCGAGAGATCCCAGGAGACTACAGAGAAACCTCGAGGTGTAGAGAATGCTTAGCACTGGCTCCCAGTTTGTATTGGTAAGAACTGCTTAGGGCAACTGTGATTTATCCCTTTTGTAGTAATAAACTTGTTTATTACTTGAATGCAACTTGTTTGTGATTATTTGCATTCCCAATATTGCCAAGAACCTGAAGGTGAGGTTCAGACCTCTTACAACACAAACAGAGGAGAATATTGCCCAATCAGTAAAAGAAGGAGATAAAATTTTATTTATATATACAAGTGAAAAGAGGAAGACCAAAGGAGGAATAGTATGGATAAAAGGGGAATGAGAGATAATTTGAAAAAGTTGGAAGAATGATCAAGAATTTGGGAGCTGGGTTTCAATGCAAAAATGTTTAAAATCATGCTCTTGGAGTGCAGAAACCCAAGGGCTATGTACCAATTTGGAGGGGAAGTACTGGCAACCATCAAACAGAAAGGGAGCTGGAGGTAATCATTTATGATTATCTGAAGGTAGCCAAACACTGTGCTAAGGCAGTGGGAAAGGCTAGCAGGATGCTTGGGTGCACAGGAAGGGGTGTCACCAGTGGCAAGAAGGTGATGATTTTACCACCGTACAGATCACTGGTAAGACACCACATGAAGTACTATGCCCAGTTAAGTTTTTTTCTGTGATGGCTGAGACAGTATTTTCCCTCCAGTCAACATCCCCTAGGGTTAAATCCCCCCAAAATAAGACTTCACCCATCTCTCTTGCCTTCTCAATTTAATTTGGAATTTTCTATTGCTTCTATACTAGTATCTGGATGCCAATAACAGATTTCAATTAAGACAGCTGAAGTGGATGTAGCAGTTTGCTTAGCCCAAAGAGTTTCTGTAGCAGAGCCATCTTTTATTTTACTAGATATTTTGAAAGTATTCAGTTTTTCCTGAATAAATAAAGTCAGTCTACCTCCACGCTTATCAATTCTGTTTAGGTTATACAGGCTGAATCCTGGTAAAAATGTTCCCCATTTACAAGAGTAGTCCTACCAGGTTTCAGTAACTGCGATTAGGTCAAATCATCCATCCTCATTAAATGCCATTAACTCATTCATCATTTGTTAGGCTTCTTGCATTTATCAAAATACAATTAATTTAACCAAGTTGCATTTACATTTTATCAGAATTAAACCTACTATCATTTATGGACCTATTGGCCCTTTTAGGAATGTAGGATGCAGAATTTACAATTTGTTTAAATTAACCTGGTTAAGGTGATCTAAAATGTGTTTACCTAATTGCTTAGCCCCTCTTTTATTAAGATGAAAACTATCCCTCACATACAAGTGGTGTTGATATGTAAATGCCGCTCTGTTGTCAATAAAGGTAATTTGTTACACCGATTGATCAGTTTTGTATTTATACGTTCAATAGTTAAATTTTTTCAATGCAGGCTCTTGGTACAAAGAGGATTCCAGATATGGCCACCTTATATGCTTTTGATTTTAGTTGTTTACCCAATGCCAAAAGATTGTAACATACACTGTATATCTTTTTTGTGCAATTTGCCTACACCATTAATATCAATATGTAGGACCACATCTGTGTTTCTGTTGTCATTTTTTATAATATAATCAATTCTGGCTGAGATATCCTTAATCCTAACTCGAGGGAGACAGATTACAAAAAGTAATCATTGTGTCAGAGCTGCAAAGAGTGGATTCTGTATATCAAATTATAGAGTCACCAATTACCATCCTATTTATATGTGTGTCACTCATATTTTGTGAGGTAACTTCATTGCCATGTAAAGTTGAATTTTCAAGTATCTTATATTTGTTAGGGAGGGGATATCTCTTTGAATACCGTGTTTAGAGTGCATCTCCCCTTCCTCATTTGCTCAGAGCGGTCAGTCACATACCATGCTGTTTTATCACTCTCATCATCTTCTCCAATGTCAGATCTTTTTCATCACCCTTTTTCCTGTCTCTTTTTTCATTATGTCCCTGTGCTAGCTGAGGGAGAATATTTTCTGCTCAAAATGACCATACAAAAGAGCCAACCTTGTCAATTTCAGAATTTTCCTTAATTTTTTTTGATTTCTAGTTTAAGTGATTTTATTTTTGCAATCATAGAAAAGTATGCAGTACAGTTTCCTCATCTAAAGGAGTTGCTCATTTCGTACGAAGGTTTTAGTGTATACATATTACATTTATCAATAAAGTACTTCAGAAAATTTTTTACTCAGTATCTAAAGTAAATTCTCAGTTTTATTCTAGTGACTGATGGAGGAGGAACATCTGGATATCATGGCAGTCACAGAAACATGGTACACACAAAACCATGACTGGGAGGTAAACATACCAGGATACACTATCTACAGGAGGGACAGGGAGGGTAAAAGAGGAGGAGGAGTAGCTCTTCACATAAGGAAAGGAATCAAAGCAACAGAACAAAAGGGTAAACAGGGAGGAGAAGAAGCACTGAGGGTTAATTTGGAGACAGGCAATGGCACCACAATCCGCACAGGGGTTGTATACAGACCCCCTTCTCAGGGGGAGGAAATGGACAAGAAAATGATAGAAAGTATACTTAGAATGGCAGAAAAAGGGGAGATATTGTTGATGGGTGATCTGAATATGCCAGATGTTAACTGGAGTGCAGTTGCAGCAGCCACTTCGAAGAGTGGGGTTATTCTAGATGACCTACAGGGGGCATGCCTTAGACAACTAGTATTGGAGCCCACTCGAGAGGAGGAATCTTAGACCTGGTTCTCTCTAATGGAGATGGAGAGAGGATCACAGATGTAGAAGTGGGTAGCCATCTGGGAACTAGCGACCATCGAACAGTATAGTTCTAATAAACACAGCAATAGTCAAGCCATACAAAGACAATAGTACTGGACTTTAGGAGGCTAACTTTGTCAAAATGGGTGGTGCCTAAGGAATGCACTAGCAAATGGGCAGGAAGGAGGGTGGAAGAACAATAGGAATAATAAAACTGCCATCACAGAGGTAACAAGCCTCTGTGTGAAACAAATAAACAAAACAAAATGAAGTAAGAAACCACTATGGTTCTCAAAGGAAGTGGCAGTGAAGGTTCAAGAAAAAAAAGCATTCAGGAAGTACAAGGAATCACAGAAGGAGCAGGACAGAGAACTGTATCAGTTAAAGCAAAAGGAAGCTAGGATGGCAGTCAGAACAGCAAGGCCCAAACCGAGGAAAAGATAGCCAACTCAGTTAAGAAGAGATTAAACCTTTTATAGGTACATCAGGAGCGAAGAAAAGACCAAGGGAGGGATAGTGAGGCTTAATAAAGGGAGGGAGGGTGGGCAGAGGTGACAGTGAAAAGGCAGAGATACTAAACAAATATTTTTGCTCAGTATTTACAAATGAAGAGGAGAAGGTACCTAAGACAAACAGTAGAAACACTCTGGATACAGAAGTTGATACCAGCCCATTTACAGAAGAAAGGGTTCTGAAAGAACTCTTAAAACTGAAGGTGGACAAAGCAATGGGGCCTGATGGGATTCATCCCAGAATTCTAAAAGAACTAAGGGTAGAACTAGTGACACCACTGACTACCCTCTTTAATAAATCATGGGAGGATGTGGTGGTACCTGAGGACTGGAGGAGAACAGATGTGATTCCCCTTCACAAAAGTGGGAGCAAGGCAGAAGCAGGAAAGTACAGACCTGTTAGTTTAACCTCAGTGATAGGGAAAATGATGGAATCACTTCTGAAGGAAAGAATTGTCGAGTATCTAGAGGCCAGAGGGGCACAGGAGCCAAGGCAGCATGAATTCACAGCGGGAAGGTCATGCCAGATGAATCTGATAGATTTCTTTGACTGGGTGACCAAAGTAGTAGATCAGGGGAGTGGCTGTGGACATGGTCTACCTAGACTTTAGCAAGGCATTTGACACAGTCCCACACAAAAGAGTAATACACAAGTTAGCCAGCCTGGGAGTGGGTCCCAAGATGACAGCCTGGGTAAAGAATTGGCTGGAGAATAGGACACAGAGAATAATAGTAAATGGAGTCCACTCTGAGCAAAGGAGGGTTACTAGTGGGGTACCGCAGGGGTCAGTATTAGGACCGGTCCTCTTCAATGTCCTTATAAGCGACATTGCAGAGGGTCTGGAAGGAAAAGTATGTCTCTTTGCAGATGACACAAAGATCTGCATCTGAGTTGATGCACAAGGTGGGGTGGAAAGGATGAGAAGGGACTTGGGCAAGGTTAGAGGAATGGTCAAATGTATGGCAACTTAGATTCAATGCAAAGAAGTGCAAGGTAGTGCACCTGGGAAACAAAAACCCAAGGGAAGAGTACACAATGGTGGGTGAGATACTAACAACAACAAAAATGGAAAGGGACCTGAGGGTAGTCATATTCGATGACCTAAAGATGGGCAAGCAATGTGAAAGGGCAGCAAGGAGGGCTGGGGGGATACTGGGATGCATAGGGAGAGGCAACACCAGTAGAAAACAAGAAGTTATTATCCCTCTGTACAGACAGCTGGTCAGACCCCATCTGGAGTACTGCATGCAGTTCTGGAGACCCAATCTCCGCAAAGACATAGACAGGATGGAAGCTGTCCAGAGGAGGGCAACTAAAATGGTGCAGAGTCTGCACTGGAAGACATATGAAGAGAGACTTAAGGAGCTTAATATGTATAGCCTCGAGGAAAGGAGGCAGAGGGAGACAGGATAAAACTTTCCAGTACCTCAAGGAATCAACAAAGTCCGAGAGGTAGCATCTTTCAAAAAAGAGTTGCAAGAACAAAGGGGCACAATTTGAAGATAGAGGGAGGGCGGCTCAGAGGTAATTTAAGGAAGTATTTTTTCACAGAGAGGGTTGTGGATTCATGGAACGGCCTTCTGGAGGAGGTTGTGGAGTCAAAAACAGTGGTGGAATTCAAGCATGCATGGGACAGTCATAAGGCAATTTTAGGGGGTGGGGGTAGGAAGAAGTAGGCTGCTGGTTAACTAGGATCTGCAGCTTATCCATTAGGTAGGGAAATGAGCAGACTGGGTGGGCCAAGCGGTCCTTATCTGCCATCAAATTCTATGTTTCTATGTTTCTATGGCATTGTGAAAACAAAATAAAGATGTGTAAACAATTGAAGCAGGACACAGGTTTAGCAAGTGGAGAAATGCAGGAGGATAATTTTATACTCATAATGTTAAATGCTTCCAACTTCTAGCTAGGAGGACATACATTTCTTGGCCCTGAGTCCCTTCTGTCCCACCTGACACAGCAGACAGACATGCTTTCCTCTGCTCAGCTTGGGCTGAGCCCCACTTGCAAGGCCCAAGCTATTTATGCAAAGTACAACCCGAAAGTGCTGTCACTGTTATCGAAGTGCACCGGCACATCGAGTGTACAACTATTCTAATAAAATAAAATTAAAAGGCTATGGCTGCTGTTGCTGACAGAGTTGTCAAACTTTGTAAGTACCAACTAAAGTGCTGACTGTTATATGTATACAGGAGCTTAGTTTACTGCCAAGTAGTTCACATGTACTACTGAGGAAATACAGATCCCAGACACCCAAGTGGTTACTAAGGTGATTGCATACACAAGTCACCAGCTTGTTTTCCTTAATGAAATAATACACACACACACACACACACACACTCTCTCTCTCTCTCTCTCTCTCTCTGTTGTGATAATTGTATGATTAGTTTTAACAGACACATGTTAACCTTTTGTTTATAATGAGCAGAAGCAGTGCTCCCACTGTTCCTTTTTATGCAACATAGTGAGTCATATGAACACACATACCTATGAATTTGACAGTAGAAGATGGCCATGTGTTCTCTACTCTGCTTGTTGTGGAGACAAAAAGAAAGATTGCTGCCAGATATGGACTGCAAAATTTCTCAGTGTCTGGGTTAAAAAGCAAGAAGACAAGCTACAAAACTTTGCCTGTAAGTGCTGTGAGAGGAACAGAAATGGACTGAAAAGAAAACAAAATACTCAGTTTGCAGCTGGACTCACATTCACGAGAACAAATCTTCACCACTCATTTGGCTGTAGGATAAAAATTTTGATTTTATTCAAAATCACTCCACATGAAGACACAGCAGACAGCAGTCCTGTGGGGGACTGTCAGAACTCCCTTCTGTTTGTTCACGTGGAGCCATTTTGAATAAAATCAACCTTTTTTGTCCTGCAACCAAATGAGTGATGGGGGTTTGATCTGGTGATTGTTAGCCAAACTACAAACTGTGAATAGATGCATAGTTGATTTTGTCAGCTATCAATTGACCTGAGCCACCTCTCTCCCTGTTACTAAAGAAAAGTCGATTCCAATCCATCAGTGGTTCAAAAACCAGCATGATAAGGTATCCCCTTGTTAGGTGGTATCCTGTGGGAGATGATAGACCAATTCACTAAGCAAGTGATCTCGAGTTACTCTGTATTGTAACTGACCCCGAACACATGAAGTATTGGCTAAACATTTACAGTATGACAACTGTCCTGTCACTGAGCCACTAACAGTAGAGGACATGTTATTAACAGAACAGCTTGACTGGAATTTGGACTGGAGTTGTTTTTTTTTGAGAAGCAGCAGTACATTTGCTACAACTCAAGAAAATCATACCCCTGGCAAAACCAGAGCAGATAAAGAACAAATATAGAGATCCCTGGACTTTTTTTTAAAGAATTGACTATAGCTATAGTACACACATTTTGACAGTTTTTACATTTTTGTTTTCCATACTTTTTAAATGTTTTTCAACAGTATAGCATATTACAACATAAGTATTCCTCATGAACTCCACTTTGCATTACATTCAGTCATCAGAGAAAGGTTTTTAAACATATCTGTCCTTAAAAATATAACATAGTCGATCACCATGAAGTAGAATAAAAGAGGGAAAAAATAATTACAATAGCAAAACTTGACAAATGATCGATACAATAATCTACATTTGACATCTGACATGTTGTTTTTTTGCAGATTTTTGTCTGATTACATAATATAATACCCTCAATATAATAAACACATGGCTCCAAAAATTGTTGTTATAATGAGGGAACATTGTAATCTGTAAATTGTTGACCTTGTAATGTCTGTAATAAACACAGGGGGCCTGGATTTTCAAAAGGGTTGCTCATGGCGCAACAGGGATGCACCATGCGCAACCCACCAATGCACCCTGGTACGATATTCAAAGGGGGAAGTTGAGATGTGCAACTTCTGATGTTCCAGGGTGCATAAGTAATATATGCGGTGCAAGTGCGGGGGGCATGCTCTTGGATATGCGGCATGTCCCTATATTCAGCCCGGGATGTGTGGCGCATATGCAGGCACAACTCCACCTTGCGCCACCCAGGGGGGTGCAAAGATGTGCCTGGTAAACCCAGGAACAAGTCCTGGCCACCCACAGGTGAACTGTCATATTGCAGAGAGCAAGACAGCAGCCGTCAGCTGTGGGTGGCCATTCGCCCACCCAGAACACTGTCCACAAGCCCCCTGCCCTGGGAGCGTTGTGCCCCCCCATCACTCGATAGCAGGCATAAGTATACTTAAGTTCCTTGGTGGTTGATTGGAAACCCCACCCACCCACTGAGGTCCCCAAGCACCCAGTACGCATCCTGTCATTGGCAGGTGGCAGCACCATGCCCACATGCCACCCGGCGACCCATTGAATGACAGCGTACAGCACGGTCTGTACACCTATTGCTCCACTACATGGACCAATGGGCGGGCAGACCATACTGTACTACGCAGACCTGAGATGTGAATGAACACTTCATTCAAATATCAGGCCTTTGTAGTACAGTATGGTCTGCCTGCCCATTAGTCCACACAAGTGGACCAATAGGCATACAGACATACTGTCACCTTCATCGTTAAGTCAACGAGCAACATGCAGGAGGTGCTTACCATCAATGATGAGGGGTTGCTGGTGGCGGGTTCCTTAATGGGTGGGTGGAAGGGTTACCACTGGATTACCAGGATTTCTAATGCTATACTACCCATGATCGAGTAATGGGGTTTTTCCCGCAGGACCACCAGGGTATTTATTTATACATATGCCCGTGATCGGGTGATGGGGGGTTTGCACTCGACCACCAGGTTATTTATTTACGCATATGCCTGTGATCGGGCAATGGGGGGGGTTCCACTTGACCACCAGCGAGTCTTTATTTCCTATGCCTGCAATCAGATGTACGGAAGTGGGGGACCACCCTGAGATCTCAGGGTGTTGATCCCCAATGGCTGCAGCCTGGCTGGGCGACATGCACAAGTCTCCCTGGATAGGCGCATCACATCAAATGGGGCCATAATGACATGCAAATGGCCTAATTTGAATGCCCAGTGCTGAATATAGTGGTTGATGGGCCTATTGCAACTGCACTTCCGCTGGTGCAATTCCCTGCTCCCGTTCTGCCACTTGCCCTGGTGCAGTACCACTGTGCTGTGCACAGTGCATGTGCCCTCAGTCCCATATTCAATGGTGTTGGGACATGGAACAGCACCATTGAATATCACCTGGTCCATGCCCTGGCGCAGTCTGGTTGCACTGCGCCTAGGCTTGTGCCCCGGCCCGGTGCATTCTGAATATCCAGCCCAGGATCTCCAACCTGAATGCAGCACCATGTGCTACATATAAGGAAGAGGTATTACTGAAGTGTTAGTTTTGTCTCATGCAGAAAATTAGCATATTTTCCATATACTGTATACTGTAGATGTGTTTTATTTTAAATATACAATACCAGAATTGGCACATGTTGGTATATTAAATACATTATATATATATATATATCTTCATTGCAAAAACCTTTGTCAATGTGAAAGCACCAAGATTGGTTGACAGTGACAATGCCAACCTCCCCCAAAGTGATGGCACAATACCAACACAGGTATTGTGCTGCCTGTTGTATGGGTGTTTTCTGAGGGTGGCTGTACACCCAGCACCCCCCATGCAGGAGGCTCTGCTCCCCTACCCTCTGGACTTTAAGATTCCAACCCCAGGTCAGAGTTGGTCAGGGAAGGGGGCGGAACACTTGGGTAAGGCGAAACACGGAAAAAGGACCATTACCATGAATGTCGCAGTAATAGTCTTTTTTCCTGTTTCACCATTGAGGTGTCAACAAAAAGGAGTGCACTGTGTTAATGCACTACTTAGGGTTGAAGAGACAAAAGTAGGGAAATGTGGCATTAGGATTTCCAACCCTAACACCTCATCCTGCAGGTAGCAGCAGGCATGGAGTGTGCCTTTAAATACCAAACGGAGGTAAATAAATAAGACAGACTAACAGAATTTAGCTTTTGTAAACCAATAACCCCACAACTAGATGTTGCAAAGCAGGAAAATGTCTCTATGGCAACAGGCAACACTATTGCAAAACAGAAGAATGAGGTTCCAAAGGTTCTCAAACTAAAAACGATAGACTCTCAATTCCATGACGACAATTGGACGTCCAAAAGTGCACTTTTGGCAGCCGGCTGGGAGAGAACAAAAAAAGGGGTTTGGACTCCTGATTTGACATGGGATTCCTCGCTAAACTTACATAGCGATTCCCCAGAGTGGAAACTGGGTGGAGCTCAAAGGGGATCCATCAGAAGGTTTAAAAGAAAATGAATCTCTAGATAGGACACTATCTTTGGGACTTGAGTTTAAAAATAGCCACTCTGATAATGTTGTTACCGATTCTATAAATAGCAAACTAGAAGGCAAGCTAAACAATGAGAAACCTTTAATGTCAGCTTTATTTTCTCAGGCTAAAAGAGAGGCTGCTCCTAGGTGCAATGCTGTGCGCATCAGATATAAAGATGGTCTGGCAGAAAGACCAGGCAGATATTATGTGGGGAAGTTTCTCATAAAAGATTCATTACACTTTTCTCCCAGAGATGTTTTTGCTTTTATAAACATCTCGGGAGAAGACAATTATGATGTCAGCTTTTGCTCTCCTTATTTATTAGATTTGTTTTGGGAAAGATATGGTCAGGTAAAATTCTTCCCAACATGGACTCCCTTTTTAGTAATTCCCTTAACAAAACCATTCATTAAAAATGTCACAGTAATGTTCAGGAAAGAAGGAGTCCATGTTGAGTATATTACCTATTGGTTGTCACAAAAATGTGAGATACAAAGTGCCCCAGAACCCATTTTAGATTCAGAGCTGTTCTGGATGGGAATGTGGAAGTTTAGAGTGAAATTACGACTATCTGATACAGGAATTGAACATATCCCTAATTCCTTTTTGTTGGGACGGGATAGAGAGGGTCTGTTTTTATAGTGGCTAGCCCAGAGCATGTTATAAGTGTGGCTCAAAAAACATCTCTCAAGCACATGTGACAGGCCTAAATGTGATAATTGTGTAGAAGTGGGGCATGTAACTATGCAGTGTGATAATCACACGAAATGTGACCTATGTGAAGATTATGGGCATGTTTTAGAGAATGCCCTTGGGCTGCTAAAAACAAGACCTCGTGTGGGAGCCCTGACCTGTTAATCTGGCAGGCCCAAGAGGCTGTGGGGGAAACCACTGTAAATAAGGTTGAATTAGGGAACCCTCCCACCCACAAAAACTGTAGACCCTAAATCAGTGGTTACCACAACTCTTCCATCCTGCCCCCCCCCCCGAGCCACAACCGATTCCCATTATAGTTGATACAATGGAACAAAGTACGGAACTGTTTGTTATGTTATGACCCAGTAGACAAGTCAGCAGTGGACTCTGTCCTACTTGCTCCATTACCCCCAAGAAGATCCAGTAGGAACCTAAAATCAATTCCAATACCCCCAGTTGAGTCAATTGAAACACATAATTCTTATGCTACCCTTTTCACTGCCTGGGGAGATTCCAAAATGGAGGTAGGTGACTCTGATTCCCAAAAATCTGCACAGGACACTCTAGGGGCCTCTATAGAGGATTACAAAGAAAAGAAAAAGAAAAGAAGGAAAAAATGAGTTCATATTCCACTGATGGTTTTTTATAATCAGAATTCATGTTGCAAAATCTCTGGGGCTCTCTGAATGCACATAGTATTCTGAACAGCAACAAAAGACAAGCAGTTTTTCACCTTTTGCATGACAAAAAACATATCGGTATGTTTCTTACAAGAAATCTGGATGTTTTCATGGGAACAAATTTCTTCGTTTAAAAGAGATTGGCCGTGGGGACTTTCATACTAGCCCTTTGGGAGTGATAATGCTGATGGCATAGGGATTCTTTTTTGTTGTAACTTTATTAGTTTTAGACAAGGAAATACACAGACATACATCCAAGTGGTCAACGCCTATGACAGTAAGCTGGGTACATAAACATTAGACACACCTATCTTATGGGGAAGGAGTAGGAAAAAAGGGGGGAGGGGGAAGGGTAAAAAATACCTATCTGGGGGGGAGTAGGGAAAGGGAGAGGTATCAGTAGGTTACCTACAATTGTCATACAGAAAGTTACAGATAGGATCCCTGTCCATTCTGATCTACCTGCTAAAGCGGAAATAGAGCTTGTGTTCCATCTGTTGTAAATGGATAGCAAAGGGTGAGGGTAAAGTATAAGGTATTAGCGTGGAAAAGTCAGAGGACATAAGTGAGACCTATAATTATATAATTATATCAATTTAGCAGTGTGTTGTCATTATTTATAACAGTATGCATTCATTATTTATAACAGTATGCATTCATTAAGCTAAGAACTGTACTCTCCAGAGGGATGAGCCTCAAGACAGGATTTGCTGGACATAGGCACATGGGTCAGTTCTACTGGATCTGTGCAAGTCTCTCTAATCATTTTCATGGCATCAAGAGAGGAATCAAGCTATAAGTGTGTGTATGTTCTGCAATCTCCAGGTATTACCTAGAGGCAGAACAGAGGAACACAAGCAATCCCAAAGACTCAGGTCTGTAACAAAAGTGGCAGCCATATAACAATACTATCAAAAAATCATTCTGACAGACTAAGGCCAATAAATGCATACTATAAGACCTTCAAAGACTTTAAGTTAGTGTCTCTGTAAGGAGAAACTAGAAGACACTTAAAAGTATGAGGAAAATATTTAAGAGGAGTAGAAATCTCAGTTCACAGTCATCCCACATTTAGGTAGCATGGTATTGTATTGAGTAGTGAGCCAGCTATAACCTCCAGGGTAAAAAGGGGTAATCATCCTATACCTGTTTTGGGGTAAACATAAGTTAAATAGGTGGCCCAACAGAGTCTAAATTTGGAAAGTTGGTATTTTTTCAGGTGCAAGATTCTATCCAACTTAACCACTGCTGAGAGCGATGCCAATGCTTCCATCAATTTGGGAATTATGGAGGACCTCCATTTACAAAGCAAGGATCTCTTGGTTTGCATAGTTAAAAGAGCTAACCATTTGTATTCCAGGTAGGTAAGCTTAGGAAGGGTAGTGGTAATACCCAAGAGATAGAAAAGAGGGCAGAGAGGGACTTGGAGTTTTAATACTTTAGAAGCCACATCTTGTACTGAGTGCCAAAAGGGCTGAATTAAGAGGCAGGACCACAGTATATGCAGCAAGTCTCCTGACATGGTCTGAAATCTCCAGCATTTGTCGGAATCCAGGAGCTTAGCTTTGTAAAGATTCACAGGGGGTTTTGTACGACGAGTGGGATATTTTATTTTGTATTAAACAACATCTGGCGTCTCCCAACCATTTGTATGTATCCCTCCAAGCCCATTACCAGGTATCAGAGGATATTGTAAGGAGCAGCATCTTTTCCCACTTCCTTTTAGCATCTTCAGACTGAGAGGGCAGAGATTCCCTAATGTTGGCATATATACGTCCTGCTTGGCCTTTCGGGTTTTTAATCCATGATTGTAAAACAGAAGGATTGTCTTGTGTATGTGAGGGGGAATTCAGGATAGGTCTTAAGGCTTCTCTAAGTTGTAGATACCTCCAGAATTTGTTCTGAGGGATATCCCATTTCTGCTGAAAGTAGTGAAATGAATGTATTGTATTATACCTAGGATCCACAACATATCCAGTAGTGTAGATCCCCTTCTTAGCTCAATTTTTCCACCAGATTCAATAACCCCCATTAACAATGGCAGGATTCTGCCAAAGAGGCAGGTGCAAAGCCAGAACAGGGTCCATCTTCAATCTTTGATGAACAGCATGCTAGTTGGCTCTCAAAGCCTGTATTGTTGGAGAGATGAGGGAGGATTTTAAACTACTGAGAGGTCTGGCTTTGCTATTGGGGCATGCGAGTAAAAGAGAGGAGGGCAGAAAAACTCCTGAGATATCTAACTCAATTTGGACCAATGTGGAGAAGTGGGTGGATGAGAGGTCAGCCATTTGGTCATCTGAGCCAAAAGAAAGGCCTGATGGTAGCCCTCTAGCCAAGGGAGGTTCCAGCCAGTATGCTTCCAGTGGGTCCGGAGTTTGGTTCGGCTGTATCTAAGTTTAGTGCCTTCCCATAGAAAGTGTCCAATTACTTTATCAATGACTAAGTCCCAGTTTTTTGGGAGGCGGATAGGGATGTGCAACAATAAATAAAAGAGTTTTGGAGCCGTGACCATATTAATCGCAGCAACTTTACCTGATAAAGTCAGTTTGAGAAGCTTCCATCTATCGAAATCTGTTTTTATGGAGGAAAGCAAAGAGAGAATATTAATTTGCCAGATTGTATCCAACGAGGGAGACAATATTATCCTCAAATATGTTATCCCATCCGGGGCCCAAAGGAGGTCTGATCTTTCGGTTAACTGTTGGGTACAGAGTTTGTTTTAGGGCATTAACTCGGTCTTGTTCTGATTTAATTTGAGACCTGAATATGCATGAAAAGATCCCAGAAGAGTCAATAAAGGAGAGATAGACCTATGGGCATCTGCTAACAGGAGAAGGAGGTAGTCTGCATACAGAAGACTTTTATATGGTGTGTAACCTACTGTAAGACCAATTATTTCAGGATGGTTCTGAATTGCATGGGCCAGGGGTTCAACAGCTAGGACAAATAGGAGGGGGGAGAGAGAGGACAGCCTTGTCTTGTCCCATGTTCTAATAAAAAGGGTGGGGAGAGCACCAAGTTTGTATTTACTCTAGCTGTGGGTAAATTATAAATATCTTGTATTCTTGATATAAAAATATCAACCATTCCGAGATGTGCAAGGACTAGATATAAGTAGTCCCATTCTACGGAGTCGAAGGTATTTTCAAGGTCCACAAGATCTAGTGGAGTGTATCAGATTTAGAAGGGTTCTCAGATGATCCAGATGATCAGAACTATGCCTACCAGGAATGAAACCTGCTTACGAGGGATGTATAAGATGAGGAAGGAGGGGGAAAAGCCTAGCTGCTAAAAGCTTGGCGTATAGCTTACTATTGAGGTTAATGAGAGAAATCGGGTGGTAATTTCCTAGATTAGTGAGGTCCTTACCTTTTTGGGGGATAAGAACAATGGTAGCCTCTCTAATTGAAGGAGGGAGAGTGCCTTTAAGTTCTATCTCTTGAAATACCTTGGTCAGAAGGGGAGAGATAATGGGGGCCATTGCTTGGTAGAAGTTGGCCGTAAATCCATCTGCTCCAGGAGACTTTCCCAACTTCATAGTTTGAATAGCTGAACACAATTCTGTCTGGGAAATAGGGAGTTCCAGAAGTTGTGACTCCTGCACTGTAAAAGATGGTAATGGAAGAGAGCCTAGGAAGGGATGTGCTTCCACATTCATACAATTATGCGAAGAGGTGTAAAGAGATTTAAAAAAGGACAACATTATGGAGTTAATGGTTTCTGGGGTGTTACTCATTATTCCCTGCTTGTCTTTTAGGCTGTATATGAACCTACTGGCCTGTTGCTTATGGAGCTGGTAAACGAGGACTTTGCCTCCCTTGTCTCCTCCCTCCCAAAAGGAGTGTCAGAGACAAAGGATGGCTACTTCGGCTTTCCTGTTAAGCAGCTGGTTAATTTCAAAATGAAGCCCAAAACAGTCTTACCTAAGCTGGAATGAGTGGAGGGGTGAGGGAGGGCCTTCAGCTTGGTTTCAGCTATTGCCAACTCTTGCTCAAGCTGATGTAGCTGGTGCTCACGTTCTTTACACTTGGCTGCTGTGAACCCTATAATGTTCCCTCACATTGTAGCCTTAAAGGCCTCTCATGTATTACCCATTGAGGTATCTGTAACAGGGTTCTCCTCAATAAATAGAGAGGCCTTAGTTCGAGCCCTGGGAATAAAGTCTGGATCTCGCATAAGGAGAGGGTCTAGTTTCCAATTTCGAGTTGGAGGGGTAGCCGGCTCCCATAGAACCAGAAGTTGGACTGAAGCATGGTCTGAAATAATACAAGGAAGAATTTTTACATCCAAAATTTTAGCTGCCAGTAAAGGGGAGACTAGCCAGAAGTCTAACCTGCTATATGAGTTATTTAGGGATTAATGAAAGGTGTAATCCCTCTCTCTGGGTTTAAATAGCCTCCAAATGTCTGTAAGACCCTGATCCTGAATCATTTGATTCAGTGCCTTCCCACTTCTGAGATGATATTCCTTACTCCCATCATTCCTGTTTATTGATGGAATTAATGTCAGGTTAAAATCACCTCCCAAAGGAAGAGGGCTATCTGGGGGGGTGAAATTCTAAAGCCACCTCTGCAAGATCATGGAAAAAACTTGGGGTGTCTTCATTGGGGGTGTATACATTACAGAGAGAGAGACTGGTCCAGAAGGGGTCTCATCATTTGCCATCACCCATCTACCCTCCAAATCCGAAGTCGTTTTAGTCAGGGTCCATGGGAGAGATTTGTACAGGAGGATGATTACCCCGTGCTTCCTGGAGGGGACATTAGAGTGGACCTGTTGCCCTACCCAATACTTTAGCATGTTTTTATAATCTTTCCCAGTTAATTTAGTCTCTTATAGGAATGCTATTTTAGAATGAATGCCTTTCAGATATGCCAGTACCTTTTTGCATTTCATTGGAGAGTTTAACCCTCGCACGTTCCAAGTGTGGAACGCAATTTCTGACATCTTGCCGTACTTATAAGCTAAACGACTGGAGAAAACTGCCACTGAACAAAATTACCCCAGTGAGATTTCCCCTTCTATTCTGTTGGATTTGTATTGATGGTTACCAGCCACTGAAATTGGCTTAACTGAAAGTTACGAACACTAATATGTGGGGACACACAAACCTATATATCCTTGCGTTAAATCAAAATCAATATACAAATCGGACTACTGTCCTGTAATTCTAATCCAACATTGTTATTCAGAGTAACCTTTGAAATTAAATAAGAATCTGAGAATCAAGGAAGGACTTAACCAGTTGGAGTACCAACAAATAGTATATCCAAACCCCTCTGTGGGGTGTAGATAGAGGGTAGAAGGTCAAATAACAGGTGGGCAATACAAGTTTAATATGCAGTATTACACTGATTCTCCAAGTAGCAACACAACACTTCAATTCAACAATAACAAACTGCACCCCTGCCTAGAGAAAAAAAGAGGGTTTAATAGCCTTCAATCCCTCTGAATAAACCCAGGGAGCCCTGTAATTCTAGGATGTAAACCTGAGACCTTAATTAAGACCACACAATGCAGAACATCCATTGAACCTGGGTGAAAGGGAGCACTATCAACTTCATCTTAAGGAGCTCTCTGAAAAAGAAACTCTTTGGCTGAAAAGGCAGAGATCCCATTATTCTACCAAAATCAGTGGTACTATCAGAAATAGCCCAATATATGTTTTAAATTCTCAAAAGTGCTCATTGCGGTGGCGGGGGGGGGAGGCCAGTTGCCAGTCTACCCAGCAAAAGGATAAGAACACAAACCCAATGACTCAAAGACCTCAATTTTTAGCATATTGCCCCGCAACCCTCCAAGCATCCACAATTTGCCCCAGGCTAACACCTATTTAACTTATCTGAAACTCAGAGTCCAATCAATTCAGAGTATCATCCTCTGGAGGCATCAGCTGTTCCACTTTGGTAGCCATGAAGCTGCGGCCTGTAGGGGAACCCGGAGCCATGGTGTGCCAGTCTGCTCCCTGCACAGACAGGGCATTTTCAGACATTGAGGCCCATGAACTGTTGTCCTCAGGCAGTATTCTACAATCGAGGCCAGGTGCAACCTCCATTTCCTCTAGACAGTCAATATTGGGGCAGTCCTGGAGGGGAGAGAATCTATTTTTCGCAAAATATGGACTTGTGTACTGTATTTCATCGGAGGCCTTGTCTCGGTCTTGGGGATGGTCTTGCTTAGCGTGCAGTGATTTAGGAGGTCTCTTCCAGATCTTTCAACTGCTAGGGTCCCGTTCAGGCATCCCAGCTACCGGGGGGGGGGGAGAAACTTGTAGATCAGATTGATCTTCTTGGGGCACTTCAGGGTTTGGCTGTTTCGTAGGCTGGTTACCTGATGGCCATGTTCTTTCAATAAAAGGCATAGCAACCTCCAGGGAGTCAAATTGATGAAATGTACCATTAAAGAATAATTTTAGAGAAGTAGGGTAGCACAGGGAAAACGGGATCCTCAGCTCATGTAGTTTACGACGAACTTCCGTAAAAGCCTTTTTTCTGTTTGCTAGCTCTATAGAGTAGTCTTGAAAAATCATAATCTGGTGTTGACCCCACCATAGCTGTCCTAGTTCCCTAGCCCTGGCCTGGATAGCTTCTTTGTGGGCGTAATTGAGGATCCGTGCAATCGTAGGCCTTGGTCTGCCCCCCCTGTGTCAGTCTGGGTTGTAGCGAGCGATGATCACGCTCAATTGTTATTTTGGTAGATGGTGGCAATTTTAGGATTTCTGGCAGAACTTGTTGTAGAAAGGGGAGAGCTTTCCCTCCTTCAGCGCCCTCAGGGAATCTGAGAAGCAGTATATTATTACGGCAGCTTCTATTTTCAAGATCGTCGATTTTTTCTTGCATTTGCCTGATTTGTGCCACTTGATTTCGCATTGTAGCACAGTGCCCCTGTAAAACATCCTCTTGTCTGGTCACTTTCTGCTCTGTCCTCTCAATTCTGGCATCTAATATCTGGATCGAATTTGCTGAAGTGTTTGCTGCTAAAGTTAAAGCGTCAATACTTGTGATAATCGACAAAAATATTTCCCTAATGGAGGGTTCATCCTCACCTTTAACCACCTGCGTCATGTTGTCTAGAAAGCCCGGTCGGCCCAACTCTCTGAACTGAATAACTTTGCAATCCTGCCGTGGATTTCTCCCAAATTTTAATTTTATATAGAGGGAGACTTCCAATTGTAGTTGATAGAAAAAGGGCTCAATGGGGATCCAGCCAAAAATGAAAAAGATGGGTACTTAGCTCTAGGTTTACAGTGCTGGGAAATTACGCCTCCATAGAAACATAGAAACATAGACTTTGACGGCAGATAAGGACCGCTAGGCCCATCTAGTCTGCCCATTTCCCTACCTACAGGATAGGCCGCAGATCCTAGTTAACCAACAGCCTATATCTTCCTGCCCCCCACAAGAATTGTCTTATGTCTGTCCCATGCATTCTTGAATTCTCCCACAGTTTTAGACCCCACAACTTCCTCAGGAAGGCTGTTCCATGCATCCACTACCTCTCTGTGAAATAATACTTCCTCACGCTGCCCCTGAACCGCCTCTTTCTATCTTTAAATTGTGTCCCTTGTTCTTGCAAGTCTCTTTTCTGAAAGATGCTACCCTCTTGGACTTTGTTGATTCCCTTGAGGTACTTGAAAGTTTCTATCATGTCCCCTCTCCTTCTTTCCTCAAGAGTATACATATTAAGCTCCTTTAGTCTCTCCTCATCACGGCTTCTCTTGCAGACCCTGCACCATTTTAGTTGCTCTCCTCTGGACTGCCTCTATCCTGTCTATGTCCTTATGGAGATGGGGTCTCCAGAACTGGACACAGTATTCCAGATGGGGTCTCACCAACTGTTTGTACAGAGGGATAACAACTTCCTGTTTTCTGCTGCTGATGCCTCCCTATACATCCCAGTATACCCCGGCCCTCCCTACTGCCTTCTCACATTGCTTGCTAACCTTAAGGTCATCTGATATGATTACCCCAGGTTCCTTTCCTGTTTTGTTGTTGTTACTACCTCCCACCCATTGTGTATTCTTCCCTGGGTTCTTGTTTCCCAGGTGCATTATTTTGCACTTTTTGCATTGAATTCTAGCTGTCATATGTCTGACCATTCCTCCAACCTTGCCAAGTCCCTTTTCATCCTTTCCACGCCTCCTTGTGTATCAACCCTTTTGCAGATCTTTGTGTCATCTGCAAAAGGCATACTTTCCTTCCAGTCCCTCTGCAATGTCACTGATGAGAGACATTAAAAGGACTAGACCCAATACTGAACCTGCGGTACCCACTGGTAACCACCCTTTCTTCAGAGTGGACTGATTTACAATACCTTCTGTGTCCTGTTGTCCAGCCAATGTTTTACCCAGGCTACCACCCTGGGACCCACTCCCAGGCTAGTTAATTTGACTAATAATATTTTGTGTGGGACTGTGTCAAATGCCTTGCAAAGTCTAGGTAGGCCATGTCCAAAGCCCTCCCTGGTCTACTACTTTGGTCACCCAGTCAAAGAAATCTATTAGATCTGCCTGACATGACCTTCCCGTGTGAACCCATGCTGCCTTGGATCCTGTGCTCCACTGACCTCTAGGTACTCAACTATTCTTTCCTTCAGAAGTGACTCTATCACTTTCCCTACCACAGAGGTCAGACTGACAGGTCTGTAGTTTCCTGCCTCTGTCTTGGTCCCACTTTGTGAAGGGAATCACATCCACCTTCCTCCAGTCCTCAGGTACCACACCATCCTCCCATGATTTATTAAAAAGAGTAGCCAGTGGTTTCACTAGTTCCTTCCTTAATTCTTTTAGAATTCTGGGGTGAATTCCATCAGGACCCATTGCTTTGTCCACCTTCAGTTGTAGGAGTTCTTGCAGAACCCTTTCTTCTGTGAAAGGACTGGGATTCCATCTTGAATGGTGGTTGGCCACGCCCCCCATAGAGATTCTTCTTAATTCTTTTCAATTTGTTCTACATAAGTTAATTTATTTAGTGCCTGTTAGGGTACTGATTATAGATGGTAAATGGCAATCTAGCAACCATAGATTTATTAGTATCTATAATCCCCAGACAAAAGCAGCTACAATCAAATGTATGAAGAAAATTCAGCCTTGTTAGGTCACCTCATTACATGTTCTGTGGGGAGGTGATTTCAATTGCAGTTTATACCTAAAGGGTGCCTGTTCAAAAAAAATATATATTGTGATTCCAGCTGCTTGAAGACAATTATCAAAACAGCAGGTCTAACTACATGTAATCTGTTGGATAAAAACAGCACAGGTTGTGCTTTTTTTTAAAGGGAACATAGGATCTATAATAGATTACCAATTTACATCTGAAGACCTTCCAGTTAAGTCTTTTACTACGGTTCCCATGGAGTTCTCAGACCATATAATGGTTCAGGTGGAGGTGGGGCACACTTCCACGCAGAAAATTCAAAAAAATAGATGAAAATAAAATACTTCTGTTTTGCAAGAAAATATAGTAAAACATTCTATTAAACTCATCTTAAAAGCCAGATTATCAGTGGCATTCTCATACCCTGATTTAGGTATATGGTGAGGGGAAACAAAAAATGACTGTATAAAGTGGTTTAAATGTTATGGGATATGTCAAAGGAATATGACATTTTTTTTCATATTTAAAATTAAGATCCCAATTACAACATTTAATTATGGTAGCCAATTCTTCAATACAGGATTTTTCATCACAAATTGATAATATCAAACTTCAGATGAGGCTACTGCAATATGATAGAGCTAGAACACTACAAGCTCTTATTAATAACCATAGTCAGAAATCCATCATATGTGACCCCCTATGAATTATGTAAAACTATTAGAGAATCCTCTTCTATAGATTTTTTAGAGTACAATAATAGTAAAGTTTATGATGTAGAGTCTTTGGGTAATGTTATTGAATCACATTTTCAAGCTTTACAACCAATATTTTCCCTGTCTGTACAGGACATCAAAAAATATCTGCCCCCCCCCAGTCTTAGATAAAGAACTAATTTTGAAAATGAAAGAAAATTTTTCCCCAAAGGAAATACAATATTTCTCCTGGTTTAGATGGTCTGTCCAACCTCTCTTATAAAAGTTTTTAACAGAAATAGTTGATTGTCTAAATTTGGTGTTTAAAAATGTTTTTGATGTGGCTGCTATTCCAGCATTTTTTTTCTGAAGGGCTCCAGATTTATATTTTTAAATCAGGGGATAGAGGAGATATAAGGAAGTGGAGACCAATCACAATGTTGAACTCAGATTATAAAATCTATACTACCCTAATAAATAAAAGACTCAAGCACATGGCAAAAATAGTAGTTTCTCCAGTTCAGTATTGTGGGTTACCAAATAGGCAAATACAGTCAGCACTGGAAACCTTAAGAGATCTAATTGAGCATTTTATTTTGAATGGTAGAACTGGTTGTCTTCTTTCTTTAGATTTAGAGAAAACTTTTGAGATGGTAAATCATTTGTTTTTGTTTACAACTTTAGAATTTTTTGGGTTTCCTTGGGTGGTAATTAAGCTTATAAAATCATTATATTATTCTTCAAAGGTATATCCTGTAGTAAAAGTTAAAATAGCAAAAGGGCTTGTTATGAAAACTGGGGTACGTCAGGGTTGCCCTTTAAGTCCATTATTGTATATTTTTTCTTTGGATCCCCTTATTAGAGCATTGAGCATCTCTCCCAAATGGAATGGTTTCAAAGTGCCACTGGCAGAGGTTTATTTGACAGTCCAGGCTTATGCTGATGATGTTTGCTTATTTTTTAATAACACTGAACAAATTGGAGAATTTTTTTAAAGAATTTCAGTACTATTCAGTGCTTTCCAATGCAAAATTAAATTATTCCAAATCAAGAGGTTTGCTAATGGGAAGCAATTTACAGGTCCCTTTTCAGTATAATAATATAAAAATATCAAAAGAACCACTTTCCATTTTAGGGATTGTTTTGGGGTCCCAAAATCTCCCTAATGGCAATTGGGACAGGGTGTTGAAAAAGGTGGAAGCAAAAATCATGACATGGAAAAAGTTCAGATTTTCAAAACAAAAAAGAATTTTCATTATAAAAAAAATCATTTTGCCTTGTTTGTAGTATGTAGCTTTAATATTTCCCCTGCCACCACAATTCAAAACTAAGTTCTACAGTGTTTGTTTTCAGATGCTGTGGAGTAGCAGACTGAACCCAGTGAAGAGATGTTTTACATACCTGGCCTTAAACAAGGGGTGGAGGGTTAGGAATGGTGGACCCAGTAGTATTATGTTTTACTTTGTTTTTTTCCCAGTCATTAAAAAGAAGTTTGGTTGTTCAAGTGCTCAATGAGGGTCTTTGGTTTAAAGATACAGTAGGGCGCTTTTTAACAGCTTGGCTACATTGCACACATAAACTGAACCTCCATATTCATTTACCAGCCTATTTTAGGCCTGCTGCTCAGAAGTTACACAAGTGGCAAGTTACCAAAAGTCAGATTGGTATGAATACATCAAAAAATCTATATAATTCTGTTCTATCTCAAATTTACCCTGCTATTCTTATTTTTATGAATTGCCCATCACCATTAAATAATAAGATTTTGGAGCAGTTAAACAATCCCAGACTACCTCCACATATGTGGGAGGTCCAATGGCTCATTATGTATGGACGGTTGAATATCAGAGGTACTGCAAAATATAAGACCAAAGAGGAGAGAAATTGTCCATACCCTGAATGTATCAACCAGGAGGAAACTATGGAACATTTTTTGCTCTAGTGTTCTTATTCAGATCCATTATGGACCCATGTGGCAAAGAAATGGAAGATGGATTGGTTAGCCAAACTGACGCATGGTATCTTATCAATAGGCAATTTTCCTCCACATCTTAAAATGTATGAAAAAGGTGCACTATTGGTTTTTTAGCATGTTTGCGATATTGTTTATGTCAAGTAAGATGCCAAGGGGTCATATATCAAAAGAAAAACACCTTTGAAGGGTTTTGGCTATATGTATTAACTGAATAACAAAACATATACCTTAAAGACATGCAACTTTATAATGTAGAGAAAGTACAGGTATGGTGGAAAGGGTTTTCTCATATAATTAAGTATAAATAGATAAACAATATGGTTTATTTAGGATTTAGAACTGTGTCTATGTAATATGCAACTTTTGTTTTTCTTTATTTCTCTTTCAGTATGTGGGATATAGTAATATGAGGTTAATTTAGTTTCTGTGATTTCCTTATGTATTTTTTCTAATGTACAATTTCTAATTGGCTGTAGTATAGATTATTGTAAATCAAATCACCCCTACTCTTTTTCGTTAAGTGTCATGGGATCTTTAGCATCCACCTGAACTGCCACCAATCCAGGCAGATGAGACCTCAGTTTAATGTCTCATCCAAAAGACGGCACCTCAGAAGTGTAGTACCCACCTCATGCTGCACTACAGTGTCAGTATTGGGATATTAATCCAAGTGCCAGATGTGGCAACTGAACCCATAGCCCTCTGATCTCCCGGCCTCAGAGGCAAGTGTGCTACCTACTGAGCCACTGACACTAGTGATATATATATATATATATATATATATATATATATATATATATATATATACACATATATGAAAATCACTGGTTGCCTAGCTATGATTCCCCTGCATGACAGAAAATTGAAACTCAAAATAATACCAGTCATCAGTTTCAGTACAATACTAGGGGAATGTTATATATACAGTATTTAACACATTGTGATCAGGTTATGCATACCCGCAGAGCCATTGTAGAGAAGTGGGGTTCAAGGGGTGGTAGTTGTGCGATATTGAGAAATTTAACTTCTTTAAGTGATTAACAGGTAATAAATGGCACTACAGTCCAAACCAAAAAGGTACATTGTTGCCTCTTGCTGCTGTAAATGTATGGTGCTACTCCTGGGGCTGGCTAAATCTCAAATAATGTTTATAAACATCAAAACTCAAACTGGAAAGAACTCATTGGTATGCTGCCCATCAATTTAAATAGATGCCATTGGTGCTTCTCTATATCAGTATAGTATCATAGTCTAGGAGATGTCTTTTAATTTTTGCACCCGTATCATGTTTGCCAAAATAGATATGCACAACTGGAACACTTTATACTGTGCCAAATGCAAAGATCTATAGAAAGATTTGTAAAGATATACAAAAATGTGCAAAATAGAGTAAAAGTTGTCTCCTTGTTGCCATCCAGGGAATACAGTTTAAACTCTAGGCTACCTCTAACCTTTACTACTACAACTACTAAATTAAATATGCATTTGACTGTGTGTTTAAAAAACAACCATTTAGTGTCTGAGACTGATTTGCTGACTTACCTTAAGGAGTTAAAAAAGTGATGGGTCAAGATTAAACAGAGGAATTAGCAGAAATTATGAAAATGAAGATCCTGACCAAGCCTCGATCTCTGCTGCAGTCCTCCTCTTAATTGTGATCTGAAGAACACATTGTCTGGCCCTTGGGTTGACTCTGAGGCAACTGTCAAGTCCTCCAAACTTGTTTCTCTGGTGCTGACTTTTTTCTCCTACTTTGACTTCATTCTTCATAGAGTCACTATCCTCAGCTCAGTCCAGACGTGTCCACTGTACTCTGCTGCTGCTGTGCTGAATTCTACTGATTGCTGCTTGACACTTCAAATTAAAGCAAAAGAGCAACACATCCTGGTGAGGGTCTATCCAGTCAGTGGGTCAGGTGCAAATATTTCACTGCTGCTGGTGCCGGTCTGAGTTGGTTCTACCTATCTCTCTGTGTCTCTCAGCTGCTGCTGCCAGTACTTCTGGGGTCACAACAAATTAACTAGATACCAGGGGCCAGATTTTCAAAGGCCATAGTATGGCACAAGGTGCTTGCATCAACAAGTCTGATGCAAGAGGTACCTTGAGCCAAGGGCTGCACCAAGTGCTATTTTCAAAGGCAGCCTATGTCACCCAGCAGGCTGCCTGTGCCAATGTGTGCTAGTGCCCGTGTTGCACCATGAAAGTAGCTGTGGCATTGTGCTGGAAGCTTGTGGCAGACCCAGACTGCCACAGCCCTCAAATCCTGAATTTCAAAGACCTCCCCAGGAATTAAGTTCCAAGTACAATTAGACCAGCAAAGGGCTGGTCTAATGGTACTTAGACATCTCCTGGGAGGGTCATCCAGTATATACCACTGTGTGGCCTGCCCTGATCCATCTGCAAAGGGTGATCCCTGGTGGACTAGTGGTCCCCCCTTCTGCCACGACTGCTAATGCTAAACCTCCCTAGTTCACTAGTGCCCCCCCACTTGGCATGTAGTTCACATAACCCCTCACCCTTCTCAATCCATACTCAAGATTCAGTGACCAGCACAGCCCTCCACACACTTCCATGGCCAGACACCGAATGAACTGTCAGAGCATGTACTGTATATAGTATGTCCTCAGCAGTTCATTTAATCAACAAACCATAGTAACATAGTGGGCTGTGCAGGTCTAGGAATCGAGAATGCAGAGGTGAGAGTGGGGAGAGTGGGCACTACATGCTAGGTGGGTGGGCCACTAAACCACCAGGGTCCTGGTGTGCTTGGGAGTGAGGGTTATGGTGACATGGTGGTGTGGGGGGACTCTAGCCAGCACCTTGTCCCTGACTGTGGGTGCCGCAGACACTCTGCAGCTGATGTGGCATTCTGGGTGGGTGCGCCATCCATTTGGCACTCTGCCGCATGTACTGCAAGCTCTGGGACTTAGGCACCAGGACCCAGTGGAATGGAAAATCTGGCACAGGGTCCTGGATGCACCTGCAGTCAGCACCAGCTGCCATTATCACTGCTTGCATCAGGGCTTTGAAAATCCAGCCCCAGGACACCACAAATAAACAGGTTTTTTTTACAGACAAAAAATATCTTTTTTTGTATCAGATGATATGAAAAAGAATCATTTTTTGCATCACGTCATAAGAAAAATAATCTTTTTTCATATCACGAGATATGAAAAAAGATCTATAATGTGAAATAAAAAAATATTTTCAAGACATTTCTCAAGCAGTAAACTGCAGAATGCAGTTAAGGGAGTCCCAATAAACAACCTACATGTGTTGGTCACTCCCCACAATGCAATTTTTGTGGGTTTTATAATTTGAAGTTTTAGACAAAAATGGAAAACAAGATGGCTTCCAAATGAAAAAAGGATCTTCCTTAAACAAAAAAGAATGACATCAATATGACATTTTTTTATTTATTTCAAACAGCTATCTTGAGGTACTGTACATACTGAGCTTGCTCAGAACCAATTTATGAAAATTAAAAAATTAAAAAACTTTGGATTGGATTAATATTTTTTTCACCAAACCAGCAAAAGACACATCTGTGGCTCTGCCCCTTTCAAGCCCGAAAACTTCAGATCTAAATTGCAAACCATCTGGGCTTTACCGTGGACAAATGAAAACCCATTATTAGCATGGATAAAACACTTATGGAAATTTATATTTATTTTATTTATTTATTAAATTTTGGTGACCGGGTAGGCCCACTGAGCCCTGAAGGTCCCTTTTCAGGGGTGACCCAGGATAACAATACAAGATAAAATACAGTGGAGTAAAACTTTTGATTACATAGGTTGTTCAAGCATAAGGTGGTTACAGACAGTGGTTACAGACATGGTTATCATCATGACACAGTTTTGACTTGGTACTACTTGGCATAGTGATATACATGAGGTAGCATTGGTCCCTAGGTGTCCAGATACTAGAGGGAGGTACATGGTCAGCTCACCTTTGGGAAGGTTTGATGCAGAAAAAGGGGATACCTTAAGAGCCGTGGCAGTGGCATGCACTTGTGGCCAGTATATGGGACTTGAGCCTGGTGCAGAAGTTCATGAGTGAGGAGGTGTCCTGGACCTGGAGGGGGGCTTGTTCCATAGGCTGGGGGCTTGGAAAGAAAAGGATCTGCCACCAGCATTGGTTCTTACTCTGGGGACTTCTAGTAGTGTTCATTCTGATGTCCTTAAATTCCTACGGTTGTGTTTAATGGCAATGGTTATGGCTATGCTTGGTGGAGCGGGGGGATTGAGTATCTTGTAGGCCTGGACAAGCAATGAGTATTGGAGGTGAGTGGCCAATGTGGGCCACCGGAGCTGGGCCAGAGTGTCACAGTGGTGACGTCGCGGGTGGTCTTGGGTAGTGAACTGAGCTATTTTGTTGTATAGGATTTGCATCCTGGATACCTCTTGCTTTGTCATGCCCTGTATAATTGGGGCCTCATAGGTCAGGGTAGAGAATAGGATACTTGTCGCAATGGAGAGCCTGGCCTCAGGGATGAGTTGGTCCCCGAGTCAGTACAAGATACTGATGGTCTGCATCTGTCCACAAAGGGAACCAAGCTCCTAGGTAATAGGTTTAAATGCTTCCTTGGCAAGCTTTTAAACTAGCCAAGGGGGGAGGCACTGATAAAAGGCAGGAAATTTCAAGCCCCCCCCCACAAAACATGGCAGGTAGTAAGGTAAACACTGAGGTACAGAGCTCAACACAGGGCAGGACAGGGGTAAATGGAAAAATAGACAAGGACAATAAGAGCAGGGATGGGGGAAAAAGATAAAGCCAACATTAAATGGAGGGCAATGAGTACCAATGCCTGTAGTCTGGGAAATAAGCTTCCTGAGCTAGTAGCCCTGATGGAAGATGAACAATTGGATATTGTGGCAGTCACAGAAACATAGTACACCAAGAACCATGACTGGGATGTCAACATACCAGGGTACACAATCTACAGAAGGGATAGGGAAGGTAAAAGAGGAGGTGGAGTAGCTCTAAACGTAAGGGAAGGGATCAAAGCTACAGAACTAAAAAGTAAAGGAGGAGGACTAGAGGCACTCTGGGTCACCTTGGAGACAGAGAATGGCATCACAATCCACACAGGGGTTGTATACAGACCCCCGTCTCAAGGAGAGGAAATGGACAACAAAATGATAATAAAAATGATAAACAAAATGATAGAGGACATTCTCAAAATGGCTGAAAAAGGGAAGATACTGTTGATGGGGGACCTGAATATGCCAGATGTTAACTGGATAACATGTACTGCAGCCACATCCAACAGCAGGGTCACTCTCGATGCCTTGCAGGGGGCAGGCCTTAGACAGTTAGTGTTGGAACCCACTCAGGAGGGAGCAATACTAGACCTGGTACTCTCAAATGGAGAGAGGATCACAAATTTAGAAGTCAGTAGACATCTGGGAACAAGCGATCACTGCACAGTGTGCTTCACAATGAGCACAACCATGGAGATAAGCCATACAAAAACAAGGATACTGGACTTTAGAAGGGCTGACTTTGGCAAAATGGGTGAATACCTGAAAAATGCACTAGCAAATGACCAAAAAGGAGGGATGGAAGAACATGGAGAAAAATCAAAACTGCCATCATAGAGGCAACACGCCTTTGTGTGAAACAAATAAAGAAAACAAAGCGGAGTAAAAAATCACTATGGTTCTCAAAAGAGTTGGCAGGGAAGATTATGGAGAAAAAGGCTGCATTCAAAAAGTATAAGGAATCACAGAAGAAGCATGACAGGGAACTGTATCAATTAAAGCAGAAAGAAGTGCGGAAGGCAGTCAGACTAGTAAAGGCCCAAACTGAGGAAAAAATAGCCAACTCAGTTAAGAAGGGGGATAAAACCTTTTATAGGTATATTAGGGAACATAGAAAGGTTAAGGGAGGGATAGTGAAGATTAATAAAGGAGAGGGGAGGTAGGCAGAGGGAGACAGTGAAAAAGCAGAGATACTAAATGAATACTTTTGCTCAGTATTCACAAAGGAAGATGAGGAGGAGTTACCTAAACCAGACAATAGAAGCACTCTGGGTAGGGGGGTTGACACCAGTCCATTCACAGAAAAAATAGTCCTGAAAGAACTCCTAAAACTCAAGGTGGATAAAGCAATGGGGCCTGATGGGATTCACCCCAGAATCCTAAAAGAACTAAGGGAGGACCTAGTGACACCACTGAGCATGCTTTTTAGCAAATCATGGCAGGATGGGGCGGTACCTGAGGACTGGAGGAGGGCAGATGTGATTCCCCCTCACAAAAGTGGGAGCAAGGCAGAAGCAGGAAACTACAGACCTGTAAGTTTGACTTCAGTGGTAGGGAAAATGATGGAATCACTTCTGAAAGAAAGAATTGTTGAGTACCTAGAGGCCAGCAGGGCACAGGACCCAAAGCAGCATGGATTTACAGCAGGAAGGTCATGCCAGGTGAATCTAATTGATTTCTTTGACTGGGTGACCAAAGTAATAGACCAGGGAGGGGCTGTGGATATGGCCTACCTAGATTTTAGAAAGGCATTTGATACAGCCCCGCACAAAAGATTAATAATCAAGTTAGCCAGCCTGGGAGTGGGTCCCAGGGTGGTAGACTGTAGCAAACTGGCTGCACAACAGGACACAGAAGGTAATAGTGAATGGAACACATTCAGAAAGGGGTTACTAGTGGAGTACCTCAGGGCTCAGTACTGGGTCCAGTCCTCTTTAACATCTTTATAGGTGACATTGCAGAGGGTCTGAAGGGAAAGGTATGCCTCTTTGCAGATGACACAAAGATCTGTAACAGAGTTGATACACAAGAGGGGGGAGAAAAGATGAGAAGGGACTTGGCAAGGTTGGAGGAATGGTCAGACATATGGCAACTTAGATTCAATGCAAAGAAGTGCAAAGTAATGCACCTGGGAAACAAAACCCAGGAGAAGAATACACAATAGCAGGGGAGGTACTAACAACAACAAAATACAAAGGACCTAAAGGTGGGAAAGCAATGTGAAAAGATCGGTAAGGAGAGCCAGGAGGATACTGGGATGCATAGGAAGGGTATCCCAAGTAGAAAAGGAAGTGGTATTCCTCTATACAGACAGTTGGTGAGACCCCATCTGGAGTACTGTGTGCAGTTTTGGAGACCTCATCTATGCAAGGACATAGACAGGATGGAAGCAGTCCAGAGCAGGGCAACTAAAATGGTGCAGAGTCTGCAGCGGAAACCATATGAAGAGAGATTGAGAGAACTTAATACGTATACTCTTGATGAAAGGAGGGACGGGGGACATGATAGAAATGTTCAAGTACCTCAAGGGAATCAACAAAGTCCAGGAGGGTAGCATCTTACAGAAAAAGAGATGTGTATGAACAAGGGGGCACAGTTTAAAGATAGAGGGGGGATGGCTCAGGGGTAATGTGAGGAATTTTTTTTTCATGGAGAGAGTGGTGGATACATGGAACAGCCTTCCTGAGTAGGTCGTTGGGTCTAAAACAGTGGGGGAATTCAAACATGCATGGGACAGACACAAGGCAATTATAGTGGGGGGTTGCAGGAAGTAGGCTGTTGGTTAACTAGAATCTGCAGCTTATCCAGTAGGTAGGGAAATGGGCAGACTGGGTAGGCCAAGTGATCCTTATCTGCCATCAAAGTCTATGTTTCTATGTTTCTATGTTTTTATGTTTCTAAGTTTGCGATGTAGGGTCCTGGTGACCTGGTCCATCTGGTTCTTGTAGGTGATAGAATGATTCAGAGTTAGACCTAAGTATTTTAGGGAGGGAACTACATTAATGCTTTTGCCAGAGAGTGTGGTTAGTCGGAGGGATGAAGACCTGTCAAGTTCCAGTGATCTTGGCCCGAATAGCATTGTCTTGGTTTTGTCTGCATTAAGTACCATTCTGTTCTCACACAGCCATGTCTCTAGGGATGTGAGGTCCTTTTGGAGGAGCGGACCAAGTGCGGCCACATCGCCCAAGGATCGGTAGATGACAGTGTCATCAGCATACTGTACAACTGAGCTCTCCCCACAGTAGGTACTTACAGTGGCGTGAAAAAGTATTTGCCCCCTTCCTGATTTTCTCTATTATTGCATATTTGTCACACTGGATGTTTTCAGGTCTTTAGAGAAAATGTAATATTAGATAAAGGGAACCTGAGTGAACAAATAACACTTGTTTTTTTTTTTAATTTCACTTATTTAATGAAAAAAAGTTAACCAACACCAACTGGCACTGTGTGAAAAAGTAATTGCCCCCTTACACTTAATAACTGGTTACGCCACATTTAGCTGCAATGACTGCAACCAAACACTTCCTATAATTCAATATCAGTCTTTCACATCGCTGTGGAGGAATTTTAACCCACTCTTCCTCACAGAACTGCTTTAATTCAGAAACATTTGGTAGGTTTTCGAGCATGAACTGCTCGTTTCAGGTCCTGCCACAGCATCTCTATTGGGTTTAAGTCTGGACTTTGACTAGGCCACTCCAAAACTTTAATTTTACTTCTTTTAGCCATTCTGATGTGGACTTGCTTTTGTGCTTTGGATCATTGTCTTGCTGCATGACCTAACTCGCTCAGCTTCAGCTGACGGAAGGATGACCGGACATTCTCCTTAAGAATTTTCTGGTACAGAGCAGAATTCATGGTTCCTTTAATTATGGCAAGTCATCCAGGTCCTTAGGCAGTAAAGCATCCCACACCATCACACTACCACCATGTTTGACTGTTGGTATGGTGTTCTTACTGTGGAATGCTGTGTTTGCTTTGCGAGACATTATGGGATCCATGTCGTCCAAAAAGTTCCACTTTGGACTCATCTGTCCATAGAACATTTTCCCAAAAGGCTTGTGGATCATCCAGGTGCTTCTTGGCAAATGAGAGACTAGCGTTTATGTTCTTCTTGGTTAGCAGTGGTTTCCGCCTTGCTACTCTCACATGAAGCCAATTTTTGCCCAGTCTCTTTCTGATTGTGAAGTCATGAACACTGACCTTAGCTGAGTCAAGAGAAGCCTGCAGTTCTTTGGATGTTGTTTTAGGATCCTTTGAGACTTCCTGGGTGATTTTACACTGCGCCCTTGGAGTAATTTTGGCAGGCCGCCCACTCCTGGGAAGATTCACTACTGTTCCAAGTGTTCCCATTTGGAGATTATGGCTCTCACTGTGGTTCGATGGAGTCCCAGAGCCTTAGAAATAGCTTTGTAACCCTTTCCAAACTGATAGAGGGCAACAAATTTTTTCTGATCTTTTCAGGAACTTCCTTTGATCATGGCATAATGTGCTTGTTGAATCTTTGTGCTGCAACGTGACTCTGATGGTAAGGGGCAAAATAAGTGAGGTTTATATTGAGCAGGGCTAGCTGTAATCAAGCCTGACTGTGTTCAATCAGCTGACTCTAATTATCCCTTTAATTGGGTTGATTTAACTAGGGGCAATTACTTTTCACACAGTGCCAGTTGGTGTTGGTTAACTTTTTCATTAAATAAATGAAATAAGTAAAAAAAGTGTTATTTGTTCACTCAGGTTCCCTTTATCTAATATTATATTTTGTCTAAAGACCTGAAAACATCCAGTGTGACAAATATGCAATAATAGAGAAAATCAGGAAGGGGGCAAATACTTTTTCACGCCACTGTAATTCATTGGTAAATAGGGAGAATAGGAGGGGGCCTAGTATTGAACCCTGAGGTACTCCCTGTTTTAGAGGTAGTGGCTCTGACATGGCCCCCTTCCATGTGACCCTCTGTGTCCAGCCTGATAAATAAATCCCAAACCACTTGAGGGCATGGGGGTCTAGGCCTACATTGTGCAGCTTCTGTAGCAGAAGATTGTGGTCGACAAGGTCAAATGCCTTGGACAGGTCTATAAAGACTGCACCTGTGAGTATGCCTTTGTCCATTGCCCTGAGCACTTCGTCCGAGAAGTTAATGAGGGCAGTGTCAGTACCATGGTTTGGTCTGAATCCATGTTTAATGTTTGTAATATCCAGAATTCTGAAACCACTCATCTGAACAGAACAAAATTTGGCACATCCAGAGAGCTAGCCCACATGACCACACATACAAAATTGTAAGCACATCCACAAAACAGTTGCAAAGTTATTAAAGTGAAAAAATTAAGGTTTAACATGGAACTGCCAGCACAACCCTAACTATAGGGTTGTGACCACGCTCTTGTAATATATGGCGAAAAGAGAGAGAGAGAGAGAGAGAGAGAGTGAGAGAGAGAGAGAGAGAGATTCTTTGCAAAAAAACTTCATTAATGAACTAGTTAGGGTTAAAGTAACAAAAGTAGGAAAATGTGACATTGTGGCTTCCAGTTCCAACCTTAACACCACACCCCAACCTGCAGGCAGCAACAGGAGAAATATTTATGGTTTCTCCTCCCATGCATCTTCATAGATCAGGTGTGGGGTGTGCCTTGGGGTTGTCAACCATAATTATCACCCCACTCTCATATACTGTACCCATCTCAGGTTATATACTGATGGAATGGGGAGAACATTAGTGTTGAAATTCACAAATCAAATCAAACCCCATGCCTGATCTGCCAAGAAGCATGAGAAGGGAAGCAGTAATGGTTTTTAATGTTGCTGCCTACAGGGTGGAGGTGTGGCATAAGGGTTGAAAACCCTAATGCCACACTTCCCGACGTTTGTCATGTTAACCCTAGCTAGTGCATTAATAATGTTTTTGCAAAAACGTTCCTTACTTTTTGAGATAGCATAATTGTATCCTCATTTGTCTGTGGGAGGCAGGCCTCTGCTCCCTTTCCTCCTCAGATGCATACTTATAAGCAAAAAAACTGTCAGCATAGCCTTCTTATTGCCCCTAATCATGAATCTGTTAATTAAAATGTTAAAATTCCTGCCAAAACATGATTTCATGTCACCACTACCACTGCAACACCATTGTGAGCCACAGATGTGAAAACACAGTTTGGCCAGGATTTGAAAAATGACAGCTGTCTCATTCATGAGGGGATGTAAAAAATGGTTATGTTGAAAATATTGGGTCCAAATATTTAAAACTGCCACAGATATCACAGTGGGAAGCCACCCGAGGAACCAGTGATCATTGTACAGTGTGTTTCAGCATTAGGACAGGGCCAGAATCTAACCATACTAAAATAAGGGTCCTGCACATCAGGAGGACCAATTTCAAGAAAATGGGAGAGTGCCTCAAAGAAGCCCAAGCAGGAATAGGGAAATGGATGGAGTAGAGGAAAAATGGGCAGAGATAAGGAAGACAAACTGAAACTAACTTCTGTGTCAGGCAGATCAGTAAAAGCAAGAAAAAAAAAAAAGAGACCACTGTGATTCTCCAGGGAAGTAGCAGAAAAGGTAAAGAAAAAGAAGAGGGCATTTAAAAGGTACAAGTCGACACAGAAAGGAGAGGAGAGGAGAGGATAGGGAGAGCTATCAGGAGAAACAAAGGGAACAGGAAAGGCAGTAAGGAAAGTAAAAACACAAATGGGGGAAAACATTTCCAAGTCAGTCAATCAATTAATCAATCAATCAATAATTTTTGGGGGGAAAGCAAGATGAGAGTAAACTCTTTTTCAATTGTGTCCACAATTAAACCTAGAAAGACAGAATTAATACATATTATACAACTACAAACACACTTGTTTCATTTAATGTATCACTCTATAAACATAAGTTCACCTGAAACAGTCACACTTGATATGCAATAATCTATTAACACTAGATTTAAAATGTGAAATAGATAAAAGTGCCACTATTTTTAACTTTTTCTGGATAGCATCCCAAGTGCATGGTATGAAAACAGCTAAAATGCTTTCACTCAATTTGGTTCAATATCTTGGAATCGAATACTGAGATAATTGTTAGCCTCAACATGAGGGTACTGCAATCCCTTTCTCTAATGTCTGTTGCCTCTGCTCATAGGGGCTATTCTCTTTCACTGCAGTAGTCCTGCGCACTCCTGTGTCCCTCCCTCCTAATCACCCGAAACTTGGACTTGGCTTCTCTGAAGCTTTTACGTACTACCAGTCCTGGCCACTTCCCACTTTCAGCCCCTGCTCCTCCTACTCATTCCCCTTCCCTCCTCCTTCCCTTCCTATTTTGCTCCATCCTCCTTCTTATCTTCTCATGGCACTGGGGTGTACCCGACTGAGTCAATCATTACCAACAATAACATTGCTTGTCTAATGTTATCTACCACAATTGTTCTCTGACCTCCTGGAAATGTTGGCATTAGTTTTTCCCCACCAGCAACATCATTGTTGTCCAGTTCTCCAATGTACTTGTATTGCACAAATTTGACTGACTGTATAATGTTCCTTATATTGTATCCTGTACTTATTTTTTCACCTGTATGTACACTTTGCCTTTTGCTGTTATGTACCTGCATTGTACCTGTTGCTGTTCATTGTGTGTATTCTCCCTTTGTATAATCAACCCCAGGTCCACCTCGAAAATGAGCTTGCTCAGTGGTGCTTGCCTGGTTAAATAAATATTTTGATGGATTGATTGATTGATTATTTAGCTGATCTAAGCCCATAACTGTTGTTAGATTTAATTTGTAGTAACTTTAGTAAATAAAAAGGAAGTACACTTATTATAAATATAGAAAGTAAATAGAAATATATAAAATATAGATATATACAGATATGAGTGGAAAACATATGACACATGTATGTCCAGTATTGTCAAAATATACAAATTACACATTTTCAGTTTAAAATGAGTTGCCTACCTGTGCCATATTTTGCACATTATACATTAACCAACTCTTTTTTTAAATATACCAATAAGGGGCAAATGTTAGAATAGTTAACATACCATTTGCTATATACGGACAATATTTTTATAACCTTCTTACCCAGCATAGCCCAACTGAGATGCAACGTCTTATTTCCAGTGGGGCCCACTTCTTGTGATTTCCACAGCATTCTAAACCAGTGATCCAACACTGGACCATTGTGCCTTCTATAGTTATTTTCTGTATGGAATAGTAGAACACCATGATCCAGAGACCCTGTATTTGAATAATATCATTCTGACTTTCTCTGTAAAAGAGTTCTTTTAGGCTGTGCTAAAAAAAACATTAGGCTGTGCTATTAAAAAAAACTTTTATTGTTTAATATTTCCACCTCTTTCCTTCTTAGTTCCACTTGTCTGCCACCCTAGCTATGGGGGTTACCATTGCTGCTACATGCTTCTTCCAGAAGAGGTGTATCCCCACACTCAATATGTTCCTGGCGACACACAAATACAGTAGATATGCCCTTTAATATAGCAAAGTGCAACATGCACATACTTATGCTAGAATAAGGTGTCTTTCCCAAACAAACCTGCTGGTCAATAAAAATTTTATTTGGATACAGTCTTGGTGTATAAAGTACATAGTACAAACAACAGCATCACAGTTTATAAAAGATGTTATTTGTATTTTATTTTTAAATTTATAAACGTTATTAAAAAAACAGGAAAACTCATGAAATCAGAGCACAACAAACAAACAAACTGGTAGGTACAGAGAGAATAAGAATATAAAAGTTTTTATATAAACTGCAGGTGACTAAGCCACTGGCTGAGCTCCCTCCATTCCTGAGGGTTCTTCAGCTTTGAGCTGCAAACAATCAGTGCAATAGTGAAGAAACAGACAACGTGCAAATATGATCAATTGCATTATAGCAGTATGGCAAATTCAGTGCACTCTATGAACAGATTGTGTTACCAGGATAGGTTGCTGCCTCCGGTAGCCATATCACTTTGCTCTTCTTGAGCTTCATCAATGGGCATGGCTTACAAGCAATACACAGCTACTTAAATAGCAGCTATGTAACCCATAGTTGCCATGCCTCTTAAAGAGACAAGTACACTAGTCTCAATAAAAAACAGATAAATATTATAATCCATATTAATGTGCATTAATGTGAAATAAGAATAATAAGTGACTTGTGCAACAATCTAAAAAAACAGGTATTACTATGAAGTGAAACTAAACAGAGTAGGTAAACTAATGAAAATGTGTCCACTGGAATAATACGCTGCACACATATTCTTACTGCACTGAATGTTTGCTATTCAAAGCTGAAGAACCTTCAGGAAATGAGGGGACTCTGCCAGTGGCATAGCCACTTGCACTTTATATAAGAACTTTTATAAACTGTGATGCCGCTGTCTGCATTATATACTGCACCTCAAGGCTGTATACAAAATAAAATAATTACTCATCAGCAGTTATTCTAGGAAGATGTCTTATTCTTGTAAAAGTATATGCATTTTGTACTTTGCAATATTAGAGGCCATATCTATTTGTATGCTACCAGAAGAATATTGAGTGCAGGGATACCCCTCTCATGGAACATATTTTACAGATTCTTAGGCACTACCCAGCCCTTGTACCTAAGCACTGCCCTTGCCTTATGCATCTCATGACTATCAACTTGTTGGAGTATGGGATTTCCATGGCTGCACCCTACCTCTGGCCATCAGGGTGGACAAACAGCTGCCATTAATGATGGTGCAACTGTTGTTCCTTGTTCATCCAGCAAGGGATGCACAAATGTGAGATGGCCTATGCTTTCCCTCCCAGGAGCCAAACACTTGGCTCCCTGTAAAGCCTCCAGCCAACACCTGGCACCTGTGAAAGATAAAGGAAATATGTATCTTAATTCATAACACTTCACACTTTTTCCGTGTGTTATGAGTGGAATAATCCATTCCCAATGTTTGGCAAACCTGAAATAACCAGAATTCCTAATTACTTGAAGGCCCTCTGCTGTGTCACATAACCCACTCAGGGCATGTGGATGTTACACTATTGAAACCCACCAGTCCTTGCATTATTCCTTACATATAGTAAAACTAGTTATTTTCATGCAGCGTAAATTTAGTGCAAACACAAATGCAACCTTAATTGTGTAAATTTATGTTAGCACTGTCATGATCACCACATTTACTTTAATGGAAAAAATTGCTAAAAGTACTAATTAGCACAAAATTATTTTCACACAAACTGGTGCTTCAGTGAAAACAGTGAAAATTATTTGACAGTGAAAATTTCAAGTTCTGGACTTCAGGTTGCAATGGACGCCAGATAGGCATGCTCTACATCGCTCCTGAGTACCGCCGGATAAAATTTCACAGTTTCTTTGCTAATCGTGGGAAAAAGTGGTAGAATCACCCTTTCTTTAGTTCAACAATCATGCGGATATGGATTTTCAGCATTTAAACCAAAGGAATCTGCATTAAAAAGTAAGAAGACACAGAGGCCTAAACACACGCCTCCGCAATCTCTGGAGAAAGAACTACCTGCAAAACGTACTAAGGCGGGCAACACGGAGAAACTCTCCACTCCACAGCTATTAACAGGAAATTTTCTTCAAAGGACTGGCGCAGATTCAGGAATCCCTTAAGGCCATAGTTGATAACCTGTAAACTCTTTAAAACTCCATGGAACGACTAACAATCCGCACCAGTAATAACGTGGTGCGTATCACCTCATTGGATGACTGGAGGGCTCAAACTGATCCAGAATTAGCCTCATTAAGACATTGCCTTAAGAAAGCAGAAGATAAGTTAGAGGACCTCAAGGGATGCTCCAGGCAGAATAACTTGGTTATTCTGGGGCTCCCAGAAGGTGAAGAAGAGGAGAATCCTATAGATTTTGTACAAAAAATGTGCACCAAGCTGGTTGGGCCATCCCCCAATGGCCCAACATATATTGTGGAAAGGGCACATCGGGTATTAAAGCCCACACCTCCAGCTAGTTCTCCTTGACCTCTTATATTTAGATTATTAAATTATCTGGACAAGCAGATAATCCTGGAGAGGCTCAAAGACATCAAAGAAGTCCAGTGGGAGAGTACCAAAATATGTATTAACACAAGATTTGCCACTGTCAGTTAGACAAAAACATACGGAGATGCATCCCATTGTTACTAAACTTATTGCTGCAGGAATCAGGTTCTGTATGTGATACCCAGTGACACTGCAAATTAATAAGGAGGGGCAGTGGATTTCATTCGATACTGTCAGCAAAGCTACTACAGAGATCAAGAAATTATACCCCGACCTCTTCCGCTGATCAAGAGAAGGAGTTTCTATACTGGACACTGGAGCAGTACTCTTAAACTAACTTTCGAGCTGTAGACATGAAAGCAAGATTATGCTTTGTGCAGGAACTAGGTACCATTACGGCTCATCAGACTTTTGAGTTGGATCCTGTGTAGCTCAGTGAAGTTGAGTGACTCGGGGGACTGTAATTACAAGTACTAAAGTTGCGTCTCAAGGCCAACTTGAGCATTTGTTTTATATGGGTATACAGTTCATAAGGTAATGGGCACCAGGCTAAGTTTTAAGGTAAATATGGAAGAAAGTTTCCAGAGCCTAGTTAATTTGTTAAGGTTTGTTAAAGATCTTGGCAAATTATTTGTGTTTGGCAGCAGTTAGTTAATGGACTCCTGTGATGTAAGGATGTAGTTTATATGACATTATATGTTTATTTTTCAAGTGTGTTAATAAAGGCGAAGGAATCTTAGCTTCCCCGATGCATGTCTAAGATGGAAGGGAAAAGGAGCCGAGGAGACTGTTCATCTGGTGGGGGATATACTTGCAACCAAATAATTGAAGGAAGTAGAGTCATGAGGACTAGGGGATTGAGGTTTTAATTAAGGTTTTTTTTTTCTTTGAAAGGGGTTAATAGAAGTAGGATTAAAATGTTTGTTAAAGTTTATAGGGGTATACTAGATACAGTTCATAATCTGCTTAAGTTGAGACTGGGTTACAGCCAGAAAACAACCACATGTATTCATTTAGTGAACTCTACTCACCCCATTCTTCAGTGTTACACTCATCATAATTACTTAGGTTATAATGGAGGACCCTTCCTGCCTTGATCCAAAATTTTAACTGTAAAGGCATTGAGATTTATATTCTGGAATGTGAAAGGAGCTCACTCCCGAACTAAACGCCATCACATTCTCAGACATTTGGAAACACTGCAATGTAATGTAGTCCTATTACAGGAAGCACACTTATTAGACACAGAGGGTAACTTACTTAGGAGGAGGCAAATAAGTCAAGTTCATGTAGCAGGTAATGCAACGGCACAAAGAGGGGTAGCTATTCTAATAGTTAGGGGTACACAATTTGTGGTACAACAAACCTATAGCGATAAGCAAGGGAGATTTATTTTTTAAAGGACTTTTAAGTCGTACTGAACTTATATTAGGCTCAGTATATGGACCCAATGTCGACTCACCTGATTTTTTTTATGATATTGAATAATGCCCTGGCTTTGTTTCCCAGGCTACCGACAATAATTGCTGGGGACTGGAATTTGGTTCTGACACCAGAGTTAGACAGGTCAACTGGCAAAAGGTCCAACCATTCCCCAGCACAAAGAGCTCTGAAGGAGTTTTTAGCAAACTACAGTCTGAATGACCCTTGGAGGTTATTAAACCCTGCTATAAGGGGATATACTTTCTATTCGCTGGTACACAAATCACTATCAAGAATTGATTATTTTTCAGTTAATAACCCAATATTAGAAGGAGTAACAGGCAGTGGTATGTCCCCTAGAGTTATCTCTGATCATGCACCTGTATGGCTTGAATGTACTTTACCACATTCAAAAAACGAAAATGGCATTTGGAAACTAAATGTACAACTTCTTCAAGATGAAAAAGCCTGGCAGACCCTTAAGGAAGTGATTGACCAATTTCTAATATGTAATCAAGGAACTATACAGAACGTTGATAAACTTTGGTGTGCCCTAAAATGTGTTGTTAAGGGAGAGTGTATCCTGCTCTCAGCTATTCAGAAGAAAAAGAGGGAAGTGCTGTCCTCTCTGCTCCTATCACAAATCCAAATTTTAGAAACCCAGCAGTCCCATCAATCAGATGAAAGATCATTAGAACAGTTAGCTAAATGAAAGAACCAATATGCGGAGTCCCTAAGAGAGCAAGCCCAATATTTAAGACTCGTGTTAAATATATAGAGCAGGGTGAAAAAGCCAGTCATTTACTAGCCCTTCGTCTGAGGCAGAAGGAAGAGTCTAGGGCAGTGGTAGCTCTTAATTCCCTTAAAGATAATTCTCTCCTAATCACCCCTAAGGAAATTGTTGGTGAGTTTGAAAACTACTATAGATCATTGTATTCCCCATCAACCCCTCCTCTTTCCATGGTAGACATACAAAACTATCTCAATGAGCTGTGGCTTCCTTCCCTCCAACACCTGCAAGCACATACCCTCCAAAAGGAGATAACCCAACAGGAGTTATGGGAAGCTATAGAGTCACTACCTGATGATAAGGCACCAGGCCCTGACAGCTTCCCTCTGCGCTTTTATAAAGTCTTTAAAGAACAACTTTCACCCTTACTACTGAGCATGTTCAGTTACCTTTGTAAAGAGGGTCTTACAGATCCTTCCCTGCTGGAAGCTCTCATAGTGGTGCTTCCCAAACTGAACAAACCACCAAACTTGGTCTCTAATTATAGACCAATATTGCTGATTTAATATGACATTAAGCTCTTTGCTAAGATATTAGCTATCAGAATAGCCCAGGTTTGGAACCCTTTGCTTAGCCCAGACCAAGTGGGATTTGTCACCGGTCGGTCTTCGGCAGACCATTTTAGGAAGTTGTTCCATATTCTCTCCGCATCCAGGGAGGCACCTTACCCAATGGCGCTGGTATCCCTGAATGCAGAGAAAGCATTTGATAGGGTGAACTGGGCCTTTCTATTCGAAGTACTCAAAAAATTTGGCTTTCCACATAAATATATCCAATGGGTACAGCTATTGTACACATGTCCTACAGTAAAAATTTATTGTAACGGTATTTTTTCAGAAGCATTCCCCTTACATGCTGGAATGTGCCAAGAGTGCCCTCTCTCACCTCTGCTATTTAATTTATATTTAGAGCCACTACTATATCACCTCCAGCACTCCCGTGGAATACAAGGTTTTCAGATAGGGGAGTGGGACCTCCATTTATCAGTTTATGCAGACAGCATTATGTTACATGTGGTAAACCCAGCGACTTCTATTCCTATAATAATATCCCTGGTAGAATCATATGGGGCCCTATTTAACTACAAATTAAACATATCTAAATCAATAATTATGCCATTAAATTCATATACTTATATATCTCAAGTGGAGGATCTTTGATTAAACTGGTCAAACCAAATTCAATATCTGGGGCTTACAATAACCCCGAACCTGTCACAGATTAAGAAGTTAAATTTAGATGTTAAATTAGAGATAATACAGCAAGACCTGGACAGTTGGGCTCCTATATATCTTTCTCTGCAAGGAAGAATTAGCATAATTAAAATGAATATACTCCCAAGACTGTTTTAGCCCCTAAATATGTTAAATTTTCACCTCCCACAAACCTGGTTCAAGAAGATCCAGTAGATTATTTCCAGGTTTCTTTGGAAATCTAAGCTGCCAAGAAGGTCCTATATTAAACTGGGTGCCCCCAAGCAGGATGGAGGCCTCAAGTTGACAAATTTCTTTCAATATTACTTGGCTAGTCACATGGCGAAATATCTCCGATGGCAATCCTTAACTTCGGAAGGGATGGAACAGGAATATGAACCCATATGGTTACAAATTGAATGCCTAGCTATTAAAAAAAGTGGTGTTTCCCCTAATAGCTTATTACATATCACTCCTAAAATGGGAATAAAGGTACTACAAAATGAATTGATAACTATGTCCCTGAAGGTACACACCCAACTATGTAAAGCCATCAGCTACTATAACACTAATGATATTTCACAACCTATATACCTGAATCTGAATTTCCCTATTGATAAACAATATATAAAACCCAATGAGAGGGCTACTGAATGAGAGGTTCAGATATCTGATCTAATGGAACAGGGTAGAGTTAAGACTTCAACTGAAGTCCTTAAAGCTTTGGATCTTCCTCCTAATCAGATATTTAAAGTGTTTCAATTTAGACACCTTCTAATAGCTCATATGGGGATTAATGTCTGGGATATTGATCAGAAAGACCTTCTTAAAAAGCTCTCTACACTGGCGTGGGGTCCACATGCTGTTTCCAGAATAAATGCTGAACTTTATCCACTCATGTATCCTGATATCCACGAACACTCAATATATTGGTCAACCCAGTTCCCAGATAGACAATTCTGCTGGGATAAAATCTGGAAGGCCATATACACTTATACCTCCAATGACAAATTGTGCCTTATGCAATTTTATATTTTACATAATATTTACTTTACCCCAGTTAAACTATATGCCATGGGCAAAGTGCAAGATTCCAAATGCAATAGGTGCGGTTTGAGTGAAGGTACTATTTTCAATATGCTATGGGAATGTCCTTCAATTAAACTCCTATGGAACACAATTAAGAGTAAATTGGATCCCTCCTAGGACTAGAACTCCTTTTTGAACCTGAAATTTGTCTTCTAGGGGATTACTCTTGAATTCCAGTTCTAGAGCGAAGATATGCCATGGCTCTAATCTCCCATACGGTAAAGCAGATGGTATTAAGGCATTGGAAGGATCCCCAATTTACACCCTACTCAGAATGGCTAAATGATTTCTTATATAATCTAAGAATAGAGAAAATGATAGCAAGTCTCAGGCATTGTCCTGCTAGTTTCGACAAAAAGTGGAATAAGGTGTATACGCTGACATCAAATACTAAATAACCTGGCTGGTTATAGCTATGCAAGCAGGGAACGAATGTCCAGATAGATGAGTATCAGATGAACTGTATCTGTTGTTAAAGGGGGCGAAGGAATTATGGATAGTGGTTAAAGTTTGTTTTTTTTAGTGGTAACTGTAGTTGTTGTCATTTGTGGGACGGTGTACCCTCAAGGCCTTATCTCATGCACATATATATGTAATAATCTTTTTCTATGCCTTGTATTCCTATGTAACATGATCAAAATGAATAAAGTATATTTAATTAAAAATAAAGTTCTACAGTAATAACTGGGAGTGTTTTTTCCCATAGGGAAACCACTTTATAATTTCCCTGTTACAATCCATGGGTTCAAATGATGAACACGTGCCAGATTTCCCTTACACTGAGCATATGCAGCCACCACTGTTTCACTCCTTGGTGCTTTCCACCATTCCCTAGTGCCACACAGTTTGCCACACTTGGAGTAAGCAGTGGTAAATTAGTTTAAAAATAATAAATGAACAACTAGGCTAAACTTTTGTTTTACCTTGGCTGGTACCAAGGAAAAAAACAAACATGCAGTTGTTTTTATTATGAGCCACGGATCTCACCGAAACCCGACCTGTCTGCAGCTACATACCAATATCTTTATTTTATATACTTTTTTTTTTTTATTTAGTTATTTATCCTCTGAGCCATGGCAGGGGCTTTGGCTCCTCTGAAGGAGGGACTCTCTCTCAGGTTCCGCTGCACCACCACACTCAGCAACCCCAAAGAGTCCCCCATCACGGGGCCAGGAAGGTGGTGCCCCCTCCTGGGAGACCCATTCCCAAAGCTAGGGTCAGCCCTTTATGCAGCAAAGCATCATGGAGCCCTGCCAGGCTCCTTTTACTCCTGTTTTCTCCCATCCCCCCTCCCTACTGATGTGGTTACATCAGTGCATGCCTCTTGACCTGTATTGATCTCCAGTTACCACCAGAGGGCAATAAACGGGCAGGACGACATGGGACCCTCTCCTCAAGAGAAGCCCTTGGGATGCTCAAGCCTTTCTCCCTCTGCTGACCCTGATGACCCGGGCTCGTTCCTGAACTCAGGTCATCAGCATGGTGCGAGGTGTAGTGACCAGCACCTCAATTTGCAGCACCACTGTGCCCACCCCACTTATTTTATATACTTTCTGTGGTGAGAAAATGCTCTTCAGCAATTATATAAAATAAAGACTGGGTAGGGAGTGTAAAACTCGAATTTTACATGCACCCTCAGTATGGGATGCCTTTATAAACCCCTCAAGCTTTACTCTTGGGGTTTACAAGGCATCTGACACCTTGTGGGGGTTGACATTCTCATTATAACCCCCCTACCCATCCATTATTGTATGTTTAATGCACACCCTGTTGTGTATTATTGCTTACTTATAAATCAGGTAGGGAATTTGCTGTGTTCCAATTGGTTAAGAGGTACCATCTGTCATTTCCTTTTCAGCCCTTATTGTGCCACCTAATACTTTTTCAGCCAAGCAGGTAACACCACACAGTGGTTGCCACAACATTTATAGTAAAAAAACATTTTTTCCACTTTCCAAAAAACTCCAAACACTACATCAGAGCTAACACAGACCAACATCATGAAAAATAGATTTAACAGCATAATCTAACCTTCAGTTAGTTTTCTTTGTCAAAATGTTTGTTTTAGTCCTTGGCTCTCTCACCTATCATCGGTCACTGCAGGCCCACACCATGCCCCTCCCCACTGTAGTGCTGTCTGTTCTTTTGGTCTCCAGAGCCCCGCTGACGAAATGCACTGTCACCGCACCAATCAGTTCCAGGAATAATGAATTATTAATAGTAAGTGGAAAAAAAAGTAAACTGAGGTTTGCTGGCATCTTTAACGATGTCCTGAGACAAGTTCACTAGAACAGATATGGTCACTTTCTGAATGCCTGTCTCATCATCTGAGACTTGTTTTTCACTGAACACCACTCTCATCATGGAAAATTGCTCTCAAGACCCATATCTAACTTTTTCATCAAATCAAATCAATCAAGCTGGAAAGGAAAATGGGGCCAGCCATCCGCACAGGTGTGGTCTATAGACCACCAGCCCAGGAGGAAGAAACAGATAGGGAGCTGATGCTAGCCATCCAAAGGATGGCAGACAAGGGTGAGGTAGTACTGGTTGAAGACTTCAATATACCAGACGTGGACTGGAGCATCCCAGCAGCAGCATCAACTAGGAGCAGATTTATCCTGGACTCCCTTCAGGGTGCCTTCCTCAAGCAACTGGTCATGGAACCAACTCGGCAGAAGGCAATACTGGACCTTGTGCTCACAAACAGGGACAGTGTGATGGGGGTAACAGTGGGGGAGCACCTGGGTAACAGTGATCACCAGTCATTGTGGTTTGAAATCACAGAAAGAGCAGAACCAAACCACACAAAAACACATATCCTGGATTTTAGGGGGGCAGACTTTGGGAAAATGGGGAGATAGTTGAAAGAGGCATTAAGGGGAATGGGACAGGAATCAGGGGTTGAGGAACAGTGGGCAGTATTTAAAATGGGGATTATAAGAACAACAGAATTATGCATTAAGCAGGTTAGCAAGAGGAAAAGGAAGAGGAGACCATTATGGTTTTCCAAAGAGGTAGCAAAGAAAGTGAAAGCCAAAAGATTACATTCAGGCAATACAAAAGACACAGGCAGAAGAGGATAGGGAGAAGTACCAGGAGAAACAAAGGAGGCAGGGAAGTCAGTAAGGAAGCCAAAGCTCAGACAGAAGAACACATTGCAAAATCAGTGGGTAAAGGGACAAAACCTTTACAGGTACATAAGTGAAAAAGAAAGACAAAGGGAGGGATAGTGAGACTGAAGGGGGAGGATGGGAGCCGCGTGGAGGATGACAACAATAAAGCTGACATATTGAACAGGTAGTTCTGCTCAGTCTTTACTAAGGAAGAGGGGGGTAATGGGTCTGAAGGGAGTACAAGGGGTGAGAATGGTGCAGAAATGGACACAAGTCCCTTTACACGAGAAAGGGTCCTGAAGGAACTGGAAGTAATAAGAGTTGATAAAGCAATGGGGCCAGATGGGGTGCACCCCAGGGTCCTTAAAGAACTAAGAGAGGTGGTGGCTGAATCTCTGGCTATCCTGTTCAGCCAATCACTGGAAACAGGGGAGGTACCCAAAGACTGGAGGACAGCAGATGTAGTCCCCTTATACAAAAGTGGGAACAAAGAGGAAACAGGGAACTACAAACCAGTCAGCCTCACCTCAGTAGTGGGAAAGATCATGGAAGCACTACTGAAGGAGAGATTGATGGAACATCTGGTTGTCAATGGACTACATGACTCAAGGCAGCATGGTTTCACCAGGGGGAGGTCATGTCAGACCAACCTCATTGAATTTTTTGACTGGGTGACTAGGGAGGTGGATCAGGGGAGGGCAGTGGACATGGCCTATCTGGACTTCAGCAAGGCCTTGACACTGTGCCACATAGAAGACTATTACACAAACTGGGGAATATAGGTGTGGGCAGGACAGTAGTGTGTGGTGGGTAGGTAACTGGCTGGGTGGCAGGACACAGAGGGTGGTGGTAAATGGCTGTCACTCCACAGAGGGAAGAGTAACCAGTGGGGTACCACAGGGATCAGTGGGACTGGTCCTATTCAACATCTTCATCAGTGACATTGCACAGGATCTAGAAGGCAGAATTTCACTGTTCGTGATGACTCAAAGCTCTGTAACAGAGTAGACACACCAGAGGGTGTAGACAGAATGAGAAGGACCTGCAGAAACTTGAAGAATGGTCAAGGGTTTGGCAGTTGAAATTCAATGCAAAGAAGTGCAAGATGCATATGGGGCACAAAACCCTGGCACAATATATCAGTTGGGGGTGAGGATATAGCATGCACCAAGCAGGAAAGGGATCTTGGGGTTGTCATCTCTGATGACCTCAAGGTAGGGAAACAATGTGACAAGGCATCAGGTAAAGCAAATAGGATGCTGGGATGTATAGGCAGGGGCATCATCAGCAGGAAAAGGGAGGTCATAATTCCGCTATACAAGACACTAGTGAGGCCCCACCTGGAGTACAGTGTACAGTTCTGGAGACCATACCTACGTAAGGACATAGACAGGGTAGAGAAGGTTCAGAGGAGGGCAACAAAGATGGTGCATGGGTTGCATCACAAGTCCTATGAAGACAGGTTGAAGGAACTGAACATGCACTCCCTGGAGGAGAGGAGGGAGAGAGGGGATATGATAGAGACATACAAGTATCTTACAGGGAGGAACAGGGTGCAGGAAAACACTATTTTTAAGCGAAAAAGATGTTTCAGGACTAGAGGGCATGGGATGAAGTTGGAGGGAGGACGATTCAGAGGAAACATGAGAAAGAATTTCTTCACAGAACGGGTGGTGGATAAGTGGAACACCCTGCCAGAGGAAGTGGTGGGGGCTGAAACAATCACGGGGTTTAAGAATGCATGGGATAGACATAAAGGAATTCTAGAGGGCAGGGGTAAGGGGAAACAGACTTCTAGGAAAACAAACTGAACTTACATGCTCAAATGGGCAGACTAGGTGGTCCATAGGCCCTTATCTGCCGACACTGTCTATGTATCAATGTATCTATGTATCTATGTAAATCTTTATTTATCCAGGCGATCACTGTTGAGCAAGCTCATTTACAAGGTGGACCTGCTGTTTGTCAAGGATAGATATACATACATAGAATACATACAAAATGTAGAAGTAAGAAACAGACTTACATTTGAAAGGTACAGTATATACAATCCATTGCACTTGTGGGAACAGATAAACAGCACAAGACATTATTGTGGCATGTACATTCTTTCTTATACATGTATGATAAGTAACACTTTATACTGGTCTCAGCTGAAGGGTACAAATTATGACCATTTCATCCCTCAGTAAGTAATTCTAGCTTGGACGGTGGTCACTAGATTGGATGGTGGCCATGGCTTAGATAGGGCCCATATTTCCAACTGAACAACTATTAGAGTGGCATGTAGGAGTAGGTAAAGAAAGGTGCCAAAGGTTCCGAGGGCCAAACAGGCAGCTGGCTACTTAATGGGTTAGGGAGGGATTAGAGGGGTTAGGTTCAAGGCTGTGTGTGGTAGATTTAGAGATGCGGCCACTAACAGAAACACTAGATGCCATGGTAACATTTACAAATTTTGGTAAATGCTTTGTGGTAAAGATGCCTAAACATCACAATACTGACAGGAGTGCTGAGTTTCAGTGAGCTTTGAATCCTTCTCCATAATGAGGGCAGAGCGTGACTTATGGCTGCCCTACCAAAGTGGTTGCTAATCCTGGGAATTTTAAGGGAAATTAGTGAGTGGCTTCTTATGTCATAGCTACTAGGTGGACTTAGAGGAAGGCAGGCAACAATGTATTCCGGGAGTTTATTGGTGAGAGCTTGAAGTGTCCAAATGGCTGCATTTCAATGCCGTCTGAATTGTAGAGAAGGCCACCCTACTGCAGTGTATAGCGAGCAGTGGAGCGTGGAGGATGGAAGGCCAGTTATAAATCTTAAGGCTCTGTGGTACAGTACATCCAATTTAGCAAGTTGCGAGACAGGGCATTGGCCATATATAATGTCAGCGTAATCAATTAATGAGAGGAATGTAGAATGAACAAGCTGTCTTTTGCAGTCTCAGTAAGAGATGTTTAATTCTGTAAAAGAGGCCAAGCCTTTGCCTAAGCTTTTTCAGTAATTCTTCAGTATGCTCTTTAAAAGAGAGTTTATTATCCAGCCAAATACCCAGGTATTTGAATTTCGGCACAAACTCAAGATTTTCACCAAGTAGAGTGGTTATAGGAGGAACAGTGTCAGCGGCTGCAGTGTTGGCCCCAGAGCTAGATGGAGCAAACAGCATTGCCTTGGTTTTTTTTGCATTTAGCAATAACTTTTTGTCGATGAGCTGGTTTTGCAGCTTATTGAATTCGTCTTGTAATGCAGAGCATGTGGCTCCAGGGGAGTCTTGACTTAGGTAAAGCACTGTATCATCGGTGAATAAATGGATACTGGCTTCCTTGATTCCTAAATTCAGGTTGTTAATATAGATGTTGAACAGTAGTGGTCCCAGTATGGAACCCTGTGGGACTCCTCTCTTTATTGGTTTGAGTGGAGAAAGCTCTCCTTCAGCCTTTATTTGTTGCTGCCTATCTGTGAGGTAGTTCTGGAACCAGTCCAGTGTGATTGAGTCCATGCCTAAATTATTTAACGTGGAGAGAAGTAGACAATGGTCGACGGTATCAAAAGCCTTGCTAAGATCTAAAAACACCGCACAAATGAATTTTTTCTTTTCCAGATCCCATTGCCAGTAGTCAGTGACTTTGGCCAGTGCCGTAATAGTGCTATGTTTAGTTCTAAATCCAGACTGCATGGGGTTAAGAAATTCAGAGCTGTCCAGGAAAAATCTCAACTGAGTATCCACGATTTTTTCCAACATTTTCGAAAGTATAGGTAGTAGAGAGATTGGCCTATAGTTGTTCAGGTCACTTGGGTCCCCTGCTTTGTATAGCGGAATAACATGAGCAGTTTTCCATTCTGCAGGGAGAGAGCCTTGGATTAGAGACAGGTTGAATAAGTGCATTATTGGTGCTGCTAGTATGTGATAAGCTATTTTCAGAAAGTAAGGGTCAAGCGAGTCAGCTCCTGTGCTCTTTCTAATGTCTAACTGTAGCAGAAGGTCTTCAACTTCTTTCAAGGTGATTAATGAAAAGGAGAAGGTCCTGCCTTTGTTGTTTATTTCGAGAGACTGTGCTTTGATCTGTGGCCGAAGACTACTTACTGGTGCTTTATCGAAAGCCAAGCCAGCGGTGGCAAAGTGATTATTGAAAACTTGAAGAATCTCAGATTTATCAGTGACAGAGACATTGTCAGTGGTAATTTTAGATGGGAGCACACTACCAGGTGAATGGCCTGACACTTCCTTAATAGTGGACCAGAACTTGGTAGGATTATTAGATGCAGAGAGCAATTCTGATTGATAAAAAGTAGCCTTTGCCTCCCTGGTCATTTTTGTGCAGGCATTTCTAGCTGATCTGAATATACACCAGTCAGAGTCTGCATGTGACTTCCGGGCCTTTTTCCACAGCTGATCTCTTTTTAGTAAGGCTTTCTTCAAGTCTGGTGAAAACCAGCGGCAGGTCCTGGTTTTTATTCTAGCTTTAATTATAGGAGCATGGATATTTAGGGCACTAGTTATGATTTCGTACAGGACATCATAGGCATCACTTACTGATTTAGCTAGGTAAAAACTCTGCCATTGCATAGAGTTTTTTAGGTCATTGAAATAGACCAGGGGGTCAAAGTTACGTCTGGATCTTTTGGTAGAGAACTTTGATGTAGATAGTGGATTGGGGATGGTTCTAATGCCAGCTATGAGGCAGTGGTCACTAACATCAGCTGGAAGGATACCGGCATGTGAGAAATGGTAAGGTTCATTGGCAAGTAGCACATCCAGAAGGCTGCTTCTCATTGGATTCTTGTTGTTGATGCGCGTAGGTTCAGATATTAGTTGAGTGAATCCATGTGAATCACAGAAATGTTTCTGGGGTAATGATCCGCTAGTTAACCAGTCATAGTTTAGGTCACCTAGTAAAATTGTCTCCATAGAGGAAGCGTCCATTTGCCCAGACAGGTGAGTCAGGAGCTGAGGTCCTGCTGCAGGTGGTCTATAGCAGCCTATCACTCGAAAGGCCCCAGAGTGAGGTGGTTCAACTTTAAGAGACAGGCATTCGAATCCTCCCTCAATGGAAGTAGCATCTAATACAGATACTTTGAATACGTTTTTAACATAAATGGCTACTCCTCCCCCAGTCCTTCTATCTGCTCTGAAGAGAAGGTAATTGGGATATTGACCTCACTGTCCGTGTGGATGCTAGAAGCCAGGATTCAAATCACAAGAACATCTGGTGCAGTGTGGATAATCCAGGCCTGGACAGACTCCAGCTTTTTTAACAGGCTGCAGACATTGGCATGTAGGAAACTGAAACCTTTCAGATGATTAATTTCGGATGGTGATGAGAGCAACCTTGGGGGACCAGGATTAAGTTCGATATCTCCTGAGCACAGTAGCAGGAGGAGGAGAATTCTTCTCAGGTTGTGAAAGAAATTTTTAAAGGCACGAGGCTTTCTGCATTTGTTACAGACTAGGGCGCATGAGTCCATAGATCGGGTCATCCTCTTGTTTTGCCCTGTGGATACATAGCTTAAGAACCATGTAGGGTAGTAGCAGCCTGTGCAATATTTGGTTGCCTGAGGTTTGAGGATGAACTTAGAAGAGCTGGTTACTGTGCCACTATCAGAGGATTCAACAAGCTTTGGTTGAATTAGGGGCAGACAAGGGCAGTATAATAAATAGCTATTATTATTATTATATGGGTAGACTGTCTGCTTGGGACATGTCTCTATAGGAACATCATAGCTGTCATGAGGGCCAGCCATACTGCATAGCAGAAAGATGTTGGCTATTAGACAAAGCCACTTAAGGCCTCCCATGTTTGATTTTACACAAAGGCAGATATTATATAGATGTTACCTCAGCAGGATCTTGTTAGACAATACTCAGTGTAAACAGTAGAATTGTAATCTTAGTGGAGACACAACTCATGGCCTCATTTGGTTAAATTTGGATCTAACTGAGAGGCAGGGAATAATGCGAACGAAGGGAACGCCTCTAGTAAGCAGGAGAAAGATTGCTTTTACTAAGGTAGGTGACTATGCCTAATTATAATGGGCCGGGCCAATGAAAGAGAGGGAAACTGTGGGTGAGCAATTGGGCTATAAAATAACGCTCGGGAAGGGGATGGGTGGGTGGGAAAATTGCAGCTTTGCAGTACCTGACTAGCTGGAGGAATCCGGGGCGGTGGTCTTGAGCGGCGGCTACAGAGGTGCTGTCCACCCGGTGGCCACTCGTCCTGCGGCCGACAAATCCAAGAGTCCCTAAGGAGACAGAAGGAGGGACTATTAATAGCAGTCCCAGTCGACTGAGGGCGGGCAGACCAGAGGTGTTGCAGAGCAAGAATTTACAGGACAAAGGAGGCGATTTCCTGGGCGCCCCTATGTCTCGCTTGTCTGTTCAAGATCCAAGAAAGGGCTGTAATGGCTATGACCTGCACCCTCCTCTAACACCTGCAGCAGTAATATACATACAGACTTGGCTAGTACAGACATTCAGGCATTATAACACATTAATAATTCCCCCAGGAAAACAAGAATACAGCTCCTTTTTTGCAGAAATTGGTTTCCAAAAGCAGATTTAGGTGGTAAGCCAATCGGAAGCCGCCAAAGAATGGCGCTCGTACTCCGATAGGCTGCAGCTTTGCCATACCTGACTAGCTGGAGGAATCCGGGGCGGTGGTCTCGAGCGATAGCTACAGAGGCGCCGTCCGCCCGGTGGCCGCTCGTCCTGCGGCCGACAAATCCAAGAGTCCCTAAGGAGACAGAAGGAGGGACTATTAATAGCAGTCCCAGTCGGCTGAGGGCGGGCAGACCAGAGGTGTTGCAGAGCAAGAATTTACAGGACAAAGGAGGCGATTTCCTGGGTGCCCCTATGTCTCGCTTGTCTGCTCAAGATCCAAGAAAGGGCTGTAATGGCTATGACCTGCACCCTCCTCTAACACCTGCAGCAGTAATATACATACAGACTAGGCTAGTACAGACATTCAGGCATTATAACACTTTAATAATTCCCCCAGAAAAACAAGAATACAGCTCCTTTTTTGCAGAAATTGGTTTCCAAAAGCAGATTTAGGTGGTAAGCCAATCGGAAGCCGCCAAAAAATGGCGCTCACGCTCCGATAGGCTGTGGCTTTGCCGTACCTGACTAGCTGGAGGAATCCGGGGCGGTGGTCTCGAGCGGCGGCTACAGAGGCGCTGTCCACCCGGTGGCCGCTCGTCCTGCGGCCGAAGAATCCAAGAGTCCCTAAGGAGACAGAAGGAGGGACTATTAATAGCAGTCCCAGTCGGCTGAGGGCGGGCAGACCAGAGGTGTTGCAGAGCAAGAATTTACAGGACAAAGGAGGTGATTTCCTGGGCGCCCCTATGTCTCGCTTCTCTGCTCAAGATCCAAGAAAGGGCTGTAATAGCTATGACCTGCACCCTCCTCTAACACCTGCAGCAGTAATATACATACAGACTAGGCTAGTACAGACATTCAGGCATTATAACACATTAATAATTCCCCCAGAAAAACAAGAATACAGCTCCTTTTTTGCAGAAATTGGTTTCCAAAAGCAGATTTAGGTGGTAAGCCAATCGGAAGCCGCCAAAGAATGGCGCTCACGCTCCGATAGGCTGCGACTTTGCTGTACCTGACTAGCTGGAGGAATCCGGGGTGGTGGTCTCGAGCGGCAGCTACAGAGGCATCGTCCGCCCGGTGGCCACTCGTCCTGCGGCCGATGAATCCAAGAGTCCCTGACTAGCTGGAGGAATCCGGGGCAGTGGTCTCGAGCGGTGGCTACAGAGGCGCCGTCCGCCCGGTGGCCGCTCATCCTGCGGCCGACGAATCCAAGAGTCCCTGACTAGCTGGAGGAATCCGGGGCGGTGGTCTCGGTGGCGAGCTGCAGAGGCACGTCCACCCGGTGGTCACTGGACTCTGCGGCCGACAAGTCCAAGAGTCCCTGACTAGCTGGAGGAATCCAGGGCGGTGGTCTCGAGTGGCGGCTACAGAGGCACCGTCTGCCTGGTGGCAGCTCATCCTGCGGCCGACGAATCCAACAGTCCCTGACTAGCTGGAGTAATCTGGGGCGGTGGTCTCGAGTGGCACCTGACACCCTGTGGCTAGTCTTTCACTCAGCCCTACTCTCATCACTGAACATTGGTCTCATGACCTGTGGCTTGCCTTGCCTTTTAATGACGCCCTCAATCTTAAAGATAAACAAGTTAAAAACAAACTTTACCAACACCTCTGACTTTGGGTGGGGCAGAGGGACAGAATAATAGAAAGGGCACAGCACAGCAACAACACCACTATCTAGAGACAATCTGTGCTACACAATACACATGACATACATAATAACTACTCTGTTAAAACAAGACAAAAATTGTCTAGAAAAATGTTTGATTCATTTTCTTACATATAACTTCATTTATAAAGGTTTTTACTGATAGGACCCATTTTGTAATGGAAGAGGATAATCTGAGGTGTGGTTTATGTCCTGATAACAGCACTGCTCAGATGCTAAAGGCACTAAGCACAAGCACCTCATGCCTCCTTACACACCATGGTCAAGCTTTTAGCAGGCCATAAACCACACCTCTTTAAGTCTTATTCCTTTCTTAATGCACACCCTGCTCTGTGCTATTTCTTACTTGGAGATTTGGAATTTTGATCTCTATGTGATGTTAAATTCTGGGAATACCAAAGACTTTTGACCCAAGAGAGGGCAGGTAATACAAGGACCTTACTGTTACTGCATAAAATATTTTTTTTCCTGTGTTACTGTGAACGTATTGTTTTGACACCAGAATTATTTTCTGCTGCAATTTAATATGTGGTGGCAATATTATTTGTCTAACCACATGTATATGGGAATCACTTGGCAATCACAGTTAATTTTAAGATAAGTAGTAAATGGGTAAAGCTCAAATGAAATGTTCTCTGAGTGGCAAACAGAGATGTGAGAAGTGGCAAACTTTGCATTGCAAATTAATTTGTGAAGCATACCAAATTCTGAAAAGTGCAGAGGGCCCGACTTTATATACAGTAGTTTTCGGAAGACAGACAGGAATTGTTCCAGCAAAGTCATGCAAATTTGCAGGCAAAGTTGCAACTTCAGCATGATTTCACTTGATTTTGCCTGAAAAAGTGCTACTTCCCCAGGAGGATTTTTTATTAAGTGGGCAAAGTTTTTACTGTTATTTGATGGATCTTTGTAGGGGACGTAAAACTGTCCAGCATCTCTATTGGTGCAATAAAGTAATTGGTTTGTATGGTAATCAAGATGGTGATAGGCAAGGTAATAGGAGGGCAGTATAGCACAGTGGTCTAAGCCTCTGAGCTGCAAAACTGGTGACATCCAGCAGACCAGACCTGGATTTGAATCCCACAGCTTCCACTTGCATACTGTGTGACCCTAAGCAAGTCACTTAATCTCCTTGTGCTCCCAGGTCGCTCCTGTAAAAACGCTTTCAGCTTAGTGTGCTATTCTGGTTAAACAACTAATTAAAAAAAAAAATGTGCATGTACTATCTGGAGCATATTCAGTCTTATAGAAACATTGACTTTGATGGCAGATAAGAACCACTTGGCCCACCCAGTCTGCCCATTTCCCTTCCTATTGGATAAGTTGCAGATTCTAGTTAACCAACAACCTACTTCCTACAACCCCCCACTACAATTGCCTTATGTCTGTCTCATGCATGTTTGAATTCCCCCACTATTTTAGACCCAACAACCTCCCCAGGAAGGCGGTTCCATGCATCCACCACTCTCTCCATGAAAAAAATCTCCTCACATTACCCCTGAGCCATCCCCACCTCTATCTTTAAATTGTCCCCCCTTATTCTTACACATCTCTTTTTCTGAAAGATGCTACCCTCCTGGACTTTGTTGATTCCCTTGAGGTACTTGAAAGTTTCTATCATGTCCCCCATCCCTCCTTTCATCAAAGAGTATACATATTATGCTCTCTCAGTCTCTCTTCATATGGTTTCTGATGCAGACCCTGCACCATTTTAGTTGCCCTCCTCTGGACTGCTTCCATCCTGTCTATGTCCTTGCATAGATGGGGTCTCCAAAACTGCACACAGTATTCCAGATGGGGTCTCACCAACTGACTGTACAGAGGGATAACCACTTCCCTTTTTATGTTGGCTTGCCGCGCTTGTGCACAAGTCAACATTTTAGAAGAGTGCAGATTTGGAGCCGCGGCCGCTGTTGGGCGAATGCAGGGCACACATCAGTAGGTGCGTCCCTCATTCCCCAATCAGCCTGCATGCCCGCTTCACACCATGCATGCTAATATGGTGAGCACATCTAAGGAAAGGTCCGCTGCAATCCAAGCAAAGCTTGTCAGACACAGCGGACCCTTCCAACGTGCTGCCACATTAGCAGCATGGCGGACAGCTACCCAATGTCTGACTTGGGGGTGCCCAATCCCCAGCCAGCTTTCTAGTGGCGCAGAAATTTGATGACGGGGGCCCACTCACGTCGGCATCTAACAGTCCCCCCTCCCATTTCCTATATGCTGAGGGTGGTGCTCAATCCCCCTCGGCTCTTGCCTCCCCCCCCGCTGTCATTGTGTGCTGACGGGGGTGCCCAATCCCTGTCGGCATAAATTCACCCCCCATTGTCTGCCGACGAGGGTGCCCAATAACCTGTCGGCTCCAGCCCTCCCCAAGCAGCCTTTCCGATGCCATGCTGGGAGCCCATCACAGCATGGCAAATGTCCCATGTCGTCCTCCTTAAAAAAAAAGTCTCTGAAAGAAAAAAACAGTCCTTCGCGGTCTCAGTGGCCCTCTCCCCCATCCGTGCCCACCCACTGCGCACCCTGCCTCCCCATACCCCCTCACCCCATGCTTACCTCCAGACTCCAGCACAACGACCTTCGGTGGACCGGTAACATGTCTGCACTCTTCAAAGCAAACCATGAACTGAGGAAATGCCAGTAAGCTGTATAATGGAATGAATAGGGTTTTTTCAACTTTGCTGCATATCTCAGGCATTTATTGGAATTTTGGCACCAAATTTTCAACATGGGGTTTTTGGGGCACCTCCTCATGAATTCTATCACTGTCATGGCGTTAATCAACCTCAAAAGGTGATTTTGCAGTCACTGCGAGAAATCACCTCTCAGGACCCATTAATGAAATGACAGTGCCAGTGTTCATGAGGTGGCCGCTCAAAAAGCCTGTGTTCCAAATTTGGTGGAAAAAATCCAACAAATGCCTGTTTTATGAGCGTGCATTGTGCAGTTGCTATGCAGGCTCATAACTTCATGCATTCACAATATTTTAATGCTGTATTTTCAGCATTGTCACTTTTGTACACCTCCTTGTGAACAGTACAGCTGTTATTTTCCACATCCTGCCCGAAATGTGTTTCCACACTTCTGCGCGCACAATAGCACAGTTGCTGTGGGAAATCAGTATTTGGGCCAGACTATGAAAATGACAGTGACACAGTTCATGAGCAGAGGTCCTAAAATGCCTATGTTGAAAATTTGGTGATCATACTCCATAAAATGACTGTTACAAGCGTGCATTGGCAGATTGCACGCATGCTTGTACCGTCGTGCATTTGTGATATTTTCACTATAGATTTTCACCATTGCCATTTTTCCACACCTCTTGATGAACAGTACAGCCAACATTTCACATATCCTGCCCAAAATGTGTTTTCACACTTCTGGCACAGAATAGCGTGATCGCTGTGCGAAATCACTTCTTGGGACACTTTGAGGAAATAACAGTGACACTGTACATGAGCAGAGGTGCTAAAATACCTATGCTTAAAATTTGGTGCCAAACACCCATAAAATGGCAGTGCTCCAAGAGTCGTTGCATATTTCCCACGCACCCTTGTAACTTCGCAAATTTGCTATATTTACTTGCCACATTTTCAACACTGGCATTTTTTTACACCTCCTTATGAACTGTACAGCTGTCTTTTTTCACATCCTGCCCAAACAGTGTTTTCGCACATCTGGCGCACAATGGCTCAGTCACTGTGGGAAATCAGCTTTGGGACAGATTAACAAAATTGCAGTGCCACTGTTTATGAGCAGAGATCCCAAAATGCCTATGCTGAAAATTTGGTTAAAAAAGCCCCAAAATGGTGCATTACAGGCGTCGTTGCCCAGTTTCTGTGCAGCATGGCATTCACCAATTTTCATATTTCACTCCAGATTTTCAACATTGTCATTTTTTTGTACCTCCTCATGAAAAGTACAGCTGTCATTTTTCACATCCTGTGCAAAATGTGTTTTCGCACCTGTGGTGCCAAATGGCACAGTCACAGTGCAAAAATCACATTTCCACTAACAAACTGATAGTGCCACAGTTCATGAGGTAGAGTCTCAAAAAGTCCATGTTGAAATATTGGAGTGAAAATGCCTCAGGCGTTAGGGTTTCCAAGCGTAATGCCCTGCCCTGTAGAGACTGACAGGTGTCAAGGGTGTGACTTGGGATTGCCGGACATAATGCTCATGCCATTCCACCCCAACCCCACCCTGCAGCCAGTGACAATCATCAAGATGTGCCTTGGATGCTTTGGCTCCAATGTTCACCCCACTGTCCTATACTGCACCCATCTCAGTGTATTTCCTTACAGAATGGGCTGAGCATAAAGCCCGAATACCCCAATGCACACTGCAACACTTGTCGGTGTCTGCAGGATGAGGAGAGGTGAAATGGCATGAGCACTATTGCCAGCACCCAAAGGGACACCCCAATGCCTGTCAGTCTCTTCAGCGTGAGGGTGGGTTGGCATCAGTTCAGTACTTCATTGCCATTCCTATTAGGCATCTCTCTAACTCCTGCACTACCAATGCCAATGCCAGCAAGCCAAAATTTGGCATTGACAAATGCTTGTTCTACTTGTGATGTCCCTTCCTATGCATCCCAGTATCCCCCTGGCTCTCCTTACTGACTTCTCACATTGCTTACCCACCTTTAAGTCATTTGATATGACTACCCCCAAGTCCCTTTTCATTTTTGTTGTTGTTAGTACCTCCCCTGCTATTGTGTACTCTTCTCCTGGGTTTTTGTTTCCCAGGTGCATTACTTTGCACTTCTTTGCATTGAATCTAAGTTGCCACATGTCTGACCATTCCTGTCTTTGATGTGGTAATCTAATCCAGGTACTTAACAAGTTATGTTAAAAAGGACTTGGCCTACACTTACACGGTTCAGTTAATGTTTTACATTATTTGTTACTTTCATTTAATATTTGGAGACGATCAAGAGAACCTTGCACCCTAAATTTAATCTAACTAAGCACATCTCGGCAACTGGGATGGATAAATTCTACCATCTGTACCCTGGGTGGCATTCAAGTTCATAATGAAACACAAATTACTTAGCATGTGTTTCTGGTGGTGTGTACTTCTACATCATTTTAAGAAGGCTATGAACTTGCAGATTGTCCTACAAGTTTATGTTGACTTCAAAAAATGGAATACATAGCCAGTTTATAAACATTATCATTTTGTATTTCAGGCACAGTCAAATTCTGTACACAAGTAAATTTGTGATCCAGTTATGTTTTTTAATGCAGCATGAAAGAAATCTGCACATTCGTAGCCACTATATGGAAGGGGGAATAATCAGTGCAGCTTTTCATCTGTAAATCTAATTTTTTGAATCTATTTCAAGTAATAATAATTTAGACTTTGTAAACAGAAATGTCTGTTCACTCAAGGCAACTGTTATTTTCTTGCACAGAGAACAGACAGTCTGTTCCATAATTAGCCATGAGTCATGCTTGTTGTTTTGGCTTGTGGAAATGTCAACTAATTCTGGAATGCTCAGAGGAAATGTTTCTATGAAAACATGATCATTAAATCAATTTTTTTAGTGTCGGAGCATCTCTTCTATAATGAATAAAGTCACCTAGAAAATCTGTTAAAGTACTTGAAATAATTAAACTTATTTTCTTCCATGAGTCTCTTTCCCACCCCATACCACAATGCACATTCTTGATAATCGGAGTTATTTAGGTCACAGAAAAAGGTGATTTTTCTTAGGGAAAGAACAATTGTTATTTAGATTCATACTATTTGATTATCTAAACATGCATAATCCTAAGAAAATTATACTTGACATGTCTAACACTACTGCACAGGCTACATTAATATTTGTATGTGCATAAGTAGTTTAATTTAAAGGCTACATGAATATTTAAGTAAGAAGCAGGCATAATATGCAGCAACCAGACTGAAAAGTAAAGCACTGTGCAGCACTTCTCCAGAGTAAAGAAACTCAGTGAAAAGCTGTGTTATGTTATGCTGCAAAGTCGTTGAAAAGTTTCTGATTCACAAAGAGAGTTTTTTATTATGATTCACATTTATAAATTTCAAGGTTGGTACAGTATGAAACTGAATGACTTTCAACCTTAAAAATGCCTCTGGCAAGACTGTGCATTTCATGAACTCTTACCAGTTTCACAAGGATGCCAACCAATTGAAAAATACACAGAAAGTAACATTTCTGAGTTTTCTATTTGTGAACATTTCATGAATAAAAATTCCAAAGAATGCACAATTCAATCATAATTATTTAGCTTTTAAAATATAGTTTTGTATTGTGTTCGTTAAGTAATTAAATGTTTCATTTAAAATTTCTATATACAAATAACACACGGCACAAAGACTATAACACCTAGGGCTGCATTTTCAAAGCTGGAGCAAGGCTGGAGCAAAATTCTCTACCAGAAGTAAAGTTGCCTGCCATGAGAAAAAGTGGTATAATAGAAAAGGTGCATTGCAAAGTCTGAATATTCAAAGTCTGTTCCATTATACCACTATGGAAGCACAGGGCAACAAAGGAGCAAAATCCTCCCAAAGATCCTTGATGAAGGAAGGGACAACTGCTGGAAAGGCAGTCAGACATTACAGTCATAGGAGCAGACAACTATTTGCACAGGGCAAAGCTGGAGTCTTGAGACATATAGCCCATAACTGAACCATGATACTCAACAACAACCACTTTGCCCATGGATAGAGCAAAGAGGATATTTGCTTTTTATTATAACCTCATTATAATATGAAAAGCAAACATTTACTCCTCCAATCTGGTGCTGGCAGAGTATTCTACACTGCAGTCTCTGATTGACAGTGTTACTGTTCCAGTGAAAATGCAGCACACACCACCATACCTTTTAACATTCCCCCATTATGAGGGGCATCCTTCATTATCTCCCATAAAAATACTCCATCCCACATCTTACCAACATGAGCATAATACTGCCCACATACAGAAGTTACTGTCAGCATAGACATGTAACAGTAGTGGAACTTAATTAAATGTCAATATGCCAAAGCAAAGCTAAACTGTGCACAATGTAAGTGTGACAGAATAGCGAAATACCATAGGTGGGTTCTTGTGGAACATTCACAAAGAGTGGTTATCCAGTAAAATTCAAAATGAGTCACTTCATTTGGAGGGTTTTAAAATATTTAGATAGGATATGATTGGATGTAAGGGTGGTGGAAGTATGTTTTATGTTAGGTAACGTTTTTCAGTGGCTTGGGACTCAAGAATAGTGAATACATCTGCTAGTGAATTGTTATCTCTTAGTTTGATCTTGAGAATAAAGAGCCTTATATCCTTGGTTGTTGTTTATGCCACCCATGGTCATCTGGAAGAGGGCTTAAATATGATTCAAGCATATAGGGATTCTAGTCCTACTAACAGTGAAATCATAGTCCTGGCCGAATTTCCCTCATTCACTAAAAATGCCACCAACAGCTTAATCTGCTTCAAGGTCAGTTGACATTCATCTGTATCCCCTTCCCCCGGGTCATGCCTGAAAATAGGCAGGATTTGTCTAGTGCACTTACATAGATACATAGATACATAGACAGTGTCGGCAGATAAGGGCCTATGGCCTACCCAGTCTGACCATTTGAGCTTGTAAGTTCAGTTTGTTTTCCTAGAAGTCTGTTGCCCCTTACCCCTGACCTCCAGAATTCCTTTATGTCTGTTACACGAGGTCCCTGCACCCTAATTGATACCCTCAGGGGTACACCATAGACAGCTAATGTTTAGGCATAGACTATACTAATACATAGGGCTAAGGGCATCTACCGTATAAGAGTAGATGTCAAGATATGAATACATATATTGTAACTCATTTTGCTTGCTAATGCACACACATTATACCATGTATTTTCTGTCTATTTCTTACTTGTCAGATGCCAAGACACCTGTCCTTGAAGTAATTATAATGTGTAAGGCAACATTGCCATCTTTCGGTGATGGACACCATTTCACCTTGCTATGTAAGACTTTGTATAAGAATGTCTTTGTTCTAAAACTGATGACTTTACAAAATTATATAATGTTATCTTGGACCGTGGAGCCACCTCTAATTTAGCCAATAGGACTCATCTCTGTAACTAGAAATGTTTCTATCTTTTAGTAACCATAGTAATTATCACAGGTATATAATGTTATGCACAGGCTTTACACCTCGGAGACTCGAGAGATCCCAAGAGACTACAGAGAAACCTCGAGGTGTAGGGAACGCTTAGCACTGGCTCCCAGTTCGTATTGGTAAGAACTGCTTAGGGCAACTGTGATTTATCCCTTATTGTAGTAATAAACTTGTTTATTACTCGAATGCAACTTGTCTGTGATTATTTGCATCCCCAATATTGCCAAGAACCTGAAAGGTGAGGCATACACACCAATGTGGCTTCGAATTGAACAACTTATCCTAGAAGACATAAAACTTTCCCCAACCGCATTATTATTTGTAGATCCGGAGACTTTGCCTGGCATAGGAAAGCACTCTCCGATATATAAATCAGTTAAAGCGTGGTGGGAGTGGTTAACCCCAGGGCAGAAGAAAGCACAAAGGGGGGCAAGGGAACAGCCCATAGTGGGAAACCCTAATTTTTGCCTGGGAAACCGAATACTGAGAGGTCAGTGGACATCACTGCTGTCGGAATTCAAAGTGGCAGACTTTATAATTGCAGACAGGGTGCTTTTGCCAACTCAGACTAGGGACTGGGATTTTTTAAAGATCCAGATTACCAAGCTGTTACAGAAGTTCATGCGAGATAATAAAGATGGGGAGAAAAATTTGTTTACATGGGATCATTTAAGAGAGTTGGACCTTTTACAGCATCCCCTTTCAAAAGTATACAAGGTCCTGTTAGACTATGTTTGCACAGAACCCGAAAACCAGATAATATATTGGGAAAAAGCATTATCCCCCCCGAGACCGGACTGGACAGAAGTTTGGAAACACATGAAAGCTTTGCCTATGCCGAAGTATAATACTATGCAATTTTTTATCTGTTCAAATATCTACTACACCCCTGCCAAGTTGTGTTCTAGAAAACTCAAGACAGATCGGTGTTTTCGCTGTGGCATAGAACCAGGTGACCTATTACATGTATTGTGGACGTGCTCTCGAATTCAGCCATTATGGGTTCAGATTGAAAAAGAAATGGATCCGATATTAAACTACTCGGAGTACATTAGCCCAGAGATATGTATATTAGGAGACATGAGAAGGGTACCAACAGGCTCAGCTAAATATCATGTGTCCCTCATGTCAGCTGTAGTTAAAGCATTTGTCCTAAAACACTGGAAAGAGGATAGAATTTATGGCTATGATCAATGGGTTGGGGACCTCTTACAGGTCTTGGGAGAGACTTAAACAGCATATGCTGACGGAAGGGAAAAAGAAATTATATGACAGAAGGTGGGGAACCCTAGAGGCAGTGTACTCAATACAGTTGAAAGGTCCTCGGGCTCAGATCTGTCTGTCTGGAGAAGAGTAGCTGGTTAAATTCTCTTATGAGAAAGTCTGAGGGGTTTGAAAGTGAATGGAATTATATGACTGTTATTAGATAGGTTCTATATACGTATAGTCATAACTCTCACATAAACTTGTTTGCCTAGGTCACAAGATATGCTTTTACTTGGTTGGGCACATGGGATTCTCTCTCCTTCCTAGGGACACAGTTATTCAAGGATAGTCCGGAATAGGTACACCTATGGATTGGAGTGACAACCTGATATAGTAAGTCGGACTATGGTTAAGGCTAGACAAATACCGAACTCGAGAAAATGGATTTGAAGGTTACTTTAAGAGGAATGGAATAAACTGTTTGGGGATAATAAAATTTAACTGTGATTGTATATAGTTTGGGGGGTTATATATAGTTTCCATATCCAGTTTAGGGAATGTGGGCCTGGGTGTGTATCCTGGGATGTATGTATGTACGTTATTGTGTTGGAAACAATAAAACCTTAATAAAGAGGTTTAAAAAAAAAAGTACCTGAAAGGTGAGGTTTAGACCTCTTACATGTCTATCCCATGCATTCTTAAATCCCGTGATTGTTTCAGCCCCCACCACTTCCTCTGGCAGGGTGTTCCACTTGTCCACCACCCGTTCTGTGAAGAAATTCTTTCTCATGTTTCCTCTGAATCGTCCTCCCTCCAACTTCATCCCATGCCCTCTAGTCCTGGAGCATCTTTTTCGCTTAAAAATAGTGTTTTCCTGCACCCTGTTCCTCCCTGTAATATACTTGTATGTCTATATCATATCCCCTCTCTCCCTCCTCTCCTCCAGGGAGTACATGTTCAGTTCCTTCAACCTGTCTTTTTAGGACTTGTGATGCAATCCAAGCACCATCTTTGTTTCCCTCCTCTGAACCTTCTCTACCCTGTCTATGTCCTTACGTAGGTATGGTCTCCAGAACTGTACACTGTACTCCAGGTGGGGCGTCACTAGTGTCTTGTACAGCGGAATTATGACCTCCCTTTTCCTGCTGATGATGCCCTGCCTATACATCCCAGCATCCTATTTGCTTTACCTGCTGCCTTGTTACACTGTTTCCCTACCTTGAGGTCATCTGAGATGACAACCCCAAGATCCCTTTCCTGCTTGGTGCATGCTATATCCTCACCCCCCAACTGATATATTGTGCCAGGGTTTTTGTGCCCCATATGCATTATCTTGCACTTCTTTGCATTTAATTTCAACTGCCAAACCCCTGACCATTCTTCAAGTTTCTGCAGGTCGCTTCTCATTCTGTCTACACCCTCTGGTGTGTCTACTCTGTTACAGAGCTTTGTGTCATCAGCGAACAGTGAAATTCTGCCTTCTAGGTCCCAAGAATGTCACTGATGAAGATGTTGAATAGGACCGTCCCAGCACTGATCCCTGTGTTACACCACTGGTCACTCTTCCTCTGTGGAGTGACAGCCATTTACCACCACCCTCTGTGTCCTGCCACCCAGCCAGTTACCTACCCACCACACTACTGTCCTGCCCACACCCATATTCTCCAGTTTGTGTAATAGTCTTCTATGCGGCACAGTGTCAAAGGCCTTGCTGAAGTCCAGATAGGCCATGTCCACTGCCCTCCCCTAATTCACCTCCCTAGTCATCAAGTCAAAAAATTCAATGAGGTTGGTCTGACTTGACCTCCCCCTGGTGAAACCATGTTGCCTTGGGTCCTGTAGTCCATTGACAACCAGATGTTCCACCAATCTCTCCTTCAGTAGTGCTTCCATGATCTTCCCCACTACCGAGGTGAGGCTGACTGATCTGTAGTTCCCTGCTTCCTCTTTATTCCCACTTTTGTATAAGGGGACTACATCTGCTGTCCTCCAGTCTTTGGGTACCTCCCCTGTTTCCAGTGATCGGCTAAACAGGATAGCCAGAGGTTCAGCCACCACCTCTCTTAGTTCTTTAAGGACCCTGAGGTGCACCCCATCTGGCCCCATTGCTTTATCAACTCTTATTACTTCCAGTTCCTTCAGAACCCTTCTCGTGTAAAGGGACTTGTGTCCATTTCTGCACCATTCTCACCCTTGTACTCCTTCAGACCCATTACCCTCCTCTTCCTCAGTAAAGACTGAGCAGAAATACCTGTTCAATATGTCAGCTTTACTGTTGTCATCCTCCACGCGGCCCCCATCCTCCCCCTTCAGTCTCACAATCCCTTCCTTTGTCTTTCTTTTTTCACTTATGTACCTGTAAAAGGTTTTGTCCCCTCTACCCACTGATTTTGCAATGTGTTCTTCTGTCTGAGCTTTGGCCTTATCCAGTCAACAAAAACTAAATAAAATAAATAGTATTAGGAGACTTAATATAAATTGATTGAGTAAAGATGTGCAGCAGCACAGAGATTTTGGCTGGTCTGAGACTAATACAGATAACTGAGTTCCCAACTAATATATATTATAAAATGTGTCACATAGCTTTACTTGATTGGATTTTGGTCTTGGACTCTTCCAAAATCATACAGTCAGGTGTTATGGCAGATAGTATGAATGATCATAGCACAGTATTTTGTTGCTGGAATGCAAAAAAGAAAACAGTACCCCTGGCATATAGTTGCACACACAATTCCAAAAAACTTGATCTTGAAAATTTTAGGGTTGCCAAGTCCTCTGTAGACTGGTCACAAATGGACAATGAAACTGATTTGGATAAGGCATACAACATTTTTGTGACTGCTTTAATAGTATCTGTAATACATTTCTCCCTTAAGAAAATTACACATAAGGGTTAACAAACAACAATGGGTTACTGAGTAACTCCTAGAATGTATGAGAGACTGGGATAAAAAATGGAAACTTTATAGGCAAACTTTAGATAAGACAATTTTATTAACCTATAAGATAGCCCTCAATAAGTAAAAATCCATGGTTAGGAATCTAAAGCATAAGTTTTGCATAGAAAAACAGAAGTCATTTGAAGGTAAAAAGGTAATGGCTACTTGGGATTTAATCAATGATCTATTGGGGGAGAAATTCAGTTTTACTCCTACAAACTGAATTACTTCAACAGGTGTATTAAATAAGCCATTAGCTATAACTTTGGCATTTAATGGGTATTTTTCTGATTTGTCAAACTATGTCCCACCCGATTTAATTGAGGATGTTAGTCCTTCTCTGGTCCCAGATGATACTCAATCTGATTTATTCTGTCCTAAATTTTATTTTAAGTTATTAATGGTGGATGACGTTTAGAAATATCTTTTAAAGTTTGACCCCAAATCAGTGATCGGTATGGACAGTGTCGACTGTCAGTTCGTGAGGATCACCACAGATATTCTATGTTTTCCTTTAACAACAATTTCTTTTTAATTATTAGTTTCTGTTTTTTTTCTGGGTTTTCTCCTGTCCCAGTCCTGCACATCCCCAACGTGACATACAAGTGTGGAGGTACACTCACCCACAACTTGTGGGATGTCCCACCCTACCAGTCACTCGGTGCAGCCTGCGCTCATCTCTGAACCTCCATTCGGTGATGGCTGGACTGTGGGAGGGCAACCTTCCCCCACCCAGGAGAGGAGAGCAATTGCTCAATTCTGCTCCCAACATCTCCCCTGTGCCAGCACCCCAGCAACCCGAGGTAGGCGAACCCAGGTCACTGGTGCAGTGCGAGGTAAGGCATCCAGCACATCAGCTGTCAGTGACTCCAGGCCGTCAACAACTATTTTTAATTTATAACTCTGTAACTCTTCTTTTCTGGATGGCTACAAAGGTGCTATAGTTGTCACAGTTTTTAAAACGGGCGATACAGCAGATGTGAAAAACTACTGCCACATTTCCTTATTGGCACCTTTATCAAAGATTCTGAAGTGTGTGGTTTTTGATCAAATGACTGATCATTTGCAAACATATGAGGTTTTGACATCAGTGCAACATGAGTTATGACCAGGACATTGCACTACAACTGCCTTGGTGTGGTTCTCGAACATGGTCCATGTGGCCTTAGACAAAGACCACTATGCAGCTGCGGTGTTCGTAGACCTCACCAAAGCTTTTGATTTAGTTGACCACAAACTACTTTTGCTATTCCTATCAAAACTTGGCATGTCTGAAGAAGTAGTTGACTGGTGAGAGAATTATCTGGGTCAGTGTACTCAGGTCACGAGAATTAATGACATCTGTTTTTCTCCGTCTTTTTTATCACTGGATGTTCTACAGGAGTTGATTCTGGGTCCTTTACAATTTAGTCTCTTTCTGAATTTTTTACCTTCTATTTGTACTACCTCACATATGTTTCTTTATGCAGATGATGTAGTGGTCCTCATGAGCGGAGATTGTCTCAACACTGTCCAAACTAACCTAGGCTCTCATTTTGAATCCATTCAGCACTGGTTTGTTAGTAATAAAACAGTTTTGAGAGGTTAGGAGCCCTCTACAGGTTAAACTCCCTTTTGTTACCAGATACAAGATTTCTTCTTGCTCAGAGTTTCTTAATCGCAATTATAAACAGTTGAATTTTATTTTATCACTCTGCATGTGATGGTCTGCTGAGCAGGGTCAAAAGACTGCTGAATCAAATTGCTTCACACCTTCACATGCAGAGTGATAAAATAAAATTCCACTGTCTATAACTGGGATTAAGAAACTCTGAGCAAGAAGCAATCTTGTCCCAGTTCATCTCTGCACTCACTGCACTGTGAAAAGTTTTTTTTTTTTTTGCACTCCTTATATTGCCTGTGCTAGCAGGCCCTTTGCACATCCAAACCTGTTTCCATTATCTGTGTGTGCATGGTATGCATGACTTCACCTCTTATTTACCCTACAAATGATTGTTTTTGCAAAAGAGTGCAAATGATTTGCTCTGTGCAATTACATGCCTTCCACAATGGCACTGTGATTGCAGTGTAATCGTCTTGCTCTGTGCAGATACATGCCTTCCATTAAGGCCCTGTGGCTACAAAGTCAGTTGCAGTCATGTTTGAACTACACAAATATACTTTGCACTGTGTGAATTATTCCACTATGCTTCCATTAGTGTAGAAGAGGTAAACCTACTCATTGAGCATGTAGAAAGACATTTCTACAGATAGCATATGCACCCACAAATCCATGTGTGTACAGTTCCATCTCAGGTCCCCATGCAAAGCCATCCATTGCTGGAAGGCCTCGTCATAAATTAGCCATCCATACAACAATTTTACTGTGATTATGGCTGAGTTAGTCCTTCTCTGGACCCAGAGGATGCTCAATCTGATTTACTCTGTCCTAAATTTTATTTTAGGTTATTAACGGTGGATAAAGTTTAGAAATATCTTTTAAAGCTTGACCCCAAATCAGTGATGGTCATGGACAGTGTAGACTAACTGAATAGCAAAATCCAGTTGCTTCTCCAATAAAATAGCACTGAACACCGTAAAATAGGCATGCCAGGTGTCTATATTTTGTCCTTTATAAGTAGTGTCCTCTGACGTCTTACCTACCAGTTGTAATGCCACCACAATTTCTGATTTTCCCACTGTCTCCCTCTGTTCATATTTTTTAGCAGTTTCATTATTCACTAATGAAAATATGTCAACATATTCCCCTTTCCATTTTTTTTCCTTAATTGACTGGGTAAAGTATGTGTTCCCCCAGGTCATCTGTGGTGCACCATTATTTCCTTTTCTACCCCCACAGTTCCTACCCCAGCCCCTGGATGATCCCTTTTCAACCCTTTTAATTCTTTGAGCACTCTCTCCATTTTCTCTAGGCCTGTATCCCCTATATCACTTATGATCCCCACCAGGTAATCCCTTAGGTTGCCATCCTTGGACAGGTCAACCCCTGGTTCCTTATTCCCAGTATCTGGTGCCTCCAGTTTGGGTAGTGGCTCAGGTTCTGGCTCAGGCTGTGTTGATCGCTTTCCCAATGAGCCCTTACCTGCACCCCGAGACGGTGTCTTCCTCTTCCTGGAAGCCTCTTCTTCATCTTCTTCCCTCTTTCTCACCACCTACAGGAGCTTGTTCACCTCCTTATCAGTTCAGCAGCTTGCTCCATCAGCTGTGTGCTTGTGCTTGCTACTGGCATTTTTTCTGGGGCCATTCCTACTGACTCAATTAATAATATGCACCACTCAACTCAACTCAACTCAACTCAGCTCAAACTTTATTTATAAAAGGTGCCTTTCCAACAACCAAGGTGCCTGTACATAAAATCTGTTTTCATCAATAATTAAATACAATAATTAAAACATCAACATCTTAAAATAAACAACTGAAGAATCATAAAACAAGATGACAGTACATCCTAAAAATATTAACCTCCATGAAAAATGCCAGGCTGAAAAGGTAAGTTTTTAGTTCTGTTTTAAAACTTTGAACAGTCGGGCACTCCCTAATCTGATAAGGTAGAAAATTCCACAGGGTAGGAGCAATAAAAACAAAAGACTGAGCCCCAGATGTTTGAAGTAGCACTGTGGGAATCTCTAGCAATCCCTCGTCAGTGGATCAGAACTGTTTGGAGGGACAGTAAGGAGAAAAGAGATCTTGCAAGTAGTGGGATCCCTGATCATGTAGGGCTTTATAGGTCAGCAAACCGACCTTGAAGGTGATATGCCACCACACTGGTAGTCAGTGCAGTCCATGGAGCACAGGTGTAATATGACTGTTCCTAGAGATACCAGTAAAAAGCATGGCAGCTGCATTTTGCACCAGCTGCAGGTGGTGGATATCAACCCCCGGTAGCCCTAGGTACAGAGAACTGCAGTTGTCAAGGCAAGTGGTCACAAAAGAGTGGGCCAGTGTTGGAAGATCCTCAGAAGGGACCAGGTGTTTCACCTGAGTGATATTCTTCAGATTTGTAAAAGGAAGCTTTGACAATGGCTGACACCTGTGATTTTAGGATCAGACCATCATCAAAGATAATGCCCAGGATTCGCATCCAATCTGAGATAATAAGCTGGGCACCACCAAGCCAAAGACCAGAGGGTTGTCCTGCTGACACACCTGCCTTCCATCGATCAGGATCCACCACCGACACCTCAGTTTTATCCGGATTCAATCTCAGCCAACTAGCACTCATCCAGTCCTGGATCTCGGAAAGGCAATTGTTAAACACCAAGAGAACATCTCCCTATTAAGGTGAAAAGGACATGTACAGCTGAGTATCATCTGCATAGCAGTGAAACTCAGACCCTACTGCCTAATAATATCCCCCAATGGCAGCATATACACTGCAAACAACATGGGTGCCAAAATGGAGCCCTGCAGTACCACATAGGATGGGGAGAGGATCAGAGGAATACATTTCTGAGACCACACTGTGTCCTACCCTCAAAGAAGGATCAAAACCATCTGAGGACAGTACCTGACAGTCTACAGATGAACTGCAGGTGCTCCAATAGCACACCATGGTCCACAGTGTCAAATGCCACTGAGAGATTGAGGAGGACCAAGATGGAACAGGACCTCTGATCTCTTGCTATTCGGAGATCATTTAGCACCTGAACAAGTGCTATCTTGGTGTTATGCCTCTTCCTAAATCCAGATTGGAGAGAATCATAGATACTGTGGATGGATAAATGATCATCCAGCTGCAGCACAACCACCATCTCAATAACCTTCCCAACAAAGGGGAGGTTAGAGACCGGACTATAGTTAAGACAGTTTGGGTCAAGGGAGGGTTTTCCGGAGTGGTAGTACAACCACCTCCTTCAAGGGGTCTGGGAAGACCCCCTCTCCAGTGATCTATAAGCTATCTCAGCAAGGACCAGACTGATTTCCTCAATGCACCCCATAAGGAGATGTGTTCAGCCTGGGTCCAAACCACAGCTGGTTGGCCGCACACTCTGAATGACCTTCACAATATTCTTGATGTCCGGCTGGCCAAAGTCGGACCAGAGCATCCAGTTGCTTACAACCTCCTGCTGTCCTCCACAGCTCCCTATAGAGGAGGCTGGTAAGATACTGGTCCTGATGGTGACAACCTTATCTGTGAAGAATTGAGCAAACTCATCACATCTTTCTTGTGACAAGGCTCCGCCAGAATGCAGACAGTTTGGTTTGCACAATCTGTCCACAGTCTGGAAGAGCTGAGCTGGTCAATTCTGTGTGGTGGCAAACTTCCTGGACAGGAATTCTGCCTTCCTATGGGAGATTGTCGATTGATAGATAGTAGAGTGATCCATCAATCTAAGCCTGTCAACTTTCAGGCCAGATTTCTATCAAGCCCTCTCTAACCTTCGCCCCACTCTTCTCAGCTCCTTCAAGATCCCATCAAACTATGGTGACCTTGGGTGAAGAGTGAGTGTCCAAACACAAGACATTCTTGAGGAGGCAGTATAGTGCAGTGGTTTAAGGCTCTGAGCTGCAAATCTGCAGAACCTAGGTTTGAATCCCACAGCCCTCACTTGCATACTGTGTGACCCTGAGCAAGTCACTTAACTTTCTTGTGCTCCCAGGTCACACCTGTAAACAAACTTTCAGCTTAGTATGTCTCTCCTGGTAAAAAAAAAAAAAAAAAAGAATACAAACAGGAGCAATGGAGTGCAGGGCAGCCATCACTGCCTTATTATAGGTGAGTACAAGATCCCCAGGACCACGTTATTCTCTTCAGCCTCACATGGATGTTATAAACCCTTGTCATATTCTATATCTATATATTTTTAGACCCCCCACCCAGCACACTGCTTTTTGTCTTTATGTGGCTACACAGCCTAACCTCACCCTTGCCTACTGGTACCTCTGCTGGTTTCAAGCACATGATCAGAATTTGTCTTATCGGGAATCACTCTCCCCACTCCAGCCCTGGTATTCCAATATTCCTTTTACTTGGTTTCTTTATTTTAATTATTTATTTTTTCTATCCCGGCCTGCAAGCCACCAGCCTGCCCACATGGTCCTCTGCTGCCAGGTCCTATTACAGGTGCTGCTCCCTACATAGTGAGCCATATCCCTCTCACCCAGCCTCCAAGCACCATGATGAACCTCCGGCTAGACAAACATTCACCCTACGGCATGGTTCCTGGACTGCTCCAGCTGCCCAAATTGGATTCTTTATGAGTATCTATACCTGCCTGCCTGAGTACCCACCTGTGGTTACATTTTTTATAACCAATTGGGGCTTCCTAGAGAACCTGATAAACACCAGTGGGCCTGCCACCCTCCCCGCCATGGGTCTTGCTCTTTGTTTCCTTTACCCATGGTAGGTCATGCTACTCTCTTGCTCAAGCCCTTCCCAGCCCACTGGACAGGCTTCTTTCTTGTCTCCTATCAGAAATACTACCACACAAGCCTAATGCTCCACTTCTTCCTACACTGGCTTAATGATGTTCCACCTTAACCAAACTCCCTCCCATATGGCATCACATTATCATTTTACAGCACATTTTCTATTTCTGAGGAAAACTTTTAACCAAAACAACAGCAAAATACTCTAAACCTGCTACAAGTAGTGTCCACTGAATGCATCTAAAAAATCATACTGATCAGGCCCTGCTTTTCAACCCACCTTGCTTTGCTTCTCTTGTACAGGCCATCCCCTCAAACACACTGCCTCCCAAATCTTACCTTGACTTGAAGACCAAACCTGTGAAGTGCCAATTGATGTGCTAAGATCAATTTCAATCTTAGCAGAAGAAGGCTGATCCCCTCTCTTGCAGCCACTTATATAGCCCCTCAGGACCCCTAAGGACCCCTTATTTTGCTCCACTCACTAACCAATCACTTTGCTCCCCCTTCCCAGCATCATCTGATTCATTTTCTGATGTCACCTAGCTCCTCCTCCTCCCTCCTGTAATTCACTAGTCCCTGCCTTCCCCCTCCCTCTGCCTAACCTACCGTCCCCCTTTTCCAAACAGCATCCCTTGTTATTTCCCTCAGAAAACCCCTGATAACACAGGTTGCCCTGTAATGACAACCCCACTTGGTGTAGAAGAGGTAGACCTACTCATTAAGCAAGTAGAAAGACTATGGGACCTATGCACAATGCCATGCACCATGTAAGCCTAGTGCATTGGCATCGCAAAGCCCGAAACCTGCAGAGCCCTTGCAACATGCACCATTGATGCATGCAACATGATCTGTGCCCAATCCCTTGGCTGTGCAGAGAGCAATATGCCAGAGGTGGGCCAGGGGCATGGCAATATTACTAGCCATTCTCCAAAGTGCATAGAACTGCCTGCAGGGGTGTGGAGGAGGGCGCAGGTTATGGCAGCCTGGACCCTGCCATAACCCACTGAGCTTCCCCACAGACATGACCTGCCAGTCACAGCATGACATGGTGAAAAGCCGCCATGAATCCCCAGGCCAGTAGGATACTGGTGTGGTGCCGTGGTGGCAGAACTGATGGTAGCCTGAAGTGCTGGTGCCAGTGGGCCAAGCTCTGTTCAGACACCTGGGAAACATGCATCCCTCTTAGAGCACAGCACCATGACCCTGAAGGAGCCCCCCCACAGCCCCATGCCCCATCCCCTGAACCCCCTCCACAGAAGCACCATCATGAGTGCCCATCCATTTGCCATCTGGCACAGCCTGGCTCACATTGAGGACACCGGTAATGGTACACCCAGCTTCCATTGCTGGTCTGTGTGCCCCCAACCCCCCTGGCACTGACATCCCACCCCCGTCCTTGTACCTGCCAGTCAGTGCCAGGCACTGGTTGGCCAGCAGCACAGCCCTCCTCACACCTCCATAGCCACTGGCCATCTGACTTATGCAGGGAATGTATCAGTTGTGCATGCCCTGCATACATTAGATGGCCAGCAGCTGTGGAGGTGTGAGGAGGGCTTTGTTGCTTGCTGTCTGGGCCATGGCACCGACTATACAGGTAAGGGGGTGTGGTGGTCAGTTTTGCGGAAGTGTGGAGTCCTGTCTTGTGCTGCACAGGGGAAGGGTGGGAGTGGGGGTGCTGCTGGTGCTCCATGGGGAATGGGGCAGAGTTGTGCGAGGGGGGCTTGCTGCTTGGGTGATTATGTTGGGGGTCTGCAGAGCAGTGGTTGGCAGCAACATCCAAGGGGCTTAGACAGCGGTACACTGCCTAGTGGGGCAGTGCTGCATGGGTCTGGGTGTGTGCTGGTGGTACTCAGGCACCCAGAACAGCTCCGCCTTGCACTAGGGATGAAGCCTGCCTGAATCTGCGACACTGTCCTCGAATGCCGTTCAGAGTCCTGCACACTGGGGGGGCGATGGACAGGTGCACAATGTTCTTGCATATCCCGGTGCGCACCTGTCTGCAGATGTGAACCTAAACGGGCAGGATACATGCCTCTGGTGCATAATTCCCACCCATTCATGCACAGGGGCCTTTGTATGTAAAGTGCTACATACTGTACTCATTAATACAGTATTTAATGAGACTATGGCATCACACATTGGCCCTTAGTAAGGACAGCTATCTTGTCAACATGAGGTAGAAGTGGGACAAACTTGAAGAGCAGAGAGAAGCTGCTGACTCCACCATGCTGCCACATAAGAACCCGTATTACAACAGTCAGATGAGGAGTACCCAAGGGCTCTGGCCTAGGCCTCTTACTCTTTTCCCTCTTTATAAATTATTTAAATATAAGCCTGGATGAAGTTGCTACCCATTTATATATAGATGTCACTATTGTCTATGGATGAAATTCAGATTCTCATACATTGTAAACTAACTTACAACCCACATTTGATAAGGTGCAATCTTTTTTCCATAAAAAAAAAAAATAAAAGTTAAAAAAGCAAAAAACACAAATAATGCAACTCAATACTTCTTGAAAACTGAAAACAACTTTTCTTTTTTCCATCATTACAGATAACAATATTAATCTACAAAATGTCTCCCACTACAAATATTTTGAACTTGGACTGGATACAAACTGTAAGTGAGACTACCAAAGAGGATTACTAGAAAAGTAAGAGATTGGAGGGAGCAAGACATCACTGTCTGCCTAGGAACACATAACATTTCATTTATTTTGTAACTGCAGGTTGGCACACTGGAATATTAAATTCAATTTTAAAGCATGACCTGAGGTTAATAGTAAAAAACATACATAACTTACAGTAACACAGATCAATCAAGTTAACTTTCATATAATTTTATGCAAGTATATACATTCAGGTTTTTAAAATTAATACATACAGAAGATTGGGAGAATCATTTTGTGCACTAGCTCTCTCCTGACTAAGGTAGTTAGGCATCCTTTGTTGCGGTATAGTGCTCCTAGTTTAGGGTGTAGTTTTTACTGAAGGGAATCAATGTGGACGGAGAAATCCAAGTGGTAATCAAGCCATACACCCAGCTACCTAAAGGAGGTGCAAGATTCCAAGGTGGTTCCGTCCAGCGTATGAAAGGTGGGGGGAGCAGCTAGTTGGGAGAGTCTGGGCTGTGTGCTGAAAGTTATGGATACGGTTTTCTTAGCATTTTGGATAAGTTGGTTAGAACTAAGCCAGGTTTGGACAGCATCAAAATCCTGCTGTAAGGCAGAGTTTAGAACCTCATTTGAGGGGCCGGAGGTGTACAGAATGGCATCATCAGCATACGTTTGAATAGCTGAGTTTGGGCAAGTCAGTGGGAGGTCATTTAGAAATATGGAATAGAGAAGGGGGCCCAGGAAAGAGCCCTGGTGGACCCACATGGTGACTGGGAGTGAGGGGGATACTTGTGGGCCAATTTTTACTTCTTGTTTCCTGCCAGATAGGTAGGCTTGGTACCATCTGGTGGCTAGAACAGATAGGCCTGCATCATGCAGTTTTGAGATGAGTTTGGGGTGGGAGATGGTATCAAATGCCCTTGCCAGGTTAATGAATATGGCCGAGATGAGGAACCCTTTATCCATGCCTGAGGCAATATCGTTAGTGAGTCTTAGTAGTGCAGTGATGTTGGAGTGTACTTTGTGAAAGCCTGACTGGTAGGGGGTGAAAAAGGAGGCAGTGTCAAGGAACTGTGTGAGTTGAGAGAGGGCTAGTTTTTCCTGTAGCTTGGCCAGCTTAATGAATGACCAGTCGGCAGAGGCAAGGTCATTTAGTAGGGAGGTGAGGCAGAGAGAATTGTATGCTCACGTGCAGAGTGTCCTAGGTGGGAGGTGATTTGTAGGTCTGTACACCTTTCTGATCACATAGATCATGTGGTGGTCGCTCAGTGAATCTGGTAGGAGGCCAGCTTTAGTGATCCTGTGTGGGTGTGTTGCAAGAACCTAGTCTAGGAGGGAGTGGTTTTGGGATTTTGGGTTGAGGCGGGTGGGTTCCTCAATCTGTTGTGAGAGGTTAAGTGCTTTGATCTTGCTGCTTAGTTTTGAGCAGCCTTTATCTAACCAGTTGTAATTAAAGTCCCCAAGGATGTAGAGCTCACCAGCAACAGCCATATCTTTACGAGAGGCCAGGAGGTCTATGATGGTAGTTGCTGGGGTGGCAGGGGCACAGTATAACCCTGCCACATACACTGGTGAGGTATGCAGCAGAACAAGTTTAATCATCTTGGTTTCAATATGAGGAGTGGGACCTGGGAGCTGTACAGGGGTGCATTGGAGCACGTTTGATATATACATGGCAATGCCCCCGCCTTTCTTGTTGCCTAGTCTGTCCTGCCATATAACTTTGTAGCCAGGCACGGCTACTTCAGAGTCATTGTGCTGGGGTTTTAACCATGTTTTGGATATTAAACAAATGTCTGGTTTGAGGGTTTGTGCAGTGACTTGCAGCTCCGGGACTGTTCAGTAAGCTGCGGATGTTGAGGTGAATTAGGCTAATTCCCTTTGGCAGTTTTGGGGGGGGTGAGGTGGGTCAGAGGTCCCGGGTTGGTTTCAACATCACCTGCCAGAAGGAGCATCAGGGTGAGGTATTGTAAGGCGGTAAGCCATTTTCTTCTAGTTTTAAATTTGGGGTTGGAGAGAATCAGGGTGCGGTTTGATGTTGACTTCGCTAGGCTACTTAGGGCAGCTAGGCACAGGGTGAAGGATGGGGGGACGACGTAAGGGCATGAAAACCATCCAGGATACAGTGTGTGAGCCAGGTGCTCTTTGGGGGTATTTAGGGGACATGGGGAGGGTCGAGACAGAGCTAAAGATTAAGAGATTTGGGTCATTTTGGGGCTGGGTGGTTGGGGTAGCAATACAAGAGGAGTGGCAATGGTTAACAAGGTTAAAATGAACAGGAGCATGATTGAGAGGATTTTTTTTTTTTTTGCATTAATAAGCTGTAGTTAGTGATAATGGCCACTACTGGTGAAATCTGATAACCTGCAGATCTAAAAGTGGGCTGATAGGTTTTTGAGAGTCACCTGACCTCTCAGCTACCAATATATTGGAGTGACGACCAAGGGTGGTGGTGGGGGCAGTAGGGAGCCGGCACGCAGTGCCGGTGGGGCAAGACATCTGCAGCACTGCTCCAGGACTCTCTGTACTGAGCTCGCTTGGCCGTGGCTTACTCTTTTGAAAATGGCGCCAAGGTAAGACAATAGGCCTAGGCTCTGATTTCTGGCTCTTAGGCCTGTCGTACCTGTAAAATCAGTTTGGGGGGGCCTCCGTCTTGTCCTGCTTCCTGGGGAGGGCTACAGCATCCCTTGTGACCTCGTGGGGATGGTTGGGGGAGGGCAGCAGTCCCCTACCCTCTCAGACCCGCTGTGAAGGAGATAAGGAAGGTAAAAAGTTATATAGAGCTCAGGTGGAGGGCGTAGAGTTTGAAACTGGTAACATGAGCTTTTCAGAGTTCGAGTGGAGAAATGCTATCCCCACAGGCTGTTCTTCTAGGAACTGTAGCGTGTGCTATGAATTACCCAACCTAGCTTCCCTTAAAATTTAGGAGAAGAGATGGCCCACAACTGATTCGGGTAAAGGTTCTTTGGTTCCCTTATGCCCTGTGTGTTAACGCGCTAAATATAAACCAGTCCCCTTTGTTAAAAGTCCGATAATTACTTCCCCAGAAACGTTGGATTTCTTAGCATAACAGAATTCCCTGAGGTTTCTTTTCTGCTTGTTTGGATGTAACCAACAGTCGCAGGGAAGGTGAGAATCTTGCCTGCTTTGGTAATTAGATGCACACAGCAAGCAAATGGCTACCGCTAGAGACCAACTAACAGTGACCCTAGTACTAGAGAAGGTAAACAGGGAAGAAGCAGCTCAGGGGAAGTGTCAGGGAACTGCACAGGGAGGAAGGGTGGGTTCAAGGAAGCAGGCAGGGCGTGAGCAATGTATTGACAATCATGTGCACCAAAGCAAGGTGGCTGGGAAATAAACCTCTGGATCTGGAAGGCATCATGGTGGAAGCTAGCCTGGATTTGGTGGCCAGAAAAGAGATGTGGTGCACTGACAACCACGTCTTGGACATGGCCATACCGGGCTGCTCTATCTTTAGGAGAGAAAGGGCATGGAGGTGCTCTATGGTGGTTGTCCCTCAAGCACAGGGAGAAGAGTTGGATAAGGTACTTGGGGAAGCTGTCACTAGGATTGCAAGTAAGACTGAGGTGCTATTAGTTTGGAACTTTAATCTGCCAGAAGTGGAGTGTACTCTTCCAAGTGCAGCTTCAGCAAGGAGAAGGGCCATCCTTGACTCCTTTCGCTCGGCCGAAGAGAGGTTGCTAGAGATTCTGAGGGTGACATTAAAATTAGCGGGAGCCTGGGCATTTATGTTCGTGGCCCCGACCCTCTGAAATTCTCTACCCCATCAGATCAGGGAGTGCATGACTGTGGGGGGATTCAAACAGGCCTTAAAAACTTTCCTGTGGAATAAGGCGTATAGTGAAGATGTTGGCTGACATGTTTGTATTTATTGAACATGATGCTGTTTTTATATGTTTTAATTATTCTGACTGTTATGCGCCTTGGTTTTGAAAGGCGCATTATAAATAAAGAATTATTATTATTATTAAGAGGCATTTCCTAGGCACCTAGTGACAGGTCAGTGCTGGAATTGGTGCTTACAAACAGGGACAGCATTGAAGATGTCACAATGGCAGTCCCATAGGTGCCAATTATCACCGTATAGTGTTTATTTATATAAAGATGGGAACAGAGGCAAACCACATGAGGGCAAGAGTCCTTGACTTTAGGAGGCTGGAGTTTAAAGAAATGGGAAACTGCCTCAGAAACTGTCTCATGGAGGGGGGATTGCCAACTAGGGGTAGAGTCACAATGGGGGAAGTAGAGACTGTTATGGTTCTCTAGGAAAGTGACAAGGGTGGTGAAGGAAAAAGGGTGGCATTCAGGAAGTATAAGGAAATTCACAGTAGGAGTAGGAGGACAGGGAGGTGAACCAAGTAAAGCAGAGGGAAGCTGGAAAGGCAGTGTTGGGAGCAATGGCAGAGACAGAGTAAAGGACAGCCAAAGGGGTATCTAAAGGGGGAATAAAAATTTCTTCAGGTAAAGAACGAGAAGAGGAAAGTAAGGGGAGGGAAAGCGAGGAAAATGACAGTGGTAAAGGGAGACTGCACAAAAGAGGACCAAGAAAAAAACTGCCATCCTGACCAGGAACTTCTGTTGAATCTTCACAGTGGAAGTAGGGGAATGGACAAAGGAAGGGAGATGGACACACATCTATTTTCAGAGGAAACAGTCCTTAAGGAATTTGCAGTACTGAAGGTGAAGAAAGCTATGGGAGCAGGCAGGATACATCCAAGAGTAATAAAGGAACTCATGGAAGTTGCAGATGCCCAATAGTTTGCCTTATTCAACAGTTAACTGGAAATAGGCATATGTCCAGAGAACTGGAAGACAGCAGACATTTTTCCTATTCATAAGAGCAGCATCAGAGAGGAAGGTAGTAACTATAAGCAAGTCAGTCTCACTTCAGTGGTATGGAAATTAATAGAAACCCTGAAAAAGGAAAGGAAAGGCTGAAGGAGTATCTTGAATTCAGTGGGTTGCAAGACCACAGGCAGCATGGATTCCTGGGGAGGGGGTCATGCCAGACAAATCGGAATAATTTTTTTGCATAGGTGACCAGAAACATACTGTAGATCAGGGGAGAGCAGTGAACATGGCCTATCTAGACATTACCAGGGCCTTTGGTATGGTGCTGCGCAGGAGACAGCCTAGGGGTGGTTTCCAAAATAGTGAATTGGGTAAGAAATCGGTTAATGGATAGGCCTCAGAGTGTGGTGGTAATGTGCCATTAACAAACACAAATTGAGTCTGTCTTGCTAGTGAAAGTGTATGCATTTCACACCCTTCAAAAGTGTGGCTCTTGTCCTGACATCGATCTCTCACTCTAATAATGGAAGAGTGACCAGCAGGGTTTCTTCATAAATGATACTGCAGAAGAACTGGAAGGATGATATGCCTCTGTGCAGATGACACCAAAATCTGTAATAGGGTACACACTCAGGAGGGAGGGAGGGAGAGTGGAAAGAATGCGAGGATCCTGGGAAACACATGGAGTGGTCAAGAGCATGGACGTTGAGGTTCAATGACAAAAAGTGCAAAATCATGCACTGGTGGCATTGTAACCCAGAAACAGAGTATAGGATAGGGAGTACTAACAATCACTAAGCAAGAAAGGGACCTTTGAGTTATCATAACTGATAATCTCAAAGTGACAGGACATTATGACAAAGCAGTAGGTAGGGCTTATGGGATGCAGGGGTGCATAGGGTGGGGTATGTCCAGCAGTAGAAGGGTGGTAGTCTTGCCACTGTGTCACTCACTGGTGCAAACTCACCTGAAGTATTGTCTCCAATTCTGGAAGCCGCACCTCAGAAAGGACATAGTTTCAGGTGAATGCAGTCCAGAGGATGACAATTAAAATGGTGCAGAATTTGCACCACATCCCTTTGTGGAGTGACTGAAGAATCTCAACATGTACACCATAGAAAAAAGGAAAGTGAGAGTGGACATAATAGAGATCTATAAGTATGGAAGTACCCCTCAGGGGTGAACAGCGTTCAGGAGTAGTGTCTCTATGTTACATGAAAAAGAGCAACAAGATCATGCAATGATGTTGGAGGGGTGGGAATTTAAGAAGATTGTGAGGAAATATTTTTTCACAGAAGAAGCAGCAGCCACATGGAACAGAATACCAGCTAAAGTGGTGGAGTTGAAAACAGTGGGATCTTCAACCATATGTGGGCTAGATATAAGAGATTATTATTAAATAGGTAGGTAGGTAGGAGAGTTGCCAGAGACCTGTTACGGTCTATGTTGGCAGAATAGGCAGAGACAATCTGGGCAGACTGGGTGGACCAGGTTATCCTTTTTTGCGAATTAATTCTGTTTCTGTTTCTACAATAGCAAGGAAAGTTAACTCTGGTATTGCCTTTTTGTATCAGAATAAACTGTACTTCTTACAAGAAATGCATTTAAAAGTTGTAGAAACCATGATCCTACAATTTCTAGATTAAGGAGACATTAGGTATTCTGCAGCTGCTAAGATTTACTTAAAGAAACTCAATCTAATTTACAACAAGCTTGCAAGATTCATTCAACATACTCCAAGGCGCACACATCATTTTGAGCTCCCTGAAGCCCTTGGATGATTGCCCCTTGATCAAGTGCAATCTGTACATACTGTGTACTTGATCCTGGATTCGTGTCTGGCCAAACATTCAGGCCATTCAGGTTTGGCAGTGATCAGAATTAAACCTTAAAATTTGGATTTCACTGCCAAGACCAAAAAAGCCCATGACCCCAAATTATTTCAGTGCAAGCAGCAAAGCAGCAAAGCAGCACACACACACACACACAGTCACAGACTGTAGTTAGTGATTGAGAGAGTGAGAGATGTATGCTGTAGGAGCAACAGTACTATTGCAGTGGGGGAGGTGGAACAAAGCAGCAACTGGTGAGTGGAGCGAGTGGTCAGTGAGTCATGTCAGTCACTGAGACTGACAGCTGCAGGCAGCAGTGAGGAATAGGTTCAGTGCATACCTGAAAGTGGGTCTAACTCTTAGTGCAAGTGTGTGAACTGGACTTCCTCCAACCACTGTAGCTCTTGTCCTGACATCTCTCTCTCTTGTCTTCAGTCCTCCTCTCATGCATGAATCGAGTCATGACAGTCAGGGGAGTCATGTGACTGCACTAGTGGCAGTTCAATCAGCCAGCCTGTCTCTTTTCGCACTCTGACACTGCTGTTGCTAGGTCTGTTGTGATTAGAGCTGACAGGATGATGTTGTGTGGGTTTATAAACCCCTCATATCTATGCAGTGGGGTCAGAGATGAGTACAGCATGTTGCAGCCACTTGGGTGAGCTGAGCAGAACTGCAGCATTTTTGTCACGTGGGAGAGAGTGAGATCTACTGTATTAAGTAAAATACATTTTAGGTAGCTTTTTAGGGCAGGCAGACCTGAGGATTAGGGCTGGAGTAACCACTGCAGTAGAGCAAATAAATATTTTTGGTTTAAATCCATCTCTTACCTACTGAACTTGAGGACAGAGAGCAACAAAAAAAGGACATCAGCCAGCAGCAGGGTTGTTGGAGTGGACAGGGAATGGAGGAGGCTGGCTTGTACTGCTTCACAAATATATTTAAAAACACAATTGTTTTTGTGCAGAATGAAAATATCCACCCAAAATATATATTGTGTTTTCAAGGCCTGGTGGAGGAGACCTGTTAGGACAGTAGAAGTAGAAGTAGAAGAAGTAAGAGAGCAAATATATGTAAACCCCCTCTCATTTGAGAGAGGCTTGTGCTCCCTTTAGGGATCCCTTCTTTCTCAGTTGCCCTCAGAGATTAGGGATCTGTTAGTGCTCTGGGGGTGCAAATTTTGTTGGCCACCACTTGGTGGCAGCAGAGAGTAGGGTCTGGACAGTATATAAGGAAAGGACCAGGAAGTTAGGAGGAGATGGACGATAGTGAGAGGAGACTGACGGGTGTTGCAGGGCAGTGTAGGGGGACACCCCCCACGTGTAGATAAACTGGCTTCTTTAGCAGCGATGGGTTGGTCCCCTGGGTGAGGATCCGAGGGAAGGTAAGAGGCAGGTAGTTTTGGCCATATCCGTGGTGCCTCGGGCTCTGATGATGGAAGGCAGAGAAATGGATATGCAGGATAGGTAGGTCCCAGGGTCTGGGTTGCTCCATTTGCAGGTGGTTAGTGGGCATAGGTCATCAGGGTGGCAGGGCCTCTGTCTCTTGATATGGCAAGGTGACCTTGGTCCCACTTGTGCAGGGATCTGGGGGAGCCTCTAACCCCAGTAGGGCCAGTTTCGAGGGACAGGCCTGGGGGCTGCCAGTCTTTATCCAAGTAGGCCACAGAGTGCCCTGAAGGTGTGTATCCCCTGGTGCTGGTTTGTACAAATCAAGCAGTGGAATGGTTGAAGAAAGTTTATTACAACTTTAGCACCCTGTTTTATTGTCAAATCCCAGGGTCTTGGAGGGAGTAAAATGTGGTCTGGGGAGACAGGGCAGACCAGGAAAGAGACAGAGTTGGAGAGTGGGAGGGGGGTATGATGCAGTGGGTTTGGCTGGTACCACACCAACCATGTCCCTGGAAGGCCATAATAGGAAAGTTAGGGAATGGTGGGGTGTAAGCTGCATGCTGCCCTGGGTTAAAGGAGTTTGTGATACACCCCCCCCCCTCCATTGTTGAAACTCAGTAGGAAGCTCAAGGAGGTACTTTCCATTGTTTTTTAGTATTTTCGGAACTTCATGTTCCAGGAAGAGAGGTAATTTTAGATTCCAGGGGAAAAAAAAATCAGTTCTACTGGTTGTGAGCTGTGTAAAGATCTGCTTGGGGTCCGTAACATCAATCTGTTACTTAGGGGAGCTGTCCCCTTTTTATATCACTCCACCTACCACTCAAGCATAACTAAGAAGGGCCCTATTGTGTTACTTTGTAATTAACCTTATTTTTGGCGGTTGTAGATTTATATTAAACTCTTATTAAAAAACAAGTATAAGAGTTAGTGGAGTGTTACACACTAGATTTATGGTGGGTCACAATTCAAAGTTAGACCAACAAAGTGTTTTTATTTTCTGCATACTGAGTTAAGGGCTTAGTCAGGTGACCTCACCCTTCAGGTATATAAACTCTCCTCTGAAAGCAGTATAGCAGATTAACCTTGGAAGTGAAGAAGGAAGGTCTACTGTGACAGTAGACAAGTGAAATACAGAAGGTATAGGATCTTAGCAGTTCTAAGATCCGAGACTGTATGTTTGCAAGAAACTACTGAAGTCAAGTAGTCATTTTCATTGCATTGATTTTATTGTTTTTGTTTATTTTTAGAAACTGTGAAAAATTAATAACACAAAGTGTGTTTTAAATCCTGACAACTTGTCTTGTCTGATGTTATTTCCCACATGCTGTGACAGTGGACAAGGCAATGGGGCCAGACAGGATACATCCTAGAGTATTAAGAGAACTCATGGAGGTGCTGGCAGCACCACTGACAGACCCGTTCAACAGTTTGCTGGAAATAGGTGTGGTACCAACAGACTGGAGGAGTGTAAATATAGTTCCTCTCCACATAAATGGGAGCAGGGAAAAGGCTGGCAATTACAGTCAGCCTGACCTCAGTGGTAGGGAAAGTAATGGAATCACTACCAAAAGAAAGGTCTGTGATATATTCCGAATCCAGTGGAGCACAGGATCTGAGGCAGCATGGGTTCACAATGGGAAGATCTTGTCAAACAAATCAGATAGATTTCTTTGACTGGGTGACTAGGGAGGTGGATCAGGGAGGGGCAGTGGATGTGGCTTACCTGGATTTCAGTAAGGCCTTTTACACCGTCCAACATAGGAGGCTAGTACACAAGCTGGGCAGTCTGGGAGTGGGTCCCAGAGTGGTCAACTGGGTCAAAAAACAGCTGAGAGATAGGACACACAGGGTGGTGGTGAATGGAGTTCAATCCAAATAGAATGGGGTGACCAGCGGGTTCCCACAGGGATCAGTGCTTGGACCAGTCCTCTTTAATGTCTACATAAGCAACACTGAAAAGGGGCTGGAATGGAAGGTGTTTCTCTTTGCAGATGACATGAAGATCTGCAACATGGTTGACACTCTAGGAGAGTAGAGAAAATGAGAAGGGACCTAAGTAAGCTTGAAGAGTAGACAAGGGTGTGGCAGCTAAGATTCAATGCAAAGAAATGCAAGATCATGCACTACATGATGGGGGAGGTACTGATGACCACAAAACAGAAAGGGACCAGGGAAAAATCATATCTGATGATCTAAAGGTTACCAAACAATGTGAGAAGGCTATGAGGAGAGCCAGTGGAAAGCTGGGGTGCATAGGGAGAGGTATGTCCATCAGAAGAAAGGAGGTGGTGATGCCACTGTATAGAACATTGGTGAGACCCCATCAAGAGTGCTGTGTCCAGTTATGGAGTCTGCATCTATTCAAGGACATAGACAAAGTAGAAGCAGGTCATGAAGGGTGACATAAATGGTGTAAGGGCTGCACCAAAAGTCATATGAGGGGAGACTGGAGGATCTCAATATGTATTCCCTGGAGGAGAAGGGATGGGTATGATAGAGACTATCAAATACCTCAAGGGTGTAAATAAGGTACAAGATGGTAGCATCTTTAAAAGAAAAACATGTTCAAGAACAAAGGGCCATGATAAGAAAATGGGGGGGGGGAGGGTAGACTTAGGAGTAATGTGAGGAAGTATTTTTTCATGGAAAGGGTCATGGGTCCATCAAAATGCCTCCCAGCAGAGGTTGTAGGGGCAAAAATAAGGGAATTCAAAAACACATGGGACAGACATAAAGGAACTTGCATGATAGGAAAGAGAGGGTAAGCCACAAATCATTTAGGATCTGCAGTATTTGAACCAGGTAAGGAAAATGAGCAGACTAGGTGGGCCAAGCGGTCCTAATCTGCCCTCAAATTTTATGTTTCTATGTTGCTATGCTGCTCTGATAGTTGCTAATGTAAAATTGTCTTCATAAATTTGGGGCAACACTTTGTTTTCTTAAATATGCAGTAGCTAGAATGTAACAGCATTGCAATGGCATTGTAGTTGCATGCAACTACAGTGTAATTACTCCAGTTGCATATAATTAATGATTTTCTACCCCACAGTTACATTGAAACTGACACTTAAAATAAAGCGTGGCCCAATTTTGTATGCTTCTGAATATGCTGCACCATAAAGAAGGAATATACCACCAATCCTGGTTTAGTAAATTAATTATGAAAATCCAAAAGGCAGGTATATTAACTATGTATGACAGCTGGGCACCAATTATTATTTCAGAATACACAAATAAGGTAGTCACGTGATGCCAGCCTAGAGTGAAACAGCAAGCTTGAGTTGCTCTGTCTCCTTTCGGACAAAAACATTGATTAATTCATATTTTTGCATATCCACTGCTTTCTGATGCTGCATTGGCACTTCAAGTCATAGAAAAGCAATGAATATTGGTGTCATCATGGAGGTATTTATGTGTAAACCGCCTTCTAAACATACTCCACCACAATCGCCAGAGAAAGAACAGGCCCCAACAAAGCCTAGACAGGCCACTGCCAAATCTATCTTGGGATCTGTGCCTCTAACGGATGATAAATTTCTGGAGTTTATGATGCCGTTACAAAGGCCAGTGGCTGACATATCATCGGACCTGCATACTATTAAATCATCCATTGAAACTCTAACTATTAGAGTTGGAGATTCAGAAGCCCGTGTCTTCTCCCTGGAAAAGAAAGCTGACCAAATGGAATTGGAGCGAGTCAACACTCTCAAACTCATTAAAAAACTTGAACAGAAACTGGAAGATTTAGATGGCAAGAGTAGATGAAACAATGTAATTATCATGGGGATTCTAGAGCAGGAAGAAGGAACCTCTCCTATAATGTTTGTTCAGAAACTCTGTGAAAAGATTGCCGGTCCCTCACTGAATGTGGTAACATATGTTGTGAAGAGGGCGCATCGTGCGCTTGGTCCCTCACCTCCACCGGGGTCTCCACCTCGTCCGATTATCTGTAAATTTCTGAACTATCTAGACAAGAAGCACTTGCTAGCCAAGTCTAAAGCCCTGCAGGAGATTCTATGGGAAGGTAGGCGAATAAGAATCAGCCAAGACCTCCCTCACTCCGTAAGGCTAAAACGCTAAGAATTACACCCTCTGGTAACAAATCTTATAGCTGCAGGAAAGCCTTTTAGGGTTAAATATCCCACTATTCTCTGTGTCAAAATTAGTGACAAATGGATGTCCTTTGAGACACTAGAACATGCCAAAACAGAGCTCAGGAGATTGCTGCTAGATTTGTTCAAATGAATAGGACTGAACTCTAATGGCTATGCATTTGTCATTTAAAAGTTCTGCCTCATATCTTGCGACAATCAGCAGTAGGGTGATCTGATCGGTTCTACCCTCAGCTATCCACTTCCAACGTGCTACTTACTTGTCTTGCTCCTGTGGTTCATTTGGGTTTCTGAAATGCTACCGTCTTACAGCTGGTAGTGAGATTTGGAAGCACCTGGTTGATCGCGTTGCCTCTAGATACAGACTTCTTTCTTTCACTGATCTACAAAGTAAGTTCAAGTTGTTAACTTTAACATCTTTATAGGTGACATTGCAGAGGGGCTGGAGGGAAAGGTATGCCTCTTTGCAGATGACACAAATATCTGTAACAGAGTTGGTACACAAGGGGGGGTAGAAAGGATGCAAAGGGACTTAGCAAGGTTGGAGGAATGGTCAGACATATGGCAACTTAGATTCAATGCAAAGAAGTGCAAAGTAATACACCTGGGAAATAAAAATCCAGTAGAAGAGTACACAATAGCACGGGAGGTACTAAAAACAATAATGAAAAGGGATCTGGGTGTAGTGATATCAAATAACCTAAAGGTGGGTAAGCAATGTGAGAAGTCAGTAAGGAGAGCCAGGGGAATACTGGTATGCATAGGGAGGAGCATCACAAGTAGAAAAAGGGAAGTGGTTATCCCTCTGTACAGACAGTTGGTGAGACCTCATCTGGAGTACTGTATCTAGTTCTGGAGACCTCATCTACACAAGGACATAGACAGGATGGAAGCAGTCCAGAGGAGGGCAGCTAAAATGGTACAGGATCTACATCAGAAACCATATGAAGAGAGACTGAGAGAGCTTAATATGTATACCCTTGATGAAAGGAGGGACAGGGGGACATGATAGAAACTTTTAAGTACCTGAAGGGAATCAACAAAGTCCAGAAGGGTAGCATCTTTCAGAAAAAGAGATGTGTAAGAACAAGGAGGCACAATTTAAAGTTAGAGGGGGGACGGCTCAGGAGTAATGTGAGAAAATTCTTTTTCACGGAGAGAGTGATGGACACATGGAACCACCTTCCTGGAGAGGTTGTGGGGTCTAAAACAGTGGGGGAATTCAAACATGCATGGGACAGACATAAGGCAATTATAGTGGTGGGTTGCAGAAAGTAGACTGTTGGTTAACTAGAATCTGCAGCTTATCCAATAGGTAGGGAAATGGGCAGACTGGGTGAGCCAAGTGGTCCTTATCTGCCGTCAAAGTCTATGTTTATATGTTTCTAACTGCACCACAACCACCTTCTCAATAACCTTGCCCACAAAGAGCAGGTTAGAGACCGGTCAATAGTTTGCTAAGCAATCTGGGTTGAGGGAGGATTTCTTCAGGAGGGGTACCACTACCATCTCCTTCAGGGGGTCTGGAAATACCACTGTCTTCAAGGAACACTGGACTAACTCAGCAAGGGTTGGGCTGATAACTTCAAAACATCCTACTAGGAGGTGCGTTGGGCTCGGATACAAACTACAGTAGGTTGGGTGCATAACTAGGACAGCTCACACAATGTCTACAGTCACCATCTGGCCAAAGTCAGACCAGGCAGACCAGTTGCTTGCAATCTCCTGCTGATCTCCACAATGCTCGTTTGAGGGTGCCGAGTGGATGTCCAACCTGATGGTGGCAATCTTATCGGTGAAGAACTGAGCCAACTCATCACACTTATCCTGTGAAAACACACCCTGAGGCAGAAGACAGGTTGGATTGCACAACCTGTTGGCAGTCCGGAAGAGCTGAGTTGGCTGATTCTTTGCTCCAGCCATCTCCATGGACAGGAATTTTGCCTTCTTACAAGAGCTTGTCGATTGATATTTTTTTTTAATGGGCTACCAATCTAAGCTCTTCATCCACCAGGCCCAATTTCCATAAGCCGCTCCAACCTTTGATCCTCTTGTCTCAACTCTTTCAAAGTTCTGTCAAACCATAGGGACTTTGGGTGAAGAGTGGGGGGGTGAACATGGACAGGAACTAGGGAGTTGACGCCCCCTGTCATTGCCTTATTATAGGCAAGAACCAGTTCCCCCAGCTCTCTGCATACACTTGACAAACCTGATAGGTCCAGCACCACCGTAAGACCATCTGGTGTCAAGCCCCTTAAAGGGTGGTACTGGACCATCTCCATAGGAGCAGATCTATGGGGGGGTCTTGAATCAGAACCTTGTAGTGTGATGCTCTGACCAACCGATTGGTTCCACCACCAGATTGGTGATCTCTATCCCCAGCAGGAAGACCAGGTCCAATGAATGGCCATGACTATGAGTATTCAGAGGTAACTACCTGTGTCAGTCCCAACAAACTCATCAGTTGAAGGAAGTCCTGCCCAAACTGCGAGAGTTCATCGTCAACCCAGGCATTGACGTCCCCCAGAACTAATCATCCGGGGGACTCCAACACCAGGTCAACGATGCAATCTGTGACTTCCGGCAGGAATTCTTTCTCACTACTGGGTGGATGGTAAATGAGAAGTATCCTGCAACCAGCACCTGCTACCACAATATATTCAAAGGATCTGGTCACTCCAACTTTGGTGACTACAAGGCCCAGATCTGACATAAAACAAATGGCAAATCCCCCACCCCTATGATCCTCTCTTGGGCAGGGTATCACTGAGTACTCAGCATAATTGTTCCTTTCTTTAAAAAAAAAAAAAAGGCTGCAAATAAGACCCAGCCAACTATCACCCAATTGCTCTCCTGCAAATGGCATACAAATTATATACTAGACTAATTTGGGAAAAATTTAAAAAGTGGGTGGAGGACAATGAAATAATTTCTGAATTTTAAAATGGATTTAAAGAAAATGTAGCACCATGGATTTAATTTTCACTCTAAATTACATTATAAATAAGTATGTAATTGAAAAAGAAGTAAACATTTATGGCACACTTATTGACTTAGAGGCAGATTTTCATTCTGTTGACCACTACATCTTGTGGTTCAGCCTTGGAAAAAAGAATACAGACCCATGATTATTATGTATTTTGCAATTGCTTCACAATAAGATGGTAGCTGTGGTAAAGTATACAAGAGATGGACAGTTAACAAATACAATCAAAACTGAAAAATGAGTCAAGTAGGGATGCCTATTTGGCCCTAATTCTATTTAAAATCTATATAGAACCTCTAATTAAAACAATATTAGAGGTGGACATATTTCCACAATCCTTACTTAGTAAGGATGTTATATTCCTAATGTATGCAGATAATGGGATTTTACTTTTCAGAATACAGTTAGGGCTGAAGAGAGGTATGTCAAAAGTCATGAAAACATTTTAGGTATTGATGTTGGATCTAAATATTAATAAAAAAGAGATTATGACCATTGGGAAAAATCTAGATTATATCGGAAAATTCATTCAAGGAAGATAATACCTACTGTCACCTTGAGGTCTATTTGAATTCCTCAATTTATGGAAAGCAATGATAATATATGTAAAAGATAAAGCAAGGAAAACAGCCATGGTTATTAACAAATTCACAAATCTATATGCAGGAAATTCACATGAGGCAATGTATAAGGCATATCATGCAAAATTAAGAGTCAACTATTGTTCGCAAAGGAGATCTGAGAAATCAATGTGAGGAAAAAAAAAACAAGACCCAGAATATTGAAACAATACTTTTTTTTTCCTTAGGAACCTAGGGCCCTATTTACGATCGGGGTGTAGGTATGTGCAAAATGCAAATAGCCCACCCATGGAGCTGTGCACCCTTGGACAGGTGCACTGGTACCCGGCATTCACAGATGCTGGGCACCTGTCCGTGGCCCCGCCCTCTGGAGCTCAAGTCAGTGAAAGACAGGTATAGGCGGAGTCACAGACCCAGCCGGGCATCTAATTGGATGCCTGGCATGGGTCTGCCAGTGAATCACTTGCGTGATGTGGCACACATTGGCAGTGCACCCAGCAAATGTCTGAGGGCCGGTGGCTGTGGTGGGTGGTAGGGGTGCAATGCCACTGGCCCTCACTGTTGGTACCGATGCAGTGTTCTGTGATGCAGGGCATGCCCACCAACAGGGGGTGGAGGGACACATCCTCTGGTAGCAGGGAGGGGTGATGGCATGCAGTGCCACTGGGATGGGTGGGCAGCAGCCATGACCTGGTGCCCCTGCGAGGGGTAAGGGTTTTGGAGGGTGCCACACTCACCGCTGTGTGTGGAGGTGGGTGGGCAGAGTCAGGAGGCTGTGCCTGTGGCCCTGATGATTTTGTGGGCTACACGCCCTGTCCTGCTGGGCACATAGGGGGTTTATGGTTGGGTCTCTCTGGCTTACTCCACGACCCCCTATGCAGCCCCATGGCCAGCACTACACGACTTAATGCATGGCGCGTTGTGCCGGCCTGCCCCTCATCATGCCATGGTGAGTTGCTCATCATGTGGCTGGGGTATCAGGTGTGTATTTGCTGCACATTCCCCTTCATGCTCCAGCACAGGGATGCAGTTGGTGTGGGGTGGCTACTTGCCTCAGATACATGTGTGTAGCCAGGCTGTACCATTCATGCATATTGGTCCTGCTGAGGTTAAAGTATGACACACCAACAGCATTTATTAGGTTGGATTGTGGTCTATTCTTATTGGGCCCAATTCACGGCAGGGCATATTGTACATGCGAAAATGTGCATACCCCGCCCACGGAGCTGCACACCCATGGAAAGGTGCACCGGTATTGGCATTCATAAATGCCAGCCACCTGTCCACGGCCCCACCCCCTGCTGCACAGGTCCATGCACGGCGGGTACGGGCAGAGTCATGGACCCAACCAGGCATCCAATCAGATGCCTGGCATGGGTCCTCCAGTGGAGATGTAGCGATGCACACAGATTTCACAAAAAAAAAACATAAAGTGGACAATAATATGATGTACTCATGTTATAATTTAAGTTTAAAAGTGAGAGCTGCTGTATTTAACTGTATGTAATGCCAGAACATTAAGGACCATATTCAGTAAGTTTAGCTTGGGAGTTTTGAAAGGTTATTTACCAGCTATTGCTTATAGTAAAAACAAAATAAACAAAAAAAAATCTTAAATTTTATCTGTAAATAGACAGTATATCAGTAGTATTATGACTGATTGTGAAGAATTTCTGTTATTATATAAAAATTATTTCCACAAAAGAAAACAAACAAAAAATTGGATTCTACAGTACATTTTTCAGCAAACTCTGCAGTAATATATACTGTAGCAAAGTGTGCACAAGTTTTGTATAAACTGAAAAGGTAATGGCCTAGATATTCAAAGCAAATGCGCGGCACAAAGTGGAGATGTGCCATGCATCTCAGAAGACGGGCAGGACCACGATATTCAAAAGGGAGAGATGCGCTGCACATCTCCAGATGCGCCATCGAGCATCCATAATGTATGCAGCGCATGTAGAGGGGATGTTCCCATGAATGTGCTGCACATCCTATGTTCAGCTGAAATGTGTGGCACATCTGCAACGCATCTTGAGATAAGCTGCCCAAAGTTAGGCATGGAAAAAGCATGTCTAAATGGACAGCCACCCACAGGCAGGCCAGGGAACTGCAAGCAAGCTGTCTGAATACAGCCCTTAGAGGTTGCAGCAGGATATGCTCCAGGCACCCACACATAGCAGTCATGCCAGGATGAATGAACCCTGAGCCCGTAGCACCATCCAGGGAGCAACACCCCACACCACTCCCTGGATGTAGCCACCCAGCAGCCATTCACTGTCTGCATACTGCCATCCATTGCAGTGCCCACCAGGTACCTCCCATACTGGAGTGTGTGGGACACTGCAGGTGATGGCAGCATATGGAGCTGGTATTTCACATACATGTGGTTGCCCTAGCAGCCTGTGTCACCCTGTTCCCACTCCTTTTGCACGTCCAGGTAGCCCCAGTGGCCACTGTCCAGTTGGGCCCCCTGTACCTCCATCTGACCCTATATATGGATATGGGAACTAGGCGACCAGGTGTGAGTATCCCTCCACATGTAGCTGTGCTGCACTGTGTTGTTAGAGTTTGGTGACATAAATCATTACAAGAGGAGTGTACTACAGTTGATGGTCAGAGCCAGTTCTTTGTGCTTCACTGTGCATGACTATGGGTAACAGCACCGTATCTGGCCCAATGTAGTACACCCACCCACACAAATACCTTTCATCACACCTGCCTGCTAGGTTCAGTACCTCCTGCTCACCTTGGTGGAGTGGTGGGTCAGCCCTGCAAAGTTGGAACGGAGCCTGACCAGGGTATGCAAATGGCCTGACTACATTCCAGTAACATGATGCAAATGTGGGAGATGGGCTTGAAATGTGCAGTGATGTCATTTGCATATCCTGTCTGAATATTACAGTTTTGCTCACTGTGCAAGTGGTTTGCATCACGCATTTCCCCATTCTCCACATAAGGCTCAGTTGACCTGCTGTGCCGCGCATCTCTCACTGTGTGATCATGCATTTCAGGATATTCAGCTGGGCATGCGCGAGCTCATCTCATGGCGCATCGTCTGAATATCTCATTATTTTGGGCCAGTGCATCTCAGATGAGTGGCACAAGTACTTGCAGAAGTTTACAGTGGATCTTGAATATCTAGGCCAATGCATATAAGAATATGTGCATGTATTTTTGTCTGTGAATGTCTAGTTCTTAATTTTAATGTGATAATCCATTATTTTATATGTTACTGATAAACTTGAATTTTTGTTCTTAATTGAACCTTACCTGATAACATTATAACCTGCTGAGTAGGATGAACTTTTTTCTCCAGTGCCAAGAAGAATTAACCTCAGAAAACTGGCAACAGAACATTCCAGAGATCATGCAGTAGGGGCGATCACATTGACATCACCAGTGCTCAAATTCCTCAGCTCTGCTTGCAGGTTGGCAAAACAAGGAAATCTCATTATCAATTAAAACAAAAACATACAGATACTGTCAACAGAAAAAAGAATCTTTATACAGGATAATAAACTATGGATATGGATAATGCACCCCAGATAAAGAAAAAAATATTCTAAAAATCTGACTTGACTAATGGCATAGGCCAGTAACCATGTACAGTATAAGGCTAACTGCCAGATAACAAGTGTTAGGGCTGCACAAGTAATGGATATTAATTTCCGAATATTAATGGGTAATAGGCTATTTTTTAGAACTGTGTGGAATTTTCAAATTCAGAAATTGTACCTTCATCTGTAGAATTCCATCAGGAGTGGAATTCTGACATTTCTAAAGCAAAAAGTTAGCCATGGAGTCATATTTCTTAGTTGATGTTAACTATGGATTCATTATCCACAAACCTCAGAATACGAAGGAAGCAAAGAAACAGAGAATTTGCCAGCTGAAAAGGACCACTTGGCTCACCCAGTCTGCCCAGATAGTCGCTGTCTGGTCTGTCTCCCCAGATGCTAACTGGTCTATGGTGACGTTCCCTACATCCTGCCAATTTCTAGATGTGTAAATTTGGCAAACTTTGCTCTGGGAAATAATTTGCAAAGTTTGACAAATTCACAAAGGGTGAAGTGCCAACTTTGCAAAGTTTTGGCAGGTGAAGTGGCACATTTTTCCAGGCGAAGCTAAGGCAAAGTTGTAACTTCACCTTAACTTCACCTGACTTTGCCTCAAAATGTGCCATTTCCCCAAGGAAAACTCTAAGGCCCTGTCCACACTATGCCCTTGTAACGTTACAGAGGGCCCAAACCATTACTGTAACGGTTTGCGTTTACATCTGTAACATTACAGAAGGTGTTTTCGAAACCATTGTTGAAACTGCCCTGTCTACACTACCCTTGAAACTCCCCTCTGTGACGTTACAGAGGGTCCAAACCATTACCGTAGTGGTTTGCATTTACACTGGTAATGTTACAGACAGTGTTTTCATAACCATTACAGAAACCTGTTGTGAGGTGGTTTCAACAATGGTTTCTGTTATGGTTTCAAAACTCTGATTGGCCCTGTCCACCCTACACAAGTAAACTCCAGTAATGTTTTCAAAATGCTTTCAAAACATTTTCAGTGGTAGTGTGGAAGCACTGTAACGTTTTCAGTCTGTAACGGTTTCAAATGTGACAGATTTTCATTGCAGTGTAAGTTTTCAGCAATGGTTTTGAAAACACTTTCTATAACATTATTAGTGTAAACACAAACCATTACGGTAATGGTTTGGAACCTCTGAAACATTACAGAGGGATTTTCTGGAGTAGTGTGGACTGGGCCAATGTAAAGTAGCCAAATGATAAGTTTGCAAAGTTATTTGCAAAGGTGAATTTCACAATTTTGCCAAAACTTCACTGGCAAAGGAAGTCCCTGTCCACACTACCCCTCTGTAATGTTACAGAGTGCCTAAACCGTTACCGCAACAGTTTGAATTTACACCTGCAACATTACAGAAGGCGTTTTCATAACCATTGTTGAAACCATATATGAGGTGGTTCCAACAATGGTTATGAAACTGGTCACACCTCTTTAACATTACCTGGTGTAGTGTACACGTGTAGCACCAGTCCCCTAGTGCAGCGCCCGGCTCCTGAAATGTGGACCGGCCGTGTCGCTCCTGTAAAGGACACCATGGCAGTGTGGACACACTGCACCGCTCCCCAGTTGTAATGGTTTCTATCCATTATGGGGTCTGAGTGGTGCAGTGTGGACGGGGCCTAAAACTTCACAGCATATCTACCCATTTTATAATATTCACCTGTGTATATCCCATGTTTGCTTGAGTCCCTCTACTGTTTTCACCTCCGCCATTTCCTCTGGCAGTCTATTCCAGGCACCCACCACTCTTTCAGTGAATTAATGCTTCCTCACATCCCTCCTCAACCCCCCCCCCCCAGCTTCATCACATGCCTTTGCTTTCTGGTACTGTGAATGTGTGGGATCAATAACTGACACAACCAAGCAGAGATCAAGAGCATAAAAAATGCACATATGCATTTGTCAATTTATTCTGTAGAAAAATCAATAAATATATTCAGAAATCAGAGAAGAAACAAATAAAATAATGCCAGGACTTTGCTTTTTCCAGCAGAGCCCGTGGCTTCATTTCAGCCTAGATAGTCCAGTGTAATACCGCTTACACTTCAATCGTCTGTCTGAAAATCAGCAAACTCCAAAGAAGATCCTTCTCCTCTCACTGTCAGTACCAGAAAGACCTGACTATCTATGGTCCCCTAGTGGTGAGCCCTAAATGTGTTTTCGCACATGTAGCACACAGTGGCGTGGTCGGTGTGTGAAATCAATGTTCAGGACAGGAAAAGAAAATCACAGTGACACTGTTCATGAGCAGAGGTCTTATACTGGTTATGTTGAAAATTTGGTGACAAGTCCATAAAATGACTGTGTTATGAGCGTGCATTGTGCAGTTTCCGCACACCCTCATAAGTTCACAAATTCATAATCTTTTCAGTTTAGATTTTCATCACTGGCATTTTTCCACACTTCCTTATGAACAGTACAGCTGTCATTTTTCACACCCTGGCTGAAATGTGTTTTTGCACTTCCGGCACAGAATAACATGGTCGCTGGCTAGAGATAGGTATTTTACTTCAATTCTTTTACTGGGGCAATTACGGACTATGTGTCCCTTTCATTTGTGACATATAGGGTCAGCATGATAAGGTTTCTCCATTCAGTCACCTTGCCAGTTATTACTCCTACTAGGGAATTGCCTCTGATAAGAAGTATCAAAAGGTCTTATCGGTGTTGTTGGTTGGGGTGAAAAGCCCTGATTTCCTCAAGATTTTGTTGGTTTGTCCACCAGGTAATCTTCCACCAGAGTGATGGTCTTCTCCACTGTGTCAGGCTTGTGCTCCTTCACCCATACTTGGATGTCCTGGAGTAAAATTTGAACAAACTGTTCTATAATGATTAGTTCTATGATCTGGTCAAGGGTTTTTTACCATCGGTTGCAGTCATTTTAAACAAAAGCTTTACAGCCTGGCAATTGTCTCTCTGGGGGTGTCTTGGTACAGCATCTTTTGTGATTGAAATTGCTGCCTATATGTCTCGGTATTAATGTCATACCTACGGAGGATTTCCTCCTTGACCCAATCATAATTGTTACAGTCAGTGGCGGTCAGGTGACTGTATAACAACTGGACCTGTCCAGAAAAATAAGGGACCAGTCTGATGATCCATTGGTCTTGCGGCCATGTACAGGTCCATGCTATGCACTCAAATGTTGTCAAGGAGGCTTCAATGTCATCAGCCTCTGTCAATTTGGTAAGTTTAATGTCTCGGGTATATTTCTGTCAGGTTGTCCTAGGGTCAGGGCCTGGATGGCTTGCAAGGCATCCAGCCACCTCTCTTCTTGTCTCTTCCTCTCCTCCTCCTCCTCTTGTAGCCTCCGGTCCTCCTATCATAGCCGTCGCTCCTTCTCTCATTGCTGTTGCTCCTTGGCCCTCTCACACGCCATCTCTAGTTATCGTAAGCATAACCATCATAGCAGGTCACTGGGATCATCTGAGGCACTTTCTTCCAGCTGTCTCTTCTCTTCGTCCTCAGCCAAGTTGTCATCCATGCATTCCTCTTCTTCCTTTTTTGCCACCATATTTGACCGAGCTCCTGGTTCCAATCCTGGCTTATGCTTCAAACCCAATCTATCAGCCACGGCACGAGTCCATTGGATTTTCCTCAGCTCCGCACTTTTTACCCTGCTCATGTGTATTACTATACCCCCTGGCAGTGTTTCACAAGCAGACTAAATGAACAAAGAATCCCACCTCTGACACCAGTGTGAACATGTGGGATAAATAACTGACACAACCAAGCGGGGATCTAGTGCATAGAAAATGCATATATGCGTTTGTCAATTTATTTTGTAGCTAAATCAATAAATGTATTTTTTTTATTTGGTTTTTGTTTACTGGGTTGGTGAGCTAGCGATAGAATGACTATTTTCAGTCATGACTCGGGCGGATTACAACATGAGAAGGAAAACAAAACAACATTACAAGTACTGTATAGACAAGATTGGAGAAATACATGAAAAGCAAATTACAAATTGGCTGAGAAAGTATACATGGTGAAGACAAGAGTATGTGTAGGGCAGAGTAAGCATATAAACCATAAAATCAGCTATCCAACATATAGGGAGAGCTAGGCAACAGTTACAGTAACCTAGTGTGTACTTCGTAAGTGCAAAGTTTAAGCAAATACAGTTCATTTTACATTAAAATGAGGCTGGAAAAAGCAGTCATTCTTATGAGGTAGATTATGGTGGAACACCTCCATCCTGTGGGGAGAATGGATAAGGCATTTACACTGGATGGAGCAATAGGGAATGATGTGGGAAATGACGTAAAAGCAACCATTCGTATTGGGGGGAGGAGGAAGACAAAGAGACAGGTTAGTTGTTAAGAATACAGCAGGGAGTTGGAAGGTAGGCAGAGAGAGAGATCAAGGGGGTGAAAACAGGTGCATGAGTTTGAAGCAAATAGGCTGGCATGGAGCTCTTTTTTAAAGAGTGCATGGGACGGCGCTTGATGAAGTGCTAATGGTAAGGCGTTCGATTGCAGTGGGGCATAGAGAGAGAAAGCTTGGGAGCCTTTTGAGGTTTTACACCTTGGCACCAGCAGCAGGGACTTACCAGTTGAGCGTAGTCCATAGGAAGGTGTTTGAGGGGACAGTAGCCTCACAAGACTATCAGGAGATTGTTCCCTAATAACATTGTTCACTAGGGAGCAAACTGAGTAGAGTCTCAGTGCAGTTTGTGACAACCAATTTAGGCCTGAGTAGAGTTTACAGTGGTGTTCAAGCCTAGGGGATGAGGAGGCATAGCAGCAAATGTTATTGTAGGTGGTGTCCCAGGAATGCAGTGATGACTTAGGTGTTATGACTACATAGGTCAGGGCTGGTAGAAGGATGCCGTGGGCAACAGCCAGCCTGACAGATGGAGTAAGTGTACAGTTAGCTGTATAGGCAATGCCTAGCTTAGAGTTTACTGATTTGCAAGTGGATTTGACATGGAGATCAAAGCTAAGAAACCGATCAAGGACAACCCCAAGATATTTGAATGAGGTAACTGTATTTATGGGAGGGGAGCCAGGGCAGGAGACCAAGATGCTATTATTGCAGGATTTTAGTTTGGTATCAGACCCAAACAGCATAGCTTGATTTTTCCTTACACTGAGGACCAGTTTGTGGTCAGATAGCCAGTTTTGAGTTTTCTGGAAGTTGGATGAGAGGGACGAGCTTATGTCAGACAAGTTTTTAGAGTTAGTATATAGAACAATATCATCTGCATACAGGAGGGATGAACAGGAGGTGAGATCCAAAGTGATGCTGTTGATGAATATAGAGAAGAGAAGGGGCCCTAAAATTGAACCCTGGGGTACCCAAATGTTTAGAATAGCCTAGTTCGAGAGGGTGGAGGTGTATTTCACAAATTGGACACAGTTTGACAGATAACTACTGAACCAGGCCAAGACAGCCATCGAGAAACCCATTGACTTTAATGTTGTGAGAAGAGTGGGGTGGTCAACAAGATCAAATGCTTCGGTCATATCTATAAAAACTGCCCCTGTGAGGAGACCTGTGTCTTCGGCAGATAGGGTGTCAGTGGTGAATTTGAGCAGAGCCGTGGTGGTGCTGTGGCCCTTTTGGAACCCATGTTGGGCAGAGGAGAGAAGATTGTTTTTGTGAAGGAATGCAGTGGTTTGAGTAGCAACAAGCTTCTCAAGAATTTTGCTTAATACAGATAATAGACTTCTAGGAAAACAAACTGAACTTACAAGCTCAAATGGGCAGACTAGGTGGGCCATAGGCCCCTATCTGCCGACACTGTCTATGTATCTATGTATCTATGTAATATCTCGATGGTCTATAGTTGGAAAGGTCTTTAGAGTCACCTTTCTTGAATACTGGAGAAATTCTGGCAATTTTCCAGATGTCAGGAACATGGCTCTGACAGAGGGATAATTTAAAGATTAGGGCAAGAGGAGAAGCTATAAATGGAGCTGCTATCTTCAAAAGTCTAGGTTCAATACCATCAGAGCCAGTACTAGTGTTGTCTGAGATAGAGTTTAGGAGTGTTAGTACCTCTGACTTAGAGATGGCTTTGAAGTGAAAAGATTGTCTTAATGTATTAATGTGAGGCTCAGTGCATATGCCTACGGGCTGCATAGTGGGGAAGGCTGAGATATATTTGGACAGGTCGGAAAATTGTTGGTTAAAGAAATTTGCAGTTGTCCCTGGATCATTACAGTAGATCCCGTTTAAGATCATGTTATTTGGAGTAGGGGACTGGGTAGATCGCAGGAAGGACCTAACGTGTGTACAGAATTTTCTAGGCTCTCCTGCTGCATCAGTGAGAAGATTTTTGCAATATTTGCTTTTTTCAAGTCGTATTTGCTTTTTACACTCTTTTCAGTGGGCCTTATAGAGGTCATAGTCAGCTGGAAGACCTGAGAGTTTAGAACGTTTCTAGCTCATATCTCTCATTTTAAGTTTGGAAAGGAGGTCCTTTTTTAACCATCTTCTTTGGTGTCCCTTCACTCTACGTGTAGAGCAAGTGGTATATATATCCTGGAGTGTCAGGAATTCGTGAAGGAAGAAGTCTAGGGCTGACTGGGCATCATTAGCCCTGTATAGTTTGTTCCAGTTAATTTAAGAGACATCATTTAGAAAGTGTACTGGATCAAAACTTGAAAAGTTCCTAAAGGTGATATACTTTGGAGGCGGGGTAGTGTTTGTAGGGGCCAGAGACCATAGACAGAAATAGGGGAATGGTCAGTGAGTGCATCAGCAAGTATGCCAGCAGTATGTATGTATTCAGGCTGACTAGTTAAGGCCCAATCAATTAGGGTGCTAGTGTTTGTGTGCATAGCTGTCCTGGTAGGTTCAGTAATAAGGTGATGTAGCTTATGTTGCATGATTTGGGATTGAAAGTTGGTTTGGCAGTTTCCCAGCCAGTTTAAGTAAATATCACCCATAATAATAATAACTTTGTTTGATCCAGCCAACAGTGATGTTTGTTCAAGTAGCTCCACGAGACCAGTGAGGACACTGCCAGGGGGGTTATAGGCACATACAATATGCAGTCTTTTTGTTCCGAGGGTAAGTATCGCAGGTAGTGACTCACAGTGGGGTAGGTCAGGCGTAGGGAGGTCAGAGAGATTTAAATTCTTTTTATAATAGATAGCAACACCACATCTCTTTTTGGAAGAGTTTCTATCTCTCCACATAAGGTTGTAACTGGCTAATAGGCAGGAGGAGTCAGAAACTGTGGGTTTCAACCAAGTCTCTGATAGGCAGAGTAGGTCTAGCCTGTAGAGGGTAACCCACGCCTCAAGTTCTACCCGGTTTTACAATAGGCTCCTGATGTTGTGATGAGCAATGTGCAGTCCTTTCAAGCCATGATCCAAAAAGTCAGCATGGGAGTAGGGGGAGCTAGGACCAGGATTGGTCTTAACATCTCCATAACCTAGCAGGGCAATGAGGATGAGATAGAAACATAGAAACATAGAATTTGATGTCAGATAAGGACCACTTGGCCCACCCAGTCTGCCCATTTCCCTACCTGATGGATAAGTTGCAGATACTAGTTAACCAGCAGCCTTCTTCCTACCCCCACCTCCGAGAATTGCCTTATGACTGTCCCATGCATGCTTGAATTCCACCACTGTTTTTGACCCACAATCTCCTCTGGAAGGCCGTTCCATGCATCCACAACCCTCTCTGTGAAAAAAATACTTCCTTAAATTACCTCTGAGCTGCCCCCCTTCTATCTTCAAATTGTGCCCCCTTGTTCTTGCATACCTCTTTTTTTGAAAGATGCTACCCTCTTGGACTTTGTTGATTCCCTTGAGGTACTTGAAAGTTTCTATCATGTCCCCCTCTCCTCCTTTCCTCGAGGCTATACATATTAAGCTCCTTAAGTCTCTTCATACGTCTTCCGTGCAGACCCTGCACCATTTTAGTTGCCCTCCTCTGGACAGCTTCCATCCTGTCTATGTCTTTGGGAATTGGGTCCCCAGAACTGCCAGTACTCAGATGTGGTCTCACCATCTGTCTGTACAGAGGATAATAACTTGTTTTCTACTGGTGATGCCTCTCCCATGCATCCCAGTATTCCCCAGCCCTCCTTGCTGCCCTCTCACATTGCTTGCCCACCTTTAGGTCATCTGATATGACTACCCCAGGTCCCTTTCCATTTTGTTGTTGTTAGTATCTCACCCCCATTGTGTACTCTTCCCTTGGTTTTGTTTCCCAGGTGCATTACCTTGCACTTCTTAGCATTGAATCTAAGCTGCCATACATTTGACCATTCCTCTAACCTTGCCAAGTCCCTTCTCATCCTTTCCACCCCACCTTGTGCATTAACTCTGTTGCAGATCTTTGTGTCATCTGCAGAGACATACTTTTCCTTCCAGTCCCTCTGCAATGTCGCTTATAAAGACATTGAAGAGGTCCGGTCCTAATACTGAACCCTGCGGTACCCCACTACTAACCAACCTTTTTCAGAGTGGACTCCATTTACTATTACTCTCTGTGTCCTATTCTCCAGCCAATTCTTTACCCAGGCTGTCATCTTGGGACCCACTCCAGGCTGGCTAACTTGTATATTAATCTTTGTGTGGACTGTATCAAATGCCTTGTTAAAGTTCAGGTAGGCCATGTCTACAGCCCTCCCTGATCAACTAGTTTGGTCACCCGGTCAAAGAAATCTATCAGATTTGTCTTGCATGACCTTCCCGCTGTGAATCCATGCTGCCTTGGGTCCTGTGCCCTCTGGCCTCTAGATACTCAACAATTCTTTCCTTCGAAGTGATTCCATCATTTTCCTACCACTGAGGTTAAACTAACAGGTCTGTAGTTTCCTGCTTCTGCTTGCTCCCACTTTTGTGAAGGGGAATCACATCTGCCTCCTCCAGTCCTCAGGTCCCACCCATCCTCCCATGATTTGTTAAAGGGTAGTCAGTGGTGTCACTAGTTCTACCTTTAGCTCTTTTAGAATTCTGGGATGAATCCATCAGGCCCCATTGCTTTGTCCCCCTTCAGTTTTAGAGCTCTTTCAGAACCCTTTCTTCTGTAAATGGGCTGGTATCAACTTCTGTATCCAGAGTGTTTCTACTGTTTGTTTTAGGTACCTCCACCTCTTCCTTTGTAAATACTGAGCAAAAATATTTGTTTAGTATCTCTGCCTTTTCTGCAGTCACCTCTGCCCACCCTCCCTCCCTTTATTAAGCCTCACTATCCTCCCTTTGTCTTCCTTCGCTCCCTGATGTACCTATAAAGGTTTTATCCCTTCTTAACTGAGTTGGCTATCTTTTACTCGGTTTGGGCCTTTGCTGTTCTGACTGCCTTTCCAGCTTCCTTTTGCTTTAACTGATACAGTTTTCTGTCCTGTTCCTTCTGTGATTCCTTGTACTTCCTGAATGCTTTCTTTTTCTCTTGAACCTTCACTGCCACTTCCTTTGATAACCATAGTGGTTTCTTACCTCGTTTCATTTTGTTTATTTGCTTTACACAAAGGCTTGTTACCTCTGTGATGGCAGTTTTTATTATTCCCCATTGTTCTTTCACCCCTCCTTCCTACCCATTTGCTAGTGCATTCCTTAGGCATGCACCCATTTTGGCAAAGTCAGCCCTCCTAAAATACAGTACCTTTGTCTTTGTATGGCTTGACTCTATTGCTGTGTTTATTGTGAACCATACCGTTCGATGGTCGCTAGTTCCCAGATGGCTACCCATTTCTACATCTGTGATCCTCTCTTCATCTCCATTTGAGAGAACCAGATCTAAGATTGCTCCCTCTCGAGTGGGCTCCAATACTAGTTGTCTAAGGCATGCCCCCTGTAGGGCATCTAGAATAACCCCACTCTTAGAAGTGGCAGCTGCAACTGCACTCCAGTTAACATCTGGCATATTCAGATCACCCATCAGCAATATCTCCTCTTTATCTGTCATTCTAAGTGTACTTTCTATCATTTCCTTGTCCATTTCTTCCCCCTGAGAGGGGGGTCTGTATACAACCCCTGTGTCGATTGTGGTGCCATTGCTTGCCTCCAAATTGACCCACAGTGCTTCTTCTCCTCCTCCCTGTTTACCCTTTTGTTCTGTTGCTTTGATTTCTTCTCTTATGTAGAGAGCTACTCCTCTTCCCCTTTTACCCTCCCTGTCCCTCCTATAGATAGTGTATCCTAGTATGTTTACGTCCCAGTCATGGTTCTGTGTGTACCATGTTTCTGTGACTGCCACGATATCCAGATCTTCCTCCTCCATCAAGGCCACTAATTCAGGAAGCTTGTTACCCAGACTATGGGCATTGGTACTCATTGCTCTCCATTTTTTGATGGCTTTACCTTCTGTAGTGGCATCCCCAAATGACCTTTCTACCTTGGTCTTTTTCTCATTTAGTACCCTGTTTTGTAGGGGGAGGCTGGGATTTTCCTGCTGCTTATCAGTGCCTCCCCCTTGACTAGTTTAAAGGCTTGCCAATGAAGCATTTAAACTGACTGCCCAAAGACTTGTTCCTTCCTGGACAGATGCAGACCATCCTGCCAGTATAGGCTGGTGTCCCTCCAGGTGGAACCCCAGTCCCCAATGAAGCCAAACCCCTGTGCTCCACACCATTTTTTCAACCATCTGTTAAACTGCATGGTGCAAAGTACCCTCACCTCACCCATGCCACTGACAGGCAGTACCTCTGAGAAGGATACTTTGTGTGCTACTTGTCTTAAGCCCCTCTCCAACTCTACAAAGTCCTTCTGCACTGCTCTAATCTCATGATGAGCTAAGTCATTTGTCCCTAGGTGGACAATGATGTCCAGCTCAGACTCCCGTGCAACTGTTCTTGTGATCCTAAGGATGCGCTTCCTCTCTCTCCAAGCCATGGCACTAGGCAGGCACCTTACTTCAGTTTTCCCTGCTTCCTCCAGTTCTATCCCCCTAATAATTGAGTCCCCCACCAGGAGCTGCTTTCTTTCCCTGTAGTGCCCTCTGCCTCCTTCCTGAGGGCCTCCCTGGTGACAGTTGTCTGCACCCTCCTTAGTCTCCTCTGGGGGTGTATCCATAGGGGATCTATGCTCCCCCAGAATGGTGTATGGATTGTGGTGTGGAACAACTGACTGGGTGTGCCTCTGTTCCACCATTCTCACCCTCCCTGAGCCACTGTGGTCCAACTGCTGTGCTTTCTTGCAACCTCTGAGGAAGTGGTGGTGGCTCTGGTGCTCCCTGTATGGGGAGGTTCCTTCCTACTGTCCAGTGTGCCTGGGGAAGGTCCCAGTACTACTGTCCAGTGTGGCTTGAAGACGGGCAACTTCCTCCCTCAGGGCAGACAGTTGTCTGCAAATAGGGCAGCATCTCAGCCTCCAGAAAGACTCCCAGAAGACTGCTGCCCCACAGCCATTACATTGCACTACTCCCCACATTTTTTTTTGTGTGTGTGATTGGTTTGTAATATAGAAATTGATATATATTTATATTATACAATGTGTATGCTTATATTGTCAGTGCAGTGTGCTAGAGAGGATATGACAGTGACATGAACCTTGCACTCTTGAGGAAATGATGTCAGAACCCTAGGTATAAAGGAACTATTTCCAGGGGTGGGTGGGGTGAGGGTGGAAGGGTTGGGCCTAAACTGTGCCCTCAAAAACAATCAGCTAAAAGCTCTGACCCACTACTGCAATGAGTGCCTTCCTGTCAGCAAGATGCCCTACACAACAATTTGATAGAGAAATACCCTGCTAATCAGACAGAGAAAAATCCACACATCCAAGTCAGACACAGGTAAACCTCCCCAGCCCCAAAACAGGCCTGGTGGTTTGTGCTCTGAGAGCTGTCAGCCCCAAAATAAGTCAGCTGTGCTTTAAACTCTTCCTGCATTGAAAATATTAAGAATTGTAACAAACAAATGTAAACCTAGAGCCACCACCCTCTGTTGCTTGAAAGACTGTCTTTTCCTGTTTCACACTGCAGGTTTTTCTGTGACCACTCCTTAACCCCAGTAACTTTGTTAAAAAGAGTTTAACTATCAAACTCCTACGCACCAGTAAATTATTTAAAAATAGTTTCTGTCCCAAAATCCTAGTAGTCAATCCAGCTACCCCCAAGGGACAACCAGAATGCAGTATTCAAACACTTATGAGGTTACTTCCAAGATAAGCAGAGTTTGCAAGTTTCTTTTTCAACTCCTCAGCCACCTTTAATTCATTTAAAAATAGTTTCACTGTCAGCAAATCCTAGTAGACAATCTAGCTACCTCCAAGGACCTACCCAAATGCAGTATTTAAATCTTTCTGAAGTTACTAACAAGATACCACAGTTTCCAGTGCACAAAGGAAGTGTAAGGTAGTGGACCATAATAGTGTGTCAGAGAACCCACTGAGGCAATGTAGATGAGACCCCTATGGAGAAGGAGAGGGTGGGATCCAGCATCATTACATCCAAAACAAGGAGGTTGGAGAAGTATAAGTCACTTAGCGAAGCATGATGATCCCATGCATTATTGTGGATGTTAATGGTAGTCCTGGAGAGGGAGCTGAGCAGGAGAAGTGTGATAGGTAGATAGGGAAGGGTAGTGGAGGTCATGGTAATGCAATAAGTCACAGTGGGGACCAGAACAGTAAACGGAAGGAAGGTTTAGATGAGGATGTTCACAAGGAGTGAGAGTGTGAAAATGCCTGTAAGGCTTACAGTAAGAAACCCACGCACTGCCAGAGGGGGTCACAGTTACGAGTATTTGTTATAATTTGTACGGTAGATGGTAGAGTTGCCAGGGGTTAGAAAAGTAGAGAAACATGAGCCTGTGGTGGTACAGTAACAAAGTTGGTCTAAGAGATCAAAAATAAGCAGGGACAATGGTTTACCGGGATTGAGAAAGGACATATTCCATTCTGCACATTGTAAAAAATAGCATTGTCACCGGTCACTGCTAAGCCAAAATCCGCTTTTACTGGTGTTTGGTTTTGTGTACTTTAACAATTTTTAACTCCTCTAACATGCATTTTAGCAATTTTGATTCCCACTATTACACATCCTTCCATCCTTGTACCAGTTTAAAGTTATTTTACGTACAAGATGTGATGGCAGCAGTAACACTACAGCCCTCATCTCTAAGATGTAATGGAAGCAGCAATACTTCCCCATCCCTCAGGTACAATGGCAGCACCAACGGCACTATGGCCCCCATCCGTCTGGTATAATGACAGCAGCAAAAGCATTATAGCCTCCCTCAGGTGTGACAGAAGCAGCAACAGCACTGTGGCCCCCATCCCTTAGGTGTGATGGCAGCAGTACTACATTCACCATTCCTCAGGTGCAATGGCAGTATCAGCACTATGGTCCCCATCCCTCAGGTGGAACAGCATCAGTACTACATTCCCCATCCACCAGTGGTGATGACAGAAGCACTACAACCCCCACCCCTTCAGTGTGATGGCAGTAGCAACAATGCAGTCCACATCCCTCTGGGTTGATGGCAGTAGTGACAGCACTATGATCCACTTTCTTCAGCACCCACACCCCACATTCACAAGTTACAAATGACTTGGTCTCTTTGCTCGTTAGAACTCAGATGTGAATTATTCTGAACCATCACCACTAACGTGGACTACATTTGTTTTTTGCTATCTATAATTTAACTGCTTGAATTGGATTTCTGCTTGTCACACTGCTGACCAGGGTTAGGGAACAGACTTGGAAGTTGGAGGGCCAGCTGGTGGAAAAAAGCTTGACTGTCAAATGACCACTCACCTTCTCCTGGGAGGGAGGGTGGGTTCATGGCTCAGCATTTTCTGGCCCCTGGTGGAGGCCAGAGGCATGACAACATGTCAGCTCTCACTGCAGGAGGGAGCATGATGGACATTGACTTGTGCCTTGACATCATGTGGCCTGTCACACTTCCAAGAAAATGGGAAAACACCCAATGACCCAACTGAAGGACAGGTGTTGGTCCCTCCATAAGCCAGAATCCCTAGACATGTTTACGTTCTGACCCCTGCCATGCCAAGGATACACTGAAAGCTCTTTAGGGCAATTCTCCTCCCCTGGTACCCTCCCACGGGGTAGGGGCCCACTCAATGAAGGGTTACTTTGGGTTACCTGGTAGCACAGCAGCAAGGGGCAGTGGATGGTGGTTGGCACTCAGCAGTGATGGTAGGGGGCCTTGGCAGGCCTGAAGGAGTGAATGACCAGGAGGTAAAAAAACTGCTTGAATCTGCTTCTTTGAAGTAATGTGTCTTCACATAAAAAATCCACAAGTGATTAGTGGAGGACGTTCAAATTGATTTATGCATCTACCAGACATGTGGATGCTTTTTCTCCCCCTTGGTGTCCATGAAAACGGTGTCTCCCAGTTTTCATTTCTTTGTTCAGATGTGAATTGAGCACTACTCTGCCCATCAGCATCATACAGCCCCTGGGGTCTTACCTTCTGTACATCATTGACTGTGCTTTCAAAATCCACTGGCCAAACAAAAGTACACTTAAATATTTAACATTTGCTTTTTGTTGAAGCAGTATATCAGAAAACCTTTTGTTGTCACAGAGACTGAAACAGTAGGTTGTAGAAAAGCTGCAAATGATCCAATTCACCTAAATGGGGTGTTAACTGTGAAGTTTTTTCATAAGTAGTAAGACAGTTTCTTCCTTGTGAACATACTTTCATTTGGACTAGTTTTCATTCAAACAACTGAGGATTGTGGATGGTCCTACTGGATATAAACTTGAATAAGCTAGTTGATAACAGTGATCCTGCATTTAGAAATCTACAACCTAGATGCTTATATGCAAAGAATACAATAAACACCTGACTAAAATCTAAAAACAAGCTTATAAAACACATAAAATGTATCTGAACATTTATATTTACCTATACAAAATCATTTCAGCCCAAGTAAAACTCAAGTAAATTACATGGTACCCTGACTATTATTCTATGATGTAGTAAACAAATATTGCTATTTTTTTATATATTCTTTGTAAAGCAGGTAAGGCCCACTAGGCAGGACTGTCTGTTTTCAGGAGTGACCTAGAAGAACTGGGAAGGTTAAGTGACTTGCTTGGAGTCGCACAGTATGCAAATGGAGGTTGTGGGAATCAAACCCAAGTCTGCTGGATGTACCCAGTTCATTCACTGTTTGTTACTCTAACCACTAGGCATGGGTAGTTAAACTGAATGGCAGATTACAGCAAAGCAGTGTGGGTGATTTCCTTACTGACTCTATTTAAACTAGTCAAAGGGAGAGGCACTGACAAGCAGCAGGAAAATCCCAGCCTCTCCCTACAAAACAGGGTACTAAATGAGAAAGACTGAGGTAGAACGGTCAGTGGGGGATGCTGCAACAGAAGGTAAAGCCATCAAAAAATGGCGAACAATGAGTACTAATGCCCATAGTCTGGGTAACAAGCTTCCTGAATTAGTGGCCTTGATGGAGGAGGAACATCTGGATATCATGGCAGTCACAGAAACATGGTACACACAAAACCATGACTGGGACATAAATATACCAGGATACACTGTCTACAGGAGGGACAGGGAGGGTAAAAGAGGAGGGGGAGTAGTTCTTTACATAAGGGAAGGAATAAAAGCAACAGAACAAAAGAGTAAACAGGGAGGAGAAGCACTGTGGGTAAATTTGGAGACAGGCAATGGCACCACAATACGCACAGGGGTTGTATACAGACCCCCTTCTCAGAGGGAGGAAATGGACAGGGAAATGATAGAAAGTATACTTAGAATGGCAGAAAAAGGGGAGATATTGCTGATGGGTGATCTGAATATGCCAAATGTTAACTGGAGTGCAGTTGCAGCTGCCACTTCGAAGAGTGCAGTTATTCTAGATGCCCGACAGGGGGCATGCCTTAGACAACTAGTACTGGAGCCCACTCGAGAGGGAGCAATATTAGACTTGATTATCTCAAATGGAGATGGAGAAAGGATCACAGATGTAGAAGTGGGTAGCCATCTGGGAACTAGCGACCATGGAACAGTATGGTTCACAATAAACACAGTAATAGAGTGAAGCCATACAAAGACAAAAATACTGGACTTTAGAAGGGCTGACGTTGCCAAAATGGGTGAGTGCCTAAGGAATGCACTAGCAAATGGGCAGGAAGGAGGGGTGGAAGAACAATGGGGAATAATAAAAACTGCCATCACAGAGGTAACAAGCCTTTGTGTGAAGCAAATAAACAAAACAAGATGATGTAAGAAGCCACTATGGTTCTCAAAGGAAGTGGCAGTGAAGGTTCAAGAGAAAAAGAAAGCATTCAGGAAGTACAAGGAATCGCAGAAGAAGCAGGACAGAGAACTGTATCAGTTAAAGCAAAAGGAGGCTGGGGAGGCAGTCAGAACAGCAAAGGCCCAAACCAAGGAAAAGATAGCCAACTCAGTTAAGAAGGGGGATAAAACCTTTTATAGGTACATCAGGGAGCAAAGGGAGGGATAGTGAGGCTTAGTAAAGGGGAAGGAGGGTGGATAGAGGGAGACTGTGAAAAGGCAGAGATACTAAACAAATATTTTTGCTCAGTATTTACAAATGAAGAGGGGGAGGTACATAAAACAAACAGTAGTAACACTCTGGATACAGAAGTTGATTCCAGCCCATTTACAGAAGAAAGGGTTCTGAAAGAACTCTTAAAACTGAAGGTGGACAAAGCAATGGGGCCTGATGGGATTCATCCCAGAATTTAAAAGAGCTAAGGGTAGAACTAGTGACACCACTGACTACCCTTTAACAAATCATGGGAGGATGAGGTGGTACCTGAGGACTGGAGGAGGACAGATGTGATTCCCCTTCACAAAAGTAGGAGCAAGGCAGAAGCAGGAAACTACAGACCTGTTAGTTTAACCTCAGTGGTAGGGAAAATGATGGAATCACTTCTGAAGGAAAGAATTGTTGAGTATCTAGAGGCCAGAAGGGCACAGGACCCTAGGCAACATGGATTCACAGCAGGAAGGTCATGCCAGACAAATCTGATAGATTTCTTTGACTGGGTGACCAAAGTAGTAGATCAGGGAGGGGCTGTGGACATGGCCTACCTAGACTTTAGCAAGGCATTTGACACAGTCCCACACAAAAGATTAATATACAAGTTAGCCAGCCTGGGAGTGGGTCCCAAGATGACAGCCTGGGTAAAGAATTGGCTGGGGAATAGGACACAGAGAGTAATAGTAAATGGAGTCCACTAGAAGAAAGGAGGTTACTAGTGGGGTACCGAGGTTCAGTATTAGGACTGTCCTCTTCAATGTCTTTATGTTTACATTGCAGAAGGACTGGAAGGAAAGTATGTCTCTTTGCAGATGACACTAAGATCTGCAACAGAGTTGATGCACAGGGTGGGGTGGAAAGGATGAGAAGGGACTTGGCAAGGTTAGAGGAATGGTCAAATGTATGGCAGCTTAGATTCAATGCTAAGAAGTGCAAGGTAATGCACCTGGGAAACAAAAACCCAGGGGAAGAGTACACAATGGGGGGAGATGCTAACAACAACAAAATGGAAAGGGACCTAGGGGTAGTCATATCAGATGACCTAAAGGTGGCAAGCAATGGAGAGGGCAGCAAGGAGGGTTGGGGGATACTGGGATGCATAGGAGAGGCATCACCAGTAGAAAACAGGAAGTTATTATCCCTCTGTACAGACAGATGGTGAGACCCCATCTGGAGTACTGTGTGCAGTTCTGGAGACCCAATCTCCACAAAGACAGACAGGATGGAAGCTGTCCAGAGGAGGGCAACTAAAATGGTGCATGGTCTGCACCAGAAGACGTATGAAGAGAGACTTAAGGAGCTTAATATGTATAGCCTCAAGGAAAGGAGGGAGAGGGGGGACATGATAGAAACTTTCCAGTACCTCAAGGGAATCAACAAAGTCCAAGAGGGTAGCATCTTTCAAAAAAAGAGATGTGCAAGAACAAGAGGGCACAATTTGAAGATAGAGGGGAAGCAGCTCAGAGGTAATTTAAGGAAGTATTTTTTCACTGAGAGGGTTGTGGATGCATGGAACGGCCTTCCAGAGGAGGTTTTGGAGTCAAAATCAGTGGTGGAATTCAAGCATGCATGGGACAGTCATAAGGCAATTCTGGGAGGTGGGGGTAAGAAGAAGTAGGCTGCTGGTTAACTAGGATCTGCAGCTTATCCAGTAGTTAGGGAAATGGGCAGACTGGGTGGGCCAAGCGGTCCTTATCTGCCATCAAATTCTATGTTTCTATGTTTCAAATTCTATATGCAGCAAAGCAGAAAGAATGCAAAGCACAGCAGCATTCATTTTAAGATGCTGAAATCTGGGTCGGCTTGCTAGTGCTGCGGTAGCACTATTGCTTGCAATGCTAGCGACCCAGGGTCAGAAGCAAACTTGGGTTGCTGGAGGTCTGGCCAGGGGAGTAGGATAGAGTACCTGGGGGACTGCTCTCCTCCTCTAGGGAGGGTGGGCTGCAGGTCCTGCTGCTTTACACCACCTGTGTGACCACGGGTGGTGATTCAATGGTGCTGCAGAATGATCCGGAGGGGAGGACCCTAGCCAGGATCTGGAGCAGTGGCATGTCTCTATGTGAGCTACCTCCTTGGATCTCCTCTAGTGCCAGTGCCCTCAGGAACAGAGACCAGAAAACCAGGAACAATCACCCCACATTGGCCACTGGCAGAAGGGACCCAGGTGCTGCCGACTTCATAACCAGGCTCCATGAGGGATCCACTGAGCTGCCCGCCACACACTAAAGGAGCGTGGATGGGTCCTGGGTTCCCCTCCCTTTCCACCTGGCAGGAGTATAACCCTTGCAGGATAGTGGCAGCACCACAGGAGCTCCTGAGTATTACCTGGGGGTGAAGCTAAGGGATACCTGGCCTGAAAAGTGGAGACTGATGCTGTGAGAAGGGGACATAGAAAGAGAAAAAAAATGCTGAAATCTTAAGAGATTCTGTGCAGTGACATGCAATTTCTGTGAGGTACCGGTACAAGTATTCAAAATCCGCAAACCAAGCAGGATTCCGTGATTGTTACCGGTGTTACCGGTAAAAATGGAAAACCAGGGTCTCTGAAAATAAGAGGTATGCAAGTTACAAATGGGGGCAATATTTGGAAAAGTTGTGCAGTGCTGCCTCAAGTGGTTAAAGGCTATGAGCTGCAAGTGGAGAAGTGAGCTGATTGGTTCTGCACTCACACTCTGCCATATATAAGGGAAAGCTGACCAAGGGTGGTGGTGGGGGCAGTGGGGAGCCAATGTACAGTGTCAGCGGGGCCTCCTCTGCTCTGAAATGCAGCAGCAGCAGCAGCTGGTGGCCAAGGTAGTTTGTGGCATTGCACCACCGTCCGTACCTGAGGGGAACTCTGAGAAGCTGGAGGGAGGGCTTCAGGAACCTGGCCCTCATGACCACCCACCCACTGGTGTGGGGGGTTCTGTTCCCTTTCCCATGGCAAGAATCTGTGGGGAAGAGAGGAGAGAGGATCAATTATAGCAGTTAAGGGCCTTTGTTAGCCTGAAGGGGAGAGGCTGAAAAGAAAGGGGAGGGTAAAGAATCAGAGCAGTTTGGGCTGAAGTTTTACAATTAAATAAATCTGAGATCTATCTAACAAAATGTTCAGCCTGAATCTCAAACTACTGTCTGAAACACTCTTAAGGCACCCTGCTGTTTCAGCTTAAAATCAGATTGCAGAGTGCAGAAGGCAGACTTTGTAATTAAATGGAGTTAAAGTAGCCGCAAGATGCTGGTTTCAGCCTAGTGGGTTAGAGAATCGTAGTAGTTTTGGGCTGAGGGTCACAATTAATGAAATGTAAAGCCTTGTCTAGATTAAATAGCATGAGTCTTACTTTGACAGGATTTGATGCACGTTCCTGTCTGAGTCCCTTTAAGGTGCCCTGCTGATTCAGCTTAATCAAAGTGGGAAAAATTGCACCAGCTAAACAGTTTTTAAACAAATCCCTTAGGCATGCATTCCTATAGGCACACTATCAAATTCAAGTATTGTTGCATTGGAGACTATCTCCACTCATACGCTGACAAAAAATAAGTTATTACAGGAGTTCAAATGAAAAAGGTGCCAAATGCCTCCTCTGCTCTGAAACGTAGCAGCAGCTGGTGGCCGAGGTAGTTCATGGCGTTGCACCCCATGTCCGTACCTGAGGGGATCGCTGAGAAGCTGGAGGGGGGGGCTTCAGAAGCCTGGCCCTTTCGACCATCTGCCCATTGGTGGTGGGGGTTCTGTTCCCATTCCCGTGCCAAGAATCTGAGGGGATCTCTGAGAAGCTGGAGGAAGGGCTTCAGGAGCCTGGCCCTGGTGGGGGGGGGGTTCCATTCCCATTCCCATGCCAAGAATCTGAGGGGATCTCTGAGAAGCTGGAGGGAGGGTTTCAGGAGCCTGGCCCTCACGACCGTTCACCCGCTGGTGGGGGGGGAGTTCCATTCTCGTTCCCATGCACGTGCCAAGAATCTGAGGGGATCTCTGAGAAGCTAGAGGGAGCGCTTCAGGAGCCCGGCCCTCGTGACCATCTGCCCACTGGTTGGTAAGGGAGGGCTTTGCCTTACAATTGGTGGAGAAGTGGTACAGGGAAGGTAGAGTAACGCAAAGTCATTGGTTTCAATGGACTTTGCATTTCTTGTTATGAAGCAAAGTACTCTGCTTCACATTGTGGAGTACTCCGAGGATTCAGCATTACACTGTTAATCACTGTGAAGCGAATTGGGGCCAGTTTGCCCACCACTACATACAGTACTGTGTCTAACATGCTATACAGGAAGAAAAGTGAATGCCTATAGCTGTGCTTCCCTGATGAGCTGAGCCTGTGTCATAAAACTTCCCAATTTAAAAACTCTTATCAATGAGTACAGTGGTGGGGTGGTGAAGCCTGGATAGATACTACAAAACAGGCTTACAATACATGCAACTAGTAAGAAAATAAATTTTGTGATTCATGACATGATTATGAATCGTAATTTGTGATTGCATTTGTGACCGTGATGATGAAGAACGTCATTTGGTGTTGATGGTATGAGATAACCAATAAGGAACTCCATTGGGAATGTGAATGCCAATGGCTGTACTTCCTCGATGAGCAGAGATGCTGCAAATTTAAATTTTGCCAGCGAAGTGAACGTGAAGTGGGCACTTTGTGTTGCCACTCCTGTACGTGGAGTGGGCAATGCAAAGTGCTCACTCTGCCTTGTCATTACCACTTCACGTTAAGGCAGAATGGCAATCCAAAGTAAAGCAAAGTCACTGTTTTTAATGAACTTCGCGTTCCTCATTATGATTCTAAGTGATCCACTTGGTGTTTCAGATTTGGCAGCCCCCCCCCACACATCACATAGCTTACTGTAAGTCACATGCTCTTTAGCTAGGCAGGAAGGAAGTGAGTCATACAAGCAGACACTTTTACTTTCTCCTGTACAGACGGAGAGAGATGAGTGTGTTTTGTGACTGCTGATACTTTGAGATCAGAGCGAGGAGGAGATTTAAACTTTGATTTAGACCCAACAGCTTTTTTGAAAGCTACATTTTTTTTCCTTTTTTGTTCTCTTTTTTTACTTAATTTGTTCTTTCTGTAAATTTTATTTTTCTTACCTTTATAAGAAGTTAGTTGTTTGTCCCCCTCCCCCCGAAAGCAGGACCAGCACCACCTCCTGTCCTGACTCTGAGGCAGTTGAACCACCACCACCACCATCAAATCCAGCACCAGGTGCTCTGGAGCAGGATGTGCCTGTTCCCCCAGGCCCAAGTGTGGATCTCATCCTCTTCACCACCAGTCGGCTGCCAGTTCATCTGGCCCTCCCCTGCCTGTGCCTGGTCCTCCCCATACCTCCATTGTTTGACAGTTTTTTTGACTGTGTCAGGGGGACAGCAGTGTGGTCAAGTGCTGCCTATGTGAGGTGGAGGTGCACCGTGGCCCCCGGGGGACTCACCTGGGGACTGGGGGCCAGCACACCCATATACTCAATCACCACCAGTTGAAGTGGCAGGCAGCCACAGAATGGACCATGCCTGCACCTGCTGGCCATTCTGTGGCAGAGGGTGCAGCTGTGCATGGCGGCATCCCTAAGAAGAGGAGGGCCACAGCAGTACCTGCTGCTCCACCAGAATCACATAGAGGGGCATCAGTTGCAAATTATGTCAATACTGGAGCTGCTGCTGGATCACCATCAGATCCCACATTAGTTTTTTTCCCCACACCATGTGCCCCCCACACCTTCCTTGCTGTGTTATAAAATGTATTCCTCCACCATCCCCGACCCTTGTATGTAATTATGCCCTTTTTTGTTGTCTTCCGTATGTGTGACACTTTGTATTCTGAACAGTGCAAGTACTGTGCTAAACTGCATGTCTGCGGTCAGTCTTCTTTCCAGTCTATGTATGTACTGCAGACACTGTCCAAATCACAGACGTAAAAACATTTATTAATGAGTACAATGGTGAGATAGTAAAGCTAGGAGAGATACTACAAAACAGACTTACAATACATCCAAGTAACTAGTAAAAAAATGTTGTAATTCATGATGTAATTGTAAATTATGATTTATGACTGCATTTATGACCGTGATGATGAAGAAACATGAATGCCTATGGCTGTATTTCCCCAGGCCCCGATGAGGTGTGGGACAAAACTCCCTGACTTAAAAGCATTCATTAATGAGTACAAAGGCGGGGTGGTGAAGCATGTAGAGGTACTACAAAACAGGCTTACAATACATCCAAGTAACTGTTAAAAAAATGAACGTTGTGATTCGTGATGTGATCACAAATTATGATTTGTGACTGCATTTGTGACCTTGATGATGAAGAACTTGATTTGTATCACAAATAACTTGTGATGATGGTTCTGACTTAAAAACGCATATTAATGAGTGCAATGTTCATGCAGAATTATGCACCACACCTGTCCAGTACTCTGAAGGGAAGCCAAAGAAACAACTGTGATTTAAGTTAGAGACGGAGATTGGGCCCTAAAGAGACGCAAATTCAAAGACAGCTTAAGATTGCACTGCTCACTGAAGAGGTGCAGATGCAAAGGCACAAGACCTAACCAGTGCTCACCACCAGAAATTCAAATCTGGAAAAGAATTCCTTTACCAGTTGGGGTGGGCCATGAAGTGTGTACTTCACTGCTGCAGTAACAGTCACTAGTACTAGTACAGATACCACAAAGAAGTACAAGAATTACACACCTGCAGTGGATAGCAGGTTCACATTGCTGAAATTATGTGACACAATTAAAGGTGTCTGATTTGACGACACATCACACACACAGTAAGTAATGCATAGCAAATTGAAAACTTCAGTAATATAACTACATATTTTAAACAAACTAAAATTATGCACTGCTGCACCACATCAGCAAAAAAATGGCAAGAATTATTTAAAATATTACTGTGTGTACATTACCACAATTATACAAGAAAAATATCACCAAAACAGAAAGCACTGTCTTTTTCTCCAAGTTAATCTACCTACACCACAGATACGCCCCGCTCCCAAAGCGCACTTCCACTGTCTCAGTACTCAGACTGAATATTGTACATTAACTTTCAAAATCCACACACAAACAATAAACACTCGTTATGAGCACGAGAGTTTCCTATAATTGATGAACTAAAGTTTCAGCAAAACAAATGACCCCTACAGGCTTTTATAACAGCTTTTAGAAGGTTTGAATCGAGAGCTCTCAGTGCAGATAGTTTTCTACAGCTTCATACACACACTACTCCAAACTGAGGCTGTGCAGAACAATCTAGAGCCCATGCGACCTGAAATCCCATGAATCATTGCAAAATTCACCTTTGAAGATTAAAAACAAGGCGAAGTGAGGTGGAGTACATTGTTTTCAATGTACTTCACCTTAAGAAGTGGTGGAGTAGTGGTTTGGGAAGGCAGAGTAATGCAAAGTCATTGTTTTCAATGGACTTTGCATTACCCATTACCCATTATAACGCAAAGCACTCCACTTCATGTTGTGGAGCACTCCTTGAATTCGCCTTCTCTCCATGGATCACTTCACGGAGCGAATTGGGGTCACTTCGTCCACCACTACCGATAAGCTGTAGCACAAAACTCCCCAACTTAAAAACTCTTATTAATGAGTACAGTGGCTGGGTGGTGAAGCCTGAAGAGATACTATAAAACAGGCTTACAATACATCCAAGTAACTAGTAAAAAAATTGATTTTGTATTCGCGACATCATGTGATCATGAATAGTGATTTGTGACTGCATTTGTGACCGTGATGATGAAGAACGAGATTTGTATTGTGAGTGAATCGTGATGATGGTCCTGACTTAAAAATGTTTATTAATGAATACAATGTTCATGCAGAATTATGCACCACACCAGTCCAGTTTTCTGAAGCGAAGCCAAAGAAACAACTGTGACTTAAGTTACAGATGGAGATTGGGTCCTAAAGAGATGCAAAGGCACAACACCTAACCAGTGCTCACCATCAGAAATTCAAATCTAGAAAAGAATACCTTTGCTGGTTAGGGCAGGCCACGGGGGGGCGGGCAGTGTACTGCAGTAACAGTCACTAGTACTAGTATCAGTAAAGATACCACAAAGAAGTACAAAAATCATGCAGCTGCAGTGGATAGCAGGTTCACATTGCTGAAATTACTATGTAGTGCAATAAAAGGTGTCTGATTTGATGACACGCATCACACACATACGCACACACACTAAGTAATGCGTAGTAAATTGAAAACTTTAGTAATATAACCATGTATTTTAAACAAACTAAAATTATGCACTGCTGCACCACAACAATCAGCAAAGGAATGGCACGAATTATTGAAAATATTACTGACTGTACATTCATACAGTTATACAAGAAAAATATCACCAAAACAAAAATAATGGTCTTTTTCCCCAAGTTAATCTACTTACACCACAGATACACCCCTCCACCAAATTACACTTCTACTCTTTCTTAGTACACAGACTGAATGTCATACATTAATATTCAAAATCCATATACAAACAATAAACGCTCAATGATATGAGCACAGGAGGGTTTTCTACAATCGATGAACTAAAGAGTCAGCAAATAAAATTACTCAAAAAGGCTTTTTTAATAGCTTTTAGAAGGTTGGAATCACAGAGAGCTCTCAGAGCAGACTATCTCCTATAGCTTCCTACACACACTACCCTGAACTGAGGTTGCGCAGAACAATCTAGAGCCCATGTGACCTGAAATCCCATGGATCACAGCAAAATTTACCTTTGGAGCTTAAAAACAAGGCAAAGTGAGGCAAATAACATTGTTTTCAATGTACTTCCCCTTAAGAATTGGTGGAGTAGTGGTTTGGGAAGGCAGAGTAAACAAAGTCATTGGCTTCAATGGACTTTGCGTTACCCATTATAATGTGAAGTATTATGCTTTACATAGCAGAGCACTCTGAATTCGCCTTCACTCCCCAAATCACCTCGTGGAGTGAATTGGGGCCACTTCACCCACCTCTAGCCCCAACCCTGGTGGGTTTGTTAACTAGCTGCCTGAGGAAGGTCTTTTGTAGGGAGTCAAGGATGGACTGCTCCTTTCTGAATCTGCAGATGGAAGGCTTCAAATTACATCTGGCAGATTGAAGTCCCCAACTAGCAACACCTCTCACTCATCCAGAGTGGCTGTAGTCATAATAGTTTTTAAAAGTTCCTAAGAAAGCACCTTCTTTGTCAATTAGAATGTACAAGTTATTCTTAAAATGTATGTATTTTAGTTTTATTTATTGACTGTTGAGTGTTGTGTTTCTTGTTTAATTGTTATGTAACACCTGACTGAAATTTAGGTTCCAGGTTACACATGAAAAAGGGCCTTTGGCTCATTGTGTTTATACAGTAAACAAAAGTTTAAAATAAAAAATAAAATAATATTTGCCATTCTGATGATGTCCTCCCCACGTGCTTTATCTCTCCCTGTGTTGAAGGTCTAGACAGGTGTACCAGCCTAATCTTTCAATTTACAATGCAGAGTTTGGTATCTCTGTAGATTCCTATGTAGCTAGACCTCACCTTTCAGAAATTGCTTGTTACACCAGAGAAAATTGGTGGATTGCCCCTCGGGGGGCCTATTTCTGATTTTGGACATTGTGTGCCCTTGGGGCCCCATAGCTCAGCCTAGGAATGCCCGATTTACAATTCCAAGGTGTCATTTTCTACATTTGTTGCCATGCCAAGTTGGATGGAATAACTTAGAAAATCCAAAATGGCCACCACAATCCAATATGGCCACCATATTGCTAGTAAATACTTGATTCGCTAAAAATGTCCAAATCTCTAGCTTCAAAGATACCGATTATCAATGATTCATGAATGGGGAGCTTAATATTATTACGTTTAATTTAAAAACATATTAAATTAATATAATAAAACAAATATAAATAAATGATACATAATGCATCAATCTATTGTTTGTGCCCTTGACCCAAAATTGCGTCTACTCTGAGAATTTGACACTTTGTTCTCAGGATTGCATGGTGTGTTCATGTACATTGTATACCTGTTTAGTTTGTATTTCTAATTTCTAGTGTTTAATTTTAGTTTCTGTTTCTGTTTCAGAAACATGGATAGCCCTCTAGATGTACCTGTTGGATTGGTCAATCTATCCAATTTGCCTACCTGTTTTCTTTGTAAGAACCACATTAGCGATAAGGAACTGCAACAAATATTAGGACAGAATGGGATGAATACCATCAAGGCTTTTCCAGAGAAATGATCAGTCACAAAACCAACTTCTGACTATACCAGAAACTTCAACTTTGTATGGAATAAAATCCGTGACCAACTTCCCCCCGGCCAGGAGAAACAGGCCTACCTATTCATACAAGGTGTCACCAAAATTTCACCAGTGAAAGGAAATTAAACACCTACTCAATGAAACAACTTTCTTCAGATCAATCTTCTAAAGCTGAATTCTGTGGCATACCCAACCCACAGATGTCCAGTAGCAGTGAAGCGGTCCATGTAACTCGATGTAAAAGGAAATCATTGGAATTTTAAAAGGATGAGACCTGCTTCATCTGTGATAAGAAAAGGAAAAAGAAAGGAAATACAGAAAAAAAAACTCCAAAGAGTTTAACCTGAAGATGGAAAGATTACGTTGCAAAAAAGCATGTTATGCTATGAAAATTCTGATTATGCTCTTTTGTCTGGTGCAATCAAACATTTGAAGGTCACTACCACCAGTGTTGGGTAAGTTACTTTTTCTATTACTTTCTATTACATTTGGAAACTTGTTCCAGAAAGCTCTGTGCAGTCACTAGCAAGGATAGAGAAGTACTGGAAAAAGTAAAGCACCTTACAATTACAATTACTTATGTCTTTTTATACAAAAGTAATACATAACCGTAACTGATTACATTTATTTGAAAGTAACTAGTAACTAACATATTACTTTCAAATAAATGTCATCTGTTATAGTTTTTATTATTGTTGTCACATTCACACCTCCATCTACAGCAAACCCAGTGGAAGTCATCATCGTTTTTGATCATTATAAGGATGATCAAGAGTTCTCTGTGAAAAAGCAAGAATGAGCTGAGTGAGCAGTAGGAACAGGAGGAATGCAACTTCACATGGGATTAGATTTACAAGAGATGCCGCAGGGAAAGGTGCATCAGCAGTGCCTTCACAATAACAACAACAAAATAGATCTCATACAGCACTTCAATGAGTTTGTTAGACAAGAGGATGTCTTAAGAAACTTATGATACCCACTTACTATCAGCAATGGCAGAAGCACTTATACTATATACCCAGATTCATAAGAATTCCTGTTTTCCTGCAACCATAAGGAGGCAGATACTAGGATATTGCTGCATTGTGCTCTTGCAAAACACCCAGTTGTTGTCCAAGTGAAAGATACAGATATCCTCGTACTGATGGTTTACGCTTTTGCAAAAACCCTTCCAGATTCACCATGAATGTTCCAAATTGATCCTGACATATTTGTAAACATAGGATCTATATACGATCACACTGGACACACTGCAAAGCATACCACGCCATCTCTGAATGCGATGAAGTGAGTTACTTCTACAAGGTATCAAAGAAAATAGTCTTTCAACATTCGCACAGGGTCAAAAAAAGAATAACTCTCCTTTCAGGGCTTGGGGAAAACACATATGTTTCACAATACACTGAACAAAACATAAGTGCCTTCATTCAACACTGTGTGTACAATGGTACAGGAGAAGAGAATCTGGTAGACACATGAGTAAGGCAATACAATAACCTGAAAGTGAAGACTTCGCAAATGATTCTACTAGACCCAGCAAGCCTATGTCAGCACATAGAGTGAGCAAATCTTGTAGCCTACTATTAGCGCCACTGCACAGAGCTGGAAACTCTGAAAGTTGACCCTTGTTTGTCAGGATGGAAATGAGAGGATGAAACACTGAAATCTGTGTGGTTCACTGGGTTTCAGTTACCTGACATCTTACATCATAGAAGAAAGGGCATAATATTAGTCATCTGATGATATGCAGCTGATGGAGATGAGGCAGATGACAAAGGTGAGTCAGCACCTCAAAGACACACACAGAAGACCAAACTAAAACCTTTGACCACAGCGCCAATGACTGATTGTAAAGGAGATGAAGACACTGAAAATGATACATCAGCAGCCAATGAACAAACTTCTGTGGACAAATCTGCAAGCTTCAGTAGTTAATGTGACAGTTCAGATCCAGACTGGACTCCAATATAATGACTTCAAAACTAGACATCACAAGCAAGGTGTACTGTTGACCCAAAATATTCATAGTGATGGGTCAAATTGTTGATAAAATTACTTAATTCTAAACAATAAATCAGAACATACAATATTTAGATTTTAAGCATTACTGTACATACTTCAAACTATTTTATCAGTAATTTGCCTCAATAATTCAATTGTTTTATGTAGTATTAATGTGTGCATTTGGTCATGTGTCTAACTGGGAGCCTCAAAGCAATATATAGATGTCATAAATGTTCATGAATAAATGTTCACTATATAGATGCTCATGAATCATTGATAACTGGTATCTTGGAAGCTAGGGATTTTGAAATTATTAGCGTATCATATATTTACTGGTGATATGGTGGCCATTTTGGATTTTCTAAGCTGTCCCATTCAACTTGGCAGGGCAATAAATGTATAAAATTATACCCTGGAATTGTAAATCGGGCATTTCTAGTCTGAGCTATGGGGCCCATAGGGCCCGCAACATCCAAAATCAAAAATAGGCCCCTTAAGGGGCCATCCACCAATTTCTTCTGGGGTAACAAGCACTTTCTGAAAGGTGAGGTCTATCTACACAAGAATCTGCAGAGATACCAACCTCTGCATCATAAATTGAAAGATTAGGGTGGTATACCTATCTAGTCTGTATACCATCTCTGTATGGATAGTGACAACAGTACTTGTCTCCAGCACTTCCAGTCCTTCTGTTTCCTCATGGAATTCTTATCTGCAGATCAAGCATTATTCCATGGTTTCATAGACTTGAAAAATAAATTCCAAAAAGTATTTCAGAAGTGGAATTGCCATTCCATGTGAATTCCATTGGCAGAATTCCACATTCTGCACAGTTTAGGATAGAATAATAAATAGTAATAATGGAATAATAAATAGTACAAATGTTTCAGGGTATTCATTTTTGGGAATGAATTAAAAGAGCCTAAAAACAGAAAAAAAATACTTTCCTCTTCCCTCAGGCAGCTAGGGATAGTTTCATGGCCACCCCTCATCTCCTTCAGTGGTCTTAGATATCCCCATTCTCGGTACCAGATGCCAAACCCCCATGTTGGGTCCTTCCTTTTTGTTAGAGAAGATCGGAAATTATTTTTACAGAGTTAACTGCCATCCTATCATCAGTTCCAGGCCAGTTAGTGATTTCTGATATGCTTTGATGAATTTTTGATTAATAAATAATATAGCTTTGTGGTGCTTTCATATCTACACAGAATTAAACTCTCCTCACCAGCTACTGCTCTTTCTTTTCATATTTCTAAGATATTCTACTATATGCCAGCAATAACACCATTCCATGCTGCTCATCTGAATGGCTTGAAATGGTGTTATTGATATCGTAGAATATTCAGGCAGTGAGAAATGAGAGAGCAGCAACTGCTGAAGAGAAAGGGATTCAGGCTAGTTGCAAATGCAGCAAAATGTAATCATTAATTTAACAAGCAAGGTCAAAATCATATCATAATATTGGAAAGACACTGACCTATAGGTGTGAAAAATGTTTGTCACCTTTAGACAAAGTTCGTTCCATCGCCACTGAGTGGCCACCCATGGTGTCTTGTTTGTACAGCTCTCCCCTGCTAGTTTCAAAAGCTCCTACTATCTGGCAACAATGCAACCATCCTCCTCTCCACAGTCACTCCAATATAGTATCACAGTGGGGGACCAGCACAACCCTTCATCCATCTCAGCTGGTCACTGTTTCAGTCTCCACCATATACTTTGGAACTATCTATTAAAAAAAAAAACAACCTCGCCCACTGTCTAGTACCAATGTTACCCTTACCCACCTTCTGCTACCCATGCCACCCTCCTCTCCCAACCTCATGATGAAACAAACCTACTCCCTGACCCAATCTCTAGCACCCATGCTACCCATCTCCCCTCCCCATGTTTAAACAAATCCCTCCCTCACCCGACCTCTAGTACCCATGCCATACTCTTCTCCATAGCCACTACAGCACATACATTTTGTTCACGCTGATAGTGGGTAACCGATACAGCCCTCTCTCCATGCCAGTAAATCAAAATCATCTGCTTCAGTTCTAGTCCAGTGATCACCAACTTAACTGAAAAAAGGCATACAAGAAGCTATACCCAAAATAAAACTACTGCTTAGGACAGAGACGTAGGCTTTATAAGCAAGAAAGCATTGTATTTATTGCCCTCAGAAATGTATTTCAGTGCCATAGTCAATCATTACAATACACTTATAGGCCTGTTAGGGGGTTGTGGTAAGTTACCCTACCCTCAAACTTTTTAAAACAAACTTATTGCATAGCAAAATTATAGGTGATTGAAAAAAGTATCCCTATAGAATCCAAAGTTCAACCAACACTAACTGTGCATACTCAGGGATGTACATCATATTTTACTATTTTCATTCCTATCACCCATACTGTAATTTAAACATTTCTTAACATTTTAAGCTCAGATTAGGGGGCACAGACTACTTACCATCACCTCTTATGACCACCTAAGTGACACCTTTCAGAGCTTCCCAACAGATCTTTCACTTTGCATAGGGACAACAGGGCCCTGCATGACACCCCCCTACAGTTGTGCCACTTGCCAGTGGATCTGCTACTTTGTATTTGGCAAGCACGGCAATGCATTAAGTAAGCTACTGGTTTAGTGCCCTTCATAATGTGTCTGCTGTCTTGTGTAGGGCCTTCAGGGCCTTGCATTAAGGAAGCTACAGGTCTTGAACCATAACCAATAGGTCTGCTGCTTCTTAGATGGCCCACAGAGAGCAGTGCAAAGTATGCTACTGGTCCATTGCCATGTCTTATGGATATGCTGATTTGCATAAGGCCTACAGGATCCTGTGTTAAAAATGCTAAGGTGTTGGTTTTTATTTATCATTTTTCAAAAAGTAAGGAAATAAACTGAAAAAAAATATATATTAATGCATCTGTTAGCATAAAAAGTGAAGTAAAGAAATTAAAAGTTATAGAAAAAAGTCAATGAGACCCTGGAAATGTGTTACGTGTAGTTTCTTGTTGCTTAAATGATCTTGTGATGCTGCATTGATGTTATCCTAACTTTGGCACTGTCTAGTCCCATAAAGTAAAATGCAGAATACAGTGATGCTTGCATGCAGGGTGTCAGATTGTTTAGGAAATGTTTGGATCATTTGTAAGTCTCAGTCTAAGCTTTGTCAGACTTTGATGGTAGCTTTTTTAAAAAAGTTTACTGCAACTGGCATTACCATTAGATTTTCAAAGGCACACTACATTGTACTAGAGATAGGTGAAGAGGCCAACATTTGTTTGCAGATAAATTTGTGAATCTGACAATATTCAAGAAGTGTGAAGTGCAGACTTTGCAATGTTTTCACAAGGCAAAATAACCCTTTTTCTATGCATAGTGACCAAAATTTACTTGCAAAGTAGCAAGTTTCTGAACACTTCACTGAAAATGTGACTTAACAAAAATTAGTTAAAAGTTAGTGAGGCCAATGGGAGCTTCATCAAGTGATTTACTAAGGCTAATTTCATCACCTCATCACAACTTACTGTAGGTGGTGAAGTAATGTTTCACATCTCTAGTTTGTGTCCCAAAGGAGAAATAAACCTAAAATGCCTTGATCTGAAGGCCAGTGCTTTTGCCCTCTGCATCATCCAGCCAGAGGTGATCATAACTGTACAGCTATGGCCTACATACATTCACTGTTTATCCAAGCTGTTCTCAGCTTTTCCCATCAACAGCCTCAGTTTTTATTTAATTGCTTTTTTTTTAATTTAAAGTTTATTGATTTTCAAAAAAGAGCTTCAACATGAAGGGACAAGTATCATAGTATAGATAACAGTCAGCTATACATCAACTCCATGCTAAAGCCCCCCCCTTCCCTGCTCCCTCCCCCAGCTTGGCATATCCCCCCAAACACCCGGTGATAAGGTAGGCAAGGAAAATTATTAGACATTATACCAGAGTAAAGCAGGAATATAGAAGCATCGAGACATAGCTTACCCCTGAAATCTTTTTTTTATGGTGAGGCTCCAGTCTGAAGAAGATATAAGGTGTGAAGACCTTCCCAAATTTTCTTATACCGGGAGAGGGAGCCACATAAACTGGCTTTCATTTGTTCAGAACGGAGATCAAATAAAAGATCTTGGAGTCATTCATCATAAGTGACATAAGCCAATGACGTAAAATAAATTTTTTGAGAGTAAGTGATATTATGGCTATATGGTATCTGTGGATTTTAACCGGGATCTTGAAGAAATCCTACACCCAACAGATCCCCGCTGTGAATAACTCCCCAAGTCCCAGCAGGGGATCTGCCCCAGTCCTAATTTCTTCTCATAATTTCTTAACTGAATGGTAATCCCATAAAATATGAACAAGGTCCCCATCCTCATTTTTGCATCTAAAACAATGAACAACTGGGAATCTGCCAATTCTGTTAAGTTTAATGGGGGTCCAGTACATATCATTCAATATCCTGTACTGTGTAAGCTTCAGTCTATCCTGGTTGATGTACCTGAAGGAATCAAGTCGAATGGACTCCTATTTCTCATGAGAGTTTGGGAAATGGGAATTCCAGTATCGAGGTACCCCATTGCAGGTATCAAGTACATTTTCTAGTAATCAGGAATATATTTGGGATACTGTATGGGGCTTCCCACCTACTGGAATCAAAGAGTCCAGCCAGGTACAACTCATCTCTGAGTTCCCTGTTCACGGGAACTGTTTCATCAAAAGATGCCGAAGCTGCCTAATTTTGAAAATCTGTTTCTGGTCGATGGAATAAGATGCCATTATAGTACCTGAGTCCATACATGAGCCTTCAATAAACAGGTCCTCCACCCGGGCCTTATTAAGCAAGGGAAGTCAATACAGTGATATAATTTTACTCCCAATCTGCAAATTCGGATTTCCAACTATTGGTTGTCTGGGATCTTTGATATTTCTATATTTAAGAAAAGTACATAGCTGGTTGTGTGCCCAAAGAGATAACATGGAAGATTACATAGGTCTGAGGGAAGACTCCTGATGGGAACATACAATAGGGCCTCTTTGGCAATATTCAAGTTAGCTATTATCTCCCTTTCCAGAAGTAACCACTCTGGTACAATTGATGCAGAGACAAACTCTTCCTGAGGTGTGAACCATCATAAGTATTGGGTCACCTGGCTCACCCAGTAATACATTCCAAGATGTGGGAGTTTGAGACCACCAGCCTGTGAGGAAGCTGCCAATTTTATATAAGCACGTTGAGGATGTCCCCCCCATACAAAGGAAGAAATCAGAGTGGTCAGAGTTTGAAACCACTTCAAGGGCCACCATATATTTAGCATATTAAGGGGATAAACTATTCTGGGCAATATATTCATTTTAATTATGCTAATCTTCCCCCAGAGAGAGAGAGACTGGAAGAGATTGCCACCTTTTAAAATCCTGCTGAATAGTATTGAGGAGGGAGTCAAAATTCAACTTCTTCATCACACCCTCATTTCTAGACAACATTAAACCTAGGTACTTTATACATTTGAAGCTCCACTGTACCCCAAGGGAGGAAATATCTTGTTGATGAAGTTTGTGATTGAGGAGAAAGACAGTACTCTTAGTTCCATTAATTTTATAGTTGAAAACACCCTCATATTCCTTGATAATAGTCAGAGCAATAGGGAAGGATTTTGCTGGATGAAGGAGCACATCAGCATAGGCAGACGACTAAAATATATGATGACCTATGGTGATCTCTTGTACACCTTCATTAGCCTGTAACTTTAAGAACAATGGTTCCAAATATATGTTGAACAGCTAGGAAGAAAGGGAACATCCCTGTCTGGTTCCTGAGCACAAGGAAAATTTGTCTGAGAGGATACCATTACAATATATTCTGGCCTGAGGGTACTCGTACAGGGATGCAGTCCACTCGACAAATTTATCTGAAAAACTGAATTTACGCATGGTTAGGAACAGGAATTGCCAGTTCACATGGTCACACGCCTTTTCTGCATCCAGATACAACGGGCCAGCAGGTGTGTCAGAGTCTCTGGATGCAGAGAAGACGTGAGCTAGCTTCCTAAAGTGATCCGTCGACTGGCGCCCCTGCATGAAACCCACATGATCAGTGTGAATAATACCTGGAAGTACCCCTTCAATCTATTAGCAAGAAGTTTCACCAATATTTTGATGTCACAGTTCAATAATGATATTGGATGGTAACTGCTTGTCAGTTCAGGGTCTTTATCTGGTTTGTGTAACACAATGATGATAGCCTCTAATAAAGACCTATCTAGAGGGGTCCCACCTAAAATCCACTCAAATAGGCAGTTCAACCAGGGAGCCAGTTGTTTGCTAAAGACTTTATAAAAGTTTGGGGAGTATCCATCGGGTCCCAGGGCTTTATCAGCTGTCAGTGATGATATAGCTGATTGGGTCTCCTTCTCTGAAATGGGGGACACTAATAGGTCTTGCTGGGTTTGGGAAAGAGTTGGGATATCCAGTGGAGAAAAATGTTGTTCCACGAACCCAGGGGTGGGTCTGTTGGGCATGGGTTAATAAAGGTTCTTATAATACTCCACAAATGCAGTGGTTATTTCCTTAGGAGTAAGGCTAAGGGCTCCAGTCTGTTGAGATCTGATACTCAGGACTACATGTGAGGATTCTGTTTTTTTTTTAGTTTTAGTGCCAGAAGATACCCTGCCTTCTCTCTTTGATCAATATATTTCACTCCAGTTTTTAAAATGGTGTATTCTGCCTTCTCTTGAAGGAGTGAGCTGTATTGGTCTCTCAATCCTATCAACAGTTGTCTATCAGCTGTAGAAGTGACAGGAGACAATGATGCTTCCAAGGTATGAATTCTGGATAGTAATGAGAGGGCCTTTTATTCCCTTTCCGTCTTCCAACGGGATGCTTCCATAATAAACCCCCCCCCCATAGAATGCACTTTAGGGCTCCCCATTCAAGATCTGGCCTTGCGGTGGAGTTCAGGTTTACCCTGTTATATTCCTCTATTTCTTGCACAATAATATCTACCATTTTAAACTCCTTGAGAAGCTGATTATTGAGTTTGCACAAAGAGTCATGTGACATGTCCGGTGATAGCATCAGATCACAGACCACTACAGAGTTATCGGAGATCACCCCTGGAGTGATCCCTCTGGACACAACCCTACACAATAGTGAGTGGCTCATCAGAAAAGAATCTATCTGGGATGAAGACCCATGTATGCTGGACCAGAAAGTAAACTCTTTTAAAGTGGGGTATAGCATTCTCCAGGGATCCACTAGTCCCAGATGATCTACTAGCTGTCTAGTCACACATTGTGCTGGGGAAAGACCCTGTCTTTTAGGGACTGATTTATCTAAATCAGGCAAAAATGGTAAATTCCAGTCCCCCCCATTATACATGGTTAGAAAATGGGCTTTTTATTTCCTGGCATCTGATTGGCTAGTACCCTTGCCAAGGGGGTACATTAACTTTCAATAGATGCCCAGGAAACAAAAAGTACCAGTCTACAGCGCCCCTTCACCCAGTAGTATTGTGCCCACCCTGCTTCATAATTGGCTGCAACAACTAATTTAAAATGTAAAACGCCGCCATTTTTTTTCCTTCACTTAGCGAGAGGGCTCAACCACCATCACTTCTCCCGATACACTCCTTCCTGACAGAAACAACTTCCTGCTACCCACAGTAATCAATTTAACATTTCGTTCTCGAAATAAACCCCAATACTGTGTCTACTTACATTCCCACAACTGGCAGCACTCTCGCTCATTCCTACAGCTCTCTACATTGTGGCTCCTCCTGCTCCGCTTGCCCACTCGCTGACTCATAAAACACACTGCACCCTCACACACAGATTGAAACAGACGCTCCCGCCCACAAACCACCGAGACCAAGAATGTTTTAAAAATATAAAACAACTGGCTCCCCGAAAGTACACCAGCTACTATCCCACACTGCGCCCGTGTCAGCATAGTAACTCTGACCCACCCCACGCAACCTCTGACCTCTCTAAAAAAAAAAACTCTCACAACAGAAAACAGCTTCAGGCAACTGGGGGGGGTGGCACGAATGAAGAAATAAAAACGAAGCCGTGAACCCGATCGGCTTCAGGCAACTGGGTGGGGGTCGGGCACGAATCAAGAAACAACAATGAAGCCATCAGCCTGATTGGCTTCACGCAACTATCGCTGAATTGACTGCACTCTCCATGACTGCCACACTCCCGATCTCAACAGCAACAGCTACTTCCCGAAGTTAATAGTTAAAGAAACAAATACCGGGAGACACACACACACTATCTTAATTTTATTTTTTTGTGATTTATTTCCACGGCAGTACAACAAGGACGTGTCTACTCTAATGTACAGTGCAGTGTGCAGATGTACCATGTCAAATGAAGGCGTAGGAACTATTTTATTATAAAAGTTATTTTAAACTAATTTTTAGTTAATTTTTTTAAATTAAACTTACATTCTTTAACAGTGCCCATTTTCTAAACGCAATACCCTTGAGGGCCTGTGGCGTCGGGCCTCATTACGCCCCTGGGTGGTCCGGTATTGCCCAATACTGCCCACCCTCTCGGGTATTATTGCTTAATTAGAAAATGGGCTTTTTATTTGGAGGCATCTGATTGGCTGGTACCCATTCCTCAGGGGTACATTAACTTTCAATAGATGCCCACCAAATAAAAAGTCCCAGTGTAAACCTGCCTCATGCCAAGCCAAATATCCTTGTGCCCAGCTGACTTCAGCATTGGCTAAGCAACTGGGCACACAATTTGAAACTGCCGCCATTTTTTTTTACCAGCTAGCAAGAGAAACCGAGTATCCCCCCCACATACACACACACACACGCAGAACCAGGGATGTACAAAAAAAACTATCACATACACTGCACTTGTAAAGCATTTTATTTCCTTTTTCTTAGTTATTTAACAGCATTGTACATCACGTACGTTCCTGACTGCTTGCCCATACTCAAAGCCTCCTGCTTTATTGTAACCCCCCCCCCGTGTGCCAGTTGTGAAGGTAACAAGGACCAGGAAGTAAAACAAAACAAAAAGAAAACAGAAACAACTCCAGTAATTATGGCAGGCAATGAGGACTGGAGAACTTCAAAAAATGCAGCCTGAACAACTGCCTCCCACCCACGCGCACTCTCACTAACAGCGCTTTTCCTTCCACATTTTCTTGTCCACTAAAAAAACCTTCACTGACCTGCACAGTTGCCAACTGAGGTAAACGCGACAGCACTGTATGTACGAGCGGTGGTATTTTCATTACTCTCCTGGGCTGTCTGTCTGTTATACTTGTCTCTCGCTTCCCGCCCACGCGCACTCTCACTAACAGCGCTTTTCCTTCCACATTTTCTTGTCCGCTAAAAAAAACTTCATTGACCTGCAGAGTTGCCAGCTATGGAAATTGAAAGTACCGCTCCTCTCAGTTATAGCGCCATCAGTGCTTCCAGTTCCAACCAGCTTTTCTTTATTTTATTTTATTTTTTTTTTACTGCAACATCTCCCATAGGACAAAACTCCTTACCATCTTCCCCATAAAAATCATTCCTATGCAGGCGGAGGAACTATTTTATTACAAAACTTAATATACTCACTTTTTATTAATAATTTTCCATCAAACTTAGGTTTTACAGTGCCCATTTTCTAAATGCAATAATACCCTCAGGGTGGCGGTATGGGCAATACCGGACCCGGCCAAGGGCTACTCGCATCCCTCGCCTGCGGCGCGGGCCTCATTAGCTCTGGCCAGTCCAGTATTGCCCAACACCGCCCACCCCTGTCAGGCATTATTGCTTACTGAAAATGGCTTTTATTTGCTGGACCTGATTGGCTAATACTTCCTGCCAGGGGGGACATTAACTTTCAATAGATGCCCAGCAAATAAAAAGTGCCAGTCACCTGACCCCATCACCACCTAAATAAAGTATTCTTTTGCCCATTCTGCTTGCTCATTGGTCAAAGCATCTTTATTCAATTTGAAATTGATGCCATTTCTTTTTGTCGCTTACCGAGTGTTCCTGCCATCGTTTACTCAATCTGACACTCTACCCCACCACAGTCTCTCCATTCTACAAGCAAGCAATACTACAAACTGCTCATTTTTTTAAAATTGTGAATCCACTTCTCACAATTAACACACAGTAATAAAACATTTTAAATTAGTAGTGTTAGCATGTCAGGCTCACGCTACTGTAGTCAACACTTATTCCTGAATCACACTGCCTCCCTTGACTCACATTAAACATCTGTTCCTTCTGTTTTTTAAATAATCACGTTAGTTAACTTACTGACCTTTCCTGTACCATTGGCACTCAGTGAACTATACTTTCTTTTCCCCTGTAGTTTCATCCGGCAACCAACACAGGTTACGAATGGGAAGAGGAGAGAGTGCATGATCAGTCAATTCGTAGCTCACAGGTGAGTTAGAAAATGTCCGCTCCTGCTTCGCGATCGCGGTCCTCCGTAATGCGACTGGGAAGTAAAAAAAAAAAAAACAACGGGACTGGGCAACATCTCCAGACTACTGGACAATCCACAGAACAAATTAAAAATGTAGACTTTGTTTCCCCGATCGCTACTGTGGCTGCTACAGTACTTCCAGCCAGCACTTGTGTCAGTAGTTCTACTGACTAACCAAACGTGACAGTTAGCCAGCGTTCTAAGAAATCAAAATATAAAACAATAAAATAAGAAATTGAGCTGGGGGGGTATTTCAAGAGTCAAGATGGGGATGTAGCACATATGATGCTGTCAAAAACTAATATGAAACAGTGCATTGCCCTCTACTGGTAACTATTTGTAAGCAGTATACCAGTAGAGGACTACTTTACTAACAAAATAACTTTAAGTTCATTTGTATAAAAACATTTTTATTTCTTAATTATTACAAAAAAGCTTAACATGTAGCCCATTTTCTAAGCGCAATAATACCCTCCAGGGTGGGCGGTATGGGCAATACCGGACCTTCCAGGGGCTATAAGGCCCTCCGTCTGCGGCGTCGGGCCTCATTACACCCCTGGGTGGTCCGGTATTGCCCAATACCGCCCACCCTCTTGGGTATTATTGCTTACATAACGCCCTTGTGGGTCCCCAATGATCTGGTCAGCCTTAAAAGGTATATTTCTAGCCACTAAAATAGCTACCCCCGACTGAGTACTATCCCCCACATTAAAAACTTGTCCTACATATTGTCTGTGGAGGAGGGTCCCCTCTGATTTCAGAAGATGAGACTCTTGAAGGAACATAATATACCCCCTTTAAGTAAGCTGATGTGCTTCAACACCTGGTAGTGTTTTAATTTGGAGCGAAGTCCCCGCACATTCCATGGTACAATTTTTTAAATTCCTGCCATGATCAATCAAAATAAATAAAATCTGTAGAAACCATATACCTTGTTGAACCTTATGTCAGACATGCCCTGTGCCAAGCTGTCCCCCCAACCTCTCCCATCCCCATTGCAAAGGCCCCACATCCCCCCAGTCCCAACAACAGAACTTCCCTTTTACATTGTCCCTTGCCCTCCCAAAAAAATATCCCTCTAAATTCCCTTTCTCTTCCAAACCAGCAATTCAAGAAGAATCAGAAAAGAGTACCCCTCCTTCCCATAATCTTTATAGTGCATGACTCCTACCACTGGGCAGCATCTCCTCTTTCCCCTGTTCCCCCAACCCCACTCAGCAAATCAAATTTGTAATTATCCCCTAGTGCTGCAATTATCTGAAATAATGTATTCCCTTACATCTAGCTGTAAGCATATCACTTCCGGCCAAAACAACTGTGTAAGGGAGGTCTACTCAATTTAGTTAGAAAAACCCTGTAGGTTCTAAAAACCCCATATATGCGAGGATCCAGGCTTGTGAACTAAGGCCTCCATCATATCTAGTGCTGGATTATTTTAATGAGAAAAAGGAAAAGAAAAAACTGTAAACAGGAGATATGAAATTAAGCCCCTCACGGTGTAGCCAGCTATGCCTCCATATCATCTGGGGCACTGAGAAACACAGAAACACCGAAGTTGATGGCTGATAAGGACCACAAGGCCCATCCAGTCTTCCCATTTCTTTTTCTACTTTATGAATGTGCCATTGGCCTTTGCTCTGTCAATGGCCTATCTATTCAAACTCATCTGAATTGCTCCCTTATGCCTATCCCATGCCTGTTTGAAGCTCTGCACTGTATTCATATCCACCATTTCCTGAGTAGGCTATTCCATGCATCCACCACCCTTTCTGTGAAAAATAACTTCTTCACATTACCCCTTAATCGGCCTCCCTCTAATCTCATGCTGTGTCCTCTTGTCCTGTTAGTTTTCTTATATTGAAACATGTTAGACTCTTTCACCTTGTTAATGCCCTTAAGGTGTTTGAATGTTTCAATCATATCACCTCTCTCCCTCCTTTGCTCTAGGGTATACATACTGAGCTCTGTTAATCTGTCCTCATATGTTTTCTGATGCAGTCCCTGCATCATTTTGGTTGCCATTCTCTGGACTTCCTATCGCTCTGCCTCTCAAGCTTGCTGTTGGCCTAATTTATTTTTTAAACAGCTTGAAGAGAGACTAAATAGCTGGCTTGCAGCAAAATCAATCCAAAAACCCTTCAATATTACATTTGCTAAACAGGGCCTCCCAGTATTAGATAGCAACCAAAAAGAGCAATGGTAAAAATAAACAACTAATCTGACTTGCAAACAGTCCACAAAGCCTCCCCTGTAGTTTATATACTCTATGCTATTCACATATAGAAACATCCAGTTCATAAGTCGCCAGAGCAAACATTCCTGAAATCAGGTTATCTAAATTAACCATGTTTCGATCGAGTGTTCCAAGTGGGACCAAATGTGTCAGTCCATCCCACCACCAGCAGTGTGGAAGCAAGGCTGTAAATGTCTTCCCTAAGAAGACCCTTTGCAAGACTGTTCAAACATGCTCAACTCTCCGCATAAACACATTACCAACTAATGCCCAACAATTCCACTCCAGGTTCTCATCCATCTCTGAATAGGTTTGGAATCAGTTTCTTTAATTCGATCTCTGCAGATTTGGGGCCTTCTAAGGGGATCCATTTCCCCTCTATGGAGACTTGCAAATTGTCAGTATACAACATCCAAAAACTGATATTTGCAGCTAGCAGCTTGGTGACCTCATTATGAAACTCGGCTCTCTTCTGTCACACTGATGGGGGAGGTATTGGGTGATATGAATCTGGGATCCCTCCCAAAGCACTTCTTTCAGTTCCATGACTTTCAGCAGCAGATGCTGTCACTCCTGATAATTGAAGAACTTAAAAATAAATGTCCTGGTTTGGGCTCCAGGTGGCGGCATAAGCCTTAAGGCTCGGTGAGCCCTTTCCACAATGTATTCAGAGCCAAAGGGCAAGGAGCCTGCTAGTTTTTGTACTAGCTTCATTGCAAATACAGCGTTCAAGTCTTCTTTCTTCTCTGGTAGACCTATGACTACCACATTGTTGAGACGGCTTCTGCCCTCAAGGTCTTCAACCATAGCCTCTAGCTTAACCACTCACTGCCTGACAAGTGCCATAGCTGGATCCACTCTCTGCACTTTCTTTGCTAAGGAGGTGATTCGCACCTCGCCATCTCCTGTGCACTGGGCTAGATCTTCTAACTTACTGGTGACTGCTTTCACTTCTTCAGTCACAGAATGCACCTCGTCCTTGAAGGGATGAAATTCCTCAAGAAATCACTCCAAAGATAGAGGAGTTGTTTTCGTGGCTGTAGTGATTTTTTTAGCCACCGAAGTAGATTGGGCCTTTGCTTTCTTTGAAGTTTTTTCAGGCATGATCGGCGGCGTATGATGCAGCGGGGCAGCTCACATTTCTACCTCCATGACAGGTTGAAATCCCTAGTAAGCATTTTTTCTATGCTCTGTTAGGTTACAGCACACCTTTACCTCTGTGAAATAGTAAGTTTTAGATAAAAAGAGTTCAAATCAGGGGTTAGTGGAAGAAACAGAAGGAGCACTCCAGAGAAGTGACTAATCAGCCAGAGGCATCACGTGATCCAATTGCTTTTACTAATTTCACCTATAACATCATCGGCATTAAGCTTCTCCCCTGATCAATCACCACTTCCTCTTACACAAGCTAGAAACCATTAGGGCATCCCAATCAACTCTATCAGGGTTCTCAAGTTACCTCCACAACCACTCTCTGTTGGTCTCTTTCAATAAGGTCCTTTCCACCCCCGCCTATATATCACTAGGAGTTCCCCAAGTCTCCATACTTGGACCCCGATTTTTTTCTATCTTTATTAATAACATACCTACCTGTCCTTCCTAATTAAAGGTGTGCAAAGTCACAAAAATGCACTCCGTGGAATATTTCAAGTAGAACAATCTCATGAAATATTCTGCTGGATGAAGTAGGCATTTGACAAAGAATTTTGTCAGCTTTGAGGGCGAATTGACTTCGTACCTCATTAGGTCAAATGTCAAGTGTTGGCTTTCGTGAAGTCAACTTTGCCAGTGAATTTTACAGCAAACAGCTGAAGTTCGCTAAATATTGTGGGATTGGAGGTCACATGTGGCTGAACAGCCAATAGAAATCTCAGGGGATCGTTTTTCCATGTAGTTGAGAGAGAGAGAGAGACTGAGGAGAGAGGAGCTGCTTGTCAATCAAAGCAATTTGTGGAGGATTTTCCTAAATACTGACTTTTAAAACATTTTAAAATGTTGTCTGTTGAGTGCAGGATTACACTTTGGGTGGTTTTCTAGTGTGAGTGTGGATTTTGACTGAGTGTGTGAGTCTGATTGAGTGTATGTGTGTGTGTGTGTGTTGATTTGAATCCCCTTGGGCCCTGCCCTTCCCCTTTGTGTTTTGCAATCTCCCTTCCCTTCCTTTTTTTAATACATTGGGCTTTTAAAATAATATATAAAGCTTTCTATGATTTATTTCTTTGCCTTGTAGCTGCCTCTCCAAGCATTTTGAACAGCATAGCAACAGTTGTATCCTTCCCAGCTTGTGTCTGCATTAGTTGAAATCGATCTTTTCTCCCTGGTAGGCTGTGGTAGCATGCCTGGCTAGTTGTTGTACTCCCCCATTGTGTGGTGTGAGACATAGCATCCAAACAAGAGTGCTCCAGACTGATTTTTGCAGGATTTAACTGAATTTTCCCCTGTTATTGATAACACCGGTGGTATTACGAAACTTAGAAGATGGTGGTGATCACTGGGGTGGTGGCGCATCTCCAAATCAAGTGATTACAGTTAACAGAGGTGGAGAGCACACACCCCTGCTTGTTGCTAGCAAAAAAAGGCACTGCACCTAAAAAGCGTAATTCAGTCTTATTTTACTCCCATAACCATGTACAGCTGTGCAATAACAGGATACCTCACTTTTCACCAGGCCTTCCAGGCTTCATCAGTGGTATCTTTCCCCCAGACTGCGTTACTGCTGCGTTTGCAAAGGATGTCCCAGCTTTATAAATCCATCTAATAATTACTGAGGTACCCTACCCAACCTGTTGTTGTACCCCCGTTTGCTGCTGTGAGAAATATTGCCCAAAAGTAACAATTTTTCAGACTGATTTTTGCAGGATTTTACTGAATTTTCCCTTGTTATTGGGAACACCAGTGGTATCCCTCCCAGAGTCTGTGTTACTGCTCTGTTGACAAAGTACATCCCAGCTGTATAAATCCATCTAATAATCATTCAGGTACCCTACCCAACCTGTTGTACCCCTCCCATCATATGGTATGAGACATAGCATCCAAACTTAACAGTGTTCCAGACTGATTTTTGCAAGATTTTCACTTAATTTTCTCCTGTTGTTGAGATCACCAGTGGTATCCTTCCCAGACTGTGTTACTGCCCTGTTGGCAAAGTATGTCCCAGCTTTTGAAATCCATCTAATGACTCGGGTTGCCAGGCACCCTACCCATCCTGTACCTCCATGTGCTGTGAGAAATAGTGCCCAAAAGTAACATTTTAATCTCTGTGTTGCCAAACCTAAAGAAAAGAAGAATGCCAGCATAGAGAAACAAGAAAGGGAAAGGAGTGAGTCATGCAGGCAAGACTTCAAAATCATTTGTGAAAAGTGGTGCAACTCAAACGGTTAAAGAAGGACAGTCTTCTGATGTGAAGTTTCCATCAACAAGTTCTAAGTGCTCTGGGATGGGCACTGTTAGCAGTAGTGTGGTTAGTGTTCACGTTCTGCAGGATTCCCTACTAGCAGATGGACTCTTATCTTTGTCCTCACAAGCCGGCTGTAGTTAATCCAGTAGCTATAATCTTAGAACGAACATTGTAACATTCTGAGTCAGACAGTTCATGGGAGTACAGCTGTAGGTATTTCAAATTTTCAATGGCAACTCTTATAGAAGCTTAGTTCCATCCAGTTTCTGGTGCTCTGAGCAGCGCTGTCAGTGTCAACTTCATGACTCACATCACGTCATGACAAATCACGTTCACATTCATCACGAATCACACCACTTCAACTTTTGTTTTTTGCAACCCTGCTTTTTTTTTTTTAATCCTCGATTTCATCACGGATCAAGACACCTGGTTATCACGTCATGTCACTCATGAGTCTTTGTTCAGTATGATGCTTCTGTTAGTGTTCAAGTTCGGCAGGATTCTCTAACTGTTGTGTTCCATACTGAGAGCCATTGCTGAACATAACTGGTGACATACATCACAAACACATTGTCCCCCTCTACAAAAAGTCAGACTCAGGAGACTGGTTTAAAAAAAGGCAGACACTGCTTAATGTTCAGCAATCGAGTGAGGCAAGAGGTGACAGTCACACATTGGTCTTGATGCAGCACATACTCTACTTGTTGAACTCCAGCCCTCATATTGTTGGAATTCTGCAGTCTGATGACTTTGGCATTGCCACCATGATTGACCCACTTTATTAGGTTCACTAGGTTTACTAGGTGTTAATCAACAAAAGAAGGCTGAGGCCCATCGAGATTATCCCCCCACCCTGTGGGGTCATTAGATCATATGTAATTTACCCTGAAGCCAGATATCTAGACCATTCTTGAACTGGTTCAGAGTTTTATGATTGACCAGTTCCTGAGGAAGGGTATTCCAGATTTTGGCTGCCCTAACTGTAAAGAAATTATCCCCTTGTCTGTTTTTACTTTGCCAATTAGGATTTGTCTATTGTGTCACCTGGGTACTATGCATCTGGTGGATAGTTCTAAACTGTGTTGATGCATATGTACTGGAGATTGGAGAATTTTGTACAGGGATAGAATTTTTCCCCTTGTTCTGCGTTGTTGCAGTGAATGTAAACCTGTTTCATCAAGTGTCTGGGAATAATCCAAGAATGAGAGACGAGGGACCATTTTGGTGGCATGCCTCTGTACTTTTTCTAGACATAATATATCTGGTTTTAAGTAAGGATTCCAAAAGGGGGGTCCGTAATCCAAAAGGGGTCATACGTAAGACCTGTAAATATGCATTATGCACTGTTCTGTTCTGGTGATGAAAGTACGCTTTATTCTTTTGAGCAAACCATTTGCAGAATATGCAATTTTTAAGCAATGATCTGATGAGGAAAGTTTATTATTGATTATAATACCTAAATCTCTTTCTTTGTCAGATATCTTGAGGGGAGTGTTGCTAAGATAATAAGTTTGTTGGGGGTTGTTTTTCCCAAAGTGGAGTACCACACATTTATCTGTATTAAACTGCATTGAATTTGTTTGTGCCCAGAGTTTGATGTTTTTTAAATCCAAAGTTAAGGTTTGAGTGGGTTCTAGACTATCTACTCTTCTTCCCAATTTGGTGTCATCTGCAAATGTTAATAATAAGTTATCAGAATTTGTCCACATAACACTAATGAAAATATCGAATAATGTGGGTCTAAGCACAGATTCCTGGGGCACTTTTTTTTTTAACCAGGAGAGACACACTAAGCTGAAGATTGTTTCTAGGTGTGACCTGGGAGCACAAGGAAGTTAAATGACTTGCTCAGGGTCACACAGTATGCAAGTGGAGGCAGTGGGATTCAAACCCAGGTCTCCAGGTTTGCAGCTCAGAGCCGTAGACCACTGCACTATACTGCCTTCCTAAACTGCATTATACTGCCTCCCTAAAGAGTGGCCTTGAGTCTGTACTAGACAGTGGCCATCAAAGGGTAGAAAACCTTACCAACATTCTGGTCAGAAGGGTTAGAGTGGAGCAGCTGCTCAAGACACATAGGGCACCAAGTGTTGTTTCTACCACCACCACAGCACTGTTAGCTGACAAAAAACAAATGCCATCAATCCCATTTGGGATGTTTTAAGCGAGGTTGGTGTTGCACTCATGGAAGAACATGATGATGCAGCCAGACTCAGAGCAGCATGTCACATGGTTAACTGTTTCATGACTGAACAAAAATACCTTGCAATTGGTGGTGAGCCATTAATGAACTGGGTGAGCAAGATAACAGAATGGCCTACACTGACAACTGTGGCAGTAAAATACCTTAGCTGCCCCCTCTAGTGTCAGTGTTGAGCATGTGTCCAATGCTGCATGTGCCATTGTACATGACTGACATACAAACCTGTCAGCAAAGAATGTGGAAATTCTCAGATTTATAAAATGAACAAGGTACACATTCAACGCAAGACCATGACATTAGTGTTCCTACCACATCCTCCTGGTAGTGGATCTTCTAAAGAAGGTGAAGGGACAGATGGTGCTGTTGGCAGAAAGTTGAAGTCATCATACACTGTTGACACCAATGCTGATGACTCAGTTGTGGAACGTGAATACACATCGGGTGAGAACTCCAGTCTTGAGGACTGTGAGGGCTGCTTCATTGAGGAGGATGGTGATGATGCTTGAAGATAACAAAATTGTGTTGTGTGCCACCTTTGTATGCATTATATTCTCATACGACGTCTCCAGAGTTATGTTATTATCACGACTGTTAATATTCACTTCTCAGAACTGCATTGCTGCTGCTGGATTTTGCCCATCAGTCAGAAGAGACATCATCCTAAGCACGGTATACAAATGACCTGAAATGATATAATCAAGAACAGAATATATTGAGTATACCATCCATTAATATTCAGAAAAGAAAACTACCACATCACCCAATAATTTAAAAAACTTACCTTTTAGACAAATAATTATAATAGCAAAAGCAGCAGTGGGAAAGCAGCAGCAAGACTTTATAGTCTGGGTGTCACAAGTCTTCATATGCTAAATATCAACCAGACATTGTGAATTTTCCTTATCATCCACATTATTCCAGACTGTTCTTGTTCTCATTCAGCAACTGCAGATCTGTGTACTGTAGCAGCAGCCTGTGTATCACATGTGTTTTTCTTGCAGGAGACATACGGGTATACAACAACAGGCAGATTCTATTGGCATAAATGTTCTCATTTTATTGTTGGATGGGTGATTTCTCATGGAAGTTCACTGTATGGCAACAGACAAGAATGGGACGTGGTGTCAAGGCAGGTCAGGTCAGTACAGCACTTTCTCACATAAATACTTTCTCCTTTTATTCTGAGTAATTTTCTCATGGAATTGTGCATACAGCACAGCAGACAAGAGTGGGACATGGCGGCAGGGCAGGCCAGCACAGCATTTTCTCAAATAAATACTTTCTCATTTTGTTCTGGGTAATTTTCTCATGGAAGTGTGCACTCAGTGCTGCAGACAAGAGAGAGACACAGCAGCAGGATAAAACAGGAAAGATTTTTGGGTTGTGTTGGTGTTTTCATGTCACTTTTGATACTTGTTTTTGAATTTGTACTTAGGGGGGACAAATACAACAATGACAAACAGTACAGACTAGACAACTCTACCATAAACCTAGGATGATTGTTACAGAATGTGGAAAAAAAATAAAGGATGTCAGGAAGAATATGAAGACATTTATTTGCTGGGGAAGGTTACATAGGGAGTACAATACAGTAGGATAAGATATTAGACAGTGCAAGACAAAGCAACTTTATTTATAAGACACCCAATCCCAGAAGCTCTGGGAGTTGAACAAACACAAAATACAACAATAAATGAAAATATATAATAAACCCTAATTAAAACCATAATAACATGAATGTACTAGAACAATAAAATGGTTTTCAGAAGTCATACTTCAACTGGCCAAAACTAAAGATGCCAACAGTCAAAGGCCAGACTGAAGAGGTGGGCCTTTAGCCTCCTCTTAAACACCTCTATCAAGGGAGCTTTCTGGACTGCAGGTGGAAGCAAATTTGGCCCAGAAACACTAAAAGCACGAACTCCCAAAGTCTTGAGACAGATCCAGGGAATGTCCAGGAGACCCCTCGAAGAGGAGCGTAGAGAGCAAGCAGGGGACTCCAGTATCAGGAGCTCAGCCAGGTAACCATGACTCAGCCTGTATAGGGCCTTAAAGGTGAGAAGGCCCACCTTGAAAAGGACCCTCCACCTGACTGGCAGCCAGTGCAGAGCATGCAGGACTGGAATCACATGACTAGACCGCAAAAGGCCCATCAGCAGCCTGGCCACTGCATTCTGCACTAGCTGCAGTCTGCAGAAGATCCCTCCCATGATCCCGAAGTACAGAGCATTGTAGTAGTCAAGCCTGGAAGCCACAAAGGCATGCATTAGTGTCAGCAGGTCCTCAGGTGAAATGAGGGGCTTAATCTGGGCAATGTTCCACAAGTGGTAAAAACCACTGCTGACTATAGATGATACCTGATCTTCAAAGATCAATTTATAGTTAAGGATCATGCCCAGATTTCACATCCTCAGAGAAACTATCAGTGGCACAGACCCTAAAACAAGTCCAGAGTCCCCGGTGGCAACCTGTGATAGGGGTCATATTGGTGCCCCCCTTACACCCCTTTTGCTGTTTAAGCCTCAGTGTTCTAACAAGTCTCCAAAACTGATTAAAACAGAAGAAAAATGAGGATTTAATAATAAATAAGATTGCTGCTTCTTTGTGCTGAGTTTGAGTGATGCTCCCTTTGAAAAGCTTTAAAATTAGTTGCAACAGTATTACTCTGCTTACTTTTCTTTTCTGCTGCTTAATGCTGCCTTGCGCTTTATTATTTTCCCTACATACATCTTGGTCACTTGTAGATATTCTCCTCTATCCCTTAAAACTCTTTTCTGACTCTTCCTTTGCCCAAATTGCCTGCATTCTGGTCATTTTCAGAGTGAGTAGGGTTTAAACTGAATTATATTTTATGCCTTCTATAAGGCTTTAAACCCAAAACTGGGCAATTGGAAAGCCTAAAAGAGTACACTGCTTTCCTATGGGTTCTCAAAGGTTGTCTCAGGCAACTACAACACAGATAGCCTGTTTCTAGTGTTGTTTGCACTGCAAGAGTGAAAATTAAATAAAGTGCATGTATGCTAATAAAAAGCTACAAGGACACAGAGTTTTTGTTACCGCTAGAAGAATGTTTTTCAAAGGAAATATTGTGGCAAAACTCTGAAATATTTGTATATTCACCTGAAACCTTGTCTAGTTTTTGGGGTGTGGTCAGGACCTCCCTGCAGCGTACATATCTTCCATTAGAGCTGGTCGGCCCTTATTCCTTATCTGCTGGGAGGAGCATGAGTATCTTCCAAATCTTGCATTTCTAGTTCTTATTGTGTTTTATATAAAATGAACATTTGTAGAATTCATTGTGTTCTAGCAACTATGTAAAACTATGTTATTATGTGTGATTTTATTCTGTTAATATGTGACACTGTATGTTCTCTCTGTGATGACATACCTTTGTAAATGAGCCTCTGGTTAAAAGGTTGTAAATCCAATTGTACAATAAATAAATAAAAAAAAATTACAATGCTCTAGTAATGTGTAACTTCATGCTGTGATGCAAAATCTATAGCTCCTCTGTAATAATTTAGAGTTAAAGTATTTGCAAGGGAGGAGTTTGCTGTGCCATGTGACCCAGCTGCACTATAAATATACTCTGAATGGGACTTAGAAATCAGTTTGTGGTAGGAGGTCGAACCTACCAGTCCTCTAGACTGTTTCTGGGAGGACTTTTGTTTTGTCTTCCATTAGTGCTGCTAACTATGGAATAGACCTGTTTATTTTGAATTGGTTCTTTAGTTTCCATTCTCAGTCAATTTTATTTTATCCTGCTGTATAATAAATTTTTGGACTTTTGCAACCTGACACTGTTCCTGGACTCCATTTGTTCCCACATTCACATATGGTGTCAAAAGTGGGATACTAGGAGGTAAGTGCAACTCTTGGTGGTTTCTTGGTTGATATTGTAGAGAGATACCATGGAGGACCAGAAGCAGCGGGACAAGACTGGTAGTCCTGGTTAAATAACTAACGAAAAAAAAAAAAGACAGAGGCACCTATACCCACAGGGATATTAACTAGGCAGATGACCGAACAGTTCCAGATCCCCTTATTGGGTGGCTTGGGTGATGTGAGATGGAAGGAGACCAAGAAGGATACCAGAGGGAGTTGAAGGAAGACGGCACCACAGGAGGTGATTATGACTCCCTGGAAGAAGAAGAGGAGGCACCGCCCCCCCCCCTCTGATATGCAGGACTTGCTCAGATGGTTGTGTGTGTGAAACAAATGGACTTGGGAAAAACAGAGGGAAAGAGACAGACTCCAAAATGAAGCCAGGTGGGTGGATTCCCTTAGTGCCATACAGGCGCTTGGGGCTGTTAGACCAAACCCTCCAAATGATGGGCCCAGAGACATTACGTTAAATAAACTGGCAGTCTCTGATGACATAGAAGCTTACAATACCACATTTGAGAGGGTGGCAATGGCTTGTGGGTGGCCCAGAGACCAGTGGGTAATCAGGCTGGCTGCATACCTCACAGGCAAGGCTCAGCTGGCTTATATCCATATAGACACTTGAAATGCTATGAATTATGATGTTACGCAGGCAATTCTAAAATGTTATGATATCAGTACAGAATTGTATCACCAGAGGTTTCAGACTTTCTGGTATCATACAGCTGACTCACCCCAAAAATGTTTATGCTACACTACAAGATTTGTGTACCAAATGTCTGCAACCAATCATTCGGACTATGAACCAGGTGGTGGAGTCTATTGTACTGGAGCAATTAATAAAGAAACTCCCCAATGATCAAGGCCACTGATTTACGGTGATTAAAACAATTAAATTCCGTTTTCAAGACTTAAGATTCCGGAATTTCACCGGTGATTGTTACTCTAATTTCTGGATTTTACCGTGATTCTGTTATCATTCTTTTAGTATGTGCATAAATAATCAGAATTAAAGAAGGCTTAATATACAGAGCATTAAATAAAGCAAACTGAAAATAGTACAGGAAGGAATTAAAAGAAAAACCAACTTTTTTATAGATTTACTGATCTGATAGAAAATGCCAGATCCCATGAAATCTTCATTTTTACCGGTTTTCAGGAAGCCCTAATTCTGGAATTTTACCGGATTTTCCGGTAAAAAAATGAAAAACAGTGACCTTGCCAATGATGTCCAAATGTGGATCAGAGAACACCACCGAGACATCTGAAAAAGCTATTAGTTTGGCTGAGGACTTTGTGACAGCCCATCCACAACATCCAAGGGGATCATTTGGTGCTACTCCATCTATGGTAAGACATTCTTCTACCCCCACCAGTAATAATGTTGCTAATAATGTTACCACTGGGACTAGAACTATAAGAAACTTCAACTCAGACATAGTTTGTAGGGAATGCCAGACAAAAGGGCATATTGTAAGGTTTTGTCTAAAGAAGAAAAGTGATACTGCACATTTAGTCTTGGCAAATTAGTGACAGTATAGCACCACTGTTGATATAGAAGGAAATGAAGTGACAGCCTTGCTTGATTCAGGCAGTAGGCAGACTCTGGCATGCACCGATGTTGTTATGGCACCAGCTGCAGGCACAGAGAAGACAGGGTTTACTTGCATACATGGGGCCATACACTTTTACCCCCTAAAGGACACCTCCATTGTCATCAGTGATAAAGTCCATCATATGAATGTAGGACTGGTGCCATGGCTACCAGTCCCTGTGATTTTAGGACATGATTTTACCCTCTTTGACAATATGTATTCTTCAGCCACTTCTATTTGTGCTGTAAAAAGAGCTTAAGCTAAGCAAGAACAGGGCACTAGTGACCCTTTTACATTTGATGATGAAATATTTGGGCTGCCTGGGAAGACAAGAAAATCCAGAATGGAGAGAAGACATGATAAGACTAATTGAACTAAAAAGAAAGACTCCGTTGATGATGATGTCTTGTTAAAAATTGCTATGGTACCATCTTTTGCTGAGGAACAGAATGATGTTACTTTAACCCTTTTTTATTCACAGGTAGTTCCAGATGGTGTAAACTACTACTGCCAGGTATAAGATCCAACAAGACAAGCTGTATAGAGTATGTGTAAATCCAAAAACCGGAGAATGTGTAGACCAGTTAATGGTACCAAGTCAATACAGAGAACATCTGTTGTTTTTAGCTCACAATGTACCATGTGGTGGGACACCGGAAGAGATAGGACACTGAATAGGCTACTGCATAGGTTCTTCTGGCCTGGCATCCAAAACCAGGTAGCAGAGCATTGCAAAAGTTGTGTCACATGCCAGAAAGTGGTTCCTGTCACAAGTAGAGATAAAGTACCCTTGCAACCCTTGCCATTAGTAACAGTTCCTTTTGAACATGTGGCAATGGACATCATAAGTCCCCTACCAAAGAATGTAAAAGGGAATAAGTTTGTGCTTGTACTGTGTGATTATGTAAGCAGATATCTGGGAGCCATTCCATTATAGACTGTTACTGCCGAAAGAGTAGCTGAAGAATTATTGAAAATTTTCAGTCATGTTGGCATGCCCAAGGTCATACTTACTAACAGGGGAACACATTTTTGTTCTATTCTGTTAAAGTGACTCTACCAAGCCCTGGGTGTAGAAGCAGTATATACTTCTTTGTACCATCCCAAGACTGATGGCTTAGTCGAATGCTTTAACAAAATACTAAAGAAAATGGTGCAAAAATATGTTGAAGAAGAGGCCAAACAGTGGGACATATACAGTATCTTCCTCTACTCCTATTCGCATAGTGGGAGGTACCTCAGACATTAACTGACTTTTTTCCTTTTGAATTACTTTATGATAAGAATCCAAGAGGCCTCCTGGATGTGATATGAGAACAGTGGGAAGATACCAAATCAGTAAAGAACCCTATCACACTGGAGTACCTAACACATATGCCGATAAGAGTGTTAGCCTATGGTCAAAATCAGATCAAACAAGCATAACAGAAACATAAGTATGATTTTGAGGTTGGCAATAAACACTTTCAGGCTGGAGACCATGTATTGTTATTGCTTTCTTCCACAGACAACAAACTGACAATGAAGTAGCAAGGTCCCTATGCAATACAAAAGTAGACAGGCCCTGTTAATTACGATGTGGAAATGCCAGATAGGAGGCAGAAGGTGAAAGTATACCATGTTAACCTCCTGAAAAAGTGACATGACCATTCTGGGGAAAAGGTAGAATGGGGTAATCTGTATGTTTGTCCAAATGTTACCACAAATTAAATGGATTTGGCCTATGATAGGTTGGAGACAAAGTGTGTAGCCATAACCCCTTTGATTAATCCTCTCTTAACTGAGGAACTTGAAACAAGAATTGGGGCAAGTATTAGATGTATACAACAGACATTCACAACCATCCCAGAGCAAACAACCCTTATAACCCATCAAATCCTGGTAAACCAGACAACACCAGTTAGAGTAAAACCTTACCAGATACCAGAAAAGGTTAAAGATGAAGTAATAAGGGAATACATAACATGAGGGAAGTGGGTGTGACTGAGTAGGCTAATAGCGAATGGGATTTTACCATGGTTATAGTCATAAGGAAGGAAGGTGGGGTTAGGATATGTCTTGATTTTCGCAAAATTAATAGCATATCAAAATTTGATGGGTATCCTATGCCACATGTCGATGACATTATCGACCAGCTTGGGTAAGTGCAGTACATTAGCACACTAGATCTTACTAAAAAGGGAACTGGCAGATTCCACTTGATAAAATATCTAGAGACAAGACTGCCTTCAGTACTCTCTTAGGTACATTTCAGTTACCATGTTGGCTTTTGGTCTTCACGGAGCACCCACCACATTCCAAAGGCTGATGGATCAACTTCTGAGACCCCATGGAGAGTATAGTGTGGCCTACCTGGGTGATGTGATTGTGTTCAGTCCCTCATGGGAAGAACATTTGAAACATTTGTCTGTGGTTTTACAGACCATCACGCAGGCTGGCCACACTATTAATCCTGCAAAATGCTCTCTTGCTATGAGAGAAGCAAAGTATTTGGGGTTCCTCATTGGGGAAGGACAGGTAAAACCCAAAATGGAAAAAGTGGATGCTGTGGCAAAAAGTCCATGCCCCATAACAAAGACATGTTTGTTCATTTTTGGGACTAGCAGGTTATTACAACCGGTTTGTGCCTCAATTTGTGACACTCGCTAGTCTCTTAATTGAACTAACAAAAAAAAGCAAACTCATGAAAGTCACATGGACACCTGAATGTGAGGAATTGTTTTGTGCTATAAAGGCTGCCTTTTGTTCAGCACTGATTTTGAGAAGTCCAGATTTTAACAGCCCCTTTATTGTACAGACTGATGCCTCTAATGTAGGTATTGGAGCGGTCCTCTCCCATGTACAAGAAAGAGAGGAACACCCAATACTTTATGTGAGTAGAAAATTGCATGCCCGAGAAACCAAATATTCTACCATAGAAAAAGAATGTTTGACACTTAAGTGGGCAGCAGAAAGTTTATGATATTACCTATGGTGAACAGAGTTTGAGGTTTGGACTGATCATAATCCTCTGTGTTGGATACAGCAGATGAAAGGAAAAAAAAAACAGAGGACTATGAGATGGTACTTGGCACTTCAGCCATATAAACTTACCATCAGACAGAGCAGGTAAGGCAAATTGTATTGCTGATTTTATGTCATGCTTTGGAGAAGACATGACAAGTAGACAGGAATAGACTTCAGGGTATTGTTTGAACTCAATCTATAGGATATGTACTGCATATATTTTTGGATCATTTATGCCCTTATAGATATGTGATTATATGGGCCCCCGAGGTGGAGCTTTGAGAGAGGGTGGGCTGGAGCTCCATCTCTCCTTGAGAGAGATCTACATAACCTGTCAACCTTTGGATCCTTCTGATGGATAGATAGCCATGGAAACCTGTGGTTTCCTCTTAGATGGGGAGGAGAGTGTGATAGGAGTCATATTGGTGCCCCCCTTACACCCCTTTTGCTGTTTATGCCTCAGTGTTCTAACAAATCTCCAAAACTGGTTAAATTGAAGAAAATTGGGGATTTAATAATAAACAAGATTGCTGCTTCTTTGGGCTGAGTTTAAATGATGTTTTCCATTTAAAAAGCTTAAAAATCGGTTGTAGCAGTATTACTCTGTTTTCTTCTTTCTTTTCTGCTACGTAATTCTGCCTACCTACATCTTGACCACTTGTAGGTATTCTCCTCTATCCCTTAAAACTCTTTTCTGACTTTCCCTTTGCCCAAATTGCCTGCATTCTGCTCATTTTCAGAGTGAGCAGGGTATAAACTGAATTTTATTTTATGCCTTCTACAAGACTTTAAATCAAAAACTGGGTACTAGGAAAGCCTGAAAGAGTACACTGCTTTCCTATTGGTTCTCAAAGGTTGTCACAGGTGACTACAGCACAGATAGCCTGTTTCTAGTGTTGCTTGGACTGCAAGAGTGAAAATTAAATAAAATGCATGCATGCTAATAAAAACCTACAAAACCAGAGCATTTTTGTTATTGGAAATATTGGTGGCAAAACTCTGAAATATATGTATATTCACCAAAAGCCTTGTCTACTGTTTGGGGTGTGGTCAGGACCTCCCTGCAGCATACATGTCTTTCACTAGAGCCGGACAGCCCTTACTCCTCCTTTTTTATGACAGTATCTTCTGGGAGGATCCTAAGTATCTTCCAGATTTTGCATTTCTAGTTCTTGTGTTTTTTTTGAAATGAACATTTGTAAAACATTACAAGGCTCTAGTAATGTGTAACTTCATGTTGTGATGCAAAATCTAAAGCGCCTCTGTAATAATTTAAAGTTAAAGTATTTGTAGGGGAAGAGTTTGCTGTGTTATGTGACCCAACCACACTATAAATGTACTCTGAATGGGACTTAGAAATCAGTTGGTGGTAGGAGGTCGGACCTAGCAGTACCCTAGACTGTTTCTAGGAGGAGTTTTGTTTTGTCTTCCATTAGTGCTGCTAACTATGGTATAGATCTGTTTATTTTGCATTGGTTCTTTATTTTCAGTTCTCAGTCCATTTTATTTTATCCTGCTGTATAATAAATTTTTGGACTTTTGCATCCTGACACTGTTGCTGGGCTCCATTTATTCCCACGTTCACATAACCCATCAACCCCATGACCAGGCTCGATCACCAGTACCTCAGTCTTGGCAGGGTTGAGTCAGCTAGCTGGAAGCCATCCACTCATTGATTTTATCCAGATAGCTGTTAAGCATCTCAATAGCTCCTGATGTTCCAAGTGCAAAGGACAAGTACAGTTGGGTGTCATCTGCATAGCAGAGAAACTCCACAATGCATTGTTGACTGATCTCACCCAGGGCCAGCATATACACTGCAAACAACATCAGTTACAAGATTGAACCCTGAGGCACTCCACAAGACAGCGACAATGGGGAAGAGGAGAAATTTCCCATCACCACCAGCTGCACTCTGTCCAAGAGATAGGACTCAAACCATTTGATGACGGTACCAGCGAATCCACAAAACTCACAGAGCCAATCAAAAAGCACGATATGATTCATAGTGTCAAAAGCTGAAGAGAGATCGAGGAGCACAAGAACTGACCTGTCTCCTCTATCTGAGCAGATCATTATACACTCACTAGAGCAGTTTCAGTGCTATGTCTGGGCTGAACACCCGACTGGAAAGGCTCATAGATATCTGAGGACACCAGGCAATTCCCAAGCTGTTGTGCCTCCAATTTCTCAACAACTTTGCTCAAAAAAGGCAGGTTGGCAATCAGGCAGTAATTTGCCAGGACATCTGGGTCAAGGGAAGATTTCTTTAGGAAGGGCTTCACCAGTGCTTTCTTCAAAGCAACTGGGAAGATTCCTTCCCATTAGCCACATAAAACATAAAACAAGGCGATAGACATTTTTTTTTGTTGTGCTGTTTTCATAAACTTATATTTTTTAATTTTTTTTCTTTTTTGGAGGGAAAGGGACAATAACACTTGAGGATGGGGAATGGGAAGATACATGTACAACAACATAGAGCACAGTAAAGAAATAAGGTATGGAAAAAATGTAATAAGTACTGCCACTAGCTCCCAGCTGATGACTAAGTTCTTCAACTGTCTTCATCAGCTTACCATGCTGATCCAAGAATTGCTGCTGACTTTCTTGGATGCTTTTCACCTCCAGAGGCAGTATAGCACTGTGGGTTAAGGCTTTGAGCTGCAGAGATGGAGACCTGGGTTTGAATCCCACAGCTGCCTAGGTACATAATGTGTGATTCTAAGCAAGTCGCTTAACTTCCTTGTGCTCCGAGGCTGCATCAGGAAACAGGCTTCAGCTTAGTGTGCTACTGCTGGTTAAACAATGTTCCCTTTCCTCCTACAGTTTGTCTACCTTGTGCCCCATGCTGGTCACTTGCCTCAACAGAGTGGCCACCTCTGCCTTTGTTGCCACTGCATGGAGATCAAATAGTGGAACTGGGGAGGGGCTGCTGAAGCTTGCCCTGCTGAGTCCTGCTACTGTTCTTGGCTGGAGGTGGTGGACTCCCCCTGCACACGCTGATGCCTATGTGCTACAGTAGGACAATAGGCCTTTACTTTCCCTCCTTCTCTCTCACTACATCCCAAGGATGATCCACAGGCTCCTGCTGAAGCCTGGCTTCCCATTACTGAGCAAGGTGTGCTCACATGTGCATTCACTGGCCACCAGTGCCCAGATGGCTCCCCTCCCCCCTGCTGTTCCACACAGATTGCAGGTAACTATGCTGATGTCTTCTGCATGCCATTCAAAGAAATCCCACACTGAGGAGACACAGTGGCAAAAGGGGGGGATCCTGCCCTTCCTGCAGGCGACTGTTGCTGCTAATGCTGTGCCGGCTCAGGATTAACTTTATCCTCCTGCTCCACCACCATCACTGGTGCCACCTGTGCCTGCTCCACCTGCTGCTGGTGGACTGCCGTGGGCTCCACCTTCTTCTCTTCGGCCTGGCTCCTGCTGCTAGTCAGCTGACTTTACCCTCCCTGGCTAGGTGCCTCCCTCTCAGCATGAAACACAGACCAATTCAGTTGACACAAGCCACCATGGCCCACTTCCCCAACTCCTCTGTCATCCTAACAAACACTTCTTTGCATGAGGTTCAGAAAGGGGGGAGTGGCTCTTTATGTCAATGAAAATATCAAAGCTACAGAAATTCAGAATACACATAAGAAGCCAGAAGAACTGTGAGACACCCTGGAAACAGGAAATGGGACAGACATACGAACTGGGGTTGTCTACAGACCTCCTGACCAGGGGGAGGATATAGACACATTACTGTTAGAAGATATAAAAAACATGACAGCTAAAGGGGGGGTTCTGATAATGAGAGACTTCAACATGCCAGATACAGATTGGTCAATACCAGCAGGAACATCTGCCAGAACTAGACACATGGTGGATGGATTCCCTGCAGGGGAGGGCCTCAAACAACTGGTACAACAACCCACAAGAGACAGGGATATCCTGGATCTAGTACTGACTAATGGAGAAAGGATCACAGATCTCCTGGAGGAAGGTCACCTGGGAGCCAATGACTATCACATGGTATTGTTCAGTTTGGCCACTACAACTAAATCATCCCATTCCAAGGCAAAAATATGGGACTTCAGAGTTGCTGACTTTGATAAGATGGCCAAAAGAGTTAATCTAGCCCTGGCAAGAAGAAATATGGGTGAGGGGATACAGGCAAAGTGGGCAAGCGTTAAGGATGCAATATTTGAAGCTACATCCCATTGTGTCAGGGAGAAAAGCAAGAATAGAAGGAGGAAACCACTTTGGTTCTCAAAAACAGTTGCAGAAAAGATCAGAGCCAAAATTTTGGCCTTCAAGAAATATAAGGCAATGCAGCAGGACGAATATAGGGAGGCACATCAAACTTCCCTAATGGAAGCAGGGAAGGTAGTAAGGCAGGAAAAAGCCCAAACTGAAGAAACACTAGCATGGAGAGTAAAAGGGCAGTAAAGGAAGGGGACAAGACTTTCTAGAGATACATTAGTGAAAGGAGAAAGTTCAAAGGAGTACTGCTAAGATCAAAGGGGATAAGGGGGAGTGTGTGGAGGAGGACCAAGGAAAAGCATCTATCCTAAATAGATACTTCTGCTCAGTATTTACTGAGGAAAAGGTAGAACCAGGCTCACAGCTCAGAACCATGTACACAGGGGGGAGGGGGAGGCATGTACAAGTCCCTTCACAAAAGCAAGGGTCCTACATGAGCTCACTAAACTCAGCATGGACAAGGCAATAAAACCTGATGACAATCATCCCAGAGTGCTAAAGAAGCTAAGGGTGGAACTAACAGAGCCATTAGCAGAATTGTTTAGCAAGTCTGAGCACAGGAGAGGTCCCAGAATACTGGAGAAGAGCTCATGTGATCCCGCTCCACAAGAGTGCAGCAGGGAAGAGGCAGGGAACTACAGACCAGTCGGTCTTACCTCTGTAGTGGGCAAGATTATGGAGACACTACTTAAGGAAAGGATAGTGCAACACCTGGAAGTCACAGGCGCATAGGATTCAAGACAGCATGGGTTTACAACAGAAAGATCCTGTCAGACTAATCTCATAGATTTCTTTTACTGGGTAACCAGAGTGGTGGACCAAGAGGGTGCAGTTGAAGTTGCCTGTCTTGATTTCAGCAAAGCTTTCAACCCTGTTCCACATAGAAGATCGATTAATAAGTTGGGTAGGCTTGGGGTGGGTCAGAAGTTGGTCAACTGGGTGGCAAACTGGTTGGTGTGCAGAAAACAGAGAGTGGTGGTAAATGGTATACAGTTAGAAGAGATGCAAGTCACAAGTGGGGTACCTCAGGGATCAGTCCTGGGGCCATTCCTCTTCAATATCTTCATCAGTGACATTGCAGATGGACTGGAGGCTAAGGTTTTCCTGTTTGCAGATAACACCAAGATCTACAACAGAATAGATGATCCAGATGGGGTGGACAGAATGTGAAGAGATCTGGAAAAACTGGCAAAATTATCTGAAGAATGGTAACTGGGGTTTAATGCAAAGAAGTGCAAGATCATGCAAATAGGGAAGAGAACCCCTGGAGCAACCTGTAGGTTGGGAGGGGAATTGCTGGCAATCACAAGGGAAGAAAGAGACTTAGGCATCATCATCACAGATGACCTGAAATCATCCAAGCTAACCACTAAAGCAGTAGATAAGGCTAGAAGTATGTCGGGGTGTATTAGTAGGGGTAACACAAGTCGTAAGAGGGAGGTAATAGTTCCTCTTTACAAGACACTGGTTAGGCCCCATCTGTAATACTATGTGTAGTACTAGAGGCCGCACCTGCACAAGGAAATTAACAAAATAGAGGCAGTCCACAGAAGGGCAACCAAAATGGTGTAGGGACTGCATCAGAAAACATATGAGGACAGATTAATGGAGCTCAATATGTATACCCTAGAGCAAAGGTGGGAGAGAGGTGATATGATCGAAACATTCAAACATCTTAAGGGCATTGAGAAGGTGAAAGAGCATAACATGTTTCAATATAAGAAAAATAGCAGGACAAGAAGACACATGAGATTAGAGGGAGGTCGATTAAGGGGTAATGTGAGGAAATTCTTTTTCACAGAAAGGGTGGTGGATGCATGGAATGGCCTACTTCCGGAAGTGGTGGATAGGAATACAGTGCAGGGCTTCAAACAGGCATGGGGTAGGCATAAAGGAGCAATACAGATAAGTATGTATAGATAGGCCATTGACAGAATAAAGCCCTGTGGCACATTCATAAGGTAGAAAAAAATGAGCAGACTGGATGGGCCTTGCGATCCTTATCTGCTGTCAACTTCTATGTTTCTACTAGTGCTACCAAAGGGAGGGAAAAAAAGAAATGGGGTTTAAATCATTAGATCAAATAAAGGACCAATCAAAACTGAGAAAATAAAAACACAAGGACAACTACAAGTAGTGGAAAAAAAAACTGCTGAAAATAAGTAAATAAAAGTTTCTTCTGATTTTCCAACAGGTATGGATTGAGCACTCCTCAGAGAGCTGCCTACAATCTCAGCCACTGTGAGAAAGTGAAACTAACTTACTCACTTCCTTTCTGCCTTCTTCAGTCTCACCATATGACCTGCAGTCCTGCACAAAGTGTACACTATTTGCTGCTGCTCAGCACAAACTGCACTTTGTTGATGAACTTCACTAATAAAATTAGTTGGATTACTGGCAAAGTTACATAAGGGAATTTCGACTATGTCAAAGCAAATTTGAGAAATGCTCCACGGCGGCTGATTTCCCGGATTCGCCCAAACTTCGAAAGTGAATTTAAACCTTGCAGCATCTCTATTTCTAGTGCCAGACCATTCTGTATAATGATGACCTTGTGCTCTATACTGCCTCTAGATCCATGGATGTTATAAACTCTCAACTTACCTCTGACATTCATAGCATCCAAACTTGGCTTACCTCAAATTGCCTGGTCCTAAATGTCAGTAAGACCCAAGCTTTGCTTTTCGGGTCCCTCAAAAAGTCTTACACCCATCTCAAGAATTGTGCATCTAATACCATGATGGTTCTCCAGCCTCTGTAACCCTCTCTTTTAGATTCCTTAGTGTCATGCTTGACCCAGCCCTGGATTTCTCCCTCCTCATAAATATCTGCAAATCCGTTAACTCCAAAATCGGGATGGCATATCATGTCCACTATACTCTCTCCCCAGCAGCTAGGATTACAATTGCACAGGGTGTATTACTCCCAATGCTATGTTATGCACTGCCTGTCTTTTCACAGGCCAATGCCAGTTTCTTTCATAAATGGGACGTTGCATATAACAACATCTGCAGGTTTGCTTTGTCTTCCCCTTGTCTCACCCATCACTGCAGATTTTACCGTGCCTTACAATGCTTATCTCCATTTTCCCAGTGACTTTACATCCTTAGATGGGTACTTGATAATATTTTTAGGTTCTCTCAACCATCCTCGCTGGCCTGAATGTTCGCCCCTGTTGAACATTCTTACCAATTTCAGTCCCCTACCCTGGCCCTCATTGTAGTTCTCAGTTGTGCAACCAAAATGGGAAAACAAGCGTTTGCCCACTTGCCCTAAAAATGTTTAACTCCCCGCCTTATCAGCTTTAGACTTGTTGCCAAATAAAATTTTGCCTGTGAAATTGGCACAAAATCAGCAATTTCACCATGTGATCTTTTTCGCGAAATTGCTGTGAATTGGCAAAATGTTGCCGAAATTTTGCCCACTGAAAAAGGGCATCTCCTAGTGGTGTCTGATTCTGTAGTGGTCCCCGCCCCCCCAGCTGCTCACTGGCCCTAATTTATAAAAAAAATCTTCACCCTGGTGTCTAGTGGTCCCCCCCAGCCCAATCATGGCTGAAATTGAATAAAGCCCTCTTCCTCCCCACTTACATTGAGTAATTACTCTCCTCTCCATCTGAGTCCCCTCATGAATCCAACCTTGTGTTTTAAAAAAAATAAACATTTATTAAATCCTCAACTCCCTGGTGTCTAGTGGACCCCCACCCCCAGCCTGGCATCAGATTGAGCCTTCCCACCCCCCCCCAGTACCACGATCGGGCTACCGACACAGCCCTCCACTAACCTCCACAGCTGGCAGCCCGACTGAGCAATTCAATGAATGAGCATGTGCTTGTAAAACTGGGGGGGGGGGCTTTATTCAATTTTGGCTGTGATTGGGCTGGGGGGGGACCACTAGACACCAGGGAGAAGATTTTTTTTTTTAATTTTGGCTGGTGAGTGGCTGGGGCAGGGGACCACTAGACACCACCAGGGAAGCTGATGTGGTAAAATTACAGAATTTTGCCAGTGACCAGTGAATTTCACCAGTTGGCGGGTGAAATTCTACATTTCACCAAGTAATGTATTTTGCAATATGTGTGAATTCCACAAAATATTTCGCTGGGCTAAATTTTTCAATTTTACACAATTTCACACTACACTAATCACCTTAAGGTCCCTAAATCCCACAGCGTATTCAAAAAAAGTGTTATTTTCCTACCTGAAAGCCTTAGACATTTGCTCTTGCTCCTGACAGTTACCCTATTCCTCTTACCTGGCTCTATCCCCTGTGTTGCTAATCACTGTTAACCTCCAGCTATTCTGTTATAACTTAACACTGGTTTCTGAGGTATTTACTACCTTCTCTCCTTCCTTAGTGTATCTTACTTCATCATAGAATCCCTAGACTTCTTCTTCCCTCAGCTAGTCCCAAGTCACTTCTGTACTACACTTAAACTTTATTATACAGTGGCAAGAAAGAATGTTTGCCTCTGATTGGTCAGTCTGGGACCGGACCCATGATGTTATCCCAGTACAACATCATGGGTCTAGTCTCAGAGCACAACGTCACTGCATTGATTTGTTGCATTGTTGTATTCTCTTTAGAAACAAAGATATATTGCCACATTAAAAATCTACTAAAAACATTTTTAATTTTTTTTTTTATTTTGTATAACAATGAGCCATTGTATAATAGCAATAATGCACTCCAGGGTGTTTGTCATGCTGGGATAACCTCACTTCTGGCATTGTTGGATGCACACGACCTGCGGCCTTGTGCCCAAACATCCTAGATGTGAGGTTATCCCAGCACGACACACCCTATCATGCATTATTGCTTAACTAGCCGTCACCTGTTTTCTTAACCCTGCCCTGTTGGAGGTTGTAATTGAATGCACTTATACACTACTGTCCTGCTCTTAGCCACCACTGCTCTGTAATTACTGTGACTGGCTGTATAGTACCCTAATCCTAATTTTTTACATTCCTGATTATCTGTTGCATTGATATTGTACTATTGTCATCTCAGACTTCACTTATCTTATTTACTGAAACTGTATCTATTTTGCCAAAGTTATACCACTGCTAACCCATCTATTGCAATTGCTGTTGCTCTCCTGCATTTAATCCCTTACCACTGCAACTACCTGTATTGTACAAAATCCTGTTTACTGTAATGTTCTTGTTCCTTGTAATGTACTCTCATGGTCATGCCTGAAAATAGGCAGGTTCTTGTCTAGTGCACTTACCAATAAAGCAAAAAAATAAATAATAAATATATTAAACTTAAAAAAACCTTTAAAAATAAATAAAAAAAGTGTTTTTTTCTGAGGAAGGGGGCAGTATAACCTTAATTTACTGAGAGCAGAGAGTGAATCTAATTGGGGATGTGGCTTTGCAGCTTAGGTGTACAAAAGCAGCTATCTCCATTTACAGCTTCCAGCTGTTTCTGGCAGAAAAGAACTGGTTGCAGAGCAAGAAACAGAAGTCCAGAACTACAGATTTTTTACTAGTTTCCCTCCTTCCCACCCAAAGCCAGTTCTAGTTTTATAGCCACTGAATTTGACTGACAACTGGAACTTCCTGATTGGCAGTAGGAAGGGAAGGATCACTGAGACACATTAGTTTCAGCAACCTTGAAGGAACCTAAAAAAGAAAAAAAACTCTTTATCCCCCCGGCTGCTGGAAGTCTGAATCCAAGCACAGAGGAAGGAGACTACTGAAGACTACAGGAAGGGTGAAAGTTGTAAGGGCACATAGGCAGTAGGAAAGTAAGTATAAAAATACATAGAGGGAAGAGACAATAAGCATACAAAGCTACAGGAGAGGGAACACAAAATAAGTCAAAATGGGAGTGGTGTAGTGCAATGGCTGTGGAGCAGTAGTGTTCCGGGAGACATTCTGGAGGCTGAAATGCTGCCCTGTTTGCAGGCACCTCTCTGGTCTGAGGGAGGAGGCTGCCTGTCTACAGACTGATCTGGCTAGGATTCGTGAAACCTCTCCCCCCACCCAGGCACCACCATGGCCACCACCATTACCTCAGAGGTTGCCAAGAAAGAGGAGTGGTTAGACCAAGGTTGGCTCAGGGAGGGAGAGGGTGGTGGAACAGAGGTGCATCCCTCCAGTTGTAGCTCTCCACAATTCATATGCTGTTCTGGCAAAAAGTGGTTCCACTATGGAGGCACCTGCAGTGGAGACCAAGGAGGATGCTGGGAACCTCCACAAAGGAGACCCACAGGAGGGTGGCACGAGACCCCACAGGGGAAGGAAACAACTCCTGGTGGGGGACTCAGTCATTAGGGAGGTAGACGTGGGGGAGGAAAGGGATAGGGAGGTAAGGTGCCAGCCTGGTGCCATGGCTTGAAGGGACAGGAAGCAAATCCTCAGGATCGAGGGATCAGCTGCACGAGAGAGGGAGCTGGATGTCATTGTCCACCTAGGGACAAATGACCTGGCTGTAAATGGGATCAGAGTGGTGCAAGAGGAGTTTGTGGAGTTGGGAAGGGGGCCTTAGACAAGTAGCATGTACGGTAACCTTCTCGGCGGTGCTACCTGTCTATGGCAAGGATGATGCTAGGGTATTCTGCATCATGGGATTCAATGAATGGTTGAAAAACAGGTGTGGAGCTCAGGGTTTTGGCTTCACTGGGGACTGGGGAGCCACCTGGAGGGATGCAGGCTTATGCTGGCATGATGGTCTGCATTTCTCCAGGGGGGGAACCAGGATCCTAGGTGACAGATTTAAATGCTTTATTGGCAAGCAATTAAACTAGCCAAGGGGGAGGCACTGAAAAGGAGAAGGGAAATCCCAGCCTCCCCCCACAAATCACAGTAGTTAGAGAGGTAAACACCAAGGCAGAGAAGTCAGTAGGGAGTAGGACAGGGATAATGCAGAAAAAGGTGTTAAGGACAGGGATGGGGCTAAAAGGGGTAAGGCCATAAAAATTAAATGAAAGATGATGAGTACCAATGCCCATAGTCTGTGCAACAAGCTCCCTAAACTAGTGACCTTAATGGAAGAGGGATGCCTGGATATTGTGGCAGCCCCTAAAACATGGTACACAGAGAACCATGAGTGGGAAGTCAACATACCAGGATACATAGTCTACAGGAGGGTCAGGGTGGGTAAAAGAGGAGGAGGAGTAGCTCTCTATATAAGGGAAGGGATTAAACAACAGAACTAAAGAGTAAACAGGAAGTTGATGAGTCACTATGGGTCACCCTGGAGACAGAAAATGGCACCACAATTTGCATGGGGGTTATGTACAGACCCCCATCTCAGGGGGAGGAAATGGACAAGGAAATGACAGAAGGCATCCTTAAAATGGCAGGAAAAAGGGGAGATATTGTTGATGGGGGACCTGAATATGCCAGATGTTAACTGGAGTACCTTTGCTGCAGGTACATCCAAGAGCAGGGTCATTCTTGATGCCCTACAGGGGGCATGCCTCAGACAGCTAGTGTTGGAACCCACTCGGAAGGTAGAAATCTTAGACCTAGTACTCTCAAATGGGGAAGGAGAAAGGATCTCAGATTTAAAAGTGGGTAGCCATCTGGGAACAAGTGACCACCAAACAGTGTGGTTCACAATAAACACAGCCATAGAGTCAAGCCACACAAAAACAAGAGTATTGAAATTTAGGAAAGCTGACTTTAGGAAAATGAGAGTGCCTTAGAAAAGCACTAGCAAATGGTTAAGAAGGAGGGTTGGAGGAACAATGGAGAATAATCAAAACAGCCATCGCAGAGGCAACAAGCCTTTGTATGAAGCAAATCAATAAAACAAAATGAAGGAAAAAAACACTATGGTTCTCAGAAGAGGTGGCAGGGGCAGTTAAGGAGAAAAGGATAGCATTCAGGAAATATAAGGAAACACAGAAGGAGGACAGATAACTATCAGTTAAAGCAGAAGGAGACAGGTAAGGCAGTCAGAATAGCAAAGGCACAAACTGAGGAAAAGATAGTCAACTCTTTTAAGAAGGGCGATAAAACCTTTTATAGGTACATTAATGAGCAAAGAAAGACCAAGGAAGGGATACAGAGCCTTAATAAAGGAGATGGAATGTGGGCAGAGGGTGAGGTGAAAAAGCAGGGATACTGAACGAATATTTCTGCTCAGTATTCACAACAGATGAGGAGGGGGAGGTACCTAAACCAAACAAGGGAGAAACTCTGAACGGGGGGTCGATACCAGTCCATTCACAGAAGAAAGGGTTTTGAAAGAACTCTTGAAAGTGAGGGTGGACAAAGCAATGGGGCCTGATGGGATTCACCCAAGAATACTTGAAGAACTAAGGGTAGAACTAGTAACACCACTGACTACTCTCTAACAAATTATGGGAGGATGGAGTGGTACCTGAGGACTGTAGGAGGGCAAATGTGATTCCACTTCACAAAAGTGGAAGCAGGGCAGAGGCTGGAAACTACAGACCAGTTAGTTTGACTTCAGTTGTAGGGAAAATGATGGAATCACTTCTGAAGGAAAGAATTGTTGAGTACTTAGAGGCCAGTGGGCCACAGGACCCAAGGCAGCACGGTTTCACAGCAGGAAGATCATGTCAAACAAACCTATTAGATTTCTTTGACTCGGTGACCAAAGTAGTAGACCAGGGAGGGGCTGTGGATATGGCCTACCTAGATTTTAGCAAGGTATTCAACACAGTCTCACACAAAAGATTAATATACAAGTTAGCCAGCCCTGTAGTGGGTCTCAAGGTGGTAGCCTGGATAAAAAACTGGCTAGACAACAGGACACAAAAGGTAATAGTAAACGAGTCCACATTGAAGAAACGAGGGTAACTAGCGGGTACCGTGAGGGTTCGGCACTAGGACAGGTCCTCTTAATATCTTTATAAGTGTCATTGAGAGCACCTGAAGGAAAGGTATGCCTCTTTGCAAATGACACAAAGATCTGCAACAGGGTTGATACACAAGGTGGGGTGAAAAGAATGAAAAGGGACTTGGCAAGGTTGGAGGAATGGTCAAATACATGGCAGCTCAGATTCAATGCAAAGAAGTGCAAGGTAATGCATCTGGGAAAGAAAAACCCAGGGGAAGAGTAGACAATGGGGGGTGAGTTAATAAACAACAAAAATCAAAAGAGATCTAGGAATAATTATGTCAGATGACCTAAAGGTGGGTAAGCAATGTGAGAAGGCAGTAAGGAGGGTTGGGGGGATACTGGGATGCATAGGAAGAGGTATCAACAGTAGAAAACAGGAAGTTGTTATCCCTCTCCACAGACAATTAGTGAGACCCCGTCTGGAGTACTGCGTGCAATTCTGGAGACCCCATCTCCGTAAAGACAGACAGAGTGAAGGTTGTTCAGAGGAGGGCAACCAAAATGGTGCAAGGTCTGCACCAGAAGACATACAAGGAGAGACTAAAGCAGCTTAATATGTATACCCTTGAGGAAAGGAGGGAGAGGGGGGACATGATAGAAACTTTCAAGTATCTCAAGGGAATTAACAAGGCACAAGAGGGTAGTATCTTTCAGAAGAACAGATGTGCAAGAACAAGGGGGCACAATTTGAAGATAGAGGGGGGACGGCTCAGAGGTAATGTTAGAAAGTATTTTTTCACAGAAAGAGAGTTGTGGATGCATGCAACAACCTTCCTGAGGAGGTTGTGGAATCAGGAATAGTGGGAGAATTCAAGAATGCATGGGACAGGCATAAGGCAATTCTAGTGGAGGGCAGGAGGAAGTAAGCTGTTGATTAACTAGAATCTGTAGCTTATCCATCAGGTAAGGAAATGGGCAGACTGGGTGTGCCAAACGGTCCTTACCTGCCATCAAATTCTGTTTCTATGTTTCTATGTTAAGCTACAAGACAAAATTTAAAGAGATAAGCAACGTAACCTGTGATGGTTCATTAGTGTGAGACAAAAGAAGGGTTAAGAAAGTTAGAAAAAAGTTCAGTTCTTTATCTGATACACAAAAAATGGACGTCCAAGAGGTCATGCACTTGATAAACCCCCAACCCATTATAACAATATGTGCCATCTCTTTTAAACCCCTCTTAAATTAGTTCTGAGCCCAATTTACTTGCAACATTTATTATGGCTTAGTTTCTTGATATTAAAGTACATATTAGACCAAACCAAAAATAGACAGATGCAATACGAAATGAACAGTGCAGGGCCCTGAGACTGAATCTTACAGAAAAGGAAGTACAAGGAATTGCAGAAGGAGCAGGACAGAGAACTGTATCAGTTAAAGCAAAAGGAGGCTGGGAAGGCAGTCAGAACATCAAAGGCCCAAACTGAGGAAAAGATAGCCAACTCAGTTAAGAAGGGGGATAAAACCTTTTATAGGTACATCAGGAGCGAAGGAAGACCAAGGAGGGATAGTGAGGCTTAATAAAGGGAGGGAGGAGGTGGGCAGAGGGAGATGCAGAAAGGCAGAGATACTAAACAAATATTTTGCTCAGTATTTACTGAAGGAAGAGGGGAGATACATAAAAACAAACAGTAGTAACACTCTGGATACAGAAGTTGATACCGCCCATTTACAGAAGAAAGGGTTCTGAAAGAACTCTAAAACTGAAGGTGGACAAAGCAATGGGGCCTGATGGTATTCATCCCAGAATTCTAAAAGAACTAAGGGTAGAACTAGTGACACCACTGACTACCCTTTTAACAAATCATGGGAGGATGGGGTGGTACCTGAGGACTGGAGGAGGGCAGATATGATTCCCTTCACAAAAGTGGGAGCAAGGCAGAAGCAGGAAACTATAGACCTGTTAGTTTAACCTCAGTGATAGGGAAAATGATGGAATCACTTCTAAAGGAAAGAATTGTCGAGTATCTAGAGGCCAGAAGGGCACAGGACCCAGGCAGCATGGATTCACAGCGGGAAGGTCATGCCAGACGAATCTGATAGATTTCTTTGACTGGGTGACCAAAGTAGTAGATCAGGAAGGGGCTGTGGACATGGCCTACCTAGATTTTAGCAAGGCATTTGACACAGTCCCACACAAAAGATTAATATACAAGTTAGCCAGCCTGGGAGTGGGTCCCAAGATGACAGCCTGGGTAAAGAATTGGCTGGAGAATAGGACACAGAGAGTTATAGTAAATGGAGTCCACTCAGAAGAAAGGAGGGTTACTAGTGGGGTACCGCGGGTTCAGTATTAGGACGGTCCTCTTCAATGTCTTTATAGCTTACATTGCAGAAGGACTGAAGGAAAGTATGTCTCTTTGCAGATGACACTAAGATCTGCAACAGAGTTGATGCACAGGGTGGGGTGGAAAGGATGAGAAGGGACTTGGCAAGGTTAGAGGAATGGTCAAATGTATGGCAGCTTAAATTCAATGCTAAGAAGTGCAAGGTAATGCACCTGGGAAACAAAAACCCAGGGGAAGAGTACACAATGGGGGGTAAGATACTAACAACAACAAGAATGGAAAGGGACCTGGGGGTAGTCATATCAGATGACCTAAAGATGGGCAAGCAATGTGAGAGGGCAGCAAGGAGGGCTAGGAGGATACTGGGATGCATAGGGAGAGGCATCACCAGTAGAAAACAGGAAGTTATTATCCCTCTGTACAGACAGCTGGTGAGACCCCATCTGGAGTACTGTGCAGTTCTGGAGACCCAATCTCCGAAAGACATAGACAGGATGGAAGCTGTCCAGAGGAGGGCAACTAAAATGGTGCAGGGTCTGCACTGGAAGACGTATGAAGAGAGACTTAAGGAGCTTAATATGTATAGCCTCGAGGAAAGGAGGGAGAGGGGGGACATGATAGAAACTTTCAAGTACCTCAAGGGAATCAACAAAGTCCAAGAGGGTAGCATCTTTCAAAAAAAGAGGTGTGCAAGAACAAGAGGGCACAATTTGAAGATAGAGGGGGGGTGGTTCAGAGGTAATTTAAGGAAGTATTTTTTCACAGAGAGGGTTGTGGATGCATGGAATGGCCTTCCGGAGGAGGTTGTGGAGTCAAAATCAGTGGGGGAATTCAAGCATGCATGGGATAGTCATAAGGCAATTCTGGGGGGTGGGGGTAGGAAGAAGTAGGCTGCTGGTTAACTAGGATCTGCAGCTTATCCAGTAGGTAGGGAAATGGGCAGACTGGGTGGGCCAAGTGGTTCTTATCTTCTGTCAAATTCTATGTTTCTATGTTTCTAAGATGATCTGAGCCAGACACTCAGTGTCTACATGTTACCCTTCATTGCTTATGAACTGTACACATCTTTTATTCCTGTAGTCTTTAATCTTTTCAGCAGATAGCACAAAACTGCTCACTGGCTACTGGAGTGTAAACTATTTAGTCCAACCATTTCCTTGCTAATCCCACTGTTCCATTGTCTCACATTAAAAGTCCAACAGTTCCCCTGAATGACATTTTTCTTTGACAACCACATTTCTGCACAGCTGAGAAAATCTAAGAGTCCTTGGATTCCTTTGATCTGAAAAGGTTTAGTTTTTTCTAAAAGCTGTAACCCTGGACAGAGCTGAGAAATCCTTACGCTTCCTATGATTTCTAACCTTTTAAAGAAGAACTGGGTGTAACATTCTGCACAGGTCCCCCCTCAGTCAACCCTGTACAGACATTAACCTAGGATTTATGGTGGATGACTGAAAGAGTCATCTCTAATTCAGCTAGTCAAAGTCTTCTGCTTTGATAACATATCATTGTTCACTAATCAAAAAGAAAAGTGCCCCCCCCAAAAAACAATATGTCTGATAAAACCCTACTCTGCATGCAAAAAAGTTTCACTTTGTTGTCACCAAAAAGTATTTCAAGAACAAATTCAAAGCTATAACATTAATATTTTAATTTAAGCCCAGATTATTGAGATGAACTATTTAACAGACCCATAACAACCAAAATGGTAACTTTCAGAACAACCTAATGGATCCTTAGCTTTGTATATGGCATGCAGATCTATGCAGGACATGCTATAAGGATCCAGTGCAGTTCTGTGGGTCTGCTGCTTTGCTTATGGCTATGCAAAGCAGCCCATAAGATTAGCATATGCCTTACGGTTCAGCTGCTTTGTATAAGGTCTGCAAAGTAAAACAAGCTACAGATCTACCTTCATGCTAAATGGGTTTGCCGACATTAAAATTGCCTGCATGACCTTGCACAAAGCAAGACACTGGTTCATGCTCCTGTGTATTGAGTATGTTGTTTTACATAGGACCCAGAGTATCCTGTGCCAAGTATGTAACAGATCTGGGGACATTCCTGATAGGACTACTGCTTCACATAGGACCTGTTGGATCGTGCACAAAACATGCTATAGATATGGTACAGTGCCCAGTGGGCCTGCTGCTTTGCTTAAGGCCTGCAAGGACCTGCACAAAGCAATATTGGTGTCCTGCATTCTGCCGGATGGGTCTGCTGCTCAATGCAGGGACTATGGGGCCTTGTGAAAGGAAAACTAAAGATATCAGTTCAGCTGTTAAATGTCTATTTCACAAGGTAAGGACATATGTTACAAAAATGATATTAATGCATCTGTTAAACATGAAACATGAAACATAACAATTAGGAAAATATAATGTTTGAGAAAAAATCCCTGGAGCCTTAGTGAATCTAAGATATGTTGTTTTTCTAGGTTTTAATTCTTATGTGATGCAGCATTGACATTACCCTAACTGCAGCATTGTCTTGTCAGGCAATTAAACTTACCACTAAAAGGCAAGACAGGCTGTCCCAGGGACCTAGCCAGAAAGAAACAAGAAAGGGTAGGGGTAGGGAGAGGGGAGGAGACAGGGAAGAGGGAGAGGTTTGACATCACAGGGGTGTCATTTGACTGGTGGTATACTTGCTTGGCCATTGGCCAGGGAGGCTATATGGGTTCCAGATTGGGGTCCTTGGGGCCTCCATAAGGGCCTGCAACCTGTTGGGAGCCCTCTTTCTTGCTATAGAAATTCAGAGCTTGAACTACAGTATATTGTTGGCAATCTGAGGTAAGGCACTGATGGTCTGGGGCCTTCTATGTAAGGCAACAGGCAATAGGTGTTTGGCATTTATAGAGTGGTAGTTTTATTGTACATACATTGGCAAATTTGTTATGGCAGTGTTGGTGGTTTAAATAAAATGTGCAAATGAAAGGGAAGAACAGAAAGAAGCAGAGGAGTTAGGGCAGAGTGTTTGGCTGCTGGTCTCAGAGCTAGAGTGATGGCTTTGTTTGTCTGAGGTCCCGGTGGCATGCCCTGACATTTGTCTGGAAAATCAGCCTGTAAAGCAGAAAGGTGCTGTCTAGCGGGAGTGCTAGTGAGTAGATGGTTAGATGGATGGCATGGTTATTAAGAAAATATGGGCAGCTGTTTGTATTTTAATCTGTGATAGCATTTTGGCAGAGTGGCATTGGTTGGGAAGTCAGGCATGGCCAGGAGGCCAACGAGCATGGCGCGGGGAATCAAGCCTAAGTTGTGTGGCCATTGAGGCTGTTGGAGGAATCTTTGTGCAATGCAATCCACCTTGTGAGGCAGTAGCAGCAAGGGAGTGGAACAAATTGTCCAGCAGGCCAGAGGAAGGATGCCAAGGCCCAGCCGCATGGTGTGGCTGCCATTTTGGGGCTGTGTGACCCACCTGGAGGAATTTGCTGAGGTAGTGACACGCAGCTTGGGCCATTTAGGCCTTGAGAAAGAGTGAGGGCCTGCTGAGGCCACCCGTATAGACTGGTCACTGTTGTGGGGTGATGGCACCTACCCTTCATGGTGCAGCTGGGCCAACAGGCCAGAAGAGGGGAAGGGGCTGCAGAGGATTTGCCGTGGTGGCTTGGCAGCCATTTTGAAACTGGGGGGCCAGGCATATGGTACCAGGGGCGAGGCCTGGTGGGATAAAAGTTTTGGTGCCATTGGATAAGGGCAGGAGGAAGATGGGAGGAGCATAGCAGGGAGTGACAGCATGGTTGATGGGCCCATGGCCTGCCATGTGGTGATGTCATGAGAGCATGGGGGAGCAGGCCATGTGGCAGCGGAGCACCCCTGAAGCTGGCAGGGGAAGCATGGTGTTGCTAATGTTTGGCCTATAGGGAGAGCTCCGGGAGCACAGAGGAGTGAGGCACCAGAAGGGGTTGCTGAACAAGCTGGAGGCTGGGGATCTTAGAGAATGGACGCTCGGGCTGGGGCCTAGGGGAGGCAGGTGAGTTATGGGGCCCAGTCAATTGTTTGCTGGTAATGATATGTTGGGATGTCATGATGAAGTGGTAATGTCCCTTACTATGCATAGCTAATAATTACCTTTGTAGTGGGCTTTCTCCTATTATATCGAAAAGTGAAGGCTGTAGCTGCAGATTTTGCCATAGCTTATGCTCCTCTATTTTCGTGTGCATATCCAGGTAGGGACACAAGGTAATCTAGTGTGGTTGCGGCCATGAGACTTTTAGACGGACATTGTCAAGTCGGCATTTTAATACACTATTTAGCCATTTTTACTCATTATGAGGGCAAGGGTGCGCTCATTTGTGGTGCAATGGGGTTTATTGTAGGGCTGGAGGTTGTCAATGTGATGCAATGCTCAGGATACAGTGCACTGGTCAGATCATGGCAGGACCATTGATTTCCTTGGGTCCCTGTATCCTTCCTGGGTTACTCTTGCTGCTGGAGGGATGGTTTAGAGGTTAGAGCAATGAGCTGTGAGTGAACTTGCTGGATCCGGCAGAAAAGACCTGGTTTTGACTCTCACAACCCCCATTTCAATTCATTGCCACTTGCATTACTTAAAGAATTACTAAAAAAAAGGTTTTAATCAGCGATGGAGTTGTGGGGGTGGGGGGCCTACATAATATTGCTATGGAGTCTGCATAAGTTCTGGGACCAAACCTATTTTGAGCCTGCGGTAAAGACTCCATTGCTAATGGTTAGAACAGTAACCGCAGATAGGTATGTAGAGCAATAGCTTTATGAAAGTCACACTGGAGAGCCGGGGGTGCCAGCATTAGGGGCTGGGGCATCGGGGAGCCTGGCAAGGATCAGCTGGATGCTAGGAGTAGCCAGACTCGTGGGCCTATGGAACCCCCTCCCCACTGTGGGCAAAGGGTGGGGGCCCAGGAGCCCTCCAGGAGCAGGGAGTGGCAGGTTGCAAGGTTTGTCTATTCTCATTTGTGCGTGTTGTATAGTCTAGTCACAAGACAGAGGAGATGGCACCCAAGAAAACTCCACTGTCCAGTATTAAGATGATGGCGAAAGCAGCAAAGCTGATGAGCCAGATGACAGAGCTGGTAGAGGCAGCAAAGAGAAGGGAGGTGGAGGAGGAGGCTCAGAAGAAACAGAAAGAGTGGGAAGAAAGGGCAGGCCCTGGGAAGGCGAACAAGAGGCCAAAGAGGGTGGGACCCAGCCCATCGCCAGCATCTGGGCCAGCACCTGAGCCAGTCCCAGTCCTGGCTGAACCGAGGCCAGATAGCGGTAAGGATGAAGTGGATGTTATTTATTTATTTATTTATTTAGTTTTTGTTAACCGGGTAAGTGCGCTAGTCAGCAAGTGACTGTTTTCAGGCACGACCCGGGAGGTACAATTACAACACACAAAGAGTACAGCCAGATTATTAAGACAACGAGTACAAAAATGCGAGAGAAATACATATAGGCAATGTAACATACATTAGTAAAAAAATATACTTTAGCACTTGATCATGGAACATACTCAAAAATGTGAATAGTAGAAGGCAGAAAATAAGAGAGGATAGGCATCAGTAGAAAAGACACAAGGAAGGGAAAACTGGCAAAAGGATGGGAAGGAGAGATTAAGTGGAAAGGAGCTGCTGTCAGATACGGCAACAGCGTGGTGAGGTACCAACCTGCGGCCGGGCCTATGGAGCCGAAAGACGGCAGGCGAAGAGAGGGTGGTAGAGGGGGAGCGGCAGTAGACGGCAACAGTGGTAGGAGGTAGGAAAATACAGCCGGGCTGGTGGAACCGATAAATGGCAGGGCGAGAGTGAGGATGCCGGTGAGTGAAGCAGACTTGAAGGATTACATAAAGGGGTCACTGGAGGATATAGGGGAAGAAGGAGTTAAGAAAATGGAGTGGGTCTTACATGTCATTAAGGACGGAGGCAAAAAGGGTGATCCTGGGGGCATGGGAGTCCAGAAGCTGTACAAGGGGCTGCCAGGTTTCACGCAGGGTGACCACGTGCCGGCCTCAATAAAAGAGAAAATATGGAAAGGAGAGTATGTTGACATTTTTGGCTTGGTCGAAGAGGAGACGGCCTAAAAGTATGAGCAAAAGGAGTCAGTGGGCAAGTCAAAGATGGCAGTGACTTTGGCGGTGGTAGGACACAAGGCAGAGGAGGTGAAGTTCAAAGGGAAGAGCATTGACACATGGCAAGTAGGTTTCCTGCTAAACAGTGCACTGGTGCTGGAGAAACAGCCAGACCTGGCTTCTGACTTGTATGGTGATCATCAGGGATGTATATAAGGCAAAACTCAGTTTTGGGTGGCTTAAATATGATGAGGGATTTTGGAGACGAATGGCAGTGAAAGGGGACCTGAGATGGGATTGTACCCACTCAGAGTTGTGGGTAAAGACCATCTCAAGACCGGCAGGTGGGCAGGTGGCAGAGCAGGCGAGAAGGGTCACACTGGCCAAGGGCACCAAAGCCTGTTGGGTCTTTAATAGGTCCTTATGCATGTGGCCAAGATGCAAGTTCAGGCACGTTTGCTTGCATTGCAGGGGGGAGTCACACCCAGCAATGATCTGCAGACGGGGGGGCGATAAAGCTGGTCAACTGAGGGGACAGCTCCAGGAACAGCCCTTTCTAGGTGGAAGGGGGAAGGGGGGATATAATTCCAGATACAGATGAAATTAAGAAGGGACCAGCTAGCGGGTGATGGGGCTACACCCTGGCCTGCACCCCCATCAAGCTAGGGGTAGTAGAGGCATGGACAGAAGGACACCCCAATAAGTGAGGAGCCGGGCTACTGAAGGAGGGTTTTCAGGGAGGTTTCCCACTAGGTTTTATAGGTGAATAGGTGGGGATGCAGGCAAAGAACTTGGGTTCCATGAAAGGGATGGAAACCATAGTCAGGGCAAAGATTCAGAAGGAAATCAAGGTGGATAGGGTGGAGTGGCCACTGCAAGAACCCCTTTGCAGACATTTCTGGGTGTCACCCCTAGGGGTGGTTCCTAAGAAGCATCCGGGGGAGTTCACGCTCACACACCATTTGTCCTACCCAGATGGGGGGGCCAGGAAATGAGGGGACACCAGAGTTATTGAGCACGGTCTCTTCACTCACTAGACCAGGCAGTGGAGTTGATTTGGGCAGTGGAGGGGTCATGGCTGGTGAAGATGGACATTGAGTCTACATTCTGTCTGTTGCTGGTCTGACCATCGGATTGGGATCTGCTAGGTTTGCAATTTGAGGGCGGGTTGTACTTCGACAAGACCATGCCTATGGGCTGCTCAATGGCATGCTCAACATTCAAGACTTTCAGTCCATGGTTGCAGTGGGTATTAGTGAGGTGGTATAGGCACAGGATGGTGGTCCACTATCTGGACGACTTCCTGTTGATTGGTACCAGCCAGGCGGAGACCCAAGGGATGTTGCAGGATTTCCAGGACATGTGCAAAAACACTGGGATCCCCTTGGTGGCAGGAAAGATGGAGGGCCGAGCCGGCAGACTGGAGTTCCTAGGAATTGAGGTAGACTCTGGGCAGGAATGTTTTCAGCTGCCTGGAGAGAATGTGGCATGGCTAAAAGGGCTGTTAGTGCTAGTGGGTTCGAGTAGGAGGTTGCCGCTGGTACAGGTACAGCAGCTACTGGGGCACCTTAATTTTACCTGCAAGGCCATAAGGCTGGGCAGGGCTTTTACAAGAAGACTGGGGAGGGCCACGGGAAAGGTGAAGCAGCCCCACCATTGGGTGAACATCAACAAAGGTGTGAAGGAAGACCTCCAGGTATGAAGACCTTTCTGGAGTCATACAATGGGGTGATGTTCTGGCAGGAGGTGTGCGCCTACAGACATGGAGCTGTACACGGATGCAGCTGGGGGGTTTGGGATGGGGGCTTACTTCCAAGGGGAGTGGATCTCTGAGGCTTGGCCAGCAAAATAGCAGGAATGGGGGGCGACCAAGGACATCACATTCCTGGAGATCTTCCCTATATTGGTAGCTTTGGAGATATGGGGAGACCAGATGAAAGGGTGGCGCATTCTATTTTGGTGAGACAATAAGGGCATAGTGGAGGTGATTAACAGACAGAGTGGGAATACAGAGTCAGTGGGGCACATCCTAAGGTGCATGGTGCTATTGGGGCCATGTTTGAACATGTCCTTTAGGGCGCAGTACATTAAGGGGTTACAAAATGAGGTAGCTAACTGTCTTTCTTGTTTTTCACATGGAACGGTTCCGGGAGTTGGCTCCACATGCCACACCTGCCAAGGTTCTGGAAAGCTTGTGGGAGATTGGAGGGAGAAAGCTAAGGCCCAATATAGAGGGTCATGGTTGGCCAACACCTTGACATCCTACGAGGGGTCCTGGGCAGGCTTTCATACATTTCAGCCCAGAATGGGTTGGGATATGGTGGAGCCATTTGAAGAAGAACAGGTAATGCAGTACATTGTGGAAAAATGGGAGGAAGGGTTAGCTCACACCACCATGGTGGTCCAGCTGGCAGGCATCAGCTGGTGTGTAGGGACCAGGGGTGGTCAGTTGCAGTGGGAGGATGGGTCAGACAGATGGTTACGGGTTGGCAGAGGGGGGCCGGGCATAAAGAAGGACAAGAGAAGGCCCATTATGGTGCCTTTACTTACAAGGTAGTGGGGGAATTTGACAATGTTTGCAGTTCAGCAAAGGAAGCCTGCCTATTCAGGGCCATTTTTGCAATCATGGCCAGGGGAGCTTTCATGATGGGAGAGGTCATGGCACCCAGGAAGGAGACGGCCGTCATGGTGTTACAAGGGGAGAATGTGAGATTGGATGGGGACAGGGTGGTCATCTGGCTGAGGAGGTCCAAGACAGACCAGCAGGGGAAGGGCACTGCAGTGGAAGTGCACAGGCATCTGGGGGCAGGAGTGTGTGCAGTCCGGGCCATGGGGGATTATAGTGGGGCAAGAGGCCCGATGAAGGGTCATGGTTCCTACACAGGGATGGGTCCCTGGTAATGGGGTTCCAGGTAGGAGCGATGCTAAAGAATGCATTGGAGTTCATGGGGGAGAACCCCAGCGAGTTCGCCTCACACTCATTCAGGATAGGAATGGTGTCTGAGGTAGCCACTAAGGGGAAAGTGGAGGATGAGGTCAGATGGTTGGGGAGATGGAATTCCAGCTGTTACAGGAGATATGTGAGGTGTTGACATGGCTAATTTGTATTCCTTTTTCTCTTTCCACAGCGGGCTCCAAGAGGCAAGTATGGATCATGGGGCACTCATTCATCTACTGGGCGGAGAGGTTTGCACCCGCCACAAGGAGAGGAACACAGTTGCATCAGGAGGCAGAGCACACCAAAGTGAGGTGGAGGGGGTTGAGGGGCATAAGGTGGTCGCAGTTACTTACCCTGCTGGAGGAGCTGTGGGTGCGCTAGGCCAGGCATGACTGTATCACTGTCCATCTGGGGGGGGCAATGATCTAGAGGAATTGCCATGGGGGTCTATGATGAGGGACATGATCTCAGATTTGGAGAGGATAAACAGCTGGTGGCCGGGGGTGGTGATTGGCTGGTCCTAGATCACATCCAGGTGGATATGGAGGGGAGCAAAAGGAGTTAAGGCAGTTGAGGTGTCTCAGAAGTGCCTGAACAGGAAGGTAGCTAGGGCAGTGATGGAAATGGATGAGGTGCACATCCAGCATAGGGACATCTCATACTAGCAGGCCGATGTGTACCGGTCAGATGGGGTGCACCTGACAGACTTTGGCATGTGCCTGTTCCTATGGCCCTTTGGGGAGCTAGTATGGGAAACTAATAAAACAGGCCTGAGATTTTAACCCACAAGGGGGGAACCCCATCTTCCATCGCACGCTGGAGATGGGTCAGTGGAAAGGGTTGGGAGTAAGGGAAAAAAGAAGGGGCATGTAGAGGGGAGAGAGGAGGGCACCATGTGCTGGGGACAAAGGAACCTAGTGCATGGGAGCATGGGAGAGGGGAGGGATATAGAGCTATGGGGTGGATCACTGTGTCGGCACCTAGTGGGGGGGGGCGGGATCTGGGTAAGTGTGGAGATCCGGTTATGGTGATGGGGGAGGCCAGATCACAGTGTCCGGACCCCAAGAAGCTACCTTGAATGATGGAGAGAACAAGAAGGAAGAACCACAAGATGGAAGACAGGACTGTTAGGTCCTATAAAATGATATTGGACTGATATGTCTAAATGTAAATTTTGATTGTCTTGACAGAGAAATGAAATTGGGATGTAAATATATAATTATGCCTTTAAATAAATATTGCTAGCGAGCATCCAAAAGTGACAGAGTAGTAGCCTGAGTTATTTCTAGATGGGGATCCAGAGACAATTAAACTTGCCACTAAAAGGCAAGCCAGGTTGTCCCAGGGACTCAGCCGGAAAGAAACAAGAAAGGGAGGGGGAGGTAGGGAGAGGGGGAGGAGACAAGAGGGGAGGGATTTATGACATCACAGGTGTGTCATTTGAATGGGGCACAGGCTAGCTGGCCATTGGCCAGCAGGAGGGGCCACATGGGGTCCTGATTGGGATCCTTAGGGGCTTCATAAGGGCCTGCACTCTGTTGGGATCCTTCTTTTTTGCTGTAGAATGCTCCACCCACCTCCTCCCTGCAAGAAAGAGGTGGGAACATGAAATAGGCATGGGTAAGGGGAGGCAAAGAAAGATGGTGGCTCCAGAGGGGCCCTGCATGGGCCAAGTGTGCCACAGATAGATGGCCAGTAGTCAGAAGGTTAGGTGGAGTCTCACAGCAGACAGGAGACTGAGGGAGAAGAAAGGGAAATGGGGAGAAAGGGTTGGGAGCAAGGGAAAAGGAGGGGGCAGGTAGAGGGAGGGGTGGCACCGCAGGCTGGGGAAAAAGGAACCCAGGGATGGGAGTAATGGGGGAGGGGGAGGATATAAAACTAGGGAATGGACCAGTGTGTCCAAACCTAGCGGGGCAGAAGAGGTCTGGGTAAGTGTAGTGAACCAGTTATGGTGATGATGAGGGGAGGCCAGATCAGTGTCTGGACCCTGAGAAGCAACCTCAAATGATGGAGAGCAAGAAGAAAGAACCACAAGATGGAAGACAGGACTGTTAGGCCCTATAAAATGATATTGGACTGATATGTCTAAATGTAAATATCGATTGTCTTGACAGAGAAATGAAATGGGGATGTAAATATATAATTGTGCCTTTAAATAAATATTGCTAGTGAGCATCCAAAAGTGACAAAGTAGCCTGAGTTATTTCTGGGTGGGGATCCGGGGACAATGTAAAATACACAATAGCATTTGGATAGAGGACGCTAATGTTAGGGTAACTTCAGTGCTGTGTTGTGAGACTTTCTTCCCTTTACTTTTAGTTTACCTACTTTATGTTTTGTACTTTTACCCTAACAAAAGTATAAACTTATGTATATATATATATAAATATATATATATATATATATATATATGTTTGTGCATATGTTTGTGTGTGATTTCAAACACATTCATAGCACAAACATATTTGGATGGCTGTCTTACCATTTCTAAGCTGTCTGTAACATTAAGCATGGCTTTCATATATGCAGATTAGCTCAGTTTAAAATAAAGTGACTCATCCTTCTAAAATGAAATATGACTAAAATTTATTTTGAACTCATATACTGTATTACACTTATAGTTCTATTCAGCAGCACTGCTCACATCCATCATGCACCAATTCCCTTAATATTTTATTAAGGAGCCATCAGAAAAGAGGATGTAAAATGTTGCTGAAAACAGTACTTAACTTCAAAGCTGCATAACATGATTTCACTCATGGCTATTCCTACTGAACAATGGATTTTAATTTACTACTTATGAAAATTCATGAGCATGATACTATTTTACCAGCATGCATTTAGTTAATTATTTTCAATATACTGTAGACAGGGACAGTAGCCTTCGGGCAAGAAGAAAGACTGCAACAGTAGCCAACAGCATGCAGGAGGTGAAAACTGTTGTAAAGAATTCTCACTGTGTTTTCCCCTCACACTCTAAATCTTTAATAACAGTACTACTGCAAGTGAAAATGGTTTTGTAAGCTCATGAAGCCTGTTGGCCAACTTACAGCCTGGGTTTATGCTGGTGTCACATAGAAGGATCTATGTATAAGCTACTGTAATCCTGCGGGGAAATCTACCAGTAAGAATTGTAAGCACTGCTATGGTCCGACTATCTCTGCTGAAAAGTAGTACAGATATTTGTGCGCTAGACAAACACTGCAAGATGCTTCTCTTTGAAAAAGCATCAAAGCATGGATCACAATAGTTTTATGTGCTGTACCATGATTGGTTGATTGGTTACTTTAATTGATTCTGGTTTTCAGCATCATTTGTTTTCCCTTAATAAAAAACATCCCAAAGCAGTGTACCTGTTTAGGTTTTCACCCACTGGCAGTATGCTTGCATGACCACAGGCATAGTATTGACAAGCATGCACACAGGTAAGTTACAGTATGCCATGGAAGAGGATTGAGTAAACTGTGGTGCTGCCTCCAGTCTCAGAAACATTTTACTGTACAGTATATGCATTGATACTTTATAAAACATGGCAGAGAATGAGCACTGAGGAATCTTGGTCATCAATAACCGTCTCTTAAATCTGCTCTGAGTAGTTTTACTCTAGTTACTGAAACTCTTTCTTCCTTAGCCGAATCTGTAAATACATACATTAAATTACGTTTCCCAGAGAGAAAGTATAGTAATGTGGGTAACCAGGGTAATTGATATGGGGCATGCAATAGACTTACTCTACTTTGACTATAGCAGGGCATTCAGCTCAGTGCCACATAGAAGACTGCTGAAGAACATGGGGGATATTGGAACAACAACCAAGGAAATAGTAAGGTGATTAGGGAGTTGGCTTAAGGGGAGGTAGCAGAGAGTTGTGATGAATGATGTCACATCAGTGGAAAGAGAGGTCACCAGTGAGCTACAAAATGGATCTGTCTTGGGCAATGTCCCCTTTAATATATTCATCAGTGCCATGGGAGAGGGAATCTAGCCCAGGTTGTGTCTATTCGCATATGACACTAAACTCTGTGGCAGAATTAACAACTTGGTGGGGATAAGTAAATTGCAAAGAGACTTACAAAGGCTGTAAACTTGGTCCAAGGTATGGCAACTGAATTTCAAAGCCACAAAATGCATATTGGAGCACTTAGGGAACAAAAGCCCAAGAACAGAGTATTAGATAGTCTGGATTCAACTGGACATGACAGCAGAAGAAAGGGACCTAGGATTCATTATTAGTGACTACAATAATCAAACAAGCTAGTTTAACAAAGCTGCTTGCAAAGCTAAAAGGATGCCAGGGTGCACTGTGATGGGGTTTGGCAGCAGGAAACAGGAGTTACTGTTAGTTCTGCGAAAGTCACTGCTGAGGCCACACTTGTAGTACTGTGCTAAGTTCCTGAATCGGACATGAAAAAAATATAGGCAAGGGCTAGACAACGAAGGGTGTCCAAGATGATTCTGGGACAGGAGGGCAGATCCTATGAGGTTTAGCTAAAGGCACTTAACATGTATCCACTCAACATCAAACGAGATGTGGGAAGGGGAGACGTGACAGAGTCATTCAAGTTCCTGAAAGGAATAAACAAGGTGAACTGTGAAGAGCTATTTACTAAGAACAGAGATGTTAGGACATGGGGTCATTAGCGAAGGTTGTGGGAGGTGAATAGGATGTAAGGAAATATTATTTTACAAAAAGAGTAGTTCAGCTATTGAATGGTCTTCTGGAAGAGGTAGTCAGTGCCAAAACCATAAACACAACTGGGATAGAGTCAAGGGTATAGTTGCTACTCAGAGCAAGGTAATGGGGAGGGGGGGCCAGGGAACAATTGGGAGTATAGAATAAGTGAAGACCCTATAGGAACAACAGGTCCCAGGGTATGATAGCAAAGCTTCTGCAGAACAGATGGACTGTTATTTTTCTATCAACATTGTCTATGTGTTTATGACTTTGTCTCCTAACAGTAATGTAATGAATGTACTTATGTACTGAGAAATCTTTGCAGATGTTGTATATAAAGTATATAAATATGCATATTGTTCTTTTTCTGATTACAATAAAATATAATTTAAAGAAGACTCTTCATCCTTGTAGTTTTTATAACTCTCAGACACTATTTGTAATAATTGTCCTGCACAGCGTGTTTGATATGCAAACTGAGTCTACTACTGAGGTCCTTAAAAGAACACTGTCATCCCTTTTTGCAACATACTATTTTTAGTTGAAAATGCACATTTTTTGACTGCTTACGTTCTGTAAAATTCAACGATTTTGCTGTTCTTTTAACAGCTTCCTTTCTTAGTAGAAATAAAATGCATGCCAATTGTGTAGTTAACTAACTTTGTTTTATTTCAGATCCTTGATCCACTTTTATTACATACTTCCTGATCATTAGGAACACCCCAGACACTGCAGCTACTCAAATGCAAGTGTATTGTTGCCAGCTCCATGTAGCAGAGTGATAGGGGATCACCCAGCATGCTGATGATCCAGGTTCATGCCTAAGCCTAGGACAACAGGAGCAGAGACTGGTGGAGAAGGTTTCAATCATCAGCTGGATCCTTTCCTCCTTGGGGGGGGGATTAGACCATGCATCACTCTTGCATGGCTCCTGGTGGCCGGTTTCAGCAGCACACCTTGCGGCATGGATGATCATGTGCTGCAGGGTGTTTCTTCAGGATGCTGCGAGCATGTGGCCATCTTGTGAGGGCAGTGGGTGAAGAAGAAAACAGGAAAATGCCTGCCCAGCTGACCAGATGATGGTGTCTGGTCCCCCTGCCCACCACATAGGCCGGGATGTCTGTGCCTATCCCTGTGTGCCCCAGGTGAATTCTCCATGCCTACGGGCAAGTACTCCCCTCTTCATTGTCCTTTACTGGTAGGCCACCCTGTGAAAGGATACATCAGGTGAAGTTTGGGCTGTGTGGTTAAGGGATGGTGAGATGGTGATGGAGGAGACTGGTGAGGTGGGGTGGTCCTAGGCAGCTCAATGGAGTGGCCAACAGGGAGGTCATGGGTGCATAAACAAGTAAGACAATAACAAAAAAAAAGCAAGAGTATTTACTCCTCTTTCTGTACCATCAGTGGAAAGACTGTGAAGAGAATGTTCCAAAATCCAGGAACGATGCAGTGTGACTTGATCAAGGGCTGCAAACAAACATGTTTTTGTATAGTACCACCAGTGTGGTGGACACTCTATTTTAATTTTAAAAAGCATATAAAAAAGGATTAAAATTAAACTACCAGCCACTTCATCAATCTCCATAAAATGTGATTAATCATACATGTGGTTTCAAAACTAGCCCATCTAACACCAATGGGTGGGATCCCTTTAATCCTTTCCCAGCCAGTATTTCTGGTATTTCCAGTCAATGCAGTCAGTGAGTACAGCAGCATATTCAGACAAGTAGAGGAGGGCAAAATTAGCAAATTCTGAATTCATATTCTCTTTGTGAAATTCTGTGAATTTTCATGAAATTGTTCAAAATTGTTTGGAACTTTCTGAAATTCTTTAAGTGTCCATAACTCAGCCTCTGCTAAAGCTCGGAGTCTAAAATTAGGCATGCATATTTTCTGGTAAAGTCCCTAACAGTGTGCTAAATTTCTTGAACTCTGGATGAAGAATACAGAAGTTATTGGTGATAACAGTCTATCAATTTAATATTAATGTGAACATTTATGAAAATATTTCTGCGCTTACAACTTAGCCTCCTTTGCAGCTGCATAATTAAAATCTTAGATGTATACTTCCTTGGAAGATTCACAGAATATGCTAAATAAATATTTTAAGGTTTAGCTATGACCTGCTTTCAGACACAACTTCCAGGGGCTCGCTCCCGAACCCGGGTCTTCAGAATGGCAGTATGACAGTCTAATGCTGGACCATGGTGGTTGCCTTAAAGTCTAATATTTAGGGTCTCAAAAAATGTACCAAAATTGGTGGAATTCTGTTCTCTAGCTTTAAACTTGAAGGAGCTTAAAATTCAGTAGTTTGTGTAATTGCCAAATGTAATTGCAAAATTTCTGAATAATCAGAGGCTTATTAATCTGTCACTTTTAAAGATAAAGATCTGGAATGTGGTACACTTCTGTATGGGCACAGGGACTGCCAACTTTCCATATTTGGTGCAAGTTTGACCAATACTTAACAAATTAGATGGAAATAGCCAAAATCACAATTTTGGGTAATTTTCATGGAAATTTCATGAAATTTCACTGAAGATAAATCAGCATTTTGCAAGAGTTCTACTTTTGAAACATAAATTTTTCCCATCACTACACACAAGAGTACCTTTACTGGTTGAACCACATGTAATGACATACATGCATAATTACATCGATCTATCCATACAGTACATATATAGTATATTTAGCTGGTAAAGATGACCTATGATTAATTGAGTTCCTTGCTCCCACAAATTCATAGAAACATAGACATTGTTGGCAGAAACAGTCCATTGGTCTATCCAGTCTGCCCTATTTTACCTTACCCTCTGACATATTGACTAGATGGGTTTTTTGACTTTGCCCTTCCTTACTCCCCACCTTACTGCTCCCCACTCCTCCACCCCACATATGGCTATCAGACACCTTACACTGCCCTGGCCATGCCTGATCCTGCTTATTGTTTTGTCCCTACTACCTCAGCTGGTAGGCTGGTCCATGGCTCCACCACTCTCCCCATGAAGTATAAATTTCACACATCCCTCCTGATTCTCAACCCTCCTCCAGTTTCCAGTCATGCCTCATTGTTACTGACCTCCTATTCCTGTTGAATAGATCTTCACAGTTTACCTTGTTTATTCCTTTCAGGAACTTGAATATCTCATGTCAGCTCTCGCCCTGCTGGTCTCAGGCAAGTACATGCTCAGTGTCCTAAGCCATTCCTGATAGAATCTGTCCTGCTGCTCCCAAGTCACCTTGGTTACCCTGTGCTGTACTGTCTTCACTCTGTCTTTGTCTTTCCTTAGGTGAGGACTCCAGAACTGGGTACAATACTCCTGGTGGGGGCCTCACAAGCGATCTATAGAGAGGTAGTATTAGAGTACCTCTTTGCTCCTGCTATTGAAACCCCTCCCAGTACTCCCCAACATTTTGGGTGCCTTGCTGTAGGCTTGATTACATTGGCTAGTTTGTTTTAGGGAGTCACTTATGATAACTCCCATGTTCTTTCTGTCTGTAGTGGCCAGCCTAACCCCTTCCACATCATATTCTTTCATGGGATTCTTACTTCCTATGTACATCACCTTGCACTTTTTGGTGTTGAATTTTGACTGTCAGATGTTGAGTCATCTATTTTACCTTTGCAGGTCCCTCTGAAACTTATTCACTCCTTCCTTACTATCTACCCTACCTCAGAGCTTAGTGTTATCTATAGAGATACACATCTTGCCCTGTATACCTTCCCCATGTTGCTGATGAGGATGAACATATTGAAAAGGACAGATCCTAGAGCTAACACCAGTAGCACCCCACTTGTGACCTCCCTTCCCCCAATCTGACCTTGTTTACTATGGAAGCACCACTTGTGGTCGACAGTAAATTTGATGTCTTCCTGCACAGCGACGGTACAATACCGATACCAGTATTGTGCCATCACAAAAGGAAATTTTTTTGTGTGTGTGTTTTGTTTGGTAGACTATTTATTCACCCTTCTTCACTGGACTCTCTCCAGCTGGGTAGTGGGGCTTACCTTCGCTGATCCCATCCATCTGAAGCCTGGGGAGTGCTCCTGGAGGCAGGCTTTCCTCACAGTCCATCTCCATACCCCCCCAAATCTACATCCCCCATGAGTAAGGACCGCCAACTCCTACTTGGCACTCTATCTATGAGTAAGTGGTGGAGATGGGTGTGAAGAGACCAGGAGGTTCCATGGAATAAAATGCTGTTCCAAGGAATATTATTCCACGGTTCACAGTAGGTGGAATACTGCAGAAGAACCAGTGAAATTCTCGTGGAAATTCCGCAGGTGGAATGGTCATTCTATGCTAATTACACCGGCAGAATTCCACATTCTGCACAGAACTACTTGAGACAGTTTAGAGCTCTGCGTTCAGTGAGTTAACCTCATGTGACTCAAGTGGCCCTTGACTGAAAGAAAGTGACTTCTCACTATTTTTGACAGTAAGTCATAAAATAAAACTTGCTTTTCACAGGTAACAGTCCTGTTTGAACTCTCTGCCCAACCTGAGTTCTATGAAACAAAAATACTCTACCTAATCTGATTCCAATGAACAAAGAAACAAAAAATAGAAATGGCAGTGTGATATACTTTGTGGGCATTACCAAACTTCCTGGCTCTCCTTATTTTGTCATGGGAAATAAATCATGAAGCAAATAAAAAACTGTTTACATCAGTTCATTCAATGGAAAGTTTTTTATTTCAGTTACTTTAATGGAGTTATTCCATTTTTTATCTTGAAGCTTAATTCAACGTGGGGTGAGAAAAAAATGAATGGCAAGAAATTGTATAAAAAAAACATGGGGTGGCAGTTAATTTAGTTTAAAGTACACCCTCAGTGTGTGATGTTTGAATAAAACTCTTGAGCTTTGCTCTTGGGGTTTATATAGCATCACAGACCTATGGTGTATATTGAAATCTTTAAAAAAAAATAGATTGGAGAAACCCTGCTTCCTGATTGGTCAAGAGCACCCTCTACCTGGACAGGTATATGGCAACAGAGACCAGTAAATAGTCCCTCTGCTAGCTTGCCTTTTTACTATTGAAATTTGTGTGCAGCATAGAAATTTAAAAATCTAATAGCCATCATTTTTTTCCCCCACTTAGTGAGTGAGAGACTGATGGCCAAAATGAAACAAATCTATATAGCCATAAATTTCAAAGCCATAATGCCACATACATTTTTCCTTAAACCAGTACCTTCATCTATCCTTCAATGTAGCATATATCATCAGTACGGCACCACCTTCACAGCCCCACATCAACAGAATGCCAGATTTCATCTAATGTTATTTACGGTGACCTCTCTGTGCTCTGTCTCCTTGGTCCACCCCCTCGAGTTGCTACATTTAGTAAGGGGGTGTGGGGGTCATAACTCCCTACAAGAGTGGGACAGTGGGCAGAGCTCTCCAGAAATAGGCCACTGTAAGTGACAGTCACCAAAATCTGGTACTGTCTTGATGAGATGCTCTAAATGCAGCGCCGAGATGTGGTGGCACCCTATTGAAGGCAGTATAGTGCAGTTGTTAAAGGCACTGAGCCGCAAACCTGGAAATCTGGGTTTGAATCTCATCAGACTCTGCTTTTATACTGTGTGACCCTAAGCAAGTCACTTAATGTTCTTGTGCTCCCAGGTCACATCTGGAAACAAGCTCCAGCTTAGTATGCCTTTTCTGATTAAACAATTTCCCCCTTTCCTTTTCCTTTCCTAGAGCTTGCAGTTAACAATCATGCTGCCATCTGTTTGCACTCCCAATGGCTGCCCTCTTCTAAACTGCAGTCTTGTAACTGCAAAGCGATCATGCCAGTTTCCAACTGCATTCACTGCCAACCTGTAATCAGCACCATCATGCCAGAACCAACTATAGTGTTTGCCTGCAGGTAGGCAAGCAGGTGATGTGACCACAGCTTCCTCAGATCTGAGCTCACTGCCAAATGAGCACAGTTAGGAAAAGTCATTGAACTTTCCTGAGTGCTATTCAATTCACTAACACTAATGGTTGTCCCACCGGTAACAGTCACTGATTTCTCTGATGCTCCTGAATGAGATTTGTGCCTTAGTGAAAAATGTAAATGGCCGAGCACTATTCAATTCACTAACACTAATGGCTGCCTCACTAGTAAGTGTCACTGATGCTTCTGAATGAGATTTGTGCCTTAGTGAAGGAATGTAAATGATGGTGAAATAAAGATATTCATTAAAAAAATGACATGGAGTTGGGGTTACTGTTTCAAAGGCTCATAAACACAGCAGTGCTCTCTAAAGACACTATGCCAGTGGAGGGACTACTTTGCCAAACAACAAAAATAACTCAGTTCATTTTTAGTTGTTTTCTTTATTACTATTTTTTGCAATCTGTTACCTATAACCCATTTTCTAAGTGCAATGATAGCCTACCGGGTAGTCAGCATGAGGTATACCAGACTTTCCAGGGGCTATAAGATCCACTGCCTATGGGGTCAAGCCTCATTACTCCCCAAGCAGTATGATATAGCCCAATATTGCCCACCCTGTCAGGAATTATTGCTTGCATAATGCACACCACCTTATGCATTATTCTATATGCAATGCTATGCTATTGGTAAAGCCATTTAAAAGTACACAAAGTATATTTCATATTTGCATTGTTCTTAAAGTAACTTTTACCAACTATAATTTATTAAACTTTAGAAATCTTTGAATTTTGGTTGAAATGAAATAAGTCAGAGTACACACTGAAAAGATATATCGGTCTTGACTGAACCTTCCCTTATATTTAATTCACTACTTGTGAATTAGCTTTAGAACTGTCCAGGGCTTAATCACGCTTCAATTGAGCTTTGAAGGAGATCATCAGCTAATGAACTACTAACAAGAATTCATTATTTGAAAGGTCAAAATCAATTCCTCCTCTCACACTACTTGAGAAAAAAGCCATTTGTGCTCTACATACTAAAGCATATTATACAACTCCCTAAACAAAAAAAATTTACAAACATCCTAAAGAGTTAGAACACTGTTTTGCCAGAATTGTATGGCACAGGATATATTATTAATATATAAGCACTGTACTGGCTGTGTATATTTAAGTTTGTTTCAAGTAACAGTGACATCAGTTTCAGATATTTAACAGTGGATAAGACTGTACAAGCCTTGCCATACAAACACAGAAATAGAATCTGAAGGCAGACACTGATGGTGCATCAATTCCATAGTTGTTACTACCTTATCCCACCCCCCCCAGCCTAGTGCCACAGTGGGTTATTCAAGCTTTCCCTCCCTTCTGCTTTCTCCCCCATCCTGGTTCCCCCAAGTGGGACTATGAGGTCTCTGGGCTTGTCCCACCCATTTGTAACCCTTTATTGGACCTTGCCCCCACAACCTCTGCAGGTTAGCTGTTCCAAGGTTCCACTACCCTTTCTGTGAAATAAAACCTCCTCATTCTTTTTGAATTTACCTCTAATTTTCAATCTTGTCAGCATGACTGCATCTCTATTTATACCAAAGATGTTGTTGCAATTTACCCTATTTATATCACTTAGGAACTTATAAGTCTCTATTGTGTCTCTTTCCTACCATCTGGACTCCAGTGAGTACATGTTCAGGGCCTTCAGATGTTCCTTGTATTAACTCCCCTGCTGGCCCAGAATAATTGTGACAATTTACTGCACTGACCCCAGCTTGAAGATTAAGGTAAGCATGGACATTTCTGCTCACCAGGTGTCAGAGTGGGTAAGGAATCACTATAAATTTATACATTTTTGCATAATATACTTATTTCATTGCTGCTTATGATTCAGAAGGGTTGGTATAATGGACACTGAGTCCTTTCTAACCTTAATTAATGAGCTACTAGTGCAAGGTGCATGCTAGTGTTGTCTGCCATTGCAAGTGCTGTGCTGTCAGGGATTTGCTAGCATGATTTAAGGATGTGCTTGTGAGAGAACTGGTAATGTTACCGTAATGCTGCCTGTCACATAATCCTAATGATGGAGTGCTGAGAATGACAGACATCACTAACATGTAACTAGGGCCCATGTTACTAATTTTCTATTATAAGTAATAGATAATCCACACCGGGATGTGCAGTCACACTGGTGTGCATTGCGACACACGAGGCAATAAGCTGAGTGCATTCAACCACCCAAGGCTTGCATATATCAGTGCATTTTTTCGAAGGTGAAAAAGTGCACACTGGAATGGTGGTGCATTTGAAACAAACCATGTACCAACTCATGTCCAAAATTCAGGTACACACCAGCCTTTCTAACAGAGACCCCACTGCTTCAATAACTTTTCAAGATATTTATTTAAATAAAAAAGAAAGAACACAGATCTGTACATGCTTGTCACATTTCAGATGCCTCAGACCCCTTACCAAAAGCTTTTGATAAAGGACCTGAGGCATCTGAAATTTACCCTATTTTTCATCCTAGATTTGAAAATGTCCAGATCTTTGGTGTGTGTTTTTTTTTAATAAATGTCTTAAAAAGATATAGAAGCAGTGGGGTGTCTGTTGGAAAGGCTGGTATGTGACCAAATTTTGGACTTGAGTAGGTATATCAGAGCATGACTGCACATCATGCAGTGGATTATCTATTTTATAAAATAGTCACAAATATTGGAGGGGGGACAAAAAGTGGCATGGCAGAAATTAGTGTTTCATTCAGGTGATCTGGTTGATCTTGCTATGATTCTGATGGGTTTAAAGTGCTAGGAAATAGTTATGTGATTGAGCCTGCCATGATTTTCATAATTAAAAAGTAATAAAAGAAACTTATCTGATTGATCCTGCCACTTTTGGGCTGTTTTTAACTGTAATGTCTTTAACTTTCTTCCTCTAGTGTAGTGTGACCAAGCGATGTTCAACTGGATAAACAATATGCTGGCAAATCTTTCAAATGAGGATTGTTTAGTTGAAAAAGGATGTAAAGTCTGGTGTTTAAGGTAAGTTCTGTGAGCTTTTCCTTAAAGAAGCTGTTGACTGCAGAGCGAGGACAGCGAGGGAGTCAGTGGATTCATAAGTGCAGACGCATGCCCGAGTGAGCATTGCTATAGTAGGCAGCTCATGCTGTGTTATGAACCCAGTAAGTGTAAATTTTCAAATCCCTTCCAAAAATGTGATTTTGAAGAGTGAATATAAAATCATCTTTCGTCCTAGATTTGAAAATGTCCACCTACATTGTTCATGTCAGTTCTCATAAACGTTATGTGGATTGTTTGGTCAAAAAATATTGAACATTAGCAAAGTTATGACTGAACTTTGAAATATTTCATTGTTCACTCATAACATGGTCATTTTAACAAGTTTTCCACCAAATTGTCAACGTAATCTTGTTGTGACCCCATCACTTGAACCCTATAAGTGAAAATTTTCCAATCATGACTGAACGGTGATTTCACAGAGCCACTGCAAAAATCACCTTTTCAGATGGATTCGAAAAATGTCACCTATCTTGTTCATGAAGTGGGATCCCAAAGAGGCCATGTTGAAAACTGGGTGCAAAAATATTGAAAAAGGATGTTATGAGTGGCTGACCCAGTGGCACTGAGGGTTGAGGTGCTGGACACCACACCTTGCTCCACGGTGGTGACCCAGGTTAGGTCCTGAGTCCAGGCCATCAGGGGTCAGCAGGGGAGGGATAGGATTGAGTGTCTGTAGGACTGCTCTCCTATCCCAGGGAGGGATACAGGGAGCCACTACTCTGTAACAGACCCTGGTAATGACCAGGGGCACTACCAGAGGGGTACCAGCAAGGGGCAAAATGTGGCAGACATCGGCACACTGTGCCTGATGTCATTGCATGCCCACACTGAGGCCAAAAATCAGAGGAAAAACTAGGTGGGGCAATCGCTATGGCCGATGGCCATGCCCTGTGCCCCCGGAGCCGAAAGGCGCCTAACCAGGGTATGGCACGATGATGGCCCAGTCCTGTGTTTGGGTTCATGGGGCCCATGAGCACAACTGGGTCCCGAAGTGCAGACAACGGCAGCCAGAGATCACTGGGGGTCGGCTCTGTCGAAGCGGAAAAACAGAAATAAAAAAAAAACAAAGAAAAAGGATGTTATGAGTAAAAATTCAAAATGCATTGAAATACGTTTACTAGATTATCTTATTTTCTCTTGTCACAGTTACTGGTTCAGCAGCAAGACTTCTTTTCAACTGTAGAGTGTATCTATGTCTTGAGACAATTTTTGGTCAGTGAGGGTTTGTGGGGGGTGGGTGTGTGGTGGGTGCTGAGGTGGGGGGTCGGTGTGGGGTCAGTGTGGGGTTGATGGTGTGGGTGGGTCAGATCAGTGAGGGACCATTTTTTTGTAGGATTTTTACAAAAATTAAAAAAGATTAACAAGGTATGGGATCTTTTTTGACAGCTGGAGCATAGCCAACACTGGGGAGGGGGCATTCAACTGTCAGAATAGTCCTCGATGGCATAGAGTTTGGACACCAATGCCACCACTTATCTGTTGGGGAGCAGGCACTGTGTGGGAGAGGGGGTAACCGCTGTAGTACTGGGGTAGGCACCCCAGAACACTATGAGATAGATAGATGGATAGATAGAGATAGATAGAGTGCCCGATGCTACAGAAAACACCATTATGATGAATTACCATCTATTGTAGTATATAAAAAAACTAATACTGGATAACAAGGCCTGCTCACCCAAACAAAAAATCAAGAAGTCTTGAATTCAGATTTAAGTATTTTATTCAAATCCCTTCCAGTTCAGGAAATATCAACATTTTGGGTAATACCCTTCATCAGGAAACTGGTCATATTCTAAAAAATAATGGTACAGAAATATATATGTTATAAAACAAAAATCATGTTTTTAAATGAAAAACCTTTCAAATAAATACTGATAATATATCATAAATGTCCTTATGTTTCAAAATCACAGTTCATAAATTTCTATCTTACACAAAAACAATAGGTTTCAGGTTTGACTCCCACTTACAGCCACCGATAAAAGTCAGAAAAAAGGCTTTAACATTCTGCTTCAAATAATTTTGTCAAACATTATCTTCACAAAATGATTATTAACACATTTGCACAAAAAACAAATTGTTTGTTAAATGAACTTAAACATTATACTCCTATAGACATTAATATCAATACGAAAATGAACAGCAAACAGGTGTTCTTACAAGTACTCTACTTCACATATATTGTGTCGTACCAACTCATATAAAACATTTTATAACTTAAGTTCAACACTTGTATATAACAAATGACCATCAGTATCATTTTTCCTGTATCTCACCCAGTAATGAAACAACAGTTTACTCTCACATCCAGTCCACGAATGACTGCTAGCTAACTTAGTTTATTCATTCTGAACACTAGGTTCACATTATTAAAATGCTGAATCTAAGTATGCAGGCATATTAGTGTTATACAAACAGAGGTAATGGCAAATAACGCTAACCTGTTTCCTTACTTTAAACTGTCCGCTGTTTTCTTTTACCGGATTTATACTCTGCACGTTTTCGGCTTTATTGACTTAATGAAAAAAATGGTAAAAAGATTTTATCAGTGCCATTTATCGTACAGCGAAATCTTTTCATATTAAGGTGACAATATAACTTACTTAAACAGATCCTCAGGTATCGAAGCATCTGATGTCAGCGGGAGTAAAGCGAGGGGGATAAGATACCTGGGTTTTAAAGGAAGGCGAGCTCCACCCTCGAATCTAGCAACCAACGACAAGCATCAACGTAAGCACACACATGTGCTCACCTGTGTGCTGGACCCGCCTCTAAACGGCACCGAATACCATATTTCTCAGTGTCAGGGATCCTCAAACTTGAAAGAAATCACTAATTAAGCATTCTTACTAAGTGCTATCATGTTATTCAATGTTATTAAAGGGAGGTTTTAAAAAAATGGTCCTGCTGCAGACGTGACCGACCGCTCCTTTACGATTCATTCCCTATTTATGATAAATAAAGATGCGCTCATAAGGCTGTATACATACTGCTATCTATCACAAATTTCATCTAGCTGTAACATAATTTTTTATTTAGCAATCAGAAAACAAAAATATATGAAACTCAATCCATCATTAATGTTACTAAATGCTGTCATATGGTTTCATATTATTTTAACTAGTAATAAATATTACAATGATAGCAAACCACTTCAATGTGGTTCATTACTTATTAGATATTAATTTTCAGATAGAAGTAGTTTACAAAGTGTTATCAGACAAACTGAAATAAAACCACATCTGTGATAATCCTAATAAAGCTTTGTATAAACTAAGCCCATCAATCACAGCCCTATTATCATATTATATTTTCAAAATAATAATTTTGACCTTACAGAATTGGTTGCCAGTCTATCATTTCATTTAAACCAAACTTCGGATTGTTAGTTTGAAAATAATTTATACACCTTGCTTCCCTTAATAGTAATTTTGTATTATAATTACCCCCTCTATTACTTTAATGTACTTTTTCAATGCCAAAAATCTTAACATTGCAATAGAATGTCCCCTTTCCAAAAAATGTGCTATTGGTGACTTCAGATCTTTATTCCTTGAAGCCCGAAACATTGATATTTCTTGAACTGGAAGGGATCTGAATAAAATACTTAGATTTTAATTCAAGACTTCTTGATTTTTTGTTTGGGTGAGCGGGCCTTGTTATCCAGTATTAGTTTTTTATTTGTTAAGCGTCAGCTTTATACTGGTATTAGGCCTCTCCCCTAGAACATTTTTACTAACACTTGTTCTTTACATTTATTTGAGGAATTTGGCTGTACTGGATGATCCTTTTCTCATCTGTTATAGTACCAAAAGTCTTCTACTTGCCTCCTCTCATTTTGTAACAATTCTGTACCCACTCCGAAGAATAAAAACAGTGGCAGTCAGGTAAGCCAGCTGACTGGAGGAGGCACGGTTACAAGAGACGAAAAAAAGTTTCAGCTTTAACTCTGTAAAGCAGTCTCTAAAGCACAGAACTTGAATGACTTTAAGAAAAAATTAAATCACAATCTCCTTCATCATGCTGCACTGTCAAGCAGTCAATGAGTCATGGCAAGCAGTCAGGGTGGGGTCGAGGTTAGGTTTAATGGTATGACGTTTACTCTAAACTAACATAAATATGCTTAAATATGCTGTAAATTAAACTTAAAACAGATAGAATGACAGAACAATAGAATGAAAGATATCTATAGATAGATAAAAATAGACAGACAGACAGAGTCCATGACATCTAAGGGAGACCACCAGCTCACTGCTAGCATTTAAGCCAGCAGTACATCTCCATCTGTGGCTACTGCAGTAAGAAAAGTCCTGTTGTTCTCATATAAAGAACACAGTTTCCTCACTGCTGGCTAAGGCTGCCTTTATGGTGCCCAGAAAAGGTATTCCTAGGCATGATTTAAAAAAACAAACACCAGAATCTAGCAAAATGGGTCCCAATTATTGCTAGGTTCAGGTTTTTTTTTTTTTACATATCATATTTAGGTCTTTTCCATGTTTTCGGATAAAAAAAATTATGGCAGCCATCACAAACCAGAAAAAAAAAATCAGTATATTAAAGCCATTTTTATGTTCGCTTGAGCACGTGCGCAAGGAATGTCTTGCAACAGTATGACTTTTGGAGGTATGTGACCCTCCTTGTGAATGCAGTGCTCAGTGTACCAGGCATGCCCCTACCGGACCATATATGCCAAGTTATGTATGAAAACAGTTCAGAAGTGTTGGTCTTCACTTCTAAGAAAAGGTCTGCAGCAATTAATGTTGGTAACGTGTATGCAATTAGCATACCCACATCAGCAAAACTGCTGTCAGGCACAGCTCAGCATGAAATCCCTCCCACTTAGTCCCTCTGCTAATGTCCTCCCTCGTTAGTGTTCTCCCCAGCCCCCACATTGTGTGCCGAGAGGGGTGCCCAATCCCCCTCAACTCAAGCACCCTCTCAGCACACTGTGTGGCTGACAGGGGTGCCCAAACCCCTGTTGACTGCAGCCCACCAACACACAAATAGTTGGTATGCTGGGAGCCCACCCCAGCATGCTCATGCCTCCCCCCCAAGCACACTGTATGACTGGCGGGGGTGCCAAATCCCCACTGGTTCCAGTCCCCCCTACAAACACGTAGGTGGCATGCTGGCAGACTACCCCAGCATACCAAAAAGTGTACATCTTTTTTTTTTAATTCCTGTAAAAGAAGAAAATGGTCCCTCAGTGAGTCCCTGCCCTCCGCCAACCTGTGCCCACCCTCTGTGTACCCACCTTCCCACACACGCACCCTCACCCCATACTGACCTCCAGAGCTTGGTGCAATGATCTTCAGTGGACTGGGAACATGTCTGTACTCTTCAAACCCGACCATGAACTGAGGAAATGCCGTTAAGCTCCATAATGGCATAAATAGGATTTTTCCAACTTAGGTGGCTGTATCAGTGATTTTTTTCAACTTTTGATACCAAACTTTCAACATGGGGTTCTTGACAACCCTTCTCATGAATTCAGTCACTGTCATGGCAGTATTCAGTACCAAAAGGTGATTTTGCGGTCACTGCTGACTGCACAGAATCACCTTTTGGGACCAAATAATGAAATTACACTGTCAGTGCTGATGAAGAGAGCTCTCAAAAGCTTATTTTGCAAATCTGGTGATAAAATTTCAAAAAATGACTGTGTTACTAGTGTGCATTGCACAGTTTCCACGCACACTTGTACGTTCACAAATCTGTAATATTTTCACGACAGATTTTCAACATAGGCCTATTGCCACACCGCCTTATGAACAGTGTAGCTGTCATGTTTCACTTCCTGGCCAAAATGTGTTTTCGAGCTTCTGGCACAAAATAGCGCAGTCACTGTCACAAATCAGTATTTGCTACAGAGTAAGACAATCACAGTGATACTGTTCATGAGCAGAGGTCCTAAAATGCCTATGTTGAAAATTTGGTGACAAAAGTCCATAAAATGGCTGTGTGACGAGCGTGGGTTGCACAGTTCCTACCCACACTCATAAGTTCATGAATTTGTAATATTTTTACTCCAGAGTTTTAACACTGGCATTTTACACATCTCCTTATGAGCAGTATAGCTGTCATTTTCACATCCTGGCTGAAATGTGTTTTCACACTTCCGGCATAGAATAGCGTGGTCGCTGTGGGAAATCAGTGTTTTGTACAGAGTAAGAAAATTTCAGTGACACTGTTCATGAGCAGACATCCTAAAATGCCTATGTTGAAAATTTGGTAAAAAAAATTCAAAAAATTACTGTTTTATGAGCGTGCATTGCTCAGTTTCCACACGCACTCGTAACTTCATGAATTTGTAATATTTTCACTTCAGATTTTCAACATTTGCATTTTTCCACACCTCCTTATGAACAGCATAGCTGTCATTTTTCACATCCTGGCCAAAATATGTTTTCACACTTCCAGCACAGAATAGCATGGTCGCTGTTGGAAATCAATGTTCGGTACATAGTAAGAAAATCATAGTCACAGTTTTCATGACCAGTGGTGACAAAATGCCTATGTTGAAAATCTGGTGAAATAATTTCAATGAATGATTGTGTTACAAGCGCGTGTTGTGCAGTTTCCACACAGGATCATACCCTTGAGCACAACCAGGGCATTAGTGTTCCTAAGACAGACACTTAAGAAGTATGAGAGTAAAATGTTAATCAGATGCAAGAGGAGTTGTAGAGAGGTATTCTGTTGGGATATAGATGCTGAAGGGACATGGATACAATTAGGGAGGCCTGCATAAATACCAAACACCAATGCAAATATCTGCAAGCGAACGTACAGCATTGACAAATGCTTGTTTGATTCATGACAGCTTGGTGATATGAAGTGAAAATGTTCTCACAAACCAAAAACTTTATAGATCATATCAGAGGCTTATCCAAAAACCCTACTGAGCATACTCAGAAGACAATTCAATCATGATAACTCTAGAAACGATTAATATGTTTTCACAAAACCTCAGAAGGCACTACAGTACCTTGCCACAGGCTGCTTTTACCTAAAAGGTTTGTAGAAATATCTGTATCGTTTAGGCTGCATGTGAGAGCAAAACCGGGTATTAAATATAGGAAAAAATACTGTAATTCATGACAAAGTGACATTCAATATCTTAGAAATCACTCCAGGTGCCATTACAAAACATTTCACATATTTAGACCCTGCCAGCTAGACTACACATACCAAAGGTTGGGACATTTTGTCAAACATTGCTAAGGTTAGTAAGGTGCACAAATTTGGAGTTTTGCATTAAACAGGAACATACCTCCAGCCCAGCCAACCTCAAACAAAAACAAACACACTTTCAGGGAGTAGTCTGTTACAGTCAAGGCAAATGCAAACATCCTAGGCAGACTGGAAAGGTAGACACACTCAACCATACTTACATTATTACTGCCTGGTTAATTTTGGTAACTCAGACAACACCAGGTGCAAAATTATGCACAGCAATGTTTCAGAGTCATATTGCTTCTTCTTCAGGGCACATTTGTGGTTGTCTAAAAAATATCTACACATTTTTATTTCGTTTATTTATTTATTTATTTATTGAAATGTTTCACCAGGAGGGCACACTGAACAACAATTGCTTGTCTCATGGTGCAACATAGGGGAGGGGTTGCATAGAGTTGTGAAGGATGATCAGTTACAATAGTTTGTGGGTAGTACAAACAATACTGCATTGTAAGATTGTGCAACAGTTGGAACACAAGGTATTGTACAATAAACAGTAGTGGAAGATTGGGAAATTACAATACATGTCCAAAATCATACAAAAGAACATATGAACATCCAAAACAGTAATAATGCTATAGAATCATTTATAGTGCATGTGTGTACAAGGAGCAGGCTCAAGGTAGTACACAAGTGCTGTTGGAGTAAAAAGGATGGGGTTAGGTTGTGTACACTGGTGACCCAGAAGGGCAGGTGAAGAGGAGAGGGGGAGGCAAGAACTGAATATGAGGAGAAGGGCTAGCCATTTCCTGATTTCCCCCTTCAGGATGTTGAGGAAGGCAGAAACTGGGGACAGGTATTAAGGTGGGTTAAAACAGGAACAGTTGAGAGAAAGGTAATTGTGTAGGGCAGAGGTAAGGGAGTAGTTGGAGGAGGAGTGTCATATTTCGGGGAGAGGGAATTCCAGATTTTAGGGAAATGATGGGCAAAAACAATCTGGCCGATGAGGGTGGAGTGGTGAGGGACCGTCACGGTACGGGCATCATTTGATCTGAGATAGTGGGTGGAGAGAGATGGAATGGACAGAGAGGATGAGAGATAGGAGGGGAGCCCCCCAAACCAGAATTTTGAGGTTAGTTTGGCCCAGTGAGAGATGCGTCTGTGAGACAGTGGAAGGAAGGTTAGAGAGTGATAGAGTTCACAGCAGTGGGAGCAGGAAGGACAGTTGATAGCAAGGCGGCAGAAGGAGTTAAAGAGAGTGTCCAACTTGGTCAGGGAAGATTTGGGAGCAGCATCACAGACTACGTCACAGTAGTCAAAGATGGGGAGTATAATCTTCTGGACAGTTTCATGCCTCACACTCAGTGGGATGCAACTATGATTCCTGTACAGAGCACCAAGCTTGGGGTGCAGTTTCTTCAGGATAGCATCGATATGTACAGAGAAACTGAGGTGCTGGTCCAGCCAAACTCCCAGATAATGAAATGAGGAGGTGTCCTCTAAGATGGTCCCATCAAGGGTGTGGAAGGTGGGTAGGGCCAGGAGCCTAGAGAGTTTTTGCCTGGTGCCAAAGGTCATTGAGACTGTCTTCTTGGTGTTTAGAAAAAGCTGGTGAGAAGCAAACCAGAGTTGAACAAATAACGCACCCCATGTAGCTGGGTCACTGGGCTCACTCCAATTTAGATCACTGGCACAGGATCACAGAACAAACCCAGTGGAGTTAAGACTGGCACTACACACAACATTTCTTAATAATGTATTTTTTTTTATTTTGACTCTAAATTTTTAAGATAGTTGTTTTATGATTCCCCTTATGAACATGACATGTGGCATACAGCATTTATGAACATTTGTTAAACATTGTTCTCTGTGCTGTATATGTTATATGCTGTTTCCCTGCTCCTCATTACACTGTTCTGTTTTGCCTACTGTAACCTCCCAGGTAGTACCTGAAAATAGTTGTTTTTGGCTAGTATACCCACCCAGTAGACGAAAACTAAATACAATTTCCAGTATATTGTCACGAACATTACTTCACACTACAAGTCTGAAAACACACCTCATCCAGGACTTTAAAAATTAAAAAAAAGTGCTGCTTTAGCATGTAATCTAAAAAGAAAGCAAATGATAATATTAAATGCACACTGAAAATAGAAAATAGAGTTAGAATCAACACTTCAACCATAGGTCTTCTTCAGGAATTATCTAAAAGAGAAAAAAGCACTAACTTTGATTTTATCTCTTTTAGATAATTCCTGAAGAAGACCTATGGTTGAAACATTGATTCAAACACTATTTTTTATTTGCAGCATGAATTTAATAATACCATTTTGTTTATAAAAAAAAAAATGTAATGTCACGTTTATGAGATGGTGTGGAAAAATGGCTATGCTGAAGGTTTGTAGATAAAATATTAAAAAATAACTAAATTATGAGTGAACGTTGAAATATTGCAATGTGCACTTATAATTTGGTCATTTTAACATATCCACCAAATTTTCAGCAAAGCCTTCTTATTACCTCACCTCATGAACCCAGTAGGTGAAAAAGTTATGAGCAAGCGTAGAAAAATGTCACCGTACTGTACCTTCATGACATTGTCATTTTTACATATTTTGACTCCTCATGTTCAACATAGTCTTCTTATGATCCCACCTTGTGAACAATGATGGTGAACATTTTTAAATCCTGTCTGTAAGGTGATTTTGTAAAGTGATCACAAAACTGCCTTTTGGGCCAGATTTGCTCAATTCCAACCACCACTGGTCATGAGGTGAGGTTCCAGAAAGGTCATCTTGAAAATTTGGTGTAAACATATGTAAAAACAACAAAGTTATGAATAAAAGTTCAAATCCCATTGAAAAACATTATCAATCAATCAATTAGTTTTATTTATAAAAAGGTGCCTTTCTAAAACCAAGCCGCCTGTACAATAAAATACATAAAATACATTATTTTAAACAACATATAAATTACAACAAAGAATAATATAAAATCACATTATAAATAACCACATCAATCAACAAAAGCCAGGTTAAAAATATAAGTTTTTAAAGCAGTTTTAAAACATTGCACTGGGCTTAACTTATTTTCTCATATCACAGTCACTGATTCCAGCAGCAAGATGTGTCATTGATTGGTGAGTGGATCTCCATAATGGGACATGATCAGGTGAGTAAGGATGTATGTGGGGAGTGTGGGGTAGTGAGTTTTTAGTTGGAGGTCAGTAGGGTGATGGGTGTTTGTGTGGTGGTGCAAGTCAGCAAGGGACCATTTTCTTTTTTATAGATTAAAAACCAAAAAAAAAATGGGGATTTTTTTTTTCAAGGGACTTGACAATGGGGATTGGGCACCTCAGTGTCAGACTACTGTTTTTTTATCAGCATGTTTATTATTTATAATGGCCTGTCAGCCTCCCACTTAAACTGTACCTTGGTTCTCCTGCTGTCACTTGCAGCCTTTTTGTTTTAATATTATTGCCCTGCTGTTCCTGACATCTTTTTCCTTTTTTTAAACAATAAATCTAGTTCACACTGATGATGCAGTCTTCTGAGACTGATCTTGCTGTTTGCCACCCTGTCACTCACCTTTTTTTAGTATGATCAATGTCACTGTTTTCCCCGCTGCTTAGCCCTGCTGTTAGTCGTGAGGGCACATGGAGCCGCCCTCCTCCTGAGCCAAAATCTGTAGGTGTGCTCATCGAGATGACCAAAATCTGTGTGTCTCTAAGGACTGTATTAGTTTATTGGGTGCCAAGTTAAAATTTTCTGTCTGGACAGCGTTACTAGGATTCCAGCCTGAAGGCAAACCTGAAAAGGATTTTCTGCTGTTTACTTAAATAAATGTAATTTGTACTACAGTTGAAAAAAAAGGAGTAACTATTATAGAAAGTTACAGAATTTTAGGTACATGTATGGTATGCCTAAGTAATTTGTACTATTGCACCCAAATGAATGAAAAGCAACTGGTTAAGCTCCAAATAAAGAATTTTTTTTTTTTAGGCAAACAGAGTTGTAATGAATTACTGCATCAGAGCTGTTTTTTGAGATCAGGAGGTTGCTCAAAGTAGGAATACATATGCCTATGCCCTGTTTTACTCCAAGAAGTCTGAGTTAGGATTTGGTAGCCACAGGAACAGTTCGTTGAAATTTGGAGTCTGTTTTAATGTAATAAGAATTTGGAGCTAAGCATGTGTCCTGTTTCAGCTCCAGAGTCTAATTTAGTAGCTTGTTTGCATGCGGATCCCCCCCAGCCAAGCCATTTTGATATAAATACCTCCTCTCTGCTTTCTCTCCTCAGCTCCCCACTGCTTAGCCCCACTGATGGTCATGAGGGCACACAGAGCCGCCCTCCCCCCGAGCTGAACTCTGCAGGTACACCCATTGAGACAGCCGAAATCCATGTGTCTCCAAGGACTGTGTTAGTGTTTTGGGCACCAAGTTAAAATTTTCTGTCTGGCCAGAGCTACTAGGACTCTAGCCTGAAGGCAAACCTAAAGAGGATTTTCTGCCATTTATCTCTCCACTGATGCTTTGCGTCAACTGCCCTACCACCCCCACCACCACTCTTGGTGTGCCGCTTGCTATATAGTGAGGGTCACGTGTGCAAAATAATCAATCACCCTACTTTCCCCTTTTCAGCTTATCAGCTATCACCACTAGGGGCAAGCACAGATATGTTGCACTCACTCTCCCTTTCCAGCATAAAATGCTGAACTTAGCTTATAAAACTATCTTAAGAGCAGCCTTACTTGCCACCATAGCATCCCTCCTACCTTCTTATCTGCCAATATGCAACCTTGTCCTCCATATATCACCGTCCAAATCACACACCCAAGTACCTGCTCCTCCCCCAACTTTGGACAGCACCCCCTTACTCCACATAATGGCTGGCTTCCCAGTCCTTCCATTCTACCCCATCTTTTCATGTTGGGCTGTCAGTGATGAAATTCTCTGCAGCGGGACTTTCCGCACTTTCCTCCAAGACTCCCCTTGCCCACCATAGACCAACTGTTTTTTACCTAATACAAAATGGGTGCTAACTTTACTACTCCTCTTTGCAGGGGACATCGAGCCAAACCCAGGACCTGCAATCTACACCAGTTACAGCACCTGCCCCACTATCCAACTACTCAGAGGCCTAAAAGTAGCCCCCTTAAATATATGCAGTCTACTACAAAAATTGCCCTTGCTTCATCCAATCATCCTGTCACTACATCCTGACATCCTGATAATAACTGAGACCTGGCTGAAACCACATAATCAAGGCACAGAAGTAGCTATCCCTGGTTACTCTGTCACTCGTCATGACAGACCGGGCACCTAGAGAGGTGGTGGCATAGCTATTTTCATATCATCCCTGATAAAGTTCTCGCCAGTCTCACTATCCGATCTCCCATCATCCATTAACACCCTACCGATAAAAAAAAACTTACCTCATGCAATCCCCATATTTATAGCAGGGTCCTATTGTTCCCTGGACGCTCAACCTCGGTCATAGCCAGGACCACTGGAAAATTGTGGAAAAGTTTACCTAAAATTGCAGACCCTGAGTGTTTCACAATAATTTAATGTTTTCTGCAAAATATATTAGTCAGTATAAATTGTTAAATGAATACACTGACACCTGAATATGTTTAAAACATTAACAAAAGTTTACGTTCCTAACAAGAATACTAAACTAATAAGCTACCATACTTTAAGTGTTGTCTATCTTCCAAAATGTAAAAGCATCTGCCTCATACAGTACTAAATTTATTCTATAAAGTGAGCCACAGCAAATAAATATTAAATAAAGCCAAAAGAAATATATGTTTTTTTTGTTTCTGGCTGTAGAATAATGAAGCCTAATCAACAGCTGTTTACAGTACTCTACCAGCTATTCATCCCCTTTGGTACAAGAAAAAATAAGCAGACAGAGTGGTAAATAATTGAATTTTAGTAAAATGTTGTTTAAGTATTTAATGGTCATTATTTGTACTGTAGGTACTGTACACTATTTTTGAAATCACACAAACATTAAACATTAACATGGGGGTTATTGGGGCTGGCAGTATAATCTATTCTAGAGGTAAGAGTAAGAAACTGTGAATGAGCTAACGACATCTAGCAGATCTGGGTTTGATTCCCACAACCTCCACGTGCATACTGTGTGATTCTGAGCAAGTCACTTAACCTCTTCAGTGCTCCTTAGTTGTACCTGAAAACAGGGACTTGTGCCTAGTGGGCCTTACGTGGTTACCAAAAAATGTAAAAAAAAATACCAATACATTTTTACTGCATCATACAGTAGTCAGGATACCCTGTAATTTGCCTTTGTTTTACTCTGGCTGCAATGATTTTGTTTTGTTGAAGATAAATGTTCAGATACATTTTGTGTTTTATAAGCTTGTTTTTAGACTTTAGTCAGGTTTTTATTGTAGTCTTTGCATGTGAGCATCTAGGGGGTAGTTAGTTGCTAAAAGTGAGATCACTGTTACAAACTAGTTTATTCAAGTTTAAAATCAGCAGGGCCATCTAAAAATCCTCAGCTGTTTGACTCAAAACTAGTCTGAATGAAAGTATGCTCACAAGGAAAAACTTGCCCTGCCACTTACAAAAAATCTTCATACAGCAGTTAGCACCCCATTTAAGTGAGTGTGACAATTTGCACCTTTTCTCACATCTTTTGCTTCAGTCTGTGTCATCAAAAAGTTTTCTGATAGACTGCTTCAACACAAAACAACTGCTAAGTGTTTAAGTGTACTTATGCCTGGCCAGTGGATTTTGAAACCAAACAAGACAAAGATTCAAAAGAAATCGGAGTAACATAAAACCCTTGTTCTACCTTGCACTGCATTGTTTCGGCCATGCCCAAATCTGCATGCAAAATTGTCAATATATTGAGAGTATTTTATTAAAAATTTTAATACTTTTTACACAGTTCAATATAAACTCAAAAATTGCAAGAAATTGCAGAACATGTCAGTTTTTGCAGAGAATGATAAAAATTGCGGATTCCGCAAAAAAATTGAGGCGCAATTTTCCAGTGGCCCTGGTCATAGCGCATCTGGACACCCTAAAAACCATTGCTTCCAGGGGAGAACTTCATATCCTTGGTGACTTTAACCTGAACTGTCTCTCCAGTGCTAGCACCAAGCTCTGCAACCATGTGGCTGCACTAAATCTGGCTCAACAGATCACTGAGCCCAAGCATCTAAATCACAAAACTCAGAGCAACTCCCTACAGGACTAGGCCCTCACACTCACACAGGATAATTGCCTCTGGCCTCCTATCAGACTCTCTGAGTGATCACTAAATGATTTATGTAGTAAGAAAAATATTTAAAGCCAAGGCACCTCTCCCAAGAACTCTCCTCATCAGATCTTACAAATCCCTTGACCTTGAAGGGCTCCTAAATGACTTAGCAAACTCAGAGTGGTCCTTCATCCCCAAGGCCAACTCTATTGACTCCACCCTAAACTTCTTTAAGTCCAGATTTCTTGTCATCCAGGACCACTATGCCCCACTCAAAAAGACCAGAGTAAGGGGAGCTCAACTGCCTTGGATCACAGCTGACCTTATGGACCACCTCCGAGCTTGGGACCAGGCGTGGAAAGCCTACAAATCATCAGGTACCCTCGTTTACCACCAACACTACTGCATGCTTAGAAATACCTGCACCAGGCTTATCTGGCAGGCCAATGCCTTCTATTTCTCATCATCCTTCCGAAAAAATCTAAATCACCAGACTAAATTTTGAAAGTCAATCAAATCACTCTTTTCATCCCACCCACCCCCCACCCCTGTCCTAGTCGTAGGCGGCTCCACAATATCAAAATCACTCACAGTGGCCACTGTATTCAACTCCTTTTTTACCAGTAGTGAGACGTCTGTCCACTCAAATCCACCACCTGCACCACACCCTCCTACATTCGCATCCCCTCCCACTCAAACCCCAAACCCACATTCTCCTTCTCTCTGGTTACTCCGACCGAAGTATTCAATGCCCTGCATGCCCTCAATCCCTCTAAGGGTAAATGCCCCTCAGGATTGGATGCCAAAATGCTCTACCTGTTGGTCCCAGCCATTGCCAGACTCCTATCTTCCCTCTACAACCTCTCCTTCACTACTTCCGCTATCCTCTCTGATTGGAAGCATTTATTTATTTAGTTTTTGTTGATCGGGTAAGTGCACTAGACAAATCCTACCTATTTTCAGGCATGGCCGGGGGAGGGGGATACAGATGAATGCCAACTAACCTTGAACCAGATTAAACTGTTGGTGGTATTTTTAGTGAATGAGGGAAATTTGGCCAGGATGCTGGGGAAATTCCCCTACTCTTTAGACAGGTGGTGCTGTCCATCTGTCTACAGGGACGGAGGACCTCAGTTTGGAGGAGGTTGTGGGGGACAGTGGATGTGAGTTTGGAACTCCTGAGCTCTTGGAGGAGCCTTCTATATCTGGAAAAGAAAGTGAGTCCGTATCAGACTAGGACCTAGTATTGGATTCAGAATCTACTATTTCTACAGAAGTTATGGAAACTGAAACCTTTGAAGAACAACAATTAAAAAGTGAGCTAGATAAAAAGAGAGCACAATTATTAGACTTGATAAAGTTGGCAGAACAGGATTTTCATACCTGCAGACAGAAATTGGAAGCTGAACGCAACACGATAAAATGTTCTGTGTCTAGCCCTACTCAAGATACAAGTAAGAGACTGTCTTCTTCTTTATCTAAAGGAAATCAGCCTATTGATAATGATCTAACCACTATGCCAGTGGTTATAGAAACATAGAATTTGATGCCAGATAAGGACCGCTTGGCCCACCCAGTCTGCCCATTTCCCTACCTAATGGATAAGCTGCAGATCCTAGTTAACCAGCAGCCTACTTCTTTCTACCCCCACCCCCTAGAATTGCCTTATGGCTGTCCCATGCATGCTTGAATTCAATCACTGTTTTTGACTCCACAACCTCCTCTGGAAGGCCGTTCCATGCATCCACAACCCTCTCTGTGAAAGAATACTTCCTTACATTACCTCTGAGGCGCCCCCCCTCTATCTTCAAATTGTGCCCTCTTGTTCTTGCACACCTCTTTTTTTGAAAGATGCTGCCCTCTTGGACTTTGTTGATTCCCTTGAGGTACTTGAATGTTTCCATCATGTCCCCCCTCTCCCTCCTTTCCTCGAGGCTATACATATTAAGCTCCTTTAGTCTCTTTTCATATGTCTTCCGGTGCAGACCCTGCACCATTTTAGTTGCCCTCCTATGGACAGCTTCCATCTTGTCTATGTCCTTGTGGAGATTGGGTCTCCAGAACTGCACACAGTACTCCAGATGGGGTCTCACCAGCTGTCTGTACAGAGGGACAACAACTTCCTGTTTTCTTCTGGTGATGCCTCTCCCTATGCATCCCAGTATCCCCCAGCCTCGGTACTGCCTTCACATTGCTTGCCCACCTTTAAGTCATCTGATATGATTACCCCCAGGTCCCTTTCCATTTTTGTTGTTGTTAGTATCTCACCCCTCATTGTGTACTCTTCCCCTGGGTTTTTGTTGCCCAGGTGCATTACCTTGCACTTCTTAGCATTGAATCTAAGCTGCCATACATTTTACCATTCCTCTAACCTTGCCAAGTCCCTTCTCATCCTTTCCAACCCACCTTGTGCATCAACTCTGTTGCAGATCTTTGTGTCATCTGCAAAGAGACATACTTTTCCTTCCAGTCCCTCTGCAATGTCGAATACAAAGACATTGAAGAGGACCAGTCCTAATACTGAACCCTGCAGCACCCCACTAGTAACCCACTTTCTTCAGAGTGGACTCCATTTACTATTACCCTCTGTGTCCTATTCTCCAGCCAATTCTTTACCCAGGCTATCATCTTGGGACCCACTCCCAGGCTGGCTAACTTGTATATTAATCTTTTGTGTGGGACAGAGTCAAATGCCTTGCTAAAGTCTAGGTAGGCCATGTCCACAGCCCCTCCCTGATCTACTACTTTGGTCACCCAGTCAAAGAAATCTATTAGATTCATCTGGCATGACCTTCCCAGGAATCCATGCTACCTGGGTCCCGTGCCCCTCTGGCCTCTAGGTACTTGACAATTATTTCCTTCAGAAGTGATTCCATCATTTTACCTATCACTGAGGTTAAACTAACTGGTCCATAGTTTCCTACTTCTGCCCTGCTCCCACTTTTGTGAAGGGGAATCACATCGGCATTCCTCCAGTCCTCAGGTACCACCCCATCCTCCCATGATTTGTTAAAGAGGGTAGTCAGTGGTGTCACTAGTTCTACCCTTAGTTCTTTTAGAATTCTGGGATGAATCCCATCATTACTGGATTGGTCCCCCAGAGCAGCTTTACAACAAGCAGGATGGCTTTAGGAAGGAGGTCACTGGATACCAAATCCACCAATCCTTTTGCCTGGATCCCCTGCTTTAGATGACCCATCTGAGTCTAGTGCTGAGGTGACTGAGTTGGTTCCTGCTATTCGGGATCCTCCTGTCAGTGAGTTACTTCTGCCCAAATCTTCTGCGACTGCGCATCCCCAAGGGCAAGCAGGTGAGTTGAGCATTCAGCGTGTTGGTATCAATCGAGTTTTGCAACATAGTAATTCAGCTCCATTTTGCTCTGAAATAGATTTACAATCTATCGATTCACCTTCAGGAAGTCTGCACAGTGAAAGTGAGTCAAATAAGGGAATGATTTCTGATAAGAATCAAGTAAATGGAGATTCATCTACTAGAACTGATTCTGGGCCTAAAACTCATGCAGGCGTGTTTCGTAAGCCAGCAGAAGCGGCTAAATGCCATTTTTTGGTCAGACTTCACTATAGGGGTAAAGCCCCAGTGGTTCCAGATAGAATTTGGGTTGGGAAAACTCCGCTAGTGGATTCTTTAGGATTTTCACCTTCCTAAGTATATGCCTTTATCCATCCCCCAGGTGAACATTCTTATGATATCAGTTTGTAACTATGAAATCATTGGATAAATTCTGGAGGAAGTATTATGAAGTCAGGGAGACTGAGGTTTGGAAAGACTTTTTGGCTATCCCAATTACTAAGCCAACTATTAAAACTGTGATTGTCCTTTTTTGTAATGAGGGCGTAAATGTGGAAAACATTATATTTTGGTTGGAAAAAAGGTGTTCGGTTTATGATCATCTAAGACCAATAATAGATGACAATGGTTTTTGGACTGGGGGGGTGAACAATAAGGGTGCAATTACATCAGTCTGAGGAAGGCATACAACACCTACTAAGTTAATTTTTAAGGGGTCGAAACAGGGGAATAGTTTTTTATGCAGGTCAACCTAAGAGCTGTTACAGATGTGGGTCTTTACAACATTTGAATACTGCATGTGACTAAGTGAAATGCTTTCAGTGTGGGATGTTGGGTCACACCATGGCCCACTGTGTTGCACCTTCTGTTAGTCATTTATGTGGGGATCAGGATCACTCTGACACCAATTGCCCTTGGGCTACACATGATACTGATACTTCATCTGACCAAGAGTGTTTTTTGTATCAAGCCAGGAGATCCTTTCCTCCTCAAGAATTTGAGCTTGGAAGCTTAGACTGAGGTAGAAGATGAGGTAGAGGTAGGGAAGGGGGTACAAGAAGTGGGAGAGTTACGTCAAGTCCTTTAAAGGTTGGGACCTCATTAGAGGTTAATACTACTGTATTTGAAGCTATGGAGGTGTCTCTCCCTCCCCAAAATATGATTGATACTAGTGAAAAAGAAACCCCCTTTGTGACTCCACTTGGTTCCCCAGTAAGAGAGAATAGAGGGCATCTACCCTCTTCCTCTTCAGGTGTACAAAACCAAGAAATCCTTCTAGTATCTCATGTAGAGAATTTGACCCAGGTTTCAGATGCACAGGAACAAGGAAAGTCTCTTTTACCATCTGAATTGGTGGAGAGAGAAGGTATTGAGATGCAGAGGGTGCCCGTATCTCCTTTACCATTACCCAATAGATTTAACCTGTTTTCTACTTGGGGAGACCAAATGGAACAAGAAAGTCCCTTGCTGGATACCGAAGGTAGTCAGGAGAGTGCGGATGTTCAATCATCATGACTGCAACTTCCCCCAAGAAAAGTACAAAGTTTAGAAAAAAAACGTATTACAAGATCTAGTGGGAAAATTTTGAAACCCCCTTCCTGAACTATCTTGTATACGGATTGCAAGTTTAAATGTAAATAATATAAAATCTTCAGTTAAACATCTCACAACCCTTGGCATTTTATTCCTGTTGAAATATGATGTTTATCTATTACAGGATACGAGATTACATAGTTTGAGTGAGGTAGCTCAAGCAACAAAAGACTGGCCTTGGCGACTCTCCTATTAGTCAATGGAAGAGGACACTTGCAGTGGGATGGAGTTTTGCTTTTTGACCTCAGATGTTCAGGTTTTACGATCAATAGATGTTGATCCAGGGAGACAGTTTTAGTTAGATGTGGTTCTTTATGGTTTACAGTGTTGGTTGGTCTCCTTTTATGGTCCTCAGATGAAGGTACTGAGAATAGCATTGTTGAAAAAATACAACTTTATTTGTACACGAGCCACCAGATTTTCTTTTGTGGAGATTTCAATGTAAATTTACATCAAAGAACAGAATCAGGAAAACAATATTGCAATAAAGTTTTTTTTTAAAGACAGTTCTTACCCAAGCAAATTTGGTGGATGCACATGTTCAAAACAGCTTAAAAGCAAGGCCTACATTTTCAAAAGGGCTTTTAAATTCTAGGATTGATTTTATTCTTATACATAAATCTCTAGTGATTCATAAAGTAATGAATACACCAATGGGAACTTCTGACCATTGTCTAATAGGAATTGGTATTGAAAATCCCCCCAGACGAAAAAGATGTCCTGGGGTATGGCGTTTTAGCTCTTCTTTGTTAACAATACCAAATACTGATAGTGATTTAAAAATTATTATACAGGACAAACTTACAACAACTGAGTTATATGACAATATTGCAGAATGGTGGGAAGATTTTAAATGCTGTTTGATTGGGTATTTTCAAGCTTTAGGTAAAATACAAGTTAAAACTAAGTTGGAGGAATATAATAGACATAGACATCTATTGTGTTCTTTACTATCTCGACAATAAGAAGGTAAAGGGGGTCTGACTGAGGAGATTGCAAAAACCAAACGTTTGATGAGTGAATATCAGTACGATAGAATTTATTCTTTAAATGAAGTACAGATGTTTGGAACGCAAGGGACAAATGGCATTCGTTAATCCCTTAATTGCATGTAAAGACCATATGGGAAAACATGTTTTTGAATATTTAGATGCCCCTTCCACAGTAAAAGTTTATGACAATATTAATATAATGAATATCCTTAATGATTATATTAAACATAAATTTGGAGATCAAGCTGAGGATTTAGAATTTTTACCACACTTGTTTAGTGCAGCAAACCTTCCACAGCTTTCATCAAGATGGCAAAAGGTATTAACTGAGAAACTTACCTTGGCAGAATTAGAAAATGTTATATTATCTTTGACAATAGATGTATCTCCTGGGTCAGATGAGTTGCCAGGTGAAGTTTACAAAACCTTATGGCAATTAATGCCCACAACGTTATTGTCCCTGTATAATTATTTTTTGACGGAGAATTTTTTACCGTCACAGATGTACGAAGGATTATTGTTTTTTCTGTATAAATCTGGTGATCGTGGCAATATTGAGAACTGGCGGCCTCTTACATTATTAAATGTTGATATTAAAATATTCTCAAATTGATCGGGGAATAGGCTATCTTTAATTATGCCAGATGTAATTTGTCAAGAGCAATATTGTTCAGTACCTGGAAGGCGCATCATGGATGCAGTATTGCTGATTAGAGAACTTTTTGATATACAAGATGGAAATAAGAAAGGAGATCATAGCACAAGCTATTTAGTTAGTTTGGATCAGGTTAAAGCCTTTGACGAAATCTCCCATACATACTTATGATAATGTTTAACTGCATATGGGCTACCTGAAACTTTTGTTCCATGGATTAAACTATGTTATGTTCTTGCTAATGTAAAATCATGTGATAATGGGTGGATAGGGTCTAGGCATCAAATTTTGAGAGGGGTACATCATGGGTGTCCACTTAGCCCCCTTTTATATGTATTTTCATTGGATCCTTTATTAAGACTATTGAGTAGGTCTCCTAGAATTAAAGAAATAAATGGGGATTTTGGCACCTTTCCTAAAGTATTGGCATACGCAGATAATCTCTGCTTACTTTTAAAAGATGGTAAATCTATATTAGAAGCTTGTGATTTGATAAACAGGGCAGGTAAGATAATGGGAGCACGGATAAATTTGAGTAAAACACACTGTTTAGGCATAGGTGGGTTCCCTGTAGAATATGAAGTAGTGGGTGGTTTACCTGTAGATAGGGTTCCTTATCAGATTTTAGGAATTTATTTTGGGGGTATTAATATGGAAGAATATAATTGGAATCAAGCTTTGGTTAAAAGGAATAAATTAGTGGTAAGTTGGAATAAATGGAAAATGTCTAAATTGAAAGGGTTTATTTGATTAAAACTTTTTTGCTTCCAGTTTTTTGTTTTTAAGTTCTGTTTTTCTATTGCCGCAAACTCTGGAAACTAAGTTGATGGGTTGCTTTTTTTGTAGCTTTTAGGGGAGCCGTTTAAATTCGATTAGACAGAATGTTCTATATTTAACAATAAAAAAAAGATGTAAAAATGGTTAATCCAGTTTTATTTTTTTCCAGTTTTTTATATAATAATGTGGTACCATTAATTAAAGGACAGACTAATTGTTGGAGTGGCCTAATAAATAGGCGAGTGTCAGGAGTTTTGTCTGAGTGGAACTCTGGTTTCTTTTTGCATAAAAACAAGAGACGCCCAAGATTGGCATTTAAATGGGTAGCAGTATTTGATAAAATTAAAATGTGGCAGATTGGTTGGACTTTTGTAAAAACAGTTATAAGGAAAGCTTTATATTTAGATGTACTCCAGAGATGTTTTGGTGAATCATCCTTTTCGAATTTCACAGTGGTTCATCAGAAAGATATTTCAGATTACATTACAGATTTTAGGATACCTAAGTATATTTGGGATACTGCATGTCTGGGTCTTCACAATAGGGTGAATGTTCGAAGCAATCAAAAGCATAAAAGTCTTCAGGAAAGATATTGTCCAAGGGAGGGCTACATTAAGGTATTGGAAACTGTGTTAAATCTTTATTTTTTCTGTCCTTATACAGTAAAATTTTGGGATGTGGTAAAGAACCAGTGGAAAAATAAGATTCCAGTTCCTCCAACTACAGAGTTCCTTTTTAATGGCATTACTAACATATCCATGACTAAAGACAGTCTTAGTACTTTGAGGATTATAAATGGCCATTTTCTCTACTGGTTATGGATTAGTAGATGCAGATGATTATTACAGCAACAATGGATCTCTCCATAAGAATTATTCTATACGGTAATTTTTGATTTATACCATTTAAAACATAGAAGCTTTGCATTTCAGTTCTATTCGTTGGGTTAAATTATGGAGTGGGTATGATTTCCTTTAAAAGCTGCTTAGAATTTAGGGATGAATAAAGTAGATTAGTAATACTGTATTTTCGTTTTGACATGGGGTAAGGGGGGACATTTAAATTGTTTATATTGTTTATAATGTTTTCCTCATGTTTGAGGTTTTTGCATGAATTAATACTTATTTATGTTCATTTCTGATTCTTTCCTTATTATGATTATGTATGATGTAATATTGATTTGTATAATTTTGTTATGATTTGTTTAGAGAGAAAAAAAAATCCCCCACTCTTAGAGTGTGTGGGGGGAGGGGTTAGTTAGAATAATGTTTTTATGATTATTGTATGAATTAATACTTATTAATGTTTTGTATCTATTGATTTGTACATAATTTGTTATGATTTTGTTTTGATTTTAATAAAAATTTCCCCTACTCTTTTTGACAAGTGCCATGGGATCTTTAACATCCATCTGAACTACCACCAATCCAGGCAGATGGGACCTCGGTTTAACGTCTCATTTGAAAGACGGCACCTCAGAAGTGGAGCACCCCTCTCATGCTGCACTACAGTGTCAGTACTGGGATATTAACCCAAGTGCCAGATGTGGGAACTGAACCCACAGCCCCCTGATCTCCCGGCCTTAGAGGTGAATGTGCTACCTACTGAGCCACTGAAACAGCATACCACAGTCATTCCCCTCCCTAAAGGTGGCGCCCCATCCTCCCCTGCTAACTACCGCCCGATCTCCCTCCTTCCCATTGTTGCTAAAATCCAGGAACATCTAGTCCTCTCACAACTTTCCTCCTTCCTTGATTCCTCCTCCTTCTTTACTCCTTACCAATCAGTCTTTAGGTAATCCCACTTCACTGTCACTTCCCTCCTCAGACTTATTGACTCCATCCTTACAGGCATGGATAAAGACCACATCACATCTGCCATCTTTGTTGACTTAGCTAAGGCTTTCAATACAGTCTCACATTCCCTTTTCTTGTTGAAGCTCTCCAGAGCAGCGCTCTCCACTGCAGCCACCACCTGGTTCAAATCTTACCTGGGTGACAGGTCCCAATCAGTCAGAATTGGGACCTCCACCTCCGACTCCCTCCCAGTCACCACTGGTGTCCACCAAGGCTCTGTCCTTGGCCCAATCTTATTTTCCATCTTCCTAAATGATCTGCCATCAGTCTGCCCATACACATCCATTCATATGTATGCAGATGATACAGTTCTGTATACTTCAGGTCCCTCCACACTGGAAGTGGCACTCAGACTCCAGCAAGACTTCAATGTTATTCAACACTGGTTTCACTCAAATCAACTTATTATAAATGCCAAAAAAATGGTCTCTTTAACTTTCAGCATGAGGCAGAGACTATCCTGACTCCCCGCCATTCCTACTTTCAAAACCCTAGAAGGGACTCCCATAGAAAATTGCACTTCCTTCAGATATCTTGGGGTCTGGCTGGCCCAGCACCTTGATTGTTCAGCACACATCAATGCTCCCCCAAAAAACCTGCATCCTAGACTGGGTGCCTTATTCTGAAACCATGGCTGTATTCCTCTGCCAGCCTACAGGGCAATTGTACAGAAAATGATCCTCCCTATTTTTGATTACAGGGACGTAGTCTACAGTTCTGCACCTAAGTCCACCCTGGCTATACTGGATCCTCTTTTCCACTCCTTCTGTTGCTTTGCCCTGGACTGTACACCCTCCATCTACCACTGCAACCAGTACTGGTCCTTTAACCTCCTCCCCTCACTCTATGATAGGTGACAGTCCCACTGCATTAGCCTCGCTACCAGATTCTGGACTCAGTGACTACCCTCCTATCTTGTTGCTACCCTAACTGCTGAAACATCCCCTGCACACTCACTCAGGAATTTTGACTCCCTGCTCCTGCATGTCCCTAACAGGTCAACCTCTGCTGGCCAGTTGGCCTTCAGAGCTCACATGCCCAAACTACGGAACTCTCTGCCTGTGAACATTTGGCATACTCCCACCTCTCAGCAAATCAACTCACTCCTCAAAGAACACTTCTCCACCAACTGCTCATGCAGACTAAACTCACACTAGTCCAGGTACTAGCTTTCTAACTGGCTCCAATTGTGGGTACTCCTAATATTTATCTCTGACTCTGTGAATGTTGTCATTTGTACCATATATCAATTTAGCTGCCATGTCTACCCAGATTTTCTGATTCCTTGCTGTGATGCATTCTGTATTTATTCTGTACATATCATTATATATAACAAATTTTTGTACATATCTGTGAAATGTCTGTACTTTGAATTTGTATGTATCCTCACATCCCCTACACAACCCAGGACACATCTGGAATCGAGCAGTAGTCTGCCTTTCCTGGTAAAACTTCTAAATAAATAAATAAATGCTGGTTGTCCCAATAGAACTGCTTCTTTTACTTGCAAACTGCTATATGTTACTTTTATCATGTATGAGCAGAGGGTCTGCCATGTGATTTCTTATTTTTGCCTGAAATTTGTTTGAAATACCTTAACAGTTAGAAAGAGATGGGCTAGGAGGGGGTCTGAGGTCATCATGAAAGGCGCACACAATTGTTACTTGTTTCATACAGCATGCAGCTGCAGTCTGAAGAAAAATTGTTAAGATGCATATACTGGACAAGTAGCACTGAGGGTTGAGGTGCGTGGATGCCACACATCATGCCACACCAGTGACCTGGGTTCAGGAGCTAGCCTGGGTTATCAGTGGATGGCAGGGAAGGGCACGATTGAGCATCCTGAGAACTGATCTCCTGTCCTGGGAAGGTGGAGGGTCCAATTTGGTGCTCTGGTGGCTCCTGGTAGTGGCTGGGGGGCACAGCAGCTTGTGATCCAGCAACCAAAGGGGACTGGCAGAGGTCCTGTAGGTGTGCATGTGAGCATGGGTACTCATGCTGGACACATTGCACATCCGAGCCTAAGGGGAGGGACTAAAAATTTGAAAGCTCCTGGCTCTTACAGCAGGCAATGGCAGCCCAAGAAGCTTCAGCCCACAGCCCCAACACTGGACTTTCCTGTCTGGTTCCCCCTGGCCTTATCCTGCTCCTGGCCTGGCTGTCTAGATTTCAGACAAGGGCACCCAGTAAGTGGTTGGATGGCCCCACCCTGGGGGGTATAGATCTGGGGGGCCAGCTGTGGTCAGAGAGCAAGGGTGGGGTACCCAGCCGGGTGGGGGGGAGTTTCAGGTGGGGAGTTAGGAGCTGAAGGCTGAGTGGGTTCACCTGAGAGATGCCCCGAGAGCTAGGAGATTTAAAAAAAAAAGAAGATGCATATACTTTTTACTGCTAGGGATTTTTTTATTTCAATCTACTGTCTTGATGGGCTGCAATCAGGGGGTTTGGAATTTGAGTGGGAGCTGAATTGAGACATGGTAATAGCACATCAGTGGTTGTTCCCTCCCGAACTGTACCATTTATCTCAGTGCTCCTCTGCTCTGATTCTAGTAGCCTGTCTTGGTCATGCATAATCCTTTCACCACTGTGTCTATCTGAGTTAGTGTGGGCTATTATTTTTGTGTTAGTTTTTCCAACAAGTCACTTGTTTTTTGGAGAGATAGAAGTTCAGGGATATACTGTATGTGATGCAGTTGGTGGGAACTGAATATTTTATTTGTATGGTCTATTAATCACCATATGTTGTCAGCATTTTTATTTTGAACTGGCTGTCATTGCATTTTTGTTTTCTATGTGAGCATGAAGTTGCACATGCCAACCTGGAGAGGCCAAATTAATGATATATTCAGCGAGCAGCAATACGCTTTTATTTTTCTTTTGCAATGCATGTGCGTACACATCCATGGGATTGATTAAGGTATTTAATTGTCAAAAGAGCTGATTTTTATATAAGCTGTACTGTACATCTTCCTGTTCCCCATCACAATTAGAGAAATCAAACTTTTTTCCCTGATGTTGTCACTGCAGTGTTCTATGTGACTGACTAGAGGTAATCACACCTAATGGAGCAGGGGTTGGGGGGGCCACTAAATGCCAGGGAAAGTTTATGAAATTTCTCAGTAAATGAAATACACAGCACTCCATGCTAGCATTCGTAAAACGTTTTTTTTTTATATATAAATTAAGTAGAAGTAAAAATAAGCAAAAACATTACATATTGAATACATATTGTAATGGTTCATATACCAATAAAGTGTGAACACCACAGTGCTTCAAGGCCACCAAGACCCCTTCATCTGGGGTGAGGCATGACTGTGACTGACCACATTTTTATACATTGCATCCACATGTGTTTATAATCAAGTGATTTCCAGACAATGCCTAATTAATGACTTACAGAAACCACCATTAATTAATAACCATGGTAACCAATGGTGTAATCAATTTACCACATTAGACTTTAATATTTGTATGTCCTTTTATATACCATTGTTAAATAAACTGCATAACATTTTCCACATCGAAATGTGCAATCTAAGTCATTGAAAAATATATTTCATTTTTTATTTAATTTAACCTTAAAAAACTCCTTTTACCCAAGTGCCTGGTGTGATTGTGGCTCAGGATAGGAAGCTCTACTTAAACACACATAGGGTAACCTTATTCATTTAAGGGAACTACTGCCTAATTTGCCACCCTTGTGCACTGCTTCCCAATCTAAGCTTCATCACAAAAACACACTTGGATAATGAATTAAAATTCATTCTCTTTTAAATATTCCTGCAGTAATATTAGTGCACACATCTGAAAAAAAATGTTCAGTCCCTACAATACTTTACTGCTTAAGTTTAACCAAATAAAACAAGATAAAACAAGCATACATCCAGACTGCTGCCTCTACAAACAATCCCAACTTAATACTTAACAGCTTAATCTGGTTCAAGGTCAGTTGGCATTCATCTGTATCCCCCTCGCCCGGGTTGTGCCTGAAAATAGGCAGGATTTGTCTAGTGCACTTATCCGGTCAACAAAAACTAAATAAATAAAATAAAAATAAAAATAAAATACATAATATGCCATTGAGATATCATAAGAAAGGGTTCCAGTCCATTATATCATTGAACCCTTTGGGTCTTAAGGTCTTTTTTCTTTTTTTATACTTCCTTTATTATGGTAGGCCCTTTATTGCATCATGTCCAGATATACACATCATATATCATATACATAGGTACAAAATACAGATCTTGATGACAACACAATGTGTACGTATGAGATAGCATTTTACCTAATAAAGCATATGATGACCAAGATAAACAGACCTGACAAGTCCTACAGATCTATCAGTTAACTTTATAAGTCTTTCTATCTACTTGAACTCGATGTAGGAACTTTAAAGTCTGCACTTCAATAACTGATAAATTGTTTCTGAGGTAGTGGAGAGGGGGGGCAAGGGGCGAGGGTCTAAGCATTTCCATTTATATTTGGCTCATATAGGAGCCACCTGGACCACCTATTTTGGTATAAATGGGCTTGTTGGTAAAGGCCAAAAGTAATTCTCTCCATTAAATGAATACTCTCTGTAATAGCCCTCCAGTCTTCCACTGGGGAGCGTCTTTTGCACCCATTTCCTGGTGATGGCCTTAAGGATGGCTATCATCAAAACTGACCACAAATATATTGCTTCTCTTCCCCTCACCTCCCTTAGCCATAAACCCAAAACAAGGTGCTCCGGACCCAGAGGAGGCTGAAACTGGAAAATCTCCCTAAGATGGTGTTCAGTCTCCATCCAGTATCCCCTAAGTACCTGACAGGTCCAAAAAATGTAGGCCTGAGAGGCTGGGTCCTGGCCACACCACCTCCAACAGGCTGAGCCAGCTGCTGGAGTGTAGTGCACTACCTGTGCTGGGACATGGAAGTACCAAGACCTCACCATCCAGCTGTATTCCTGCCAAAGTGGGGACCTTGTCATCTGCCATGTAATCTGCCTTATGTCAGCCCATTGTTTCTCCAAGAGAGTGATCCCCAGGTCTGATTCCCACTTGAGTTTGAGTTGTTCTGTGTGTAGGGACATATCTAATATAAATCTTTGATATAGTTGGGATATGGTCCCTCTATCTCCCCTTGATGACCAAATGCCTTGGAAAGGGGGTTCCACGGTGTCTCCCTGCACTCGGGCGTAAGATCTCTGAAGGGTATGGCCATAATCTCTGATCTGATAAAATCTCAAATTGTCTCGTGGGTGAAGGCCAAATGTCTGCCTGGCTACCTTGAAGGAAATAAGATTATCTGTTAATAAGATTTGATAAGGGGAATGAAATCCTTTCTTGGCCCATTTCTTAAACCAGAGGTCCATCATGGCCACAGGGAAAAGAGGGTCATAATCCCACCATCGAAACCTCCACAATTGACAAATGGGACCCCGGGGATATACCTTGCCCCCATCTAGGATGGCCCTCATCCCTGTATAGCTTACCTCAGGAGATCCAACCCCACCCTGGAACAAGATGGCCTGGAGGGGAGGTTCGATTTTGACTGCCAAGTCCATTCTGTTCCAATGGGAAGCCGAAGCCCGGACTGCCCCATAAAAGTGCCACCCGCATTTGGGCTGCTACCTAATAGACCTGTATGTTTGGAAAAGCTAAACCTCCTTGGGCCTTAGGGGCACAGAGGAGAGCTCTACATATTCTAGGTTGGTCTTTAGCCCACAGGAATCTGAAAAACATATTCTGCCTTATATTTAAATCTTTCTGTGAAACCAGGCAGGCAGGGGACACATTGGAATAAATTGAGTAACCTAGGTAAGGCATTCATCTTCAATGCTTGTGTCTTAGAGTGTATAGACAATGGCAGGAGGGTCCATCTCTGAACATCTTTCCTTAACTGTGTGATCAGAGTGGGGTAATTAAGATCCCACAACTGCTGATTGCCAATCCTGATCCCTAAGTAACTCGTCTGATTTAAGTCCCATTCATAGGGTATCTACTCCTCAGACCTGGGGAGAGTACGTAATTATAACTAAGTACCTCCGTTTTACTGCAATTTAGCTTATATCCAGAAAGGAAGGAATATTTCTCCAGCTGCCCAAACAGGGCAGGGAGGGAGAAATCCATCTCTGTAAGGTACATTAGTACATCGTTGGTGTATAAGACTAACTTATGCTCAAGTCCATCTATTCGTATTCCCCGTATGTTCCCATTCTTTGTGATAGATTGAGCAAGAGGCTCTATGTATAAAGTAAAAAAGCAACGGAGATAGTGGGCACCCCTGTCTTGTGTCTCTGCCAAGCTTCAGAGGTCGGAAAATATGGCCATTTGCTCTAACATAGGAGGATGGGGAGTCATACACTTTGCATATTAGTTGTGTAAATTCTCTCGGGAACCCAAACTGGGAAAGAACCACTCTCAAAAAATTCCAATCAACCCTATCAAATACTTTTTCAATGTCCAGACTCAGTAATAAAGCCAGGGTATGGGAGACATTGATATGGTCAATGAGGTGGGTAGTCCTTCTCAGACTATCTTGCTCTTGTCTGCCCGGGACAAACCCATTCTGGTCTTGAGTTGGGGGAGATAATGTTGAATTCTTTTTGCCATAATGGAAGACAGGATGTTATAGTCGGTGTTTAGCAGCAAGATAGGGCAATAAGAAGCACATCTAGAGGGGTCATTCCCCAGTTTAGGTATCACCGATATCAGTGCTGTGGCCCAGGAGGGTGGAGCGGCCCCCCCACAACCTCAGAGAATGCTTTTAGCATAAGAAGTTGGAGGTGATTCCTAAAATACTTAAAGAATTCGCCAGGGAGCCCATCTGTCCTGGGACATTTCCCTGTCTTAAGGGCCCCCACTTCTACCTTTAATTCCTCTACAGTTAGTGGGTACATCAGCTCTTTGGTTGGATCTGTAGTTTCAATTTATGTAAGAAAGTCTCTATTCTCCCATCAGGTGGGGGGTTCCCTTCTCATATAATTGTTCATAAAACTCCCAAAAGGCCTCAGCTATTTCAGTCATTTTGCACACCACTTTCTGGTGCCCAGAGTGCTACAAATTCAAGATTGTGGCACTAGCTCTTTGTGCTCTCAATCTGCTAGCAAATAGTCCAAGTGACCTCGGACCCCCTTCTTAATACTTCTGTCTTAAAAATAACAATTTCTGTTCGACCTGATAGTTCAATAACTCTCAATTTCCCTTCAAGAGTCTGAAGCTGCTGTACTACAGCCTTGGAAAACTTCTGTTTCTGCATTTCCTCCAATTTCTGGATTTGTTCAGTGAGTGTTTTCTTTCTCCCCACTCTATCCCTCTTTTTCTGGGCCACTAACTGGGTAAACCTCCCTTAGAGAACAACTTTGGCCACATCCCAAAGGGTATCACATGATGTGATCTGTTTCTCATTCTCTGCCAAGAATCGTTGGTATGTATCTACAATCTACTCTTTAACTTTCTTGTCTTTGAGCAAGGAGATGCTAAGCCTCCGAAAGGTGTTTCTGCAAAATCCCCCTAAATCTAGGTGCATATAAAGTGGGGCATGGTCCGAGAGGGCAAAGTCTCTGATCCAAGTCTCTTGGACTCCAGAGACCTCGGGCCTGATTCTCAAAGGGGGCTGCATTCGGCACAAGCTGCAGCAAGCTGCAACTTGAACCAAGGTCCCCTGTGCCAGGGACCCTGCATCTGATTCAGGTACTGGACTCATCCCAGAGCCTAAGTCCCTTTACATGTGACAGCACCCCCCATGCATCTAACGCAAGGCGCATGGAAGGGGTGTGTTGCAAGCTGCTTGCGGCAATGCCCTGCTGGTACCCCCTATCCCGAAGGCTCCACTGCAGGCCAATAAACCTCCCGGTGGTGGTCCAGCTCCCCACTCGACAGTGCTACTCTTATCCCACATAGGGAGGGACCAGCATAGTCCTCCACACATCCTCTCGCGGAGGTCTCTCAACTGCCCGGAATGTGCAGCGGACTGTACAGTGTACATGCTAATGTTAGTGTACACACTGTACAGTCTGTTGCACATTCTGGGCAATCAGGGACCTCTGCGGAGGTGTGTGGAGGGCTATGCTGGTGCACTGCCCTATCTGTGGATGGGGTGGACACTACCTGTTGGGTTGGGGGGGCACTATTCCACCATGTGGGTGGCTCTCGCTGTATATGTACTGGGGCAGCATCAGGGTACGGGAAGGGGAGGGGATGGTACTACCACATGTACCATGGGCTGCATTGGGGATGGTGGGGTGTACAACACCATGGGCATGCCATGGGCCCTGGCACCACTGGGGGACTGCAGCATAGTGCTGCATACAGGGGCTGCGACCGGCAGAGCATTTTCTAAGTCCCCTTAGACCAGCCCTGGCTGGTCTAAGGGTACATAGAATTCTGCTGTTGGGGCACAGTTTGTGAATCCCGTGCCTGGGCTGTGGCAACTTGCATCTGCCACAGTGCCTCTTGCACCTTGTCACAGCCCAGCTCTGGGTGCAGGGACGGTGCAAGCCCCATTTGGGGCAGGCAGCCTGTGGTTGATGCAGGCCACCTTTCTGAATTGCATGGAGGCAGCCCTGAACACAAGGTGCACCTTGCACCATATCTGTTTGGTGCAAGCACCTTGTGTCAGATGCAGAGCTATACGTATCGGGCCCCTCTTCTCTCAGAACCAAGAAATAATCTAATCTAGAATAAATATTATATGTGGCATAAAGACAGGTATGATCCCTCTGTCTAGCATCTTGGTGTCACCAAACATCGAGAATACTCAGCTCCCCCATCAATTTATGGTCTCTCCTTGCCACCTGGTGCAACTTTCTTGGGATCTGGGAAGTCATGTCCAGGGCAGGGTTAAAGGTGAAGTTCAGGTCCCCCCCCACAGATCAAGACTCCCTCCACCTGTTCCTGTATAAGGAGAAAGAAGGATCTATAACTCTGGTAAGGGGTGTGAGGTAGAAAATACACTGAAGCAAGTGTGATTAACTGTCCCTCAAGTTTGCCCTTCATAAGGGCATATCTACCTTCCTTATCCACCTTTACAGCCAGTTTTTCAAAATGTGACTTATGCAGTATGAGCACCATAGTGCCTCTACAACTACCATTTTTATATGAGGAGGCAGCTACCTCCCTAAAGCCCAGTTTCAAAAATGTCCAATGCTTCCTCTCAGAGAGATGAGTTTCTTGTAGAAGCACATAGTCTGCTGCTGACTTCTTAAGCGAGGCAAGAATCTTACTGCGTTTAACTGGACTAGTAAGTCTGTTTACATTATATGTACATACTATCATACCTAAATTAGCCATTATGTGTTACAAAAATTAGGATCCCACTGTAGAGCATGTCCCCTGCTCCCCCATTCAAAAGTCATCCCCCTCCACCCCCAGAGCAGTGCAGCAGTTCTCTATCTTAAAACAACAAGTTAACTGAACAATAAAATGAATGCCAACAGGGCAACAACATATCTGATTAAGCATAAATGACTTCCTAGGTAGAAGACCAAAATTAAAGGATCTCTGTCTGAACCCTCTTCCCCACTGTGGGAAGAGAATAAAGAGGGTGGGAATGTACTCACTCTCCGAATGGAGGGCTCTCACCCTACAGCTTCAATGGTGTTAAATGCTATTAGCTCCTTGCAGTAAGTGTTAGCAGTTGGACTAGCTCAAACAACCTGGAGCCTGAACCGCCACTGACACTTCTGTTAGCAGGACACTGATAAGGAAAAAAGAAAGTACTATTCAGTCAAGTTATTTCTTTCACTAACATGACAGGTAGCTAGCCAATTGACTCAAAGATCATATGAAACAGTGTTGGAAAAGTCAGCTAAATCCAGGTCGATGTTGAGGGAAAAAAGGGGAATACAGCCACCCCTCCCTCCTCGCGGAAGCCAGTGGAGAGGCCCCAGGACAGGCCCCAAATCGCCACATGGGCCCAAGCAGGGAAGCCAAGTAAAAATGTTAATGTTGTATTCCCACAAAAAACAAACCTCCACTCTTATCATGGTAGCTTGTTCATAAACTAGCAGAAGAAGTCCAGACAAACATGAGCAAAAGCACCTTTGGTGATTTTTGAGGGACTGACCTCAGCAGCACCCCTGCCAAGCCGCCCTAAGCAGAACAAGAGGTCCACCCAGAAAATAGCACAGCCCCAAAGACACCCTCCTGGGGACCACCAATAAAGGCCCAATGAGTCTCTTACATTCAACTGTTTAAGCAAATATACTATGTGCCCACTTTGATCATGCCTTAGCCCAGGCCATCCCACAGGCAGTTCCAAATTATGTGGAGGTCGACTATGACCTGAATATGGCTATCTCCACCCAAACGTGGAGACTCCAGAAGGCCCCCAGAAACCCCGCACCCCACAATGAGGTAGCCCCACAGTCCCCCTTCTCAGCCATCGACCCACAGGCTTTAAGAATTCCTAAAGTATATTATTTAAATGTACATCCTGTATAGAATCTCCCCCTTGTTTTAGAAAAGAAAATAAGTTAACTGTCCATTTATTATGTTCTAAATGGTAAAGAAACAGTCTGTCCTCTGCATCAGGTGGGGCAGTTTTGTCATTCCTATTAAGCACCCTGATAAGTTCACAGCATGTGTCCTTGCAAAATCAGAAAGGGAAAAATCAAGAAAAGCTAGGTTATTAATAGAGATACTGCGCCTGGCACTGTTCAGGCAGTTTGAGAGTTTGGTGCTTCATCCATGGTGTTGCCTCGCTCCATTTCAGGTTCTGTCTGTGTTGACTCCTTGTTCAGGCCTCTCGAGTGTTTCTTGTTGCGTAGGGAGTCCCACATAGCAAAAGAGGCCATGTTGCCCTTTGCACCTTGTCTTTTAGTTCCACCTGAGACCCAGTCTCCGGATTCTTACTGCCTGCCCTGATGAATAGTGACTTCCTCCCTCTGGAGTTGTATGCCCAGTGGTTTCAGAAAATCCTCTGCCACTTGTAGATCAGAAAAAACATTTCAAGCCTTCGGCCAGCTGAACCTTCAGGTGGACTGGGTACTCGACAAAGGCCCTCACATTTTGCTGTTGCAGTTGTTTAACTACTGTGAGTACCTTTCTCCTTTGGGACAGCAATTGTGGTGTAAAATCATGGTCAAATATAATCAAGTGTCCCCAAAATGAATTGCTTTTTTTGACCATGCTAGTTATAATATTTTCTCCTTCACCCTATAATCCAAAAAAGCAAGAACAACAGATCATGGCTTCACTTTGGGGTCCCGAGGTTTTGGGATCAGAGACCTGTGAGCCCTAAAGATGATAAGGGCTTTTTCTTGGGGGAGATTTAGGATTTAATGTAGGAATGAATCAATGAAGCTAACCATTGTGCCAATCTCATTGCCTTCGGGAAGCCCATGTATTCGAAGGTTGCTCCTCCAGTTTTTGTTCTCTAATTCTTCCAGGCAGATTTTAGGTTGTTGGGAATGATAATGAAGAGCCAGAAGGGCTTTATTGTGTACATCAGTGGTGGTAGTGTAATCCGTTAGAACCTCCTCGATCTCCCCAGTCCGTTTGGTTAGTGTAGTAATTTCTGAACATTGATCTGAGACCTTTACTTCTTGCCTTTGAAGGGTTTGATTGATTTGTTTGAGGGTTTGGCAGAGTTCTTTAGAAGTAATTGTGCATTTGGGTTCCTCTGGAGGGGCCTCCGCTGTATGTCGGGATGCAAAACTTGTGGATTCTGAGGCCTCCTCGCTGATGGCTGAAGCTGGCATTTTTAAGCTTTATTTGGTTGATTTGAGGAATCATCCCTCCAATGGTGCTTCGGAAGCATCAGGTAGTCAGCTATTCACCTTTTGGTTGACAGGATGATGGGTCTATGTCTGGATGCCCGTGGATTTTAAAATTGATTGGTCAGAGTGCATTGATTAGGTTGCCATTAAATGGGTGTCCCAACCAGAAGTCTGGGTCTTAAGGTCTTAACAAACACTGAGTGGTAGACAATGAAGCTCGCTCATCCAGTATATAATGTAAAAAGAATATTTTTATTTTATTTCTTCTTATTCTTGTTATACTTTGTATGTTTTTCTTTTTATTCAAAAAATTAAAAAAAGAAATTTGAATGAAAAGAAAAACATACAAAGTATAACAAGAATAAGAAGAAATAAAATAAATATATTATTTTTACATTATATACTGGGTGAGCAAGCTTCATTGTCTACCAATCGGTATTTGTTATATTTAACCATATCGGTAGTTTAGCACCTCCCCTTGATCAATTTTTTTGTGTTTCATCAAGGTTGGCTGAGCTGGACTCTTTTCTCTTAAGGTCTTAAGACAAATCATCCACTTAGATTCTTTTTGGTCTAATGCTTGCTCTCTATTACCACCAAACTTCATGATGGGGATCTGATCTATACCCATGTATGATATTTTATGTTGGGATGCATCTTGAGACTCCAATAAATGGCCGGCAATGGGATATTGTAGATTCTTATTTCTGATAGCTCAGAAATGTTCTTGCAGATGCTTCTTTAATTTTCTAGTTGATTTTCATACATACACGTGGCCACAAGAGCTCCATAACACATATACTACATATGTGGAGGTGCAGGTAATGAAAGCTCTTATAGATACCTGTGCTATCCCCTTTGTACTTGGGTTAACAAAAACATTACCTTTTACAGCATGTGTGCAAGTTACACAGTTGTGGCAAGGGAAGAAACCATTTGGCTTTGGACCATGTGGACACCCTGATCCTAAACAAAGAAATCGTGATGCTGGGAGATTGCAATATCAACTAGCTCTCTCCCCTCTGCTGCCTCAATCAATGACACCTTATCTGCAGTCCATTTCTCTCAAATAGTCAAGGCTGCAACCAGAGTTAACTACAAAACTGGGACCAGCACCCTCCTGGACTGGGTTCTCACCAATCAACCTGCCCACATTACCAATACTGCTTTTCTTCTTGATACACCAAGCGATCACTCCACGTCACCTGTACTTGGACCTATAATTACTGCAAGCCACCTCCCAGAACAATTACAATCCATGTTCTACTAAAAGGTCACTTTGCACTGCTAAAAGCAGAGCTTCAGGGCATTGACTGGACTAACCTCTATGAGGCCAACAACATAGATACAGCCCTTGACCACTTCATAAACACATTCAACACCATCTGTGACCAGCATTCCCCAGTAAAGACAAGGAAAATAAAAGGGCATTGCAATCTCTGAATCACTCCGGACCTACTGGATAAGCTCAATGACAGAGATCTCCTCTGGCAGATTGCAAGAGGGCACGGTACCACCATTAGCATCCAAAGGTACAAACAAGCCCAAAGTAAATGTACAAATGCCATCCGACATGCCAAAAGTATATTCTACAAGGAAGCACTATCCAGCTCCTAGAACAACAGCAAGTCATTCTGGGATAATCTCAATGACATAATCGGCAAAGTACCCAAAAATGCCCCATCAATACTCATAGTTAATGGTGCCCTATTCTTGGACCAAAAGTGAACTGCCAATGCACTTAATGATGCATTCATGGACCTCAGCAGTGTACTACCAGCAGACTACTTTAATCCCTTAATCCTGGCTGATCCTAACACAATTCAGCAACCACCTTCCAACAGACCACTATTCCATTTCAAGGTAATCTCTGAATCTGGAGCAAGAAAGTATCTCGTGTGAGCTCTGGGAATATCAAGACACAGTGGAGATACCCTAGACCTTAAGTTCATCAGCATGTCACTGGAGGAAGTCCTCAGTGCTCTCACTAAGATTATCAACCTCTCCCTCTGCCACTCCAAGTTCCCCCAGCAATGGATATGGGCATCAGTAACCCCTGTGCACAAAGGAGGTGATCAGACTTTACACAACAACTACAGACCTATATCAATACCCCCTCAAAGCTCTAAAGTGGATTGTAGCAGATTAGCTGGTAGAGTATCTGAACCAGTATCAACTCCTCTGTCCTGAACAACATGGCTTTCGACCGGGTCACAGTACCATCACAGCATTAGTGGAATTGACAGGTTACATCCACCACTCCCTAGACCAAGGTCTTCTGGTAGGAGGAACATTTATTGACCTATCAAAAGCTTTTGATATGGTGCACCATGAACTCCTTCTGAATCATTTGTCCGCTATTGGGCTCGCTCCAGAATCTGTGTCATGGTTCAACAGCTACCTTCACAACTGATCGCAAAAGGTCAGGCTAGGAGACACCACCTCTGCTAGCAGAGCTGTCCAATCCAGGGTCCCACAGGGGTCAGTTCTAGGGCCCCCACTATTTAGTCTTTTCTTAAACCAACTGCTGGCCTCCTGTCTGACCCGGATGCTCCTTTACAAAGACAATGCAGTTATCTTCACCAGAAACCCCCATCCAGAACAACTAACAGCAGAACTCCAAAGGGGATTCTCATCTGCAGAGAAATGGTTTAAGGAGCATAGACTAATCAGAAACTGTAAAAAAAAAAAGCAAAGACAATGTTTACTCCTGCACCCAGAGTAAGTTCAAAGCATTACCCTTTGTGATCAGAAATGAAAGTGGTGACACCCTGGAGCACGTCCAGTTATTCAGATACCTGGGTATCACAATAGACTCCACTCTGTCTTATGTCCAACCCATTGATAACACTGCAAAGGCTATTAATACAAGACTAGGGATTCTTTACCACCACAAGCACTGCTTAGTCTATGAGGCATTAAATCTGGCCATCAACAGCTCAATAGTCTCCCTTTTTGATTATGGATTGGCTATCTATGGATCAGCAACTGACACCACCCTACAACGCATTTCCATCACACTTAATAATGTGTGTCACCTTCTCACAGGTGCTGCAAGACCAGCGCACACCTGTGACCTCTACTCACAGGCCTCAGTTGCTTCCACAAAATCTTCATTTCTTGAGCTGTTATGCTTCAACCTAATAAGCTGGCTATAGGACAAACTCTCAATCAAATGCTTAGGTTGAGCACAGCGTTCATGTAAAATTGAGTTCCCCGCTGTGGGCTTATGAAATGAACTACTCACAGGACAATGATAGTGGTGGTGCAGGGTGCCACACTAGATACCAGGGACCATGAAGGTGCATTTGCTACATGGGAATTGTTCATGTTTATTTTCCTGAAGATATAAACTAGTTAATTACTGTAGTCAGGTCCAGTCATGGGAATGTGTGGAGGGGTTAGTATAGAAAACAACACAAGAAAAAAAAAATCATACATTTGAATAAGACCTATGCTGCTTTCATAACAAGATTTGGTCAGTGCTAAAATAGCTGTGGAGAGCTTTTGGGATGCTTTTACCCATTATTTCTAACAAATTTGCACAATATTATTTTGCATTGCGTAAAATAAAAACACACTGAAAACTGTATTTTACATCTGGACTAGTCTACCCTGAATAAACACATTATAAAAATGGTAAAATCATGCCACACTGAAAACAAGATATTGGGCTGGATATTCAAACTGCACCATTCTGTGGCGCAAGCCCTTGCACTGCTCAAAAAAGTTGTGCAGGGGTGTGGCCGGGGCGATATTCAACGGAGTTGTGCTATTGAGCAACTCCTTTGAATATCGCCCCCCAGCCACAGCCACTGTGCATGGTGCAGTGGAACCTGTGCCACCACAAGTGGTCAGAGTGGAGCATTCAGATGCGGTGGCGCAAGTTCCATTGCAACATGTGCAAATTTCCAATATTCAAAAGGTGACATGTAAATGGGGCCATAATTTATGCAAGGTGCACGGGGGGCCAGTTGCATCTAATTACGGCCCCATTTGCATGCCATTAGTATGCAGGTGCGCCGATCCCCGATGACTTGCGCCTTGCGCCTTGCGCCCTGCGCCCTGCCAGGCAGCAGCCATCGGGGACCGACGCCCCCTGCAGCCCAATTGTGGGCAGAACAGTATTCCTTCCCCTCCCAGCAGCCCAATCAGGCATAATGTAAACCCCCCCATAGCCCGATCACGGGCATAACATACTATTCCCCCCCGCAGCAGCCCGATCGCGGGCATAATGTAGATTAACTCCCCACTAGCCGATCGCGGGCATATGGTCAACTCCCCAAAACCAATATCCCTGGTGGTCCAGTGGACCATGAAGCCCGATCGTGGGCATTAAGGAAACCTTTTCCCCACCCCGACTAGCCCGTTCGTGGGCATTAAGGAACTCCTTCCCCCAAGACCAATATCCCTGGTGGTCAGTGGACCTAAGAAGCCGATCGTGGGCATAAGGTCAAACCCACCCCCAATGTCCAATATCCTGGTGATCTAGTGGCCCCACCCACCCACCCACAGAGCCCCCACCACCTCTCCCCATTAGCCATTCATTCATTCACATATCTGGACTGCCTTAGCGGTATGGGCTGCACCCCCATTGGCTCTTGCTCTGAACCACGGGCATGCAGCCCTACCGAGCTGTCAGTCATCAGGCGGTGGGGTGGCAGGTGGGTGGGTGCTGCCACCCACCAGCTGATGGGGGAGCGGGTGGTGGGGCTCCGTGGGTGGGTGGGGTGGGGCCACTAGATCACCAGGGAAATGGACTTGGGGGTGGGTTTGAACTTATGCCCGCAATCAGGCTCCATGGGCCACTGGACCACCAGGGATATTGGTCTTTGGGGGTTGAACTCCATTCTGCCCACGATTGGGCCAGTAGAGAGAGTTTCAGTTACATTCTGCCTGCGATCAGGCCAGTCGGGGGTTCAGTACATTCCCACGATCGGGCCAGTCGGGGGTTCAATTCGTTCTGCCTGCAATTGGGATAATCGGGTGGGGGTGAGTTCTGCCCATGATCGGGCTGGGGGTTAATCTATGGTATGCCTGTGATAGGGCTGCTGTGGGGGGGAACAGTATGTTATGCCGCCGATCGGGCTACAGGGGGTTACTATTATGCCCACGATCGGGCTGCAGGGGGGTCACAGGGAACAAGTGGAGGGCCACCCACAGGTGACAGCTGCTGTGTTGCACCCTGCAATGTGGCAGCTCACCTGTGGGTGGTCCTCGACTTATTCCTTTTCTTTTTGGCTCAAAGTTGTGCAGGTGCAGGTAGGGGGTTGCGCCTGCACAACTCTGCAAGGCCAACTGAATATCAGGCTGTGCAGTTTATGCATGATTCCTCCCCCTCCAGTTGAGCATGCTTTCATTAGCATTGCGCTGTTGCTCAGCATGGTTTGGGGGGTGCAACTGCCTCCTGCTGAATATCACAGAATGGCACAATTTCAGACTTGTGCAGGCGCAACCCTATTGGGCATGGCGCAACCCTTTTGAATATCCAGCCCATTTTGTCTAATCTGGGACATCCTGAGTAAATACAGTGCAAAAATATGTAAATGAAGATTCCTATGACAATGACATGTAGCATCTCCCTTGCGCTATCCAGGATACAAAATATAGGATAAAAAATATTTAAAGGAAATCTACTGTAAAATGAACTTCACTGTGTTCACTGACATAAACAAACATGTTCTTTATTGTTTTATAACATATTAGATTGCAGTATTTATTTTGAATGTTGTGTCCGTGAGGATTGTGTGTACAGTATGTGTGTGTGTTAGTGTATGTGCATGCGTGTGTGTGTGTGTGTGTATATGTGTGTTTGCTGTAGCTCAATATTTTTTCCCAAAAAGCATAGTAAACAAACCCTGCTGACTGCTATATAGTTAGCCTAGATAGTTCACGGAAGACCTGGCATACGTCTCAGACAGTACTTCTCAGATAGTGTCTTAAGAGGTTAGAAAAACAGTGTAAATCTTTTTGGGAGATTCCTTTCTTAAAAAGGGTGACATTTATGAGGTATGACTTTTTCTTGAAAGAGAATACCTGCCCAACTGAAACTGGTAGCAAGCAAATGTTTAAATGATAAGTATTTAAATGTGCAAGTGGTTGCATTTTGAAGGGGGAAACACATCTCCAATTTAATAGGCAACCAATATTTAGCAGGCTGTTTCAGTTTCTTAATGTCCATTTGATAAGCAGCTTGGAGTTATGTGTCCAACATTCTAAACAGAAAGAAGGGAATATTTTATTTCAATTGGCATAGTGATTTGTAGATGTGGAAGGATACATTGAAAACTCCAAAAATGCATTCCACGATACTCCATTTTTCCAGCTACATACAGCAAGATGCCTGTAGGCTCCACCCACAGCCATAAAAATAAGTTCTATGCATTACTCAATATAATAAATATATTTCATTTACATTCTCCCTCACCAGGTATTCCAGGTGGAAGTTTTTAATGTCTACATTGTTAAACCTTGAGAAATGAAAGTGGATGTAATAGGGCAGGCTAGATGGATCGGTGTGGTCCTTTTCTGCTGTCAAATTTCTATGAATCTGTGAAATTTGTGAAATTTATATCATGAACCTATGACCTCCCAATCCACCCACATCACCACCTCCCATTAGGTTAATTGCACAGTAAGGAGACATCAGAACTTAGGTGGTCAGAAATGGCTTAGCCTGCATGGTGTAATCTAGTAGTTATTGTAATATATCTCAATAATATATAATTTATTAGTGAATTGAATTTTTGAGTGTTGGGGAGTGGGAAGTTGTAAACCATCATTCACATATACTTATGAGAAAATGATCAGCTGGAGGTAATTACACCTAAAAGGGAAGGGGGCAGACAGGAGACCACTAGACTTATGGGAATGTTTATGAAATATTTTTATCTGATTTTTATTTATTTGTTAAAGTGCTTTGATACTTTGTGAAGTACGCTGTAGAAATAAAAATTTGATTTAATTTGACTGATTGAAATTAACTGTTCAGAGGACTATGGGGGGATGGGGGGACTGCAGTAGACATCAGAGATTGAAATCAAGTATCATCTAATACAGTTTTTAATAAAGCAAAATGACATAGCTCTGTATCTAAAAAGTGCAGTTCTAAAGAATGTCTTATTTCTGCATCACTCATTAAAATATTGTTTTTTTAATGATCTGCCTACACATTTCATGAATGTAACATCATCTAAACAAATTTAGAATGTACTCATGTTAAACCTTGAGAAATGAAAACACTGTAATGTAGATCTCTTTCAAAAATACATTAAAAACTAAACTTGCATACAAAAAATAAAGAGCCATATAGTGCAAGAACCTTGCACAGAGAAGCATGACTCCACTTACCCCATAGGATAAGCTGTTGAAAGTTTGGGATAGATAGATAGATAGATAGATAGATAGATAGATAGATAGATAGATAGATAGATAGATCTTCCTGCACTTAACACCCTGATCTGTCCTGCCATCTCCCTCTCTTTCTCCTACTCCCCCTCTGTTACTTAACTCAGATATCTTACATGACCCCTGCCCCCGCCTCTTCTCCCCTCCATCCTACACCTTCTCCCTCTTACCCCCTCCTCACTCACCCCCTCTCTCCCCTCTTTTCTTTCCCTACCCCCCTTCGACTACAAATCAGGAATATCCTCCTCTCCCCCTCACCCCCTGACAAAGTGAAATTGTGGTGCCACAGTATCCCGGCTCTGAACTTTCTTAGTTTTCCTCTCTCTACCTCAGAACTTAAAGCATAGTTAGTACCCCTTCTGTTTTACCCATCTTGCTGCTCCCCCCTCTTCTTTATGTCATAACTGTGTACTTATCGTAACTAATGTACTGCACCCCTGATAGTATGACTGCTCCTTTTTTTTAATTGAGTAAACTTTATTAATAAAGAAACAATAAATGAACAAAAACACATACAGGAACAATTCAAGGCCTGGACATACAGTAAACTATAGGAGGAACTTAAACAAATCCAGGATTTAACCATTAGCAAATAACAATAATCAACAATAAACATTTCCCACCCCCACCCCTGCCTCCCCATATCACCCACCCTCCCGCCTGAGGAGAAAATAAAACAACAACAATACAGATATTAGAACCCCAGTCTGATATGCACCAATCTGTAAACATAAGGCTATGAGGACCAAGAAAACATCCATTCATGTTGTCAATATAACATATAGTGGTTCCCAAACATGTTTGTAAATAAGCATCTTATCAGATATGCTGGCTATAAGGCACTCAGCTTGCAGAGCAAACAGGATCTCCCTGTACCATTTCAGAACTGAGGTATGCACTGATCAGGCCAGTGCTGGAGGATAACATTTTCTACACATGCTGAAATCAAAGCCATATGTGGTTTTTGGTTGCCAATCAGGTTATTGTTATAGTCTCCCAAAATACATATTTCTGGGAGAAAGGCATTGGACAGCCCCAAGAGGGGATTTAGGTGAGATCTAATAGAATTCCAATAGGGGGTTACTGTTTCACAGGACCACAGAATATGAAGTAGAGTGCCTGGCTCCTTACCACATCTGGAGCAAGAATTAACAGGTAAATGACCCATCTTATTCAATTTAACTGGAGTGTAATAAAGATTATGGATGATCTGAAATTGCATAAGATGGAATCTATCCCACTTGATAAATGCATATAAGTGTTTCCAAATGATCAGCCAGTTTCTAGAGGAATTAGAAGCAGGAAGAACTTGGTCCCACCAATAGAACCTTGGACCTTCATTGGCAACTAGAAGTTCCTGTAGAGATCGATAATAATATGAAATAAGATGGGAGGCAGAAGCTACATGAAGAAGAGGGAGAACTGAACTTCCCAGGGGACTATGCCATGGAGCCAGACCAAAACATTGCAAAAACATGTGTGACAATTCGAGATATCGAAAACAGGACAAGGTGGGACAATTATGTAAGGGATGGACATCCTGAAAAGGGAGCAATTTCTGATTGAGAGTGAGATCTCCAACTGTGTCCACACCCATACCTGGCCAAAACCATTTAGAAAGTAGCTTTTCAGCAATCCGAAAATTAGGGTAGGGTTTGTAAAATATCTTTGTGTGGACAAATTTCAAGCAGAGAACATAACTGTAAGTGAATGCTGAGAGATACCTCCAAGGACGTGCCCCTCAATGGTTGGGGAAGGTTTTTCCTGGAATGGTAAGGAAGTAACTTGATATCTAGAACATTAGTGGAGCACAAGGAATGTTCTATGTCCACCCAATATGGCGCATATGACATAGAGAGGCCCCCCCCAATGGTCGCAACCAGTAAGGAAATTTAGTGAGGTGTATGGCCAAGTAGTATAGAAAAAAAATTGGGTGCTTGTAAGCCTCCATCCTGTTTAGAGTGCATTAACTTGAACAGGGCCCAATGAGATGGTTTACCTGACCATAGAAAGGAAGTGAGAATCTTATGCACTTGAGTGAACCACAACTGGGGATAGCAAAATTGCATATCTGAAGGGGATATAACAAACAGGGTAAAACATTCATTTTTATAACATTCAGTAGGCCCCACAATGAAACAGGTAGTAAGGACCAGCAGTCAAAGTCCACTTTAATGTGGGATACCTTTGAGTCAAGATTGAATTGCTTCATTCTAAAAGGTGAAGCACAAAGATAAATCCTCAGGTATTTCAATTGATCCCGTCTCCAGACAAGGCCCAGGTGTTCAATGTCTGCTTTAAAGGTATTACTACTAAAATACATAATCTCAGTTTTAGCAAGATTTAATTTATATTTGGAAATTAATGCAAACTGAGAAATAATCTGTAGGACAGCAGGAAGGGAGGTAGTTGGAAAAGAGATGTATAGCAGTATATCATCGGCATATACAGATAATTTATAATCGGAATGACCAACTGAAATAACACAAACCTGAGGGGAGAAATTAAGTTTACAGATGAGGGGTTCTAAAAAGAGATTAAATAAATAGGGGGAAGAGGGCATCCCTGCCTGGTACCCTGGTGGAGAGAGAATGAGGATGAAAGGAAGTCATTACAATGTATATGAGCCGTCGGAGAGGAATAAAGCACTCTTACACATTGTATGAATTCTTGTAGAATACGATACTTAGGTAAGAGGGCAAACAAGTAGTCCCACGAAACTCTAACAAAGACATTTTTGGCATCCAGGGACACCAAAGCTGGAGGAACAGGGGAGACCCTGGACACCAAAATAAGATAGGATAACTTCCTGAGATGGTCGTGCGACAGCCTGCCCCACACAAAACCAACCTGCTCCCTACTTACAAGTGAGCCCCACACTTGTCCCAATCTACAAGTCAAAACCTTGGCAAGTATTTTAAGGTCCACTTTAATGAACGATATTGGTCTGTAGTTGAAGACAAGTATGGGATCACAACCGGGTTTGGGGAGGACCCCAATAGTAGCTGTAGTTAGGGATGGGTTAGAAAGGCTTTCTTTGAAAATATAATTAAAGGTGTCTAGAAGAATGGAAGCAACTGGAAGTTTAAAAGCCTTATAAAAATTGGTAGTGAATTTGTCTGGTCCAGGGGATTTATCCAAAGCAAGTGAATCAATTGCTTGGACAACCTCAGCCAGGGTCAATGGAGCTTGTAAAAGTTCCATCTGTGGATCTGCAAATTGCAGGAGTGCTATATCCTGAAGAAAAGTCTCAAACTGAACAGGACAGAAGGGAGAAGAGGGTGGAGCATACAACTGTTGATAAAAAGAGCCTTGAAGGTGCCAACAATGTCATGGGGAGAGTTAAGAAGGTGGCCAGAGTCTGTGCGAATTGAAGAGACAATCCTGTTCATGGCCTGAGAATGTAAATGGAAAGCCAGTAATTTCCCAACCTTCTCCCCTTGATCAAAGTATTTCACTTTAGATCTCAATATTAGATGCATTGCCCTCTCTCCCAATAAAGTACTGTACTGAAATCTAAGACCTTCTAATAACTCTCACTCTGACTGAGGGGACTCCTGTGAAATGTGCCCTTCTAGGTTTCTTATGCAGACTAACAGGGAAGACAGAGCAGCCGAAGGTTGTTTTTTCCTTTTAGTAGCTAAGCAAATCAACTCCCCTCTAAGGGCACAATACAAAGCACCCCATAAAATGTCAAGTCAGGGCACTGAGGGAGAATTAAGCTCCATGAAAGTAGTGAAAAAAGACTGAAGATGTTTCAATACTGTAGGTCCCTCAACTTGAGTAACTGGTTATTTAAAGTCCATACCTTGTCTTAATCTGGTGAGGAGGCAAGATTAAGCTTATCATTGGCAGGATGATGATCTGAAACAACCCTGGTGGAGTAATAACATAAAATAACCCCAGGAAGATAACCCATGCCCAGCAAAAAATAATCAAGCCTAGAAAGAGAGTTGTGTGGAAGGGAGTGGAAGGAATATTCCTGGCCATCTGGGTGTAATGCCCTCCATGGGCCTACCAATCCCACAGAGTTCATAAACTCCAGAAGGGCCAACTGTCCAGGTGAAAGGACCTGCTGGGCCTTACCGTCCTGTCCAGGTCACTGGAAAAAAAAAAGTAAAAAAGCCAGGATCATCAGTTATAGGGCCATATATAGCTCCAAGGATTACCTCCAAGTGGCCAAGCAAAGCTTGAAGAATGATATATCAACTTTGAAGGTCTGCCACATCCTAAAAGAGATGGAAGGGGATTCTCAGGGTGATAAGGATGGCCACCCCTTTCTTACGTGTGTCAGAACTTACCCCAAAAGCATGTCCACCCAGGATCGCCTAAGAAGGAGAACCTGGGATGGGAACAAGTGGGTCTCCTGAAGAAAGGACACATCAGTTTGTAATTTGTGCAGATGGAACAAAATTGTGGACCTTTTAGTAGGGGACTAGGCACCTTTAAAGTTGTAGGCTGCCATTGCAAAGCAATACACAGTGGCAAGAATTCAGACTAGGGTGCAAATACACAACCTAGACAAAATAAGTTATCAACCAGAAATGAGTCCCTCCTCCGGTGACACCCACCCCACCCACCACCAACAGCAATTCTCACCCCCACAAAAATAAAGGATCTAATATTAAGTCAAGGAAATCCAAATAATACCACACCTGATAAAGAAAGCAACAGAATAATATATCCAAAGATCCAAACCCTCCCATATCCCAGTTAAACTCTCTAACACCATAGAAGATTGTGAACATGAACAGTCGACAGACCCCCAATCTCCAAACCCCCTCCAATCACCCATAAACTCCACCCTCACACCCCAAATAAAAATACCCCAGAAAAATTCCCCCCATTCCAATAAACAAGTTTATAATGTCTGAAAGAGACCAGCATTTTTTTTATTACTTAATAAGATTGCAGTGCTAAATATTAAAGGGGTTCCTACCCACAATGCTGACCCTAGATAGAACCCACACAGAAATGTGGTAGAGTAAAGGAGAAAAATACATAATGCTAAGAAAATATTCACTTTCCATCTCAATCTTAGAAAAGGAATATAAAATGTAAGTAAATTGGTTACCCCATCCCATCTGTTACCCCTATCAAATAAGTGAGCGACTTCCCTATCCCCTTCCAGGTCCATGAGGCTTTCATTGAAGGTAGGTTATATCTTGTCACCCAATCCCTCCCACCTCTCATGGGTACAAAGTCATAAACCTAAGTGTTAATCCCTCTGAAATCAAATAATACATGTTATTGTTGTTTCTCATTTTCTCCACTGTTTCTCCTCTTCTTTTTAATTTTCCTATCTACCCCCCACCTCGTTCTTAACACCAAATTGCAAAACATTCAGTTCATGTACAAACATGAAGCTGCCTGTACATTTATAAGGAACATCAAGTTATTAAACAAAAAAGAATTGGTAAGGTACAATGGGAAGAGTAAAAGCAGGCTAATATCAATTGGAACTTCCAGTATCCCATTTAACATAATGAAAGTATATGATAAATCATAATATTAAAAGGCAGCATAATGCAAATGCAAACAAGAATAGTAGAAGGGCAAAAAGTAAAGTGATACAGTCTAATAGAAGACATGATTGTAAATAAACTCATCTCTGATTTTTTTTCTACCCTTAAATTGTACCAAAAACTATCATAAACATAGGGAGGGGCTACCCTCCAATTGGAAGTCACTGGGAGTATGCAAAATCAATGTATCATTAGAAACTGAAATAATAATCCCTGGTCAGTCATTAAAGCTCCCTTGCAGAAATGTTGGCATAAAATGACTAAATCTGTTACAAATGAGGCCACACACAGTCATACAAAAAAAAGGCAGCAAAACCATTTATTCTGAAAGATGTTCATGATCGCTGAATATCCTGGATAGAAAGATATTCTTTCATTAGTGAAACCAAATTCAATCCACAATCCCAAATCAAACAAGAAGTACCTTGCAACCACTGACCAAGATATGTGTGATATAGTCAACTGCTAGGCTAAAATCATATCAACCTAATGAGCCGGAACCGAATACCCAAGTAACAAACTTAGACCCCACAAGGAGACAGTTGCTAAGGAAGCAGGTCCATCTTAAAGAGGTAGGGTAGACACTGTTCAGTCTGAAATCCTGTGTTGGATGCTACTGAACAACTGAAAAACTCATGGGGAAGCATCAACAATGGTCTGTATCTACACTTAGACAGCTTCCTTAAGCCCCCCAAAAGCTGGTGAACTGCAGATGAAATAAAAGAGTAATCTAATAATTACGTTTGTCCAACAGATCTTTTGGCACCAGGTCGGATGTCACCAGGAATGTGTAAATGATTTCCCAGCCTGATGATCAGATTCAGCTAGGATTTAATGCAGAGGAAAATAATTCAAACAACTAACCTCATTCTTCAACCACCTTGGGTGCATGATAAGACATACATGAATAGGAGTGGCCAAGCTAATCCCTCATCTGGTCAAGAGGTTTGGGTCAAAGAATTGTCCGTACTGTGAAAACCCTCAGTGAGAGGTAAAAAGTTCTGGCAGGAGTTTTGTTAATTCAGTTTTTGCCTGATCGCGCTTATCAAAGGAGTGCCAGGAGTTGGTTACCAATACTTGCAATCGGGTAGGGTAAAGGATTTTAAAATGGATACTGTACCTGCCACAATACCTTTAATGACAACTGGATGAAAGATAATTTCTCTCTGGTAGCAACTGGCAGATATTGTGCTATATGAAGCTTATGCCCTTCCTATAGTATTTCTTGCTGCTCCTTAGTTTTAGATAGAATATGTTGCTTATTTAAGTAATTCAAAAGGCAGAGAATTAAAGGTCTCGGAGGGGATCCTGTTGGTGGCTTCACATGAAGAGAACAATGAGCCCCCTCTACTATGTAGGTAGGTTGATTAGGAGAGGGGGCAGCTATTTTTTCCAACAACTTCTGGGAGAAGAGGATGGTGAATTGGCCCTTTGCATCTTCAGGAAGACTGAAGATGACAATATTGTTTCATCAAGACCTCCCCTACAAATCTTCAAGTTTGGTGTTGATCTTATTTAACCGATGCCTGACAGCAAATACTTTGGGTTCCATTTTATCCTCCAGCATTCAAGAGAGATTGTGCAGGCCTCCATATCAGCCACCCGGCGCATCAGGTCTCCAAGATCCGCACATAGAGATTTCAATTCAGCTGTGTGATCTTTGATGGAATCCTTTAAAAGTTGAAATTCTTCTAAAATGTCTCTTCTGATAATGGAGTTACAGTGGTTTGTTGTGCAGAAGAACATGTATTTACCGATCCCTGGCCTTTAGGCCCTGTTGCCTGCTTGTCTGGAGTTTGTGGAGGTGTGTGACGCTAGGGCGCCTGCTTCATTTCTACCTCCATGAGTGTTCAAGTAAGGAAAAAACACCCAGAGTTGAAAAAATTAGTATCTGGAGAGCTAAGGTAATGTAGTAAATTCAAATAATATGGATAAAAAAGCCAGTAAGAAGTTGGATTACAAGTGCTGGATTATTTTATAACTTGTAAAGTGTTTCATGTTCCCTGCATGTTATGTTATTAATACCCCTAGCATTCTGCTGTGATTTCAGTAATTCCTCATTATCTTTATCCACTAGGGCTACAAACATATTTAGAGTGTGATTCTGCACAGTCAAGGGACAAAAAGCAGATTTTCTTTTTAAATGTGCAGTTTCAGGATGGGCATGCATTATCAGAAGAGTACGTCAATTTGGAATTAATGGCTACACTTTCTATTTCAAGGGATCAATCAGTGATAGAATTCAAAACATTACATTTAAAGCTTCAAAAACATGAGTAGGGAGGTTAAAATCAGGCAGTTTATAACATGTGATACTATTGGTGGGATTTATTTAACTAAATGCAATTGTGGTTCTTTTATGTGGGCAAAACAAAAAGACAGTTCAAAACCTAGTCACCAGTTTCAGTAGCCCATGGCTAGAATATGTTGTTTTGTATATGTTTCACCTACATTTCAGGGGCACTATATATCAAACAGAAATTATTTTAAAGAAATAACCCAACTTTCTTGTTTAAGGATGCATGTTTAATAACATACAGTGGTGCACTACCCATGGTAGCTAAGGGCTAGTAGTACATTGTTTATTGTTTCTGACTTAGTTGTTGTCAACATAGGGAATCTATGAATTATGGGATTCCATATTACTTACACCTACTAATAGAAAAGTAAGGATAACACTATGTAAGTAATAATACCCAACATGCTGGGTGGTGTGCTATACTGGACTACCGATGGGGCATAATGAGGCCTGATGACATAGGTGGAGGGCCTTATAGCCCCTGGAAGGTCCGGTATGGCACAATACCACCCAACTCACTCTGGAGGGTATTATTGCACTTAGAAAATTGGCACTGTAAAAAAAAATAAGTTTAAAAAAAAGTTAATGAAAAAGGGATTTAAAGTAAGTTTTGTAATAAAATAGTTACTCTGCCTTCATTATAATTCAGTTTAGACACTAAAGGTGATTGCCATAGTTACTCCCCCCTCACACACTCTTGAAACTGTTATAGTGCTTTGTTTTTATTATTATTATGATTATTATTATTATGTCTTTATTTATTTATTAAAGGGTTTAGTTTTATTGTATGAAACTATAGCTTCTGGATTTGAGCATGCGATGTTGTGGGCGGATAGAGGCACTATGGAGTTTCCGAGGAACTTGATGGAGCTGAGAGGACCAAGAGCAGTGTGACTGAAAAAAATGGTACATAACAAAATATAATCTTAGAAAAGTTGACACTTGCCAGTCTGGAGCACTTTAATGAGAGTAGTAGAGGTAGCATGTACAAGCAGTGAATGTTCTCCCCTTGTTGAATTTGCTTACATCGTTCTGGTGGGGAATCGTTTTATATTTTCAGGAAATGTTCAAATGTATGCAGTACTTTATTTTCCAAGAAGTACTGACAAAGGCTAAAATGTAATCACTGCATCAGGAGATTTAAATCTGTATTGGTGGTAGCAGGTAGATGGCCGAGGGATAGAAAGAGATTGTTAGCTCTGGTACTGCTTTGGTGTGTCAGAGGAGCAGTATTTTCTTCTTTTTCCATACTGCAGATGGACATCCATCAGCAGTATGGAAAACAAAGAAAGTACCGCTGCTCTCATACAGAGTAGCACTACTGGACCTATGTCTCTCAGCTCATGGGTTTTGCAGTCCTGAATCCAATGAGACTGGCTGTTTTTTTCCCCTTTCTTTTTTAAATGTGTGGCTACATTTTTTTATTTGTTTAACTAAAAATAACACAGACTTGGGGAGGGGCAGTGGGTGGGTGGGCAACAAACTTACCTGCTAAGAGAGAGGAGAAATATGGTGGCAGGTCAAATCTGAAAATTCTAACTAGCCTCTTGATTTTATAGATTGTGGCAGTTGTGATTGGCACATTTTCTAGCCCTGGCTATGTTGTCTGATACATGCCTACCTTGATTGGGGTATCAGCCAATCAAAGCTTGGGAATGTTTAAACTAATTTTCACAGTTGTTATGAATGTTCATGTGTCTCTAATATGATTTCTATCTTTACTGTCCTATTTTTCAGATATGGTATGCTTTGGACCAGAACGAGAATCCAGAAATCAGCAGCCAATTTGTTTTCACCATTTTTTTTGTCAGCAGTTAAGGACCTTCTGTTTCTGCTATACAATCTTTTAAATATTGAAAATTTACCTAAATAGAAATCGAAAGTCATTCCATGCAGTTTTACATTTTTCATGATATACAGCACTTCACTTCTTGAGAAAGTAGCCTACAATGAGTTTGAACACATTTGTAAATAATAGATACTGTGTTAAAAGATTTTTTAAAATGAGTACATTTAACTTATTCACTAAAGCACTATGTTACTTTGTATTTTTGAAATTTTAACCTTTGAACTTGACTATTGTTGGCTTTGTGATTACATAATAGAAATGAGACCATTTAAACAAATTGCAAGCATAGAGACATCAGCCTTTGAAAAAGGATTACTATCCAAAATGCAACTGACAGTCTTTTTTCAACTGTTTTTTGGTAACTGTAATACAAGTAATCACTAGGGTACCATCTCTTAACTGCCTCAGTAATGTACATCTTTAATCTGTCCATCTCATCTGGAATGGTCCTTTCTTTTTAGAAAATATCCTTCATACTGCCATTGTTTAAATCAGGTGACCCAGGTGAGCTTAACAATTATAGACCATAGAAACATAGAAACATAGACTTTGACGGCAGATATGACCGCTAGGCCCATCTAGTCTGCCCATTTCCCTACCTACAGGATAGGCCACAGGTCCGGTTTAACCAACAGCCTATATCTTCCTGCCCCCCACAAGAATTGCCTTATGTCTGTCCCATGCATTCTTGAATTCTCCCACAGTTTTAGACTCCACAACTTCCTCAGGAAGGCTGTTCCATGCATCCACTACCCTCTCTGTGAAATCATACTTCCTCACATTGCCCCTGAACCGCCCTCCTTCTATCTTTAAATTGTGTCCCCTTGTTCTTGCAAGTCTCTTTTTCTGAAAGATGCTACCCTCTTGGACTTTGTTGATTCCCTTGAGGTACTTGAAAGTTTCTATCATGTCCCCCCTCTCCTTCTTTCCTCAAGGGTATACATATTAAGCTCCTTTAGTCTCTCCTCATACGGCTTCTCTTACAGACCCTGCACCATTTTAGTTGCCCTCCTCTGGACTGCCTCTATCCTGTCTATGTCCTTGCGGAGATGGGGTCTCCAGAACTGGACACAGTATTCCAGATGGGGTCTCACCAACCTGTCTGTACAGAGGATAACAACTTCCTGTTTTCTGCTGCTGATGCCTCTCCTATACATCCCAGTATACCCCGGCCCTCCCTACTGCCTTCTCACATTGCTTGTTAACCTAAGGTCATCTGATATGATTAACCCCAGGTCCCTTTCCTGTTTGTTGTTGTTACTACCTCCCACCCATTGTGTATTCTTCCCTGGGTTCTTGTTTCCCAGATGCATTATTTTGCACTTTTGCATTGAACCCTAGCTGCCATCGTCTGACCATTCCTCCAACCTTGCCAAGTCCCTTTTCATCCTTTCCACGCCTCCTTGTGTATCAACCTGTTGCAGATCTTTGTGTCATCTGCAAAAGGCATCTTTTACTTCCAGTCCCTCTGCAATGCCACTGATGAAGACATTAAAAGGACTGGACCCAATACTGAACCCTGAAGTACCCCACTGTAACTGCCCTTTCTTCAGAGTGGACTCCATTTACAATTACCTTCTGTGTCCTGTTGTCCAGCCAATGTTTTACCAGGCTACCACCCTGGGACCCACTCCCAGGCTGGTTAATTTGACTAATAATCTTTTGTGTGGACTGTGTCAAATGCTTTGCTAAAGTGTAGGTAGGCCATGTCCACAGCCCTCCCTGGTCTACTACTTTGGTCACCCAGTCAAAGAAATCTATTAGATTCATCTGACATGACCTTCCGCTGTGAACCCATGCTGCCTTGGATCCTGTGCTCCACTGACCTCTAGGTACTCAACTATTCTTTCCTTCAGAAGTGACTCCATCACTTTCCACCACAGAGGTCAGACTGACAGGTCTGTAGTTTCCTGCCTCTGTCTTGGTCCCACTTTTGTGAAGGGGAATCACATCCGCCTTCCTCCAGTCCTCGGGTACCACACCATCCTCCCATGATTTATTAAAAAGAGTAGCCAGTGGTTCACTAGTTCCTTCCTTAATTCTTTTAGAATTCTGGGGTGAATTCCATCAGGACCCATTGCTTTGTCCACCTTCAGTTTTAGGAGTTCTTGCAGAACCCTTTCTTCTGTGAAAGGACTGGGATTGACCCCTATCAAGAGTGCTTCTGTTAATTGGATTAGGCACTTCCCCTCCTCTTTGTGAATACTGAGCGAAATACTGTTCAGTATTCCTGCTTTTCACTGTCCCCTCTGCCCACCACGTTTATTCTATTCAGCCTCACTATCCCTCCTTTGTCTTTCTATGCTGCTGATGTACCCTATAAAGGTTTTATCCTTCTTAACAGAGTTGGCTATCTTTTCCTCAGTTTGGGCCTTTGCTATTCTGACTTCCCTCCTGCTTCTTTCTGCCTTAACTGGTACAGCTCTCTGTCCTGCTCCTTCTGTGTTTCCTTATACTTCTGGAATGCTATCTTTTTCTTCCTGACTTTCACAGCCACCTCTCTTGAGAACCATAGTGGCTTTTTCTTTCATTTTGATTTGTTTATTTGCTTCACACAAAAGGCTTGTTGCCTCTGTGATGGCAGTTTTGATAATTCCCATTGTTGCTCCACACCTCCTTCTAGCCTGTTTGCTAGTTCTTTTCTGAGGCACTCTCCCATCTTGCCAAGTCAGCCTCCTAAAGTCCAGTACCCTCACTTTTGTATGGCTTGACTCTGTAGCTGAGTTTTAACATGAACCACACTGTTTGATGGCCACTGTCCCCAGATGGCAAACCCACTCTAGATCTGAGATCCTCTCACTGCCCCCATTTGAGAGTATGAGGTCTAAGATTGCTCCCTCATGAGTGGGTTCCAAAACTAGCTGTCTAATGCCTGCCACCTGTAGGGCATCAAGAATGGCCCTGCTCTTGGATGTCACTGCAGCAAATGTGCTCAGTTAACATCTGGCATATTCAGGTCTCCCATCAACAATATCTTCCCTTTCTCTGCCATTCTAAGAATACCTTCATCATATCCTTGTCCATTCCTTCCCCTGACATGAGGTCTGTACACAACCCCTGTGCGGATTGTGGTGCCCTTTCAGTCTCCAAGGTGACCCACAGTGCCTCCTCTCCTCCCTGTTTACTCTTTTGTTCAGTTGCTTTATCCCTTCCTTTACATAGAGCTTCTCCTCCCCTCTTCTCCCTGCCTGTCTCTCCTGTAGGTTATGTACCCTGGCATATTAACATCCCAGTCATGCTTCTCTGTGTACCATATTTCTGTGACTGCTACGATATCCAGGCATCCCTCTTCCATTAAGGCCACCAGCTCAGGGAGCTTGTTGCCCAGACTACGGGCATTGGTACTCATTACCCTCCATTTCCTGATGGCCTTACCCTCTTTTGCCCCATCCCTGTCCTTCTTGCCTTTGTCACTTTCTCCATTTACCCCTGCTCTGACCTATTTCTATCCTGCCAGTTCTGACAAAACTCCTAGAAAAAATAGTCAATAATCAGTTAAAAGATCATCTTAAGAACTCACATTTATTCATCCCACTACAATCCAGCTTCAGACAAAACCACAGCACTATTTCAGAATCAGCTAAAGTAACTAATGACAGGTTTACTGCCCTTGACAATAAACACCATACAGGAGCCATATTCCTAGACCTTAGTAAGGCCTTCGACAAGTCAACCACAGTCTATTACTGTTTAAACTAACAGAGCATTGCCTGGACAACTGTACAATCAACTGGTTCTCCACTTATGTATCAGGTAGACTCCAATGAATTAAAGCTGATGGGCTCCTCTCCCTTCCCTTGCCACTCACAAGAGGGGTACTCCAAAGCTCTATTCTAGGTCCTGTATTGTTTTCAATTTACATGAATGCCTTAGGTAATAACTTCTGTAGTTCTAACCTTCACTTCTTCATGGCTGACACAGTGTTGTGCATCTTTAAACCCTCCTTGACCGATGTAGGTATTGAGTTGAAGTGAGATTTTAATCAGCTGCAACAAAACCTCCTAAGCCCCAAATTATTACTGAATGCCAAAAAAACAACAAGGCAATGTACTTTCTCCCCTCTCATTCATCATCTCATTCATCATTTGCCCATTATAAACAAGCAGCTCCGATACCTATTACTACCCTCCTATGAGACTTACTTGAGTTTGTAGAAAAATTTAAATACTTAGTAATTTGGCTGGACAGCAAATTGACCTTTACCTCACATATCAACTCTCTTACAAAACAACTAAAAATGAAACTTTTTTTTTTACAGGAAGATATCCTTCTTCCAGTGGATATTATTAGAAGATTAGTTCAAGCCACCTGCCTCCCACTAAGAGACTATGCATACATTATTTACAATAGCAGTCCAACATGCAGTTTACACAAGCTGGACATTCTCTGTCACCATGCCCTGTGCTTTATAACCAATGCATCCTTTAGAATGCACCATTGTGACCTATACTTGGCAGTAAGCTGGTTAGCCCTAGCCACTAGAAAGGTGCTCCACATTAGCACCTGGGCATTGAATATCCTGTTGAATAAACTACCACCATATATCACACCTCTTATTCACAGGTCGAGCAGATGCTATGCCCTAAGGAAAAACACCTTTATTCTGCTTGATATGCCTGAATTTCACACAGTCTGTGGCAGAGCAGCAGTCAATCATTCCATCCTGACCTTCTGGAACAAAATGCAATCCTCACTTAAGCTTACAGAACTAGTCTCCAAAAATGTCTTTAAATCCTTGGCCAGTAAGGCACTCAAAGAAACCTGCTGCTGCCACAATGACTAGTCTCTTTCCTCCCAGAGCAAGCTTATATATCAAGCACTTTCCCCTCTGAACAATTATCCTCTCTTACCAGACCTCTAACACCTATTTGTATCCCTATTTGTATAGTCATAGTATACTCCTGTTCGTAGTGTCCTAAAGGAAGTCTCCCTACTTAAGGTTGAATATTGATCTTGTAATGATGCATCTGTCTTCTCATTGTTTAAGACAGTGTTATGCCTACTTTTTAATTTTTTGTATTTCTGTATTTTTTTCTATTCTGCTATTGCATCTGATGTTGTATAGTGTCTCATCAGGGCCTCCTTGTAAATGAAAGTGGTCAATGGAGTTTTTCTGCCAATAAACTTGAACTTGAACTTTAACCTTCATCATGAATTCTTGGAGCAGTGTCTTTCTTCAGCCCTGTGGGTGGTGAGTGCACAACATTTTTTTGTTTTTCATATTATGCAGCTTCAGTCAGTGGCACCCATTCCCATTTGTGATCTTTTTATGTTGTTCTTGAGGGCAGATCACCCATTAAAAAAATACAGTTCTAAACCAAAAGAACCACAAAAAAAAAAAACTAATTACCATAGGTCATGATCATGGGTGGTGCGGTGCTGCATGCTGGGTAGTTCATAGGAAAGCAAATCAATCAATTTTAAAAATACTACAGCTACATAACAAAATAACTTATGGTGAACTTAAAATGCAGTGATGTGAATATGCATGTAGTGATAGAAGTAGACTGGGAGGTGGTGTGTTACTATATGTAAAAGAAGAAATAGGACCATACAATCAGAAAATTCCTCTTAAGGTTAGTGGTATTGAGTGAATACTACTAGAGTTTAAAAAACTGAATTTAATGATAGGAGTAATTTACACCCCTCCCCCTGTAAATTCAGAAAGTTGTAATGAGCTAGCATTAGTATTGGGGAACCAAATGAATACTGAAAATATTGTTTACATGGGGGATTTCAATGCAAACTGAGGAGGACTATGAGGTAGGAGGTTGAAAAAGGTAATGGACCCCTTAAATATTAGACAAGTAATACACATACCAACCAGGATTTGGAACATGGGTGATACAAGAACCACCATTGATTTGCTTTTTGTATCTAACAACTTATTGGAAACTAAATGGTATGTTGGGGAACCTCTGTTTCGTAATCATTGTGTCACTGAAGGCACAATAAACCTGGAATGCTGTTGTGCACCAGTAGACACTCCTCCTGTGACTTACAGATCATATAAAAACTGTAATAATTTGGCATTTTTGATTGATCTATGAAGGGTTTAGTGGTTTCAATTGGACCTCATTCCAGATTTAGAAGATTCTGTTTGGTTTTTCTTGGAGGGATTTCTCTTGGTTTCGACATGCATGCTCCAAAAATGCAATTCAAAAGAAAATACAACAGTTTACAGTGGGTAAATGGGAGGACATTAAAACATATTATCCACAATAGACGGTGGAAAAAGCCAGGAAAACAAATTGATATAGTGACTGGAACAAATACAAATATGCAGGAATAAATTTCAAAATTATATTAGGGAAAAAAAGTAACTGTTATTTAAACAAATTTGAATCTGTTAATGATTCTTGGGATTTTTGGAACACAGTTGGGTTAATGCAGACACCAGTAAATGCTATGTTCCCTACATCACTGAAAATAGAGTGTGAGTTAATATCAGATCCTAAACAAATGGCAGAGGCCCTAAATAAATTATTCATAAACCTACCCTTATTGCATTATAATGAGTTACACCATTTAGAGAATGTAAAGGAGAATGACACAGTCAATGAGACACAGGATGTGGGGAGCCCTGTATTTAGGTTTAGGGTCTTAGAATCAAGGGAACTATGGAAACAATTAAAATCCCTGAATATATCTAAATCAGGGGACCTGGATGGCCTTGAAACCAGACTATTGATGGAGGGTGCTGATGTTATAGCCACACCTTTTACAAAACTTTTTAATAGAAGTTGCTGCTGTGGTCTCTTCTCTCAGCTCTGGAAGAGCACAAAAATAGTTCCTGTGTTTAAGGGAGGAGACTCATACCAGACAGATAACTGTCGTCCTATTGATTTGCTATTCATAGCGTCTAAAATTTTTGAAAAAGAAATCCATAAACAGATTTATACCTATTTGACTAATAACCACCTTCTTGCTCCACAGCAGTTTGGATTTAGGCCATTCCACTCAACTCACACCGCCTTGGTGGATTTCACAGACACCATCTTCCATGTGCTGGATAATAAACAGTGTGTGGAGGTGTTGATCGTGGATCTGTCCAAGGCATTTGATACAGTAGATTATCCACTAATGTTAAACAGATTAGTGCTAAAGAGGTTTAGTGCAGAGGTGATACAATGGTTTAAATCATATATGTATGGGTGTAATCAAGTAAAAAGTCATATGTAAAAAAAGGTAAACAGGGGTGTGCCACAACAATCTATATTGGGGCCGCTGCTGTTCATTATATTCATTGATGAGTTGCCTAGAGTCCTCACAGAATGCACAGTAAAATTATTTGCAGATGACACAGTCCTTCTCTATCCTGAGAAAAACTGTAACATTATAGAGAAAGTGCTTCAACAACAATTCACTGATTTGGAAAACTGGTTGGCAAAGAATAAATTGTAGATAAACATAAAGAAAACTAACGTAGGAGGAGATAGCACTGTATCTACTAATATAATGGTAAATCTGTTAGGATTACAACTCTTGAACAGGTTACCTCCTATAAATACCTGGGATGTGGGTTGACTCCGTATTGAGTTTTGTCATCCATGTGGACTATTTCTGTTGTAAGGTTTCACAAAAATTAGGGGTCCTTCATAGACACAAAGAATTGCATGATGCAAGTAACTAAGCAGAAATTAATGAAAACTGTAATAATTCCTTTAATAGATTATGCAAGTATCATTTATTGCTCTGCAAATAAGTATACTTTACAGATTCTTGACAGACTACAGTACAGATTAGTGAGATTTATTTTAAGTTTATCAGGTCCTTACATTTTACATTATCGTTGTAACATTCTTATCCAAGTAAATTGGACATCTCTGGAATTTAGGAAAGACAGACTGTTATGTAACTTTCTATGCAAATGTATGAGGGTTTTGATACCAGATTATTTGACATGCAGAGTAACATCAAACATGATGGTTATTCACTGTGCGATATTAAGGTTAGGGGACTGAAAGTCCCCAACATAAAATTCAGATATGGCTAAATGTGCTTTGACAACATTGTGACAACTAATTGGAATTCCTTCTTCCTGGAAATATGTAGTATGCCTACTTGTAACATTTCTAAAGCTGACCTTTCAGAATTCCACCCTTTTGAATGCAATTGCTATAACTTTTGTTACATTATTTAGTGTAACTGTATGGGAACTGTCTTCTATGTTTCATCATGTAAGTGCAATGTATACAGGACGGTCTTGAAAACAGGCTTTGCCTAGTGCCTTATCCTGTCAAAATATAAATAAAACATGAAAATTGAACTCGAAAACAACTCCAGAAGAACATAGAGCAGAGGCAGTCCAGAGGAAGGCAACTAAAATGGTGCTGGTCTGCACCCGAGACCCTATCAGGAAAGATTAAAGGACTTCAATATGTACACCCTGGAGGAAATGAGGGAAAGGGGGGATATGATAGAGACTTTCAAATGCCTCACAGGTATAATATAAACAAGGTACAAGATTGAAGCATTTTTCAGAAAAAAAGGTGCTCAAGAACAAGGGGGCATGCTATGAAGCCTGAAAGGGTAGACTCAGTGGAAACATAAAGAAGTACTTCTTCACAAAAAGAGTGGTGGTGCCTGGAACAGCCTTCCAGCAGAGGTTGTGGGGGCAAAAACTGTGGAAAGATTCAAGAACCCATGGGACACACATAAGGGAACCTTGGTCATTAGGGAAGGGAGGGCTAAGACAGAAATCAAGACGGGTCTACGATGTTACAATAGGTAGGGAAAATTGGCAAACTAGGTTGACTAAGCAATCTTTATCTGCTGTCAAATTTAATGTTTCTTTGTGGTGCAGCGATGCCTCTGGTTAGTTGAGTGTTGTCACCAGGGGTGAGTGTCTCTGCTGGCTGTCATTGCGTGCCAGTCCCATTCAAAGTTCTTTTCATGGCATCTGGGTGGCCATCCTCCTCCTCCTTCACGTTCAACGTTATGATGCCATGCATAGGCCCTGCAGGGAAGTGGAATATTTTTACATAGGCAGTGTTTTCACCTTTACTGCCATGTTCCTGCTCATGGCGCTGTTGCAGATACCTACACCAATGCACCCCAGCTGATGCTGAGGGTGTTCCATCAGGGTCCTATCTACGTGCTACAGTTGCTGTGGTGTGATAACAGTGTGGTTATGTATACAGTGATGCAGCTCCCCGGCCCCCCTGTTCTGCCTGTTTGAGTACCCTCATACCTGGCATGGTGTTGATGCCACTCTGACATAGCATGTGACCTCTTTGATGGTCTCTGCCACTATTCTATCAAATGGGATCAGTATATGTATCTTGGGGGGTATGCCACCTGTGGTGGCCTGGGAACAGTTGACATATATGCCAACTTCCTTTTCACAGTGGAACAGAGGTTGCTCTACTCATGCTTGATGGAAAGTACAGTGCACACCTTTGGCCCTATGGTGTTTATGGCTGACTGGATCTCCAGCCACAGCCATGCCTTAGTCTCTGAGGGTGCTTTCATGGAGTTCTCCCATATAGGGTGGTATAGTGTGCCTTTGTGTCAGTGACAAGGGCTGCCACCTGTGGCCCTGTGAAATTTGCAGGCCTGGGCCTGGTTGTGCCACCTGTGGGCACCAGTGGCTCACTGTTCCTGTGGCTGTCCACTTCTTGTATTACTGGGTCTTTCCCAGTCATCCTATCAACAGATTTGGCCATAGCTGTCAGTGTCATGCTTTGTTTTGTCCTGTGTTTCCCTTTGTTGACTTCTGCATAAACTGTGCGCACATATGCGTATCTCTAGTCATGTTGCAGTAAGGAGGCATTTAGGCATTTCTGAGCCTCCCCCACCATGCCTCTGCACAGAACTCTGAGTGTTGTCCCTCAGCCTTCCCACACCCCCTTCATGCATGTGGCATATCTCTGAGCGGCTGTGTGGTGCATGGCTGCACACTGCATTTGTGTTTGTTTTCAGTGCCATTTATGCGCCTCTGTGAATAGTAGCCATTGTGCCTGCGGTGAAAATTCTTTTGTGAATAGGATCTACTACTAATTATTTATACATGTGGCAAGCATGAGGTAAATCAAGTCAGGACAGATTAGAGTAGACCATAATTACCTAAATGAACACAGTGAGCACAGACACATAAAAAAAAAAAATAATATCAGTGGGACCAGAGTCCTCATAATACAGCAGACAACCGCATTTAATGTCCCAAACATATTTGGTAGTACTATTTATCTGATCTGGAAGGTAGGTACTGCTTCCTACTACTACTACTACTACTACTACTACTACTACTACTACTACTAGTCAGCAATTGCACAAAATAATATTATTTTACCACTTGATTGTACTGTAGTATGATGTTAATACTATAGTTACTGTACTGTTTTAATTTTCTTACAACAGATGGCTTAGCTAAACCCTCAATGATCTTCTTTGGACAAATAATATATATTTTTTCACATATCTTCATATTTGGCTGTGATTATTAGAGAGGAATGTTACTAAATTTAATTCATTCATTCATTGCTTGTAGTATGATGTAATACAACATCTCGGTTACAGTGACTGGAGAGAAATTATATTTCATATTATGTATTTATAACATACCTTCTTGGAACTGTGAAGGATGTATTTATCATTGTGCGTTGTCAGGTGCACACACATCAGTGGCAAACTGTTTATTTTATTTTGTTGACTGCACTGTGCTTTACTGATGCGACTGTCTGGGTGGTGGTCAGTAAGAACCAGAAGATATCTTTCATTTCTTCTTTAAAAGATGTTGCTATGCTGAGTAGAAGAAGTAGAAAATATTACCACTGGTTGGACCCAGCACACTGGGGCACGCAGTGATGCTGCATCACATGGTTAGCGAGCGTGGGTGGGCTCTTACTGCTGCTTATTTAATCATTCATTAGCCATTTATTTATTTGGCCTGGTCTGCTCCGGAACATCCATCATATTCATAATGTACCCCCTACTTCATCAAATTAACAAAAAATATGTTAGCGGTTTGGTACTGCACGGTGGTAGGTACAGACTTGAATCTGTCTGTCTGTCTGTCTGTCTCTCTCTCTCTCTTTTTTTCTCTCTCTCCATCTCTCTCAGTACACTCACAGACCCAAGCAAGTGTGCCATCAAGGGAAGCCATCCTTGAAGGAGCTACTAATCGTTTTGCTTTAGCAGTTTAACTTTTTTTATTTCACTTTATTCTTTTGGTAACTAGGTAAGGCCCTCTAGGCACAAGTGCCTGTTTTTAGGGGTGACCCAGGAGCACTGGGGTGGTTAAGTGACTTGCTCAGAGTCACACAGTGTGCAAGTGGAGGTTGTGTGAATCAAACCCATGTCTGCTAGATGTACCAAGTTCATTTTAAGCTCATTACTCTAACATCTAGGCTATACTGCCAGCCCCTTACTTCACTTTTCCTACAAGCAATGAATTAAATCATTCACTTTGGGCTTCTGTGTTAAATCCACCACTGTGCTCTCTACTCTGCGCTTTCCCTCCCTTCGCTAAAGGATCGTTCTCAGTCCCACTGTGACTCATTTACTTCCCATTGTGTATCTAGGAAGAGAACTGTATATCGCTCAACACTGTAAGAGAGTATACAAAAAAGAGTAAGATAACTATTTTACGATTTGAGTGTCCAGATTGTCAAGGGATAATTTCTGAGACAGGCTTTACTGTACAATGCTTTGTCAGAAATACAGTGCCAAAACATGGCAAATTCACTTCTGTCATTCAATGGTGCAGCAATACTTTGCAGAACTAACTTCTAGCCAAATTTTGGTAAGTGGACCTGACCATCCCCCCATCAGTTAATGTTATGAAAAATTGGTTTCTGAATACAATTTCAGCACAGGGTGGATGTCGAAGTGTATGTACTTCCATTTTTTTCATAATTGTATGGTTAAACTGTGCTTTATCTATCATCTATTGCAATGATTTGTGAATGTGTATTAAAAAATGTGATTGCCAAATGTTTTATATTTTTCACCATTGTAAATGGGTTCCATGACAGCCGATTGACAAAAACATTTGCTGACCAACGTAACATCAATGGCTTTATGCCAACCACAATTGCAGTTGGCATAAAGGCATCATCAAAAAAGGTTGTTTTTTGCGGGGGCTTTCACCCAGACCCCCTGCATTTTATTAAATTCAAGTCTAAGTCAGAGCTGATTCAAGGAGGGGGGTGACAGATCTAGGGAAGGCATGCCAGCGTCCTGAGTGGACTTCATGGCAATCTGTCATTGTTGTCACTGTTGACGATATCACTGTAAAGTTTTTGCCATGGTGGCATACCTTGTAAATAAGCTTTGCTCAATGGCTATAACCCTAAATACAATGAAATGAAATGAAATGAAATTAAATCAATTCATTATGCAAACTGATATCCATGCACTTGATAATATTTCTTAAATAATGTTTTGCTTACAGTGTGGTGTTATGACAAGTTGGCATTTGAAGGTCCCCACTATGCAGCAGAAAAGAACCTGACATGACATAGGTTAGTACTATATTCTGCTAAATTGTTAGAACTTTAAAACAAACAGTAGTTGATATTACTGCTATCTATTATCTATTTCACATTTCTCTTTTTACAGAACAATTGTCCTTCAGAAAGTCATAAAGCGATTTAATTCATCATGATGGGGGGAGTAGCTGCCGGTTGGGGACTTCAACTGGAGAAATTCTCCTAGTTGGGGACTTCAATTGCAAAGTACTACTAGTTGGGGACTTCGATCTGCCAGATGTAGATTGGAGCCTTCCAACTGCAGCTTCAGCAGGTCCATCCTTGACTCCCTACAAGATGCTTTTCTCAGGCAGCTAGTCAAGGTACCCACTAGGAATGGGCCAGTGTTGGACCCAGTGTTTACAAACAGGACCAGCATTACAAACATCACAGTGGGCAGATCCCTAGGTACTGTACCAGTGATCACTGTACAGTGTGGTTAAATATTAATAGAGGAACAGTGTCAAACTACACAAAGATGAGAGTTCAAGCTCTATAGAAGGGAGGATTTTAAAGAAATGGGAGACTGCCTCAGAAACAGCCCCATGGAGGAATTGCCAGGGAGGGTAAAGGCACAGTGTAGAAAAACAAGGGAGGACACAATTAAGGCAACCAACATCTGCATGAAGGAAGTGATAAAAGTAGAAGGAAAAACAGACCATTATGCTGCTTTAGGGATGTGGTGAAGGTGGTGAGGTAATAAAGGGTCCTATTCAGGAGGTATAAGGAAATGCAGAGAGAGGAAGACAGGGATGTATACCTAGTAAAATAGAGGGACTCAGGAAAGGCAGTGAGGATAGAAAAGATGCAGAGAGAGAAGAAAGGGTTGCCAAAGGAGTAAATAAAGGGGATAAGACTTTCTTCAGGTACCAAAGTGAAAAGTAGAAAGCAAAGGGTGGGACAGTAATGATAAGGAGGGTGGTGGTAGTGGGGGGATTGCACAGATGAGGATCATGAAAAAGCAGACATCCTGAAAAGGTACAACTGCTCAGTCTTCACACCGGAGGGAGTGGGAGCTGTTCACCAGGGAGTAGTTGGAACAAAGAAGGGAAGGGGGACACAAGTTCATTTTCTGAGGAAAGAGTCCTGACGGAACTTGCATCTCTGAAAGTGGACAAGGTTATGGGACCAGATGAGATGCATCCAAGATTATTGAATAGCTCAATGCAAACATGCAGAGTTATGCAGGACTGAAGAAGTGCAGATATGGTCCTGCTCCATAAGAGCAGCAGCAGGAAGGAGGCTAGCAACTATAGGCCTGTCAGTCTCACATCAGTGTTGAGGAAATTAATGGAAACTGAAAAAATTGAGGAGGTGCACTCTGTAAGGATGTCAATTAGCATGCACGTATGCTTATGCTTTACTAATGCACATAGGCTAACATGTTTATATAAACCCTTGCTTGGCGGGCAGAAGCCCACATTTTCTGCAGTTGTTTCAAGTGCGTGCTTCATACAGTAAACTTACCAGCTCACTCCACATTGGTGTCCGCGTGATTATTAAATGGTGTCAGAATGGACTGCTTGCAGCATTCCACCACTCTCAATTTACATGGAAATGCATCTGAAAACTCGAAAAGATTTAAGCAGCAATTTTAAATTTCCTCAGTTGCCAGAGGACTCACTGAAAAATCACAGAAAATCCAGGCTATGACCTTTTTGCATGTGGCAGGCCCTGATGCATTAAAGGTAGTCAATGCTTAGGTTTGGAAAAATGAGGAAGAGAAGGGGCAGTTGAATAAAATTATAGGACAATTTGAGAGGTATTGTAACCCAAGCAAGAATGTGATTTATTAGACATTTATTCAATATGAGGAAGCAGAATCTGGGTAAGTCCATTGATTCATACTTAACTGAACTGAGGCTAAAGGCTAAATGTTGTGAATTTGGAGATTTAACTGAATCATTGATCAAAGATTGAATTGTATGCAGCATACAGAGCAAGCATGTGAGACACAGACTGTTGAGAAAAGCAGACTTAACATTAGATGATGCCATAGATATGTGCAGTGGCGCTGAACTTGAATGAAATGCAGATAAAACACTTAAGTTACCTCAACTATGGGGGACACAACTACAGTTCCTAAGGAGTTCAAGTGCCTCATGCTAAGAATTCAACCAGCCAAATCAATCTCTATCTGCATTAATGGGTTCTATAGACCCCTCTCAGCTGGCCTTTCTCTGCCCAAACACGTAAGTGACATACTAGCTACCACCTCATCAGAAGTATCCATAATTGGTGACCTCAACCTTGACTGGCTATCTCCAGTCTCCTTATCATTGAAAGAATTCTGTGATGTCCATGGACTTACCCAGATCATTAATGAAGCTACCCACCCAAACACCAAAAACCCAGAGTGTAGCTCCCTTCTTGACCTAATCCTTGTAAGCAAGCCTCACCTCTTCTCCCACTCAGGTATATTCTTTAATGACATCATCAACCACTGTGCCATTGCATGCATAAGGTTGGTGTAACTCCAAACCTCCTCTTCCTCTAAATACATCCATAAGAGATGTAAATGGAACTTTTGCCCAGATGCTGTTCTCTATGATCTCCAGTATGCTATCTGGCAGAAATGTTACCTCACATCTTCTGTGAAAGAGGCACACAAGGTACTTCATGAAATGCTCACTGGGACTCTAGACCTCCATGCCCCAGTTACCAAAAGCAGAACCAAAAGAAATCCTGTCCCTGGTTCATGGATAAGCTAAAGACTGACTTATGGCATAGGAATGCTCTTTGGAAAAGAGCCAGACAGACTAAATTGGCCACGGACTGGTCTGCTTTCCGAATCGCAAGGATTTTTTGCACGAAAACTATCAGAGCTGTGAAGTCTAGTTATGTCTGCTCTGATCTTAATGCATCCACTAACTCTGCTACTAAGTTTTGGAAAACTTTAAGGGAGGTAGAAGGCCATAACAGTGCTGGCATGCTTCCCCACAAAATTTTGACTACAGAGAAAAATGAGATCCTTGACCTCAACAATCACTTTGCCATAGCAGGGATGGCTTTCGATACCTCCCCAGCAAATGCCATCAGGGCACAACTCATTAGTCAGTCATCTGATTGCCATGATCCAGAATCTATTGACCCTTACCACTTTTTTTCCTTCTGTCCCATCACCATCAAACAGGTTGAGGGTCTCCTTCTTCAACTTGATACTAAGAAAAGTGTGGGTGTGGATATGATTGAGCCTTTCTTCCTAAAGTTGGCCTACTATATTTTGGCTCCCCCTAATACCCACCTTTTCAATTTGTCTCTCAATCAGGGCTCCCTCCCCAAGGTCTGGAAGGCAATCCATATCATCCCGCTATTCAAATCAGGGGACCCCTGTGACCTAAATAATTACTGCCCAATCTCCTTGCTCCCAGTCTTGTCAAAGCTATTGGAGAAGGTAGTAAATGAACAGCTCATATCTCATCTGTAAAGTTTTAATCTACTAAACACAATTCAATCCGGTTTCCATCCTACACATAGTACCTCCACTGCCCTTGCTAAGGTTATAAATGACTGGCGGTACACACTTGATAACAAACAATACATATGTGCCTTGTTTCTGGACCTTAGCAAGGCTTTCAACATGGTGGGCCATGATTTACTCCTGGTGACCCTGAAGAGAGTTGGAGTGGACAACCTGGCCCTATGTTGGTTTGCAAACTATCTTGTGGACAGAGAGCAGCAGGTCAAGGCTGAAGGAGACCTATTACAAAAAAAATACTCCTTAGAGGTGTTCCCTAAGAATCCATACTTGGTCCACCTCTCTTTGCCATTTATATTAATCAAATTGACACTGGCCTAAAGTCTTCTAGTACCCCTCTCTTCACTGATGATACAGGGCTACACATTGACAGATCAACTCCAGGTCCAGCCATTTGGGACCTCCAGAATGATTTCGACATCCTTCGAAAAAATCTACTCAACTTGAAACTCCTGCTCAATGCCAAAAAAAACAAAAGCCATGATTTTCTCTCCACTGACCCCTCATCTAAAAAAAAAACAAAAAAAAACAGATAAGGTTCCTCACATAAGCACCCTTTGGGAGAAGCCCATGAATTCAAGGAAAACTTCAAATATCTGGGGTTCTGGATTGACTACAAATTGTTCTTCATTGATAACATTGATGAACTCACTAAGAAACTGCATCAAAGGCTGAGTACTTTCTTCAGGATCAAGCACTCACTATCCCAGGAGGCTAGAAAACTCCTAGTCCAAGCTAACTTCTTGCCTCTTCTAAACTATTAAGACTTCCTATTTAGCCATAGTACTAGCACAGCTCTCTCCAAGCTTGATACCCTATACCACCGAGCCCTTAGGTTCATTTTTGATGCCCCCATGACACGCACCACTGCATCCTCTATTCTTCCATAGGCTGGAGCATCCTTAGCTTCAGGAGGCAAAAGAATGCTATTCTATGGACATATAAGGCAATCACTCATAAATTACCTCAGTACCTCACAAGCTGCCTAACTCCCTACATCACTAGTGCCTATTCTCTCAGAATTCTTACCATCTTAGTTCTGGCTGTCCCTAAAGTTAAAATATGTTTTGGTAGAGCCACAATACACTTCAGTCTTCCTACTCTCTGGAATAAGATCCAGAAAACCTTAAGGCTCGCTACCCCTGGCACATTCTCCTTCTTCAAATCCTTGTTCCTGAGGACCTTCTCTGAGGTCTGTCATTATCGCAAGTCAAGGTCTGAACACCACGATTTATTACTTCTTTAAATTCTGGACTTAAACCTCAACTATTGCCTGAGGCCATCTTTTGAGTCCTCCCTTCTGTCATTGTCCAAGTCAAGGTCGCAACATCATGATCTGCCTTTGCTTCAAATATTGGACTTTAACCCCAACCATTGCCAGTGGCATCTGTCAGGTTCTCCCTTCAAACAGTCCTTCCTCCCTAGGCAATCATGTCCAACTCTCTCCTATCTCAGCTGACCTTCCCTCCCCTCCCTTCTCCCTATACCCCTTCCCCTTCCCAACCCACTTGCCAGGCCATACCTACAGTACTTATCAAAAGACTCTTACACCTCAATCTTCTTTGCACTTTGACGCTAGAGGAACTGCCACTCCTGCTCACTGTGACTCCTCCAATGATATTTACTGTATAAACTTCATCTCATTACCTTATGTCCATATATCTGTATCCATGCAATTGTATTTAAAGGGCACTACCTCGTGTTGAACCTATTGCTATCTTCTGGTGCAAGTATCTTGTCGCTTGAGATGGTTATATGTTATTATGTTGTTATTACTATTCTGTAATTGTTACATACGTTCACTTAACCTGTGATGTCTTAACCCTGTTGCCAATTGTTTTGCCCCAGGTCCATCCTGTAAATGAGCTTGTCTCAATGATGTTCCACCTGGCAAAATAAAGATTTTGATTGAGTGATTGATTGATTAATTGATTAAGTGGAAATGCTCAAGATGAAAGTTCAGTACAAGTAGTAGTTGTTCAGGAAAAAAGAGTCAAAACAAGTGTGAATGAGAACAAGTGAAGTATGCACTTCGAATGAATAAAGTCAAATGTGAAAAGTGTGGTCATGAGCATGAGATAAATAAATGCCCTGCATTTGGACAGTTTTGTATGTGCCACAGAAAAAATAACTTTGCTAGGGTACAGTATGTCACATGAGCAAATGCAGTGAGAGCCATGGTGTTATAGAAGATACTCAGGAGAATGAAAGTACTTTCAGCATTGAAACTGTGACTACCTACAAGCCAGAGATCGATTGGAAAGTAAATCTGAATATAAATGGGAACATGGTGATGTTCAAGTTATACACAGGAGCAGAGTGTAATGTGATGCCTTTTCAGATATATAAGACAATGTCTGGAGAAGCTATTCAAAGGTTATCAGCTAGATTGGTTTCCTATTCCGGGCATAAACTGGATGTAAATGGCAAAGTGATGTTGCTAACATGTTTTAAGCAAAAGTATTACCTGCTGCCATTTCAAGTGGTTAATGCAAACGTGACCTCAGTGTTGGTTATGTCTACTTGCTTGGAAAAGAAATTCATAAAGAAGCTATTTTCAGTAGATGCTGCAAATGGAAGTGCAGAGGAAATCAAAGAAGGAATATTGGCTGAATGTGCTGTTGTATTTGAGGAATTGTTTTATTTATTTTTATTTATATATTCTAGGATTACAAGTACATTTGAGCCTAGGCTCTTTTACAAAGGTTCCACATCAGAAATAACAAACAACAAGGAAACAACTGTGAAATAACAGTAAACAATTCATGTACAACAGTGCTATTGAAAGGGGTCAATTATAGGAAGAGTAGGGTGTAGAGAAGGAGAAGTGTAGGTAGTTAACAGAGGCAACTATAGTAAAATGGTGAACACAGCTAGGACGCATGTGCCCACAAGGAATGTGCAGGGTCAGGTGCCCGGGGCTGGCAGAGAAACAGGGATGAGAGGAGAGGGGGAGGATGAAGATGCAGCCGGAGGCGTTTGTTGAAAAACAAATGGGAAGAAGTGATAGACAAGAAAAAGGGGGCAGGGTGAGGGGGGAAAATAAGTGCAACAATGGGGCAAGGAGAGACTAATGAGGTGGTATGAAGACCTGAGATTTGAAGTGGCACCTCAGGAGCTTAGGGAAGGGAGACTGGGGGGACTGGGGTTAAGCAGTATATAAGTTAGGAATAAAGCTGTGTAGGTCATCATCTAGGAAAGGCAGTCACAGGAGCTAGAGGCAATGGGATGGGCCCTGGAGCCTGGTTTTGAACAGACCTAGTGTTGAGGTAGAGGAGATGGCGTGGCTGAGACCATTTATCCATAGAGGAGCCCTATAGGTGAAGGAGCATTGGCTCTGCGTAGTTCGACAGCGAGGAACTTGTAGAATCTGGGTTGTCAAGCTCCTGGTGTTCTGTCGGTTGGTGTTTTGATGTAACAAGGCAGTAACACCGGGGGGTGTGAGGCAAGGCTGATTTTTCCCGCCATAGCACCTGTGAGATACTTTATACGGTTGGAGAGTTGGACCTATCCAGATTCTTCATAAAGGACACAGGTGTGGGTGAGGTGGTGGGCACCAGTTGTGAGTCGGCATGCTTTGTCAAGTGCAGTTGTTATACATCGGAGGGTGGACGCCGTGCGGAGCCATAGATAATGAGGCCATAATCAATAATTGACACCACAGAGCTCTGGACGGCAATCTTCAGGGCCTCTGGGGTGAGGTGCTGCCTGTGTTTGTAGAGTAATCCAAGGTGTGTGCTGGCAGCTTTAGCTATGCTGTCAATGTGAGCCATATAGCAGAGACTGGGGTCAAGCAGAATCCCTAGGTATTTGAAAGAGTAAACTTGTTCAAGGACAGTCCCCTACTTGGTAGAGATGCTTGGTTGGGATTCCTATAAGGTGAATACCACATTAAAATAGATAAAAGAGTCAGCCCTGTGATCCACCCCCCCCCCCAGGAAAATACCTTTCACATTGCAAGATAAAGTGAAAACTGAGCTAGAGAACATGGAAAGATTGGGGGTTATTAAGAAGGTGGAGAAACCCACAAGCTGGGTCAACTTGAGGGTGGTTGTAGAAAAAACAAAGTATGAATGTGTGTAGATCCAAGAGATCTAAATAGAGCAACTAAAAGGTAACATTAGCAAATGAAAACAGTTGAAGAGGTTACAGCCAAGCTAACAGGGGCCAACATATTCAATGCTAGATGCTGGGCATGCCTTCTGGCAGATTAAACTGGATGGGTTTAGCTCTGATCTAGTGACTTTTAATACATGTTTTGGGAGGCACAAGTTCAAGTGCCTCCCCTATGGGATTTGCTCAGCACTAGAAGACTTCCAAAAGAACATTTCACACATTTTTGAACAAACAACTTGTTTAGTTGCTGTATTGATCCTAGTAGGAACAGATCCAGAAGCAAATGGTTTGATACCTTTTATTGGACCAACATAGATGTTACAAAAAAAAAAGTGCTTTAGCTTTCGGATCAACCATAATAAACATAATCTGAGACACTAGTGTAATGAGTTGTAAGTTTTCATACTAAAAAGGTCATGATATTTGTACATTTGCTGAAAGCATAGTATATAGTCAATTTATTATGTTGAATATTGCTTATTCATTTGCATTGTTTATTTGCTGAAATTTGTTTTATTGGTTTTATTGGTTTAACTTGATTTTCTGAAACCTTTGTTGTTGTTGTTTACATTATTTTTATAATGCTAGATATTTATGCTAATTAGGAATATGTAGAATTTGTCATATGTCAATAACATATATTTAATTTTCATATTTCTGAGTGTGGCAGAAACATTATTATCAGCATCTTGAATATGGAGAACACGGATATATTATCATATTTACATGTCATACATATTTTTGGGAATTTATGAAAATATTTTTGGGTAAGGCCCAAGGCAAATCCATCAAAAAGTCACTTTTCAGGATTTGGTAGGAACAATCAGACAGCAAGATTTTAGCAGTTCAGCAGCACAACAGTTTGTAGGAAGAGATTTCCCTGTGGACAGCAAAGTAGTTTTGGTAACCGAACTCTGTGACTCTATCCTGTTTCAGTTTCTTCCTGCTCTCAAACCTGGAACTCTGGACTTACTGCTTCCCAACAGCACTACTGGTTAGCTGCCTGGTAAATTCCAAAGTCAGTCCTTGTCCAGGCAGAAATTCCAAATCATTACTTTAGTCCAGATTCTCAGTATGTAAACATAGGCCTTCCTTAATCCAATATTGGAAAGAGTCCTTCCTGTAGGTAATTTCAGCAGCTGTTGGACCTCTTTGCAATGTGGTGCAGACTTCCAAGCCTGTCCTTAACACTCCCTGGTTGATGCAATGGCTCATTCCAAATGATGGTCCCAAGCAGGCGTAGCTTTGGGCTTTTGGTCTAATAAAAATTCTGAAAAGTATGTTATAGACACATTTTTGAAGGGCTTGAAGGCACAGAGGTCATTATGGATGACATACTAATATGAGGAGCTAATGTAAAAGAGTACAATGAGAGATTAAAGCATGTTCTACAAAGAGCCAGAGATAAGCATTTGTTTCTAAATCTAAAGAAATAAAAAATCACAATGTCAGAAGTCCAATATATCGGACACAAGTTGTGTAATAACGGGTTGTTGGCAGACCCTGAGAAAATTAAAGCAATTACCCAGATGCCTGTTCCCCCAAATAAGACTGACTTTCAGAGATTTATGGGCATGATAAACTGCCTGACAAAGTTTTTTCCAAATCTATCAACTGTAAATAAACCGTTGAGAGAGTTACTACAGAAAGAAACAGCATGGCACTGGGAGGAACCCCACCAACAGGCCTTTCAAGAACTGAAAACAGTTGTTACTAAATCCCCGGTGCTGGCCTACTATAATGTAAGGAAACCTATTGAATCATCTGTTGATGCATCCTCTGAAGGGCTGGGTGCCTGTCTGCTGCAGGAAGACAGGCCTGTTGCCTTTGCTTCTAGATCACTTCATAAAGCTGAGAGAAATTATGCACAAATGGAGATGGAAATGCTAGCTATTGTGTTTGGTTGTTCAAAGTTCTACCAGTATATTTATGGCAGATCCCGGGTCTATGTTGAATCGGACCAAAAGCCCCTAGAAAGATTTTTCAAAAAACCACTGGCCACAGTCCAACCGAGAATTCAACGCATGATGCTGAAACTGCAAAGGTACAACTTGTGTGTAAAGTACAAAGCAGGTTAAGAACTTCATACAGCAAATGCCCTGAGTAGTGCTGTGGGAGAATATTCTGTGCCAGAAACTGAATTAAACAAATATGAGGTTCACACAGTGGACTATATGCCAATCAGTTGTGAAAAACTGAAATGGTTTCAGCGAGAGATGGATAATGAATGGCCCAGAGCATGGTGTGTGGCTAGGGGTATGGGCTGGTGGGGGACTGAGGTGCAACTTGAGAGGACAAGAGGATGTATGCTAGGGATAGGCTCCACTTAAATTTGAGGGGAGGGAGGTTTGGAAAGTTAAATTGACTGAGTTTATTGAAGCTAGGTGGGGTTTAAACTTGAGAAGGGGGAGGGCTGTGGCTTGAGACTGCTGCTATCAGGCACATCAAGGGAGGGCTTACCCTTCTTTTCCCAGCAGATGGGAGGGGGTGCCAAACCGGGGCACCAGACTGTGAGCAAGGGAGCGGGAGCATGCAGTTAACTAGGGGATCTCAGGTTGGGGGATGGGTGAGGGCAAGGGGCAGGGATGGAGGGTGGTCCTGATTAATGCCAGGAGCATGGATAAAAAGATGGCCAAGCTTCAGGTGATGCTAACTGAAGGGAAGGTGAATGTGGAGGCAGTCACTGAAACTTGGGCTACTCCTCGGCATGATTGGGACCTGAACCTGACGGGGTACACTGTGTTCAGGAAGGACAGGACTGTGGGCAGGGGAGGTGGTGTAGCACTCATCATTAGGAATGGCATTGATACATGCAGGGTAGAGGGGCAGAGGGAAATGCAGAGGCATGATGGATTACCTTGCAGGCACCTGGGAGTAAGAGAGGAAATCTGGGGGTGGTTTATAGGCCACCCATGCAGGCAGAAGAACCTGAGGAAGGCCTGGTGGTGAATCTCAGGGACCACTGTGGTCAGAGGAGAGTAGAACTGTGGTGCTGGGTGACCTTAACATACCAGGGGTTGATTGGGGAACTATGGCAGCCTCTTTGACTAGGGAGCAGCACCTGATGGACATCTTCCAAGATGCATTCCTTTCCAAACTGGAGGCTGACCCGACAAGAGATGGTCGAATCCTGGATGGGGTCCATGTTGGATGGTGATCTGGTTAGGAATCTAGTGGTAGGGGACCCACTGGTGGGGAGTGATCATGCCATGGTTTGGTTTTCCCTTAACCTGGGGAGATGGGAAAATCGCACTAAAATGGTGGTGGTTGACTTTAGGGGTGTGGATTTTAAGGGTATGGAGGGGATCATCAAGGGGTATTTGGAAAGTATCTGACCAGACCTGGACACAGTGAGCAGGTGTAAAATTATTAAAAGAGGTCTCCTAGAAGCTACCAAGGCCTGCATGAAGGTTCAACGTATGTTTAGTATAGTCAGAAAGCCAAGCTGGTGATCAGCGAAGTCCAGGAGGTGGTAAGGGAGGAAGGAGCTGCTTATAGATGATGCAAGCACTCACATGGGGTTGTGGACAGTGGAGAGTATGATATGATATGATATACAAAAAGATAACTAAGGTCATAAGATTGGCCAAGGCGAGGATGGAGCAGAGGTTGGCCCTGAGGATCAGAAGTGGGGGGAAAATGGTTCTTTAGGTATATCAGGGAAAGAAGGAAAGTGAAGGTGCAGACTAGCAGACTGAGGTCAGGGAGTGGGTAGACCAAGGAGGCTGGGGAGCAGACGAAGATAGTTAATGAATACTTTACCTCATTTTCACTAGAGGCGATGGAGGGTGACAACCTTATGGGGAAGGCGGGCTAGGAATGTGGAGGGGGAGGTCACGGATGTTGAAATTCCTGTTTGTAGGGTGACGGAAGCCCTTAAGTCCCTGAAAATTGATAAGGCACCAGGTCCAGATGGCCTTTATCCCAGAGTGCTAAAAAACATGGTGGATGTCCTTGTTGCACCTCTGGCAGACCTTTTCAACTCCTCCCTTCAGATGGGGTGTGTGCCTTAGGATTGCAGGATGGCCCATGTCATGCCTATCCACAAAAGTGGCTCACAGGAGGAGCTGGGTAACCACAGGCCTGTCAGTCTGATGTTGGTAGTAGGCAAAATGATGGAGTCCATATTGGAAGAGAGGCTGGAGGTGTTTCTGGAGACATGGGGCCATCTGGATGATCATCAATATGGTTTCATTCAGGACAGATCATGTCAGACTAACCTTGTGGAGTTCTATGATTGGGTGACAAAGGCACTGGACCAGGGCAGGCCAGTAGATGTCCTCTTTCTGGACTTCAGCAAGGTGTTTGATTTGGTGCCACAGGGAGAATGGGGGTACAGGAGATGATGGTTAGGTGGATAGTAAACTGGCTAACTGGGTGGTTTCAGAAGGTAGAGTTTGGGGGAAGGTATAATCTCCTAGGAGGGTCATTAGCAGGGTCCTACAAATGTCAGTGCTGGGTCTACTCCTGTTTAATGCTTACATCTCAGACATTAGGGATGGTATTAGGAGTGAGACGAGCCTCTCTGCTGATGACTCAAAGCTTGGGGTGGTGGTGGATGTGAAGTAGGGTAGAAGAGCTCTTTAGGGGGACCTGCAGACTCTGGAGAGGTGGTCATGTGCCTGGAAACTGAGATTTTATGCCAAGAAATGCAATGTTCTCCACTTGGGGCATAGAAACCCAGCCCATGAGTATTTTTTGGGTGGGGAGAAACTGAAGGTTTTGGGAGGGGAAAAGGATCTTGGGGTGGTTGTAAATGCCAAAATGAATAATTCTGAGCAGTGTGGGAGGGCTGCAGCTAAAGCAAATAAAATGCTCAGGTGCATTACCAGGGGGATAACCTCAAGGAGATGTGAGGTGCTTCTCCCTCTGTATAACTGCCTGATTAGACTGCACCTAGAGTAATCCATGCAGTTTTGGTACCCATACTTGAAAAAGGACATTGCAGTTCTCAAGAGAGTCCAGAGAAGGGTGACCAGGATGATACAGGGTCTCAGGGAAAGATCCTATGAGGAGAGAGACTTGAGGAGCTCAACTTGCATGCTCTGGAGGAGAGAAAGGACAGAGGGGATATGATTGAGGTCTTTAAATATCTGAAGGGAATAAATAGGGTCAACCTAAATAGGGTGTTTCTGCTAAGGGAGGAGGGGGCCACCAGGGGACCCTCCATGAGGCTGGTTGGTGGGAGGCTTGGGGGGGAGACTTGGAGATGCTACTTCACAGAGAGGGTGGTGGACCCCTGGAATGAACTGCCTGCAGAGCTAGTGGCTGTTTATACAGTGGAGGGATTCAATAGGGGCTGGGACAGGTATAAGGGGAAGGTAAAACTGAACAATGACAGACCTAGAGGTGTAGCTCCAATGGGAGATGGGGTCAGCAGAATTTACAGGGAAGGAGGGAAGGGCAGCAATGGTGTCCTGACTTGGTGCTGATATTTGAGCAGACCCAATAGACCATTAGGCCTACTCCTCTGGCATCTTAGTATGCTAGCATAATGATTCGGCATTGGTCAATTTGAGAGACACTGTTTTGAATGGGTCACCCCAGGAGAAAACATCTGTTTACCCTGAGATAAGGCAGAACTGGCAGTTCAGAGATGAAATCTCAATAGAAAATGGACTTTTGCTGAAGGGGGAGACACTGATAGTCCCCACCTCATTGAGATCAGACATATTAACCAAATTACACAGCAGCCACTTGGGCACTGAAAAATGCAAGCACAGGGCCAGAGACCTCTTATTCTGGCCAGGGATGAGCAGTCAGATTAGTGACATGGTGGCCAAGTGTGGAATTTGCCATCAGTTCAAGAAAGCACAAGCCAGAGAACTGATGCAGCCACATGTGATACCAGACAGACCTTGGCAAAAGGTTGGGCCTGGCCTATTTGAATTTGAAAGGGGAAATTATCTGGCAATGGTTGATTAGTACTCCAAATATGTTGAGATATCCAAGTTGCAAAATACAACAAGTGAAACAGTGATTAACCATATTAAATCATAATGTGCAAGACATGGTATTCCAGAAATACTTGTACCAGATAAAGGCCCACAGTTTGCCTGTATTGAATTCAAAGACTTTCAATTAAGGCATGAGTTTAAACATGTAATGTCTTCACCAAGATACTCCCAGAGTAATGGCATGATAGAACAGGCTATTCAAACAATAAAGAGACTGTTAGAGAAAGCACAAATGGACCATCAATACCCTTACTTAGCACTTTTGGAATTAAGAAATACCCCACTGGAGGGGCTAGGATCTCCAGCACAGCTGCTTATGGTCTGCAGAACCAGAACTTTAATGCTTATCAGATCTGACTACTTAAATTAAAAGTACCAGAAGTTGAGGTGCAAGCTACATTGCGATGGGCTCAAGAAAAATGAAAATCTTATTACAATCTGCATGCCTGGCCACTCCCAGCCTTATAGTCTGGACAACCTGTTTACCTGCGAACACCTGAGAATACCTGGACCCATGCAGTTGTGGAGCACCATACTGATGAGCCACATTCCTATGTAGTCCACGCAAATGGGAAATTGTATTGCAGAAGCAGGAGAGACCTTTTGTTAACCCCTGAGCTGCGCTGCTCCTGTGGCCCACTAAAGTCACACATCTGATGGGAGCAGGAGGGAAGTGAGCAAGACAACAGTAAGAAGGATGTTGGGATCCCTGAGGTGCCTGCAATGGAGGTCCCTCCTCAAGTGAGGCCGGAGCAGTCACAATGTGAACCTATGGCGTTGGCCCTGCCCATGAGTGTTTGGGACCAAGTGACTGGCAACAGCTTCAGTCTGAGAATAGCCACATCAGATTACAGGAGACCCAAAGGCCCACCTGGCATCATGACTACATAGATGCACTAAATTTTTTGAGCTATATAGAACTTTAAATATTTTACTTTGGGGGGGAGTTCAACTTGAGAAGGGATATGTAAGGAAATTAATTAGCATACGCGATTTATGTATGCTTTACTAATGCAGATGCACTAACATGTTTATATAAACCCTTTGCTTGGTGGGCAGAAGCCCACATTTTCTGCAGCTGTTTCAAGTGTGTGTTTCATACAGTAAGCTTACCAACTCACTCCACGTTGATGTCTGTGTGATTATTACACACCCATGGTCAAGAAGAGCCCAAACACAAATCATTTCAAATCTTCTAGTAGTTTCACACTACCCCATTCTGTCACCTTTTATGAGTCGTCTTCAGGGGGAAACTGCAATTTAATGAAACAAGATACACCACATACTGGTTACTACTTCAGATAGGTCAAGGCTATTAATCAATACAAAGAAAACAAAAGTTCTTTATTTTGGAACCAGAGATAAGTCAAATTTAGGCATAACATCATTGACAAACACACAAATAGACCAAGTCACTGAATATCGTTATTTGGGTGTAAGGTTTGATGTAGAATTAAACTTTCTGAATCACACCAGTGAAGTGCTAAACAAAGTTAATAAAAAATTAGGAGCACTTAGAAGAACATTAAGATATCTGGATCAAAGAGCAAGGAAACCTATTGTGGAACAGATGGTGATGTCCTCTATTGACTATGGAAGTATCATATACTGTACAGGGTTGTACCTAAATTAATGCGGGATAAATTGAATAAAATACAGTACAAACTTGTGAGATTTTTATTGGGTTTCCTCTATAGGACACATCACTGTACATTACTTAATACATTTGGTTGGACAACCCTAGAACAAAGAAATGGGGAGGCATGGTTAAAATTATTGTATAGTTTTTTCATAAAACAACTGTCTCATTACATATCGCTTAATGCATTGATGAAACAAACTGAACTTACCCAGACTTTAATTAGATCTGTCCATGTAAATAAAATAAAAATAAATTATAATAAAATAAGATTTGGTGAGAAAACCTTAAGACATCAGGTGGAAAAATATTGGAACATACCTCCACATTCAACAAGAGTGGCATCCCCAAAACTATTTGATTTAAGGCTAAAAACAATAACATAAGTAGCGTGTAATTGTTATTTTGGCATTTAGATGCCATTTATTTAGTGTTGTATGTATTTACATGCTACTAAACAGAAATTTGGTAATTTAAATCTGTCTGCACATTGGATAAGTGTTGACCATGCATCCGAGGTATCAAACAATTTTTGTCTATATGTAGTTGTATAGTATATGTTACTTTTGCTAGCTTGTTTCTCAGACGCTATTTGTCTTATGCCTCTTGAAGCCATAGATTTGTCTGTGTGTTGATACTGTAACTGAAGTCTGTCTGCATATTGCACAAGTGATAACTATGAGTTTGCGGTATTAAATAATTCTGTCCATATGTATCATGTATAGTATACATTGATGTAACTAACCTATGTACAAACTTTATTATGAGCATCTTATTTTATGTATTTTTATGCACTTTGTAACATCAAGGAGGACTTGTCTTGTAAACAGGGATTATATCCCTAATGACAGGGTTTATCCTGTATAAAATTAAAAATTTTACCTACCTACCTAGTAGTTATTGCCGCACTAGGGGAGATGGCTTATTTCTATTTCAAAAGGCTGGCACAGAATAACAGAAAATAGAATTCATTTTTCTGTTGTCTGTTGTTCTGCATAAAAATCTACCACCACACCTCTAATACAAGCAGTGTAAAAGTTTTAATTGAACTATACTGTACAGCTTTACCTTAGTGACATGTTGTGGTGAAATAAAAATAACATTTTGATTATTGAAGACATTTATGGGCTAATACTAGGTCAATTAAAGTTTTGGCACTGTTTGTATGAAATATTTCAGGTTTTGTTAACTAGTGGTAGTAGGACTGCAGGTAGGCTTGGCAGGTCAGTTAATTGTTGACTGTAGTACATGGTTTTGTGCACATTTAAGAAATGTAATTGGTTGCACTGAAGGTGTGGTGATTGTTTTTTTTAAGCAAAACCGAACAGAACATTTTTGTTTTGTTTAAGAATTTTGAAATATAATTAAGTTAGCATTTAGGAGGTATGACAAGACACAGATGGAAGTAGGATAGGGAGGTGTATTAGGAGAATCAGAGGGAGGCAGGGAAAGCAGTAAGGACTAGAAAGATGCAAATGGAGGAGACAATAGCCCAAGTAGTAAGAAAAGGGGACAAAACATTTTTCAGATACTTATGTAAGTGAAAAAGGAAGACCAGGGGAGGGATTCGTAGGCTAAGAAGGGAAGGAGGAGGTTGGGTGGAAGGGGAACAGGAAAATGCAGACATTCTGAACAGTAACAGGAGCATTGAAGGAAAGGAGGTGGACACTAGTCCCTTTTCAGAGGAGAGAATCCTGAAGGAACTCACAAATCTGAAAGTAGAAAAGGCAATGGGGGCCAGATGGGGTGCATCCAAGGATACTGAGGGAACTCAGGGAGGTACTGACTTCACCTATGATAGTTCAGCTCAACCACTCACTGGAGACAGGAGTGATTCCAGAGGACTGGAGGAGGGCAGATGTAGTCCCACCTCACAAAAGTTGCAGCGTGGAGGAGGCCAGCAACTACAGGCCACTCATCTTTGCTTTGGAGGTGGGGAAATTAATGGAATAACTACTGGAGGGAAGGACTGTGGAATATATTGAATTCAGTGGCTTACAAGGACTGAGTCAGCATGAATTCACATGGGGGAAGTCATGTCAAACAAAGCTGATAGATTTCTTTGACTGGGTGACCATGGCATTGGATCAGGTTGGAGCAGTGGATGTGGTCTACCTAGATTTCAGTAAGACCATCAACACTGTTCCACACAGGAGACTCATAAGCAATCTGAGAAGCCAAGGAGTGGGTCCAACGGTGGTAAACTGAGTAAGAAATTGGTTATGGGATTGACAACAAAGGTTGGTGGTAAATGTAGTTCACTCAGAGGAAGGGAGGGTGACCAGTGTGGTGTCACAGGGATCAGTTCTGAGACTGTTGTTGTTTAAAACTTTATTCAAATTTCATAAATTTGGATAGTTGTTACATATTCCATTGAACAAAGCTCATTTCAAAGGAGATCCATTTTATCGAAAGAAAAGAGAAATCATAAATAGTTACACATACAACATTATCTAAAATTAGACACAATATACAGATACACATCATAAAATTTATACGAGAGAAAACAATTTACATACATGGAAACTATCACCCTGATAGAGTAATAGTCTACCAAGTATACAGACTACACCACCAAAGATCAAACACTAGTCATTAAACAATATGTAGCAAAAGCCCTATTAGGTAGATACACCTGCACAGCAAGTTGATAAGGCATCTGACCTTTTTTTTTGTACCACTGCTTTATACAGCTTAAATTAATTATCTGATTGTTTTGTGGTAAAAAAAATGGGTAATGAGTTCCATACTAAGGGCCCCCCTAATCCAAATAACAGATCTTCCTATATTAGAGTTGTATCTAGGGGTATCAAATTCTAAACCAGATGCAGACCTCAAATTAAGTGTAACTTACCTGATAGAAAATAAGTCTAATAGGTACTGTGGTAAGTTATGTTTATATACCTTATACATAAGAATAAGAAGATGTCAATCTCTCCTGTCTTTTAGTTTAACTACTGCAGAGATCTATATAAATTGCAGTGGTGAGTCTCTCTAGGTACCTCGAGTCTGAAACATGCCATCCTATTGTATAAGATGTCTAATCCAGCAAGTACTGCCTCTGATGCCCCTACATAGAAAACATCCCCATAATGTAAAACAGGGAGTAACATACTGTTTACCACCCTTAGTTTAGTCTCTGGTGACAGGTACTGCCTTATTGTATATAATGCTCCCAATTTGTTGCCTAGGTTCTTAATCAAAATTTCAATGTGAGATATCCAACTTAACTTGGCATCCAAAGTTAATCCTAAGTATTTATATCTATCTACCTGCTGAATAATGATAACATCTGTAGATCTGATTTAAAAATTGTCTGAATTATTAATTCTAGAAAATAAAATACAGTCCTTTTTTTTTTTTTTTTTTTACATTTAAGCACAAACTGTGTTCCTGAAAAGAAGCCTGTAGGTTGTCAAAAGCTGTTGGTAATTTTATTTGGATAATTTTAGGATCCTTCACTTCGATATATACAGCTGTGTCATCTGCATATACATGATAATGTATTTCTTGATTACTAAACTCTAAGTTGTTAATATAGAGATTGAAAAGAAAGGGGCCTAATATTGATCCTTGAGAAAATCCCTTTTTGATTTTAATTTGTTCTCACCTAAAGGATTCTATTTCAACCAACTGTTCCCTATTCAACAAATATGAAGCAAAACAAGTCAACTCTGTCCCTCACACCCCAATATCGTGTAGTCTGGACAGGAGAATGCCATGGTGCAGAGTGTCGAATGCCTAAGATAAATCAATAAATAACACACCCACAGACATTCTCCTGTCCAGACTACTCTGCAAATCACCTACCACCTTTGCCAGAGCCGTCTATGTACTATGAGAGGATCTAAATCCTGATTAAGGATTGATTAATCTACTTTCCTCCAAAAACATCTTTAACTGAGTAGCCACTAGGCTTTCAAACAATTTAGAAACAATAGGTAGTAAAGAGATGGGGCAATAGTTGTTCATCTCATTCCAGGATCCGTCCTTATTAATGGGTGATATTTTTGCAATCTTCCAATCTTTAGGAAATTGTCCCGTGGTTAATGAAAAATTAAATACATAAGTCAAAGGATGTGCAATAAAGGGGGCAGCGTACCTCAATAATCTGGTATCTATATTGTCCACACCTGTGGCCTTTTTAATATCTAATTTTAAAAGCTCTTTCCTTGTTTTGTGTTCCTCAATATATCTCATTTTAAAAATTTGCCCCACTGTCCTATTAGGGTAGTTTTTCTTTTTTTTTTTTTGCTACTCAATCGCTAATTCATTATAAACTAAATTGTTATCTAAAATCTCTATACCTACCTGTTTTAACTGAGCAGTTACTAAATCACTATAAACTAAGATATTATCTAAAATCTTTGTGCCTACCTCAAAAAAAATTGTTGAATTCATTTACCACTACATTACTTAATGGAACCAAATCACCCTTTATGTCTACTTTACCAGTTGTTCCCTTATCTATTTTACCCATTAAAATTATTGTACTTCAAAAGAGTCTGGGATTTTGGTTATGATTTTGTTCCAGAAAGGATCCAAAGAAAATTTGCTTTGTTTTCCTAACTGACTTAAGATATTTGTTTATAATTTGTCTATAAAGAGCCCAATCGGTATTTGTACCAGAAATGTTTGCCTTATGCTAGCAAGCATCCCTCTCTTTTTTAATTTATATAGGGTAGCATTGTACCACTTACAGTTATTTGCCTTTATCTTTCTTCTTTGCAAGGGAGCATGTCTATTGCAAATCAGTATAAATTCCTCCTGGAAGTATTTCCATGCATCTGAAGCTGTTGGTATTAGTTCTAATATGTCCCAATCAGTCATTTCAATATCCACCATAAAATGTATGTAATTGAAATTCTTAAAATTTCTCCACTGCACTGTCTGAACCTGCTGGATCAACTTTAGATGTTTATGTAAGGCAAATATTACCTGACGATCAGAAAAATTATCAAGCAAAACACCACTATAAGAATATTCAGATGGCCGATTTGTGAACATAAGATCTAACAAAGAAGAATTTTGTGCATTCTTGCAGTTAATCCTAGTAGGGTCAGACAGTAATTGAGATAACTGAAGATGTTCTTGAAACTCAATTAAATTGTTAGTAGGTTCCACCTGGAACCAATTTACATTTAAATCACTGATAACAAATAACTCATGGGTATACCTAAAGTTCTCCAAAAACATTTGAAGAATAAGAAGGCAGAATTCTTTAATTTAGGAGGTTTATAGACTCCAGTAACCAGTAAAGGTTTAATGAATGGTATTCATATTTCAACAAATACTGCCTCCAAGCCCTTGTTCAATGAACCACAGTTAATTTCCCTAGCATCGAAAGACAGTTTTACATACATCAAGAGCCCTCCCCCTTTTTTATTTCTATCATTTCTGAAGAACTGGTATCCATCTATTTGCAAGCTTATATCCAAAACTCTTTTGTTGAGTCAAGTTTCTGAGATGATAATAATATCCGGACTGTATTTCCCTATCCAGTCTTTAATTAAATCTAATTTGTTACAGATGCTGCAGGCATGGAAATGAACAATACTAAAAGCATTTGTTCTCAATATATCTGCATTTGGCTCAACAAAATTGGTGGAATTTAAAGGGTCAGGGTTTGGGAAAATATCCCCACTTTGCAGAAGTGTCATAATTAATATAAACCTAAGAACCCAACACATTCTTTTTTTTTACCCTTAATTGGGATTTACATTGAGTAAGGTGACTAGGTTGTAAATATCTTACAGTCCAAGAACCTCTCCTAAAGGAGAGATGCTTCACCATCTCTCTGAATAAAAAGTAAGGTATCAAGTCTCCCTGAAAGACTCCAAAACTGGGTAAGAAATTATAATGCTTCAAGAGGCCTATACTTCCAGGGATTCATTTATCAAACCTATCCCAGCTTGTGGTGTTCACCATAATACCCATCTGGCAATCCAAATGGCCATATAGGAATAGAAGTAACACCACTAACCAGTAATGCCTCTTGTTAAGATGTGTGGGACAAGCAAAAAATTCAGAATTACAGTTATGTATGTCACCCTCTCTTATACAGGGAAAATACCCCAAGCAACTGTAAATACCTCAAATACAATAGTAGTCATTTTTAAAAATAAATGTGGCACATTTACCTGTATAATACTTAACTACCCCTTTAGTTTCTAGACTGATTATGCTGTAGCAACTAATACATAGCCTATCTAAACATACTGCTTTAAGATAAATGCACAATATTTAAAAGACAATTACAGTTGTTTAAAATTACTACAAACTGATGAAAGCACTTTCTTTCAGCTGAGTGGCACTCAAGCCACTCACACTCGCACCACAGTGCTTGTGCTGTGGGCAGTGAGATTCTTTTAAAGTCAGCTGCCCTTTCTCCTCTGGTGATGATATTACTGTCTCCTCCCACCATTTACTGGCAGTTCATTAGTCAACTCCGGTAACTGGAAAACATGCTAGTATGGCTAGAGTTTACAGGTGGAGCTCAGGCATAGGATGTTAAAGTAGTGCACACTGACGCTGGCAGGCAGATAACAGGTGGAAACCAGTACAGACTGTTTCTCTTTAATGTCTTTATTAGTGACATTGCAGAGGGGCTGGATAGGAAAGTCTGCCTTTTTTCAGATGACACTAAAATCTGCAAGGAGGGAAGTCACAGCAGGAGGGGTGGAAAAAATGAGTAGTAATCTGAGAAAGTTAGAGGAGTGATCAAGGGTATGGCAGTAAAATTTCAATGTGATGAAGTTGAAAATCGTGCAATTAGGGCACAGAAACTCAGGGGTGGAGTACAAAAGTGGGGAGTGGTATTGATGGCCACAAAACAGGAAAGAAACCAAGGGGTAATCATATCTGATGACCTAAAGGTGGCCAGGCAGTGTGACAATGCAGTTAGGGAATCTAGTAGGATGCTAGCATGTCTTGCATGTCTTCCCCAATGCTTTCTGAGTCACATAAGAACAAGTGCGATTCCTGCAGTACCTTCTACCTCTCAAGGACAGCCATTCCCTCTTCTTCTTCCACTAGTGACCAGAGCACAAGACCAAGGAGTGTGAGGCCTGTCAGAGTTTCAACAAGGCCACATGGAAATGCCACCAACAGGCTCTGGAAGCCCACATTCTCAAACTCAGGATGGCTTCAATGGAGAAGGAGCTGCTAGGATCATCCTCATCCCCGGAAGGGGGTTCTTCAGACTCCCACAAGAAGAAGAGGAAGGACGAGGAGAAGCACCAGGACCACGATCTGTCTCCTGCCTGCCTGTGACCTTCTTCAGGGACTGCAGGTGATGAGCAGCCTCCAGCTGGCATGGATAGCATTCCTCTGACCAAGCATGCCCCTCCCTCTGGGGGCTAGCCCTTGGTCCCCCTACCTGAGCTAGTTACAGTTCAGATGGGTGCTTCCAGAGATCTCTGCCACCCATAGGATCCTCAAAACCACAGGGCCTAATCCTGGTGGCACGGCTGATAAGTCAGTCGTCAGTCCCTCTGATGAATGCCCAGCCCAGGCTGAAAAGTCACACACCAGATCCTCTGGTGTCTGCCCAGCTACTGCACTTGTGTCGGGCCCCAATAGTAGACCTGACACTGATTCTCCAGATCAATGCACGCGGCTGCTCTTGCCACAGCCCTCCCAAGAGGGTTCTCCCTCTCAGGATCCTCCATTGTCACCTCCCCTGGTTATGACTCCTGGCTATCCAGCACATTCAGAGCCAGAGTCAGAAGAATGTTCACCTGACACAACTCTGGTGCTGATGTCTCCTGCACAACAGGCTCCCTTGTCTGGGTCAGCTCCCCCACCCTAGACTCTGGTGGGACCCTCAACATCCTTGGGGCTGACACCAGAACCTCCTCTGAGGGGTTCAGCACCAGACCAAATGTTTCTGGGCCCTTCATACCCTCCATCAGAGCCCCGATCTGGTCCCTTGGCTCCTTCTTCAGGGCCTACACCTGTCTACCCACCATCAGGATCTTCATCAGGACCTTTGGCTCCTCTGTCGGGTCCTTCACCATGTTACCAACTGTAAGGGCCTCTGGAAGGTCACTCTGCTCATCCTTTGGACCCTTCACTGGGCCTTCCAATGCCAGACAACCCTTCGCCTCACTACCCTTCACCAGGGTACCTGCTGCCAGGGTTTCATATGCCAGAGTACCCCATGCCGGGGTATCCAATGCTAGGCTATTTGCCCTATGGTGCACCAGGCTACCATTATCCAATGCCGGGCTATACAACACCAGGGTTTACCTTTCCAGGATATCCACTCATCTATTAGCCCCCTCCTCCTCCTCCTCCTCCACCCCCCTCCACAACCTCAGCCTCAGGTCTCGGAATTAGGCCGGTGGCAGTCGGCCACAGCTCCCATGCCAGTCCACACAGACCTTACACTGATATCCCCTTCTGCAGTGGTCTCACCCCTCTACATCAGGACATACCTCACATCCTACCATGGTAGCTGGTGTGGGCAGGGGCCTTGCTGACTCACTTGCTGGAGATCTTGCTCCCACAGGCTCTGACTCTGGACAGAAGCCCATCATTGGACTCAGACTCAGACACTGCAGACTCCTCCACCTTGGGTTTTGAGACCCCCCTCTCAGGTGGATCCAAAGTCCAAAAATTCTTCCATGTCCCCTCAGGAGGACCCCTCCTTTACTGAGATCCTTTGGAAGATTCATGAGGCAAATGGGTGGAAGACAGGGGATCTGGATCCCCAACACAAAGGTTGGCAGAACACCTGGATATACCCATGCTGTTCCCTCTGCTCATTCTTCCGAGGATTGGATCACATGAGTACTTGGCCTCCACATCCTGGCAGCAACCTTCATCAGTGGCCACAGTCACCAAGAAGGCTGATAGGCTGTATCGAGCCCCTGATAGGTAAAGACCGCCTTAGTTCTCACCCAAAAGTGGACTCAGTGATCATTAATGCAGCACATGGCTATATGGTCAAACCTAAATACATGAGTATCTTTCCTTCTAACAAGGAGAAATGGCAAATAGACCAGTTTGGATGCAAGGTTAATTACTTCTCCACTCTGCCCTCAGAGCTTTGAACTATCTGGCACACACAACTGTAGACCAGAAATCTATCCTGGGACAGTTGAAGTTGGAATTCAAGGCTTTGCCCAATTTGAAGGCTAAAACCAACACTTCCCAGACTGTAAGGACAGCAGGAATCTCCTGCCATCATTCCCTCAGAGTGACATATGATAGAGTAGGTACCTCTACCTATAGTATCACCATGGCTATTAGCATGTGCCGGTACTTCTGGCTATGGGTATCTGGATTGGCCCAAGACATCCAGTTGGCCATCCAAGATGCCCCTTTTAGAGGACCAGTCCTTTTCAGAAGTGAAGTCAAGGACATCATCACTGAGCTCCAGGACAGTGGCAAGGCTCTGCGTTCTGTCCAGTCTATGTACTGCTCTATCACCAAGCCAAAACAGCCATTTCATCACCAACAATGGTGCCAGAATAGGCAATAGCCAGTCAGACATCAGAACAAACATCGGGCCACATTGACAGGAGCCACCCCTCCAGCCAAGTCCCACAGGGCTGTCTGGGCGGTGCTTCCCCACCTCCCTTCCAACTTCTAACTTGTGGCAGGGACCCCCATCCTCTGGCATCAGTCCCAGAGGAATCAGTAGGGGGCAGATTGCCAACCACTTGCCAGGGTGGGTGGCAATCACTTCAGACACATGGGTCCTTCAGCTCATCGCTAAAGACCCCACCACTGAATTCACAGAGAGACCTCCAAGAAATCCTCAAGGTCTCGCTCACTATCCAATAGGCCACATTCCTCTCATATGGGAGGAGATCCAGGTTCTTCTGACAAAATCAGCTATAGAGTCCATTCCTCAGATCCAGGAAGGAAAGAGATATTAGTCCCACTTCTTCATGGTCCCCAAAAAGACAATGGACCTTCATCTGATCCTGGACCTCAGCACACTAAACCTGTACATAGAGTACAAGAGATTTCACATGCTGACCTTACCGGGTCTGTTGCCTCTTTTGCACCAGGGTCATTGGCTGTGTGCTCTGGATATGCAGAATGCATACCTACATATTCCAAATTTTTCCCTCCCACTGCCAATTCCTATGCTTTACGTTCAAGGGGAAACACTTCCAGTTCAGAGCACTCCCCTTTGGTTTCTCCTTAGCATCAAGGGTGTTTACTAAGTCCCTAGCAATAGTGGCAGTGGCTTTACACCACCAAGGAATGTATGTGTTCCCATTCCTCGATGACTGGCTCCTGTCAGCCTTGTCAAGGGACAAACTGGTGGCCTCCCTGATTACAACCCTGAATCTATTCAGACAAGTTGGGATCATGCTGAATTACCCCAAATCCCACCTTGTTCCTTCCCAACACCTCCAGTTTATTGGGGCAATGCTGGATACTTTTCAGGGTAAAACCTTCCTTCCTTTGGACAGAGCAGAAACCTTGTGTCAGCAGGCCATCCAAGTGGCAACCAGCCAATGGACCATGGCTTGTCTGGTCTTACACCTTCTGGGCCTTATGGCAGCAGCTATTCCCACAGTCCCTCCAGCCAGGCTCCACATGCAGATTATGCAGTGGATGCTTTGGGTCCAGTGGGACCAGAAATCAGATGACCTGGATCACAAGATTCTGGTGTCCAGCCTCATGCATCGAGACCTCCTTTGGTGGCAGGATCTGTCCAATCTCACCAGTGGGGTTTCTTTTCAGATGTCCCCACTGACTCAGACCCTGTCAACGAATGCTTCCGGTCAGGGCTGGGGCACCCATCTGGTGATCACAGGACACAGGGATCCTAGTCTCAACAAGAGCTATCTCTGTACATCAATGTGCAAGAGATGTGGGCTGTTCTATATGCCCTTCAGGCCTTTCAGCCTCTACTCATCCCTGGGCCACTCCTGGTACAGATGGACAACATGTGAATGGTCTGGTACCTGAACAAGCACTGAGGCATGTGGTTGTATCCACTGTGCAGGGAAGTGATGTGCGTGTAGCATTGGGTGATACTGCACAGTCTGCAGCTCATGGAATTTCATGTCCCAGGTGTTCAAAATGTCCTGGAGGACACCCTCAGCAGCACTCAGTCAAGGGAACATGAGTGGGAACTGAGACAGTCAGTAGTCAAAGACATCTTTGATCAGTGGGGTCACCCAGAACTCAATCTATTCGCCTCTCCATCCAAAGCAAAATTGATCAGGTTTTGCTCACTCGTTCCTGAGCATGGTGTTTTCTGGTGAGACATGCTGTCTCTCTGCTGGACAGGGAGGTTCTTGTACACATTCTATCCCTTTCAACTGTTGCTGAGGTGCTTCTGAAACTACAGCAAGAAGGGGCCCGCATGATTCTGATAGCCCCTTATTGGCCTCACCAAGTGTGGTTTCCTCTGCTTCAGCAGTTGAGAGTGGAGTCTCCAGTTCCACTACCCCTCTGCCAAAACCTAACTCATGACCAGGGCAAGCTGATCCACCCAGGCCTCAAGTCCTGTCACCTTCACATGTGGCACCTGTTGACATAACGGTTGCACACTTTGAGATCTCTTCCTGAGTGGCTCATATCCTTGTGTAAGCCCGAAAGCCATCCACAAGAACCACATATGCAATGACATGGAAGAGGTTCCCCATTTTGGCATCCAGCAGGAGTTGGGACCCTTTCTCTTGCCCTGTCCCACAGGTCATGGAGTACCTGCTGCATCTCTCTGAACATGGCCTTAGCTATTCTTCATGAAGGTCCACTTGTCTGCCATTTCTGCCTACCATACTCTAGTTGACGGCAAAACATTGGCTCAGTTGGAGGTTTCCAAAACCTTTCTGAAAGGAATTCTCTATCTGAAACCCCCAGTCAGGAACCCTGTTCCTCCATGGCATTTGAAACTTCATCCTTGAGAAACTCTCTTTGCCTTACTTTGAACCCGTCATGAGCTGTGACCTGTGACCTGTGCTACCTTTCCTGGAAAGCGCTCTATTTAGTTGCCATTACTTCTGCTCAAAGGATTTCTGAGCTTCAGGCCCTGATGTGTAAGGAGCCTTATTTGATTTTCCACAGAGACCAGGTGGCTTTATGCATAAATCCTAAGTTTTTATCAAAGGTGGTTTCTGAGTTTACTTTGAATCAGACCGTACACTTGCCAGAGTATTACCCTGAGCATTCCAGTCTAGGGGAGGCCATTCTGCACATACTCAGTGTTCACAGAAGCTTGCATTATTACACAAGCCAGTTGAAGTCAGTCCATAAAATAGATAGAAACATAGACTTTGACAGCAGATAAGGACCACTTGGCCCACCCAGTCTGCCCATTTCCCTACCTACTGGATAAGCTGCAGATTCTAGTTAACCAACAGCCTATTTCCTGCCACCCCCCACTATAATTGCCTTATGTCTGTCCCATGCATGTTTGAATTCCTCCACTGTTTTAGACCCCACAACCTCTCCAGGAAGGCGGTTCCATGAGTCCACCACTCTCTCCGTGAAAAGAATTTCCTCACATTACCCTGAGCTGTCCCCTCTAACTTTAAATTGTGCCCCTTGTTCTTACATCTCTTTTCTGAAAGATGCTACCTCCTGGACTTTGTTGATTCCTTGAGGTACTTAAAAGTTTCTATCATGTCCCCCTGTCCCTCCTTTCATCAAGGGTATACATATTAAGCTCTCTCAGTCTCTCTTCATATGGTTTCTGATGTAGACCCTGCATCATTTTATGTTCTCCTCTGGACTGCTTCCATCCTGTCTATGTCTCATGTGAGATGAGGTCTCCAAAACTGCACACAGTACTCCAGATGGGGTCTCACCAACTGTCTGTATAGAGGGATAACCACTTCCTTTTTCTACTTGTGATGCTCCCTCCCTATGCATCCCAGTATCCCCTGGCTTTCCCTACTGACTTCTCACATTGCATACCCACCTTTAGGTCATCTGATATGACTACACCAGATCCCTTTCCATTATTGTTGTTGTTACCTCCCCTGCTATTGTGTACTCTTCTCCTGGATTTTTATTTCCCAGGTGCATTACTTTGCACTTCTTTGCATTGAATCTAAGTTGCCATATGTCTGACCATTCCTCCAACCTTGCCAAGTCCCTTCTCATCCTTTCTACCCACCCTTGTGTATTAACTCTGTTACAGATATTTGTGTCATCCGCAAAGAGGCATACCTTTCCTTCCAGACCCTCTGCAATGTCACCTATAAAGATGTTAAAGAGGACTGGACCCAGTACTGAGCCCTGAGGTACTCCACTAGTAACCCCCCTTTCTTCAGAATGTGTTCCATTCACTATTACCTTCTGTGTCCTGTTGTGCAGCCAGTTTTCTACCCAGGCTACCACCCTGGGACCCACTCCCAGGCTGGCTAACTTGATTATTAATCTTTTGTGTGAGACTGTGTCAAATGCCTTGCTAAAGTCTAGGTAGGCCATATCCACAGCCCCTCCCTGGTCTATTACTTTGGTCACCCAGTCAAAGAAATCAATTAGATTTGTCTGACATGACCTTCCTGCTGTGAATCCATGCTGCTTTGGGTCCAGTGCCCTGCTGGCCTCTAGGTACTCAACAATTCTTTCTTTCAGAAGTGATTCCATCATTTTCCCACCACTGAGATCAAACTAACAGGTCTGTAGTTTCCTGCTTCTGCCTTGCTCCCACTTTTGTGAGGGAATCACATCTGCCCTCCTTCAGTCCTCAGGTACCACCCCATCTTCCCATGATTTGTTAAAAGTGTGGTTAGTGGTGGCACTAGGTCCTCCTTAGCTCTTTTAGGATTCTAGGTGAATCCGTCAGGCCCCATTGCTTTGTCCACCTTGGAGTTTATAAGTTCTTTCAGTACTCTCTTCTTTAAATGGACTGGTATCAACCCCACTATCAGACTGCTTCTACTGTTTGGTTTAGGTAACTCCTCCTCTTCTTCTTTTGTGAATACTGAGCAAAAGTATTCATTCATTATCTCTGCCTTTTCACTGTCTCCTGCCCACCTCCCCTCTCCTTTATTAATCTTCCCTATCCCTTCCTTAACCTTTCTATGTTCCCTAATGTACCTATAAAAGGTTTTATCCCCCTTCTTAACTGAGTTGGCTATCCTTTCCTCAGTTTGGGCCTTTGCTTTTCTGACTGCCTTCCCCACTTCTTTCTGCTTTAATTGATACAGTTCCCTGTCATGCTCTGTCTGTGATTCCTTATACTTTTTGAATGCAGCCTTTTTCTCCTTAACCTTCCCTGACACTTCTTTTGGGAGCCGGCTGTTTATTTTTTTGCACCCAAAAGAGAGGGTGCGGCAGTTTCCAAACAATGCTTATCCAAATGGTTAGCAAGCTGCATTTTGTTTTGTTATCAGAATTATAACAAGTCCCTTCCGGGGGAAGCCAAGGAGAATTCAACCAGAGGCATGGCCGCATCTACTGCCTGTTTCAGGAGTGTTTCTGCTGTGGACATTTATGCAGCAGCCACTTGGAGCTCTGTCCACACCTTTACCAAACACTACAGTTTGGACATTGCCTCTAGGTGCAGGACAGGCTTTGGACTAGCTATTCTTCAGGGCCTCCTGTCCTAATTCTGTACCTACTGGATACCTTTCCTGCCTCCCTTGCTTCAGCCTTTGTCTGAATTTTACTGCTTGTGACTCAGTCTTGATGGTTATTACTTACTGCAAGAGCCCTCGTGAAGTAAGATAGTACAGTTACGTAAGAACTTACCATAACAGTAGACCTTCAAGAGGGACTCTTGCAGTAAGTACCATTTTCCCTACCACATTCCCCCTGCTTCTGCAGCTACTTCATTCTAGCCTTTCTTTTGGCTCCAGGCACCCACTCCTTTCTCCTGTCACACTTTCTTAGGTCTCCAGTGGGCGAACTGGAGGGCATGCGTGGGGTCCACCCATGATATAATGTTACACTGTTGTCCATTACATGATGTTGGGTGGGCGATCCCCTGCCAGACACTGCTAGCTATAGTTTTCTGTGTGGTCCTAGTCCCTGATGGCTCAAGTCCTAATGGTTATTATCTACTGCAAGAGCCTCTTCTGAAGATGTACTGTTATGGCAAGTTCTTAAGTAACTGTACTTTGTAGGTCTAGTAATTAAAGACCTCCATGTTCTCTGGGTAACATCAGAATTTTCTATGTCTCCCACATAAACTGATGTAGTCCCTTAAAAAAGTTGGGTCCAGTATATTATTGGCATGGAAACTGGTAAAGAGCAGAAAGAAAATAGATACCTCGGGAGTATATACATCATAACAGCATCTATATACACAGCCACCATCAAAGACAGGAGATTCCACCTTTTCAGATCCTACTGGACTGCTCCTCATAGTTTCTAATAGTTAACAGAGAAAATCTTTGAGGTATCAATGCTGATTTGTATCTACAAATATCTGATTTGATTATTTTTGGCCCAGGCAAATGGAAAGGTGTCCCTAAGCCCTCTGGGGCAGGATTCACTTGGTTAAAGGTTTCTGATATATCAAAATAATTTTTTTTATTCCTGGATAACTGTCCAAAGATATCATGCAGAGCAGTGAGGCGAAGAATTGATTCTTCTGGGTAACTCAGAAAGAAGATGGAATCATCTGCGTAAAATGAAATCTTTTGCTCGACCCCCCGCAACTACTCCCTTATTATTGATATTCTGCTTAACTGTTGCTGCAACAGTTCTAGGCAGAGAGAAAACAGCAGTAGGGATAGTGGGCAGCCCCATCTGGTTACATGTGAGAACTGGAATAAAGGTGAATTGAGGCCATTTACCCGCACCACTGCCTAGGGATTTGTATATAAACTTGAGAGTGTTGCTAATAATATGGTGCCACATTTCATTTTCTCCATGTTTTTTGCAAGAACTGCCAATTAATCCTATTGAATGATAACTTAGCATCCATGAAGATTGCTATTTGGAATGTCCTCTGAACCCACTGTGATACAGAAATGTTAAGGAGCCAACAGATGTTGTCATGCAGGAAATGTCCTGACATGAACCCTGTCTAACTGGGGTAGACTACCAGGTCACCACCCTCTATACACATGTTGCCAGTATCCCTGTAAAGATTTTGAGGTCCACATTAAGCAAGTAATCAGTCTCTAAGAACTGCATACCTCAGGGTCCTTCGCTGGCTAAGGTAAGATGGAGATCTGTTCAAATCTCCAGGAGTCAGGAATCTTGCCTTCTTCCATAATGCCCCGCTAACAATCCACCAGTATGGGCAATTGAAGGTCAGCAAATTCTTAATAGAATTCTGAAGGCAATCCATTCATATCTTGAGACTTACCATTTTGCAATTGCTTACTTTGGTGCTGTGTTTGCTGAAGACCAATCAGTTGTTCTAGATGTTCACTTTCTGCCTCCTTAGTAGAGATGCAGCAAAATTTTATTTCACTAATGAAATCAGGAATTTCACCTTGTGAAATATTTTGTTTAAATTCACTCATTTCACCAGAATTTTTGCCGGTGCAAAATGCAGAATTTCATGATAGCCTCGAATGACTATTTTATGCCACTGATCATGGATGTGATTAGAGCAAATAATAAAATTATCTCAGACCAGGGCAACAGGTAATTCTGAGGAAGGCATGTCTGAAACATCAGCAATGTGGGATGTGTTAGCAAGCATACACTCAGCTCTGCACCCTGGTACAAGGCTGTGAAGCACACCTCTATGGATTATTAAACTTTGTGTGACAGTGAACATCTGAAAACACCAATGTGAGTGTACCCTGATAGACTTATGTAGACTTTTCTAACTGACATTAGACTAATTTACTAAACGTATTTATGTCTTTAGCACTGTATGAGTTTAAAACTGTCCTTGTAGCAATAATTGCCACATATGGCTAGCAGAACGCTTTGTTTAGTTATTGCATTTTACAGAGCACATCTCAGAGAAATGATGCTGCTATATGATTACAATTTTTATTCCAAGGCTAGCAGAATGTTGTTTTTGGCTACTGCATCTTACTGCTCACATCTCTCAGAAACTATACTGTTGTATGAACATTATTTTATTCTTGACTTTCAACTTACATTTTGTATCACTTTCTTTACAATGTGGGCTTGGCTCCATGCCTGCTACTGGTTATCACTTTTTTACACTTTGGCATTGGTTCTGTGGCTGCTACTGCTCTTTTAAAAATTGGAAATAAAAAAGGAACAAAGGTAGCAGCATGACAGTCTCTGGAAAAAGCACATGCTTGAGAAATGTTGAGACATCTTCTGCTGATCCATATGCACCTAGTCACCAGTTGCTGTGTTTACCTATTGATGAAATAAATGATTATGAGCACTTCCAGCTGAGATTGTGTGCTATTCTTCCTTTACCCACACTAGGTGAATTGGAGCAGTATACCACTGTTGCGCTTGACCTGTAATATGATAGGTTAAGAAATACTTTTCACTTTATGGTCTCAGTGAATTGCTGAAATTGCTGAAAGTGATTATGCAAATCTGTGCTGTCTGCAACTTGTCCATTGCTGTGAAGAGATTTGAGTCTGAACTTATTCAGGAATTCTCTACTGTGAAGCTGAAAGCACCTTCAGAAGTGTTGATGCTTCTCTTGGATGTCAAATGTGAAAACTGTGAGCCTTACTTTCTCTTTGCCTATTCAGGGACTAATCCACAGTGGACAATGATCTCATAGATGTCATATTGGGACTGAACTAAGGATCTTAGATTATTATGGTACTCTGCAGCACCATGGAAAATACTGTTAATCACAGGGATAAAACTCTCTGTCCTAAATGGGAAGGTAACATAGAAACATAGAATTTGATGGCAGATAAAGATCACTTGGCCTACATAGCCTGCCAATTTTTCCATGTCTACAGTTCACTGCAGACATTACTTGATCTCCGGCTACCCCCCTTCCTTTCCACCAAGATTCCCTTATGCCTATCACACTTAATCTTGAACCCCTCCACTGTTTTTTGCCCCACCACCAATGCAGGAAGACTGTTACATGTACCCAACATTCCTTCTGTGAAGAAAGTCATCCTTACATTTCTCCTGAGTGTAACACATCCAGCTTCATTGCACAACACTAGACACCAGGGATGTGGGGTCATGGAGGGAGAGTTTTTAATCTTGGCTGGATGGGAGGAATGAAAACACTTTTTTTTTATATTACTACCCCCCTGGCTCTCAAATGTGGACTTTTGCCCATGGGTGGTGACATTCTGCATTTCCCAGCAAAATTAGCATTTTGTGGGTAAAATTCTGCATTTCACAGGGGAGATTTTGCATTTCGTGCCCCCAAAATATTTCACAAAATGCCAGGGATTACATGAAATATTTTGCTGGGCACAGCACTACTTCTTAGGGACTGGCAGAGACACTTGCTGAAAAGCTAAGCATTTTTCTGACACATCTTGGACCATCTCCCGAGTGTAAAATTTGGTATAGTAGTCAGCAAACAATGTGGAGATGTCTAGAGGTTTTGCTGTGGTCTGTCAACCCTAAATTGGGTCTTTTAATCACAGCACTGATCTATACTGTTTTCTGAGTGCCAGTTTTAGTAAATACGAACATACGAAGATATGAAAATTGCCAGCAGAAAAAAGGGCATAATGGTCTATCGAGTCTGCTCGAGTCTGCAGCTAGCTCCCTTAAATGCCCCACACTACTGTATTATCATTCTCCTAATATTTGTGATTTACCCACATTTGTTACCCTCTGTTTGGGTATTGAGATGACTGTTAGGTTCCTGCTTTATAGATTCTGACAGTTGTCTAGATTGCAAGATTAAGGTTATTTCTGGACTCTCAATCCTCTCCCTCCCCTATCAACCTCCAGCAACCTGTGCTCATTCCTGAACATGGGTTGCCAGTGTGGCACAAGTTGTGACATCCAGTGCCTTAACCCTCAGTGCTACCAGGCCAGCATGGGTGCTTGTTTTTCAAGTGGGCATGCTGGCTAACCAGTGCCTATGTGGCAGCCCTTTTTTCTACGACTGACACATGCTTGACACAGCTGGCATACTGCTATGGTCTCATCAACTGCATCAAGCAAGAAAATATCCCAAACTAGGGACTTTACACTTCTATATTTGACATGGTACTGGGACTTGGACAGATTAGCCAAAGATGGGAAGTTTTTGCTTTTTGGGCCACTTGCATGAATTCCACCATGCAAAGTTTTGGGGGGGTTACAGGACTGCTTGTTGTAGGCTTGCTGATAGCCTCACCTGCAAGCTTGGCATCTAAATGGGCTACATCATCACCCTTCAGCTTTTTCATTTCTGGCTCCCACAGGGGATCCAACACCTCGTCATCATCTGTACGTATTATATCTTCCTCCTCCTCCTCCTCCTCCTCCTCCCTGTCACTGTCTACTTCCAGATAAACTTTTCTGTTCTCTGATATCTCCTCCCTGTTGTGGGGCTGACTTTCCTTATCTTCTTCTCCAGGAGAAACAGACTTTAGATGGACAGTATCACCCTCACCACCATCAGCTTCACCTAGAGCATGAACAACAGTCACACCAACAGCTTTTTTCTCCTCCTCCTCCTCCTCCTCCTGGACCTCTGTGCCTCCAGTGGCTGGGGTGCCTCCCTTAATCCAATTATCATCCCCAACAAGAATGCTACAGATTGTGCAGTAAAAAACTGAGTCAAAGACTTGAAGCTACTTCTAACTTCGATTTTGCTGGCACTGACCAACAAAGCAGCACCAGAGCACACAGAAAGCACTAATTCAGAAATAAGTACTGGAAATGGAACTGTATTTCTACTTTTTTCAATAGACTTCTTGGAGCCACCCCACCCGGTCACTCTTCACTGAACTGGAATGCCTCTTGACAGGCATATTCGTATGCTTGTTCCATTTGCCTTCCTCTGAAAGTATATGATTATGTATTTCTATTGAATACATGTATTAACACCTGCAGTACTATCTACAAAGGGGAAACAGAAATCAGAACAGATAGCAGCACTGTAGTCTCTACAACTACTAACAACTGCTACTGTAGACTATTTGAGTGTTAAAACACTACTTTATTTTTTTCCATTGCAAAAACTTGAATTAAGTAACATGGGTAACAGGAGAGCAGAAGTAAGAGACTTTAAACACCAAACTGACAGAGGACACCATCACAATAAGAATGTGCAGTAACTCTGAAAAAATACTTAAGCAGTTCTTAATAAAATGTAAATTTTTAAATGGAATGGTTATTCCACAACTTGTTAATAACCAGGTAGGTACAGGTAGGTTTATGTAAACAAAACTGAAAACCAACCACACAGAACACCTCACAGTCACAATACGATCTACCGTCTGGATAAGCGGTGTCTGGATAAGGCAAGAACTACAATGTGTTAGTACTTACTAAATACAATTTTGGCTTATAGATATATCAGATGGAATGGATAACAAGATTTCAAATGAACAAACAAACAAAGTTGCCTCCAACAATCTTGCAGTGACCAACACTCTCTTGAAAACGGTATAATTTTTATATAGTATGGATCAGGTAGTAAACACCAGTGGTGTAACAGGGAGGAAAGAGTTAATATGGTAATCAAATTAAACAGAAAAACAGGAACACTGCAATGCAGAAGCTAGATCACTCTATTAATTTCTGTGAGCAATTCAGCAATGCAGTGTACCTGGATATGGACAAGTGTTCAATGTCCACGAATATTTCCAATACAAAAAATAAGCAGAAAGGTGATTAAACAAAGGGAAACAGGAACAGAACTAAGAATGAGAAACTTTTCTATTAAAGTTACCCCAAAAAAGGGTTAAAAATGTATGCAAAATATTACAAATAAGTAGCACACCAACAAAAATATTAAGACTTAAAAGAAATAAAAGAAAGTCCCTCAAAACTTGTGAGAAATCTGTCAAATATTAGGAAATAGCCTGCTTTGCTTTCACACACACACACACACACACACACACACACACACACACACGGTCAACTCTCCCCCACTCAACTCCCTCACAGACACAGAGAAAACTGAAAACATCACCTAAATTGAATTAAGTATTAACCAAAGATACCAAAACAAAAAATATGTTCATTAGCATCACTAGGAACAACATTTAGATTTTAGGACCAAAAAGCTCTCAAAAATAACAAATAAAGAGGTTTTTGAAGGGTTTATTGGCTGTGATGCACCACACTAAATTGCTCTGAAACTCAACAGACAATTTACTGTGCAGGAAAGAAAAACAGGAACTCAGCACTCAATCTGAACACAAAACATTTAGTGAAATGTAAATTTAATGGTGGTGAAAAAGCCTTGGACAGACGCCCAACAACTCCAGGGCTTCAGCCGACACAGGATCTTCCTCAGGGGATTTCTTACCACCATTAAATCTATATTTCACTAAATTGTTTTTCTGTACAGAGTGAGTGCTGAGTTCCTGTTTTTGCTTTGTGTTCGGGCTGACAGCCCTATCTTCAGCAACATATCAGTCTCCAGACCGTGTCCTTTTTTTGAACTACTGTGCAGGAAACAGGTCTGCACATGGTATTTCAGCTATTTACCCACAATGCACTGCAAATTTACAGGTGAAATTGGTCTAATTTGGTGAAATTTCACCTTTATATGAAATTGCCATCCAAGGCGAAAATTGCCTATCTGAACAATGCCACATAATGCAGTAATTACGTGAAATATTTCGCTAAGCGAAATTTTCCAATTTCAGACATAGAAACATAGAAACACAGAAGTTGATGTCAGATAAGTACTGCAAGGCCCATCCAGTCTGCCCATTTCTTTTTCTACCTTATGAATGTGCCATCTGCCTTTGCTCTGTCAATGACCTATCGATTCATACTCATCTGCATTGCTCCCTTATGCCTATTCCATGCCTGTTTGAAGCCCTGCACTGTATTCATATCCACCACTTTCTGAGGTAAGCCATTCCATGCATCCACCACCCTTTCTGTGAAAAATAACTTCCTCACATTATCCCTTAAACAGCTTCCCTCTAATCTCATGCTGTGTCCCCTTGTCCTGATATTTTTCTTATATTGAAACATGTTAGACTCTTTCACCTTGTTAATGCCCTTAAGGTGTTTAAATGTTTCAATCATATCACCTCTGTCCCTCCTTTGCTTAGGGTACGCATACTGAGCTCCCTTAATCTGTTCTCATATGTTTTCTGATGCAGTTCCTGCACCATTTTGGTTTCCCTTCTCTGGACTGCCTCAATTTGGTTACTGTCCTTGTGAAGGTGTGGCCTCCAGTACTGCACACAGTACTCCAGATGGGGCCTAACCAGTGTCTTGTAAAGAGGGATTATTACCTCCCTCTTGCAACTTGTGATACCCCTGCTAATACACTCCAACATTCCTCTAGCCCTACCTACTGCTTTAATGGTCTGCTTGGATGATTTCAGGTCATCCGTGATGATGCTACTCAAGTCTCTTTCTTCTTTTGTGACTGCCAGCAATTCCCCTCCCAGCCTATAGGTGGTTTCAAGCTTTCTCTTCCCTATGTGCATGATCTTTTTTTTTATTAAACTCTAGGATTACAAGTACCTTTGAGCAGGGACTGCTAGTTTACAAAGGTTCCATGTCAGAGGATGGGAGTGACACATCACAAGGTGAAACAAAGATTACAGACTAAGCATATCGATTACTAAGGCCTAAGTAGTACAGACAACAAGTTGAAGTAGATCAACATAAGCTATCTTTAACAGAATTCAAGGTAAAACAATATCTAAGAAGGAGAAAGTCAGGAAGAAGCCAGCAGGTAGGTGCCATTGTCAGACAAGGATGGTCAGAGTGAGGGGGAAAGGGGCCAGTAGCTGAAGAGTAGAATTATGTCCTAAAGGAGGGGGATGGGTGGGTGAGCGAGGGGCAAAGATAGAGAAGGGGGGGCGGGTGTAGTGAAAGCATGGTGGAAAAAGCAGGTTACAGCCACTGTAAGGGTACGGGGTGTAGAGCACTACTTAGGGAAGGGAGTCACACTGTGAAGTAGAGGGGAGGAATAGGTGTAGTTGCCTTTTAAAGGGGCTTAGCGTTACCGCTGCTAGAGTTTCCTTGTTAAGCATGTTGAACCACTGAGGAGCCCTGTGCATGAAGGATCTCTGACCCAATGAGTTAAACTATCCTCCCGCATCCCAGACTGACTGAATGTCTCTTCCTTGAACTGTCCTTCCTCTTGCACTTCTTTGAGTTAAACCCCAGTTGCCACTCTTCCGAACATTTTGCCAGTTTATCCAGATCTCTTCTCCATTTGCTCACCCTATCTGGATCATCTACTCTGTTGCATATCTTGGTGTCATCTGCAAACAGACAAACCTTACCATCCAGTCCATCTGCAATGTCACTGATGAAGATATTGAAGAGGACTGGCCCCAGGACTGATCCCTAAGGTACCCCACTTGTGACTTGCAACAGTAGGTGAGGTGTAACTTCAACAAAAATGGGGCATGATCTGAAGCTGACATTGACAGAATTCTGCAGGTTGATACCTGATGCATCCATTTTGTAGATAGCAGAAGCACATCAAGCTGTAAAAGTTGCCATGTCTGCTCCCCGGACCCATCTCTGTGAAGATCCCCTGGTAGCCTGAAATGTAGCAGCACTGGAAAACATTTGACATAATACAGCAGGTGTACCCCAAGACTCCCCTCCCACCACATAGCAAGCTCCCCCAATAAGTTAAACTGTCCTCCCGCACCCCAGATTGACTGAATGTCTTTTCCTTGATCTGTCCTTCCTCTCCCAGCAGTCCTAAATTAACAAGCTAGAGGCCTTAAATCAAAGTCATAAAAGAGCCAAACAGTTATTCTGTATTCTGTACTTCAGTCTCTTAACAGTGCAGTGGCCAAAGTGATGTCAGTCTCTGAAGGGCTGAGAATAGAAATGCAGAGCAGTATAATAAGCAGTACAGTTCTTAGCTAACTGCATGTGGACAAGTTTCTTCTGCCTATCTAGGCACAGTCGTTGTTCATTACTAGCCAGGCACACTGTTCAAACTGGAGCCCAAATAGAGAAGATCTGGGTCTCTTAAAAAGTACCATTCTGGGCCACTGTGATAATATGCTGAGAGAGGGTTAGCACAAAAAGAAACAGAATAAAATAGAACAAACTCACAAACCAAGCAAAATTACATTCAGGACATCCTCTTTCAAACCATCAGGGGGTGTTTCTTTATCATGTCTCTCAAAGAAGGCTTTGTTGTTCTTCTCAGGTCTGGGTTTCAGGTGACTGAGATGAAGCTGACCCTTGTTTGTCTTTGCAGTGTTGTAGGAGCACCACTCCCACCATCCTGCTCATAGACGGAGTGGAGGCTGCTGTGGTTTCTTCCCACCATCTTGTCCCCCGGAGTTCAGCCTACTGAAGTACCAGCCACAAAGCCATTTTTGCAACTATTTCTCCCTTTCAGTCTCCAATGTAATTTTCCTAGCGCTTTCATATTTTGTGGGTCAGTCTGAAAGGTATGCACCCCAGACTGCATAAATATTTTCAGGACTTCAGGGTGGTCAGTTCTAGCTTTTTAATTCCCTTCTCCCTCAGAAGTTTCACCACTGGGAAGAGCTGTTTTCCTCTGTCCATTGTGAATGTAGCATAATTGTGGTCAAAAAATAGTCATTTGTCCCCAAAGAGGCCTTCTTTCTTATCCCAAGCTCTTTTAAGTATATCCGCTTTTGTTCTGTATTCCAAAAAAGCAATTATGACATACAATACTTCAGTCTTGCCTTAGGATCAGTGGGCATCACTGCGAGGACACAGTGAACCCGAATGATGTTTAATTGGTACATCTGCTCCAAGTTTAGAATCTTCTTCAAAAATCTGTCCATGAATTCAACCAAGCTCCCTGTTTAGTCTTTCTGGTATATTGTGGATCCCAATTTTTATTCAGTGGTATCTATTTTCTAGATCATCTAACTTCTGTTACAACATCTACTCTCTGTTACACAAATGAAGGAAGGCTCCATTATGCAGGCTGATGGTGTGAGAGAGTTCAGTGTAGTGTGGCTCTCTATGGCCTCCATTTTCTTTCCCTATGCCCTTATGTCTCTTCTGTTGTCAGTGACTTCACTTTGAATTTTATTTAGTGTCCCTCAGCTGCTGGAGCTCCATAAACAGCCACTTTGATATTATAGTAAATGCAAATTCTTCATCCTCCTCATATTCGTTGCTCAGGGCTGGGTCTGCCAAGTTGGATCTCCTCGAGGAAGAGTGACTGGTGTATTTTCGAAATCAGCCAGTTTCAGTTTCTATGGGGTGCTGTGTATGGAGTAATGGAGGAGGTTGTCAGCATGTAAGCCTGCAGTTTGTAAGGCGCCTGTGAAGAGTGGGAGCCCTTGTACCTCATATGTTGTGTGAAAAATTAAAGAACGTTGGATTTGAAAGCACAGGTGGCATGGTGTGGATTCCCTTCGGTGCATACTTTAGCACATAATCTCACTTGGCAGTAAGCACACACCTTATTTGGCAGGCTTGGACAAAGCACTCTGTTAGTTTTACCTGGTGCTGGCAAACTAATTTTCGTTTATTTCTATGGGGTGCTAACTGCAAAATTCACCAGCCTCTGCCTTATAGCCGTAATGATGTCTGTAATCTTTCTTTTCATTGTCAGATTGGTTAGTTCTGGTGCATGGACTATGTTCAATTAAGAACTGGCCTGGAGGAGCTGTGCAGCTCCAATTTGCTATGGAAGGTGATGTCATTGGAAGTCTGTATCTGTAATGTTTAAGCATGTCTTATTCATGAATTTATTAAGGTACTTATTAGTGTCTATGTTTCATTAAATTACAGTTCCTCCTAAAGAAGCCACATGAAAGGTGGTGAAAACATTGGGGTAGTGGGCATGCATATAGGTTCATATGACATGTAAGAGGGTATGATGGCTGATAGGCTGGGTGTGCCATTTGAGCGTCTATCTGAATGTTTTTGCTGTGACTAACTTTTGCTTTTGCACTTTTCACCCATCTTTGTTTCACTTCTTTTTACTCTTTTTTGAGAACCCACTAATATTTTAAGGCAGTATAGCATAGTGGTCAAGGGCACTGAGCTGCAAACCTGGAGACATCGGTTTGAATCCCATCAGCCCCCCATATCCATTCTGTGTGACCCTGAACAAGTTACTTAACTTCTTTGTGCTCTCTGGTCACACCAGGAAACAGACTCTGGCTTACTGTGCCTTTCCTGGTTATGCAATTTCCCCTGTCCCTTTTGTTATATTTTCTTATCAGTTCAGAATAGTGGGGTAGTGTTAATGTAAGGACTTTAAGTGAGTTAGATTAGAATATTTTTTATATTTTTTGCCTTCCCAGTAATTCTACATGTTAATGCTGTGTCAGTTCTGCCTGTTTTGCCACCTCTTTTAATGCTCCTGTTCCCGTTGTCCTTGTGGAGTACACCTGGGGTCCTAGGGACTTCAGCCAATCCTGAGTTGATGCGCAGATGGTTCCAAGTGATGAGGATAGCAGGAGCGGGCTGGAGTCGTAGTATGGAATAGTTGTATGGTTGTGCGACTGTGAGCTGCATTTTACCTCAGCCTTTATGGAGGAGGAACTGTGAGCTAAATTTTACTACAACCTTCCAGCCTTTCAAACATGCCCCTGCCATGGATTTAAACTGCAGTAGCTGCAGAGACTATCATTGCTAGCTTCCTTTTGTTGCTTATCAGTTTTCCAGTGATCTACCTTGGAGCAGAGACTTACCTGCTGGAGCAGAGTTCCGAGCACTCCTGAGGTGTACAGGGAGCTGTGAGCAGATTGTGAAGTGCAAGAAATGATGACAGAGTTTCCTGTTGCCACTGCAACCATGGACCACCATTTGAGTAGGGGACTTTACAAGCTGGTGCAGAACTTAATTGGTTTCTTTGCTGTGCATGGCTTTTATGTACAACAAGGACAATAATGTAAGTAATACAATGGGGAGCATTTCGGCAGTATGTGGGATTTGTCACCACCACTGGTATATTGTAGCCGCTATACTGTAATTGGTACAGCCAGTGGTTGTAACTTGTTGACTGTACATTTTGTTCTGATTTCTGAGTTTACCATGGGGCGTGAGAGAATCCCCAGTTTTGCCTTTTATCGTTAGATGACTGACCTTATTGTTGAAACAGCAGGGAAAATTTACTTTGCACTGTTTTAAGTATTTTCTGACAGGTTTCTGGTTAAGGGTGAAGTGCAATAGTGAGACTACTGCACCCCCCCCCCACACACACACACACAAACACACCTACATATCATCAGCATGTTCTCTCTTGTGAGAGCAGAAAGAAAAAAAATTCAAAACTGGAAAATATACCTATGAACATTTTTCATTTTATTGTGATTCAGGGACTTTCTGGACTGCTTTTGTTTGGGACTAGTGGCACTACATAATTAGGTTAATGGGTTCTCTTTATTATTTGCTTTAATCTTGGTGGGTAAAACTGTTTTAGAATAGGGAAGGGTGGGTTAATGGCATTTAGGCATGTTGTCTGAATGTTAGAATGATTACGTAATTATTTGAAGGATTTATGTACTGTTGTATGCATATGTTAGGGGGACTTTCAAGGTATTTTATGACTTGGACAGTGATAAGTTTATCGTATTTATTTAATTATAGCTTTTTCTCAATTAGTAAGTTGTATTTTAGTCTAGTAGTACAGTTTCAATAATTGCGTAAGTGTGTTTTTGTTAGGGTGTTTATGGTGTAGTGGATGGGTTTCTTTTAGTTTTATTGGGATATTGTCTTACTGTTATTAATGTGTGTGTGTCTGAGCCTCTGAGTAAAGTTAATTACTCCTAATCCCAGTTATATGTCCCTGCACCCATTCTGGGATGTCCTCCTGCTTGCAGAGCTTTATAGTCAATGCAAGGTGTTGGTGGTCTTCAGGAAGCACCACAAAAGGATTGGGATAAGGGATGAGAGGAGGATTGAGGGGAAGTTAATCAGGATAATTCAGACCAGGAGATGGCCCTGGGTTAGACAGGGTGTACAGTGGAGTGGCAGATATTTAGTCCCTATCCCCCTCGGTATCCACTGGTTTGGTTCACCAGTATGAGCGTGACTGTCATTTCGTCAATGCTGATATGGGCGAAAGCAATACACCACCTGGCATTAGGATGCCAGGCATTGTGGCTCTTGCAATGTCTCACTCCAAAGCACCATCGCAGGAAACAGTCTTGTTTTGCAGGGGGTTTGCCCCCACACCCCCCAATGTGGGGGGCTTCTCCCACTGCACCCCCAAAACTAAATATAACCTTCTCCAGGGCGGGTGTGCCCTAGAGGTGGCAAAAACTGGGTGGGAACAAAGAATGACATAAGTGAGGGGTGATCTAAAATCAAGGTCACCCCTGTCACTGTCGCCCTATTTGTGGCACCAGTAGTAGGTCGCTGTGCTAACGATATACCTACCAGTTTGAGATGACAGGTAGCTGAGGGTCTGAGCACCAATACTCATCTTCTTTGGGCAGTGCTTTGCAATGCCAGATCATTGAGGAATAAGAGCACTATTATTGTGAATTATGTTTCTTGCTCCTCGGTTGACCTGGCATGCTTTATAGAAACCTGGCTAGGCAATGATGCTGGTCCAGTATTTGAAGTGGTGGTGCTGGCTGGATTTTCAGTAGTGTATTGCCAGAGGAAGGGAAGCAGGAGGGAGAGGTAGCTATTCTGTTTAGAATTGAGCTTTGATGGTGGTGCATCCAGTGGGGGACACCTCACCTTTTGAGTGCATATCCAGGCATAGATGTCCAGGTGCTGCATGCAAAATCTTCCTTATATATCATCCACCTGGGTGTGAAGGGGAATTCTCTGCAAGAGACTGTGGAGTTCATCACTGACCACCTGTTTGAGTTGCTGAGGTGGATTATCATCAGCGATTTCAATGCATGGCTCAGTGATGAACTATTGCACTTTGGGCAGGAGTTCCTCCAGAGCATGTTAGCTCTGGGCCTGGAACAAGCAGTTGCTACTGGAAACTACTAGCATGGACACATCTTGGACCTGATGCTCCACATAGGGCTTGAGGTAGAGAACCTTAGGACTGACCCAATCAGTTAGTTGGATCATTGCACCATCAGTTTTGAGTTCAGGGCACCTCTTTGTAGCCCTTCTCCTGTGAAGGTAGTCAGATATCGCCCTTTGAGAGGGTTGAACCCCTAAGGTTTTTTTGAAGTACTTGACACCTTGGATATATTAGTGGCTTGTGCTGTAGATACAGAGGAAGCAGTGGCAGCCTATAATAGGGCTGTCACTGTGGTATATGACCTGACAGCACCAGTCCTTGTCTATCCTTTGCTTTCAAGTCTGGGCTTGTCATGGTTTGATGGTGAGCTAATGCTGATGAAGGCTATGGGATGGAGGATAGAAAGGCATCGGAGGAGGTCCAGGACTCAGGACTAACTGGCTTTGATTACTCACTATGGTGAGTATCAAAGGGCAATCTCTCATAAGAAGGCAGAATTCTTGTCCACAGAGATTGCAGCTGGGAAATATTGACTAGCTCAGCTTTTCTGGGCTGTGGACAAGCTCCCATACTTGGCCTGTCTGGAGCCTGTGAAAATGGCATCATTTGCAAAATGTGAGGAGTTTACTCATTGTTTCTCTGACAGGGTGTCCTCCATTAGGGCCAGAATCTCCTCTTCTGGACAGTTACTGTCCAGCACTGGGGGATCGGCATATCGTGGAGACTGCCAGTGGTCATGGAGAAAGTTTCAGCCACTGATGATGGAGAAGGTCATCAGGATGATTGTGGGGCTGCAACCTACCTACTATGATCTGGACCCAGCCCCAACTTGGCTCCTAGTGGGCTGTGCAGCTCAGTTGGGTCCAGTATTCACTGGGATTGTCAGGCATTCCTTGTTGGAGTTTTTTTCCAGCTGAATTAAAAAGCATGCTAGTGAGGCCCCTTTTGAAAAAAAGACTTTGGACCCCGATGTCCTAACCAATAACAGACCAGTTTCTAACCTGCCATTTCTAGGTAAGGTTATTCAGAAGGTGGTGGCATTGCAGCTGAGGCTCGCCTTGAGACCTTCGATATTTATGACCCTCTCCAGTTGGGGTTTTAATCAAGGTTCTGCACTGTAACTGCTTTGGTGAGGGTGCTGAATGATCTGCTCATGGTGAGGAGTAGAAGAGAGAGATCAAGTTCTCATGCTTCTTAATCTTGCTCTTCTACATTTGACACTGTTGACCATGGGCTGCTTTTGGATCATCTCAGGGAATATGTGGGACTCACTGGCACAATTTTGAGCTGGTTTGAGTCCGTCCTTCAGGGTATGTCTGAAAGGGTGGTGATGTGCAATTTCTTATCCTGCCCCAGGGATCTGCCCTATAGAGTATCTCAGGCATCATTTCTGTCACCCATACTGTTGTCGGTGTATATGCAACCCCTGGGCAAAATCATCAGGCAGTATGGAGTTGAGTTTCACTGTTATGCAGATGACACTCAACTCTGTCTGTCTGTTGCATCCCAGGACTGGGGGGCAGTGGATGTGCTGAACAAATATTTGGTTGAGATTCAAGGCTGGATGACCTTGAGCTGGCTGAGACTCAGTACCAATAAGATTGAAGTACTGGTGCTTCAGACAGGTAGGAAAGGGGGAAGGACAGAGTAGGGTTATTGAACCATCAGCTCAGTACCACTCAGCTTGACTCTATCCAACAGGTGAAGGATCTAGGCATCACTCTGGACAAAGGACTGACACTTGAGACTCGGGTGCTTGCAGTCATCCGGAGTGGTTTTTACCATCTTAGAAATATCAGCTGGCTGAGATTCAATACCAATAAGATTGAGTACTGGTGCTTTAGCCAGGTAGGAAAGGGGGAAGGACAGAGTAGGGTTATCGAACCATCACTTCAGTACCTCTCATCTTGACTCTGTCCAACAGGTGAAGAATTTAGGCATCATTCTGGACAAAGGACTGACACGTGAGACTCAGGTGCTTGCAGTCATCCAGTGTGGTTTTTACCATCTCAGAAATATCAGCTGGATTTGTTCCCTGGTTCCTATGGGACCTGCCTTCACTGGTACATGCCATTTTGATGTCTCTTCTCGACTACTGCAACACCCTCTACCTCTGGGGTCAGGGGAGGTGCACTGTGACATCTGCAGCTGGTGCAGAACACAGCCACAAGACTTTTTACAGCTTCCAGGTCAAGTCACATCACTTCTATGCTGCAGGAACTGCAGTGGCTGCCAGTCAAGTGGTGCATCTCCTACACGATAGGTTAGTTAACCTATAAGGCCATGCACAGCCTTGGTCCTGGTTATCTGCATGATCTCTTGCAACCATACTGTCCCACTCACTCCCTCCAGTCCTCCAATGAGGGCCTGTTCCCAAGACTTGATTAAAAACTTCTGGTGACAGAACCTTTGGGGTGGCTAGACTGGTAGTTTGGAACTCACTACCAAGGAATCTCAGGGAGGCCCCTTTAGTTGAAATATTTAAGAAAGTCTTTAAAACCTAGCTTTCTGCTCAGGTGTTCAGTTCTATTGTGGATTTTAACTAACTTAAATTTATTAATTTATTAGGGATTGTTGAATTTTTATTGCTATGTTTATATAGGGTGGTGTAGTAAGTGATTGTGTTGATATGTTACTTTGTAATGGTGCCATGGGCCTTCAGGGAAGGGCACATTAAATAAAACTACTACTACTAGAATAAAAGAAAATTTGAAGTCATTTCAGTGACTGGACTCTTCTTGACCTTGAGTGCCACCCCCCTCAAATTTTCTCTGTGCCTTGGTAATACACGTGGGCCAGCTCTACACCTGGTGTCTTGAAAAATAAGTGATTACTTGCTAGGATCTATGATCCTGAAATTAATGGAAACCTTGTTAATGAAAAGGATGGTAGAGTATATTGAATACATTGGGCTATAAGACCACAGGCAGCATGGATTCATGGGGCGGGGGGGTACATGACAGATGAATCTGACTGATTTCTTTGACTTGGTGACATGGGAACTAGATCAGATGAGGGCAGTGGATGTTGCCTATCTGGACTCTACCAAGGCCTTCAACACTGTGCCACACAGGATATTGATAGAGAAATTAATCAGCCTATGGGTGTGATCTTAAGTGGTGAATTGGGTAAGAAACTGGTTATTGGATAAGTGAGAGATGGTGGTTGTTAACAGCACTCACTTTCAAGGTTCAAGGTTCAATGTTTTATTGTTCAGCAATCAAGCCTTTACAACATACTAAAAGCATAAAATTATGTACAAAAAAGAAGAAAACAAATATTAAATCTAATATTACATTTAAAATTTTGACACATAAAAATCCATGAACAAATTAATTGTCATAGGCAGAGAGACATTTTTCTTTGTGTTTCAACACCTGATAAAAAAACTTGAAACCATCTTAGCCTCCTCCAATGTCTGAGGGTGAAGAGGTATGAATAAAATATCATATTTTGCATTCACATATTTAATAAGGAAATCATTTAACAGATTAAACCGCAGGGTTTTATATAAAGGGCACTGTACCGTAATATGATAAAGATCTTCTTGAAAACCCTTTTACATCTGCAAAACTCCAAACCTAAATTGGGTGGAGTCGTCTTATTAAAAAGCATATTTAGAACAAATGATTCCCAGTCTTGCCCAAGTAATCATTTTTCTTTCTAACAGGGTCAGCCCAAGAGTAAGATATTTCTCTATAAATACATCAATTTTATTTTGAGCTAACCACCTGGCCTGACGTTGAACTCTGAGGAGCTCCATTTGCTTATCATAGGCAAACCTGAGTATTTTCTTTTTAACATACTCCTTAAACACATAAGTTATTGATATTGATTTCTCCCAATCTATCCAAAGATGAAGCATATTAACACTGCCCAAAATACGTTGAATATTTTTGACACAAGGAGACCTAAAATTCTGTTTATGCCAAGATAATTTTTCTCTAAGGCATAGTAGAGGCATTATATTAGTCTGTTGATTAATAATTTTGACCCAGTAACTCATGAGACATATGTCAATTATTGTAACAATAAATACTCTACCCAATTCAGCCCTAACTATAACATTAGAAGTGGCAAGTGGAACCTGCAATAAAGATTTATAATAGAGAGAAAGTGGGATCTCCAACCATGAAGGGACATTGTTGTTCCAGACCTCTGCGCCATATAAAAGAATAGGATTAATTTTGGCCTCTGACTGTCAATGCTGATGAGACCAAATATCCTCATATTTCCTAGCAAAATGTAAGAGAGCCCTAACAATCAGTTTTGCCCTTATCACTTGTCCTCTCCAATGCTCTATCCAATTTCCATTCGAAGCAAACTTCACCCCCAAATATATATAAGAGGATACCACTTCAAAAAGTTTGTTATTTAAATAAATCCTTCGTTTAATTTGATGTCCCAGTAAGGGTGCAAAAATCAGCAACTTAGTTGTTTTCATATTTATTAATAAGTCCAAATTTTTACATTTAGAGCAAAATTGATTTATTTTATTTTGTAAACCTTGAGCAGATAAAGGAAAAATAATCAAATCATCTGCATAGGCCAGACAATGTACTGGGATATTCTTAATTTTTGGGGAATCAAGAATATCTATATCTTTATAAGTCAGAAGGGCATCAACATACAAATTAAAAAGAAGGGGGGCCAGAGGACATCCCTGTTTAACTCCCAAAGTTGTACTGAAATTGTTAGAAATGTTGCTCTTATCATCATATCTAATAGCCAATGCTGTGTGAGAATATAACCTAATAATGGGGGCTAACAAATTTAATGGTACGCATCTATTTAATAACATCTCCCATAACTTGGCTCTATTAACCGAGTCAAATGCTGCAGAAAAGTCTACAAACACAGCATACAGCTTGATTTTACGAAATTATCTATATTTTTCTATCAGATGGGCTAGGATGTAAATATTACCTGTCATAGAAAAATCCTTATGAAAACCTGCTTAAAACATCAATAAATGGGAGTTTGCAGTTATCCAATCTTGTAATTTATGTAATATTATTTTATCAAAGATTTTTCCACTAATGTCAGTAAGACTGACTGGATGATAATTAGATGGCAAATGAAGTTGGCCCTTTTTATGGATTGGAACTATTATATTTCTTGTCCAAGATAAAGGAATAAATCTCTCTTTTAAACAGATATTGAAAAAATTAGTAAAAAAAAACTACCCAATAATTCAAATGCCCTTTGTAAATTTCTCCCGGTATCAAATCAGGTCCAGGTGCCTTATTATTTGATAAATTCACAATGGCTTCTTCCACCTCTCCAAATGAAAACACTAACGATGTGTATTCCCCCTCAATGTTAAAATTTTCTATCACATCATCATCATTGGTAGGATGTCTATTAAATAGTAAACTATAATAAGATATCCAAGTTTCCTTGGGGATATATATGGGAGGTCTAGAATTCTGATCAGCTGTCCCCTTGGACACCAAAGCCCAAAAAAGCTTAATATCACCCTCCTTAATAACTCGGTACATAACACCCCATTGTTTTTCAGTAAATTCTCTTTTTTTCTGGCAGAGAAATTCCTTGTACTCCCTTCGCATTTTATTTAAATTTATAATCGCCATCTTACTCGGATTTTTGTTTTGTCTGCCTGATGGCCCACATCAAATTTATTTTCTCTCTCCTACAATACTCATCAAACCAGGATACTAACTGGGGCTTAACACTCTTAACTGAATAAATCAGTGTCTTAATCTGTTGATACCCTATGTTTAATAATTCACTGATCCTTTCACCTTTGGAGCCATTATGTACCTGCTGAAATAATTCAACAAAAATTGAAGAGTATAAAAGGTTCCAAACTCCATGCATCCACTCATTATTCAATCTTAACCTTTTTTCCCACTAATCTCAATATCTGCCAAGGGCTTATTGGGGGGAGGAATGACACTATCAGAAGTCCTAAAGTCCAGCAAAATTGCTGCATGATCGCTTTCTGTTCTCATAGCCACATATAATCTCCTGCAGAGATGATAGCTAAAAGGAGAGCATAATATAAAATCAATTACGCTCTTACCAACTGAGGAGAAAAAAGTGCTATCACCCCGACGATCCCCTTCTAATCTCCCATTAAGAATCAAGAGATTATTCTCTGTGATAAAAGTACTAAAACATCTCCCTGCCTCATTTACAATCATGTCAGTTGTATTTCTTTTTCCCAAATCTGCCATATATAATTGTTCTTGTAACAATAATAAATTATCGAACTCGGCTATCCTAGCGTTAAAATCCCCAGCTAAAAGGACAGTATCTATTGAATTTAACTGTATTATTAAATCTATTCCCATCTATAGTTTGGACCAAAAATCATATGTAGAGTAAATGTAAAAACATGGTGGAATATAAATGTTAACAGCACTCACTTTAATGAGGAGATAATAATCAGGAGTGTATCTCAGGGCACAGACCTGGGACTGTTCCTCTTCAATATTATGATAAGTGACATTACGGAAGAACTGGAAGGAAGGGTATGCTTTTTACAGATAACACCAAAATCTGTAGTATGGTGGACACTCAGGATGGGGTAGAGAGAAAGTGTAGGGACCTTGGGAAACTTGAGAAGTGTTCAAAAGCATGCATTTTGAGTTCAAAGCCTGAAAGAATAAAATCATGCACCTTGGGCATACAAACCAAGAAGTCAAGTATAGGATGGATGCGGGGTACTGACAGTCACTTAGCAGGGGAAAAAAAAAAAGACCTTGGGATTATCATATCTGATTACTTCAAAACTGCAGGGCAGTGAGACAAAGCAGTGGGTAGGGCCAGTACAATGCTGGGATGCATATGGAGAATAGGGAGAGGTATCTTCAGCAGGAGAGGGAGATGATGTTGTCACGATCTGGTTTGTGAGATCCCACCTGGGGTATTGTGTCCAGTTCTTGAGGCCACACCTCTGAAAGGACATAGACAGGGTGGAGGCAGCCCAGTGGAAGGCAACTTAAATAGTGCAGGGGTTGCATCAAAAGCCCTATGAGGATAGACTGAGGGATCTCAACATGAACACCCTGGAAGAGAAGAGAGTGAGAGGGGACATGATAAACACCTACAGGTACCTCACTGGGATAAACAGCAAGCAGTAGTGGAGTATCTTTTAAAGGAGTTAGAGCACCAGGACCAGAAGGCATGCAATGAAGCTGTGGGAGGAGAGTTAATGAGGGATGTGAAGAACTACTACATCACTGAAAGAGTGATGGATACCTTGAATAGATTGCCAGCGAAAGTGATCTAGGTGAAAAAAGTAGGGGCTTCAAACCTGAGTAGAAGAGACAACGGGGCATACTAGTAAATAGGTAGGGTGGGGGAGGATAGACATTTTTATCAAAATTCACCACATGCAGAAGAACCTATTCACTGAACAATGACCACAACTCTTTTCCTCTAATGATTACATTGTGGACTTTTGTATATTTTGATTATCCATCCCAATGGGTACATAACCATTTGAGCAAAGAGCTGTAAAGACTGTAGGGTTGTGCAGATATTGTCCTTTCAAACTTAGAAAGTTGGAATCAAAACATAGATGTATACCAATGTGGCAAGTCCGATTTTACAAAAATCCCAGCCACAATTCCCTGGCACAAGTCTCTTGAGCCGAACGTAGGACTTAAACTAGCTCCCCCATTGTCTACATTTGCTCCATAGGGGGAGCCATTTTACCAGTCTTGCGCCAAACCTTTTGTGAAAGCTTCTGTAAAGTGAGTAAATTGTTGCAACTGCACCAAAGGTACTAAAATTTGGTGCAAGTTGTGACAAACTGTTAGGTACAGCTGCATAAACTTTGCAGTGGACACAAGGCTTGATGATAGCTCTGCGTCCACCTTCTAAAATCGGGCCCAGAATGTTATAGCAGTGTCACATACTAGTTCTCTCCCAGAACTCATTCTGTGTTATGAATAGTTTCACCAACCTTTTAAATGCTTCAGATATCGGAAAGGGTTAACTCAGTATGCTGTCACCACTCGGCTACAGTCTCACTTGGGTATCTTTAGGTCAGAATCACATTCGAGCTACAGCTCACTCTGTACAGTGCTTTTACCTAAGGGCAAATGACACACCCCTTCTGTCACAGCTCAGAACACTGCTTTAGATATGATGACTTTGAAGCCTGACTATTTGGAAATAGATCACATACTTGCCAAGTTACCCCTGGTTATCTGTACTTGAAATGACTCAGTCAAAGAAATTGTGAAGTATATAAAAATAGCATATAATTATTGGGGAACCCATTTATCAACTGGACTGGCACTACCTTTGAACACCGTAATAACTGCGTTCCATTCTGTAATACAATAATAGTACCAGTGCCCCCCCAAGAAAGCTGCTTTATAGCCTGCATTTCATTCAAATAACTCCAATATTGTTGCTTTTTTTTTTTTTTTCATTTTAGCATGTTAGAAGGGTTCTTGGTCTCATCATTCAGCTGAATTATGATCAGCCTGACCACCACAACAAGGTGACACACTCATCGATAAGAAAAAATCATAATATTTCAAGTTTTACAGTACCTTGCCATTCTGAGCTGAGGTTCCCCTGCCTTGTCTCTGTGTTATGGGAAAATCACTTTCTCACTTCATTTGGGGGGAGGGCTGGTATTATAGCCTAGAGGTTAGAATAATGATCTGTGAATGAGCTTAGTCTAGCAGACCTGGGCTTGATTACCATAACCATCACTTGCATACTGTGTGATTCTGTACAAGTCATTTAACCTCCCTGTGCTCTAGGGACACACCTAGAAACAAGCTTCAGTTCAGTGTGCTTTTCCAGCACCAAAATGATATAACAAAATAAAAAATATTCTTTGATTTAAATATGTACTCTTTAGAGAATGGAAGGGAAAAGGGAAACATGATAGAAACATTTAAATACCTTAAGGGTATTAATAAGGTACAGGAGGGTAACATTTTACATAGAAAGATATGCTATCTTTTGATCGGGTTTCATGGGATAATTTTTTGCCATACTCCCCAAATATCGTATTCCTCAGGAATTTCTCCACTGGGTCAAGGTGCCTAACTCCTCCCTATCAGGGCGAGTACTGTGTAATGGTGTTTTATCATCCCCCTTCACTCTTCATCGGGCACCAGGTAGGGTTGTCCTCTCTCACCTTACTTATCTAATATTTTTTGGGAACCCCTCATTCATAAACTTAATCTCTCCCCCTGGTCTCGGGTATTACCACTGGTCAGATAGACTACAAGTTATCAGTCTATGCAGATGACATTCTTCTGCCTATCTCTTCCGCTGCCACATCCTTGGCTGCTGCTCTACAGATCATTTCTCAGTTTGGTAGCATCTCCAATTACAAACTAAATCTAGCCAAGACTGAGGCCATGCCTCTCAATGATGTTACTTTCAAGGTGGATATCAAGCACCTTGGCCTCCTCTGGAAACACGACAGGCTAAAATATTTGGGGATACATCTCAGTACCTCCCCCCTTAAAATGTGACACTTTAACCTGGACTCACTGGTACAATTCATCAAAGTGGATTTGGACCATTGGTCTTTATTACCCCTTTTTATGTGGGGCCACTTGAACATCAACAAAATAAATATTTTACCTAGGCTGCTGTATCCTCTTCAGATGTATAACTTTGCTCTTTCCCAACTGTGGTTCAGTCAAGTCCATAGAATTATTTCCGCATTTGTGTAGCAGGGCAAGACTGCCTGCTGAGCTTTAGCTAAGCTAATGTGCAACAAACAGGATGGAGGGCTCCAGGTTCCCAATTTCTTTCTATATTATTTGGCTTCCCACCTTACCAAACATTCCCGCTGGTTGGGAATGGCTGAGGTTGACCCTTATACATCATATGTCCCACACTGGGTGGACATAGAGAGTGCTTTATGCTCTAATAATGGGCTTGATATACAGTTGCTCCCATACCTCCTCAGGAAGAACTTCCCCGGACCCTATGAGATACATCCCTGGCATCTTCCCTGTGGGTCCACCTGCAATTGTGTTCCTTGTGTAAGATCTGTCCATACAGAGATACATCTCAACTGCTTTTTGGGAATCCAAACCTTTGTATAGCTAGTAAGCCATTCTCCAGGACATTCTGGCCTGACTTGGGAGTCTCCACAGTCGGGGATCTTACGGTCAATCTAGTACTGTTACCCTTTCAAGAAGCTCGTGCCAAGTACCATTGGACCACCTCTACTTGCTTTCGATATTTCCAGTTGTCACACATGCTTCTGCAAGTTTTTGGTAATGGCCCTTGGCTTTGTCCTTTAGATAATCAAATTTTTATTGTTTTTCAAAAGGCACCCACCTCCCACCATATCTCCTATTACTACCAGTCATTACAGGAATCTCTGGTTTCCCAGGAGGATCCGAGGTTTTATTATTGGGATCAATCTCTTTCTTGTCCTCCCTCCCTCCCTTAGAAATTGGTCGACTCTCTGGAATCAGATGTATAAATTTATAAAGTGGGATAGATACTGTTTTATGCAGTTCAATGTAATATACTACATAATCTCTACTATACCCCCAATAAATTACACAAAATGAGCAGATTACCTGTTGACACTTGTACCAGATGTGGTAAGGAGCCTGGTACCTTACTTCATATTTTGTGGTTCTGTGAAAAGGTGATTCCCTTTTGGGAATCAATTCATGCCTGTCTAGAGCCACTGTTGGGGCTGTCTGATGCCTTCACTCCTGTTGTATGTATTTTGGATGACTATACCAACACCCTGCTTGGAAACTAGAGACCTCATATGGCCTTGATGTCAGCATGTGCGAAAAAGATCATTCTTCAACATTGGCTGGATCAGTGTATACTCCAATTTCTCGAATGGTACAGGGAGACATTGTTTGCTTTGCCAGCTGAGCACCTCATTGCCAGTAAGGCTGGCAACTTATCTTAACTAAGTACAACAGAGTATGGGAGCCCCTACAGGTTCTTTTGATGATTGAATATTTATGTCGGTCATTTTGCAGGTTTTGTCCTTGCTGTAATGTGGCAGACTGGGCTTAATTTCTCAAGTTACGGTCCTTTTGTGGTGTTCCTCTGGTTATCCACTGGTGGATGGGGAGGTGGGAGGGGTTTTGGGGGTTTGAGTGGAGGAAGGGGTAGGTTTAATTGTTTCCTTTTTTTGCTTTTGTTTGGAGCACTGCTAGTGGAAGTCTTGGCTGGAGGTAGATAGATTGGCCCTGCGCTCACATTATTGTGAGTACCACGGGGCAATCACTCATAAGAAGGCAGAGTTCCTGTCCAGAGAGATTGCTGCTGGGAAGAATTGACCGACTGTGCTTTTTTGGACTGTGGACAGACTCTTAAATCCAGCCTTTCTCCAGTCAAAAAATACTTTTTCTGATGCCTTGTGTGAAAAGTTTGCTCAATTCTTCTAGGACAGGGTATCTGCCATCTGGCAGAGCATGTCACCAGTGAGCTTTACAGTGGCCTACAGTGATCGACTGGATGTCTGGAGAGGGCTCCACCTAGTTGGGAGGAGTTTATACCAGTGGAGGTGTCGGAGGTCATTGTGGTAACTTCCAGGTTAAAGAACACACATATTGTGAACTGGACCCAATGCTGATGCATTTCTTGATGAGCTGTGTCAACACTGTTTACCCGATGTTTGCCTTGATTGTCTGGTGTTCCTTGATGGAGGAGAGTTTTCCAGTTGCCTTAAAGGAGGCACTGGTTCATCCCCTCCTGAAAAAAACATCATTAGACCCTGACGTCAAGGCAAATTAACGTCCAATCTCCTATCTCCCATTTCTGGGAAAAGTTGTTGAGAAAGCTGTGGCACAACAGCTTGAGAAGCACCTCATGGCCTTTGATCTCTACAAGCCATTTCTGTCTGGTTTCCATGTGAGACATAGTTCAGAAACTGCATTGCTTCAGGTGCACAATGACCTCCTCAGGGCCAGAGATTGGAGGGATGGGACAATTCTAATCCTTCTTGATCTCTCTCCAGCTTTTGACATGGTAGACCGCTGTGTGTTGCCTACCACCTGAAGGAATTTTGTGGGCTCACCGTCTCTGTCATCTGCCAGTTTGAGTCATGCCTAATGAACCGGAGACAATGAGTAGTAATGGGGAATTTATCCTCCTCCTCCTCTAGCCTCCTGTCGTATGGAGTACCTCAGGGCTAGGTACTGTCACCAGTGTTGTTTGCCATGTACATTCTGCCCCTGGGTGAGCTCATTAGAAAGTATGGCTTGGGTTTTCAATGCTATGCTGATGATACCCAGCTGCATCTTTCTTTTGCCCTGGGAACTTCTAGAGCAGTGGAAGTACTAAACAGCTGCCTCACAGAGATATATGACTGGATGTCCTCCAGCTGGTTGTGACTGAACTCTGAAAAGATGGAGGTACTGGTGGTGGAGTTAAACATAAGATGGAACAGGTTGTCCTCTGGCACCAAAACCGGTTTACTCCTGGGCCCTGTTCCAATGAGGACTTCTCTAGGGTGCAAAACCTTGGCATGATCTTTGACAGCAGATTGTCATTTGATTTTCAGGTGTCATCCATTGTCCAGACAAGCTTTTACCATCTTAGGAATATCACCAGGGTCAAGCCCCTACTTATCTCTATGGACCTCCCCACCTTGGTGCATGCCTTCATGACATCCAGACTTGATTACTGTATTGCACTTTACCTCAGGTTCTCTGGAGGAAACCTCCATCAGCTGCAGCTACTGTAGAAAGTGGCCACTAGGCTGCTAACTGGGCAGCCAAAATGTTGTCATATCATCCCGGTCTTGCGCAAGCTGCACTGGCTGCCAGTTAGGTGAAGGATTCTCTTCAAGGTGGGCTTGCTCACCTTCAAGGCCCAATGCAGGCAGGATCCTGGTTATCTGTTAGACCTTCTAACACCTGCCATCCAGGTCCAGTCCCTCTGGTCCTCCTCTAGGTGCCTCCTGGCAATTCCCAGGATGAGACTCAAAACCACTGGCGACAGAGCATTTAGTGTCTCCAGCCCTGTCCTGTGGAATTTGTTTTCTCCATCAATTTGGGAGGCCCTGTCAGTTGAGGTTTTTAAGGCCTACCTCAAGGTCTTCCTGTTTAATCAGGCCTTCCTGGACCATAGGCATTTGTCCACCCTGGGCACCTGGCTTACCTGTTTGAGCATCAGTTTTTTAGATATATATTTATCAACTATATTTCTATATACTGATATTTTATTGTTTTTATATTGATTTTTATCATTGTATTGCTAGTTTGTTTTGTTGTTCAGCACCCAGAGCCTCCAGGATTTGGTGCCAGAAAAATAAAATTTGCCTTGCCTTGTTCGTATTATAGACTGTGTACTCCTGATCATGTTCTTTCTTTATTGTCTCTTCACTGTACATCCAGGATTTGACAGTTTTTGTGCAACGCTATGTCCTTTTATTTCAATAAAGTTTGTTCAATTTGAAAAAAAAAGAAAGATGCTCAAGGACAAAGGGGTATGATTTGAAGCTGGAAGGGAGCAGGCTCCAAGGGGATGTGAGGAGTTACTTATTCACAGAAAGGGTGGTGGACATCTGGAACAAACTCCCAGCAGAAGTGGTGAGTACCAAAACGGTAACAAGATTCAAGTGTGCCTAGTATAGACACAAGGGAATGTCTGGGCGGGTAAGGCCTGCGATCAAGTAGGGTCTGCGATAGCACAGGAGTTTAGGAATATTAGGGCAGGCTAGGTGGACAAAGGTGTCCTTTTCTGCTGGCAATTTCTGTGTTTCTGTTTCTTTTTCTTATACAATGTGCTCTGGCAAATCAGAGGATCACAGGTGATCACTGGAGTGCTCACCAGTTAGGAGAAGGCCACAATTCTCCCACATGCAATTCAATATTAAAAGTTGAGCAAGCTCAACCCATCACACTTACAATGTATCTTTCTTAATTTTTTTTTAAGTTTATAGGGATGCACCTGGTGTGTGACAAGACAAAAGCATACAATAATAGTACCAGTGATTCCCTTCCCCACAGATCTGCTTTATAGCCTGCACTTTGTTCAAATAACTCCAATATGTGTACTTGTTTTTTTCATTTTAACATGCTGGAGGGGTTCTTGGTCTCATCATTCAGCTGCATTATGATCAAACCGACCACCAAAATAAGGTTACCACACTCATTGGTCAGGCTTTCACTTTGAGTTTAACTGGCAGACATCCAGGCCTTAATAACTTGCTGGTTATTACGGAATGGCATAGAAGTGTACGAGCAGCAGAAAACCTACATACAAATGTCAATGTCCAGTATAGACAGAACATAATAGGCAATCACTTAACGATTCATACATGTATATAAGAAAGGAAGTAGATAAATACGAGCATATTTTAAGAATCATGACAACCTGTATGTTCATAACTGGCATATGTGGCTATCAAGAGGGCATGGGATAGGCACAAAGGAATCATATATATGAGGGTCATAGCTGAGGCCGCTGACCTAGTAGAGGCAGCTAGAGCACACTGGTGAAGTGGGCAGACTGGATGGGCCTTGTGGTCCTATTTTGCCATTAACTTCTATGTTTCTATAATGAGATAAAACAGTGTGTCCTAATAAGATCAATAGGTAAATTGATCAAAACAGGCAAAAATGTATCACATCTGCATTTTTTTCTCCCTTGCATGTATGAATTGTAATGTGATTGCCTATTACGTTCTATCAATATTGGACATTGACATTCATATGTGGGTTTTCTGCTGCATGTACACTTTTATACATTTATTTATGCATGAAAAAAATTTCTGTATGCATTTTTAGATGTGTAGATAGAAGTGTTTGGTGAAAAAAAAGAGGTGTTTGATGCAGTGGTATTTATTGTCACTAATGAGGTACCTGTTTACATAGTTTCACTTGTTTATATTTTTAATTATTTCTTTCATGCACTGGTTATTTGTTTTTTTCATGCATCTATGTATTGTTATATATATATGTTTATACCGCTTTAAGTGCAACATATGAAATGATACAATATTTATGTGATGGATACTCCCTGATGATGCTATAGGTGAAATTGATCAGCGTTAGTGGGCTCCTGATGGTATCCTGCCTTTGGTAAGAGGATTTTTGCACACTTTTAAAATACATTTGGCATTTATGACACTATGATGTGGTCAGCTGTTCTGATTTAGTGGTGGATAGTGCTGGAATGCTTGATTCTATTTATATATGTTCTCTGCAGCACACCTTGCCATGGAGCAGTCTTGAGTGCCTTTTGCCATCCCTATAGGGCCTCAATGTTTGCTAACTCAGGCCAGATATACCCAGTCCCCACCTTGTGCCCATGGAATGATGCTTCTGCCATCCCTATTTCACTCTTTTGCACCTTGACAGTCAGCCCTGCAGTCTTCAGTCGGAGGTGCACCTCAGTCACATGCTTAATGTGATCCTCCCATACCTGGCTGTAGATGGCACTGTTATCCTGATAAAAAGCTCAGGGTACAGGGAAAATGTCATAAATGGCTGAGCCCGTGCCTCAAGCATACCATGCTCCTCCGGGACAGAGCATGGGGCAACTTCAAATCCTCTGGCAGCCCAACAGACTGGGAAAAGTACAGAGAGCTGAGAAATCAGTGTAAGAAATCCTCGAAAAAAGCCAAATCTCAATACCTAAATGACCTCCAAACTAGGCACCTCCAGGATCCCAAAAAATTCTGGGGCCACATAAACTTACTCATCAAGGGCTCCTCAAGTAGTCAAATGGACACCATCCTGGTGGGGGACTCACTGACAAATGACCCAGCTGTAGTTGCTGAGGCCTTCTGTGCCTCCTTCTCTATCTCGAGTGGGTCACCCCTTCCGGTCCTCCCCAGGCCTAACCTTTACTCTGGAGATGCATGGGTGCACCCTCGGCCTCAATTCCACCTAAAGCTCGTCAAACAGTCAGAGGTACTACCTCTCCTACACAAAATTAACCCCTCTTCCTCGCTGGGACATGACCAGCTTGAACCTCGCCTTCTAAGGGCTGCCACCCCGGCTATTGCCCATCCTGTTACCTTACTCATAAATAGGTCACTTCAGGAAGGTATGGTACCAAAAATGTGGAAGGTAGCGACCATTATACCTGTCTACAAAAGTGGAACCCAAGACAAATTGGGAAACTATAGACCAATCTTCCTTCTCAGTCCCCTGGGGAAAATTCAGGAAAGACTAGTCTCAAACCAGCTACAAGATTACCTTGAGCAGCACTTTCTCATGGCTGGTGTGCAGCATGGCTTTAGAAAGGGTCATGGTACCGACACTGCGCTCATCCGGCTCACTACGGACATCCTTTCCTCTATGGACAAAGGCTCCCCAACGGGCGCCCTCTTCATTGACCTATTCAAGGCCTTTGACTTGGTTAGTCATAATCTCCTCCTCTCTAAACTCCTGCTCTTAGGACTGGATCACCACTCAAACTCCTGGTTCGAGAGTTACCTGAGTGACTGTTCCCAAAAAGTCCACTGGAAGGGTACACAGTCTGGACGCAGATCAGTCACCGCTGGGGTGCCCCAGGGCTCAATCCTGGGCACTCTGCTCTTCTCACTCTTCCTCAATAATATCGAGGGAAACTGCCCCCTCAGCAAACTCATTCTGCATGCGGATGACACTGTCATATACTGCAGTGACTCCCAACCTAGTGTCATCTCGACAAAACTGCAGGATAGTGTCTCTATCCTTGAGGCCTGGTTCTCCGCAAACTCCCTTAAACTCAATGATGAAAATACTAAAGCCATACTGTTTGGCTCTAGATGTCTGGGCTCTGACAGAAGTCAGCTTCTCCAGATCTGCACCAGCCAAGTAAAAAGAGTCGAGGTCATGTCCAGTTTTAAATATTTTGGGATCCATTTAGACCAAGAAATGACCTACTGATCCCATATCAACTCCATAACCAGGTCAACCCATCAAAAGCTCAGCCTCCTTTACCATCTGGGGAACTCTCTATCCTCTACAGCACACCGTGCAATTGCCTGCTGCAGTCTTCTCCCATCCATCCTATATGGAGCTCCACTATTGCAGTTCCTTCGTGAGACGGAATTCAATAAACTTTCCGTACTCTATAACCGAGTGGATCACTTCACCACTAACTCCTCCCCTAGGAGACATCACTGTGAGGCTCTTAAGAAACTAAACTGCCCCACACTTCAGCACAAACTAGCCTATCCCGTTGCTTGCCTTGCTTTCAAGTTCACTACTCTTGGACCCCCTCCCCATCTTAGTGGACTACTCTCCCCCAAAGAACAAACCTGAACCTTGCGATCAACTGCAAATCACCTCCTTGACATCCCTAGGATGTGCTCCAACCAAGGCAAATGTTCCTTCAAATTTGCTGCCTCCCACCTATGGAACTCTCTACCACCTAGCTTAATGGACTCAACCACCCTCACCCAGTTCAAAAATGGACTCAAACTATGTCTTCTCAATCTTAATCTCTGTGGCTGTAACCACTAGCTCCCTAGACTAGTTCTCCTGGCCATTGCACTGCTTTGAACTTCCCTCTGATTTGTCATGAAATACTAATATGGGCCAGTTTGTGTAACTGATTACCACCGCTATATACTGCTACCAATGTACACTTGTGTAGCTAATGTACGTACTGTATATAATGTGCGAGTCTGAATGTGAACCTGATTGCTACCCCTGTATAATGTTGCTAATGTAAAACTGTACAACAAATGTAACTACTGTATATAACTGTTTCTAAATGTTCTTTTCTGTAACTAACTCCGGGTCGCTCCTGAAAAAGGGACCATTGGTCTCAGTGGGCTTACCTGGTAAACAAAATCTAAATAAATAAATAAATCCATGTACACCAGAGCAAAGTCTACTACCCCAGACAGAATGTAGTCCATGAACTGCTGAAAAATGTATGGCACAGTCTTCATCCTGAATGGCATTATTGAAACCTGAAATAGGCCAAAAGGAGGAATGAAAGATGAGCTCTTATCTCTGGTTTCAGGAGACAGGGGTACTTGCCTATAGACCTTTGTCAGGTCTGTGGTGGTCAGGTACAGGGTTTCCCTAGCCTCTCTAGGACCTCATCTGTCCTGGGCATGGGGAATGCACTCGACTCTGTACACCTGATGAGCTCAGGGTAGTTGATGCAGAACCTTACAGTCCCATCTTTCTTGGAGATCAGTACCTACATTGAGCCCAGGGACTACTGGACTGTTGGATTACCCTAACAGCCAGCAATTCATTGATCTCCTCCTCAGTGTCAAGTTTTGCTCTCTTGGGGAATCCATAGGGTGGTTGCATCAACAGGGCCTGGGATCCTGTATCCACATTATGCTCTGTCAGTGTGGTATACTCCAGTTTTCCTGTGAACATTTCCTCAAATGTGTGCAGCACTTCACACATTTCAGAAGCTTGTGCCAGTGTCAGATGCTCCAAGGGGCTGACAGTGTCAAACCTTTCCCAGGAGATCCACCATTAGGTCTGCTTCTGCCTCTTCTTCCTCCTCCAGATAGCTGCACATTGCCATGACCATCTCACCCCAGTCATGGTAGGGCCTCATCATGTTTATGTGGTAGATTAATTGCTTGGACCTCCACTTGGGTAGCTCCACTACCAAATTAACATCATTCACCCTTCTGACTGGTGAGTAAGGACCCTCCCAAGCCACTTGTAATTTATTCTGTCAGGCGGTGTTGAGTATCACCACTTGTCGCCCAAATTTGTACTCCTGTGATCTGGTCCCATGGTCATGCCACAATTTCTGTCTCTGTTGTGAAGTGGCTGGGTGCTCCTGGATGAACTCCATGAGCTACTTGAAATTTAGGACTTACTCCACAACATATTTCCCTTGGGGAGCAAGCTCATACTCCCATTCATCCCTTACCAAATCAAGGGAATCCTTTACCAAATTCCTAAACAGGATCTCGAATGGTGAGAACTGTGTGGACTTTGGGGGACTTCCTTATATGTGAATAAGAGACATGGTATGCACTTGTTCCACTCTATCACATGCTGGACAATGGATGCCTTTAACAAAGACGCATCAACTTGCTCAACCAGACCATTAGTTGTGGGGCGGTATGGGGAGACCCTGAGCTGCCACATCCCACATTTCTTCCCAGTGGTGTTGCCAGGAATTTTAAACTTGTACTCAAAGCTGATGTGCTGTTGTCCCTCCCCCCCATTATGTAAACATAAATCAAACTTTGTGCTGTCATGCCACACCAACAATAGACCTGCCACCCCACCCCTGTTTACCACGTCTGAGTTTAAATAATCAGTTTCTTCCTGTAATCATCCTTCCTTTGTTTTTCTGCCTGCCTGGTAAGTTGTTCTTGTTCATGTATTTGGCTGGTGGCATCAGTGCCCCATAGCAAACAACAAATGCAAAAGGGCCTAGATCAACACAGACACAATGTGACTCACAACATCCTTGCTTTCCTCATATTGTTGCCCCTGCCTGATTTTTTTTTGCTGTACTCTCCTGAGTACAGTGCCTATGCCTGCTGACACCCCTGTTTCTTCTAATGAATAGCCATTAGGGAATACATGAAATTGATCTGGTCTGACAGAATCTCTTGGGGAAAACCCACATGGCTGAATATCCCCAGCAGTTCAGCAAAGGCATGGCCTCTTGGTGTCTTGTGACAAAATCCAGGAGCACCAAAGTGTATCTCTTGCCTGTGTGACGTGGTGGTTTTGAGAGGCCCCATAATGTACACAGCAACTTGCCAAAATAGCTCTTCAATTGTAGGCAGTGGAACCTAATCTGCCTTTGCTTTGTCACTAACCATTTCCACCCTCTGGCACTGCAAACAGGTCTGGTAGATGTTTGTCACATTCTTAATGATACTGGACCAGTTAAAATTGATATTCAGCTGTTTTCATGTATGGATAACTTGTAAGTCTTTGGAAAGGGTATATCATTGTCTAAGGCCAGAGGCTGATTCCTGTGCTGCTTAGGAACTACTGTATCTTACCCCTTACTTCAGTCCCCACTTCTGAAGCCCCTCACAATATAGGAGCCAATGCTCCCAGGATATCTCTCATTTTTCTGAACCCTGAGAATCACCTTCCACCCTGGTGGCTTTCTCATTTTATTTCTGAAAAGATGGGTCAACTTACTGAGCTCTCCCCAGCTCCACATACCAACCTGTTCTAAAACACACTCTCCTGTGAAAGAGTCACCTACAACTGGGCTCTCTCCCCAATCTGTAGCTGTGTCTCTGAACTGATGCTCCCAGCTTGTTCTGCAGCTACAACTTCCCCTGCTACTGTGGGGTTGCTTCCAGCTGTACCATCCCCTCTGGGTCCTCAGGAGCTTGTTCCCTAGCTTTACTATGGGTAGTGGCACACACAATGTTGGCCTGATTGTCAAAGCTGTTACCCATAATTACATAAACAGGAAGGTCCAGTACAACACCCACATCCAGTATGCCTTGGCCCCCTTACCAGCTTAGAAAGATGCAGGCAATTGGTACTGAGACAGCAGGACTGATCACTATTCTAATTCTGGAAAACTGGCCTGGCAGGATCTCTTCCTTGCAAATAAAATGCTGTTTTACTATTGAAAGGGAGGCTCCAGTGTCCCACAATCCCTGGGTTACCATCTCATTTACCAACACAGTATGCACGTGTGCAGTGGAGGTAGGGGGCACTGCACTCTGGATATAGGCCACAAGCTTCTGGGAGCTTCCAGAGCTACCCCCTGTAGCTGAACTCTCCCCTTTTATTACATTTTATGGACAATCAAATGACAAGTGTCACAATTTTTGGCAGACATAGAACCTGTACTCTCCTGTCTCATTACTTTAAAACCATTTGGCTTTCCTTTTTTGTTCAGACACAGACTGGCTTTTAGGTTGTCCCCCCATAGTTTTCTTGACCCTTACAGCACTGTGGGAGTATATATACATTTTGAATCTTACAAAACACTTCAGCCCTTCCACTTTGTTTTGTTCTGAAACTATTGTCAGCTAGATACAAATATATCAGCCATTTCAGCTGCCTCCTTTGTGGAGCTAATGGTCCTAGCCAGTAACCGTATTCTCAACTCTTCTGGTATAGTCTTCAAGAATTGTTCCATGAGAAGCAAATCTTTTATTTGTTCCACTGAGGCAGCCTTTGCACCCTCTAACCATCACTTTAACAGACTGCTTAGCTGTACTCACATTTCAGAATCGTTATTTCCCAGTGCCTTCCTTAAACCTCTATGTTTTTCTCTATAGATCTCAGATGTCAATTCAAAATGTTTTAACAAATAATTTTTCACTCTATCATAGTCCATACAGTCCTCATCCACCCTGGTGAAGGCTTCCAGTGCCCTGCCGATATGGAGTGGAAAAAGGTGAGTTGCCCTAGAACCCTTTCCCAATTCAAATTGCCCACACATTTTTTCAAAAGATTTTAAAAATCAAATCAAGGTAATTTTCCCTCCTAATAGTTAGGAAACATTTTGAAATGAATTTATGTTTCTTGGTTCAAACACCTGATGCCAGTACTTACAATTTGTGGCGCTATCTTCTGGTGCAGAATCTCTATCTCCCTGTCATTTTCATGCTCTCGCTCCTGTCTCAGCTTTTCTCAGTCCTCTTGCTCTTTCACTCTGTCATGCTCTCTCAGCTGGATCTCATGCTGGCACCACCTTTTTGGCTCCTCTTTCTCACTCCTAAGCATCCAGCTTTGTCCACTGCAGCTCCACATCAGCCTTTGCCTCTACCAGGGTTAGCTCCAATTGCATTATCACTATCATCATAGAAACGTAGAATTTGACAGCAGAGAAGAACCACTTGGTCCATCCAGGCTGCCAATTTCTTCCTAACTACACTACTACCACAGACCATGCCAGTTGTTCAACTCTTTCTCTCTCCCACTTCCTTTCAACTATGATTCCCTTAAAACTTATCCCTTGCATTCTTGAATCCCACCCTGTTTTAACCCCCCAACTCTGCTGGAAGGTTGTTCCAGGAACCCACCTCTCTGTCTGTGAAAAAGTATTTCCTCACATCTCTCCTGGATCTACTCCCACCCCAGATTCATAGCATATCCCCTTGTTCTTTAGCACCTTTTCTTCTGAAAAATACTCCCTTCCTATACCTTATTTAGCCCTGTGAGGTACTAAATGTCTCTATCATATCTCTCCTCTCCTTCCTCTGTTCCAGGGTGTACATATTGGGGTCCTTTGTTCTCTCCTCATAGGGATTTTGATGCAGTCTCTGCACCATTTTAGTTGCCCTCCTCTAGACAGCCTACACTCTGTCTATGTCCTTCCGGAGAGATTCCATGTAAAAGCCACACAAACAAAATTGCTGCGGTTGTTTTAGGTGTGATCATATCAGTGTTACTAATAAACACGCTGTAAAATTTCACCAAAGGCAATCTTGGCATGGTTTAAAATGTTTATGTTACTCTGACTAAGCCGAGCTCTCCCTTCCAACTGGTCACAGAGGGAAGAGACTTTACCTATCCGGTCTGTTAATTTTTTTCCCTGCTTACACTGCAGCCCCCATTTGGTCTTCAGTATGCTTGAAGCCCTGATTAAATATTCTCAGAAGAACTAGTGTCTTTAATTTCTGTGTGGAAGAGTTAGGTGTGCCATGACTGGTTCTTCCAAGTTTATTGAGTTTGTCACTGAGCACCTTTTGTCTCTGTGCGGCTCTTGATGTGCTCACTGCCACTGCAAGAAATCACACCACATGCTCCATGTCTCCTCCTTGCTTGTGTGTCTCTTGTCTCTTGTGTGTATGCAGCAGTATGGGGAGTCTGATGGGCAGGTGATCTGCAGCACAGGACATCAGACCTTAGAGAGAGAGAGAGAGAGACCTATAAAATCTACTTTTCTGGGTACCTTGTATGCTCCGCGCAATGCTTTTTTTTTCATTTTCTTGATCCTTGTTAGATCTAAAGTGCTATTTCTTACCAAATGTGGAAGCCATCTTTTTCTTCCCCAAAAAACTAAATTAAAACATTTATTAAATACACAACTGTTTATGGAACTGGATAATTTCACCACCAAATAAAACTGAAAATTGCTTGGAATCTTTCAGAGAGAGAGACAGAGACATAAACAGATGGAACAGTGCTGCAACTGCCAGCTAGATGCCTGGTCCAGGACTCGACCATCCTGGAGCAGTTGCGATATGGGCTAAACTGTCAAAAATGCTGTCTTGCATTATGCACATACCGCTACACTGAAATGCTCATGCTGAATTCGATGCATGGAATTGACATGACACCTTCCAGAGATGTGGTCTCCAGAACTGGACACAATACTCTAGGTGGGATCTTGCCCATGATCCGTACATATGCAACACCTCCTCCCTCTGTCTGCTGGTGATACAACTCCCTATGCACTTGAGTATCCCACTCACCCTCCCTGCTGCCTTGTTGCACTGCCTGGACACCTTTATGTCATCTAAATTGATTACTCCCTGGTCTCCTTCCTGCTTGGTGGTTGTCAATACCACTCCACCCATCTGAGTTTCTGTGCCCTAAGTGAATAATTTTGCACTTTTTCACATTGAAACCCAGCTGCCATACTCTTGACCACTCCTCTGGTTTTCTAAGGGCTCTGCTAATCCTTTCTACACACACCCCCTGGTGTGTCCACCCTATTTTAGATTTTAGTGTCATCTGCAATGAGGCAGACCTTCCCTTCTAGCTCCTCTGCAATGTCACTTATAAAGACATTAAAGAGGACCTCTTCCAGCACTGATTCCTGAGGCGCCCAGCTGGTCATCCTACATTCCATGAAGTGAACTCTGTTTACCACCACTCTCTGTTGCCTATCCCCCAACAAATTGCTTATCCAGTTTACCACCTTTGGACCCACTCCTAAGCTACCCAGCTTGCTTATTAGTCTCCCATGTGGAATGGTGTTGAACGTCTTACTGAAATCTTGGTAGGCCTCATCCACCACTCCACCCTGATCTAGTTCCATGGTCATCCAGTCAAAGAAATCTATCAGATTAGTTTGACATGACCTCCCCCTCTGAACTCATTCTGCCTCTGGTCTTCTAACCAATTTAATTCGATATATTCCACAATCCTTTCCTTCAGCAATGATTCCATTATCTTTCCCACTACCAATATCAGGATGACTGGCCACTAATTGCCATCCTCCTCCCTACTATTACTTTTGTGTAGTGGGACTACATCTGCCCTCCTACAGTCCTCCAGAATCACTCCTGTTTTCAGTGAGCTGTTAAACAGATCTGTGCAGTTGTCCCAGTTCTAAGCTCTGGTTCGCTTTCACGCTCTTTAGCCTCTGTCTCACAACTCTGGTTAACAGTGACCACTTTTGCACCACTTCCAGGTACCTTTTCTCTAAGAAGTGTAAGTTCTGCCCATGACTGGCCATCTTCAATGACGAGCCTTCTTCTATTGCACAGCTCCTCACGATCCACCACTGTGCCTCTCCAATATGGCCCAGACATAGTGTCTTATAGCTTGTTACTCTTACTTACAACAAAATAAAAATGGTAGTATATACAGTATTCAGTTTTATATGTCCTGTTCTGTGACTGGACATGTAACCTTATAATGGAAAATTCCTTTCAGATCCCAACCGCTGCCAACCAGTTTATCTCAGACTGGCTTCCTCCCAGAACTCAGTCTGCATTGTTACCAGTTTTTACAGCCCTTCAGATGTCTAAAAGAGTTACTTTGGTATAGTACCACCACTCATCTATAGTCTCATTTCGGGTATCTCTAGGTCTGAATCCCATTAGAGAAACGTCTCTCTCAGAACAGTGATTCTTCCTAAAGGGTAAATGGCCCACTCCTTCTGTTACAGATGAGAACACTGGGCCACATATATGGAATTTTGTAGCTTGCCTGTTTGGAAATGGTTACAGTCTTGTCAATTTACTGCTGGTTATGTATATTTGAAATTGCTCAGTCACAGAAAGCTTGAAGTATATGATAACATGTAATACTTCACACTATTTACATATTAGAGGATAATACACACTAAAGACTGAGCAATACAGTATTTCTACAGATTTAAAAATAAACACATTCTAAAAGATAGAAGACTCACAGGAGAACATAACTTAAAGGACACCTAAACAAAATTTTGACAACAAACTATTCAAAACTGTGACTCCGTAGGTGACTAAAGGAAAGGCTGGTGTATTCATTAAGGCTAAAACTACATATATATATAATTTACCTAAATGTGGTTCCAGAGCATTTGAACATTGTAAAATCAGCCTTCTAATTTAAAAAAAAAACTGTCTTATCTGCTTCCTAAAGTGGCCTCCAAATGTGTTATGTGATGACATCATTTGAGCCAAAGTCAGAAAGATATATGGATCTCTATAGTGCAAACTAGTTATTTTTTCCCTTTGTATAGAATTTTTTTCACCCAAAAGATCAAAACCATGTGCATTGTTTTGTATAATTCACATGTTAGGCTCTGGTTCTGTTCATTTTGTTTATTTTAACATGCTGAAATTATGTTATAATCCAACCAACTTTCTCTGTGGCAAACCACAGTACAGTACAAATCTTGAATAACCTGGTGGTCTAGTGGTTATGCTGGATCCAAGATGCTATAGTGGGGGTGCTGGGGTGGTGTGCATGCTTAATATGCACTTTTTAACATTTTTATTAAACCATTACATTTTCTGCTATTCTTTTCTAGTACGTTTTTGACAGAACCTACAAATGTAATCCATAGTTTGAATGTAAACATTTGTACAATCAGTAAATCAGACTTCTTCAACAAAGTGAACTGCAGCAGCAGCACGCAAGTACATTACTGTGTGTGTGTGTGTGGGGGGGGGTGCTGCCACACCCTTCACCATCCCCTACAGCCACGATTTTTTTGTAGCAAAGTTCTTGTTCAGTCCAATGTTAGAGTTCATACTTTCTCAAAACTCAAATATATGCTTGTCTTGTCTTCTTTTTCCATGGGAAATAATAATAATAAGAAGAATAAGCATATATATATAGTGGTTTTCATACACATTGTATCCCAAAGTGCTTTACAAGCAATACTAGACTGGTAGTGAAGTGACTGAATATGTAGTGGAAGCCTTTTCATACCTTAATATCCACACACAGCTTTGGACAATTGCATGAACTGGTTTTATGGGAAGGGGAATGTTGGCCAGGACAATGGGGTCAGGTAGTGATCAAGGTGCTGGCAGCCCACATCTTATTTCTCACAGTAATCTGCTCATATTTCTCACCTCTTTCTTCCCCCTTCCCTGAATATAGCAGTACCTTGCAAGAGTGGCCTTCTCAGTCCCCCTCTGTTATTCATTCTTCACTATTCCTCCTCACACCGAAAACTGGTGAGCTCATCACCCTTCTGCATCATGAATGCAAGTAGTAGAGTCCCCATTTTATTTTGACATATCAATTATAAACATATCTTTCCAGTAAGTCAGGCTGATAGCAACAGGGAAGAAGAGGAATGATGGGTGCTCCTATCCTTAAAAGATCTAGGCTACCTTTGATTAGGCACTGCTAAATGATGGGTATGTACATCATAATGCACGTCATTTAATAGTGCCTAATCATAGGTGGCTTAGATCTTACATGGGTAGGAAAGCCTATTTTTCCATTTGTGCAATGCAGCTATCAGTCTGACTTACCAGAAGATCATGTTTATTATTAATATGTAAAAATAACATGGGAGACTGTACTAACCACATTCATGATGCAGAAGGGTAGTAAACTCACCAGTTTTTCGTGTGGGGAGCAGGTGAGAAGAACGAATGCCAGAGAGGGACTGAAGAGACCATTCCAGTAGGGTATAGCTATATTCAGGTTAGCTGAAAACATGAAGGAGGATGTTGAGCAGATCACTGTGAGATCTGAAATGTGGGGCTGCCAACATCATGATCACTACCTGACTGTGGATGAGAGTAGCCAGCGATGACAAATACTCAGAGTGGTAGGGCTGTACCTAAACTGTTACTTGAATTCAGTGTAGAGAGATTACCCTCAGGTGGGGGTGTATGTTGACGCTTGTTAGGACAGTATTAAGGGAGTTGTGTATAGTTTATTCAAGATTTGGAAGGGTGGTAGTCAGCCAACTTGAATTGTGCAGTACAGCACAGAAAAGTACTAGAGAAGAATTGTTGGGAACTGTCCTGCGGGGTTCTGCAGATCACAGGTAAAGGAGTAGACTGACAATGGAAGTCGGGTGGATTTGCTCAAATTATTAGTATGCCTCTTCTGCTAATAATATTGTTAACCATTGTAAGTACAGCCCTTATGAGGGCATGAACAGCAGTTTTTCTGATGGGTCATGATGCTTATTGCTTGGCCATCCAGGAAGACCTAGTTGTTGGTTAATGAGGTGGGAAAAAACACAACAGGGGAACTGTATATACTACTGTCACTGTGCATAAGGGTGGTGATCCACTCAATGTTTACTGTGGGAGCAGAAGTCAAACACTGAGAATGTGGACTGGAGAGTGATTTGGGAGGCATTTTTTAACAGTGCTAGCTGATGATGCATATTGGTATAGGTGTGCACAACTCTCTGAGGTACAAGATTACAATCTGAGGTGTGATAATACTCTTCATGAGACTGTAAGCACATATGCAGTCCCAGGCAGTACTGAGGACAGGGTATGGATGGTGGGGTGTTTAACAGAAGGCAAGCTAGGTGCAGGGGGTTCACGTGGAAAAGAAAGCCTTATTTGTAGATTAACAAGACAGCATGAGCTTTGGAAGTGAACCAGACCAGTACTTTGCTGTGTGACCCTGAGCAAGTCATTACACTTCCTTGTGCTCCCAGGCCACACCTGTAAACAAGCTTTCAGCTTAGTGTATCTCTCCTGATTAACAAAAAACAAATTTCAGTGCATCACATAACCACTAGCTCATCAGGTAACTGAAGTGTGGTACTGTAAGGCAGTTTGCCAAGAAAAAAGTCAGCTGGGTTGCAAAACATTTTCCACAAGTTAAAGTAAACTAAATGTACAAAATCATAGCCTAGCATGTGTACTGATCAAAATAATCCATGAGTTAATACACGGTGTTGATCATTCTAGTACAACAATTCAAAACAAAGAGAGAAAGAAGAACTAGCAAGCACTATAGAAATATATTTGGGTCTCTGTCTTTGACTCAGATGATGTCATCATGACTTATCACTTAACAGACTTGGTAGCCATCTTAGGAAGAAACCAAGGCTGTTTTTTGAAAGTGAAAGACTGATATTTACATCTTTCAAAAGCTATGAAACTGCATTTATATTATTTACATAAATGCAGTTTAGCATAAATGTAAACAGTAGCCTCTATTTTACCGTTTTATGACACCAGATTTTGGAGTTTGCAGTTCTAAAAAACTACTTGTTTAGGTACCCTTTAAAGCTTTCTCAATATTTAAGTAGAATAGAAGATGCTTTCCCCCATCTGGAAACTTGGTGAGTTGTGGCATTCTCAAACTTTTGATGTTGCTAGTTCAGAATCCCAAAACATAACTGAACTCAAAGAGCAAACAAAAACAAATATTTTGGCCGCCTGGCCCACCACCCCTACATCACCATACATGCCCTTCTGACATCACACACCAGACCATTTATTTTAACTCTGGAGACCACCCTTTTTCAGAACAGGTTCAAAATGGTTTTGTGGATTAAAGCCTGATCTTTTTGTTAACCCTGCTGGCTAAATCAGTGGGGTACTGTCTCAATCTGCCTTGGCCCTGTTTGCACTCAAAACTTGTCATTTTATATGAAAGGGATTCAGTTCTATGATGTTTAACCACAATAAAGGCCTTTTACAGGGCTGGAGCTATTGCAGTCCACACTCAACCTATGTGAGAACCCAGGAATGCTAACATTACAGGCCTGGGACTGCAATACAAGGTTATTTTTAATTCTCCCCAAACATCCCACAACTAAAATATTTTATACACAACATACAGTGCTTGCTATAGTAAAGTTGCGTGGTATACCGAGTGATGTGCAATTGTGGTACCCATTGAATAACATGTATACCCCTACCGTGCAATTTGCACGGTCACATGGTACTGATCAACTTTACTGTAGCAAGCACTGTAACTACAGCAGAAAGATAAAATAACCATTTGTCAATGCCGAATGTTGATTGCGTTGGTCTGTTGAGGATGCTCTCTGGCCCTCTGTCAGTCACTCAGTCTGTTTCATCCGGTGCTGCAGGCTGCTGTTTTGTACTGGGCTCCTGTCTGCATTGGCAACTTGTTCTGCCCACTAAGAATTCTGCAGCTGTCCCAACAGAACTCCATTGAGGTAGCTCACTCCCCTTCTCTCACTCATTCATTCTGTTTCTCCTAGTGCTGCAGGCTTCCCTTTTGTACTGGGCTCCTGCCTCTGTTGGTGGCTTTTTCTGCCCACAAAAAAATCTGCAGCAGTCCTGACACAGGTCTGTTGAGCCTGCTGACTCCCCCTCTCTCACTCACTCATTCCATTTCTGCTGACGCTGCAGGGTGGCCTTTTGTACTGAGCTCCTGCCTGCATTGGCACCTTTTTCTGCCAACAAAGAAATACGCAGCAGTCACGACAGAGCTCCCTTGAGGTTGTTCACTCCCCCTGTGTCACTCACTCATTCTGTCTGTCCTGGCGCTGCAGGCTGCCCTTTTGTACTGGGCTCCTGCCTCTGTTGGCGCCTTTGTCTGCCCACAAACAAATCTGCAGCAGTCCCGACAAAGCTCCATTTAGCTCGCTCACTCCCCTTCTCTCACTCACTCATTCTGTTTCTGCCGGCACTGCAAGCTGACCTTTTTTATTGGACTCCTGCCTGCATTGCTGCCTTCTTCTGCCCACAAAAAAATTTGCAGCAGTTACAATACAGCTCTGTTGAGCTCGCTCACTCCCCCTCTCTCACTCGCTCATTCTGGTTTCCCTGCCAGTGCAGGCTGCCCATTTGTACTGGGCCCCAGCATGCACTGTCACCTTTGTCTGCCCACAAACAAATCCGCAGCTGTCCTGACAGAGCTCTGTTGAGGTCACTCAGTCTCCCTGTCTCACACGCTCATTCTGTTTGTCCTGGCACTGCAAGTGGCCCTTTTGTACAGGACTCCTGCCTGCATTGGTGCCTTTCTGCCCTAAAGAAATCTGCAGCAGTCCTAACAGAGCTCCATTGAGCTCACTCAGTCCCCCTGTCTCACCTCGCTGCATTGTTTCTCCCACCGCTGTGTAGGCCATTTTGCACTGGGTCCCTGCCTGTATTGATGCCTTTTTCTGCCCACAAAGAAATCCGCAGCAGTCCTGAAAGAGCTCCAGTGAATTCGCTCACTCCCCCTCCGTCACTTGCTCTCTCGTTCTGTTTCTCCCAGTGCTGCAGGCTGCCCTTTTGTACTGGGCTCTTATGTTGCACCCTTTCTGTGCCCACAAACAAATTCACAGCTCCTGACAGGGCTCTGTTGAGGTCGTTCAGTCTCCCTCTCTCACACGCTCATTCTGTTTGTCCTGGCGCTGCAAGCGGCCCTTTTGTATGGGACTCCTGCCTGCATTGGCGCCTTTTTCTGCACACAAAGAAATCCACAGCAGTCCTGAAAGAGCTCTGTTGAGCTCACTCAGCCCCCCATCTCACTCACTCATACTGTTTCTCCAACTGCTGCAGGCTGGCCTTTTGTACTGGGCCCCTGCCTGCATTGATGCTGTTTTCTGCCCACAAAGAAATCTGCAGCAGTCCTGAAAGAGCTCCAGTGAGTTCACTCACTTCCCTTCCCTCACTTGCTCTCTCATTCTGTTTCTCCCAGTGCTGCAGGCTGCCCTTTTGTACTGGGCTCTTGCGCTGGGACCTTTCTGTGCCCACAAACAAATCTGCAGCAGTCCCGACAGAGCTCAGTTGAGTGCGGTCACTCCCCCCCTCTCACTCGTTCAATCTTAATGTGTCCCACTCAGTGATTTCCCACGGCGACCGTGCTATTCTGCAGCAGGAGTGCAAAAACATGTTTTAGCCATGATGTGAAAAATGGCAGCTGTACTGTTCATAAGGAGGTGTGGAAAAATGCCACTGTTGAAAATGTGGGGCGAAAATATTACAAAATTGCAAAGTTACAAGGGTGTGTGGAAACAGTTCAATGCACGCCTGTAACACAGTCATGTTATGGAGTTTCATCACCCGATTTTCAACATAGGCATTTTAGGACCTCTGCTCATGAACAGTGCCACTGTCATTTTCTTAATCTGTCCCAAACTGTGATTTCCCACAGCGACTGCGTTATTCTGTACCGGAACTGTGAAAACACATTTCGGTCAGGATGTGAAAAATGACAGCTGTTCTGCTCGTAAGGAGGTGTGGAAAAATTCCACTGGTGAAAATGTGGCATGACAATATTACAAATCTGCGAAGTTACAAGGGTGCGTGGAAAGTGTGCAATGCACACTTACAACACAGTCATTTGGTGGGCTATTATCACCAAATTTTCAACATAGGCATTTTAGGACCTCTGCACAAGAGCAGTATCACTCCCATTTTCTTAATCTGTCCCGGACAGTGATTTCCCACAGCGACCACTCTATTCTGCGCCAGAAGTGCGAAAACACATTTCAGACAGGATGGGAAAAATGACAGCTTTACTGTTCATAACTAGGTGTGGGAAAATGGCAATGTGGGAAATCTGGAGTGAAAATATTATAAATTCGTGAAGTTACGAGTGTGCTTGCAAACTGTGCAGCACATGCCGTAACACAGTCATTTTATGGAGTATCATTACCAAATTTTCAACATAGCCATTTCAGGACCTCTACTCATGAACAGTGTCACTGTCATTTTTTTAATCTGTCCCAAACACTGATTTCCCACAGCGACTGCTCTATTCTGCGCTGGAAGTGCGAAAACACATTTCCACCAGGATGTGCACAATGACAGCTGTACTGTTCACAAGGGGGTGTGACAAAATGCCAATGTTGAAAATCTGGCATGAAAATATTGCAAATTCACGGACTTACAAGCGTGTGTAGCAACTGTGCAAGGCACGCTCATAAAACAGTCATTTTTGGGATTTTTCCACCAAATTTGCAACATAGACTTTTTGAGAGCCCACCTCATGAACATTGGCACTGTCATTTCATTAATCGGCCCGGAAAGGTGATTCCGCGCAGTGACCACAAAATCATCTTTCTGGGCCGATTAACGCCATGACAGTTCAAGAATTCATGAGGAAGGGTCGCAAAAACCCCATGTTGAAAATTTGGTGAAAAGATTCCCAAAAATGCCTGAGATATGCAGTAAAGTTGAAAAAACCCTATGTATTACATTATACAGCTTACCGGCATTTCCTCAGTTCGCAGTCAGCTTTGAAGAGTACAGACATGTTCCCGGTCTACCGAAGATCATCACGCTGAGCTCCTAAGGTAAGTATGGGGTGAGGGGGTGGGGAGGCAGGAAGTGCAGTGGGTGGGTGCGGGTTGCGGGTGGGAGGCAGGGAGAATGCCGAGGGACAGTTCCCTTTTTTTCCAGGGTAAAACAAAGAAAAAAAAACTCAGACGTCGCAGAACCATTTTTTAATTTGCAGGAGTATGTGGCACACTGGGGTGGGCTCCCAGTGTGCCAGCAGAGCCTTTCTTCACCTGGGCCAGCAGTAGCCGATGGGGGATTGGGCACCCCCACCGGCAAACGGGCGGGGGCCGAGGTATCATTATGCCAACTGGGATTGAGCACTTCATAAGCAGGAACAAAAAGGGGGGGGTCACAGAATGCTGATGGGGAGTGGGCTCCCCCGTCAGCCTCAAAACAAAGATGGGAGCACTTAAGCCAATGGGTATTGGGCACCCCATCGGCAGGAACAAAAGGGTAGGTAACAGAATACCGATGGGGAGTGGGCTTCCCCATCAGCAACAACACAAACAGGAGCACTACAGCCAACAGGGATTGGGCACCCTTGGTCACAGGAAACAAAAGCTGGGGGATAGATCGTGAACGGGGAGGGCCTCTGTTGGCAAATTCTAAACATGGTGGTGGGAAGAGATTGTTTATGAACACAGCGGCAAGCCACCGCCATGTTCACAAACAATCTCAGGGGTTTTGCATCTTGCTCTGCAATGATGGGTCGCTCCCTCATTGCAGCGGATGGCTGATGCTGCAATGACGAGGTGGCCTCTGATTGCAGCGGCTGATTTTTTAGAAAGTTGTGGCATGCTGGCTGAACTAGTGTCAGCAGCAGCATGCCACGGCATTGGGGGAAGTGGGGCAAGCCTTTGCAGGCTGTGGGGGCATTGGCCACAACAGTGCCACTCCTCCACAACCCGCTTCTGGAAAAACCTGCCGCAACATGTTTCTTGCGCATGCACGCAATCAACATAAAAATTACATTACCTGTGTGGGAAGATAAAAAAAAAAAAAACACATTTCCTGGGGTTAACTTCTGTTACAAGCAGAAAAAGGCCCATTGACTGACTTTGTCTGCCCAACCTAATACATGTGTAAAGAGTCTATGTGTGTGCTTAGTTAGTAGTTAGTTAGTTAGTTTTAGTTGACAAGGAAATGAGGCTAGCCAGCATTGCCTATTTTCAGTCTCATCTCCGGGATGAGGAAATATTGATGCAAGCCAACTGAAACTGAATCAGATTAAACTGTTGGTAGTAATATATTTTAGTGAATGGGTAAATCTGTCCAGGACACCAGGAGAAATTTCTCATTTCTTCTCAGGAAGTGCTATTGGATCTTTATCATCCATCAAAACAAACACAAGAAGAGGCAGACAGGACCATGATTTTAATTTGTAATCTAAAGGATTCCACACCCAACAGTGCAGTATACTGGAAGTATACCTTTAGTACTGTTCTGAGGGACAGCATTTATGGTATGAGACCTATCCTGGTGTGAGATTAGAACCCCACATTCTTCCATGCTAACAGCTTTTGACCATCCACCCCCCCCCCTTTTTTTCTCCCCTGCTCCATTATCTTGTGGATTTATCAGGCTCTTTAACCCCTCCCAACCATGTTTGAATCCACTCATTTTTTCGCATGACCACCTCCTTCTGCAGTTTGTTCCAATTGTCTGCCACTCATTCTGTGAAAAAAGTAAATGCAGACATTCCTCTTGAACCCACTACCATCCAGCTTCAGTGAAGTACTGCTTGTGAGCTGAGTGAGCTGTCTGCAGATTCTGAACAGCAAGTATACCATCCAAATCTATAACCCAGATTGAATTGATGAGATATGTACAGACAGTGCACTTTGTGAGGTTTTGAATATCTTAACTAATTGGATTATAAGCTGTGCATACAGCACTTGTTGAAAACAAGAAATCTTCTTTCTGAAGGTGCTAAATTTCTTTTCCAGCACATCAAGTCATTTTGTAAACCAGTGTCTCTATTGTTTTCAGGACCTCATTTAATGTATTTATCCCTTCTCCTTGTTTCTTCAAGCACTGATGTATAATGACTTTTTGGGGAAGCTGGAAAGCGAAAAGCTAAGCCTTGCTGCTCCAGCCCCTGGGACTGCAAAATACAACTCTGTTTTACTTCCTTATTACTATCCTGTTTATCTATCTCTCTCTCTCTCGCTCTCTCTCTATCTCTCTCTCTCTCTGTTTCTTTGGGGCTTTCTTAGCCTTATTTATAACTTATGATGCCTTCTTCATGTCAATCAATTGTAATTCAAGGCAGCCTTCAAGAGTTCTCAGTCTGAAACAAACTTTTCAGTCAGGGACTCAGTAAACATATTTTCTCTCATGGTATGTGTTAGCACTTTGCCTACATTGTCAAGAGATACAAGGTAAATCATAATCATTCATATGCTGTTTCCTTCAACAATCATTCAGGTCTTCTACAAAATCTATAACTTATACCAGTAATAATAATAATAAGCTTTATTTCACATAAGTGCCTTTCAGAAAACCAAGGCACTTCACAAAAGATTAAAACAGCAGTAGTAAAAATCAACAAATTCAATACAAAGCAATTTCCCAAACATTCGCCATGGGCAAAATTCTACCAGTACTGCAAAGTTTCATTTTGTTTGGCAGAATAATCACCCAAATGGCAGAATTTCTTTGACAAACTGCAGAAATCTTCTTTACTGTAAAACCATTCTGCAGTTCATATTAAAATTCCACCGTTTGCAGGGATCTAGATTTAGTAGTTGCCGTATTGGTCCTTGCAAGAATAGATCCAGAAGCAAATGATTTGATACCTTTTAATGGACCAACATAGATGTAACAACAAGAACAAAGTGCTCTAGCTTTCGGACCAACCAGTCCTTCTTCAGAAGCTCATGGCAGTTGTTTAGAGTTGTTTGCAGGGGAAATTCACAGAAACATTTCCCATGAAGATTACAGTCATGTGATAGTCTTCAGTTAGGCAGGAATGACAGGGTCAAAGAGTAATTTGCTATAGAAACACACCCTTTCTCTGGTGAGACTGCCATTTTTACTAAACATGACTTGAACCAAAGCGATATGTTTTTTATGTATTTTTAAAATTCTGCTGTTCTTCAAACAATTCTGCCATTCACTGTTAAGTTCCTCAGAGCACTCAAAAATTATTCTCCAAGCAATGTAGTCACATGATATCCCAATGCTAGGCAGGAATGTAAGGGTCAAAAGTAAGTTGCCCAACCCTCCCTCTCTGTCTTTGCCCCTCACTTTCTTAAGTGACTGCGCCTTCTACTCCACTGTGCAGTTTTAAAGTGGGTGTTGAAAAAGAAAGATCTGCAGCTGTTTGAGACATACTTCTGTGAATCAAAAAGTGATATATCAAAGCTTCTGTCATGAAAATCATGATGTATCAATGTATAGACAGAAATATATCAAAGCACTTTGTGGCATTTCTTATTTGTGCAGGCTTTTTGTGATTGTTGTGACGTGGGCATGTTAGTGAGTGATAAAAGAGAAAACAGATCTTGTGGTTATGGTAAAGTGGGGACCAAGATTTGTTTATCTTCAAGCAGTGATGGTGGTGGGTATGAATGTGATGCTTGCACCCTCTGTTTAGCGTCAAATGTTCCCATTCTTGGGGCCGGGGGAGCACGAGCAGCTGGGCCAAGCATCAGTAGTGCTAATTTACAGTGGAGCAGGATTAACTCTAAATTGAAAGTCAGCGATGTCTATGCTATGCAGACGCATAATTCAGGCAAACTGATGATAGATATGGCAGCACTAATTTGGACACAGGAGATGATGCATACCAGTGGAAGTGAACACCACTGAAGCAGCTTTGGTGTTAAAATAGTAACACATTCAGGTTGGATATGGGCAGGGAAAGCATCCGCATAAAGACTGAAATCCTTGATTTCAGAAGGGTGGATTTTGGGAAGATGGGTAAGGTGCTAAAGAGGCAGCTGGCGGTATCAGAGTAGATATGGGGGTGGACCAAAAATGGGCCCTCATGAAAGAAGAAATACTGGATGCCACAGAGGAGTACATTAAGCTTAAGGGGAAGAACTCAAGGGCCAAAGCACCCAGCTGGGTCAGCTCTGAGGTTACCCAAGCAGTAAGGAAAAAGAGGTCAGCCTACAAGAGATGCAGAAAGACCAAGAGAGGGGTAGATAGGGTAAATTACCTAAGGTTGGCCAATATGACAAGCAAGGTAGTGAAGCAGGCTAAGGTACAAAAGGAAATGCAGTTAGCTGAGGGAATCAAAAAAGAGAAGGTGTTCTTTTGCTACATAAGTAAAAAAAGAGACAAGAAGGACTGAATTGTAAAGCTTCAGAAAGGGGACAAACATGTTGAGGAGAATGGGGGGAAGGCTGTGGGAATGAATGAATGAATACTTCTACTCCATCATCACCAGGGAAAGAGACAGACAGGTGTCTACAGGATTGAGAAAAGAATGGTGGAAAGGGAGCATGGATGCTTTGATAGAGCGAGGGAGGAGTTGGTAGCATTGAAGGTGGACAGATCATTAGGTCTGGATGGCATATACCCAAGGCAGCGCATTTCAACTGCCCACCACCCTCTCCATGAAGTGCTCCTAACCTCCCTCCTAAACTTCCTCCTCTCCAGCTGATACTGATGGAGATGGCAGGGGAGCTTGCTGGGCCACTGGCAGATCTGTTCAATACTTCATTGGAGTCTGGCATGGTACTGCAGGATTGAAGAATGCAACTTGCGGTGCCCCCTCTGTGAGAGTGGTCCCGAGGATGACCCAGGGAATTACAGACTGGTCAGTCTGACCTAGATCATGTGCAAGCTCTTGGAGCTCATACTTAAAGAAACGTTGGTACTTTATCTGGAAGACAATAGCCTCCAGAATAAGAGGCAGCATGGGTTTATGGTAGGGAGATTGTGTCAAATGAATCTGACTTTACTTCTTTGATCAGATTACTAAGATTGTGGACAGGGGCCAGATGGTGGACATCCTTTATCTGGACTTCAGCAAGCTCTCTGACTCTGTACTCCACAATAGGTTGTTCATTAAGTTGGCAGATCTCAGGGTAGGGGAGAAGATGATCAGGTGGGCAGAAAGCTGGCTAAGAGACAGGACCCAGAGGGTGGTGTGGGAGGAAGAGTTATCTAGCACCAGGGATGTCACCAATTCAGTCCTGCAGGGCTCAGTGCTGGGGCCGGTGTTGTTCAATGTCTTCATGAATGACATCGGGGATGGCATTAAATGTGTCTTTTCATGGATGACACCAAACTCTGCAGGAAGGTAGGCACAGTAGAAGGGATACAAGAACTGCAGCAAGACATGAGAAAACTTGAAAGTTGGTCTGGGATTAGAAAGGTTGTCTTCAATGCCGAGAAATGCAGTCATGCACATTAGAGCCAGGAATCCAAAGATGGGGTACTTCCTGGGGGCGGGTCTAGGTAGCAGCAACGGAGGAGAAGGATCTGGGAGTGATGATCACTAGCAATCTGGAGCACTCCACACAATGCAAAAAAGCAGCAGCAAGGGCAAACAATATGCTGGGATGTAAAGACCGAGGAATCAGCAGTAGGTGGAAAGAGGATATACTGCCCTTGTACAGGTCATTGGTGAGGCCACATCTAGAGTATGGAGTAAAATCCTGTTGTCCACACCTTAAGAAAGACATCAATCTGCAGAAGACAGTCCAGAGGAGGGCAACTAAGATGACTGCGGGTCAGCAAGGTAAAACATATGAAGAGACATCAGGGCCCTGAATATGTGCTCCCAAGAGGAGAGGAGGGAGGGAGGGGACATGATAGACACCTTCAAGTACATGAAAGTGATAAATAGGGTGGACAATGAGGGGCTATCTAAGCTAAGTGACAACTGAACCATGAAGGGACACAGTCTAAAGCTGGAGATGAGGAAGTTTAGGAGGGAGGTTAGGAAGCACTTCATGGAGAGGGTGATGGCCAGTTGGAATGCGCTGCCAGCGGAAGTGGTCTTGAAGAAGTTGGTGGGCATTTTCAAGAGAGGCTAGGATAGGCATAAGAGGAAAGTACAGGGCATGGGGGGGCAGATGGAAAGGAAGGACGGACTGGGTAGGGGAGTCAGAGTCAGTAACATAAGTTGGGGACCCTGCAATATGAGCAGATTAGATAGACTGAATGGCCTCATTCTGCTGACTTCTTTGCATATATATCACTTCGCCCAGACATCCTAATACTCTCTCAGAGACATGGCTCAAATCCCAACACACTGATTCCTCTGTTGCTATTCCAGGTTACTCCCTAATTAGGCGAGACTGAATGGGTAAAAAAAGGGGAGGTGGCCTAGCCATGTTTATTTCCGTCAAACATCAGTTCACCCCAGTCCCCATCCCTACTCCCTCGCCACAAATAAAGTCTTTAACCATCAAAATTGCTCTGCCCTTCTCTGCTCCAGTGTATGTAGCAGGATCCTACTGCTCCCCTAACACCCCTATACCGTGCATACTGGACCACCTGGCCAACTAAAATTCCACTGCTGCAACAGGAGAACTATATGTCCTAGGCGACTTCAATTACAACTGGCTAGCAAATGATCAGCGCCAAGCTGGCCCAAAGTAAAGCCCCAACCCCACAACAAATTTCCTCAACCCACCAGGCTAAACCTAAAATGCACAACCACTCCCTTCTGACTGGGCACTGACCACACACACCTCATAGGTCTATAGGAGTAGGCTATCTCCCGGACCCCTAAGTGATCACCATATGGTATACTTAGTCAGAAAAGTACATAAACCCCTCAAACCCCCCTCCGGACCCTACTAGCCAGGTCCTTCAAATCACTCTCTCTATCATCTCTCCTGTCGGATCTGTCCATGGTGGACTGGTCCTTCATCTCCAGGGCCCCTTCAATTGACATTGCACTTGACAACTTCCAAAATAGCTTCCTGCATGTCTGGAACCTACATGCTCCACAAAAAAAAACTAGAGTAAGGGGCTTCCACCTCCCATGGATCTCCACTGATATCATCAGCAAATGCTGCACCAGGGACCAGGCATGGAAAAAGTTCAAATCAACTAGCTCCCAACAAGCCTTCCAATCTTATCGAGCCCTTCGTAACTCTTGCACGAAATCGATCAGACATGCTAAACAGAACTACTTTTCACTGGCCCTTAGCTCAAATCTTAACAACCCGATAAAATTCTGGAAAACTATTAAATCACTCCTATCCACGCCTGTACAACCACCTACCCCGGCCTTATCCATCCTAGGCACAGCTGTCACCAACCCCTTTGAAGTTGCCTTGGCTTTCAACACGTTTTTCACCAGCAGTGCTTCCTCCCTGGTTCAGAGCCCACCTCTTTCCCCAGTCAAGGCAACTTCCACTTCCAACTTCCAGCACACCCCCCCCTTTCTCCTTCTGACCTGTCTCCCCAACTGAAGTCTACCACGCGCTGTGTAACCTAAACCCCAACAAGGGTAAATGTCCCTCAGGCATGGACTCCAGACTACTCCAGCTCTCGGCTCCTGCTATTGCCGCACCGATAGCCGACCTGCTCAACCTCTCCTTCTCTACGTCAACAATTCCTACAGCACAGAAGATGGCAACTGTCATCCCACTACCAAAAGGGGGGGACCCCTCCTCCCATGGGAATTACCATCCCATCTCCCTCCTCCCAACTCTAGCAAAAATACAAGAGCAATTTGTCCTTGCTCAGTTCTCCCAATTCTTAGTCGAGTCCTTTTTCTTCACCCCTTACCAATCAGGCTTCCGAAAATCTCATTCCACTGTCACCTCCCTATTAAGAGTCACAAATGATATCCTCGCAGGTATGGATAAAGGCCATATCACCTCGGCCATTTTCATCGATCTAGCCAAAGCCTTTGATACCATCTCCCACACAATCCTATTGGGCAAACTCAAGGCTGCTGGCCTATCTGACCTTGCCACTAATTGGTTTCAGGTGTACTTACATGGCAGACAACAATCTATGAGAATCGGCCCCAGGACATTGTCCCCCCTCCCTATCACCATGGGAGTTCCCTAAGGTTCAGTCCTGGGCCCTATCCTATTCTCAGATTTCTTAAATGAACTGCCGCAAGTATGCTCCCATTCTGCTATACACATGTATGCAGATGATACTGTGCTTTACAACACTGGCCCATCCGCAGATACAGTGCATGACCAACTGCAGAAGGATTTCAACGCTGTTCAACTTTAGCTCAGATCGAATCAGCTTTTCTTAAATGCAAAAAAAACAATCTCACTAACCTTTGGCTCACAACCTCGGCTCTCCCGACTCACCATCCGCCCCCCTTTCCTAACCCTGGACCTTACCCTCTTAGATTCCTGTACCTCGTTCCGCTACCTCAGCATCTGGCTTGACCAATATCTTGACTTCTCAATTCACATTGATTCCCTTCACAAAAAATTGCTTCCTAAACTGGGGGCACTCTATCGTAACAAAGGCTGCCTGCTTACCCCGGTCAGGCATGAACTTGTGCAAAAAATGATACTTCCAATTTTTGATTATGGGAATGTAGTCTATGGCACTGCCTCACCTTCCACTCTGACCAGCCTGGACACACTCTTTCATTCCTTCTGCCGCTTCATACTGGAATGTCCTAAACTGACGCACCACTGTGACCTTTATAGCTCTCTGGCCTTTCCCTCACTCTCAGCCCGCAGACAAATCCACTGCTCAGAAGTTGCTGCTAAATTCTGGTCCCATACCCTCTCACCCTACCTGAATTCTACCTTAACTTCTCAATCCCGGGTGGCTTACTCGCTGTGATACTCGGATTCTAGGCGCTTCCATATCCCTTGTATGCGTACCACTATGGGTCAGGCTGCGTTTAGTTTCCGCTTACCTAAACTATGGAATGACCTCCAAACAGATATCTGCCATATCACTAATTCTGGTCACCTCAACTCCCACCTCCATGAACACTTTCTCACTGTCTGCTCTTGCAACGGGCCTACACATTGAAGCCCTCAAGGCCTCCTGGGCCTCAATACCATGGTATGTTGACTAATTACGCATTCCTCTTTAGAGTCTACAAATCACTAACTATTTTAATTTTAATTTTTTGTACAATGAAATGTCTTTTCCTATGCATTGTCTCTATGCCTGCCTAATCTTTAAGCTGCATAGCTACCTTAGCTACCAACGTGTATAGTCCTTCATATTGTGCCTTCTCAACCGTACATAAACCTGAGTGTCTGTTTCCCAGAATGTTCCCCCCTTGTTTCCCTCAGGTCGCATCTGGAAACGAGTGGTTAGTCGCTCAGTATGCCTGCCTGGTTAAACTCTTACATAAATAAATAAATAAATATGTATGTTTGTAATATGAGTTTTTACCTCAATAACGAAAGTGAAATCCAGTTTGCAGGATATACTGAGGTTTACATAGACCGCTATTTTTTTTACCTTTCTCTTTATTTCTTTCCTGTCTCCAATGCCTGGCTCCCTCAGGAGTTTCCAAGGCACATCCCATCCCCTGGACTCCTACATGTTATTGTCATCCTCTGTGGAGAGTGCGTAGCCCTTGTAAAGCAGCCTTTTTAAGATAATTGTTTGCCTCCAAAGGGCTTTTTTTAAAACAATTGGATTCCCTTAAAAGGACTTATTTACCCTAAAAGCATGAGAGGAAACTAAATGGAGATGGAATGCAATGGCAAACAATACAGTGTTGGTCCCACTAACACAGAACCAGGCATTTCTCTCTGGCTTTAGTGTAGTTTAGAGTTTCTATAATTTCTGTTTATTTAAGAAAACGTATAAAATCACACAGGTTGTTACATGCCACACATTGATAAAACCTGCATACTCATATCAAATAATTCTTTAAAAAAAACTACATTAATGCATCAGTTAGGGTACATAGATACATAGACAGTGTCGGCAGATAAGGGCCTATGGCCAACCCAGTCTGCCCATTTGAGCTTGTAAGTTCAGTTTATGTTTTCCTAGAAGTCTGTTGCCCCTTACCCCTGACCTCCAGAATTCCTTTATGTCTATCCCATGCATTCTTAAATCCCGTGATTGTTTCAGCACCCACCACTTCCTCTAAACCTTTGATGATAGGTTGATGATAAAGTGACAAAAGTAGGGAAATATGACATTAGGGTTTCCAACTGTAAGACCCGTGCCCCACTGCTGAAGCAAATGAGGAGTGAAGTCTTCCTTGGGGGTTGTCAACCCTAACACTCACCCTTTGTATGCTCTCATGAAACATGCACACTTGTACCCATCACATCTTAGTTTTTCTATTATTGCAATAGGGTGAGCACCTGGGGCATGCTTTTATCAGGCTATAACCCACACCTAATGATGCCTTATTGTTTGTTCATTTGTGCTGACCAACTCAGTTTTGTCAAACATCACTCCGAGGTAGCAATATTCTTCCACATCTTCAAAACTCCTCCCTTCTATTACCCAGCCCTTTGCATGGAATCTTCCATTGCCAAATGCTACAATTTTGGTTTTTGTTGTATATATTTTGTTAAGATGTTCTAGTACAGTTGCCATCCCCTTATAAAGAACCAGTGGACTAGGGGAATGTAGAATTGCAACATCTGCATAAAGCAGTGTCTTAACATCCTTTCCATTAATATTTTGAGCAAAGGTATGTACTGTGCTTAGGGCATTTATTAAACTTTATATGAAAAGATTGAATAATGTGGGTGATAGGAGGGATCCTTGCTTGACTTCAGATTCTATTGTTATGGCTTCAGTTAGTTCTCCCATTCTAACATATCTAATTCTGGATGTAGTATCTGAATGCAGTCAATTTATAATAGTTAAGAGTTGGTTATCTAGCTCAAGTCCTTTCACTATATCCTACAATATGGTGTTGACAGACTTGAATACATCCCTTATATTGATCAACACTGCATAGATACATAACTTTTTTCTAACTACATATTTTTTCAGTATAAAACTCAATATAAATATTAAATCTAAAGTACTGAAATATTTTCAAAACCTATTTTCAAAGATAGATAATAACTATTTCTCTTCCATCCACGATTCTAACCTATCTAAAATAATCCTCAAGTGTATCTTTATAATAACTGGTAATAAGGTTGTTGATCTATAGGAAGCAGGGAATTCTTTTGCACTTGTTTTGAATAGTGGAACAATAATTCTCATTTTCCAAGAATTTGGGATTTTTTTATACTCATGTATCAATATGAAAAATGGTACTAAAAACTCTGCCCACCAATCTGGATCATACTGTAAAATATCTGCCAGAATAACATCTATCACTGGGGCAAGATATTCAAAAAAGTGCAAGGCGGAGTGAAAACATTTGCACTCTGTCTTGCAATTATGTGAGTGGGCAAAAATGCCATATTCAGAGGAATAGCATAGGGCACTATACATCTGAATATATACACGTTAGTCCAGTCCAAAGCCACTTAGCACCACCTGATAATGCCCCCAAAATATGGCTCCTGCAGTGGCTAGTGCCGGGGCAATATTTGCAATATTCAAAAGTCCCCATGCAAATGAGCCCATTGGGTGTGCAAGGTGCTACGGGACCATTTGCATGCCCATTGTGGGCTCATTTGCATGGGACTGGAGGCCCTTTAGCATTGAAAATTGCCCATCCCATGAGCTGTCCCTGGTGCTAGTGGCTCCCCCCCGACTCCAGTTCCACATAACAAACAAAAATTCACTGTTGCCCACTAGTCCTGCCACCCCTCCCACCACCCATTCTCATACAGTATTAATAATTCCCAGGTGTCCAGTGGTCCCTCCCTCCACCCAACACCTGTTCCAGTATTTTACTATGAATTCCCTGGTGTCCAGTGGTCCCTCCCATCACCCCTTCCCATACAGTAGTAACAATTCCCTGGTTTCCAGTGGTCCCTCCCCCACCGATCCCCATCCCCCATATATATGAACCCCACACCCACCCCATGCCATTGCTGGTCCACCACCATACAATCCTGTGTCAAATTGCCCCCCAACAATGCCCAGGCCCCATTTCAAAGACATGGCTGTGCCTGCATTCCTAGGCAATTCCCTATTGGTGCTAGTTGTCCCCCCACCCACCTGTGGCACCAACAACCCTCCCCCTGGTGCCCCTTACTGTACACTTGGTGCCACACTGAAACAATAGCGGGTAACACAATCTTATCTCACACCACCTCAGCCACCTGCCATCTGAGATTTGCAGGGAGCGCACTCTTTATGTGTAGGGTGCATCACCCAATAAAGAAGCAGCATGCTCCCTGTAAATGTCAGACAGTGGGTGCCCAAGGTGATATGAGGTGGGGTTGTGTCACCCATTGTCATTTCAGTATGGTATTGACTATACAGTAAGGGGGACTGGGGGGTGTTGTTGGTGCCACTTGTGGGTGGGGAGACCACAACCACCAGTGGGAAGTTGCCTGTGGCTGCAGACCTGGCTATATCTTTATAACAGGGCCAGGACAGTTTTGGGAGAGCTGATTTGACACAGGAGTTGCACGGCTGTGGCAGGCCAGCTGTGGACATGTGGGGTAGTTGTGACACAATGTGGTAGTGGGAGCTTTCTTGTGTGTGGGGAAGGGGATTGGGGGGAGGGAGCACTGGACACCAGGTAATTGTTACTACTGTATGGGAACAGATGTCTAGATGGAGGAGGGACCACTGGACAACAGTGATTCCCTGTACATCTGCCAGGACTGGGATCAGAGGGATGGATGCACCACTAGACATCAGGGCCTACTGTGCTAGGGGTGCCTATGTACTACCTCTGGCAAATGCTTGGGTTGCAACAGATTAAGACTAAGGTTCTGTCAGCAGTGTTTTTTCCATGCAAAGGGACCATACAAAGCACTCTTGTGCTGAGCAAATGCACTGAATATCAGACTGTGCCTGTATTGAGGTCCCCGCCTCCCAATTTACATAGTTTTGCCTTTCACACCCCTCCACTTTTGGCCCCAGCGCAAGCCCAGTATGCCAGTGTAAAAAGGGCTTTTAAATATGGGACTCTGGCACAAAACACAGTTTGCTCAGGAAAACTGGATTTTGCGCTGGGGCAATCTTCTGAAAATCTGGCCCCTGGTGCCTTATTTTTCTTTTGCGTCAATATTGCATTTTTTACCTCCCTTTTATTAATTGCTGGCTACTGAGAACCGCAGTTTACATACAACATTTTACTGTCTTCATTTCTAGCATCAGTGTCATTAGAAACATAGAAACATAGAATTTGATGGCAGATAAGGACCGCTTGGCCCACCCAGTCTGCCCATTTCCCTACCTACTGGATAAGCTGCAGATCCTAGTTAACCAGCAGCCTACTTCTTCCTACCCCCAAATTGCCTTATGACTGTCCCATGCATGCTTGAATTCCACCACTGATTTTGACTCCACAATCTCCTCCGGGAGCCGTTCCATGCATTCACAACCCTCTCTGTGAAAAAATACTTCCTTAAATTACCTCTGAGCCGCCCCCCCATCTTCAAATTGTGCCCTCTTGTTCTTGCACACCTCTTTTTTTGAAAGATGCTACCCTCTTGGACTTTGTTGATTCCCTTGAGGTACTTGAACGTTTCTATCACATACCCCTCTCCCTCCTTTCCTCGAGGCTATACATATTAAGCTCCTTTTGTCTCTCTTCATATGTCTTCCGGTGCAGACCCTGCACCATTTTAGTTGCCCTCCTCTGGACAGCTTCCATCCTGTCTATGTCTTTGCGGAGATTTGGTTTCCAGAACTGCACACAGTACTCCAGATGGGGTCTCACCAACTGTCTGTACAGAAGGATAATAACTTCCTGTTTTCTACTGGTGATGCCTCTCCCTATGCATCCCAGTATCCCACCAGCCCTCCTTACTGCCCTCTCACATTGCTTGCCCACCTTTAGGTCATCTGATATGACTACCCCAGGTCCCTTTCCATTTTGTTGTTGTTAGTATCCCACCCCATTGTGTACTCTTCCCTGGGTTTTGTTTCCCAGGTGCATTACTGCATTTCTTAGCATTGAATCTAAGCTGCCATACATTTGACCATTCCTCTAATCTTGCCAAGTCCCTTCTCATCCTTTCCATCCACCCTGTGCATCAACTCTGTTGCAGATCTTTGTGTCATCTGCAAAGAGACATACTTTCCTTCCAGTCCCTCTGCAATGTAACATAAAGACATTGAAGAGGACCGTCCTAATACTGAACCTCTGGGTACCCACTAGTAACCCTCCTTTCTTCTGAGTGGACTCCATTTACTATTACTTTCTGTGTCCTATTCTCCAGCCAATTCTTTACCCAGGCTGTCATCTTGGGACCCACTCCCAGGCTGGCTAACTTGTATATTAATTTTTTGTGTGTATCATTAACATGATAATTTTTTTTTAAATACAAGACCCACATATTTGGGCTGAACATAGCTTCAATATTGTATGTTCTGTTATCTTCACTAAAACCATATGCTACCAAGGCCAAGAATTTTTTGCTGTTTTCATGTATTGCATCTTTCAATTTGTCCCGAAGGCTTGCTCTATATTCTTTTTTCATATTTGTTGAAAGGGCTTCTGTATTCTATTTCTAAATTTGTGTACCCTTTCATAGATTGATCATCACAATTCCCTAAGACATATTTCCCAACATTCCTTAGTTGCTGTCTTGTATTCTTATATTCTGCATCCAACCATGCTCTTTGCATTCCTATCTGAATTGTACATTTTCTTCATTTATTAGGGTCTAACTTTTCAACAATTTTCCCATTCAGGTTATCTTAAGACTTAATAACTCTCTCTGCACCATTCATTTCATCTATGAAGATCTCATTTACCCCATTTACAATTTCCCATTTCAATCCGTTTAAACTTCCGTCTTGTATGATGCATTCCATTTTTCCTTTTGCAAATGAATTCCATATTATCTTTTTAGTATAGCTAATACACATATTTACATTGGGATCTATGTTTTAATCTGCTTAGATATATTTATTTGGCTTGTAGTTGTTAGTTCAATATAGACTGGGAAGTGATCACTGTCATGAACATTCAACATTTTCAGTTTATAAACTCATGAAAGCAGTAGGCATCAATAAGTTCTAAGTCTATTACTGAATCTCCTTTTTCTTTTAAGAATGTAAATTCTCCTTCCTTATCCCCAGAGCTTCTGCTATTTAAAATCCTTAAATTCAGATATGCTGCAAACTGTAATGTAATTTTTCTCCTTTCCCACTAAGGATTTTATCTCTTGAGTTGCACATTGGGATATTAATAGCATTGTCCAGACTCCAGAAATTTGTTTTTGATTCCAGGTGTTCACCCACTCTGGCACTCATATCTCCCAAGAGCATGATCATCCCATTTGGTATCTAATTTCCTGTATCAGTAATGATATCTGTTAATCTGTTCATTCTATCAGCAAATTGCTGCAATTGTAAATAAGGTGCAACATAGCCATTAATTAAAAGTAAATTCTCATTACAACCAAGGTTAATTACCTTACTCTGGATGTCCTTATTATCAATATAAAAACCGTAGCTTTCTAAATTTCCATGGGCTGTCACCAGGTTAATAAGATCCCCACATGGGCCACCACATTTTGTAGTCTTAACTGCTAGTCCCTGCTGGTTTTGAAGCTCTTCAAGTAGATAAGCCTCTTTATTTACTGTACAGTCCATATTTTCTGCAATAAAAGGATTCTTTTTCAGAATAGATACATAAGTTGCACCCTCCATTTTTGCCTCGATATCTGCTGTATTCCAATGAACTAACTTAATTATGTTTCTCTCTTCCTCCTCTAGTCACACTATCTTATTATTTATATAGGTCCATTGTGCTTAACTCCATGATAGTTTCCTGTGTGATTTCTTTATAATCACTTTCTTCTGTTATTTCAGTGTTATCCAGTATAATACCTGAATTAATTTACTCTCCTTTCTGTGTTCTACCTCTAATTAGTTTTATCTGCCTTCCGTTTTTGTCTCCTTTTAAAATATACTCTTTTTCGATTGTTTTAATAAATTCTGTTATCATCTGTTATTTCAAGTTATTTTTCTGATAATTTCCCCTTTTCATTGGTTTATCTTTAAGAACTGAGTTATTTTTCTCTAGTGTATTGTTTAATTTAATTCCATGATCTGTAAAATCTTGCTTGGCCTTAGAGAATAACTCTCTTACCACATTATTGCTAACCACAACACTTACCCAGACTTTTTCACTATTGGCTCTTTACTTATGTACATATTGAAAATCTACCCACTGTATTTTATTTTTCTGGTTCCCATTACACAAGTATAATCCCCAATTTTGTAGAAACAACTTTTTCACTTTAATATTTAGGGATACCTTTTAAAAATATTGTGAGCAAAATGATTCCCTTTGCTATCAAAATCTCTTTTTCAGTTTCTTATGCTACACCTTTACTGTAGGTGCATTCTTGACATTTTAAGAATTGTACAGTTAATCCCAATCTGCTGTTCTCTTCAAAGTGTACCTGTTTGCCTTCATTTTTAGTCCTGTTTTGTAGTTTTTTTTGATTATTGTATGACCTTCTTCTTATCCTTGCCCCCTGTTATTATTTCAACCAGCTTCTCTTTGTTCTTTTTTTTTTGCTTCATTTAGTGCTCTCACCAACTTATATGAACATACAAACATACAAAATTTGCCAGCAGGTAAAGGCCTAGAGGTCTATCAAGTCTACTTGAATGTGCAGTTAGCACCCCTTATTCTGCAGATGCCCCTCCCTTCCACCCTTCCCCTTCATTAACCCTCCCCCTTGTCCTGTCACATCCCTTTTTGAAGCAGTCCACTGTTCTACTGGATACCACTTCTGCAGGTAATGCATTCCACCCAGCCACCACTCTCTCTGTAAAAAAGTGTCTTCTCATCTCCTTCCTGAACCTTCCTCCCTCCATTCTCATATCATGGCCCCTGGTGTCCCTCCCCTCTCTTACTTTGAACAGCCCCTCTGTACCTGTCATGCTTATTCCTTTCATGTGCTTAAAGGTTTCAATCTTGTCCCCCCTGCCCTCCTCTCCTCCAGTGAGTACATGTTCAACTCCCTCAGCCTCCTCTCATATAATAAGTCCCCCATTCAACTCCCTCAGCCTCCTCTCATATGATTATCTATCTCTTTTGCTTCTTTCTCTGCAATGTTCCTTGCTATTTCTTATTTTTTTGGTATAAGAACATTTTATTATAGTTCTGTATTAAGAGACAACTCACTCATAATTGGCACTCAGACAAAAGCAAATACAAGTGACCAGCATCATACATGGCTATAAAAAATCATTAACACCTTTATAAATTACGAAGTTAAAGCCTGAATGTTCATTGGTAAAAGAAAAAAAAGCATCAGTCCCATTTTCAAGATGTTGACAGCAATTAGCCCCTCCAAAAAATAAGAAAAAAAAACGAAAAAATAGTGTTATAAAAGGAACGCCTGTTCCTTGTTGTTTCTGTTACCGTCTATCTTTGCCCTTTGTGACCTAATTTCCTTTTTTCTACTTTGTCCTTAATAGGACTCTATTTTTGTTGTCTAGTTATGTTTAACTATTCTGTCCTCTTTTTAATTTTTCATCAAATTCACCAATTTCTCTAACAATCAGTTATCATTCTTAATTTCCATCCTTAATAACTCAAAACCTACAACTATCAATTTGGTATTACATTGTTCTGAGTGTTGACTTTGTTCCATTTCTTTTGAGTCCCAAAAATGGGGGATATCCAGGGAATTTCTGGAATTTGGGTCTAAGCTGAGTCTTCTAATATAAGGGAAAATACATTTTTTCAAAATCTCTTAGATAAGATCATTCAATTTTTTTCTAATTTTATGTGTGCATGTTCTTGTTCCTATTTATGCCACTGTTTAGGCATGTGTGGATAAAAAAATTCTGCCAGCAGAATTTCTGCGAACGTCGGAATTTTACTTCCACAGAAGTTTGGGAAACATTTCACCAACTTCTGCAGAATTTCTGACATAGGCATACAGGTTTTTTGTATGTCATGTGACTTTTTTTATTATCCTGTGGGGGAAAAAGGTCCTCAGTCCAAATTGTCCAGTTTTTCTAGAGAGGCAGGGTAATTTGCTTATTAATCTGTCTTTATCTGCAACCCCTTTAAATATGACATAATTGTGATTCCACATGTTAGAGAATATCGCAGATGTAATTTTAAGAAGCATAATGTTTCCCAGAATGCCACAGGTGCAGGCACGTTTTCCGCATGTAACGTATTTCCATTTTATGCGATTCAGCGGTAAATTAATTCTGCATATCTTAAACAGTACTCAATGTGACCAGCAGAATTTTCTGTGAAATCTTTTTAAAAATCCACATATCGACAGGTGGAAATCACACATTTTGTTTCTGTTTAGTAGAGATAGAGAGAGAGAGAACTGGGAAGAAACTGGAGTGAGGAGGGAAATAGAGAAAGAGAGAGAGAGAGATAGGTAAAGAGACAGAGTAGTTCTCAGAGATGCCAGAGTAGACTACATTACTTTTTAAGTTTACTTTTACATTGTTTGAAGAGGAGATAGACTTGTTTTCCTTTCAAGCTGGGGTATGCCTACTGTACGGTGACACTATTACAGCAAAAAAATTGCTGCTGACAATATTGATGTTTTCACTGTAATATTCTGCCTGAGACCCCAGCACTCTGTCTCCCAGTCCTGCAGCCCCTCCCCAATCCAACTCTGACTCGGAGTTAGAATCCTTTAGACAGGTGGTGTGGGGATGCAGAGCTCCCCACATAGGGGGTTTTGGCGGGCAAAGCCACCAGATGAAAAAGCAGCCAGGTCTCCAGTCGGATTTAGGTCAGCTGCAAGTTGCAGTTGACATAAATCTGTTGCTGTGATGGTGGTCAACAACTTAGTTGTCAAACCGGCATCATACAGCCACAAAATGGAAGCAACAAGAGAAGGAGGATGGAGCAGCAGTAGCCAGGCCCAGGAAGAAGGAGAGCATGTGCAGAGTGGGGACCAGAGCGGGCAGCCACAGCAGGGCCAAGAACAGCAGGCTACCATCTCTGCTACCAAGAGCCCACAGAAAAAGCTGGTGGCTGCATTCTCCTATAAGGAGGTTGCACTTTTAGTAAAGGAAGTGTCCAGCAAGGTGGGAAAACTTTTTGGCCAAAATGGCTACCTGTTGGCATCGATTAAGGCAACTCTTGATGCCGAGGCAGAGGGACCTGTGTGCATCCACCAGATGAAGCACAAGTGGGATGGCCTCCAAAGGAGACACAGTCAAGTACTGGAGGCACTCGGCAGTGCAGTGCAGTGACCATCCCTGAAAAGAAGACGAGGAGAGCAGATAAGACCTCCACAGGATTTGCAGAAGGGAAGAGAATATGGGTGGAGGAGGCAGCAGCACTAGTGAGTATACCTTTTTCTTTCTTTACACTTTTTCAGCCCAATTTTCTCCACTGTGGCAGCTATTCTTCAGTGATCCCTAGGCTGGGTGTCCCCTAGTCTTGCCCTGGGTAATACCTGGAGGAGTCACTGGAGCTGCCCCCATTCTATCTCGGCCTACCCCCCCGCAGTGAACCCGGGTCATCCCCCTTAGTACAAGAGTGTGCATCAGGTGGTCCAGTAGTCCCCCATTGGGAGCCTGGTTGTGAAATCTGAGGCAGCTGGATCCCATCTACCAGCTGCTGCAACTGTTTTTCCTTTGTTCCGATCCCATCCTCTGAGAACACTCACCTGCAAGGGGAGCCAAAGAGGCAGGACACATTGTGATGGGCCTCCACTCCTGCTCCCAACTGATGTCCCCCCCAATTGCTCTGCAGCCCCTCTGCACCACCACCACCTATGGACACCAAGGTGGTGTTAAAGTTGTGGGACCTGCAGCCCACCCTCCCCAGAGGATGAGAGCAGCCCTCAGGTGCTTAGTCCTCCTCCCCACCAGTTGACCCTCCAGCAGCCTGAGCTTGCTCCCAACCTTGGGTCACTGATGTCATAAGTGGTAGCGCTACTACTGCACTGGCAGGCACCCTTGCACTACTGAGTACACTGACTTTATTATTCAAAGTTATTGTCATCTTCTTCAAAAGTTATCATTTTCATCAGTCAGTGTTTTAATTACATCATAAAATTGATTTTACAGCGAGCCAGTGTGGATCATATAGGCACAACTGTGAACTACAGCTTGTTTTTCACTTTATAACTCTAGATACTGAATAGAAGTGTTCCGACCTTGAGATTGAGCCACCGTGGCTTACTGCACAGCTATGTTTAATGTGTTGGTAATCCCTGTCCCCATGTAGCTCAAACAGTGATTGTCATGAACAAGGTAAAGGTAACCTGTTACCCTGATCCACTGCGTGTAATGTGAGCCTATTTTTCATAATTACATTGAGATAATAAAATATGAAGAACAAGAAACAGGTCTGTGTGTTGTTACCATAGTTGCCTGTGGTGTCATGCATGATGTATGCCCCCGAGCTGACTACAACCCCTTTTTGATGGTGATGGGTGTGTGTGCTAGTGTGTGTCATATCACAGACATACATTGTCTGTAACAGTGCCATTGAATTTCATGCATTTACCAGAGCATCACCATATTTCACACATATATCTTCAGGGACAGGTGTATGAACTTAGAGGATGTTGCATCCATTTTGGATTGCTGTCTAATGTGTTGTTGTATTAACTTGTTGCTCAACCATGACATTGTTAACTTAACACAATTGTTGCATCTGCATTCATGTGCATAGCTACTGTCTCCATTGTGGCTATACAGTATGTGACCTGCCGTGTGTGTCATGCCTACCATCAGCATCTGCATCCAGATTGTCTGGTGGGAGTGGGAGTGGGAGTCAGGTCAGTGGGCAGGACTGCCCAGTGTCCATTGCTCTATATATCTCCTTATGGCATTCCCTGCAGCAGAGTGTGATCAGTGCTGTGGCATCCAGTGCATATGTGTCCTGTACTGTGTGTATCCAGATTTGCAGTCCTCACCCTGAACAGTCATGTCACTCCATCATTGTTGTTTCCAGCAGCACTCCTTATCTCAATATGTGATGATGCACAGTTTTCTGGATGGGAAGTGGACTCCTTAGTGTGATTCCACCTCACCTCCCTTTTATGGGATTATCTGTGGTCAGGTTAGCAGTTCCCCACAGGATGGAATGTGTTTGATTACTGAGTACTGCTTTATTGTTATGTGTTCCAACTTCCAACATTTATTTTAACTATTCCTCTTCATTTGGAACCAGTGCTGTAGGAAGGTCTACTGATGCTGCAGTCAGAGTGGATGCCAACATCAGTGTGGCAGAAGCCAGAGAATTGTGCAGGGGCAGTGAAGAGCTCATGTCTGACAAGCTATAAATATTGTTAACAAATTAGGTTCAATCATGTACTGAAGAACTCAACTGAATCGACAGACTACCATCTGTTGTGTTTTACCACTGTAAACCAGAGGCACTAGGTCCAAAGATTGCCAACAAGAATAGCATTGGCATGGTGTGTGCATCAATAACAGTGCCAAGTTTTCTTTTGTGGGGGGCTTTGCCACCTGCACCCCCCAGACATAAGGATTCCTACTCTGGGGGGGCAGCGGATCACAGGGCATCTTAAATTCCTGTGGCTGTGGAATGCTGTTTCCACAACCCCTTGTAAAAATAAAAACAAGTCCCGATGTGTGTAAAATGACTGGAGACCAGGATTGGAACCCTGTTCTCCCATGCTGCTGGCAAAGCTGCTCTATGTCCCAGCCCTCCATACCATGGGAGCAGCTTGGCCAGCCTCCCATGTTCTGGTACCCTTATGGTGTACCAGCACCATGGACAGTGACCAGGGGAGCATGTACAGCAAGTGCTGTAAATCCTCACTTGCTGTCCGTGTGAGCACTTACTAGACTAGGGCCATATAGTGTGACACTTTTCTGGTAGCACTCACTTGAAGGGGTACCCAAATGAGTGGAACATGGCCTGCAGCTACTGTGAGCACCGTATTTATTCTAGAGGCACCAGTGTAAATAGTTTTCATCTACTTTGTTGTGAAGTTGTCTTGCTCCTTACCCTAAGGAACATATGGCTGCCTGACCCATACCACATTCCTGGTGCTTAGTAATCCATTGGTATTCCCTATGTGGCTCTGTGTAAATAATGGCAAAAGTCATTTGAATTTCATAAAACACACCTGCATTGTGGTACTTGCAGTAGGCTGAAGCGTGATCATGCTGGTGGTGTGTGAACAGATCAACATTCGTGACAGACCAGGCAGGGTAAGGGATTGGGTGTTAAGTTTGCCTATGTGATCTTTATATGTTTACACTGAATCATCACTTTTGAGAACCGTGTTCAGTCCACCTGATCTGATTAAACTGCAGCATCGTGGTTGGCACTGCTAGCAATGTGTCATTCCCTTCCCAGTGGAGTGCAAGGTTTCATCTCCAAAACTCTGAATATAAAGAGTGAATACATAGTGGGCTGAGGTGGTGTGTGTGTGGCCTCATCATTCACTGGCTGTAGAGTTATAGCACAGTAGTCACAATGTGATAAAATAAAGTAGAAGGGCCATGACAGGCTTCAGGTGGATATCTACAACTACTCAGCAGAACCTTCTATCATGAAGGGTGAGAGTGTTAGCATTGCCATCACTGGGTGAGATCTTGCAAGACTTAAATCATGATAGTAAATAATGTTTGCACAGCTATGTATTTCTATGTTAGGCAAACAGGTAAGTAAGAGGGCCACTGTGCAGTTCTGCTGCTGCAGTACTGTAAGCAGCATACAAGTGTGACTTCAGAGCAGAGATAGGTCCAGTTTGTTGCTCAATTCAGGCAACAAAGTTTGTTATTGAAATGGTCAATGAAGGCTGTGAAAGTATCAATGAAACCCTGGTCTGCTGTATCAATAACCTATAGAGACTGAGAAACATAGAAGGTAGGTGTCATCACATAAGGGCCTCATGGGCCACGGCCAACCAGTCTGCAATCATTTTACTTCTCCTTTATACTACTTTGTCACTGTATACCCTACACTGTCTCTGGACTGGTCCCCCCCCCCCCCATTTCACTTCCAATGTTCTTTAGTGCCTACCCCAAACTTTCTTGAATCCTGTAACTGTTTCTCACATGACCAGATGTGCTGGTAGGATGTTCCACCCCTCTACCACTCTCTCAGTGCAGAAGTGCTTCCTCACATTCCCTCTGAACCTCCCCCCTTCTAATGTCATAGTGAGAGTCCTCGTAGTAGTGCATATTTTTCTTTGAAATATGCTGCCTCACTATAGCTTGTTTTTGCCCTTGAGGTATATATATGGTTCTTTGTATCATATCACCATATGAGGCACACTTATCATTGCTAGTACCATTACTATGCAAACCCCGTACCATTTTCTTGACCTTTGATGTCAGTCTTGTATTGTGAGAAAATGTTTGACATAACCATTTGCATATAAATTGATCATCATCTGCCATGTTTGGTTGTCTTCCCTAAAAGTAGTGCATTGGTACTTGCCCTTGAAGAGACCCTGACTGCTACTAGTGCTTACTGCTGTTTCATTTTCATTTCACATGTCAAATGTATGACACAACCACTGAATCTGAGAAATACCACTACATCTCTCAGCCTGAATAAAATATTGTGTACAGTGTCCAGTAAGGGGGTACTCTAGAGGAGAGATTCAAGCTGTACTGCATATTTTACAACATTTACTGTTTGGTAGTGTTCTAACTTAGTAAAGGGTCAAGTGAACCATGCTATGCACATAGTATGATTCCCTTATTTTTTAACACTAGAAATGTAGTCATCACATGATGAAAAGGAGGGTTTATGCACTTTTTCATGGTACATGCTGTTTACAGAGACACATTCCAAGACCAGAATGGGCTAAACAGTATTCTGACATCTTCATATTCAACTATATATGTGGACGTCTGTGTCTGTAAAAACACAATTTAGATGACTGTGTGTGCTGGGGGGGGGGGCTTCCAATGAGTGTTACACCATCATCTTCAGGGCACAGTGGTGGGGGTGCACATGACAAGAGGAGAGGGTATACCGCAACACGTGGGTGCTGTTGCAACATTGCTTTGACTTAAACTTTTACACACTCATGGCCTTTATACTTCACATTCTCTCTAGATATGGTGGGCTGGGGTGTAACACATACAACAGTGACCAAGGAGAGTTGTTGATTGACTACTGAGACTATAAACCATGGCATCAGCAGAAGGTCAGGTACAATGAGGTGACACTGGACACTGGATAGAGTAGTGTGCTGCAACTACTAATGATGGCATTAATCTGACAGTCCCACACAGTTGCATGGTGCATTCTACTAAAACTGTATATCTCTTTCTGTACTGCAGACAATACTGACACACTGCCATAACTGGTGCCAGTCCCACAGAAAAAGCAGGACCAGCCCCCCCAGCAGACGATAACCAGCACGCACACACACACTAAGAATTGTGTGCTATAGATCCAGTGGTAGCTGAAGAAGCTGACAGAGAGAAAGGAGCAGCAGCAGGGCCCCTCAAGGGCAGGGACAATGGCAGCAGGGCCAAAACCATCTGTGGCACCATGTGGCCAAGAAGGAGCAGACACACCAGCATCTACCTTGCGTACTGATAGCCCTCTAAGGTTGGGATGGGGCAAAGACATGAAATTTATAAAAAAAAAGAATAGCGGCACTGGAGGCTTGCCTGATTAGAATGGAGGCGAACCAGGAGAAGATGCTGTGCCTCCTCAGAAAGATGGCTCCAAGGAGGAGGCTACTGAACCTAACATCGCTCGGCCACTGACACCGTTGGTGACTTAACTTTTTTTAGACAAGTTATTTCTCCAAAGTGTAAATAGTAAGTTACCACCTACTGTTGTGTGCTTTTGTTTTGTTAAGTGTGAATAATATTTCCATGTAAATGTTTTTTTTTCAAAGGAATACATTTGAAATCCCAAAACTTGGTCTCCTGACCTCTATATGCCTGAGTCTAAGAGACTGAATTTTGAAAGACCGAAAGGGTCTTAAGTGCAGTGCGGGGGCCTTTGCCCCCCCCCCACTCCCTGTAGCTAAAATAACTAACTCCAAGTGGTTGTGGACCATGAAGTAAGTGAAAAAATGTTACGGGTGGCAGAAGTGCGCCTTGTAAAATTGTTCACCCTGGGAACAGAACGCCATGCTGACTGAGCTGCTAGTGGCTTAGCCCTCCACACCACAGGAGGAGCTCAGCCAGCTTCCGTATCCTCCCCTTTCTTGTGGTGCCTGTCTAGGGATAGGGTAGTGGTTTTGCCACATTCGCTAATCTACCCTTTTCGGCACCAGCTTCCTCCTTGTTGGGCCACTACATTTCATGATACTGAACTTGATCATGTGAGTTTCAGGATTCCAACTTTCAGTATCCTAAATGGATACATTTTCAAAGTTGTTGTTGACTTGTTGTTTCATTCCTCCTTTTCAATAGTTGATTTTTCTTTGTTACTGTCTTCATGGTTGTTTGCTCTGTTTTTGATTTTCTTGGAAATATAAAGGTTTATCTGTTTTGTTGTAAGACTTGCTTGACATGAGTCAATTTACTGAGTTTCAAGGTTCAGCTATTTTCTGGGGGCCTTGGGGAAGGAGGGTCAGAACAGCAGCAAACTGGGAAACTTGTAAACACTCAACATTTCAGGACAAAGAACAATGTCCACAGAAATATTTTTGCTTTTTTTTTTTTCTGAGTGGAGGGGGCCTGCTCAGTGAGAAACTTGAAAATGTTCAACATTTCAAGACAAGAAAAAATGTCCTCAAAAATATTTGTGTTTTTTCTTATTTTTCGGGGAGGGGAGCTGAACAGTGGCTAACTGGGAAACTTGGAAGTAATGCATTGTTATAACTTTAGAACAGCTGCTGGTGTCAGTGCAAATTTTCATCAACAATCTGGATGTATTAATCCTTTGCTTCACCAACTTTTTTGATAACACAGCAGTTTATAACTCAGGCATTGCACACTTACTCCAGGTGTAAGGCTCCTTATTATTCTGGTAATGTAATTGCAGATACAAAGTGTTAGGGTACCTCACAACAACATTTTTGCCCACAACACACATGTTCTATGACTCTGTCTCCTACTCAGACCTCAGACCCCTCAGCTGTGTCTTCATCAGATAATAATAATAATAAAAAACTTTATTTTTAAAGCACTTTTCTATAAACAAGGTGCTGTACAACTTACAACATATAAAATCCAAAAAAATATTAAATTCCATACAGCATGTTAGCCAGGTAGATAAATATCTAAAAATAATCAGTCTGGGTAGGCAATGTGGTTAAAAAGACAAACTGGTCTTCAGGGCCCTCTTAAAGCTCTCCACAATCATGCACTCACGTAACTGATGAGGTAGAGAATTCCACAGGGTGCATCATCCAGTTTTGGACCTTGCCATACAGGATGACTACATAGTGATCAAGATCAGCCTTCCCACCTGGAAGAAGTGCCATCATGCTGTGCTTGTAACTGAGATCAAGCAAAGTTGCCAGGATGTACTGTATGCCTCAGAGTTGTTAATGTGAATGACCTTGGCATCATCATCACACAGCTACATGATGTGGTCAGCAAGTTCTACTCCAACAGAGTCAGCAGCCACTCCAAATTGCCCCCTTACATTGACCAGTGCCTGGAGGAGTACACACAGCAGCAGTATCACCTGACTCAAACATGCATTTTCTGTTCTCACAAACTGTGTCATCTGTTCAAGTGGAGAGAGTAATTGGATAAGACTGTCCATCAGAAACTACCGGGATGGACTCAGTGACATGGTTTCCTGTGCTTCACATTCATGCATGTACATAATGTACTCATTGAGTGGCTTGTATTGTTCATACAGCCTCTGAAGCATACACAGTGTGGAGTTCCACTGGGTTGACACATCAAGCTTCAAGCTGTGTGGTGGTACATTACTGGCCTTCTGTAGAGCACTGAGCTCTGCTCTAGCTAGTGCAGAGCAACTGAAATGGCAGCAGATTTTGTGACTGGCAGCCAACATGGTACTCACTGCTTTGTGATCCAGAAAGGACTTCGAAATAAGATTCAACACATGAGCAAATCAGGGGACATGATAAAAGCAGTCACAGGAGATTGCTTTGATGACATTCTGAACATTGTCACTGGCAGTATACACAGCCTTGAATTCATGTGGCATGTGAGAATTCTGTCAGATGTATGTGACCCATGCATACTCTGCATATTCAGTATGGCATGCTGTCGACCACAAGAACACTGCTGCCAATAGTCAGGGGACAAGTAGATGAAGGACAGGGGTACAAGGCAAATACAAGGGGAAAATAGGCCCAGTGTGCAGTTATGTACATATAAATAACACCTGATGATGGGACCCTTGTCCAGATGTCAGTGGTGAGGTGAATGCTGGCTACTGCAGAGTGGAACAGAGCATGTGACACCATGCATGCTAGGTCATCATACATTGTTGGAAGAGCCTTAGTGCTGAAATAAGCTTGAATGGGCACTTTATATTTAGGAGTAGCCTTCTCCATAAGTTCTCTGAAACCCAGATTCTCAACAAATGAGAACAACAAAAGGTATTTTGCTAGCATCTTGGCAACAGCCGTGTTAAGCACGTCTGTCATTGAGTGTTTCTGATATTTGGTGTGCTTAGCTATTGCTGATTTGACATCTGGCTGCTTAAATCTAACAGTGTGCTGAACTGTGGGGGGTATTTTGGCTTTGCCTGGTATGATCTTGTTGCTTTGGCTGCCTTGTCGACTATTAGGGACATGCTAGAAAAAGCTCTCTATCAGTGCAGTGGATGGATCAACTTGACTACCTCCACTTGTATCTGCATGTGCAGGGGAGGAACACAATAAGGGGTCAAATGTTTCCACATTTTCATCACCAGGCTGTGGACCTTCTCTTTCAGAGTGTGCTAAACTATTAGAACTGAGCATGGATGCCAGCCACTTATGCTGTGTCTATTTAATTGGGTGCTTATTTTGCATATGACTGTGCATACCACTCATCCTATAGTTTGAAGCTGGCTTACCCCTGCTAATTTTGGAACTAAAGATGTTGCCCACACCTACACTGTCATCAGACTTATCAATGACAAATCCCACATAAGTGAATGTCCACCAACATGCTGGATTTTCATGGGTGGGACAGATGTGGACAGGGACAGAGGGGTGGGCATTTTTCTTTTCTTAGGATGCTTCCACTGCTGCTGCTGCTGATCCCCATATCCCATTTTGGCAATTGCTGTCCCTTTACCCTGACAGGTTGCTGCTTATGTAGTGATGTAAAAGGGATTGCTGACCGTTTACCACTGACAGTTGTGGTTGCTGATTGTGGAAGGGGTGGCTGCCAGTTAAGTTCTAATACTGGGTCATCATCTCCCTCGCTCTTAACACCTTCATCACTACTACCCTCACTACTTCCTGAAATTTCAGGTTGTGAGGCTGTGACGGTAAGGGTTGACTGTACCCAACCTCCTTTTCCTCAGTGGCCTTCTCTGCTGCATGATCAGTGTTACTAACAGGATGTTCACTCCGAGGAGGTTCTTGCTCCTCAGACACCTGTTGAAGCTGTCTATGCTGTTGCTCCTTCTCAATCGCAACTCCACTCACAGTAACTGGTCCTGCACCATCCTTACTGTCATCATCTCAGATAATGCCTGCTACTGAATCCAAACCCTCCTCACTCTCAATCCCTAGCAGCTCCTGAGTGTTTATTTCATTTACTTATTTATTGAAGTCTTGGAATTGCAACATTTTGAGTCAAAAAATCTTTTGCAAAGGCTCCACATCAGATTTACAAACAGATAGGTTACAAAAAATATTACAGGAGATTAATACAGTACAAAATACATAGGATATAATTATACTAGTAATACAGTACATAATACATAAGTGCATCATAAATGAGGGAGGAGTACATGGCAAATAAATAAACATGATGGGTAGATTTAAAACAGACAGGATATGAAACATTACAGGACATTAGTACAGTACATAATACACAGGATAAGAGTATACAGGTAATACAGTGCATTATATGTAAGTGCATCATAACTGAGGAGGGAGTACATGATAATGAAACAAACATGGTGCAGGCCGTGCTTGCTAACTGGGTAAACAGATAGGAAATTAAAGTAAAGAAAGGGAGACTAGAAGGAAATCAGTTAAGCAGAGTTGTGAGATGGCTGGGGGGGTAGGGAGAAAAGTTGAGCAGAGGGGTATAAGGTGTAGAGAAGGAGGAACAGGAAAGAGTGCAGGTAAAGGATGAGTAAAGAGCAGGAGAGGAGGAGGAGGAGTTAACTCCTAGTTGTCCTATGACTGAGACTGTTCACTATGTTCCTGCTCCTCTGGAGACCCTAGGGACTCTTACAGTAGTTCCGCAACATCCATGGCAGACTTTTTACACTCTTGAATGATGAGCAACAGCTGCACTGGAAGTAGCAGTATTGCGCTGCATGCCAAAGAAGCTGGAGGCTTTGATTCCCACTGTAGCTGACACTGGCACAGTATGTGGCATAGAAACACAGAAACATAAAATTTGACAGCAGATAAGGACCATTTGGCCCACCGAGTCTGCCCATTTCCCTACCTAATGGATAAGCTGCAGATACTAGTTAACCAACAATCTACTTCCTCCTACCCTCCACTAGAATTGCCTTATGTCTGTCCCATGCATTCTTGAATTTCCCCACTGTTTTTGACTCTACAATAGCTGGCATTGCACAACCACCAGAACTTACAGTACCAAAAACAGTGCTGCTCCTACTACCACCTCCCCTAGAGTCCTGTACACCATCTCTTGATACCCTTGTGAGTGATTGAGTACTAATGGCACTTTTTCCATGTCTTCCAGGCTTCCCCTTGCCTTTGCCTGACATGTTGCACTTTCTGTGCTTTACTAAAGCCTTAAATATCAGCAACTATTCAAAAACAATGCAGCAATACTACAGACTGAGATTGCAGAACACAGAGTACCACAAAATATAATATAATTGCAAAGATCAACAAAAGTGCTGAAATATCTTTACCCCAGCACTCCAAATAGAGGTACCAGCACTACATTTCTTCTCCTGACCCCCCAAAAAGTGGCAGATTGTCACTCAGAAAGCCTGTTATGTGGAGCAGAACAAACATAACTCTTTCCTCTTCAGAAAACTCTTCAGAAGTGAGTAGCTACACAGTGAGAAGTGTGTGCTATCATCTGATGCCTCTCTCTGCACCCCATGTGACTGCAGAGCTGCAAAACATGTGATTAGAGCTACATGCAGTGTAATTTAACCTTTCTGTGGGATTTCTGTGCTGAACCACAGAATTATTTGTATATCATGGAATTAAAAAGAACGCAGTTCATGGGTTCTGCAGAATTCAAAAGAAAGAAGTGCAGAAAAAAGTAAAGAAGGAAAAAAATGAAGCAATTAAAAAAACAGAACAGTTTAATTGCAGACCCCACACTTAAGGTGCTCAACAGCTTGGGTGGTTACATTTACTATGTGTGCTTAAGATTTACAATAGCACCTGCAGAAAAACAAATGTAGTCATCCACAGATGGAGGGAAAAAAATCCACAGAATTACATTGAAAACTGTGGATAATTACATGATTCGGTGACATAAGAGACAAGAGAACGAATCCTCTTTTTTCCACATTTCTTTTTCGTTGTTTTTTTTTTTTTTCTGGTCACCCTGCCCCAGATGGCACTTCAGCCCCAACCCTACAAGCTGACCCACCATGCCCAATCTTACCACCTCAGTGGGGCTGCTGTGTGGGTGCCCCCTCCCCATGAACAATGTTGGCTGGCACTGGCTTACCCCCCAGGATAGTGCCATGGGAGTGGGACCCCCTGGTGGACACTAGTGGCCTGTGGGAACTGTGATGGAGCAGGGGCATCATGGTCAGGGGACTGGATAGATTTTTGTTTCACTTTACCTACATCCACCTTGCCCCCACAGGATATGGCGCTGACATGGTGGGCCCCCCAGCCTCTGCCAGAGGTCTAAGGGGGTGTTGGACACTCTACCCCCTCTCCCCGGAGAAGGAGAGCAGTCTGGAAAATGCTCAGTCCTTCTTCCCACAGCTGCCCCCTGACATCCCGAATCCATGTTCTGATCCAGGGTCATCAGTGTCACAGATGGATGCTCTGCCTCTGCACCAGTAGGCTGGCTCTTTTTCCACATTTCTTAAGAAAAATTCTACAATTACCCTATAAATAATGTAGTATGATGCTTCCCTCGACACTCAATGTGACTGCAGAGGTGCAAAGCTTGTGATTACAGCTACATGCGGTGAAAATGAACCTTTTAATGGACTTTCTGTTCTAAACCACATGATGCTTTGAATACAGTGGAATTAAAAAGAATGCAATTATTGGGTTTGGTGGAATTCAAAAGAAAGAAACCTGAAACACTACCAGGAAAGGAGGAAAAGAAAGAAGCAATTAAAAAACACAGAATGGGTTAATTGCTGACACCACACTTAAGGTGCTCGACAGGTTGAGTACTTAAATTCTGTATGTGACCTTAAAATTTGGATTACCACCTGTAGAAAAACAAATATGGATACACACTGCTGGTGGAAAAAAATCCACAGAATCACATTGATAACCACAGATAATTACATGATACAGCGAAATAGTTAACAAGATGCTTTATTTCAGCACTTTGTAACAAAACGTCCGCAGTCCATAAACAAATACTGCACTACTAGGTGTAAATCTGCTGTTATTTGGTGACTGTTCAGAATTCTGCCATAGGCAGAAGAGTGGAAAATTCCATAAAAGTTTTGAAATGTCGCTGAACTTCTGCAGCGGTGGAAATTGAAACTTTCAACCATGCCTACCAATGTTTCTATTTTCCATCTCTTTGCCTTTTTGTGCCTGTATCCCTTAGAATCATACCATCTTCTATTGAAATGTTATCATTTTTAACATATTTATCAATTTTACATTTTTTCCTTCCTTTGAGATATTTAGGTCTGAGAGATTTATCCTTGGCCCCAGTTCTTCTTCTCTCTCTATTATCAAGTTATTCTAATTGTGTAATATAATATTACTCATATATTTTCAACTCCTCCCCTTACTTTTTGAACCTTCTAATACTTTAATTTGTACCAATATTGAATGATCAATTTGTATATCTTTGCTTTTGATTGGGGACAACATAATTTTAAGTTCATCTAAATGTCTATTCCTTATAATTTCCTTCTCACTAATTACAGTAAATCTAATTGGTTACCAGGTTAAAGAAAATTATTTTTTGTTGTATTCGCAACTTAATGCATTTTATTTTTTCTCCTTTTTATTGATTTGGCGGATTAATTTGCTTCATTGATTGGCCCATTTTATGGCCAATTTTGTTATCAGGTACCAAACAAGTAACTAGAATACTTTCAGTGTAATACAGTTAGCCCTTCTTGGTAGTAATTTAGTACCAGGTAAAAAAAGTTCTAAAAAGTAAGGTATTTAAGAGGCTTCTAAAGTGAAAATAAATCCCCCATTAGTATAGATATTGTTTTATATTATATCCAAGATTAATGTGCCATCAGCGTTAGCATAACTACCTATGTGGTAGTAGTGTCTGTTTTTCCATTTATTTCCACATACAATAGTAGTTGCAGCAGCCACACCTTCCTAAAAATAAATATATATAATCTATACTATATATTAAAACCTATAAAACATAAAAAAAGAAATAAAACAAAGTAAAACTACAATAAGAGATCCCTCATCTATTAAAAGAACAGGATAACTGGAATCACTTTACGGTCATAAAATTCTTATTAGCATCAGTTCTAGCTCATGGTGTAATAGTTTACTGGTATTCTGAAAGTCAAGGTACCACAGCATTCCTGTAAAAAAGCCCAAAAACTTCAAATCCCCAAACAATAAGATGTAATTTCTATAACTTCAATTTGCCAAAGCTAAAAAAAGTCAAGAAGAGGAAAAGAATAATGTCTAGGTTGGTGGGTTGATGGGTAGGAAACTGGCTTCAGGGAAAGCAACAGAGGGTGGTGGTGGGTGGGGAGCTCTCACACCCAAGACTAGTGATGAGCGGTGTTCCACAGGGCTCGGTGTTGGGACCAGTGTTGTTTGGGATATTCATTGCAGGCATATCAAGGGACATCAAGAGCAAGATCAGTCTGTTTGCTGATGATACCAAGGTAGGAGCAGTGGTGGATGACCTAGGGGGATGGCAGGGGTTGCAGGATGATCTGGCAAAGCTTGAAACCTGGTCAGACACCTGGCAACTGGGGTTTAATGCAAAAAACTGCAAAGTGCTGCATTTTGGAATGAAGAACCCAAGGAGGAGTTACCAGCTGGAGGGAGTGCAGCTAGCCCAGACAGAAGAGGAGAAGGATCTGGGGGTGCTCATTACAGGGTCAATGAACAACTGAGCACAATGTAGGAAGGCAGCTGCAAAGGCCAACAAAAGGCTGCGTTGTATTGCAAGGGGTATATCCTCGAGAAGGGAGGAGGTGATTCTGCCACTGTATAGGTCATTAGTTAGACCGCACCTGGAGTACTGCGTGCAGTACTGGCACCCATATCTGAAGAGGGACATTAAGTTATTGGAGGGGCTGCAGCACACGGCAACAAAGATGATCAAGGGGCTGGGGGACTTATCATATGAGAGGAGGCTGAGGGAGTTGGACATGTACTCACTGGAGAAGAGGAGGGACGGGGGGACATGATTGAAACCTTTAAGTACATGAAAGGAATAAACAAGACAGGTACAGAGGGGCTGTTCAAAGTAAGGAAGGGGAGGGACACCAGGGGCTATGATATGAGACTGGAGGGAAGAAGGTTCAGGAGGGAGATGAGGAGACACTTTTTTACAGAGAGGGTGGCTGGGTGGAATGCGTTACCTGCAGAAGTGGTATACAGTAGAACAGTGGACTGCATCAAAAGGGGATGGGACAGGACAAGGGGGAAGGTTAATGAAAGGGAAGAGTGGAAGGGAGGGGCAGCTGCAGAATAAGGAGTGCTAGCTACACATTCAAGCAGACTTGATAGGCGTCTAGGCCTTTATCTGCTGGCAAATTTCATAGGTTCCGGTGCATTACCGCTGGGTAATACCATCAAGAGTTTCTGGTCATGTAGGAACCTCAAGATGGTATCACTCGCTGGTAATGCACTGGAACCTATATGTTATTTCTTTTAATATATGGATTTTGAATTTGCCATTTTATTATTTTTTTATGGGTGCTGGTGGTCAACTGCTGCAGTGAAGGACTCTTGATTCTGGCTGACCACCATACTGTCTCACTCTCACTCTCACCCTCACCCCCGTTGTCACCCAGACTTGTAGATAGTCCTACTTTTTCTCTTTTCTGTAGAACTGGAGGCTCATCTCATCATTATCCTATGAAGAATACAAAAAAAAAGCAAAGAAAAAAGGAAAGAAACATGGACATGCAGTGCAGCCTCACTAAGCTAGATAGCGAGCTGCCATATATTAAAAATTGCTTTGCCCATCCACACAGGAAAAGCGGCCAATCCAAAAGCACACTTAGGATGACATTGTGCCCAGACTTGCACTTGTGCTCTTGAATTTTGTTGATAATACTATCATTCAGGTCCCAAACTATACTATTACAGCACCTGAATGATACTATTATCACTTGTGAATGATACTATTACCAGTGGGCAAGTGTACTATTATCACTTTCTTTTTGGTAGTATTACTGGGATTTTTTTGTATACATTAGCATAGTATTAAATTCAAAATCCACATATTAAAGCTTTTTAAGCTATAAATGTAGAGAGCCCAAGGACTTAGAATAATTGCTGAGTTATGTCAGTGCAGTTTATATTTAACAAGTCTGACACCCTAAAAGAGTGTCAAAGATTGTTAAATGTTTCTGGTTCTCTACAATGTTTCTTCCAAGTTCTTTTTCAAAAATCAAGGTCTCTGCCCTAAACTGCCTTTAGGTTACCACTGGTTAACTTTTCCTTTCTGCTCGTAGTCATTTCTAGGTTTTGCACATTTCAGTTCACTCCACTTCAGACTTCTTTTTTACTGCTGCCAACTTTTGAGTCCCCTCCATGAGCAGGAGGCTCTGCTCAACTCCTTGATTCCTGTCTTCTCCACCTGCATGTTACTGTTTTCTAGTCATGACCTATGCTGGGCAGAAAAGGATTTTTCTGAAGGTGGCTATCATAAACCATATATCCTAATTGTGACAATACTTTAAAAGTTATTAGAGCAACAGTGATGTTCCTTTGAGTGAATAAAATTCGGCTTTATTGCAGGAGTGCTCAGGGATGCTCACAGCAATTTCTTCTAAGACCGCTGACCAGGAAAAGACTCCAAAATCTTAGCGTCAGTCTCTGCTACTGTACAGTCTCTGCTTCTGTCCCCGCTACAGTCCCTGCTTCAAAATCAGCCACAGTGGTTGGCTCTCCAAGACTATGGGCTAGTTCTAAAATAGATAAGTCTTGATTTAATGTAGCATGTAGCAAAACACTTTAAAGGATGTCAAATAAAGGTAAACCCCACTTGGCTTAAATGGCATACCCGCTATGATAAACAATCAGGCGTATCAGGCATAAAAGTTTAGAATAAAAAATTCTTGTTTTCTGACATTCTCGTGCTTGCTCCATTCTGGTGTTCTGGCTTTCTCTTTGTCTCTCTTTCTCTCCAAGCAGGTGAGCAGGTGCTTGGAGGATCAATGGTTTCTTGAATGGCAAGTGTGGGGTAATAAGTGTGTAGGAAATCATTTAATGGGGGGGTCAGTCTCTGGCAGTAGTCAATGAGTGCCTCCGCTCCAGACTGCGATATGATGATGCCTACTGAGAGTTCCTGTCTTATAACAGCAGCTGTGCAATTGTGTCACCATGTTTCTCAGCACACAGACTTTGTGATCACATGACAACCTCTCCACTGCACAGCTCAAGTCTGGTCCTGACTACTTCGGTCCTCCTAAGAGTAAGTGCTCTCATGAACTTAGTTGTGTGATGCTGATGCTGCACTATTGCAGATGACAGAGGCACTCAGGGAGGGAGCGGGCTGGGGAAATGGAAAAAAGAAGAAAGGAGGAGGAGAGGAGAAAAAAATTAAAAATACAGTAACAGCATACCTCTCAACCTTCTGTCACGGAAATGAGGGTAATGGACATTTTTGATTACTCAAAATGAGGGACAATGAGGGACACAGATGCTAAGAATGAGGAACCCATCTTCAAACATAGAGATACAAGCTCAAAACACTGTGACAGCCATAGTTTTTACTTGTACAAAGTTAATTTTAGATTTAATATTTTAGAACACTAAGAATTTGTGCTTTAAAATTTGTATTTACATCACATTCTCTGTGTGGGCAGCACCTTTTCCATGATGGACCAATGAGGGACAGAGCCATTTTAATGGGTAAAATGAGGGATGTCCTTCATAATGAGGGACACTTGAGAGATATGAGTAACAGTAATGCCTTAGGTGCCCTAGGGAGCAGGCACTGAGGAGCTGTATTTGTCTTTAGATAAACGTGTCCACTCTATGGCACCTCAGGTGTAGGAATGTTTTATCCTGGCATTATCACCTCCCAGTTATAATGGTGTCTCCTCCTAGCTGTATCAGTATATCTCTCTGTATTTGCAGTTACACATGTTTCACCATTGTTTGTTATGGAATGTTATAGTTATATAATTACTGGCCACAATTTTTTTAACACGGGCACAGCGAGTTATAATTTGCCGTTATAACTACCTCGGCTAGTTATAACGGCAAACACGCTGCCACTGCTCTAGAGCACAGCGAGATACAGGAAGTAAACGACTTGCAGTCTCGCAGTCATTGCGTCTCTGTCAGATCTAACGCTCTGAAACAAAACAACAGGACCACTTTTAAAAAAACGGATGTAAAATAGCGACAGCAACAGCACAAGATTCTTAAGAAATGGAGACAAGATTTTAAATCGTAGACTCCCATAACAGAACAATTTACAGTAGAGCAGCATAATCTAAATACCAAAAGAAAAACAGACAGTGACCTCCGTCTCAATTTTTTAGCAATAATCTATTGAATTTGCAAATAAATGAATAAGGCAGTTGAAGAAACACGTTTTTAAAATAATTAAAACTGCAATGTTGTACAACCACCACAAATAAATTCTTCATTATACCACAACTGCCTTATTCATTTATTTGCAAATTCAATAGTCATGCCATAACAATTATAAAAATAAAGTAATAAGCACGTGGTTATTTATGAAATTTTACACACCCTCGATTGTGGATGCCTATATAAACCCCTCGAGACTTGGCCCTCCGGGGTTTATGGGGCATCCCACACCGGTGTATAAGTCTCATAACTTCCTGCCCTACATTATTCTCTATTTTATAATTATGTAAATTGGAGGCTAGGAGAAGCTGGGCTGGGAGGATGTGTGGGGGGATAGGTACTGTACATGTATGGGAAGCAGGAGAGTGGTAAACTGCAATAGCTGTAGGGCAGTAGTCTTTCTGGGGGTGTTGTGGAATAAAGGGGAATGACCTGTGTGTAACAGCCTGGAACAGCTAAGGACTGAAATAAGGTCGCTCAGATGGGAAATGGGGAGGATGGTATGGAAGTCGGAGGAGCAGAGCAGTGAAGGGAAAGGCAGAGGGTTGATACCAAGGGGAGTGAGAGCATCAGGCAGGGGATGGGAGTGGGGAGGAGCACCCAGTATACAGGAGTATCTCTTCCTCAGAGGACTAGGGAGCCCAGGGTGGAGGAATGGCAAGTGGTAAAGAGAAGGGGTGGGAATGCCAGTGTAATATCAGGGATGAGAAATTCTAAAAGGGTGCCTTTATTGAATAGATTTGCACCACTGTCTGGAAGGAGGGAGAAGGCAGCAGGAGGTGTGGTAGGAGGTCAGGTTGAGCCGATAGGAGGTCAGGTTGAGCCAAGACTGAGAGTAGCAGTACAGGGGAGGGGAGAGGGAACTAATAAGGGTGGGCAGGAACGTGGAGGCAGGCAAAATGGAGTGGAGAATGGGGGAGGGAGAGAAAAGGAAAGGAAGAAGAGAGGAGAGGGAAAACTGAAAGCAGATACAGATAGTCAAAAGGTAGGGGTAGAATGGGAGATAGAAAAACAGTTAAGGGGATAAATTGTGGATGTGGAGATAAGTTCACCAGGGTGCAGAGGGAGCAGTTTTGTGGGGAAGCAGCTACTAACAAAGGTAAAAAAGGAGTGACAGGGAGTTCGGGTGCAGGGGATGGAAGGGTAGCAATCATAGGGGACTCCATAATTAGGGGCATTCACTGGGGAAGGAAAGGGGACCCAAATGAATGCAGGAGGGTGATGTGTATGCCAGGGATGACAGCAGGGAAGGTGGGCCCAAAAATAAGGGAAATAGTAACAGAGGTTGGAGGAAAACCTAATTTAGTTATACATTTGGGAATCAATGACCTAGCTGGGGAGGAGGTTGAGGTAGTGCAAAGTAGGTTCAAGGAGTTAGTGAAAATCTACAGGGAGGAAGGAAGTTTGCTGGCCTTCTCAGAGGTGGTACCAGTACCAAGGGCCAGCACAGTGCGGAAAAGAAGAATAGAGGATTTTAATGACTGACTGAGGAAATGGTACAGGGAGGAGATGTTTATCTGAATTGGGGACTGGGAGGAGACCTGGTCAAACAAAGCACTCTTTTCACCAGACAGGCTATACCTCAGTCGGGAGGGTTTGAGGGTACTTAGGGACAAACTGGGGAATACATAACCTTTACACTTAATTTAAACTACTGGGAGGGGCAGCAGGCATGCAGGCCCACAGACTCTGAGAGGGGGAGGTCAATGAACCCCCCAAAGTGAAGGAATATGTCTGGAGGGAAGAGGAGGAGGAAGGAATGAGAACACAGTTAGCAAAGGGTGGAGGGGGAGAAGAACACATAAGGGTACATGGAGGGGTGCACACAGAGGGAATAAATGTGACTAGAAGAATAGAGGGAAGAGAAGGAAAGTCAGATTCTAGGAGAAGGATGGTGTCTTTGAATGCGCAGAGTCTTGGAAACAAGATGGATGACTGACAGGCACTATTAATAGAGAGGAGGGTGGACATAGCTGCAGTAACCGAGACTTGGGCAACATCACACCATGACTGGGACCTTGCGATCCCTGCATAGAAACTCTACAGGAGGGAAGGGTAGTCAGAAAGGGGGGATGGGCGGCAGTTTATATCAGGGAGAGAATAACTTGTTCAAAGGAGGAGTCGGGGGAAGGGGAGGTGAAGGCATTATGGGTTCAGCTAAGGTTCAATACAGGGAGAAAGGTGAGATTGGGGTAGTTTACAGACCACACAATCAGGATGAGGAGAGGGACAGGGAACTGAGCTCACAAATATTGGAAGTTGAGAGGTAAGGAGAGGTGGTAATTGTGAGGGACTTCAACCAGCCCGAGGTGGACTGGAGCATACCCTCCACAACTTGTACTAGGAGTCAGGTGATCCTGGAAGGACTGCAGAATCGGTTAATGACTCTGGGCATCACTGAACCAACAAGAGCTGAGGCAATTCTTGATCTAGTGCTCATACATGGGGAGCATTTACAGGAAATAATGGTCAGGGATCCACTGGGTGGAAGTGACCACTGAACAGTGTGATTCCAGATGAATATGGGCAGGGAAAGCATCCTGACTAAGACCAAAATCTTGGATTTCAGGAGGGCAGACTTCAGAAAAATGGATAAAGGTCTAAGGAGCTATCTGGCAGGCACCAAAGCAGATATGGGGGTGGACCAAAGGTGGTCCATCATTAAGGAAGGAATACTGGTTGCCACAGAGAAGCACACTAGGCTCAGGGGTAAGAACACCAGGGTCAAAGCGCCCAGTTGGTTCAGTTCTGGGGTTGCGGAAGCAGGAAGGGAAAACAGTTAGACCAAAAGAGAGGTAGATTGGGAAAATTACATAAGGTTGGCTAGTGAGGCAAGTATAGAGGTCCAAAGAGCAAAGGCACAGAAGGAGCTACAGATAGCTGAATGAGTTAGGAAGGGGGAGAAGGCTTTCTTTTGCTATATAAGTGAGAAAAGGGACAAGAAAGAAGGGATTGTTAGACTTAAGAAAGGGGTGGAGTGGGTGGAGGATAATGGGGGAAAAGCAGAGATACTAAATGAATATCTCTGTTCCAGCTTCACCAGGGAGAAGGATGGACCAGTGCCTTCAAGAGGGAAAAGAGGAGCAGGGAGGGAGAGGATCACAGATGTAGTAATAGAGAAGTATAGAGTGAGAGAGGGACTGCCGGCATTGATGGTGGGCAAATCACCAGGCTTGGACAGAGTACATCCAAAGGTACTAAAGGAACTGGCTGAGGAACTGGCAGGGCCACTGGCAGACCTATTCAATACTTCACTAGTGTCAGGCATGGTACCACAGGACTGGAGAACAGCACATGTAGTGCCCCTCCACAAAAGTGATCCTAAGGATGACCCAGGGAATTACAGACCAGTCAGTCTGACCTCCATTGTGGGTAAGCTCACAGAACCCATACTAAAAGAAAGGTTGGTGGAATATCTAAAGAAGCATGGTCTCCAGAATGCAAGGCAGCATAGGTTCATGGGGGGAGATCATGTCAAACAAATCTGATTGACTTCTTTGACTGTGTCACTAAGACAGTATATAGGGGCCAACATCATCTATCTTGATTTCGGCAAGGCCTTTGACTCTGTGCCCCACAAAAGGTTGATCAGGAAGTTGGTGGATCTTGTGGTTGGGGAAAAGATTACCACATGGGTGCAAGACTGGCTGAGGGACAGAACTCAGAGGGTAACTGTGGGGTAAGAGTTATCTGGTACCAGAGAGGTAGCCAACGGGGTCCCACAGGGCTCTGTGCTGGAACCGACGTTGTTTAATGTCTTTATCAATGACATTGAGGATGGCATTAAGGGCAAAATGTGCCTATTCACAGATGACACCAAGCTCTGTGGGAGAATGGACACAGCTGAAGAGATACAGGACCTAAAGGAAGATCTTGAAAAGCTGGGGAGGTGGTCCAGAACCTGGCAGCTTGGCTTCAATGCCAAGAAATGCAAAGTTATGCATATTGAAGCCAAGAATCCCAGGACAGAGTACTACCTGAGTGGAATCTGAGTATCTGCATCAGATTAGGAGAAGAACCTGGAAGTGATTATCAGTGGTGACCTGAAGCACTCCACGCAGTGCAAGAAAGCAGCAGCAAAGGCAAAGAAGCTGCTGGGATGCATATCTAGGGGGATCAGTAGTAGGAGAGAGGAGGTTATACTGCCCTTGTACAGGTCACTGGTAAGGCCACATCTAGAGTATGGAGTTCAGTACTCGTGCCCACACCTCAAGAAGGACATCAACCTGCTGGAGAAGGTCCAGAGGAGGGCTACAAAGATGATAGTGGGTCAGCAGGGTAAGGCACAAGAGGAGAGGTTGAGAGCACTGAACATGTACTCCCTGGAAGACAGGAGAGAGACAGGGGACATGACTGGGATGTTCAAGTGCTTGAAAGGGATAAATAAGGTTCAATGTGCTTATGCAACTGATATGATATGAGAATGCTTGTGTAACTTGAATTTTATGTGGCTTTCCGCACCTCTATCTGTGGGATATACTTCCTGTAGGGGTACAATGCAAGGAACCCTAGGGAGGGTTCCCACCCACAGGTGCCAGAAATGAATGAGTCAGCTAAAGGTAGGTTAGGAAGAAGCCCACGGGTAAGAGAGACTAGCCACTGGAGGAGGAGGGGTGGATGGTGGGCAACGAAAATGAATCTGGGGGCATCGAGTATAAGTGATGTATTTATGCTCAGTGGGGGAGTGACATTGTTGATCTGCCCATCGAATCTCAGGCTTGCTTATGCAACTGGATATGATATGATAATGCTTGTGTAACTTGAATTTTATGTGACTTTCTGCTTCTCTATCCATGGGATATACCTCCTGTAGGGGTACAACACAAGGAACCTTAGGAAGGGTTCCCCCTCACAGGTGCCGTAAATGAATGAGTCGGCTAAAGATAGGTTAGGAAGAAGCCCAAAAAGAATACCTAAATTGTCAAGCATTGAAGAAAGAAGTGATTAATGAATTCTGTGAGAAGGGCTAACTTCCTGAGGAGAGAGGAGAAACCTGGGCCAGCATCTGCCTCCTCCAACAGTGGAACCTAACTAGCTAAGAAGAAAATCACTAATTCTAACTAATATTATGACCGTTGGCATGGAGGAGAGGAAAAACTCCCTTTAAGGAGGAAACCTCTGCAGATCCAAGGCCTAGGTTGCCTTTCTTCCAGGCTGACGATGTTGATTTGATGATACGTGTCTTTAAAAGAAAGGGTTCAGTGAATAGAGGGATGAGAGTAGGGATAATGATGATGATGATGGAATGAAGAAGATCTCTAAAGAAAGTAGATATAAGATGGAACGTGAGGCTGCATAAGGAATAAATACTACCTTGAGGCGACAATGAATACTGATGGTGATAATCGTTGCAGGAGATCAGCAGGTGGATAAGGTAGCTTGATATCCGATAATGGGAATGATTGAAGGAGGCAAGAAGTAAATGCTGAGGTTGATAGACATGATTATGTGATGTGAATAATTAGATCCTGTTGTTGCAGTTGTGGAGTAGCGTCGGAGTCAGATGATGGAATGCTTGAGGTTAATGACAAAACTAGATAAGCGTTGCTGGACTTAATGAGGGTATGCTCAAGTGGTCAATGGGAGATAGATCGGAGAAGTATGGCTGGAAAGAACTAATTCCATGTATGAGATAAGGGAGCAAGAGTGACAAGATGTGCTCTCAAGGAGATTCCAGATGTACTCAAGAGGGGAAGAGTGATGATGCAGACTACTTGATAGAATGATGGAAGTGGGCATATACTGAGAGTGAAGAGCATGTTTGAATATGTGATATAAGCGATTAGACTCTGAACGATTAGATTCTGAGGTTGAAGTCGATGAGGTAGTATAGAATTCGATGATAGGACTATTCGAATAAAGATGTAAAGATATAAATCTTGAAGTGATGCTGAGTAGATAACTTGATTTGTGAACTCGAGATGAATAGTGTTATGAACTCAATACTTGATACACGATGTCCGGGACTGATAGGTGGCATGTAAATTATGGTAGGTATGCCACAAAGAATATCGAGCAGGCTAAGATCGGATGGAATCTGGGATAGCTAGAACTGACCGGGAAGAGGAAGAGACAGGAGAGAATGAAGGAACTAGCATGAAGGAAGGAAAAGATAATGTACCTTGAAACGAGGCAGATGTTGAGGCAAAAAAAAGGGGGAGCCTAAACCAGAGGTAACTCAGGGGAAGCGAACTAGAAGAAAAATTGGACAAGGCTCGAGGAGGAAGGAGTAAAATTAGACAAAATCTGAATACGAGGGAAACTAATTATGAGAGAAGCTAAGATAGTGGATTACTGATGAGATGGTATGGAACCGGAAGAAGAGGAGACGGGAATGAACAGGAAATGAACTTGAATGAAGGTAGCAGGCTTAATGAAGTGATACTCACTATGACGCTCCTTGAAAGGAGAAAGACACATAGGCCAAGAAAGCACATCGGAAACTAAAGGGCCAGAGAACCAGAAGGCAAGCACAGAACAACGATCATTTAGGGTTGCATAGGGTCCAGCTGGTAAGAGATGAGAACTGCATGAGGTGAGTCTGAGTGGATAGTATATGATCCATGATAGGTATGCCAAAAGAAAGATCGAATGCAGATCACGATGGGAATTAGAACCTGATACTGAGGGTGACAAGGTAGCACAGGCATTAGTCAAGAGAGCCAAGGAGAGGGAGTAGAATGAGGGCGCACTGATGTAGAGTAGCATTCATTACGACTCAGGTTGAGCGATTGAAGAACAAAACTGGACAAGGTATGATGAGGAGTGAGCAAAAATGAATGATATATGATGGAGTAAAGCTAAGAGTGAAGGGAAGCCATGATAGCTAGTACTAGAAAAGGCTCTAGAACAAGGAAGGTAAAATTAGGAAACAGATGAGGTACAATGATGGATTGAAGCCATGGAGGCTGGTACAGGAAAGTGAGGTATGATTGGACAAAGGACAGAGAAGGGAGAGAATGGAAGGCTCCAAGGCCAAGAAGGCAGAATAATGAAGGGTGGCAGGGACTGAATTAGGTAAGCAGGTCAAGGTGAGGTAGAGTGGAACAGAGAATGCTGGATAGGATGAAATAGGGATGCTCTGGGGGCTGGCACAGAAAGAGGGCTGCAGGTTGATGAGGCAGCATAGGAGTCATGAGAGGCATGCCCAAAAGAATTACTGAATATGGCCCATAAGGTGATTGAATCTGTGAGGGCCAGGATGCAAAATGATGACCGAAATCATGAACTGGACAAACATGGCAGGAGGGCAAAGAGTCAGACCATGAAACAAAATAGGGAAGGAACCAGTACTCCAGGAGAGCAGCAAGACAACTCCCCCCAACAACCACAAAGTTTACAGAATGCCAGGAGAAGCACATGCAAATAAATACCAGTGCACAGCATGGGCCTACTATGGCCCATCATGCAGTCCTAAACAATGCACCGAAGAGGTCCAGAAGAGATGCATGTCCAGGCATGAGTTGTGACAGTGTCTACTACTACTGACATCGGTGGTGGGCAAGGTGATGGACGGCATTGTCAAGGAGAGGCTAGGAGGGACCTGGAAAAGTTAGGGTGCCTGGACAATAGACAGCATGGATTTGTCCTGGGGAAATCATGTCAGACAAACCTTGTGGAGTTCTATGACTGGGTGACGAGTGCCTTGGACCTGGGTAGACTAGTGGACGTCCTCTTTCTAGACTTCAGCAAGGCATTTGACTCTGCTCCTCATGTGGGCCTGTTGGATAAGCTGGGAGAAATGAGGGTGGGGAACCAGATGATCAGATGGATAGGCAGTTGGCTCCAGGACTGGACCCAGAGGGTCGTAGTTGGCGGGATAGTCTCATCCTCGAGGAAGGTCATTAGTGGGGTCCCACAGGAATCAGTCCTTGGGCCCCTCCTGTTCAACGCCTACATCTCTGACATAAGGACAGGAATCAGGAGTGAGATGAGTCTCTTTGCGGATGACTCAAAACTGGGGTCGGTGGTGGATGGGGAGGAGGGAAGGGTGGCCCTACAGGGGGACCTGGAGGCTCTGGAAAGATGGTCTAGAAAGTGGAAGCTGAGGTTCAATGCAGGGAAATGCAAAGTACTCCACCTGGGGGCCAGAAACCTGGGCCAAGTGTATACCCTGGGAGGGGAAATGCTACAAGTCTCAATGGCTGAGAGGGACCTGGGGGTGGTGGTGGATGTCAAGATGAATAACTCGGAGACTTGTAGGAGGGCAGCAGCCAAGGCCAACAGGATGCTGGGATGCATCGCTAGGGGGAGCACCTCCAGAAGGAGGGAAGTGATACTCCCTCTGTATAACTGCTTGGTGAGGCCACACCTTGAGTACTGCATGCAGTTTTGGAGGCCACACTTAAAGAGGGACATTAAACTACTGGAGAGGGTCCAGAGGAGGGCAACCAAAATGATTTGGGGCTTGGGGGACAGGACCTGTGAGGAGAGGCTCGAAGAGCTAAATATGTACACACTGGAAGAGAGAAGGGATTGGGAGGACATGATAGAGGTCTTCAGGTACATGAAGAGGGTAAATAGGGGAGGAACAGTCAGGGTGCTTCGAAGGAAGGAGGACGGAGCCAGTAGAGGGCATGGGTGGAAGCTGGAGGGGGGAAGATTCAGGGGAGAAAGGAGGAGGTGCTACTTCACTGAGAGGGTGGTGGAGCCATGGAATGCACTGCCTAGGGGGCTGGTGGAGGCAGAGACAGTGGAGAGGTTCAAGAGGGACTGGGACAGGTACAGGGGAAGGGTTCTGGAAGCAAAATCCAATGCAGCAAGAATATCCGGAACTGGGAATGGAGAAGCCAGAGAAGGCGAGGGGGGCAGCAAGGTCAGCACCCAGGGTGGGGGCTGACCAATCGAGCAGACTCGAAAGACCATTAGGCCTATTCTGCTGGCATTTTAGTATGTTAGTACTAGTGGAGGCATGGAGGAGTCCATAACAGTGGAAAGTGCAACAGCAGTAAATAAGCCAAGAAAACAAAGAATTGACTAAATGATCGTTAAATTGCTGAGTTGCTGGGAAGTCCATAAATAAATCCAACAGGTACAGGACAATAGAGTAATAATATAAATAAATAAAAAAATACATATATATATATATATATAAATATAACTACACTTGGATAACTGAAGCAGAATAAACCACGCTGGCACTCCATATGCGCATCCTGGACAGGCGCTATGCAACCTGGCACATCGGCTAACACTCTGCACTGTAGTGAGGCACGCACAGAAACATGGCTTGCACACCACACCCTGGACAATGCCTGGCCACTAGAACAGCAAGCCACCCCCCATGGACTCCTCATGGAAGAGGCAATTAAATAGGCTCCTCAAAAGGAGGTAGAGTAGGAATGGAAAGTCAAAGAACTTGAAGGATGGTGGAGAGCCGTCATCCAGCCCATAGCAAGGGGGGCGATGGACAGGAATGCATGGATGTGAATGGAGACAAAACTGAAACAATGTGACCAACATGGCAGGCCAGAGAGAGGCAGCTAATACATAGCGAGGACTCCATGGAAAGATATGAGCATGTCGAGGCAATGTATAGTGGTATACAAGGAAAGCGAACAAGAAGGAAAGGAAATCAGGATTGGAGGAAATTCCGAATGGCTGATGATGGAATGTAGCCAGGAAGGGAGGCTCGAAGAGACAAGAAAAGGTATAATGAGGACGGGAGTCAGGAACCTGGGACATGCGGCGGGAGGGCAGCTGGATTATGGAGCGAAAGAATGAAGGAAGATGAGGAGGGATGCCAGGAGCGGAATGAATCCAGAGGGCTGAGCATGGATGTCATAAAGAAGAGAATACTGTCAGCCTTTTTTTTTTATTTGAGGAGACAAAACACCACGAGGAATGGAACTGGTACTTTTTTTTTTATTTGAAGGCAAGTGACGTAACCCGCCTTCAGGAGACATTATGCCTGCAAGATTGAGTTCCAGAGGGTCCTGGATAGACCAAGATGGCAAATTCTGCCACCAGAGGGACAACATTTGGTAGAGATAAGGGAGGTACTGCAAGTTATATGAAGATGGCTCTGAATTATAGATTAAGTAAATGATACATTCTCGTCTTTTGGAATCAAATCCCAGAATGGCCAAAGACATATGTTCCCTCAACCAGAAAAGTGATTTCAGAGGGTAAGAGTGGTCCCAATGTAAGCAGAGAAAAAAAAAAATATATATATATATAATATAAAATATATATAATATATATATATAATGTATAATGTATATAACACTCGTATAGTGCCCCATTCCAACTCAAGCAGCTTGCTAGATTGGATCATGTCTAACCACCCTGGAAACATACTAGATGCAGGAGTCCTAGCTGATGCCATCTGTGACCACTTCCTTATATATTGTGTCTGGGGTAAAGGCAGGTTGGAACCGATGAAGCCTCGCCTCATCACTTTCAGCAATTTTGCTAACCTTAATGCAGATACTTTTCTGTCAGACATGGCCTATATTGACTGGTGCACTCTCTATAATGCCAATGATGTTCATACTGCTCTAAACATCTTCTTGTCAAAATTCCTTGCATTACAAGAATCCCATTGTCAACTCCTGACCAGGCGGGTCAGAAATAAACAGTCCCGGTGGTTGAAGTCTGAATTATTATCTAAACTAAGGCAAAGGGATAAGACATGGCATCTCTATAAGAAATCTGGTTCTCCACCTGACCTTAATACCTATAGAGCCATGAGAAATGCATGTAAAAAAGAAATCAAACAGGCTAAAAGTTCATACTGTAGAGACCTTCTTACTGCCTCCCAGGGTGACCCTAAAAAATTCTGATCATATATCAAATTCTTCCTTGGATCTAGCCAGCCCTCCACCCCAAATAATGTATCTCTGGATGGCATCCACTGCAATAATCCCTGCACCATAGCAAACTTTTTCAACAGGCAATTTACTGACTTCACCTCTTACACTGTCTCCCCTGTCTATCTCCAGCCCCCATCTCCTCTGCAAAGGTCTTAGGATCTACTCTCTATTTTAAGGCTATACAAAACAGTGACAGTCTCAGACTTCTAAGGAATATCTCTGAACATACATCAGTTTGGTCTGATAACCTGGAACCTAGGTTCCTAATATTGGCAGCCCCTACATAGCTGCTCCCCTAGCTCTGATCCATACCCTCTCGCTGTGTAGCCGCACTGCCCCAAAGATCTGGAAAACTGCGTATGTCACCCCAGTACACAAAAAGGGAGATCTGCTTGACACATCTAACTACAGACCCATTGCTATCTTCTCAGTTCTTAGTAAAATTCTTGAGAAGCTTGTGGCTACCCAAACCAGTTCCTTTCTCCAGCAGCATAACCTTCTCACTGATACTCAACATGGATTTCGCAAGGGACATAGTACGACAACTGCCCTCCTCAAATTCTCGTCTGACACCCTAGTTGCTATGGATTCTGGAAAGCTCACGGGTGCTGCTTTCATCGATATGACCAAAGCCTTCAACCTAGTTGACCATCCCACCCTATCCTCCACCCTGAACTCTCTTGGCTTCTCACCAAATGTCATAAAATGGTTTGACAGTTCTAGTCTGATAGGTCTCAACACGTGAAATTCAACTGTACCCTCTCAGACAAGGTCTCCATACGCATTGGTGTGCCTCAAGGATCCATCCTAGGTCCTTTGCTATTCTTCATCTTTATCAATAACATTTCTGCAAATCTCCAAAGGACTTCCTCCTTACTTTATGCAGAAGATATTGTTCTACACTCAAGCTCTAACAGCATTGAAGTAATAAATGCTAATCTCTCCCATGACTATCAGCTTATCCAACTGTGGCTTGCTGAGCATAAACTTGTTCTAAATAAAACAAAGACCCAAGCCATGCTATTTGGATCTAGTGTCAAGCTAAACCATGTCCAAACTCCACTAACTGTCTCCTCCCTTGATGGCACATTGGTTGGCGTGGTTACATCATTTAAATATCTAGGTGTCACCTAGACCCATGCTTGAGTTTTTACCCTCATATTCTATCTACCATTAAGCAGGTAAACTCTAAGCAAGGGATTGCCTACCAGACCAGTTATGCTCTCACTCCCTCTGCTAGACGCACAATTGCCCATGGCATACAACTTCCCTCTCTCACATATGGAGCCCCTATATATACATCGACCAGTTACTCATGTCTTCATAAGTGGGATGTAACCTATAATAAAATCTGTCGTTTTGCCTCCTGCTCCCCCGGGCAGAAACATCATTGCCTTCTTTACTCGGATCTTGGCTGTCTCCCACCTAAAGAATTAAGGTCTTTTGCACTTGGATCCATTACCGATAACATTATTAGGTCTCAAACACCCAAACATCTGGCCAGTCTCTTTCCCTATCAGAAACTAATTATGCACTACGCTCTGCAGAAAATGCCCCTGTCCTTATCCCTAGACACCGGACAAAAAAAGGCAGCAGTGCCTATGCCCACCATGCGCCCAATTTCTGGAACTCACTCCCTCTGACACTTCATCAATCAACTTCCCATTACTCCTTTAAAAGAGAACTAAGACACCATTTCATCTCATCCCACATCTGCACCTGTTTCAAACCACTGTAGTCCTTACCCCAAATCCCTTCCCCCTTCCCTGTTGTCAGTGGTTGGGGGTCCACCCCTCTTGCAGCACTTCCTCTCAGTCTCCTCTCCTACCAATTACTTCTTCATCCTCTATCTCTCCCGTTCCCTCTTCCAGTACATTCTTAATCTCTCCCTTCCCCACTAACTCCCTTTGAATCACGGTCCATACTGCCTGTGCCGCCACCTCCCCCACTCTTCTTACTTATCTCTCTAGCCCCTCCTCATCTCTCTCTGCCAAATGATATCCCCACCACTAGCACTTACATTATCTCATAAATTGTCTGTTGTTGCCTTATTATTGCCTGATTTATTGCCTTTTGTAACATTACTGTTGTTCTTCATTTTTGTCTGTGCTGTTTGCCTCCTTTTAAACCCGTAGTCAAAATTTCTATTGTTATGTGATTATCTCCTCATGTAATAGTTAGTATTCATGTAAATTCTCCTTGTAGCTTTGTATTACTGTGACTGTACTCTCCCGGGTCGTGCCTGAAAATAGTTTTTCTGGCTAGTGCACCTACCCGGTAAACAAAAACCAAATAAAAAATAAATAAATAAAAGATTGTACTAAATGAACACCTACCAGGGGATTTCAGTGGCAATCGGACTTATCAGGAACCTAGGGACTCCAAGATGAGTGATATAGTATAGGCCAGTTTAGAAGCAGCTAAGTTAATATGTCTGGCCTGGAGATTATAGAGAGGTCCGAATCTGCACATAATCCACTACAATTAAAACTTTGTCTTAAAAAAACAGGAGAGATTAATACAGTGCTGCACAGTAAGGAAGGATTAGAAATCAATCAGTGTGTAACACAGGGAAAAGGAATGGCATGATAGCGCCCACTAGAGCAAATCAGGAACATAATGGTAATTGTAAAAAAAAAAAATAGAAACATTGGGGGTGTTCTCACAACAAAAAAGAGGACAAGTAGGAGGAAGCTGAAGATGCGGTTCGAGACATTCATGGGGCCAGTCCATGAACCCATATGGTGCCACAGAAAGCGCACGGCATCCTTCAGCTCAGCAGGAGAAGAAGATCTGCACCAAGGTAGAATATGCGACAGCCAGTGGAGCATTTAACTACCACGTTCAGCCAGTTAGCAAGTGCGATAGAACCATTGCTAGATTTCCTTGTATAATCGGGCAAGGCTACAGTTAGGTTGAAATGATGGGCGAGTAGCCAGAGCGATCTGTGGTCGTGAAGAAGAGCCAGCAGAGGAGTGAGTCAGAAGGGAGAAATGAGTTGGTACTGCGCTGCAGCAAGAGATGCTATCAGGGGTGCAGGGAGCAGAAAGTGGGGAGAAACTCACTGCAAGTAGCCAGCAGAACACAGCGACATTGGGGGAAGGCAAGTGGAACAGGAGGCGGGACAAAGAAAAGCAATATTTCGAAGAGAGAAAACAACAAAGCGGGAAGGGGCATGAGATGGATAGGAAACAAGCAGGAGAAAGGAAATAAGGAGAAAACAAGGGAGGTGAGGAAACCAACACCAGGAGTAGGGCAATTAGGGAAGCAAGGAAGGAGCTAATGGCAGCATTTATTTATTTAGTTTTTGTTGACCGGGTGAGTGCACTAGACAAATTCTGCCTATTTTCAGGCATGACCCGGTGGAGGGGGATACAGATGAATGCCAACTGACCTTGAACCAGATTAAGCTGTTGGTGGTATTTTTAGTAAATGAGGGAAACTTGGCCAGCACACCTGGGGAAATTCCCCTACTCTTTTTGATAAGTGCCATGGGATTTTTAACATCCACTTGAACTACCACCAATCCAGGCAGATGGGACCTCAGTTTTAAAGTCTCATCCAAAAGACGGCACCTCAGAATGCAGCACCCCTCTCATGCTGCACTACATTGTCAGTACTGGGATATTAACCCAAGTGACAAATGTGGGAACTGAACCCAAAGCCCTCTGATCTCCCGGCCTCAGAGGTGAGTGTGCTACCTACTGAGCCACTGACACTGATAGAGCATGAAGGAGAAACAAGGAAAATACGGATGCAGCATGGCAGACAACAGAGCGGCCAAGGCAGGGAACAAACAAAGCAAGGCAGAAGAGGAACAGCCAACAGAGCCTCCGGCTGCAACGAAAATGAATCTTGGGGGTGTCGAGTATAAGTGACATTATTTATGCTCAATGGGGGAGTGACAATGTTGCTCCGCCCATTGAACCTTGGGCCTAAAGCCCTCCCATTGATAAGGTGAGTCTCTTTAAGCTGAGTGGCAACCATAACAGTAGGGGGCACAGTCTTAAGCTGGAGAGTGGGAGGTTTAAGAGGGAGGTCAGGAAGCACTTCTTCACAGAGAGGGTGGTGGACACTTGGAATGCACTGCCCAAAGAGGTCATCTTGTTAAAGACAGTGGTCAATTTTAAGGGAGACTAGGATAGGCATAGGGGGAGAGTAAGGATCATAGGTAGGGAGGATGAGAGGAGTGGGGAGGGATGGCAGGGGCATTAGTTCAAGCTGTTGTCTCTGCAATATGAGTAGACTTGACAGATCAAATGGCCTTCTTCTGCTGGTTTCTTCGTATGTTCGTATGTATGTGTCTCATCCCAGTTACACTAGTGTCTACTCCCAGTTACACATCTATCAGTTGCAGCAGTGTCATCTCATGGTTATTGAGTTTCTCCTTCCAGTTACTCCGGTGTATCCACTTTCCAGTTATGGTCCCAGTTATACTGGTTTCTACTTAGTAAAAGAAATAAAAAACAGTCAATGCTGCAAAAATATTTTCTACAATACACCTCATTATTCCGCCATACATGACAACATTTCTCTGTGTAAGGCAGAATTTTGTGAAAATGTTTGTGATATGTCATGGAATTTAAATGTTATTGAGCCCTAGTCTAGTATCCTTCCCTTTGTCAATTCACAGTGCCATTATACTTAACTGTAAAACCTCTATTGCTGGTATCTAGTGGTCCCCTGTGCCAGGATTTGTGATTATAACCTTCTAAGAAATAGGGCTCTAGGTACTGTACTGCACATTAAAATCTATACTGACTGACATGCTGTGTATGTTCAAATTGTTTAGCTGTCCCTGCTGACCCTTCAAAATGGACTCTTAGCCCAAAGGTGTAGAAGGTTTTCAAAACAAACTAAATTTAAATTAAAAACAAATAATGTATTCTTGGTGATCCGACTCCAGAATTAAATCCTCCTAAGTCCTCCTAAAAATCTAACAGGGAATCAAATCACATATACTACAAAATAAAAGTATATGTCCATTTAGAAAAATGATTTAAAATAACTACAGTAGCTTAAAATAATCTAGACCACAAATAAAAGTAAGTTAGATAACCAGGTGATGTGCTCATATTTTACAGTGCACTATCTCATAGTATTTACTGTACTGCTTAAATTCTTATGCTATATTTGCTCTGACTTTGAAGTGTGGGGATATTTGGCTTTTTGTAAGTAAAATGAACACAGTATCCCTGCGTCATATGCGATTGGTTCTCCAAGATGAAACTGTAGAATTATAATTCATATCACGAACAGTAGATATAAAATTATTTAATTATAAGATACTGTCATTTTTTCCTTTTGCACAAAAGCTAAATCTTTTGTTGGACAAAAGTAACATTTTTCCCTGTAAAATTATTTTTTTAATGTGTCTTATTCATTGTCATTTGCATGGTTCCAGTGGGTCCCAAGCAAAAGACGTGGGTGATTTGTATAGCTTGAGATTTTGCATATGTCATTGAATTTATGTTCCTACATGAGCATTGCAATGTGTTTTATTTCTTATAATAGCTTTATTGTTTAGCATTGTTTGCTTTACAAGCTAATTTTTTACTATCTATAGTTAGTCATTTCCCTACCTATACACTTGGTTTTCAAGTAACATACAGTGACACATTTATTTATTTTTAAATTGGTTACCATTAAAAGCATACAGAATCATGGTTCAATTCCAGGTATGAGAAATAAACACATTGACAATCCCTTTTTATTATGAGGTCCATAAAGTCATTCCAGCTGATATATACTGTAGGAATTCAAATATTTTTCCAATGCTTTAGAGATACTAATTTACATAAGTAGTCATACCAGCTGTACCAGTGGTGCTGAGAATTGAGCCCTGGATGTTGCTTCTCGCACCATGCCGCTGACCCAGGTTTGGATGCGGACTTGGAGTTTCAGGGGTTGGCCTGTGCAGGAGAGGACAGACCATCCAAAGGACTATTCTCTTCTCCCAGGCAATGATAGTTTCAGTGGCTGGTGTCAGCCTTGCATTGGTGGGGGGGGGGGGAAGACAGCCAGTGACTATTAGAAAGCGATGGAGCAGAGACTGCTGATGTTCCTCATACTGAAGTGCATGGTGACATCTAAGTGACATTGCACACCATTCCTCAGGGAAGAGAAATGGGAACATAGATTCCTGAGTGGCCACTGACCCCAATCACCCTGATGACTACCCAGGTCACTCTGCATATGTACAAAGGTAAGTTCTGTAGGGAAACTGGAGTGATGGGGCTGGGGTGGCTGGCATCCAGACAGCTGCTTCTGGCTGGAGCAGAATCATCTCTAACTGCAAAATGCATAGGTAATTAGACCACCCTGTGGCATTAGTGGTCACACTTTTTGCTACCAATAGGTTAATTCTAGTTTGGGTGCAAAACCTGAGACTTCGTCCAACTGGTCAGCAGGGGAAGCTGTGGCATCCAAAGTGATGCCCTCCTCCTCTGGAGTTGCACAGTACTCTGGATAAGAGTTTTGTTGACATCTTTCCCGATCAGGTCGAGAATGTAGAAGAACCAACCAGTTTAGAAATAGGTAAAAGATATACTGATAGGCATAAGAGATCTACAGTGCTGCTCAGTGACATGTTCTGTTATAACTGAAAATATTCTTATAGTATTGCTGCTAGTTAGGGTTGAGTAGCACTTTTAAGGTTAAAGGGTCAAATTTTGCACCTTAATAACTTTGCCACTGTTCACCAGCTTTACCTGATATTTGGTATGCACAATTGGGTGTGGTAGATCTTGGGATCTGCCAAGTTTCGTATAGGTCGGATGTAAGGCTGCAGAGTTATTAAGCGACAACCAATTGAGCAATTATGTTTTTTTGCAATTTCTTTGCTCTTACCTACAGGTCGCACGGTTTGCGTGACTGGTCCAAAAACTTCAGGGAACATGCGGCTGGGGTCCCCGACGTGCCTTTTGAAGATTTCATGAAAAAATATTGAATGGTTCAAAAGTTATTCAAACAAACAAGTTCCCATTACAAGTCAATGGTAGAAGTTAAAAAGTTTGACGCTTTCACAAATGCACTTTTTAGTGTAGCAAATGGCCCTAGTAGTGTCACAAATCCACCATTTTATTTCAGTTGATGATCAGAAAAATGCTTGCCATTTAAATGTGGGATCCTCTAGGGACACAATTCTTTTTGTGTTCACCTAGTCGGACCCTGAGGATGCTAGTCATGTCTTTATTCTGGGGGTAAAACACCCCAGAAATATGTTTTTCAAATTTCTGGAACCAGTAGTGTCACAAAGTAGTGTCGCAGGCGTGACACTTTCACAAAATGTTATGAAAATTGCCGCAAATTGTGGCACTACTTTTTCAGACTTGGCCAAAATGACAGGAATTCTTTGCCACCCTTCTGCAAAAAATGGTTTGGTCTTTTGAGCTGAAATTTGGAGGTAAGGCTTCTGTAGTCCAAGCAGTGAGAGTGCTCAGTTTTTAAGGCACCTTGGGAGTGAGAGGTCCTGGTTGCCTACTAATTTGTATTGTTTATTTAGTCCATGTTGGATGTTTAGTTTATGTTGGATTTTTTTTGTTTTCTGAGCAGTGAGAGTGCCCAGTTAGGTTGGGCATCCAGGTAGTGTGAGGACTTGTGAGCCCAACTAATTATATTGTTTGTTTAGTTTATTGTTCGTCTTTTTATTTCCTGAAAGCATTTCCTGATGGTGATTTAACATCCTGTTTAGTTTTAGTTTTAGTTGTTTATAATTTTTATTTAGATTTCTGTGTGTATAGATTTCTGCTCTTCAGCTAGATTGAAAGTATTTTGGTCTTTCCCATGCCATGTTTGGGGTTCGGGATATACATCACTGTTTTGCCCCCCCAAGGTCGTGCGCTATTCACCCTCCGTGCTTCATGCCCTCCACCCTTTCTTCTCCCCACCATTGCTTTTTCCACCTACCAATGCTGCGGGCTTTGGATATTGTCTGCAGGAGGGTGGGAGGGTGGGGGTGTAATCCGCGGAAGGTGGAAGAGCGCTGTTCTTGCATCTGGGTAGTTAAGCCCAGAAGACACCATGGGATGAAATGGAGACTAGAACATGGGTTTCCTTGTTTGGTCCCCATACCCAAGGTCACCGCCATTGATGGTGGGCAGGTGGCTGGGGCAACCCAGGAGTTCTGTCCAACTCGGGCGGTGTTATGCAACATCAGATCTGTTGTGAATAAGACTGCCATTGTCACAGACATGATGGGTACAGTGGATCTGGCGTGCATCACCGAAACCTGGCTGGATGGTAATGCTGGCCCCGTACTTGAGGCGGCGGTTCCGGCTGGGTATTCGGTGATACACTGACTGAGATTGGACCGCAGGGGAGGAGGGGTTGCGGTCTGTTTTAAGACCCAATTGGGTCTCACAAGTGTCCCAGTTGAGGTGACCAGATCATTTGAAAGCGTCGTAGTGGCAGGTGGGGGTTATAGGTTGGCTCTTGTCTACCGTCCACATGGGGATGAGAAGCTATTCCTTAAGGAAGTGGTGGACTTCATGGTCGACCTCATGTTTGAGTCACCCAGGCTGATGGTCCGGGGTGACTTCAATGCCTGGATCGATGATGAACTTTCACAATTTGGACAACACTTTCTCCAATTGATGAATTCATTGGGCTTCACACAGGTGGTTACCTCTGCCATTCATAAACAAGGCCTTTCTCTTGACCTGGTTTTCCTCCTGGGGATGGAGACCTCTGACGTGTGGGTGGAACCCGTCAGATGGTCAGACCATTACACTGTGCGATTCAATTTTTGCACCCCTCTTCATAGGCCAGCCCCTGTGGAGATGGTCAAGTAGCGCCCTTTACGGGATTTGACTCCTGATGGTCTAACTGCGGTACTTGATCTATCAGAATTTCCTGTGGTGAGCAGGGATCTGGAGGTTTTGGTTCTGGCATATAATAATGCCATTACCTCAGCACTGGATTCCATTGCTCCAGTCTGTGTGCAACCTCTTTCACTTCGCCCTCGGTCCCCGTGGTTCGATGGGGACCTGAGGGAGATGCGACGACAAGGACATAGGTTAGAGCGGTGCTGGAGGATATCCTGCTTAGATACCAACCATCTTAGACTGCTAAAGGAACTATAGACTCTATCAGTCAGAAATTTCCCGTAAGAAGGCAGAATTCTTGTCCAGGGAAATTGCTGCGTCTCAGAATCGACCAGCTCAGCTCTTTTGAACTGTGGACAGGCTGTGCAGCCCAGCTTGTCTACAAGTTCATAGAGCTTTTTCACAATTGTAGTGTGATGAGCTTGCACAGTTCTTTGTAGATAAGGTGGCTGGCGCCAGGACAGAGACCCATGGACCAGTGCTTGGTCACTATCCCTCTTCCTTCCAGGAGTTCCTTCGAATGGCCAGAAATCACGGATGTTATGAGGATTGTCCAGGGTATGCGCACTACAAGCTGTAGTTTAGAACCAAGTCCTACTACCTTGATAATGGGCTGTGGTGATGTTATCGGCCCAGTTCTGGCGCAGATAGTCTGGTGCTCCCTTGATTTTGGTGAGTACCCCTGCTCCTTGAAGGAAGCAGTTCTTTGGACCCAAACTCTCTCGCTAACTATAGGCCAATCTCTAACCTTCTCTTTGTGGGGAAGGTGATTGAGAAAGTAGTGGCTGCTCAGTTGGACAACCATATGACCATCCATAACATCTTCGAACCTCTCCAATCCAGCTTCCGAAAGAGGCACAGTGCTGAGACTGCACTGGTTCGGGTGATCAATGATCTCCTGATGGCGAGAGACCAGAAAAAATGGTTCATTTTGATTCTGCTTGATCCGTCATCAGCGCTTGACACTGTGGACCATGGGGTTTTGCTCGAGTGCCTGAGATTCATCTGTGGGCTCTCTGGTTTGGTCCACAGATGGTTTACTTCATTCCTCACTTGTAGAACACAGAGGGTAGTGTTGGGGGTCTTTTCCTCAGACCCTATCTCTCAATCCTGTGGGGTGCCTCAGGACTCAGTGCTGTCTCCCATGTTGTTTTCAGTGTACATGTTTCCGCTCGGAGATATTGTAAGACAGTATGGGCTGAAGTTTCATTGCTATGCCGATGATACTCAGTTCTACCTGTCTTTTGCACCAGACCAGGATGGAGCACTCTCGGTATTTAATTACTGCCTCGGTGAGATCCAAGGTTGGATGAGGACTAGCTGGTTGAAGTTGAACCCAGTGAAGACAGAGGTGATGGTTGTGATCCAGGTCACCGGATGGGGGAGTGGGGAGCAAATCATTCCACAGGTTTATTCCTTGGGAATGCCGAGCTCCCTATCTCTGAACAGGTGCGAGATCTTGGGGTGATTCTTGACGATAAGCTGACACTAAGTTTGCAGGTGTCAGCCATCATTAAGTTATTCTTTTATCATCTGAGGAACATTGCTAGAATCAAGCACCTTGTTCCATCCGGGGATCTGCCCATGTTGATCCACGCCTTTGTGACCTCATGTTTGGACTACTGCAACTCCCTTTACTTTGGGCTTCCGGGGGTTGATATCTGCCACTTGCAGCTAGTGCAGAACTCCGCAGTCCGGTTGTTGATGGGGACTCCTCGATCTTCACACATTGCATCGGTGCTGCGGGAGCTGTACTGGCTACCAGTTCAGTGGTGGATCACCTTAAAGTTGGATTACGGACTTATAAAGCCCTACATGGACTGGGCCCTGACTACCTGAAAGAGCTTCTGGTTCCTTACACCCCGGAGCGACAACTACACTCGGCCAACGAGGGGTTGCTAGAGATTCCGAGGGTGTCTTTAAAATCTTCAGGGGCCCGGGCTTTTATGTTTGTGGCACCAACCCTCTGGAATTTTCTACCCCGTTGGATTAGGGAGTGCATGACTGTGGGGGGCTTCAAACAAGCATTAAAAACTTATTTATGGAATGATGCATATGGTGATGGTATTGCAGATGGTAGATCTTAATGGTTTTATGTTTTTAATGATGTATTATTGTTTAACATTTTAATTGTGTACTGTGTTTTGATATTGGAAAGGCGCATTAAAAATAAAGTTTATTATTATATTATTATTATTTATTATTATTATTATTGTTATTAGGCAGCCAACATCTCACAGATGTGCCTTTTGGTGGTTTGATGAAAAAATATTGCACGGCTGACAAGTTACAGTACTCTAAATGTGACGTTTCATTCCCATAGACTAACATGGTGGCGTCCACCACACCTTTTGGGGCTCGTATCTCAAAAATGGTGCGAGATACGGAATTTTTGTTGCGAGTTCCATAGCCCTATGGGCTATGTAATTGCAAAAACCTAGCCAGGAAAATCAAGATTTTTTGTGAAATTTAAATTTTTTTTCTATGTCTTGCAGTTGCTGAGATATTAGCAATTAAGTACTTCCAATGCTCATTTTAAGCTTCGATCCTCATTACAATGCATACATTCTTTGTATACACTGTGTTTCTGTATGCACCTGTTTGGCAAAAACAGGTGATGTGCTTCCGTTACTGTTACAGTTACTGTTTCCACTTGCGTTTATGTCCCCGTTTGAGTTACCGTTACCGTGTACGCCACCGTGTGTGTTTCCCTTTGCATTGTCATTCGCGCTTGTCTTTTCCTTACTGTTACCATTTGCATTTCCACTACTGTTTCTGTTTGAGTTTTTGTATGCATCACAGTGCGCATTGCCATTTGCATTTACTCCTGCACTTTCATTTGCGTTTCTGTTTCTCTTTCGTTTTACATCTTCCTTGCTCTTACTGTTACCATTTGCATTTGCAATTGCGTTACTGTGCCCGTGCGCATTACGGTTTGCGTTTCCATATGCGCTTCCATTTCCTTTTGTACTTCTGTTTACTTTGCTGTTATTGTTGCTGTTACTGTTACCATTTGCGTTTACAATTGCAGTACTGTGCCCATGCATGTTTCGATTTGTGTTTCCATACACGCTTCTGTTCTTGTTTCTGTTTCTCTTTCCTTTGGCATTATTCTTCATGTTAACTTTACCATTTGCATCTACAATTGAGGTACCGTGCCTGTGCATGTTACGGTTTGTGTTTACTTGTACGCTTGCATTCGTGTGTCCGTTTCTGTTCCCTTTCGCATTCTTTTTGCTGTGACACTTAACATTTCCATTTAAAATACTGCTGCCATCACTGTTCGCGTTACCAGTTGCATTTTCGTATGCGCTTCAACGTCCGTTTGCATCACTGTTCACTTCGGCGTCACTTTGCGCTTTCGTTTCTATTAACGTTTCCTTTAGCATTAACCTTTGCGTTACCATGTGCGCCACTGTTCGCGCTTCTGTTTTCCATGCTGTTCCTGTTACTATGTCACATGACATCACGTGGCGGGAGCAAGGGGCCCAAACTATTTCTTGTCATCATTCTCAAAAAGAAAGGAAATTAGAGACAAAAAAATCCATTTAATACATTAGTTAGGGTTGTTCCACAGTGACAAAAGTGAGGAAATTTGGTGTTAGGGTTGAAAGCCCCTTGGACCCCCCAGCCCACCTCTCCAACTGGCATCGGGATGCACGTTGGGGTCATCAGTCCTAACTCTCATCCCATTCTCCTATACCTCTGCTTCTTCACACATGTGTTAGGGTGAGAGTTAGGACTGATGACTCAATGCACCCGATGCCAGTTGGAAGTGGACTGAGGTGAGGCTTTCAGCCATCTAATTTCTAGCTTTGTCGCTGTGAACAACCCTAACTAATGCATTAAATAGAGTTTTTGCCATATATATATATATATACACACATATTTTATTTACACACACACACACACATACCTCTCTCTCATATGTTATATATCCAGTATCTATAATGTATGTGTGTGTGTATATTGATAAACCATACTTACTAAAGCAATAAGGCATGACAGGGGGTGTGTAATGGTGTGATAAAGGCAAACCTTGTGTGGGTTGAAGCAGGAGTCATAGCCAAGAGTTTCCACTACACAAGAAGGGCCATTAGCACACCATAACACACCCCCTGTGATGCCTTATTGTGATTATGAAATGTGTCATTTTAACGTTTTATGCATTTCCGCAACATATTACTTTCAGCCTTGACGTTGTGCTGAGATAATGGATCATCTGAAAGCAGCTTGCAGACAATCAGAATTCATCATTCTTTCTACCCATTTCATATTAAGGCTTAGTATGTCAACAATGAATCAATAGTGGTACTTATTGTGTCACATCTCCATTCTATTTCAGGATCAATGTACATGCAATGTTTGCCCTCACAGCAAGCAGTCTGTCACAGTTGGTACTCAAACGGAAGATCAGTCAGTGGCAAATAACTGGTGCCAGTGTCCCGAGTTTGAATTCAACTTTGATGGAGACATTGACAAGGTCATGGCAGACCACAGTTACCCTGTAGTTTTCAATCCCTCAGCATATGTTTCAAGTATCTGTACAGATGAAGATGTGCTTCCGTATGATAGTGAAACAAGTTAGTCAGATAAGGATGACATTCAAGATAATGACACTGACTATCAACCCAGCAAAACAGATGTATCAGAAAATGAAGATTCTGAAGATGAGTATGATGGGAGTGTTGGAAACCAGGATGACAACCACAAATGTATTGTATTCAATGTAAACATTAAATAATTACTTAAACATTGCATGATGTGTGGTGCTGCTTTTGTTGAACTTACAATGAATACACAGGGATCCATGCTCACTGCTAGAATGTTTTGCAGCAATAATCATGACAGTACTTGGTTTTCACAGCCAATGCTGAAAAAGATGGCATCCGTAAATATTGAATTTGCTGCTGCTTTTCTGTATAGTGGCAATTATTTTAGCAAACTAAAGTGGTTTGTGGATCTTCTTTGCTTGCAATTTATTTCAAATGTTACCTATATGAAAATTCAGAAAAAAATATATTTTCACAATGATGAACAAGGAGTACTAGAGGCAGCAGCAGGAAATACTGCTACAAATGATGGAGAAAGAGTCAATAATAATATGTGATGATGGGAGGTGTGATTTCCCAGGATTCTCTACAAAATATGGTGTGTACAGAGTCATGGAACTAGAAACCTCTTTGATCCTCAACTTTAACATGGTGCAAGTGTCCATAGTGAAACACTCCACAAATATGGAGAAAGAAGGTTTTCAGCAGACAATGGAATTTTTACTAGAAAACGACATTCCGGTTTCCACCATTGCAACAGACCGTCATATTCAAATTTCAAGCATGATGAATACTGTGTATACACCAGAATATGACAAAAAACACCAGTACAATGTGTGGTATCTGGACAAGTGGCTGAAGAAGCAACTGTCAGTACATGCCAAGAAAAAAGAGACATCAGAACTTGGTTGCTGGATACAGCCTGTCTTCAACCATTTCTGGTGGGCCTGTATAAATTGCAATGATGATGCACAAATGTTGAGGGAAATGGTGACATCAGTAGTGCACCACTCAGCTACTGTAACAAGCACAGTTGGTCAGACAGTACAAAATGCAATAAATGTTATCATGATAAACTCACAAAGACAGAGTCAAAAAGGAAGATATGGCTAAAACAGCAGTCACCAGCACACAATGCATTGAAAAAAGTTATTTTTAATAAGAAATTCTTGAAAGATCTCTCAAAAGCTACAGCATTTTGCCACACGGTGGAACTAGAGCTATGTCACTCACTGGTGCTGAAATATTGCCCTAAAAGGCAGCACTTTTCATTTCAAGGGATGATGGCAAGACATCAGCTAGCAGCCATGGATCATTACAATAATGTGTAAAGATCAACAGCAATAAATCAGGATGGTGAGGAATGATACAGAACAGTGTATCCTAAAAGCAAGAAGGCATGGGCTGCCACACCCATTAGGGAAAAAAAAAATTATAATTACCTGTCCGAAATGAAGACAGATCTCATTGCACACAAGAAAGAAAATCAGACACCTACACCAGTGAAACAAATACAGCTGCCAAAGAACATTGCAACCACAGAATGACCTGAGAAAATGGAGATAATCAGACAACATGTGACAGGTTTCCATAAGGAATAGTAGAACTGAAATTCATTGTACAATGTGCAATTGACACACCGGCATAACCTTGAACAACACCAAGAAGAGCATAGTTGCCATATTATGACTCACTGTGGCTACTTTGACTTCACTGAATGGGTGGGGGCTGTGGGTCATGTGGGTGGTTGGGAGTGCCAGTGGATCACCACAAGTTTCAAGAGTCGCAATCAATTGAAATATCTCGACCACAATGGCTGACATATGAACATCATGTTCTTAGTAGTACTGTCTTGCTTTAATGTAGTATTCACATTTTCTTTGTTTACCTTTAAAAGTTGTGATTGCCATTTTTTAAACAAAAAAATGAATTGTATGTTAAACAACAATAGTATTACAAGATAAGGCAATGTACTGTAAAGTCAAGATTTATTGATATTGTATAACAACACAACTGAATGCATTATTCAGAACCAAAAAAAAAGCTAGTGTAACTTTTTTTTCCCAAAACAGAACACTTCACAAACAGAGACACAAAACATTGTGTGTAGTTATTGTTCTTGTTCTTGTTCTTGCGCTTTTTCAGTGCTCAAACATTGGCTCATCAGCCTCGTAAAATCCCACAAATTGACCATTGGCCTCTGGATACTTGTGGCATATGCACCACACTGCACATGATGGTATAACCTCACAAACCTTTTTCCCAAGCCGTTGGTGTATCCAGTATGTAAATTGTGTGTATGCTGCCCATCGAGAGGTCCTGTACCAATAGATAGATACTGAGTTACAGTAATTAATTGGTATTTCAATGAAACAATATGGTAAGTGCAAGAAATACATACATTCTCTGGTAAAAAGGCACTGTCTGTTTCTTACCTTTGTAATTAATAAAAATGACCCATTGCATAATATAGAATAAAGTATGGGTCAGGGTATGTAACGAGATTTTACATACACCCAAGTTGTGGGATGCTACATAAACCCCGAGGGCGAAGCCCAAGGGGTTTGTAACATCCCTACAATGAAGTGTGTAAATCGAGTTTGATCTCGACCCATTTTTTATTTTATTTAATTGCTGGGTTTGCCTTTTTTGCCTCAGCAATTATATAAAATAAAGAGCTCTGTGTATCCTGCCAGTGTATGCCAAGGTCGGTCCTTTTAATCCGGTGCCAATATTATTGTGTTTTAATTTTTTTTCTCCATTTATTCAGGCCTTTCTGTGCAGGGAATAAGGGGGGAGAAAAGAAGAGGACTTACCACCGAGTTGTTCTGGCGGTTCTGTTTCGGTAACACGGAAGCGATGAGTGCTCTTGGCTGGTCGTGCTTCTGCGTGAGCATGCGCAGAGGAAGGAAAATTATGTGCGTGTTTGCCATTATAAATGCTCCTTTATAATGGCAAATTACGCCATGGATTCCCTATGGGAAAAAGGCAGATCCGGTAATTATATTGCAGTACAACACTCCAGGTGATGGGTCATGGTGTGATAATGGCCCAGCATGGGTGGAATGATACATGAGTCATAGAAAGTGGTTCCACCTTCTGAGAAGGGCCATTATCACAGCATGATGCACACCCTGGAGTGCATTACTGAAATTAGGAAATGGGTCCTTTTTAGTAAATGTGATGCATCTTTGGAAAGGTGTTTCTTGACGCTGGGATGTTGTGCCGTGATGATGGCACAGTTGAAAACTGCTATCAGACAATCAGACAGTTGCATTGTTCACACCAATGTCATAAAAGACAGTAATTGAGAAAAAGTGTTTGTTGGGAGACATGAGGTTGTAGGCTGAGTGTCCTTAAGGTGCACTTGGTACTGTTTCCATAACCAATAACCAATGACAATGAGTAGGGTTATGTAAGCTATAACCCACTACAGGGTGTTCATTTCGTACACAGTAATTGTCACCACATGTGCTTTAGGAGACACAAAGCCATAGGATGAGTTGATTAAGTCACAGGTAACCAGCGCTTCAGATAAGTCATTTTTGGACGTATTTTACGTCCAAAAATCAGCTAAAAACGTCAAAAAATGCACTATCTGGAGTCAATTGATGTCAGTAATACTTATGTAGTTTAATGCTGACGCCTGGTTTTTATAGTGTGGACGTCACGTCATCATTTGTTTTACTCAGTTTTGGAGTAGTCTAGCCCACCCACTGTGGAGACAACAAAATTTTTTTTTCCAGTGCAGTCCTGTCCATCTGCTGCACATGCACCATCCAAAATGGGCCAATAATGCTCCTTCTGGCTCCTGTGACGGTGTAGCATGCCAACTTGTATATGCAAAATGCACCAATAATGATGGATGATTGAGTAAGGAGGAGGAGTTGGGAGCTGCTTTGCTGGTGGCGCTTGCTAAGTTTAACCGCGATGCAATGCACCATGAGTTGGCGGGGAGAGTGTGCTGTGTGCCACCAGCAGTCTGCGCAGAGGAGGAAAAAGGAAGCTCTGTGGCTGCACAGAGATTGACCGTATTCGATCATCGGTGTGCATCTTATCCCATAAGCGGCCGCATTCTAAAAAATATAGTTCAGTTTCATTATCAGACAGAGATCTGATCTGTCTGTGTCGTCCTGGTCCACTTTTACTGTAGAGACAGTAGAGTAGAGGCCAAGAGCAGGCTGGAGACCCCGTGTGGTGCCCAATCCCATCATCCCTGAGTGGCAGTATGATAGTAGTACCACACAACTACGCAACTGAATCTGGACCAACGGTGAGGTCCCTGGAGCTGAGGAGGAGAGGTCTCGGAGCCACCTGAGGGGACAGCCAGTCAGGAACAACAGAGGAGGATCGAGATCAGAAGTGCTCCGTGCGCATAAAGAAAATGCCCATAATATAGCTCAGCCTGGGGGGTGAGGCCTAGTTGGAGCCACGAGTGCCGTAGTGAGTGGATGGAGAACGGGACCGACCGAACACCTGCAGCAGCATCCAGTCAGTCCTCAGAGGTGAGTGGCAATTAAAATTTAAATTTAAAAGCTTTTAAGTTAAGCTAAAGGATTGCGTGGGTGGGTCGGGGGTGTATTTAGATTAGGATTGGGTCGGGGAGGGGCACACACACCACCAGTAGGTTGCAAGGGGAAGGCCTGCAGGCTGAGCAGCAGACTAATGGTGTTGGCAGTGCTGCTGTAAAGGGATGGGGAGTGGAGCAAGTGGTGGGTGGGCGACTTGAGCACACTGGGTGGGAGTAGGGAGGGAGGGAGGTTGGTTTAGGCAGGCGGCAGGCCTACAAGTGGCCAGACTCTCCGGGTGGTGGTTCCGTGGTTGGTAAGTGTCCTCCCGGGCGGCCGGCAGCACAGCAAAGCACCAGGCAGCAGAGTAGCCAGGCAGCAGGTCAGTTGGAGCCTCAGAGGAGCGAGGTGAGTAGCAGAGGAGTTCAGTGGAGAGCGGCCATCAGCACAGCCAGCCAGCATCTTCCCCAGCAAAGGTAGGCAGCTGCTGGCAGCTAGGACATTGTTTCTTATTTGGCCTTACCCTTAAGCCAGGAACACTAGTCTGTACAAATACCTCAGGATGAATTAAGGAAGACCGCCATTTTGCAGTTCCTTACATCATGGTCTTTGTGGGTTGGGGTTTATCAGAGCAGGTGCCACTTCCCAGCATATAATTTAAAATGCAAATTTGTCAACAATCCCACCAAGGCAACATCAGTGGGGTCAGCAACACTGGGTACACAGGAACTTTATAAGGGAGCTCCTAGATTGGTTAAATAAATAATGTACACCGGGGGTTTGTAAGTTCAGATCAGTAAGGCCACAAGTCCATCAAAATTTGCGAACAATCCTCCTTAGCTATGGTGCAGTTTTTTTTTCCTCTCTGTTGCTGCTATGAGTGGTTTACATGTCAGGGAAGGGGGATCCACAAGCAGAGGGGTTTCATATATATATATATATATAGTGTTAGTCCTTGCTGGGTTTGTCATTATTTTATTTGTGAGGCTTCAGGGCCTGAATTGTAAAAGTGGCCGAGTAATTGGGCCATTGGCCTCAAAGCTGGTTGGGCCTTAACTTGACAAGCTGTTCAGAATGTACTTTTAGCATGGGTGGGCCGGATAAATTTTTCTGTACCGAATTGCATATACTTCATCTTTGGCCAACTAAAATGTATTTTGCCTCCATATGTTTCCCCTTTTTCCCTCTTTTTCTTCTGTACCCTGTTGTAACCTTGGAAAAAAAGGAAATAATAAAAGATTGCAATTTCAAAAAAAAAGATATGGGAACAACAATAATGGGCTATGCCATGCCATACTTGTCCCTGAAGCTGTCCTGCATGGCTGTAGGTAATACCTGCCATATTTTCAAATTCAGAAATGTGACTTGGTATGTATTCAAGAGACTAGCATGAAATCCACTAGCATGAAGTTACTATCTGGATGGTTTTCTAAAAAGTACATTTTGCTGGTGTCTGATAGATGTGTACAGAGATGCAATGTCGATCCCTACCCAGACATAGCTCTCCTCCAGACATGTTGTCTAAAGGTGTCCACTCCTGAAGCATGTTCAGGTCCTACCCTTCCCCCCGGAGTCTCAACACTGCTGCAGATTTTAGTATCGTCTGCAAAAATGGATACCTTCCCCTCTAGCCCCTCTGCAATGTCACTTATGAAGACATTGATCACAGCACAGATCCCTGTGGCACCCTGCTGGTCACCCCCCTCTCCACGGATTGAACACCATTCACCACCACCCTCTGTGACTGTGTCCTGTCAGTCAACCAGTTTAATTTCTGATCCAGTTTGCCACCTTGGGGCCCACTCCCAGGCTGCCCAGCTTATTTACCAACCTCCTAGGGACAGTTTTGAAAACCTTGCTGAAATCTAGGTAGTCGTCCAGAAAAACCAAAAGCTGGGAGCTCAGGACTACATTCCAATATATTCACTCAGTCGCTGATTCATATATTTTCTTTTATTTTGATAAAATTCCCCTACATTTTAAACTGTAATATTTATATTTATGTTTTTTTCTAGAGAGAATATAACAAGAATAGTTATTATTCTAGAACATGTGGAAAAGGCTATTGAAATATAGATGGTAATATAAATGAAATGTGTCCTTTAATATAATAGTAACAAAAGAGATGTGATAAAAACTAAATATAGTCAATGAAAAAGTGATTATTATATATTTTTTGTACTTTGACACAGATTCTGAATGCCCCGTGAACAAGCTCAAAGGAGCGAAACCTAGGGGATTTTTATCAAAATAAAAGAAAATATAATGAATCAGCGACTGAGTGAATATATTGGAATGTAGTCCTGAGCTCCCAGCTTTTGGTTTTTCTGGACGACTTTAGAACACCTTGAAGCTCTACTTAAAAGACTTTTGACACCATTACCCAATTTTTTTGTATTATGGTTTGTATGAAATCTAGGTAGGTCACTGCATCCACCTCCCATCTCTGATCCACTTCCTGGTCACCCTGTCTAAGTACTCTATCAGATTTGTTTGACAAGATCTTCCGCTGTGTATCCATGCTGGTTTCATGCCCAGGTTCCTAAACTTGTGCTGTAGCCAATCACAACTGCGGCCGGCAAGCACATTTTGTGGTTTTGGATTGTCTGTGTGTGCCAGTCGGGTGGGGGGTGGGATCACTCCAAGTCTTGAAATGAAATGTTTGGTTTTCATGCATACAATCACAATGTCAGTGCGAAGCATCTTGCTTGCAAATGTAATAGCCCATGTAGAGTAGCAAGCAGTAGTAGAGTGGTGTCATACGAGGTGGCAGTGGCACCCTCCATAACCATAGAAGCACAGCACAGCATTGTCTCTATAAAAACTTCATACGTTTCGTTTCCTTTTTCCCTGATGCAGGCAACATAGCATCTGACTGGCAGTGACCTGAGCTTACTGAAGGAGTCACACCACAAACCAGTAGAAGAAGTCAAGCAGCAGCAGGGTACCCTGGGTAGCATGTGGTGATCGTACATGTATATTATTCCGAGAGGAAGCCATCACCAGCGACAGCATTTCATCACCTTTATTTGCAAGGTACTTACCGTTACTGTTACCTCTACTGTACCTCTTCAGTAGAGAAATGTTAAAATGCTTTTTTTTTGGTTGGGTTTGAGGCCAGGTTGCTGGGGGTAGTTGGTGGGGAGAAGTAGTACTGTGGATGTAGGGTAGCTACCATGGATATAGAGGATAATGCATGAGCATCAGTGGTTAACCATAATGATGAAAAGGGACTTGGCAAGGTTGGAGGAATGGTCAGATGTATGGCAGGTTTCATTCAACGCAAAGAAGTATAAAATAATGCACTGGGGGAAACTAAACACAGGGGAAAGAGTACACAGTTGGGGGCAGGTAGTAACAACAACAGCTTTGGGCATGTGTACTAGGTTCAGTCTGCACAGTTGGGGTTTGTGTTTACAGAATAAGCTGTGTATTTACCACCGGGTCCAGGAGATTGATGGGGCCATGCTAGACCTATCTTCTGGAGGGGAACCCAGTAAGTCCATGCATGAAGCAATAACGTAATGTCCAGACCTGCAGTCTGCAGATGGAATCCTACAGACTAGTGTGACTTTATTAAAACAAATTCTCTTTAGAACAACTTAGGGTAGTCTGGTCACCCAAAGCTTTACAACATAACACTTGGCAAATGTATTAACTTCCATTAACCCCATACATTACAATGGGGTTTCGTACTTGTTTTGTCACTATGTGATGACAGTCATGTGTGATTGCTGGTAAAGTAGCATACACATGTTGAAACAACTTTTATATATGCTTTTGATAACCTGCTGGCTGACAACAACCCAAACCAACTGTGCATAAACAACACCTCGTGACACGAATTTTGAGAAGCGAACTGTCATGACACACCGAATATGTCAAGCTCAGGTCAAGCCAGTGTGAAGACCCAAAAGAGAACCACCACCACTACCACAAACTCTTTATTAGACTGCTGGTTAATAAAAAAATGTCCCACAACTCAGTGCCTTGCGACTGACTCTGGAGGGAGTTCATCATCTGTGAATGGACCGACTGCTGATTGTTCTTCCAATTCCAATACTGAAATGGAAAGTGACAGCTGCAACCTTGCTGTAACTTCAATTTGTTATTCTGATGACTTTCCTACACTTCAGTTATCAGATAGTGATGATTGTTCTTCTTCTTATGAGTGTATCCCACAATCTGCAGTTTCTCAGGGTCACACACAGTGACACAACAATTATCAGTTGTTCAGAAATCATGCAGTGGTGACACTAGAAATCAGAACAGTCAATTATCAGATGCTGTGAAATCTGTTGTTATGCGTAATTACAGACAACAGTGGGAAACTGAATTTGATTGGCTGGAGGCAAGAGATGGGAAAATGTTTTGCTCTGTGTGCCATTCAGATCGCCGTCTCACAAACAAATTTGCTACTACAGGTGCAGGTGCGTTAATGTGCATGCAGTATGTCTGACAGTAACGGTTCTGAGTAGCCTGATTGGCTGTCACAAAATGGGCTTTGGCTTCTCAGTTCACAGCGGTGGTGGTAGTGAATTAAGTGGTAAGGCATGCCATGGTGACATCATAACCATCTAGGGAGAGTTATGGTGTGATAACGGCCCGCCCACCTCCAGATGTTTTGAAGCCGCAGTGCGTGTAGCCAAGTGCTTACACCACCCGAGGCAGGGCCCCATTACCCACCATAACTCACCCCATGAAGTGCCATATTGTGCTAATGAAATGTGTCCTTTTGAAACCATTATGAATTTTTAAACAGGTTATTTCAACTGGACCACATTGTGCTGTGATAACAGTCCAACAGTCCAGTAATTTGTTAAAGAGGTTAACCTGGGCTGTTGTGGTGGGATTATGGGTCAGTCATACAAAAAGCATCTGTCTGCCAATCAGAATTCAGCATTTTTCACATTTCACAATCTGATATTGAAATCGGTGAAGGGATGCTGAATCTGATCCCAGCAGGCTGAACCTGCGACATACAACCCAACTGTGAGTCTGTCTAAATGTCTTATTCAAAAAATTACCGATTTTATTACCACAATACAGCACTTCAGAAGTGGTGAGGTGCTATGTAATCAATAAGACATGACAGGGGTGTGCATGGATGGAACAGATTTTATCGTACACATGGCCAGGGGCATAATTTGGCACAAGGCCTTGGCCGAGTACTTTTAGCCCTTGACGTGCGGTAAAATCTGTTCCATGCGTACCCATCTTATTGCTTACTTCATATTCATCATAGTTCATCTAGTGAAGGCTTGCTACTTTTATTAATAATTTGTAACAGAAATGACAATTTCTGACTCAAGTATGCTGACTTTGTCACCTGTGTTTCAGGACTGCACTGTCCCTCCCCACCTAGATGCTAATAAGTTTGATAACTTGTAGCCGGACATAGCATGGTGGAGTGCAAGCAACCAATATAATCCTGCAGTCTATCTGTACATAGAGTGTAATACTGAGTCACCACACCAGTATTATCTACTTTTAGAATATCACAGAACATACATAGATCTTCTTTGGGGTGATCTCACTCATCAGGTAGGTATGGTACCAGTACCGCAGCAGCACCACTAACACCATAGCGATAGGAATGTCACTGTTAGTGAATGGGAATCCACATGGAAGATTCTCTGCAGTACATTGCTCATGCCTCAGTTCTTTTCCACCATCGAGTTGCAAGCACATTCTCCAGTGATGAGCAGCAGTGCAGTGTTTGTGGATTTAGCACCTTTTTCAAAGTAGGGCCTACTGCCACTTGGAGTACAATAGTATCACACAGTTGTTTCACCGAGATGAGTATTACTGTCTTGATATATTTAAGAGCCCATGCATTTTTCAGAAGGGATCCTGCGGACTCCTGTCTTAAGTTTATGGAGTCACGGGCAGATTCACTTGCCAAGCTCTTCTGTTTTGAGCCTAAGAAGATCCTTGGCTTGGCCATTTGTTCCAAGTCTCCTGTCTTAAGTTTATGGAGTCACAGGCAGATTCAACTTGCCAAGCTCCTCTGTCTTGAGCTTAAGAAGATCCTTGGCTTGGCCGTTTGTTCCAAGTCTCCTGTCTTAAGTTTATGGAGTCAAGGGCAGATTCACTTGCCAAGGTCTTCCCTCCAGGGCTTGCAAGTTGTGCGTTGATCTGATCCCTTCTTTACTAGAGTGATGGTGGGGAAGGACTGCGGATGGAGTGTGTGTGAATGACCAGTGCCACAACTATATTGGGCTGGTGAGGTCTTGCTGATGGTGTCACATGTGTGGCCAAAGTTGCAAACTTAATAAAAACCTGGTGTGTTTACTGTCATTCCATGATGGTGAAGAGTGCCTATGGTGCACTTGTAATCCACCTGGTGAGTGAGATCACCTTAAAGATCTACTCTTTATGGTACAATCTACATATCTTTATTTCCTGTGTCACTGATGTATGCCATTTCATTGTGTGCATAAAAGCAGACAGCAGCTTAGCCTTTACAGTTTTATTCTTCTCTTATCCAATTCCATAGTATTTACAAGAAAATAATTTTCCTATTTTAGAAAATTGTCAGAAATCAACCCTCAGGAAGCGCAGTCAGACAAAGGACCATCGTACAGCACTGGAAGCAGACATTCTTAGAAGGAGACTGTATGCAGTTAGCGACAATGATGAGGCAGAAAGTTCAGAAGATAACGATTCAGCTATTAAATTTGTAAAAGACAGTGAACGTAATCTGTTTAAAGTGGTGTACTTTGTAGCAAAAACAGATATGGCAAATTGCAGTGTCAACCAGCTTTTACATTTAATTCGCTGGACAGGAGGTCAATGCTCAGTATATGATATAAGTGATTACACTGTTCATGATGTTCAGAGAAGTATTGTGAAAGTATTAGATAGCAAAGTCATAAAAGAAGCCTTGCAAAGTCCTGTGTTTGGCTTGCTAGTTGATGAATCCACAGATCTTTCAGTCCACAAAACTGTAATAATGTATATTCGATATGTCAGTGAAGGGGAAATGAAAACAAAACTAATTGGCAACATCAGGGTAAGGATGGTTCAGCACATCACTTAACTGAGGCTATTGTAAACAGATGTCAGGCCCTGGGCTTTGTCATGAGTAAACTTGTGGGGTTAGGTAGTGATGGGGCTAGTGTAATGATGGGCAAGTCCAATGGTGTTGGTGCACTTTTGACTTCACTGCATTCACCTTTTATGGTTCATGTCCACTGTTTGGCTCATAGATTGGCTTTGGCATGTTCACAGTCTGCTACTCACTTTAGATACCTACAAGACTTTTAGAGTAACATTAATGGTACATATGCCTATTTCAGTACATCTGCTGTTAGGCAGGCAAAGCTAGAAGACATGCAAAGGGTGATTGGTACAGTAAAAGGAAAGCTGAAAGAAGCAATTAACATATGTTGGCTGTCAATGCAAAATGCTGTAAATGCATTACATAAATGTTACCCTGCTATTCTCCCTATACTTAAAGAAGACAGGAACCATGCCAAAGCTTAGGGCCTTCACACGTTTCTCACTACTTATATTTCTGCAGCTGTTCTATGTATGTTCTGTGATATCCTTAAAGTAATGGGAACTCTTTGTAAATCCTTTCAAAAGCAGGATGTGCTGTATGTGGATGTGAAACCACAAGTGTTCTGTGCAATTGATGAGTTAGAAAACATGAAAAGTGAGCCAAGCCCAATCCTGACAGCGTTTCAAGAGGCATGTGAAATTGAGACTAGCGATAGTGGACAAATGACAGCATGTTGGAAAATAAAGGAATCTCAGCAAGATGACATTCAGATTGAACTCAAGTGTTCACATAAATGACAGCACAATTCTCAAAACTGAGGAGGAGTATCTCAATACTCTTATAAGCAACATGAAGTGTAGGTTGTGCCCAAATTCTAAAACGGAAGCACTTCTGGATGCCATTGCCAATCTAACTGACCCACAGTCTGTAGTAGACTGTAATACAGTCAGTGTTCAGAAAAGTTTAGAAGTTGTTTGTGAAAATTTGGTTCCGACACACAATATGACACTGATCAAGATGATACTGAGACAAATATTCATAAATGCAAGCCTTTACTAGATGAAACTTGTCTCCGCTCAGACTGGGCAAAAGCAAAGGCAATGATGCTTGGATGCTATTGGAACCTTAGTTCTGAAAGCTTTATGAGAAGGGTAATTTCAAAGTACTCTGATACAATGCCAGTATATTCAACATTATGTAATATCACTTTATGCATTCCACTGACATCTGTAGAATGTGAGCGAGGTTTCAGTGTGCAGAATAGGATAAAGACAAAATTTTGTTGTTCACTAACAGAAGATAGCCTAGAGCTACTAATGAAACTAAACATGGGGCCTGACTTCTCCGACTTTGAAGTCGATAAATCTGTGACGTGTTGGAAAAAAGAGAAAAAAAGGCGCTATATGTCTTTGTGGCAAAAATCAAAAAGGAGGAGACTGGAGAAGCCAAAGTCCCAGACAGAGACAGTCAGGTTTCATGTTTCTGGTAGCAGCAGCAGCAGCAATACTGGTGGTAGCTGTGCCATATTATCCAGAGGTAGCCACACATCAAACAATGATTATGTCAGTATGTCACCATGTATCAGCAGCAATACCTGTTCTGACACTGCAGATGATGGCAGCGTGCGTGCCAGTGCCACTGCAGTTTATCCTACAAGCAGTACTAACAGAAGTGCTCATGATGGGGGGAGGGCTGAAGATAGTGAATTAGGCGATGAGGATTTCCTGGAAATAATAGAGGGCATGGATGACAACAATAGCGAATAATTACATAACTTTCAAATTGGACTCATTTGATCCAGGTTCAGGTACACATTTTGGCCCAAATACAACTTACTGACAGACATACTGCTGCACATTGAATCGGCAGAAGTAATTATCTGAAAACTAGTATTATAAATAGTAAATTCACTCGAAAGCTGTGAAGAAAGCAAAATGTTTATTTTCTTTTTTGTTGCATACTACTGTCACAGTGCTGCTGTGTACTGTACATGGATGAAGTGTATGGACAAGGCAGCGATAGCTGGTGCAGGAAGCATTATTGCAGCCTGGCTGCTGCAAAAAGTGCAGTGGTGATGGCTGGGAGAGGAGTGGGGACTGGTGTGACTGTGAGTTGCTGAACATAATGGAATATGGTAGGGCATTGGATAATGAAAAATTAGTTGCTTACTGTTAAAAGAAGACACAAAGTCTATTGTTCACATCACATGATGATGTGCTGTACCTTGGTTGGTGGCAATTTATGGTGACAGACACTAGCAGACGTAAAGGTACATACTACATCTAGCAAGTACACAACAGGTTGCATTGCCTCACATTGCTTGCAGGTAATGGATGTGATACAGCAGTCACATTACATAAAGCAAGAATGGGTTATTAAATGTATCATGTGGTCGGACATACAGATATAAGTGCATTGTTAAGGCTACATGTTTTCTGCATTAATCTGTCTCCCCCAAATCAATTCTCCACACATAACCAAAAAACTGGTTTGCGTACCCAGCAAGACAACATCTTGCCAGGCCATTAGTCACTCACTGTTATATATTTGACAAATTTTAGCACTGACTCACTCAGACAGATTTTTTTGGCCTTGATAAGCATCAAAAATGTCATCACTGCAGGAGTCACCCAATTTCTGCAAAGTGTCAACTTAAGTTCAGCCAACCAAGTGCCAACACCTATGGTACCAGCAAGTTGAAATGTTTTTATGTTTCAAAGTATAATAATTGTGCTTACCAATTTAAATGTTATCATTAGCACTTTTACCTTGTTAAATAAGTTCAAGTTAGAATGGTAAGGTAGGTTTTAAAACAGCTGTTCCTTGATTGAAAAGATGGTACAGTTAAATCTCATGGACGATGCATACAATACCCCCACCCAGGCACTGTCAGGCTGCAGCAGGCACCCATGTAGGACTTGGCTATTTGTCCATGATGTGTTATGTATTACAATACATATACACAATACCAGGCAGGGCCAGCCAAATACATTGGGTAAATACATCATGTTATTTTGGAACAATTATGTAAGTTTCACTTTATACAACATCATATATTTCACTGTACTACAATTTAATTAACTTGTTATAATGTTATTTCCACTTGTAGAAATGGAACTGGACAAAAAAAAAAACACAGATAATAACAATGGGCCAGATAGGAAACTTACAACGGAAAGAAAGGCAGCTTTGAGATAATACAAGGTAAAACACAAAACTAATACAATACTGTAACAAACAGTACAGAACCATTGAAAATAGTGTTAAGGACTACTGTTTTAAGTTTATGGAGTCCTTTGCAGATTCAGTTGTCCTTTTGTCAAGATCTTCTGTCTTAAGTTTAAGAAGATCCTTGCAGGCAGCCTGCAGGTGGCTCTATATAGCACGTGGTGGGTGTATGGTATATAGCAGGGACTCCTGTCTTAAGTTTATGGAGTCCTTTGCAGATTCAGTTGTCTTTTTGTCAAGATCTTCTGTCTTAGGTTTTAGAAGATCCTTGCAGGTGGCTCTATATAGCATGTGGTGGGTGTGTGGTATATAGCAGGGACTCCTGTCTTAAGTTTATGGAGTCCTTTGCAGATTCAGTTGTCCTTTTGTTAAGATCTTCTGTCTTAAGTTTAAGAAGATCCTAGGCTCTATATAATACCACCACACATCATTTGTAATGATTGTTTGTGGTGTTTATCTTTGTTTTACCTCAAGACTTCCTTTCTTTCTATTGGAATATCCATATGTGGCAGGGAAGCCCATTATTCTGAGTTCAATTACCAGGCTATAAGTGGAGAAAACATCTTGTAATACATTACTAAATTGTAATGTAAGTGAAATAAATGGTGTTATAAAGTGAGAAAAATATTTATGCAAAATAAGATTTATTTAGCCAGTTTATTCGCATTGCCAGACAGTGCCACTGGAGTATTTATGATGCAGTGTGGCAGTCGGCAGAATAGCTATTTTCCAACACGAGTTGTGATGGTAATAACAAATTACTAAAGATTTTACTTTATAACTAAATAAACAATGGGTAGTAATCAATCACTGATTACCACACTATGAATCATAATGTAGGTGGCAGCAGCCTAGCATACTGCTAGCAGCAGGCATCTATCTGCAAGCAACTGAAAGAGCCGCTAACGCCAAAAGTGCTACATTGCAGATTCTGAATAAGCATACTGCCAGTAAATCTCATACCAAAAACTAGATGTTTACCTTACTTCGTTTTAAAGTCAGTAGCCATTTTGTAACCTTGACTGCACTACCTGTGCAATAAAAGCAGGTGTCGTTGAAGTGCTGTGTAGCTCTGTAACATACTAGATAACATTGTATACAGTACACAATGGTTATTACTAATCTATGCACAGCGATGATTTGAAGATACTGGCATGGCATTGTCTACTATACAAGAACCCAACAATTCATGAAATAAACACATTGTCTGAAAACGATTACTGCGTGCTTACGTTTTCATTTCTTATCATTGAGAAATGTATTTATGTGGATGTAGCATGGATTACAGTAATGTACTCAGAAGGCCAGTGAGTTGACTTCTAAAACTATAGGAGTTGGAGTATTTTGACTACCAAAATTTGTCGACTGGAATTATTTTGACTTCCAAAAAATTGACAACTGAAGTATTTTGACTCCAGTAAAACTGAAATGACTTCCAAATTTCAACCCATGGAAGTATTTGACTTCCACCCAAAAAAAATTATCTGAAGCCCTGCAGGTAACAAATAAAAAGAAACTACAATGGTGCCATCATCACTGCTCAACATCCCAGTGGAAAGCAACATCTTTATAGAAATGCATGACAATTACTAAAAGGGACATATTTTCTAATTGCGGTAATGTACTCCAGGGGGGCGTCATGGTGTGAGACCGGCCATTCTCAGGTGGTGTAACCACTTAGCTACACCTCGTGTTTCAACCTACACTTGGTGGGACATTATCACACCTTGATGCACACCCTGGTGTGCATTATTGCAATTAGGGAATGAGTCCTTTCTAATTAAAGTCATGCATTTCAGTAAATATGTTGCTTGCCACCGGGATATTGAGCGTTAATGACGACAACATTGGAAAATGCTATTGGACAATCAGACAGTGGCATTGTTCACATCAATGTCATAAAAGACAATAATTGAGAATACGTGTGCGTTGGGAGACATGAGGCTGCAGGCCGAGTGTCCTTAAAGCACACGTGGTGCTGTTCCCGTAACCAATAACCAAAAACAATGAGTAAGGTTAGGTAAGCTATAACCCACTACAGGATATTCATTTCTTACACAGTAATTGTCACCACTTGTGCGTTATGAGACACAAGGCCACAGGCCTAGTGTCTGCAAGGCACATGGTGTGTTGGTTACATAACCCATAAAACTGTGCAGTTATGATATAGTAATAGCACTTGACATTTTTTCCACTCTGTTTATCCACCTTACTAACTCTGTCCTACACTCATTCAGATCACCTCATGCCTCACTGCATCTCCTCTTAATGCCCCAGGAGTCTGCCCCTAGAGTGCAACCAGTCGCTTGTGAGACCCTTAATACACCCGGATAACCTCCCGGGTAGGGCAGTGGAAGGCTTCACCCCCTTACCTTCTTCGAACCTTCCCCGAACCATGGTGGAGCAGATGGTGCACATTGGAGTCTGCCCCCAAATATAACTGGAGGATGCGCCTGTCAGTTTCTGGTGAGGTCGTCACTTAGGAGTGACAGAGTTGATTTTTCCAATTTTCTGGTGCCCCTTTAGTGGCCGGCACTCAAGGAGAGTCAATTGGAAGCGTGTGTCGAGACACAACTCCTCCCAGGGATCTCGGCTGACATCTGCCCCATTCGTTGCTTGTCCCCGACTGTAATGCCAATCCCAGGTTCACCCAGGAGATGACAGTATAGCAGCAGGACTAGCACAGAACCCTCCCAAGAGAGAGAGAGAGAGCTGCCTCTGGGTGCTCAATCTCTCTCTTCCCCTGCCGCCCCCCAGCTGCCCTAGTCCGGTCCCGAACCCAGGTCACCAACGTGGTGCGATGTGTGGCATCCATCGCCTCAACCCTCAGCATCACTGTGCCAGCAGCACTTGACATTTTCTAAATACTTACCTATTTGGAATCAGCTGTTCAAATACATCATGTCGAACCTCATGTAGATGGACGAGAGCACACCACAGCACCTCACTATCTAGGCATACGCTCCTGAAGCTTGGTTTCAGTGTCACACATTGTGCATCTTTAAAAGAAGACATGACACATAATATTAGGTACCAGTAAACAACAACTGCAATGCATCATTATCAACCTCCCATCCCATTACCTTGTATGCGTGTACGCATGTGTAGGTATCCACATGCGACCTGATGAGGTACCCACCCTATACACACTGCCACCACCATACAAGCTGACCACCTGTATGCACTACGGTTGCAACTCTGTAGGGTGGTAGATGTGTACACCACCATGATATCACATTTACCATGTGGCTGATAGATCATGGTTCGACCTTCGTCACACAAAATCTCCTCCCTGATACACGATAATAAGAGTTCTTTCCCTGACAATATAAAAATAATAAAAATGTACCCTGACATTTCTCATCAATTAGATCAATCTCGTGGCAGCATATATTCTTCCTGTCAGTTGGCATCACCTCACACTGTCCACATAAATATCAATCAGTGTTACCAGCTCTGTCGCTATCAATACTTCTCTGTATATTGGTGTTTTCACTGTCTGATTCTGATGACATGTCAGTGTTGTTCACTAAATCAGGCACCTCATCTTCGGGGTATTCTGGCTCAAACATAAAGGGTTGTATGGTGAACCGATTGTGAAACTTGGGTAGCTCATCATTTCAGAATTGTGAGCCTTGACACTCTTTACAAACCTAAACAGGGGCAAAAGAAATGACAACAGTTAAAAATCCATAAATGCAACACATTACATGCACAAAGATACATGCCAACATAAGTAAACAATAGATACATGGTAAGTAAGATGATTGTAATGCATGGCCAGGGGGTGTAGTGAGGCACAAGTCTGTAGGCCGAGTGCATCCAGTCCCCGAGCCATGCATTACAACTGTCTAACACACATCACTGGAGTGGCTTATTGTCTTATAAAATGGGTCTATGTATTTTAAATGAGATTTCTATATTTAGCCGTGCATTAGACACTTCGAACACATGGCTAACAAACAATCAGATTGCTTGAAATCCTTTGCCTATTTTATAATACAACTTAAATACCATGTAACAAACTGCAAAAAAGTAAAACACATGTGATGACGTTCCATGCACAATAATGGTTAAAACTATACTGAAATAATTAATCACCATACCACATAGAGTAATTTGAGAAAATCTGTAATTAATACAGCAGTGAAAACCATTTAAAATATGTGTTTCTACAACCATGCAGATAATAGAGATGAAGTGCATGCACACGTGTAGTACTACTATGCCATACTCACCATTTTTTAACCAAGACAGTTAGGAAGAATGTTAGTGAAAAGCAGTGCTGTCCCGACAAGGCCATTCCTTCATTGGCACTAGTCAGAGACTAAAATAAAGATGGTTAATACTGAATACTTAGACACAAAGGAAAAAACATAAACAAACATAACAGGAGTGACCATATGATGTGGTTCTTCTACATTTTCATCAAACTGCATCTGACTGGTATTTTAAAACATTACATACAAGGAGCTAGTAAAGTAGCTCTTAAAGCAGCAGTGTGGAGGACCTCTGATACTTCACTATTACTATTCTGTTGATATCAATACAGGATTAAACAGCATGTGCGGTAAGCACTGGTTTCTATCCTCTGCCTTCCCTCCTGTGAAAGGATTCATTACCTCATCCCGAGATAAAGACATGTGAAACCACAGGCAAAGTCAATATAGACAATACTGGATGGCCAGCTATGCACAAGCAGTGTGTTCTGCCAAAGAGGTGTTCTGACTCCCTCTTACATGGAGAACTAAGCTGGAGAGGCACATGGTAATCAGAACCCCAAGGTGGCAAAACACACTGGTTCTGCATAGAGCTGATACTCCTGTATTTTTAATAGTGTATAGTACTGTGTGAAAAATGTCCTTGAGAGTTCTTTTGCTTTCAAAATTAATCTGACTCATGCAGTGTTTACAGGTTCTACAATGCTGTTGTACCACAGTAGAGTACAGTCACATTCCATGACCTTTGAACTGCAGTACAAAAGCATTTTGAAAGGGATGGAATTCAATACAGAACAACACTCCATTATACACCATTAAATTATACCAAATAGTATACCACAAGAACAGCACCATGAACATGATTTTATTTATTTATTTATTTAAATCTCAGATTACAAACACCTTTGAGCTTGAGGGAGCTCATTTACAAAGGTTCCACGTCAAAGGAAAGGGTTACAATAAGGTACGGAGGTATAAACAACATTCATGGTATCAAGCGAGGTACAGACAACATTCATGGAATCATCCGAGCACAGCAAGTCAACTGGTAAATAAGTGGGAACAGTGCTACACACTCAAGATTACAAGCAAGCAAAGCAAACCATAACGTACATTTGAAGCAACACTGCTAATCAGAGGTGGGGGGGGGAAGAGTAAGGAACGGGTAAGGGAGATGAGAGGTCCGAGTCCTGATAGAGAAGGAAAAGAAAATATGGCAGCCAGAGGCCTTGTCATAGGGTGAGAGGGAGGGGAGGCTAAGGTGGGAGAAGGGGTAAAAGAGGGGAAAAGGAGGGAGGATGAAGGGAAAGAAGATAAGGGAGAGTGGGGACCAGAGGGTCTGGACAGGTCCAGGAAGAGGGGGGTCAGTGGGACAAGAGCAAGGGGGGGTGAGGTAAGGGAGGAGGTGGAAGGGGGAAAGGGGACATTGTTCTGTCAGGAGAGTTGAAATGAAACAGGAAGCCAAGTAAGAGCCTCAGAGAGTGAGAAAAGTGGTATAACGGTGTCTGCAGAAGTAGGAAACTAGGTATAACAATCACAAGTGCTTTTGGTTTGGAGATGCTGATGAAGCATAAGTTTAAATTGGGACAGACTAGAAAGACTGCTCAGTTGGTTGCTTAGATTATTAAACCACAGGGGGGCACTGTATTGAAAGGATCACTCATGTTGAGCAGTCCGACAGTGGGGTACTAGAAGGAGGACAGCAACTGAGGTACGTGTGTGTTGGGTCATAGGGGATTTGTTTAGCAGGCAACCAATGCTCGGGGTAGTAATCCAAGTAGAGCTTTTTTTGACAGGAGGCAGGTTAGATATTTGATCCTGTTACTTAGTTGGAGCCAACCAGATTGAACATATAACTCACAGGTATGAGTGAGGCACGCAGCACCCGTAACTAACCTACAGGCTTTGTTCAGGGCCACCGTGAGTCATTTAAGAGATGTGGAGGTTGCAGCACAGTATATGATTAGACCATAATCAATGAGCGAGAGGACCAAGCTGTGAACTGCAGCCTTCAGGGCTTCTTGGGAAAGACTTCATCTGTGTCTGAAGAGGAACCCATTTCTGGTATTAACATCACTGGCAACATTTTCAATGTGAGGCACAAAGGTAAGGTGATTATCCAGGGTTAGACCTAGGTATTTGAAAAGCTGAGTTTGTTCAAGAGCGTCTCCGTGGTTATTGGTGATAGTGAGTTGATGGGCCTTAAACTTATTCCAAGAGGAGGAAAACAGCTGGACTTTGTTTGTAGTTTAGCACTAGTTTGTGATTTTTAAACCATCTCTCTGCTTCTGTGAAGCCTTGTTGAAGACTGTTTTCAACAGCGTTTGGATCCAGGTGGCTAGTAAAGATGACTGAGTCATCCGTGTAGAGGAGAGTAAGCTGGTTACAGACAGCTGGATGGTCATTCAGGAAAATATTGAATAATAAGGGACCCAGGATTGAGCCTTGAGGTACCCCTGATCGGACAGTCTTCTGCTCCAAAACTACATTTGATATCCTCACCATCTGCAGTATATCAATGAGGTAGCTTCCGAACAATTTCAGGGTGTTTGAGGCAATACCAGTTTAAGAGAGTTGGCCAAGCAATAATGTGTGATTCACTGTGTCTAAGGCTTTTGTTAGGTCAACAAAGTCTGCACCTACAATCTACACCTACCGATGATGTATATATCTGTCAGTTGAACTAGCTAGTCTAGAGTGTATGATCTGAAATGTGCTTACTACTGTATGTTACCCCTAGCGTCAAATGATGTATTTCCCACGTTCGTTTACTGTTACAAAAAACTGTACTCTGTTTGCCATGTCTCCTTGACTGTTGTTCCTCACATTGTACTCCCCCAGACCGTTCCTGAAAATAGGCATACTACTTGTCTAGTATACTTACCTGGTAAACAAAAGCTAAATAAATAAATAAAGAACAATCCATGAACAATCCATTCAATGGATGAACAATCCATTCAGCATAAAACATTACAGCTTGCAGTACAAAGAAATCCCATACAGAGGAATGGGCTTCTCTACATCAACATATTAAATATACAATATGATGAAGTCCGATAAGGAACAACACTTCCTGGAAGGAGCCAAAGTATTTAGAAACAGAAAAATGCAGCACACAAACTGAAAAAGAAGTGCTTTCAACCATTCATCAAGCTGATTAGAAAAAATGAAGTTATAACAGGCAGCACACACAGTCAAGAAGCACAGCTTTAGCTTTTAACCACTCACCAAGTTGATTAAAAAAAATGAACTGCTCAACATTGTGCAAAAAAGTTTCCAAGCCATAACAGCATCACAGTGACTGTTAACTGATATCACGGATCCTATATGTATCTAGGCACTTTGCCTCTTCTTCATGTCTATATAGGAGTGTCAGTCGTATGACTCAGTGTATGAGATGTTTTTCTGCTTATTATTTCATCCATACTTGTGAAGCAGGGGGTGACACAGTGGCCCTAGAGTCCTTTCAGATTATCAATAAGTATGTTACAATGTAAGTAATTCCCATTATTCACCCTCACAAGAGGCAGGAATACACTGCTGCCACAGCAACAGATGCTGCTGCTGCTAGGGGCTGTGTGCTGCATCCTGGCAGTGGCCATAACTAAGTTGGGGGGATGTAAATGGAGAACAGGGACCACCCTAAGAAAAGCTGATTTGTAGACATGTGAGGGAGTTTATGGTTCACTGTTGCTGGGTGTACAGTACAGCACTGCCACAGTTATGGTTCTGCTGTCATGCTGCTTTGTGTTCACCATTTTTGTGTGTCTTGTTTTTCCCCATTATCTATTTAAGCTACTTTTTTATTCATTGTTGACTGGGTAAGGCCCACTAGTCACTAGTGCATGTTTTCTGGGGTGACTCAGCAGCACCAGGTAGGTGAAGTGACTTGCTTAGAATCGCACAGCATGTGTACCGAACTCATTCACAGCTTGTTGATCTAACCTCTAGGCTATACTCACAGCCTTGTCCCCGAGTCACTGAGACCACCACCACCCCACCAGTATTTGTGGTTGGTATCCATAGTTATATTTGTGACCACCTTCAGCTGAGGAGCTTAGTGGGGTTCTGAATGTGGCTTTCTTCACAAATACATCTATGAAGCTCACCTACACATATTGTGTGGACTGTGCTTATGGATGCCATCACTTATTATGTGTGCTGTTGTTGTGTGGGCTAGGTTCATTAGGCTATACATGTAGGTAATACATGTAGGTAATACTATGCACCAAACATGTCAGTAGTTAGGGTGGAGGACAGTGAAAGGCCATCAATTAAATATACACATGGGAGGGGGGCTCAGGACAATGTGAGGAACAGTGTGCTACATTGTCCATATTGTGGTCAGTCAGATGACCTGATGAGGCATTAGCCAAGGTGTAGAGGCATTGCTGCGAGATGCATCACTCTATGCTATGTGTGTGTGTGTGTGTGTGTGTGTGTGTGTGTGTGTGTGTGTCTGTGTGTGACACCAAGGTGTGGGAGGGGGTGCTCATATCACTATACATTGTTTTGGGGATAAATAACTATGTAAATGTCACTTAAATGCATAAATGTTCTGAACTTTAGTGAAACATGTACATTCATGCTGTACAGGAATACCGCAGACGAGGCTATGCAATGCACATTACATTACAACCTACGTTGTGCCAGTACATCATTATTAACAAGGTTTTGTGCTGTTTTGTGGTCTAAATCAGTTGCTTGTGTGGTCGCATTTTGAACCACAGTTCTGTGATGTGGAGGGCAATGTTTTTACAGCACATAGGGTACACATTATGTCACAGACATTGGGAGGACACACACCATGAAAGGCAGGAGAGCACTTGCTGCAACTGTGCAAGACATGCAAAACACTGCAAGACTAACCTACTAAACTTAGTAAACACTTACTAAAACACTGCAAGATGTGCTGGTGCAGTAGAGATGTTAATCAGCAGTCCGATAGATGCAATTTGGCAAATAGTAACTAATTTAGTGGTATGGCTCCTATTTCGCAAATACACACACAGGAATTGATCCAATGATGCAGCCCATCGATAGCATCACTTCTGGTCTCGCGCAGGCAGTGAGCAAGCATACATGGAGGCAGAATGGGGGAGGAACAAAATCAACATTTAAAAGTAAGATGCAGAATGTTTATTTTTATTTCCATTGCGATTTTGCTTAAAAATGAACATTGCAGTAGACTGTGTGGTCAGATACACAATTTAGTGTCCCTTTAAATAGCTTTGTAGGGTAAATAAGGTGGATAGTGGGATGCATTTTAAGTTGAGTGGCAATACAGACACCAGGGTTACTGCATGACTCTGGTAGGAGACAAATTTAAGACTAAGGGATGCCAGGAAGTTTTTGCTGTTGTTGTTTTTCATAGAGAGGGTGCTAGAGGGTGGAATAAGTTACTGAAAAAGTTGGTTTGTGCAAAATCAGTGGGGGTAGTCAAACATAGTGAGGTACACATATATGGCCGTGATAAAGATATTATCAAATGGGGAAGGGGGAGTATAGAAGTGAACGATCTACTTGGGTCTCACATTCCACATTAGATTGGTGCAGTAGGAATGGGCAGACACAAAGTGGGATGATCATGTTTCTGCTGTCTACTTTTATGTATTTAAAACTTTTTGTTACTCCAATATCCAATATCCAAGGAGGCAGTATAGTGCAGTGGTCTAAGGCTCTGAGCTGCAAATTTGGTGACATCCAGCAGACCAGACCTGGGTTTGAGTCCCACAGCTTCCACTTGCATACTGTGTGACCCTGAGCAAGTCACTTAACCTCCTTGTGCTCCCAGGTCGCTCCTGTAAAAAAGCTTTCAGCTTAGTGTGCTATACCTGATTAAACAACTAAATAAATTGTTTGTTTTATATCATGCATAATTAGATTAAACTGGAACTCTCTGAATCCTCGATACAGATTCTGGAAAAAGGATTATATTTTTCACCTACCCCTCTTATAGATCTCTTTGAAATAAAGATGGATGTATACGGCCACGTGATAACAGCCTGATGATCTGCAGCTTGCTCATATTGCTCCATATCCCTCCTGCCTAATTCTACTGCTAACTTCACAACTTGAAATCAAATATTACTCCTGTTTTGAAGAGTAAGTGTAAGACAATACCTGGGAACCATTAGAGTCCCGAAAATGGAAGTATATATGCGTAAGGTTCCTCCACGGCACTCGCTTCCACCAACACTTGAAAAGACAAGGCTGTGAAGAGGCCTACACAGCAGGCAGCCAGTGACAGTAAATCTCCAGTGGGGTCTACAGCACTCACCGAGGAAAGATTTCTAGAAATCAAGCAGCCAATGCATTACTCAATCGCGGCTATATCAGAGGAATTACACCAAATATGCTTTTCGGTGGACTCTCTTACAATGAGAGTTAGTGATTCCAAAGTTAGACTAATTTCTCTGGAGATAAAACATGATAAAGTTGAACTAGACTTTAGCAGTGTTACGCAGAGGCTAAAAAAATCTGGAAGAAAACCGGGAAGATCTTGAAGGGAGAAGCCAATGGAACAACTTACTAGTTATCAAGATCCCTGAAAAGGAGGAAGGCAACTCCCCTATCTTATTTCTCCAAAAACTCTGTGAAAAAATAGCAGGTCTATCCCAGAATGGCACCACATACATTACAGAGAGAGCACATTGTCCACCGCCACTGCACGGCTCACCACCCAGACCACTAATTTTTAAATGGCTCAATTTCCTAGATAAACAGCACATAATGGCACAAGAGAAGATGCTCCAAGAAGTGCAATGGGAAGGTTGCAAAATACACATTACCCAAGATCAACTGCAATGTGTCCGAGTAAAGAGGCAGAAGTTACACCCACTCGTCTCTAAATTAATTGCCACAGGGAAACAGCTTCTTGTCCGCTACCTGGCAGTGCTCCAAGTGAAAATCGGGGATCAATGGCACTCTTTTGGAGCACAAGACCCGGTGCTCCTTGAGTTCAAGAAACTGCTACATGACTTGTTTAAGCAATCCTAATCTTAGCCTCTGCACTCATGGTGAGAACTCACATACTAATTGTAATGTGCATCTAAAATGTTACTATATCTCTTAAGCATCTGTATGCTCCTACTGACAACTTGCTGAAAGAAAGTAATACCTGCTTTGCTGTTCGAAAAATGCTGTATCGGGGACTAAACTGAACTGGATAATTTGATCGGACTGCAAGTTCTACTACACGCTTTGCCATCTTATCTAGATTACTGACTGAGCACGATACGGGAACCTAGGCTGCTTTTTTGATTTTACTCATCCTTTTTTCTCTCCACCTCCTTTGATGTGTTTTAGCAGCCCTCTTTTTCCTTTTGAAACTGCTTGACTTATGTACAGGAGACAGCATGGGGGTACCTCTGTGAATACTATCAGACGCCCGTTATGAAGATGCATACTAATTTTTTTGTATCACCCGAAATATCAGGGGACTATAATTTAATTTGGTCTTTGTTTTCTTATGTAATATACCTCTTCAGGCCAATTCTACTTTCTCTGTTTTGCTCCCAAGGAGTGTAGGAGCTTCATGTGGATCTGGGGAAGTGCTGTTCTCCCAAGATGGCGAATGACTCGTTCTGATGGTTTAGCATTTTGTACTGTGTATTTCATAGTTAAATTACCAATTTTGTACTTGCTTAATAATACTACCAATTTCCATTAAATACATGGTGGGGGGTAGGGGATGGGGGACAGGAACGTTGGTACATGGGCTTGCGCTAAGACATCACCTGGCAGCATTTTTAAACCAGTGTGGTTTTCAGAACTGGGAGTAGTTATTAACAGTTTGTTGTGGGACATCAGGATGTAGATTTATTTGATGGGGGCTTTTGTTATGGTTTAAGTGGGGGTGGGTGGGGAGTGCCAAAATACTTTAACCCAGGGCATCAGCTAAAGGATACCAGGCAGAATACCAACTATGCTTTAGTTAATGAGTGGCTCATATAATATTTTAACAAGGAACATCAGGGCTGCTAGAGACAGATGTAATCACCAAATTATTCTGAGGCATCTGAAATACCTTACTACAGAGATTGCTTGCTTACAGGAAATGCACCTTAGGAGAAAGGATACCCCTCTTTATGAAATAATTGGGTTGATCAAGCATATAGTGCTGGAATTTCCACCAGCCGGGGGGTAGCCATATTACTTGCCAAAACCGTGCCTTTTAAGCTAGTAGAGGAGATCTGGGATGTAAATGGTCACTACTTGTTATTCCATGGAGTGTTAGAGTCCCAGCAGATACTTCTAGGATCTATTAATGGCCCTAAAATAGACTAGCCCCATTTTTTCACACAACTCTTGAATTTAATAGTCTCTCACCTCCTGAAAACCACATTTATTGGGGGGACTGGAACCTTATGCCCCAGGTACAATTAGATAGATCTGATACCAGAAGGACTGGCCTCTCCCTGGCTCAAAGAGCCCCAAAAGACCTAATATCTGGGGTGGGTCTGGTAGATGTTTGGAGAATTCTGAATTCCACAGAGAGACAATACACCTTCTTCTCATCCCCTAACCACACCTGCTCCAGAATAAACTATTTCCTATTCAGCTTCTTTCTCCTGCCAGGGGTTTTAGATACTAAAATCCACACAAGAGTTATCTCAAACCACTCTCCCATTTCCCTTACCTATCTCCTAGGCTCAAGAGTTAAGAGAAACACCTTATGATGCTTAAATAATCAACTGCTCAAATTTCAGGCTACTCTCTCGTATGTCAAGTATTTCATCTCCCATTTCATAGATGCTAATAGAGGCTCTATTAAAAGAATAGACACAGTGTGGGCAGCCATGAAGTGTACACTGTGTGGTGAATGTATTCACCTTGCGTCTACTAGAACCTGGCAAATTCAAAGCCCAAGTAGACAACCTACTGCTTTCTATTAAGTCCATTGAGGGGGATATTAGCCAGCGCACCATGGAGGTGGACTGGGTCAAACTATATGCCTTACAAATGTTATTTTCCAACCTCATGTATCAGAAGGCTGAACTCTCTCTACGGAGAACCAAACTCAAATATCTCGAGTCCGGTGAACATGCCAGTAGATTGCTTGCCATTCAAATTAAATAGGCAGACACAGCTTGCTACATTCCTGGACTGTGTCTAACAAGAAATGGCCCAACCATTACATATCCCAGGCAAATTGCCACTGAATTCAAGCACTACTTCCAAAACCTGTATACTGTGCCCTGGAGTGAGCTCTCCACCCAGGAAGAAATAAATAGCTACCTTGAATCAATTGATCTTCCCTGCCTCCCTCCAGACGTGGCTTCTCCCCTTGGCCTCCCAATAGATGTCAGGGAAGTGGAGCAAGCAGTACAACAGCTTCCCTTAGATAAATCTCCTGGGCCAGATGGCCTCACAACTGACTTGTTCAAGTCCTGTTCCCCAGAGCTCACCCCCCGCCATTGACAGAGGTGTTCAACTCCTGGTTCTCTAATGAATATTCTGACCACAGCTTCCTTGAAGAAATCATTACTCTTATATCCAAACCAGAAAAAGATCTCCAATACCCAGAAAACTACTGTCCCATATCACTCTTGAACACCGATGTCAAAATACTGGCAAAGGTTATAGCAAAACGTCTGGGACCGATCATGGGTACACTGATTGACCCTGAGCAGGTGGGTTTCATGGCCAGCAGGTCTTCTAGTGACCATATGCATTGACTATTACACCTGCTTTCTCTGACCAGACACTCTGCTACACCCGCAGCCCCGATTTCCTTACATACCGAGAAGGCCTTTAATCATGTTTCTTGGGATTTCTTGTTTACTGTCCTAGCCCAATTGGGTTTCTCTAAGGATTTTATTAAATTGGTAGGACTCCTCTATCATTTCATAACTGCCCGAGTGTGGTGCAATTGAGTTCTGTCAGATCTGCTCCCCCTACACAGAGGCACCAGACAAGACTGTCCATTATCCCCCCTCCTCTTTAACCTTTACATAGAACCCTTTATCCAGAGACTTATCTCATTGCCGAATCTTCTCAGTATTGTAGCTGGAGATCAATGACATCTCCTGTCTGCCTATGTGGATGACATATTATTGCACTTAGAAGACCCCACACTTGGTATACCAGTCCTGCTCAAAGAGATCAACCTCTTTGCTAAAGTCTCATATTATAAGCTTAACACTTCCAAAACAAAAGTCTTCCCACTTAATGGGAAAACTTTACTATCAGAAATTGAAAGGCTTGGTCTGGCATGGGAGCTGAAGTCCTTGACATATCTGGGCATTAAGGTTTCTAGAGAAATTTTCACCCTGGTGAAAGAGAACTTCTCTGCCTTATTTACTACACTCATAGCAAATTTAAGAAGATGGGGTTACTCCCAATCTCACTGTGGGAAAGAATAGCCATAAGTAAAACGAATGTGTTACCCCGTATTCTCTATCCCCTGGACATGTTTTGTATCTTCCTTATTAAGTTTTGGCTTGTAGAACTGCAAGTTTTGATTAACAAATATCTGTGGAAGGGAAAGGGAGTTCGATGAGCATATTTCAAACTTACTGCCCTCAAACTGCAAGGCAACCTTTCGCTCCCCTCCTTTTTCACCTATTACAGTGTGATTCATGTTACTAAGTTAGCCTATTGGACTTCTGTGCCTGGTTGGCAAGATCGGGGACTCTTCCAACCTCTCTGGCTGGATATAGGGAAAGCCATTGCCCATAAAACCTCCTGTACTCAACCTGTTCCTTTGTACTCCTTACCACAGTACATCCCTAAAACTTTAAGGAATACCTCCATTGGATAGTCCCTTAGGACCTTACACCAGCTGCAAAAGCATCTGATGCTTGACTGGCACAAATCTCTGGAACAACCACTGATAGGTAATCCTCATTTCCTTATTGGTACTGAGCCAGTCTCCCCTTACTTTTGGGCTCCCTTAATTAGTGCCAAACTCGGAGACCTGGCCCTGAGGGTAAAGTTCTTCCCCTCTTGCAATTCCATCAATCACTTAAAATTTGTGACAGGAATCCCTTTAAATATTGACAAATTAGGCAAGCTGTAGTCTCATTTATGGGCAAAGCTCCAAATATCAACCCCCCCCCCCACCACTGAGTTGCATTCCCTTCTGCAGGTAGCGCAAAAAACACACTCGATATCCAAAGTAAATAAAGAATTGCAATCCCTTGATTCCAGCCTGCCTAAAGGTATATGTTACTATTGGGTCAACAAACTTTCCCTTCCATGTGATGTCCGAACCTGGCAACATCTATGGTGCAACCTGTATAGATACATTAAACAAGACAGACTTCATTTGATACAATATAACATCATGCATAACTTATACTTCACCCCTGAAAGACTGCACAAAATGGGAAGGCTTTCATCCCCACAGTGTCATAGTTGCCAAGGGACCTCTGGAGACCTTTACCATATGATATGGTCTTGCCCAAAGGTCTCCACCTTCTGGCTCAAAGTTAAAAGTCCCTTGGACCCACTGCTAGGATTAGAATCATTATTTACCTCAGAGGCCTGCCTACTTAATAGTTTCTCTCCGGGGACTATTAAAATCAGGAAATCACACATAGCTCTTACCTCAGCAGTAGTCAAGCTAATTATCATGAGACACTGGAAGGATGATTCACTCCTATCAACCTTAGAATGGCACAGAGAAATGTTATAGGCTTTGCAACTTGAAAAACATATTGCCATGAAGGCCAACATGCTTTGGGACTACTCAGACAGATGGGGACCTCTTGAAGTCTTGCTCACAGCTTGGAAGCCCTAGGAAATTATAGGATCAATCTGTACATACACATTCCTAACTATAAAATAGCTCTAGGTATTGGCACTGGGGTAGATGGCAGGTGGGGTAATTGGGAGGGAGGTGGTGGGTGTTAGAGGGCTTGGTGTTTTTATATGTTTAAATTGTGGGGACTCATTTTACCAGTTTGTAATGCTTTATGTATCTGTTACTCAGTTGTCCTCTGGATACCCATTGATGTATTGTTTTGAAATATATATAAAGTATATTGAATTACAAAAAAGATGGATGTATACAAATTGATTAGAAAATTAAAACTGAAGTATTATTACCAAACAAGATCCATAATGGGACAATTAGATCATCTTAATATCCCAGAGGTCTCAGGACTGCATGGATGTAATGCATTTGCAGGACTACCAACTGAATTTGAAGGCTGCCCTGGAACTGATGGAACAATGACTTGCCGACTTGTTTGTCAGGATTTAGAGGAAATGCTTGAATATTATTCTGAAAATTATATAGGAGAAATAGAGAGAGAACCAATTATCATTAAAAGAAGTAAAGAATTTAGGGCTAAGTCTACTTTCTCTCCACAGGTCTTGAACAACACCATCGCAACTTTTAAAAAGTTAATTTTGAGGGATATTGAAAAGCTGTATGAAACAGGTTGTGACAACAAATATAGCAATATAAGTGTAAATGAGAAAAATGCATTAGATGAATTACATGAAACAAAAGGCATTGTCATCAAGGAATCAGATAAAGGTAGTAACATTGTTTTGATGAATAAGGAGATTTATGTTTCCCAGGTCATGGCTTTGCTAGATAATAGAAATACATATGAAGTGCTTAAGAGAGATCCTACAGCTGGGTTCATGCTACAATTATATACAATGATTGATAGTGCATATAGTGTAGGTGCTTTGCCTGGTGAAGAGGCAGCATTTATAAAACCTACTTTTCCTGTGACTCCCACTTTTTATGGAATACCAAAAGTCCACAAGAATAGGGAACAATCTCCCTTTTATCCTACAGTTTCAGGAATAGGTTCCCTTAACCAAGGCTTGGGAATGTACATTGATCATTTTTTAAAACAATATATTACAGGAGTAAGATCCTATATTAGGACACCATGCATTTATTGCAAAAATTGGAAGAACTTAAATGGTCAGAAACATACAGTTGGGCTACAATAGATGTAGCTAGTCTTTATACATCCATACAGGAATATGTGGGCCTCTCAGCTATACAACATTGTTTGTCTAAACTCATTTAAGGGGATTCAGTACTGAAATAATTCATGTTGCAAGCTTTGGAATTTATATTGGAGCACAATTATTTTGTGTTTAATAATACATATTATAGACAAACATGAAATACAGCAATGGGTACCTCAATGGTACCCTCTTATGCCAATTTAACAATGGGTACATGGGAGAATGATTTTGTTTGGAATACTAACAGTAACAGATTCATCAATAAAGTGGTACTATGGTACCTCTGCACTGATGAAGTTATCAGTGTATGGGAAGGGAGTGAAATCAAGTTCAACCAGTTTATTAATTTTTTGAGTGCCACAACAGAATGTTTTCAATTTTCCAGTTACTTTGATAAACACAAAATATTATTTTTTGACATTGAATTAAGAATTTCAGAAAATGGAGATGTCATGATTGAAGAATATAGGAAACCAACGGCAGCTAATGCTGTTCTTCATGCTAGCAGTGAACACCCACAGATATTAACAAATTTGTTTCCATATGGACAACTAATAAGAAAAAAAGAAATTGACTCATTCAGGGTGAATTTGAGCAACAGGCAGAAAAAATGTTACATAGATTCAGGGAAAGAGGCTACTGCAAAAAGATGCTATCAGAGGCACTAAATAGAGTGAATATGGTGGAAAGAAAGAAAGAATTTGCTTAGACCAAAAGTTTATTTATTTATTTATTTCAATCTAGGATTACAATACCTTTGAGCCGAGGCTCTTTTACAAAGGTTCCACGTCAGCGTATGCAACAGTCATCATTTTTAGTTACAAACATATAGTCATTGACTTACAGACATGTAATAACCAGTGAGAAATAACCAAGGGAATCAGAATGTAACTTTCTCAGCCAAATGTAACAAAATAGCAGGCCAAGTTGGCAATATCATAACAAGTCACTGGCATATTCAATTGACAGATGAAATCCTGAAAGAAGAACTAGGGACAAACCACAAATAGCCTTTAAAAAAGCGAAAAATGTCAAAGACATGCTTGTGAAAAGCTACTATAAATCTGGCAATAAAGGAGTACAAACACATCCAACCCCAAAACCAAATGTTTTTTTTTTAATGCAGCCACTGTGATGTATGTTGCTATGTCAATAATAATAATAATAATAATAACTTTATTTATTTAAGCACCTTTCAAAATACCAGGTGCTGTACAAAAAATTAAAACCACAATAATAAAATCAGCAAGAACAATAATAAATAAAATAACGTGTCCTTCATTACATATCACTAAAGGCCTGACGACATAAAAAACTTTTCAGCGCCTGTTTAAATCCCGCCACAGTCGTGCACTTCCACAGCTGACGGGGTGTAGAATTCCAGAGTGTAGAGGCCATGAACGTAAATGCACGGGATACCCTCAGAATCTCCAGCAACCCCTCATCAGCCGAACGCAGCTGTTGTTCATGGAGGTAGAGAACAAGAAGCTCTTCCAAGTAGTCAGGGACCAAGTCCATGTAGGGCTTTGTAAGTCAGTAAACCAACTTTAAAGGTGATCTGCCACCGGATCGGCAGCCAGTGCAGATCACACAGCACTTGGGTAATATGCGAAGATTGGGAAATCTCCGTCAACAGTCATGCTGCAGTGTTCTGCACTAGCTGCAGGCAATGAATATCAACCCCAGGTAGCTTGAAGTACAGGGAGTTGGAGTAATCAAGGTGCGAGGTCACAAAGGTGTGGACCAATGTAGGCAGATCCCTGGATGGAATAAGATGCTTGATCCTGTCAATGTTCCCAAGATGGTAAAAGGAAGACTTGACGACTGCAGACATCTGAGATTATAGGGTCAGCCAATCATCAAGCACCACCCCCAGGTCTCGCACCCATTCAGAGGTAAGGATTTGGGAGCCCCCCCAGATAAAGTCCAGAGGGCTGACCAGCCTTCAACCCCTCTATCCAGTGACCCAGATCCACTACCATCACCTCAGTTTTTCCCGTGTTCAACTTTAGACAGCTCAAATTCATCCAATCCTAGATTTCAATGAGGCAGTTATTAAATATCGAAAGAGCACTATCCTGGCCAGGTGTGAAGGATAGGTAGAGCTGGATATCATCAGCATAGCAGTGAAACCTCCTCAGTCACATAATGCAGTGTGCTGGGTAGGACACCTCTATGCTTGGTCTGACCTACTGCTTGTTAATTATTGCTAAAAAAAAACATTTCACTGTGTTTTTCACCACAGATCGCCTGTCTGTTATCTTCCTGAATGTATTGCGCCCTCGATAAAAGAAGTCGATGGACGAAGAGATGCAGAAAATAGCTTCCAAACACACACCTCCCGCTATGCACGAGAAGGTCTCAAAGAAAGCCAGGGCCTCCTCCCTGCAATCCTCACTGCCTGCTACTACCAAGAGCCCTGACACTGATCTTCTCACCATTTCAACATTTCTAGAGGAGTTTCAGCCTTTCAAGGCTGAAATGCAGAATATGGCAGGAGAAATAAAAGGTATCTCCAGCACCCTTGAGGAGCTCTCTAAGAAGATTGCTGATAATGAAGCTTGCATACGTTCTGTTGAAAGGAAACAGGATAAAGCAGTACTGGAGCTTGTGGCCCTGAGGCAAAGGCTAGTGAAAATGGAGAACAAGGTGGAAGATTTGGAGGGGTGCAGTCACCGCAATAATGCAGTCATCATTGGTTTGCCCAAAGGTGAAGAGGGCTCAGAACCCATTAAGTTTATCAGAAAGTTTGTGGAGAAGGTGGCAGGTCCTTCCCCCTTTGGTGCGAGTTACACAATAGAAAGATCTCACCGGGCACTACACCCCCTCCTCTGGCTGGAGCCCCTCCCCAGATGATTTATATTTCACTTCTTAAACTTCCAGGAGAGACAGCATTTTTTATATAAGGTCAAGGAAACACAAGATTTGCAATGGGAAGGTAAAAAGCTGAGAGTGGCTCAAGATTTCCCTTTATCTGTACGCCAGAAACGAGTCACGTTTCACAAGCTTGTCCTCAAGTTGCTTGCCGTGGGAATCAAGTTTCGTATGGGTTTTCCTGCAAGATTTCTAGTTTGCCTGAATGGTTCCTGGGAGACCTACGAGAAAGTGGAGTCAGCTACCGCAGGGCTCAAGAAAGCGCTTCCTGATTTTTGTAAGCCTGCTTGAGAGTTGGCCTGGTGTGGGGAGCCATGCTAAGTTTTTCAGTGGTGGTGTAACTCAGCTGATGCAAATTATATCTCTCTACTTTGTTTCCGGGACTATGTTGGTCATAAACTAATTATCTGGCTATTCAATTCCAAGCTGCAGCTCTCGAGAAGGGTCTTCGTGCTGACAGATTAATGGACATCACGTTTACGATCTGGTTTTCTCTCTCAGGAATGTTTAATTCTGTGGACTCTCATAATATAGACTCTGGTTTAGTCTAGTCTCGTTTCGTATTCATCTGGGGTTACTATGTTCAAGTTAAATTTTACTCTGCCTGATCTGGCAATTCACTTTTTTAAGGGTGATGTCTTGATCCCAAGGTTGGGCGGGGGGGCAACGTTCAGTTCTGTGTTTGCAATGCGAATCTGTCTGTGGCTGCAGTCCCTTTCTGGTTTCATTTTCATGGTCTGGTTTCTCTAGGTTTCCCTTTCTTTCTCATTCACTGTTGCCATTAGGTGATAAAAATGGCTAGCCTGTATATTAGGAGGAGATTCTGCAGCCATAGACAGATGGCGTTATCCAGTTTATAGTACGCTGTATGGGGCGTTAGTCTGCCCTTTCTGAACATCCTTCCTCGAGTGCTGTTTATGGAGGACTCCTCATCTCCCTTTTCAAATTTCCACTATTGAAGTGAGATGGTTACTGCCTCTGGTCTCAGAAACATGATCCGGACAGTGGCCCAGGAGCCCTTAAGTTTCTCCTATACTAAAGCAGGCAGTAATGGCCTGCTTTTCCGACTATTCACCTCTGTTATTCGAGGGTTGTGCCACAAGAGGGCGTCTGTGTTTACTATTTTCATGTCTGATACAAATACTATACACACTTTATTCTCTGTGAATTAGGTAGTAGCATGGTTCATGGGACTCTGTAGGGAGAATTATTTTCTTTACATGTTTGTGTAGACAACTTTTTTACAAAAGTTGGCATTGAAGACAATTTATAAGAACGATAGAGGTACTATTCTCTATGGAATGTTCTGATTATAAAGGGGTAGTGTTCTGGTTTTCTGGTTCACGAGGGTGGGGAGGTTGGATGGAGAGGTTCTTTTCAGTTAGCCGATCATCATGTACAATGCAAAAGGCGGTGGGTGTGGGAGGAGGGGGTCAGGGTTTATGGGGTGCCTGGGGGTTCAGAGGTGTGATTGGGGGATGGATCTAGTGATGGTAGGGGTGGGGGGGAGGTAGAACAACCCAGCGCATATCTCGTTTGGAGAAGTATTGAGGGGAAACATAAATACATGTGGTGTTTTCAGGGATTTCTGACTGGCATCTTGAGTGATGGTTAGAAATATCCACTGTATCAGTTGGAACGTTAAAGGGCAAGGCATAGGACTAAGCAATATAAAATCCTGAAACATATAAACCATCTGAAGGCAGAAATTACATTTTTGCAGGAGACACATTTGCTTATGAGGGAGGCTGACAAGATGAGACGGCAGCAAATTGGGCAGCTGTTTGCGGTGGAAGGCACGATCCATAGCAGAGGGGTTATGATCCTTTTGCATAGGTTGGTTCCGTTCAAACCTCTCCAAGTTATACTGGACCCTTCCGGCAGATTTTTGTTTGTAAAAGGCAGATTGCATACCTTGGATATTGTTTTGGGTATTATTTATGGCCCTAATGTAGATTCCCCCAGTTTTTTTGTCCAGATAATAGAAGCCCTAACTCCATTTTTGGATATCCCTATGATTATAGGGGGTGACTTCAATCTCGTTTTTGACCAGGCTCTTGACGGGTCAGGTCAATCCCGTCAAGGTCTTTCCCCAGCACAAAGAGCTTTTAGGGACCTGTTGGACTCTATAGGTCTTTGTGATATATGGCATATATATATATTACATCCTAGTACAAGGGAATATACCTATGTTTCTCCAGTCCACACAACTTCTTCGAGGATTGATTATATTCTCATCTCTCAATCCTTATTACCTGGGGTCATACGTTCTAGTATTGTTTCAGGGCCCCTGTCAGATCACTCTGTGGTCACCTGCCAAATAACCCTAGCATCGCTGCCCAATAAAGGGGGCAGGTGGAAGCTGAATAATTAAATTTTGAAGGAGCCAAAGATGGTTCAATATATAATATCCCAAATAGAGCAGTTTATTGCCTCCAATTCTAACTCCGTGGAGAAGCCTGATATGATATGGGGTGCTTGTAAAGCATATTTAAGGGGGATTATAATTGGCCTAACATCATAAAGGAAAAAAGAGAGGGCACCTCAGATCTCTGATCTTCTCTCTCAGATTAGGGGCATGGAGATGCTTCTCTCTCCATCCTCTTCTGAGATATTTAAACAAGAATTAACGAAATTGAGAGAAGCCTACCCAGCAATGTTATCAGAGCAAGCCGAATTTGCTATTTTGAAAACAAAAGCGGTATACACTGATCAGGGTGAGAAGGCTGGTAAAATGTTGGCGCTGTGTATTAAGCAACAGGAATCCACTAGATTTATTCCTGCAGTCCATTCTTCCAAAGATAACTCCCTTAAGGTCTCGTCCTTGGAGATAGCAGAGGAGTTCACAAATTATTTCCAGGATTTATATGGCCCGATAGTTAATTCCCCATCTAAGGAGAGACTTCTTGAATATCTGAGTGATTTACAATTGCCAGCTCTCTCGCAGTCCCAGCAGAAAATTTTGGAGTCTCCTATCTCTGAGGGTGAGATTGAAAGGATAATTAAATCTCTCCCATCCTACAAATCTCCGGGCCCTGACAGGTTTACCTCCAACTTTTACAAAGCTTTCTCTAAGCAATTGATTCCCATTTTGCTGCCACTTTTTCAGGCTATTCTCTCCGGTCAAGTATCCGATCCCTCCCTTTTTGAGGCGCTGATTGTTTTGTTGCCTAAGCCGGTTAGGCCATCCGATCTTGTCTCCAGTTACAGGCCAATCTCCCTTCTTAACCATGATATTAAAATCCTGGCAAGACTATTAGCCGACCGTTTGGAGGCAGTACTTCCCTTTTTAATAGGGGCAGATCAGGTTGGCTTTATGAAAGGTAGATCATCTGTGGATCATCTGAGGGCCCTGTCTCACGTCTTCTCAGTATCCAAAGATGCTCTGCATCCAATGGTCCTGATTTCGTTGGATACTGACAATGCGTTCCACAGAGTCCATTGGGAGTACCTGTTTGCTACAATGGAAGTTTTTGGTTTTCCAACGAAATTCCTGAATTGGGTTAGCTCTCTATATAAGTTCCCTTCTGCTAGAATTTCATGTAATGGGATTATCTCCACCCCCTTCAAATTACATGTAGGAACCAGACAGGGGTGTCCCTTATCCCACTTTCTCTTTAATATCTACCTAGAGCCTCTTATCAGGAGACTGTCTGGTGCCCAGGGCATCTCGGGTAGCTCTCTCAGGGAGCAGGTGGTTAAAGTGGCGGCCTATGCAGATGATCTTCTGCTGCAGGAAACCCATCCACTCACATCTATTCCCATTATTCTGAAGTTAATAGATGACTTTAGTAAGGTCTCGAATTATAAACTCAATGTAGGTAAGACTGTGGTTTTTCCTCTTAACTTCAGGGTACACAAATAGGATATTATTGAGTTTGGGCTCACCTGGAAGTTCGATTATATTAAATATCTGGGGCTCCTTCTCACTCAGAACACAGCACAGCTCAGACAACTCAATATCGATGCACTGGTACATAAAGTAGATCTAGATCTCCGCAGGTGGACTCTACTTCCCCTCTCCCTTTGGGGCAGAATGAATTTTATCAAAATGAACGTATTTCCTCATTTATTCTACCCCCTTAGCATGCTAAACATATGACTCCCCCTGGCTTGGGTTAAAAAAGTGCATAACATGATCTCTACCATTATATGGGGTGACAAGAAGGCTAGGATGGCTTTCCATAAGTTAGCATCTTCGAAGGCTAAAGGAGGGTTAAGACTTCCCAATATTGGGCTCTATTACTGGGCCAGTCAGGTCAATAAATATCTCAGATGGCTGACTGTGGATCAACAATCCGTGGCCGCCACTTATATCCCAACTTGGTTAGCCGTAGAGCCTGCTGCCATTAGAAAACTTGGCCTTTCTCTGGTGGAGTTCCTATACACCAAGGTTAGTTCTTTACCTGAATCTCTATGTAGCTCTCCTATTGCCATCTCAGTCAGGGTTCATACTCAATTTTGTGCTTTTCTGAAGTATAAAAATCTTAAGGATTTATCTCAACCTGTTATAGGCAATCCTAATTTTTTGCTGGATGGTAAGCTTCTCTCACCTAGTTGGATCCTTCAGATAAGTAATTGCCATCTAGATGACTTCATGTTATCCGATAGTCAATGGTGCTCTTCTGCTGGCATTATGCATACGTTTATGTTACCTCACACAGCAATTTTTAAGATTTTTCAATTTCACCACTTACTGGTTAAGGTAATAGGTCCGTTCCCCCATCCTGCTCCCAATATCAGTTTTCAGGCTACCCTTATGGAGTTGGCGGATTCGCCTCATGCTGTATCTACAATATATACTACTCTGTTTACCTGGGCTTACCCTGATAATTACGCTCCCATCTCCTTTTGGGACTCTATATTTTAGGGTAGAGATATGGATTGGTCTCTCTTGTGGCAAAGTTGTCATAAGTTCCTTAAGCAGGACAGACTTAGATTAACACAATTCAAAATTTTGCATAACATTTATTATTCTCTGCAGAGGCTTGCTAGACTGGGACTGTTGTCGTCCCCCCTTTGCATAAGATGCCAGTCTCAAGAAGGTGACCTCCTTCATATTTTCTGGAGTTGTCCTAAAATCGTCCCACTTTGGACCATGATTAATCAGCGTGCTGATCCTCTTTTAGGGCTCTCAGAATTGTTCACCCTGAAATATGTCTCCTCGGGGATTTCTCCTCTATTTCAGTGGTGAACAGGAGGTATCACATAGCATTGATGTCGATGTTTGTTAAAAAGGTGGTGTTGAGGCACTGGAAGCACACGGAGGTACCATCTTATGTTTAATGGCTTCAGGAATTGCTGGCGAACCTCAGAACAAAGAGGACAATTGCCAGTCTATATAAAAAACTGGAAAAGTTTGACAAGATCTAGGGTCCACTGCAGACTCTTTATACAGTACAGGCCTAAGTACTACCAGGTTATATTCTCTGGTGTTGTGCCAAACAGTACCGATCCGCTGGGTTGTTAGGGGTGGGTAGTGGGTTGGGCGGGCAGGAGGGTGGGGAGAGTGAATCTTTTTGTATTTTGTGTCTGCCCTTTGGGGTTTACGATGTACTTCACCATGACTCGTTCTCTGTAATGGAAACTTTAATGAAATCTGAATTGCAAAAAAAAAAAAAAACAGTGAAACCTCAGCCCATACCATCTTACAAGGTCTCCGAGGGGCAGCATGTACACTTTAAACAACTTGGGGGACAGCAATGAGCTCTGAGGAACCTCACAAGACAGAGAGAGTGGGTCCGAGGAAAAAATTCCAGACACAACTCTTTGAGTTCTGTTATTGAGAAAAGATGTAAACCACCTGAGGACTGTGCATGTCAGGCCACAGATGGACCTCAAGTGCCGAAGCAGCATCTCATGGCCCACAATGTCAAAAGCTGAAGAGAGATCAAGGAGCACCAGAATAGAATGGCTTCTCCAATCTCTTGCCATCAGGAGATTACTGAGCACCCGAACCAACACAGTCTCTGTACTATGCCTTTTTTGAAAACTAGACTGGAGAGGCTTGTAGATGTTATGGATGGTCAAGTGGTTCTCCAGTTGTACTGCCACTACTTTCTCAATAACCTTCCCTAGAAAGGGAAGGTTTGAGATCGGTCTGTAGTTTGCCAGAGTGTCCGGGTCCAGAGAAGCTTTTTTCAGGAAGGCTGTTATCACTGCCTCCTTCAGGGAGCTTGGAAACTCACCCAAATCAAGGAAGCACCAGACAATCTGAACCAGAACCTGGCCGATAATGTCACAACAACCCCTGATCAGGGGAAGTTGGGCCTGGATCCAAACTACAGCAAATATGGTGCATACTTTGGAAAATCTGCATGATGTCTGTGAACTCCAGCAGGTCAAAGGTACTCCAGGAAACATGAGGTGCAGTGACCAAGTATCGATCAACAGCATCCCCCACAGAGCGAGTCAGGAGGATCTCCAACCTGATGTCGACCACCTTATTCGCAAAGAATTGAGCAAGCTCATATCACTCCACTTGTGAAAAAAGCTCTTTGGAGCTGCAGACAGACTGGGTTGCACAACCTTTCCATGGTTCAAAAGAGTTGGGCAGGTTGATTCTGGGTGGCAGCAATCTCCCCAGACAGGAATTCTTCCTTCTTAGAGGAGATCGCTGATTGGTAGGCCTGATAATGCTCTACCACATCTAAGGTGGTCAGCCTCCAGGGTGGATTTCTGCCAGTGCCGCTCTAACCTTTGTCTTCATTGCTGCAACTCCCTCAGGGACCCATCAAACCGAGGGGCCCAAGGGTGAAGGGGGAGAGGACCAACACAGATAGGAGCAATCAGCTCCAAGGCCATGGAAATGGCCTTATTATAGGCCAAGATCAAAGTCTCTGGGCTTCAGCTGGCCATGGGGAACTCAGAGAGGTCAATCACCACCACTAGGCCTGTAGGGCTCACATGCCATTAAGGGCTATAACCGATCATCTCCACAGGGGCAGGCCTACAGAGGGGGTGCAAAAGTTCCTCATGGTGTAGTGATCGGACCAACTGACAGGTTCCATCCCCAAATCAGAGGCCTCAATCCCCAGGAGGAAAGACAAATCAAGAGAGTGACTGTGTTCATATAGGTAGCAGAGGTAACAATCTGTGTAAGACCCAGAGATGTCATCAGCTGGAAGAAGTGCTGTTCAAATAGTGAGAGTTAGTCATCAACCCAGGCATTAAATCACCCAGAACCATCAGTCTAGGTGACTGCAACATCCAATGAAGGTAGCACATACACCCATTCTACAAATGGTAGAAGAATAGTTATAAAAAACTTTCTATCCTCCTGCGTAACAGGTTTTGTGATTTACATTTTGCGGTGCACCTGTACAAAACATTATATTGGCAGAACAGAAATGCCACTAAAGACAAGGGTCCAGGAATATGTTAGGGCTATTGTAAACCAGAGTGATCATAGTCCCCTTGGTAGCCACTTTGCAGAGTATCATAATTCTGATCCAGATTATTTAAAATTGATGGCACTTGATTATGCCCTACCCCTTGAAAGAGGGGGTGATCGACTAAATTTACTAAATCAGAAAGAAACAAGATGGATAGTTTCATTAAATACAGTACAGCCAATATGATTTAAAGATGAGGTGGAGTTCACCCCCTTTATTAGGAAACAGTAACATTTTAAAGTCCTATATCCTCTAAACTTACTATTCAATTCAATAATGGCTCAGTGAGACTGTAAGTCACCTGTGTTACTCTTACATTTTTTGTGTATCAATCAACCAGTCTTATGACTATTATTATTTGAATTATTGGTTTTGAATAATAAAAATAACCAGGGTGATTAATACTTGATGACCAGGTAAAAATAAGTTACTGAAATCTATATTAGTTCACCCTTGTATGCATATATCTCTTTAAGTCAGGCATTAAGTTAGGTTATCAAGGAGATAATCCTCTATACGAAGTATCCTAATATCCATTGCAGAATAACATAGTTAAATGTTTCTTAATAGAATAAAATGTTAGGAAATGATAGTGTTTGTAATTATGATTACTGTGGACCTTTACCAAACATGATGTAGCAATGTAATTTGAGTTGGAAAATACAGACAGTGTTTAGATTGAAAAAAATATTATGTTTTAAAAATTGTTCAGATATAAAAGGGTTCTACAGATCTTTCTTAATCTTTCTCCCTCTCTCCCAGACCCCCCCACCTCTTCCTTGTTTCCTTTCAATCCTTACCCCTTTCCTCTCCAATCCCACCTCCCCTTTCTCTTTCCCTCCCCACCCTCCTGCCCCGTTATCTCTTCCTTTCTTTCCTTCTTATTCTTTCCCTCCTCTCCCCACCCCCCTTTCTTTCCTGGCTTTTTTCTTAATCTATATGAAACCATGATTGTGAGCTACTACTAAAATTAAAGGAATATGAATAATATAAAATGTTTTGCAATTATTGTAAAAGGTATAAGAAGACTGTTCCTTAGAAAGTAGTAGAATTAGTTTTCATTTTTTTATATTTTTAATTTTTATAATGCTGTTTGTATTAAGAGGATGTGTGTATCTCTTTAAGCTACCGAAATAAAGATATCACCTGCAACAACTTGATTCATCCCCATCTGCAGGCCTGATTGTAGGGCCGAGGAACTATGGAAGCAGTTATGCTCCAGTGAATAAACTGCTGTTCTAAACTTTGACTGCTGCTGTTTGTTCGCATTATTTTCCTGAAAATAAGGAAACCAGAGAGCTACAAGCTGTCTACTATAATAAGGTTAAATACCTGGCTGTAGAGTAACAGTGACTGATGTACTGGGGCTGGATTTTCAAAAGATTACTGGGGTCAAAAAGTATCATTTCAATTGGGATTTTTTGTTTGAACATGTGGAATATGGGATTCTAATGTCTTTTATGCCTTTTTGGACTACTAAGGGCCCCTATATTTGGAGGAAGGAATCTAAATGGTACACAGAGTCTGTACCATATGCAGTCTTTAGTAACAGTTATGTTTAATATCTTCTTCACACTCCATTATATTTTCACATTCCATGGGAAACAATAAACTACGGTTCCAATTGAAAAATGACCTTAAAGATTGTTGTCCTAATATACATAGATACATAGATACATAGACAGTGTCGGCAGATAAGGGCCTATGGCCCACCTAGTCTGCCCATTTGAGCTTGTAAGTTCAGTTTGTTTTCCTAGAAGTCTGTTTCCCCTTACCCCTGCCCTCTAGAATTCCTTTATGTCTATCCCATGCATTCTTAAATCCCGTGATTGTTTCAGCCCCCACCACTTCTCTGGCAGGGTGTTCCACTTGTCCACCACCCGTTCTGTGAAGAAATTCTTTCTCATGTTTCCTCTGAATCGTCCTCCTCCAACTTCATCCCATGCCTCTAGTCCTGAAACATCTTTTCACTTAAAATAGTGTTTTCCTGCACCCTGTTCCTCCCTGTAAGATACTTGTATGTCTCTATCATATCCCCTCTCCTCCTCTCCTCCAGGGAGTACATGTTCAGTTCCTTCAACCTGTCTTCATAGGACTTGTGATGCAACCCATGCACCATCTTTGTTGCCCTCCTCTGAACCTTCTCTACCCTGTCTATGTTCTTACGTAGGTATGGTCTCCAGAACTGTACACTGTACTCCAGGTGGGGCCTCACTAGTGTCTTGTATAGCGGAATTATGACCTCCCTTTTCCTGCTGGTGATGCCCTGCCTATACATCCCAGCATCCTTTTGCTTTACCTGATGCCTTGTCACACTGTTTCTATTTTGAGGTCATCAGAGATGACAACCCCAAGATCCCTTCCTGCTTGCTGCATGCTATATCCTCACCCCAACTGATATATTGTGCCAGGGTTTTTGTGCCCCATATGCATTATCTTGCACTTCTTTGCATTGAATTTCAACTGCCAAACCCTTGACCATTCTTCAAGTTTCTGCAGGTCCCTTCTCATTCTGTCTACACCCTCTGGTGTGTCTATTCTATTACAGAGCTTTGTGTCATCAGCGAACAGTGAAATTCTGCCTTCTAGATCCTGTGCAATGTCACTGATGAAGATGTTGAATAGGACCAGTCCCAGCACTGATCCCTGTGGTACCCCACTGGTTACTCTTCCCTCTGTGGAGTGACAGCCATTTACCACCACCCTCTGTGTCCTGCCACCCAGCCAGTTACCTACCCACCACACTACTGTCCTGCCCACACCCATATTCCCCAGTTTGTGCAATAGTCTTCTATGTGGCACAGTGTCAAAGGCCTTGCTGAAGTCCAGATAGGCCATGTCCACTGCCCTCCCCTGATCCACCTCCCTAGTCACCCATCTGGATGCCATTAATCCATGCTTGCAATCTAGTTTTATTATACATTAAAAAAAAATAGGTGTAACACATGGCTATTTGTTTACTCAGGTTTATACATGTTTTAGTAGGCAGAAGAATACAATAAAATCTGTTTTTCTCCGCTCCATTGTCAGTGGTTGTTCCTTAGAAGGTTACCAAACATAATTAGTCAGTTCTGTTGTTTTAGAGTTGCTAACAATAGATGCCTCTGTCAGGGTGTTTCATATATTCGTAATTATTTGTGAACATAAATATGTGTTTATTTGTATAAGACAATTCAGGTTTCTTTTGATTAGCATTCCCTATAGTGTGTATTTCCTTATATTTTAGATTTAGTACCATGGCAGTCATCAGTTTATGGTCATATATAATTTGTAGGTTGCCTCAACATTACATTGACTACAGAGTCTTCATCTCTAGGGTGTTGAATGTAACCTCATACATTTTATCCTGCACCCCCAGACTATCCTGGTAGCCTTGTTCTGAATTTTCTCCAACTCAATTTATCTTTAATTAAATAAAGTGATGAAAACTAGGAACCATAATCAAACTGGCGTAATCTGGCAGATCAGCATTATCACTTCCCTATATTTGAGAACAAAGTTGTATTGTGTGCATCCTTGTAGTTTTGCAGACTTGTGGTATCTGAATTACAAAGTTCAGAATATGGCAGGGTATTTATGAAATTATGCCCAGCTCTCATTCTCATTCTTTACTGGTTGTGGTTAGTCTAGCTTAACTAATGAAATAAGAATGAAAAGTGTTTTTTTCCCCCAAGTGCATAACTCTACAATAATAACTGGGGACCGCTTTTTCCATAAGGGAAGGGGGTTATAATTTTAGGTTATAACCCGTGGGTTGTAATGTGTGTGAGCATGCGTACAAAGAGCTCTTCCAGTCCTCTTCAGCACACAGCATGCTGAACTTCATCACCAGTTGGACACATCGGTAAGTTAATTTAAAATGTATTTTATATAATTGCTGAGGCTAAAAAGTGTTCCCCAGCAATTATATAAAATAAAAGCTGGGAAGGTGTGGGAAACTCGAATATTAGACACTCCCTCAGTGTGGGATGCCTATACAAACCCCTCAAGCTTCACTCTTGGGGTTTATGTGGCATCCTACACCTTGGGGGTGTCTAACATTCTCATTATAACCACCCCCCCAGCCACTATTGTATATTTATTCCTTTTTAAACACTGTACTGCAGGTCTTAGCCCATACTGCAACAATGCCTAAGTCTTTTTGTAACTGTTTTTTGTTTTGTGGTGTATACAGTTTGTTACCTAGTTTAGAGTCACATGCTCATTTTTGTATCTTTCTCTTTCTGACAATCCCTCCAGGCCCAAGACAGAGCCCAAAAGGTATCCACACATCACTTATTATAAGGACTTAAACCCATTAAATCTCATCTTCTGCCTCTTGTCAATTAAGGAATTATTTATACATATGCCACTACCTTAGTATGCATCTCAAGTTTATCAAGTTTTAAGACTAGCCTGGTGCAGCACCAAGTCCAATGGCTTTGTGAAATCTAGATAAATAATATCCACTGGTACATTATTACCTAAACTCTCTCTTATCAGCTCATAAAAGGTCAGTAGGTTGGTAGTGCATGATCTATCTTCAGAGAAGTTATGTTGCATTAAGTCATCTAGGTTATTTTCTGTTTGGATGATAAGTATTCAGTCCTCTATAAATGATTTGATTACTATACTTAGAATATGTGTAAGGCTAATAGGCCAAGAGTCTGAAGTAATGGATTTATCTCTGTTTCTATAAATGAGGATATCTAATGCAGTTTTACAATTTGCTTGAAATACACCAGTGTTAAATGATAAGTGGAAAATGTATTTCAAGGGCTCAACCAAGAGTTCCTATCATAATTTGAAGATGTCAGTAGAAATGAGAGTTGGATGTGCTGATGAAAATTCTTTAAGAGCCATGAGCCTTCTCTGCACCTCATTCTGATCTATATATTTAACCCTAGGATTTGTACTTTTCTCCTTGGTTGCTGTTGGTGGATACAGTATTTTGTAAAGATCTTATAGAAACTGTTGTTAAAAAACATTGCCATCTCTTTCTGTTTTGTAACTAGCTAGTTCCCACTCAGTACTGTGCTTCTTGTTCTGTTCTGTTGGTTAACCAAATTACTGTAGTGTATTTGTCTTTTATTGTTGGTCTCTAATTCTAGGTTATAATGGATAGGTTTATGGCCATTATATTTACCAGACTGTAGTTATGGATGCTTATAATCCCTGGCTCTCTTTCTTCCCCATTCAGAATTGAGAAGGTGACTGTGTTATGGTCCCCAGTTGAAAACAGCTCCTAAAGCTACACAATTTGATATAATTCCATCTTTGTTACAGAAAACTAGAAACATAGGAACATATAGTTTGCCAGCAGTGAAGAACCACTTGTCAGACTCAGTCATCACAAGGGCTCCCTGCCTGTTGCACTGCTAAAAACCCTAACTGATCTCCAGGGACACACACTCCAAATTTTTGTGCTAATAAGCCGTTGTGTCTACTCCATGCATGCTGGAAACCTTCCAGCACTCTAGCCTCCACAACTCTGGGTTACTTCCTGTTCCAGGCCACTAGTACACTTTTTGTAAAGAAACATCTCCTCACATCCTTACAGAAATCCCCCCTCCAATTTCATTGTGTATCCCCTAGTCCTGGAGCTTGTCCGCATGTGGAAGAGGTTCCTTCCCTGCACTCTGTTCACCACTGTGAGGTACTTGAAGGTCTCAGTTAAGGCACTTCTCACTCTCCTGTCCTCCAATGTGGACATATTGATATTGCCCCAGTCTTTCCTTATAAAGCTTCCCCTGGAACCCCTGCACCTTCTTGGTTGCTCTTCTGTACACCACCTCCACCCTGTCTATGTCTTTCCTGAGGTATGGTCTCTAGAACTGGACACAGTATTCCAGATGGTGGTGTATCAGATAGTGATAGAATTCAGCAGCCAACTTTCTTTGCCTGCTGGTGATGACCCTCCATGTGAACCACAACACCCCACTAGCACTGCCCATGGCCTTGTCACAATGTGTTGCCACATTGAGGTCTTCTGAAATAATAACCCAAAGGTCCCTTTCCTGACTTGTAACTGTTAACTCCTCCCCTCCATCCTACACTTATCACCTGGGTCCCTGTGCCCTAGGTTAATGATTAGGCACTTTTTGGCAATGAACCCACAACTGCCATGCCTTTGACTACTCATCTAGTTTCTCTGGATCCCTGCTCTTGTCTCCACTCCTTCTCAGGTATTCTCCCTATTGCAGATCTTGATGAGATTTAAAAAAAGGCAGACCTTCCTCTTCAGTTTCTCTTCAATGTCCCCTAAGTTTGAGATATGCTTATTTTATGAAGGGTATTGGCATATTGCAGCAAATTATTTTCATGGACAATATTAATAAAATTGTCCCCTTTGTCTGAGACTTGTAGTACTTCCTTCTTATTTTAAATTAAATGAAGTATTAATCAGCTCAGACTTGTGAATGCTTGATACTGCTACTGGAGATCTGTCATTTGTTATAATAATGTAAACATTCTACTAGTTATATGATGAAATATATTTTCCTTATGTGTAAACATATAAGAAAAGAAACATAATTAAGTAAAAAATATGGCTGTTTACTAACCCAGGATATCTTGGCTAAGATGGTAAATCTGTTTTAAATAAGGTTCCAGAAGTAGCCAATGTTATAACTAAATAGACTTGAAGCTCATGAATGTCAAGTGACTCTAGGGTTGAATTGTGACTGGGCCAGTAACTAAGTTGGGTAAGTTTGAACCACATGCTGACTGATGGCTAAGTCTGAACCTCATATTGACAGTATAAAAGTGAAAAGCTCTAACCTCTAGGCCTTTCTGCCTTACCACATTTCACATATAAAAATGTTTTGCATTGTAAAATACATTCTTGTAAACCCAATTTGAAATTGGTGAAATAAAACATGTACAGATGAAAATTACACTTGCAAATATGCTGGTATATTGGCTCATATGAGATCTAGATTTGCAGACTCAGTTTACAAAGAGACAGTTTGAAAATCTGACCTTGTGTTTCATCTCCAGATGCAAAGGCTAAATCTGTATCAAGCACATGGGAAATGAGTTTGTTTATCTTGGATCAGTCCCCTGTGAATGGTAATCTACTTTCCATAAACCATTGTACTACTATCAGTATCACTTGGAATCATTAGCAGTATTCACTGATAAAAGGCAAGAAGTAAATAAGGTAGAAAACTGAGTTAGCTTTACACTTCTGAAGAGAGAGAGAGGCATCACCACGTCTGGACTGAAGCACACTGGCAGAGAAAATATTTTCCCAAACTGTCCCAGGAGGAAACAAAACTTAAATGGTCACTAGTATTTTTTTTTTAATGTTTGTTTTTGTTTTTGTTGACTGATAAAGGAAGGCTAGCCAATTCTATTTTCAGCCTTTTCCTGTGTAGGGGGTAGGAATACAGTTGCAAACTGACATACTGAATCAGGTTGAATCAGGTTTAGCTGATTAGTTATATTTTTAGTGAAAAGGGGACATTTGGGAAGAACACCAGGAAAATTCTGAAACTCTTTTTGAAAAGTGCCATGTGATCTTTAATGTCCATCTGAACAACCGCCAGAACAGGCAGATAGGACATTGGTTTAGCCTCTCATCCAAAGAATGGCACCTCAGGAGTGTAGCACCCTCCCCCCATGCATGACTACAGTGACAGTATTTACCCCCAGTTCCTGGTGTGGAGATTGAACACAGAGTCTTCCAATCTTTCAGCCTGAGAGGTGAGTGTACAACCTGCTAAGCCACTAACACTGCCTTGTCAATTTGTTTTGTTAACTCCCAGGTTCTTCAAACACTACTCACATCATGAGTTTTGGACTCTCAACATGAAATGAATTTAAAAAATGTTACAACCTCAGACAGATAGCTTCTGTACTGAAACTGTTTTGCAGCCCTCCTATCTACTGTCTTATCTTTATTCCATATAGGCTAAGGCAGAAATGGCATTAAAATTAATTTCAGAAAGGAAAGAGATGAAATGTGTTCAGATTATGTAACTGAAATCCTGTCAGTTTGCTACAGCAAGGTTTTCCCCACTTCTGCTGCCAAAAATTCAAGGGCAATTGAACACACTAATGCTGTACCTTCTTAGGTTTAGAATTTGTGTGGAATAGTTTACGATTTTCTAGTTCTGTAAAGTCTTCTGAAAGTTAACTAAATCTTGTATAGACAGCAAATCAATGGTGTTTAATGTTCTAATGACAGGTCTGATATTAATTAAGAAGAACAATTTAGTCACACATGAGCTGTATAAATTCCCTTACTTGGCACTCACAAGACACAGTGTGCATTGTAGGAATATAGAGCCTCTTCTATGTCAAATACACAACTATTCAGATGAGAAAATATGGTCATGATTAATTGCAAGGCATTTGAATTTTATTTATTTATTTTTTCCTGCTGGAAAATTGATTTTAATAAAGTGTTCTTCAGGTAAGTTTTCTAGCCAATTTGGGACAATTGTGCGCTACCTTACATCACATGATCCAATTTATTTTATTTATTTATTTATTGAAATGTTTCACCAGGAAGGCACACTGAGCAACAAGTTGCTCATCTCCTGGTGTGACCTGGGGGGAAGGGGTAGAATTGGAATAAGGCATTAAACATTCAAGTTACAAGATCAGCATTAACATATAGTTGTAAGGCAAGTGTTACAGTGTTACAACAGTGTTGCCCATAACATGTAGAAAGAGTTGACAATAATACTTGCTGGGCTAATAAGTAAACAAGTGCTTATGTGAAAGAAATGGGGGAAGGGGAGGGAGGGGTGAGGTGGTGAGAGAGGGAAGAATCATGTCCCTGGAGACTCCTTCAGGATGCGAGGAGTTCAGTAAGGGGACTTGGGGGACCAAAGTGAAGGGGATAAGGCAGTGTCTCAGAGAGACCCCTTGAAGATGGTGGAGGAAGGGAGTAGATGAGAGATACAAGCCCCTGGGGGGTAGGAGAGGGACCCATGGAGAACATTCAGTGTCCTTCACATTCTGTGAGCGATCAAGAGAGGCTAGTAAGGTGGAGCAATTACTGGGAAGAGGAGGTGGGCTAGATATTTGGGGGATGGGTGTGCAAAGGGTAAAATGAAGGTGAGAGTTGGGTGGTAGAGTTTGTCCAAGGCTTAGGGGAGGGCATTAGGGAGGACATGGCAGGAGCAGCTAGGTGCAAGGTAATTATTGAGGGCAGGGCTGATGGAGTAGGTAGAGGATGACTACCAAATTTAAAGGGGGAGGGCATTCCAAATTTTTGGGAGGCAGTGAAAGTAACCAGATTGGCCAATTTGGGTGGATCTGTGGGGGACAACCAGGGTACAGGAGTTGATTGATCTATTGGAATTGTAGGGTGAGGGGGATGTTATAAAGGAGGAGGTGAGGTAGGAAGGGAGCTCACCCAACCAGCACTTGGAGGTGAATTTAGCACAGTGGAAGAGTTGCCTATTTGTAAGAGAGGGGAATGGTAGGGCACGATAAAGATCACAGAGATGTGTGCTGGGGGGTGGGGCTTCCAAGGCAAAACAGCAGAAGGAATTGAAAAGGGTGTCCAGTCTGACCAGGGAGGACTTATTTACTCTTTCACCTGAGGCAAAACACCAACTAGGCAAAATAAAAAATAAATCATAATTTGGAAATCTTGTCCTAAAGTATAGAAATCTGCATAGGAAGTTGGCAATTTGTGTAATAAAAACCTATAGTGTGAATAATTCACCACTATGTGCTAGGTTTTTTTTTGTGTAGTGGCAAATTACTTTATGAATAGCAGCATTGCCCAAAGTGGCAATTTTTGAGCACCATGCAATGTTCATAATGGCCCACATATGCTAGCTTCCCTGGTGAAACTTAGGGCGGGATTCACAACCCATTCTGGGACTAAGTCCCACACCACAACCCCAGTGTTGGTCTGAAATCCCTACAGCTGCAGAGCATCTGATTCACAGCAGCAGCAGTTGAGGAGGGAGATACGGTTGGTCCCACTGGCTGTAGCATCTTCCCATAGCTGCAGTGCTATCCCTGGCAACAACACCCGAATGCTGCCATAATTCATGGAGCTGGTCATAATCCAGCTACTCCTTTGTAAATACCCACCGCTGTGGGTAACCTGTGGATCCACAAGTGGCTGCCCACTTGCACCGAGGTTTATGCACAGCTGCAGGACTTTCATGGGTTTTGTGAATCATGCCTTAGACTCTGCATAGTCCAACCTCAAAGTTATTCAGTGTACCCAGCTGTGGAATGGGCAGAAATATAATCCTACTGAAATTAAGATATTGCATCTCAGTAACTGTAAGCTGTCTTAGGTAAATAAATGGTAATAAAAAAAATAATGAACCATTATCCTTTTTTGTTGATAAAGTCAAATACTTTACTCAGAACAACTAGAGTTTCTTATTTGAATAAATACAGATCAGTGTTCCACTCAATCTGTCTCTGTTGTGTAATATATAATACGTATGAGTTATTGTTGTGCAAAGGCACTTTACTTTGTTTCAAGTTTTGCACTAAGTTTTGTACATATGTAGTATTCATTATTGTAATGCTTCTGCATTTTATTCTGTACAAAATAATGTGGCTGTGTTGTGTTTACTATTTCTCCTGTACCCCCTTCCTCCAGGTCACAACTGGAAACAAGCCTAGGTTCAGATTGACTTTCTTGGTTATCAATTTTAAAATAAATAAATGCATATTGGCTAGGATATTTAAAGGGGTTGCACCATGCACAACCCCCCAATGCACCCCGGCGTGATATTGAAAGGGGCAGGTTGCGCGGCGCAACTCCCGCTGCGCTGGAGCGCATTAGTAATGTATGTGGCTCAGATGCAGAGGGCATGCCCATGCATATGTGGCACATCCTGATATTCAGCTCAGGATGTGCAGTGCATATGCTGGCGCAACTCCTACTACATGAGCCACACGGTAGGTGCCCAAAGTTGAGCCATAAATAATAGGCACAAATGCTGGCCACACACAGGCAGGCAGCTGTATTGCAAGGTGCAACACAACAGCCACCAGCCGTAGGTGGCCACCTGCCCAGTGGAAACACCATCCACAAGCACCCAGACCCCCCTAGTAGTCCAGTGGACCCCTTCCCTCCCCGTATGCCCGATCGTGGGCTGTAGTAAAATTAATGTGAATCCTGGTGGTCTAGTGGACCCCCCTCCCACCCCATATACCTGATCGCAGGCTGCAGTAAAATGAATATGAATCCTGGTGGTCTAGTGGACCCCCCCTCCCACTCTGTGTGCCCGATCTCAGGCTGTGGTAAAATGAATGTGAATCCTGGTGGTCTAGCAGACTCCTCTCCTGCCCCACATGCCCGGTCATGGGCTGTGGTAAAATGAATGTGAATCCTGGTGGTCTAGTGGACCCCCCACCCTGCATGCCCAGTCGTGGGCTGTAGAAATAAGAGATAGCAACCTGGTGGTCCAGTGGTACCCCCCCCACCCACCCACAGAGGCCCTCGCCACCCAGCACCCCCAACATCATCGGGCAGCAGCAGCACCCCACCTACATACTGCCCGCCACCGCCGAAATGACAGTGTACATATGATCTGTATGCCTATTGGGCCACAGCATGGACCAATGGGCTTGCAGACCATACTGTACTACACAGGACCAGATATATGAATGAATGCATTCATTCACATAACTGGTCCTGTGTAGCATATCATCTGTGTATTGAATATTGCCTGGTCCTGGCTCCGGCACAGCCCAGCTGCACTGCGCCCAGGCTTGTGCCACTGCCTGGCACAGTCTGAATATCTGGCCCATTGTTTTGAGATCAGTGGTGTTTTCAGACACCAATTTAATAAGAAATGTATATTTTACTTTGGTGGTAGTAGTAGTAGTAGTAGCCTCTTTATTGATTGGCTGTAACCATTACAAATTCTTAAAGTATAGACTAAGTAAAAATATCATGACATCATATACATTATAAACTCTTATGTAAAATATATATTCATGATATAATTCTCATTGACAAGGGTATCACATACAATAATATACCATAGAGGCTGTGAAAAAAATGCTATGTATATAATATTTCCTCGTCTTAATTATTGCACTTAGAAATTGTGCCCAGTTCAAAATTAAAAAAAAAGCTTTACACTCGACAGCAAAGAGTTCAACTGCTTGAATAGGAGAGCCATAGATTTAGCAAAGAAAGAGCCTAATCATTTTTTATGCAGGTATTGTAACATGGACAGAATATGACATTATGGGCTACATGCTCTGGGATGACCAACCTACAACCACGCAATGCTTTTTTCGGTGGTCTGGCACATGCAAATGCTAGTACTTTGGTCTACCAGGTGGCATCCATTACTTCTGCATTTGTTTCCCCAACCAGAGTATTTATTTCATTAAAAATAGCATTCTTTAATGCTGGCTCCATGGTGATGAGTGGAAGAGGATACCTCTGGCATGTTGGTGATGCAGGTTCATGCTCTGAGCCCAAGATACCAGAAGTGGATTCTAGGAAGGAAGACTCAGAGCATCCATGTGAATTCACTCATCCCGAGAGGGTTGATTCAGCATGTTGGCTCTTTCTGTGGCTTCTAATGGTGGCATGGTGGATGTGCCATTGGTGACCATGCACTGTCTGACAATCCTTCCCCAGGTGATTACGAGTGAGCCTACAAAACATAGGGAGTTGCGTGGGCTCTAAAAGGGGGATTTAACCACTTGGACTGTTGCACAGATGACAGGGTTGGCCAACCCTTTCCACATGAACTGGTGCTCTGAAAGACCACTCCTTCTCTGATTCTAGTGTGTGTGCAGAATGGCTTGCCTATCCCTGATTAGGAGGGGGCTACCCAAAAAGAGGAGAGGGGCTCAACCACAGGGAACAAACTGCAATTGCCTAAAGAGTTGTAAGGTCATTTGAGGACAGGGTAGGATTGTGTCAACAAGGAAGAGATCTCAAGTGGGCAAAAGTGGTAGTGTAACATACCAGTTGGCTAACATGACTGAGGAATAAGGAAATTAAGAAAAGAAAATAGCATGGCTTCACATGCTAACAAAGAGAACACCTACCTCAGCAGTTCTTGTCTTAAGCATGCAAGGTCATTTACGCATTCCTGAAACATTGTGATGCACAGGTAAATATACATCCCCATAGACCACCAAAGATCATGATTTAGTATGTAACTACATTCATGTGATTGTATGAATATTTGCCTAGAATTGTAGGTGTTTTTATTTTGCCAGTGAAATTTGCAAAGGTTTAATTTCACCATGTAAAACCTATTCACGATGGACTCTATTCATGAAGTCTACACACCAAAATATGCAATGTGTAGGCTTCCGTACTACCTTTTACCACCCAGTGGATATGGTGAGGAACCCCAGTGCATTCACAATGGAGGGTTTGCACCACATCCACATACTTGCCCTATAGTGGATTCCTGGCTATGTGCATATCCCAGTGGGGAGGGTGGCTGGAGGTGGGGCATGGCTGCCCCCATGCAAGTAACAAATGATGCATGTTTGGGGCAATAATGGAGGGGACTCATGCTATGCTGGCAGAGACCCTGCCTTAACCACTTACATGCCCTTCCCACTGGCCACATCGGGCAGCAAACATTGCGCAATCCCCCAACACTACTACCCCTGCCCCTCGAAGCATACTGGGGCGGCAGAGGGTACAACTGTGCACATGGGCTGAATACCCCATATCTTTAAGGGTTACACCCATCCCAGGAGGAACAGCCATATCCCACCACATGTAGTGGGAATCCATTCTTATGGCAGCCAGGATATCTGATTGGATGGCTACAATTCATTGCCAAACTGCCCCTGCAATGCCCCCACTGCTGCTACATGGGAAGGGGTGAACCTGTGATGTGTGGCTCAGTTACATGAATACAGCATGATATGCATTGCACTGCTGGTGCAGGTATGTTGTTTTGGAGTATACTTGTGCTGCAGTCGTGAATAGAACCCAATATTAGAAGAACATTCTGCATGTTCACTATGTACTTTAGTAGTTCATTGTCAAGTGTAAATTTTGGAAGCAGAATTTGGATAGAATTACTGATTCTATGTCTTCCTACGTATTAAAAGACAATTTAGATTCTTTTAATATATGGATTGTTGAAATAGTAGGGTTGAAATACATATAAAAAAATCTTCATAATAGCATCGTCCCATAAGTGATAATACCATACTTGGCAGCTGATAATACTATCATTCTGAGTCCGTAATAGTATCATTCAGTGCTCTGAATGATAGTATTATCATAAAAATTGAACAGCGCAAGTGCAAGCTCTCCCACAGCACGCTATGTTGCCAGTGTCAATCAAACACTATCGTATGAAAATGTGGCTTATGATTGGCCATTTTCTCTTTCTCAGTGGGTGTAACATTTTGAATAACATGGCGGCCATCTCTGGCTTAGTGAGACAAAATCATGACCGAGATATTTCTTTTATTGTTTTAATTCTTAAGGAAAATGAAACTATCCAGTTGATCCTGCATTCTGGGGGGGGGGGGCGGAGAATGAAACGGTAAGTCTGCCTATCAAAAAAAAGCTTTTCCCCTTGATAGAGGAGTCCGTGCCTGGCCATGGGATGGGTTAGAAGAGCAAGACAGTGCAGTAGGTGAGAGGAGTGAGACAGTGCGGCAGTCGGCCAGAACAGAGTCTTCCCACAGCAGCCGACTGCCCTTCATAAAGAAATGATCATATATTAAAAAATAACACCTAAGGTAGAGTTGTTATAGTATTCATCTCGAGGTTTGGGACTTTGGGAACCTCTCGAGCTTTGCTCTCAAAGTTCCAAGTCCTCAAAACCTCTCGATGAGATTACTGCCTGATAATACACACTTAGGTATCTATTATTCTATTTATATTCACATTCTTTGCAAAGTTATTATAGAAATGTACCTTTTCTATACCATAAAGCACATACGAATTCTCATACATCAGTTTTTTTTACATACATCACGCACACGCACATGCACAGACACATACATTCACGCACGCAAGCATGCACACACACACACAAACACACACACTCACACACACACACACACCATTTCTTTAGGTTAGCAAATCAATAGCACTAAAATTAAATTATACATGTTTATTTCATTTTAAAAAGGGAAGGGCTGCAGGCCCAAGAAAGAAGTTGAAAAGTAGTTTGTTTTACTCTGGAGAAAAACAGTTTAAAACAGTACTTGAATATGCAAGATTTATCCAGACACAGAATCTTTGACTTTACAATGAGGATATTTCATTTTTTTATCCAAAGGAGCATACAAACTGGTATAGCACAGAAACAATTCTGTATGCAGAAATGCCTTGTGTGTCTTGCATAGCTTCTTCAGAGCAGTGAAGTGAAGAAGACACTCAAGTGTGGCAACATGCAGGAATTGCTGGAAAACACTTTTCTGTTGTGTGTTGGTCTTCTGTTTATTACTGTATGCAGTAAATGGCTTTTAACTCTATATAGTATGTAAAGTCAAAGGCAATTTTAATTACATGGTGTGTGTTGCTTCTGTAAAATCAGCAACCATTTCCAATGTTCTCCCTTATTTGTTGGTTAATTTTTACCTGAGGACATTTGAGGCTTAGGGACTTAGAGTTGTTAGTATACAACACAAATGGCACTCAGTTGTTACGTTGATTGTCATGAGAAATAAAGCTGTTGGCATCTTGTAACAGGGAATATTAGCAGTCCTTTTTTTGATGACTCAGTCTGTGAGAGGATGGCAATATGTGTGCTCAAAATGTTTGTATGCTGTTAATTTGACTTGACATCACTGCTCACATTGACACCATCCATGAAAAACGTCACCCCAAGTTTGGCATCTTCTACTGCAATAAGAACTGCCTCTCCCCTCAGATCTGCCTGGAACTAGTAACTAAAATGGTCTTCCTAGTTTTCGACTATGCAGAAGTGATCTATGGCACTGCTCCCTCCTCTTTGCTTGCCATATTGGAAGCCCTTTGCAATGCCATCTGCTGTTTTACTACCAACTCTCCATTCCACACTCAACGTTGCTCCCTCTAGTTCTCCCTTTCCATCCTCCCACTATTCTTATATTGCCAATCCCATTGCTCCATCCTCATTGCCAAATACTGGTTTGGCTCCCTTACCTCCTACCTCTCCTCACTCCTATCCCCAACCCCTCCCCGTCTTACTCTCTATGCTCCAGGGATTCCAGCCCCATCTCCATTCCCCATCCTCACTCATGTGCTGGGCAAGCTGCTTTTTCCTATTGTCTCTACTCCATTTGGAACCTGCTCCACTCTTCACTTCATCCCCAACCCCCCTTCATATCTTTACACACCTACTAAGGCATATTCCTGATCCTCTTTGTACCTGTCACTCTTCCTCTTGAACCTTTTGACCTTGTACTCACAGTTTCTCCTGCCCCCACTTGCCTATGACTCACTAATTCTGGGATAACTATGTTTCTGGCCTTCAATCTGTTCTCAATTCAGTTAAATGCTTAATCTATGCACTCTAGCATGCATTGATCAGTGTATCCATGTACTGAATCCATGCTCTGTTCATTGTATTCCATGTATAATTCCATACAGTTATTTCATGTGGGGCTTCTTATGTCCACGCCTATATATTTTGCAATTTGTACATTATATTTTTGTACTTCAAAAGTTTGTCATGCCTTTATGTCTGTACTCCTATTCCCCTCACCCCTGGGTCACACCTGGAAACAAGCCTTGGCTCAGTGAGCCTTTTCCAATTACCAAAATTTTACATAAATAAATAAATGTGTCCATTTCATTTTCTGTCTCATGATGGGGACTACCACTGTAGAGAAGGTAAAAATAAGCCCTGAATAGAGTTCCACCACTGGGGAAGCCAGAAGGACTCAGTGTATATGAGTAAAGGAACATTATGGAAACTGTCGCCACCACCCTTGTAGGAGCGAGGTGGGGGGGAAGGGGGGAGGGATTCTGAAGGAGGAGGGGAGAATGGAGGTGTAATGAATAGGGATCTGTGAGTATATTCTGTTAAATATCGGGTGAATATTCATACTTGGGACTTGGGACAGTGCAATATTCAAACAGTGTGATACGATGAGAGCATGGTAACTGTCTGAATATGGGGCTGTGCCAACACAGTGTGTAGTGACTATACACTGCACTGACACTGTCCATGGATGAATATGGATGCATATGGATCACAGCGGAGCCAGCTGGAGATAGCATCAACCAAACAGGACAGCACCAGGGTTGCTCTGGCTCATATTAAGTCCTGCCATGTTAAAGAGTATAGTGGGAATTTAAGACTCTAAGGGACCCCTTGCATGCCCATTATTGGCTAATTTCTATGCAGTGCCATCGCAGCTTACCCATCCTGTATTGTCAGATTGAGTTCCTTGCCATTAGGCAGTATAGCATAGTGGTTAAAGGCACTAAGCTGCAAATTGGACATCTGGGTTTGAATCCCATCAGCCCCCACTTGTATATTGTGTAACTCTAAGCAAGTCACTTAACTTCCTTGTGCTCAAGGTCACACCTGGAAACAAGATCTGGCTTACTGTGTCTTTCCTGGTTAAACAAGTTCCCCTTTCCCCTAGTGGTCCCCCACCTCACAATCACTGATCACTATCTTCTGAAATACGTCTCCAGTGGTTCCTCCACCCCCTGAATGTTTGCAAAGACCCCCTCCACACTCACATTCCAGATCCACTGCCCTGCACCACCCCTCACCCCAGACACCAGCTAGTATTGTAAAGGATGATGTTTGGCACTGCCAAAATCATTGAATATACAACTGCTCCCTTTATGCATGACAGATCCCACATTTATATAGGCACAGTGGTGTAGTCGACATGGTTATGCTGTTGGGCTTTTGGGGCACACCAGGAAGTTCTGAATATGGTCCCAACTCTTACAGCTGATACTATTCATTGTTAGTGTAGTGCTAATGCTGTTAGTGCCATTCTAACCATTTGAATATGGTGGCCTCTGGAACTTTACATGTCCTTGCTCCTTTCCACTTCACACTAACCAATATGTATTTGGAAACAAGCTGGTGCCAGTCCTGTATGTCTTTTCTGGTAACATTTGTTAAATTAATTAATCAATAAATTAATGAATTAATGATCTGAACTCCACCCAGTTCTATGGGCAAAGCCCAATGGGATTAGTCTTTGCCAGCCCTGATCCATGATGAGTGGAGCAATAGCTGAAAATGTCTTGGTCTATTCTCCTCCCCACAACACCAACACTGATATCTGTGAGCCACATGGGATAGAGACATGGTCAATAGTCTGTCAGAACAAGTTGTAATATAGACCAGAGTCAGAACACTTCATATAAATATCATTGCACTCCAAATTTGGTCTTTAATTACAGTCCTACTGTGATGCTAGGCTTATTGCTTCCCCTCCTCTATGATGGCACTGTAGGGTGGATGGATATGACTGAACAAGCCAGCAGACTTCAGCTTATGCCCTCACCCCCATCATTGCCATCATATATGCACATTTATTGAGTGACTAAGCTGCCCTAAATTACTGTATGTGTCTTTATCTGGTTTCCCAATTTTTCCAGTTTCAAATTATATGAGATAAGCAGCTTAAAAAAAGATTCTTTCCTTCTTGCTTCTGCCAAGAAATCTTTTATATTTTGTGAGGCCAAAAAATTGGTTCCTAAGTTACAGGATAAAGCCATACTGTATGTACCTCACATTTGAAAATGTTTCTTTGTTTCTCCTCTCCCCATCTTCCTATACACTGTTTAGAAAAAACACGTGCTTGCTCTATGAACCATACCACAAGGCAACACCATGTTGTAATCAACACCACAGCCCACCCTTCAAGCCCTCACTTCAGCTGCATTTAGAACTTGTGCCTCTCACTCCTGTCAATGATTTTAGTGGGAGGAAAATGTTAGTCCAGATCTGGGCTAGCTAGTCAGCCCCACACAGCACACCACTCCCATTAAATAGTCTTAGATTCACCTGGTAGAGAAAAGGTGGAGCAGTTGGTGTCATCAGTGACATGTGGCAGACCAGTCTACTCTTCACTCTTCCTAGCATCATTAATGATGGCAGGCATTTCCTTCCCTCTCTCCCAGAATTGAGCATTGTGCACTTATATAGTCTAAGTCCTATAAGGGAAATGGTGTACTGTTGGTACACAGACCAAACAACCTGGATTTGGATGAACATTGGACCCCCTCCCAAAATCATGGATTGTCAGCTGGGATCAGTTCCTACCCCTGCAGACCTGTCGCCTTGGCCCTTGCCCAGTAGGCAAGCTGCCATTCAAAAGTCCTGGAATCTGACAGTCCTGCTGGAAGCAATCTGCCCAATAGTTGCACCATTGCTGTGCTCCTCATCCCCTGCCCTGTACACCCATCTCCCACTGGTGCAGCTGGATAGTGTCTCAGCATTGTTTGTTCAGGAGGAAATCCACCCTGAAATGGTGGTATGAAGAGTGTTCTGGCTTGAGCAGCCTGTCTCACCTCACAGGTCCCATCCAACAGACTTCAGAACCACTCTAATTCCATTGCTCACACATTCCCTAAAGATGTTACTCACTACCCTCCAAGCAAGCTAGAATGTCTGCAGTGTCTCTGAGCATGGCTGCCCTTCTCGATGAGAACCAAGGACAGAGGCAAGGATGTGAGAGCAGTAAGTAGACTAGAAAAACACCAGCAAAGTTTGTGGAGGGCTGATCAGGTCAGTGGAGATGCTGCAGTGTGTGAGTAGGTGAGATTGACCATGACCAACTCTAGAGATGGAGTGAAATTAAATTCTGCCTGTGAAGTGAACGTGAAGTGGCAGTTTGTGTTATCATAATGCTACATGAAGTGGCCATTGCAAAGTGCTCACTTCACTTTGTTATTATGACTCTGTGCTGTAATTCCACCTTAACGTGAAGTAAGGTGGAATGACAACAATATAGGCACTTTCGGCAGCCTCTCCCCCACACATCACATGGCTTACAGTACTGTAAGTCACATGCTTTAGCCAGGCAGGAAGGAAGTGAGTCATACAAGCAGATACTTTCACTTTCTCCTTCGCAAAGGTAGAAAGAGGAAGCATTTTGTGTAGGAGAGGAGAGTTCGTTATTAGCATCTTTCTTGAGCAAGTTCCAAAAATCCAAATGCTTTTTTAAAAGCTAATTCTTTATTTTTTTTGTACTGTTTTGTCAGTTCTTTTTGGTGACTGATTTCTTTGTTTTATAAGTTTTGTTTTGTCTGTCTGTGTGTGTGTGTGTGTGTGTGTGTGTGTGTGTGTGTGTGTGTGTGTGACTCTGTGTGTGCATGTGTGTGAGTGTGTGTGAAGTCGTTCATCGCATTAGAGAGGGAAGGAGTGTTTTTTTGTGCGATGGACCAGGGACATTATGTGGCCCATGGCCAGAAGGGAGTGTGCACATGTGGGGGTCATAGACAGGTGGCGTTGGACTGCTCCAGACTCTTTGGTCCTGCCTCCCCCCCCCTCCGGAAGCAGCAGCACCACCAGTGCCACTGCCACATCCACCAAGTTCATCACCACCACCAGTACCAGCTGCAGGAGCTCCAGCAGCACCATCTCCCCTGCAGCAGGTGTAGCCCCAGGTGCATGACCATGTTGCTGGCACTACATCTGCTCCTCCTGTACCTGGTCCCCCTGCAGCTCCCCAGTTTGGCAGTTTTTCAACTGTGTCATGGTGGACATCAGCCTTGTGGTGTGCCTGCATTGTGGTGTGCAGGTGTGCCGTGGCCCCCGGAAGACACATCTGGGGACTGGGGGCCAGTGCACACATATGCTGAACCACCACAAGGTGGAGTGGCAAGCTGCCACTGAATGGGCCAGGCCTCCACCTGCTGGCCCTTCTGTGGCAGAGGCAGAGGGTGCTGCTGCTGTGCATCATCGCAGCAGGAAGAGGGCCAAAGCAGCAGCTGCTCCACCACTACCCCCACCACTGCCACCAGCACCACCCTCACCACTACCTAGTTTTCCCCCTGCACCAGTGGACACCACAATGCCTGCAACAGAGGCAGACATAGCACTTTTGTGGGCTACAGTGGAGGAAAATTATGAGAGGGTGGGTCTTGTCCAGTGGCAGGTGGAGCAGATCAAGCAACACCAGCTACAGATTGTGTCGATGCTCCATCTGCTGCTGGAACATCAGGGGAATCCCCCATTATCTTTTTTTTTTTCAGCACCCCCCCCACTGTGCAGTGTTTTGTCTTTTGTTTATGTTTAATAACAGACAGAGGGAAGGCCACAGTATTAGTTTAAAGGGAAGCAGCCAGCAACAGGAGGTCCCTCACCCTGCAAGGCTTATGCTCCAGTTAAGCCTTTTAAGTATGTGGTGGCATTTTTCTCGCACCACAACAAACTTTATTTTAATAAAGAAAAGTCAGTGACCTGGAAGTATGGTGGACGTTATGGGGGCTCCATTATGTGTACAGGTGCAATGGCGATGCACCATGTGCTTCAATACAAAAGTATTGAAGCACATGGTGTGTCTCCTCTGCACATTTCCTTTACACATAATGGAGCCCCATAACGTCCGCCATACTTCGGGTTGCTGACTTTTCTTTATTAAAATAAAGTATTTTGTGGCACAAGAAAAATGCCACAAAATACTTAAAAGGCTTAACCAGAGGGAAAGCCTTACAGGGGGCAGGATCTCCAGTTGCTGACTGCTTCCCTTTAAATATATACATACACATACAGTCATACATGCTCCTTATTGCTCTGTTATTATAATCCAGTGACTCAGTAATGTTTACTTTCTGTTGTGTGGAGTGGTAGTGGAAAAGCTGGTGTGAGCAGTGCAAGTATGTTGTATTAAATTGCATGTGCGCAGTCAGTGTTGTTTCATGTGTGTGTGTGTGTGTCTGTCTGTGTGTGTGTGACATCAGACATAGTGCAGCTTCTTGCAAACATATATTACTGACTTGTTGCAGTGTTTATGGTATAAAGAATAGCGATAATAACTTAAATTTTATTGTCATCATCATCATCAGCGGACTAAGTGATATGATATTTTTTTCAGAGGTGTCTGGCCAGAGTGCACCTTAGTCACATACTGCACACATGACTTTTAGGAGAGCATGTGTTTTTTGTGCTATGAATTCCACAAAGTCATATGTCCACTGTGAGTGATTGAGGTGCACAGTGACCTGATACCTCTGAAAAAATATCATATCACTTACTCCGCTGGTGCTGATGGTAGAAATAAAATATACATAATATATTCTTTCCTATCTGTATTCTTGAGATACTGAAACAAGTCACACCATATATATGCTTGCACGAAGCAGGACAATGTCTGCACACACAGGAAAGAACACTGATGGCACACATGTAGTTTAGCACAACATACTTGTACTGCTCAGTCATGCTTTTTGTGAAACACTTCAAATCACGAGTCCTGACAGAAAGTAAACATTACTGAGGCTCGAGAAATATTTATTTTTTTAAATAGACATTAAAGCAGAACAGTGAAACAATCTGGTGAAAATTTTGACCTATACTTTTTATGTTAGCTTTCACGCATGTGCAAGAAACATAGTGCCATCATACGAGTTTTCCAGAGGTGTGTCAGCCTCTTCCAGTTCAGTCAGTGTGTTTGCAGGCATGGTCTCAGAGTGCCAATCACTGCTCCAGCTGTCAATGACAGCAAAAAATGCAGTGGCATACAGTTGAAAGGGAGAGCTCCGCTTGAGTGAGCAGAGCTCCTCCCCCACACATAGACATGCGTGCACGCATGCACACTGCATGCTCATGTGCCTTCCCCCTCCCCCCACACTGTACGGCCGATGGGAGTGCCCAATCCCCCGTCAGCTCCACGCCCCCCCAAAGCATCCAGGTGCCACATTGGGAGCCCACCCCAGTGAGGCAAAACGATGTTAAGGCCGACGGGGGTGCCCAATCCCCCGTTGGCTCCACTGCCTCTCCCCCCATGCTGTCACCAACAGGGTGCCCAATTCCAAGTCAGCTCCACTGTCTCTCCCCCCAAGCATCCAGGTGCCATGCTGGGAGCCCACCCCAGTGTGGCAAAATGTGTTATAACTGATGAGGGGTGCCCAATCCCCCGTTGGCTCCTGCCCCCCCAAACAGCTTTTCAGCTGCCATGCTGGGAGCCCACCCCAGTGTGGCAAACATCCCTCATCGTCTCTAAATAAAAAAACACCTGTAAATAGAAAAACTGTCCCTTGGCGCTTCTCCCTGCCTCCTCCCACAGCCCGCACCCACCCACTGCACAACCTGCCTCCCCACACCCTCCCCAATTTATCTACTTACCTCCGGAGCTCGGTGCGACGATCTTCGGTGGACCGGGAACACGTCTGCACTCTGCAAAGCCGACCGCGAACTGAGGAAATGCCGGTAAGCTGTATAATGGAATAGATAGGGTTTTTTCAACTTTATTGCATATCTCAGGCATTTTTTGGAATTTTTGCACCAAATTTTCAACATGGGGTTTTTGGGACCCCTTCTCATGAATGCTATCACTGTCATGGCGTTACTTGGGCCTGAAGGGTGATTTCGCAGCCACTGCATGAAATCACCTTTCCGGAATGATTAATGAAATGACACTGCCAGTGTTCATAAGGTGGGCTCTCAAAAGCCTATTTGAAAATTTGGTGGAAAATTCCTAAAATGACTGTTCCACAGCACACCGTAAGTTCGTGAATTTTCAATATTTTCACTCCAGATTTTCAACATTGCCATTTTACCACACCTTCTTATGAGCAGTACAGCAGTCATTTTCACATCTCACCCAAAATGTGTTTCCGCCCATGTAGTGCACAATGGCACAGTCGATTGTGTGAAATCAATGTCGGGACACATAAAGAAAATCACAGTGACACTGTTCATAAGCAGAGGTCTTAAAATGGCTATCTTGAAAATTTGGTGAAAAATTCCTAAAACTGACTGTTTTACGAACGTGCATTGCGCAGTTCCTATGCACGCTCGTAAGTTTGCAAAATTTCAATATTTTCACTCCCGATTTTCAACATTGCCATTTTACCACACCTCCTTATGAGCAGTACAGCTGTCATTTTTCACATCTCACCCAAAACGTGTTTCTGCCCATGTGGGTCACAATGGCACAGTTGGTGTGCGAAATCAATGTACAGGACCCATTAAGAAAATCACAGTGACATTGTTCATGAGCAGAGGTCTTAAAATGGCTATTTTGAAAATTTGGTGAAAAAATTCCTAAAAATGACTGTTTTATGAACGTGCGTTGCAGAGTTCCTATGCACGCTCGTAGAAGTTCGCAAATTTTCAATATTTTTACTCCAGATTTTCAACATTGCCATTTTACCACACCTCCTTATGAGCAGTACAGTTGTCATTTTCACATCTCGCCCACAACGTGTTTCTGCCCATGTAGCGCACAATGGTGCAGTCAGTGTGTGAAATCAATGTATGGGACATGTTAAGAAAATCACAGTGACACTGGTCATAAGCAGAGGTGTTAAAATGGCTATGTTGAAAACTTGGTGAAAAAATTCCCAAAAATGACTGTTTTAGGAGCGCACATTGCGCAGTTCCTACGCATGCTGGCAAGTTTGCAAATTTGTAATATTTGCACACCAGATTTTCAACAGTGCCATTTTACTGCACTTCCTTATGAGCAGTGCAGCTACCATTTTTCACATCTCGTCCAAAATGTGTTTACGCACATGTAGCGCATAATGGTACAGTCAGTGTGCGAAAACAATGTTTGGAACAGATTAAGACAATCACAGTGACACTGGTCATAAGCAGAGGTCTTAAAATGGCTGTGTTGAAAATTTAGTGACAAAACTCCATAAAATGACTGTGCTACGAGTGAGCATTGCGCAGATTCCACGCACCCTCGTAGGTTCATGAATTTGTAATATTTTCAGTCCAGATTTTCAACAGTGGCATTTTTCCACACCTCCTTATGAACAGTACAGCTGTCATTTTCCACAACATGGCCAAAATGTGTTTTCACACTTTCAGTGTAGAGATGCATGGTCGCTATGGGAAATCATTGTTCGGGACAGATACAGAAAATCACACTGACACTGTTCTTGATCGGAGGTCCCAAAATGCCTGTGTTAACAATCTGCTGTAAAAAAATCCCCAAACTAGTTACATTACAGGTGTGCATTGCACAGTTTCTACACCCACTCGTGACTTCACCATTTTCTTTAAGATTTTTACAGCAGATTTTCAACATTGCCATTTTTTACACCTCCCCATGAACAGTACCACTGTCATTTTTCACATCCTGTTCAGAATGTGTTTTTGCACCTGTGGTGCCAAATGCCATAGTCGCTGTGCAAAAGCAGTTTTTGGCTAACAAACTGATATTGCCACTGTTCATGAGGTGGGGGTCACAAAAAAACCATGTTGAAAATACCAACGAATGCCTGAGGTGTTAGGGTTTCTGACCATAACGCCCCACCCTGTAGAGTACAACAGGCATCAGGGGTGTGACTTGAGATTCTTGCCTGTTATGCTCATACCATTCCACCCCCACCCACACCCTGCAGCCAGTGAGAGGCATCAAGGTGTGCCTCGGACTCTTCGGGCCCAGACTTCACCCCATTCTCTTATACCGCACCCATCTACATAGAAACATAGAAACATAGAAGTTGACGGCAGATAAGGACCGCAAGGCCCATCCAGTCTGCCCATTTCTTTTTCTACCTTATAAATGTGCCATCGGCCTTTGCTCTGTCAGTGGCCTATCTATTCATAGTCATTTGTATTGCTCCCTTATGCCTATCCCATGCTTGTTTGAAGCCCTGCACTGTATTCATAGCCACCACTTCTTGTGGTAAGCCATTCCATGCATCCACCACCCTTTCTGTGAAAAAGAATTTCTCACATTCCCCTTAATCGGCCTCCCTCTAATCTCATGCTGTGTCCTCTTGTCCTGCTATTTTTCTTATATTTAAACATGTTAGACTCTTTCACCTTGTTTATGCCCTTAAAGTGTTTGAATGCCTCGATCATATCACCTCTCTCCTCCTTTGCTCAAGGGTAACACATTGAGCTCCGTTAATCTGTCCTCATATGTCTTCTGATGCAGTCCCTGCACCATTTTGTTGCCCTTCTCTGGACTGCCTCAATTTGTTAATGTCCTTGTGAAGGTGTGGCCTCCAATACTGCATGCAGTACTCCAGATGGGGCCTAACCAGTGTCTTGTACAGAGGGATTTTACCTCCCTCTTACGACTTGTGATACCCCTACTAATACACCCTAACACCCCCCTAGCCTTACCTACTGCTTTAGAGGTCTGCTTGGATGATTTTAGGTCATCAGTGATGATGATGCCCAAGTCTCTTTCTTCCTTTGTGACTGCTAGCAACTCTCCTCCCAGCCTATTGGTGGCTTCAGGGTTTCTCTTCCCTATGTGCATGATTTTGCACTTCTTTGCATTAAATCCCAGTTGCCACTCTTCTGACCATTCTGCTAGTTTATCCAGATCTCTTCTCATTCTGCCCACCCCATCTGGATCATCTACTCTGTTGCAGATCTTGGTGTCATCTGCAAACAGACAAGCCCTACCCTCTAGTCCATCTGCAAGGTCACTGTATTTCCTGATGGAATGGGGTGCGCGCATAAGGGCCAAAGACCCCAAGGCACACCGTGACACTTGTCAGTGTCTGCAGGGTAGGGTGTGGTGAAATGGCGTGGTCGTTATCCCTGACGACCCAAAGGCACACCCCAATGCCTGTCACTCTCTGCAGGGTGGTGGTGGGGTTGGCTTCAGTTCAATACTTCGCTGCCATTCCTATTATGCAGCTCTGTAACTTCTACACTACCAGCCAGCAAGCAAAGATTCGACATTGACAAATACTTGTTTATGTTATTTTACATTGCTACTTTACTTACCTCCTGACTTGTATGATACCATTCTTTCCAGTTTTTGAGTCTGCTTTAGTACTTTTTTTCATGCCTGAAATAATAAAAGGAATGCTCCTTTTAATACAGTTCGGACCAGGTCTTCATCAGCATTTTCCACTGTTTTTCTCCATCAGTTGTTATATATTATTTCTGTTGTAAAATTAACAATTATGCAGCAGGCAGTGTTTTATGACCTCACAGAACAACATTTATTCAAAAACAGCTGTAAATAGTGATGAAAACCTGGTCAGAGCCATATTAAAAGGTGTGCTCCTTTTTTTTTTTTTTTTTTTTTTACACATGAGAAAAAGTAGTAAAGCAGATAGAATTGTGAAAAGAAGGGTATCATATAAGTCAGGAGGTAACTAATGACTGGCAATGTAAAATAGCATAAAAAAGTATAGGACAACATTTTCACCACATTGTTGCACTGCTGCTTTAATTTATAATTTAAGTATGACATTATGTGCTCACAATCACAACACACAAAATACAACTGTCTTGTGTCTAGAACATTCCCAAGTGTTGACGAAGTGAAATGGGAGTGTTACACTACATGCAAAGTCCACCAGAATTTATTGCACAGTCACTTATGCATGCAGTGGTCACACAGAGTCACCAGAATTTTTGTGCATCCCCAAAATGCATCTGTCTTGTGTCCAGAAAGTTTACATACTCTGTGATGATGATGTACTCATGATGCACAGTGTCTTGCCAAACTGTGTGAAGGATGGATAACATGACATGAATCCATTCAGTGTTCCCTCAGAAAAGATGACCATGAGAGAATTGTTGCTGGTCCAAAGTGTGCTGCGATTCTTGCAAATGCAGTGCGATCACCTCAACTGTATGGAAGGGTGCCCTTTGTGTGTAGACTAATAGTAGCCTTGTTGAGTTGATATATGTATGTATTTTCTAGGTGGGGAGTTGACATATATAGACATGTACTCATTGTATTGTTTTGTATCGCAGGTCACACACACTGTTGGTGTGCACATTCCAGTGCTTGATGAGAAATGTTGGCGTTGAAATTGGAAATGGAATACTCTCAAGCCAATGAAGCTAAGTATTTTTTTGGGGGGGGAGCATATTTGCAAGTAGGTCTCATTAATGGTTTATTATTTGAATTCTTCTTCACAGATTTTCATCTGTATCCTTCTCCAGTCTGGTAATGATTGGCATGGTCATTGATTGAAATGACTTCTGCATGTTGCATGTCTGCCCCAGCCCGGGGGGGGGGGTTCTGATGTTGAAGAAGTTATTTGGATAAGGCAACTATGACACAACAAAACATTTGGAAGTTTCCTAAAAAAAAGAAATGAATGACTTCTTACAACTTGATTGCAGCAGTAAGACACTGGCCCAGATATTCAAAAGGGTTGCTCCATACGCAACAGGGATGCACCAGCTCAAGTCCGAAAATGTGCCATTCTGCAATATTCAGTGGGAGGCAGATGTGCCCTCAAATCACAATGTGCAAGAGCACAATGATAATGAATGCATGCGCAACTGACGGGGGAGGAACCATGCATAAATGACGCAGTGCGATATTCAACAACATGCACCATGCGCAATAGGGGAGCACACAGAAGTTGCGTGATAGCGGAAATAATCCATAATAAAAAGGAACAAGAGAGAGGTGCAAGAACGATACAGGGAAGCCACATGTTGGTGAACTGTAGGCAGCCACACAGGCACACAGAAACTGGGAGCAGGATAGGGCAGGAGCAAGACAGAGCATCTGGGACCACCAGAAACATGGAAGGTGTGGGGAGCCTGTGCCACAGTTCAGGACAAAAGGGGGAAGTGCCACACAGCACTGAGGGCACAGATAGTGGGCAGTATGGCCACTACAGGCAGGTGTTCCCGGTGCAGGGGGAGTAGCAGCAAGGACAGTGGGGGGACAGAGAAACAGCTGCCGGGGGGGTAACACAAGCCAGGGACATGGCCAGTGCCACCATCCAGATGGAGGCAGTTATGAGGGGGGTGAGAAGGCATGCACAGGAGGTCAAGGCCATGGAAGGGCCATCAGCGGTATGCCCCCAACAGGCAGTACCGAGCCCAAACCAGCTTCGAGCTGTACACTGATACTGAGATCGTGGGCAGGTACCGCCTGAACTGGGTGATCCTGAGGTGGCTCTGTGAGCTGTTCAGTGATGTGATGCAGGCACCCACACGAAGGAGCCATGCTCTGTCAGTGGAGACCAAAGTGACAGCTGTCATGTGCCTTCTCACCACGGGTACTTTCCAGAGACCATCAGGGGACACAACAGGTATAACCCAGTTGGCCACGTCATGCTTCCTCACCCAATTGCTCAGTGCACTGCTGCCACATGATGCGGAGTACATCCATTTCCCCAGCACACCGGTGGAGTGCACAGCAAACATACAGGAGTTCCACAGGGTAGCCCATATGCCTGGCATGCTCAGGGCAATAGACTGCACCCATGTGGCCATCTGCATGCCACCTATCCCCAAAGGGGCCGCATACATGAATCAGAAGGGGTATGCAAGCATCAGCTGCCAGGTGGTGTGTAATGCCAGGGGGTGCATAATCAATGTCTGTGCCATGCACCCTGGGGGAGCACATGATGCCTTCATCTGGCACCAGTCCACATTGTGCCACAGGTTCAAGAGTGGGGACATTCCCACTGGCTACCTAGTGAGTGAGTATGCAAATTGTGCAGAAAGACATGTTGCATGGGAGAGGCATAGTCAGAGGTGAAATGGGTATTGGCCTAGATGGCCCAAGGCAGAGCGACGCTGATCACCAGACTAATGTCCACCCTCTACACACAGGTGACAGTGGATACCCACTCTGTCCCTGGCTGCTCACACCATACCGGCAGCCCGTGATCCCATCGCAGCAATGCTACAATGAGGCACATGCCACCACACGCAATGTCATTGAGTTGGTGTTCGGGATGCTGAAGGCACATTTCCGTTGCCTGGACATGTCTGGCGGTGCCCTACAGTACAGTCCCTCAAAGGCCTGTGGGCTATTCCTGGCCTGTTGCATCCTGCACAACATGGCCAATGACTGTGGGATAGCCGTACAGGTCGAAGAGGGGAACAGCGATGGGGATGACGACGCTGGTGAACATGGTGATGGGCAGCACCCCCTTGGTTGAAGGGACCCCCGACTGATCCGGATGGCACAGCTGCACCGGGACACCATCACGGAGGAGCACGTCAACCAACCCAGGTAAGTCATGGGGCCATGTGCAACCATCTGTGGCAAGGGCACAACCTACAAACACACATGGACAAACCCCAGGGGTGCATGTCATTAAGGGAATTGGCCGAGCATGGAGCCACACATGCCGTCAGGGATGGGCAAGGTCTAACATGGCACGTGGTCACACACACACTCACACACACGCACATGCACACACACACACACCCACAAGACATGCACAAAGGGTAGGAGGCACGCCAACCCCAACCACCACCCCAGCCACACACACATGTCCACAGACCACCACGCCCAGTGCCTGTCATTGTGCATGTGTCAGACGCCCGGCACCATTGCACAGTGGCAGACAGAACAACACAGGCATCATCATGCACGCACCACAGTGGACAGCAGCCGGAAGGGTGTGCAGATGGAACATGTGTATGTGTGTGTGTGTGCAGGACTGGGTACCTCACCCTTGCATTGCACATTGAACAACACAATGCACACAGGGCAGCATCAGACAGTAGCCGTGGTGGGAGACAGGTCAGTCACGTGCCACAGTGCCACAGGCACCACAGATGCATGGGCAGCACCGCTGAGACCTGCCAGCAGTGACAGGCTGACCAATGGCCTCATGGGGTGGCAACAACGGTCCCCCAGGGGTTCCATTGTGTGAAAGTGACCGTGTTTGCGCAGGGGTCTGCAGGACACCGGACATACCTGCACCAGGCATGCTCGGGATGCCCACAGCTGAACCCAGTGTTGACAAGGAGGGTGTCACACGATGCCAGGATCAGGGGAGTGGACATTGCACTGTGCAGTGTCTGCGACACATGGGAAAATAACTGTGTGCCCACTGTGGCCATGGCAGCTGTGATTGTCTGTGTCAGCCTGTCAATGGAAGCGGTCACATCCTCCCACAACCGGTCCATCCCCGCCAGGAGGAGAGCGGTGTCTCTGCTGTGCCACTCCTCTGCCTGGTGCAGAACCACACTGAGTGCATCCACCGCTGTCAAAAGCCACAACTGCTGATCGACTGATTCTTGGATTATGCAGGTGTGCTCTTCTAAGAGGTCATCTGCCTGATCAGCATGCTGTCCCTCACGGTGTTTGTGGCCCTGATGGGCAGCACCACTTGAGGGTGGGCACTGCACACCAGGGCCAGACCTGGGCATGTCCACAGGTGGTGCACTGATACCAGCCCCTGACACTGTACCCCCATGGCCATTGGCCGACTGCTGACACTGCCCCTCCAGCTGCTGCTCTCCAGGGCTCAACGGTGCCACCACAGTGGCTGCAACAGCCCCACTGTACTGGACACACACCAGTGCTACCCCACTGGTGCAGACAGGCACAGGCTGGGACTGTGATGTCACACAGGCCTCCATGGTGGCGCCACCAACAGCCATGCCCATGATGTCACCTGCTGTGTGGCCATCCTGTGGCCCACAGGTATCACTGTTCATGAAGTGAGCTCCATCATCATCTGTGATGGATCCAGCACCAGCCCGAGTCTCAGCATGCTGGCATCCATGGACTCTGGCACGCTGGGACACGGGCAGAGCCTCCTCAGCACCTGCTCCACCAACATCAGTCCAGACAGCCAGGTGGGTCCACTGTCACCCTGACCCTCAGATGCCATGGAAGTGGATGGGCCCTCCTCTATGTCTATGGTATCACCCTCAGTGGACAAGCCCACCACTGCTGACCCATGTAGATGCTCAGGAGCTGTAAGGGAACATAGTGGCATTAATGTATCTGCCCTACCCTGTCCTCCCCATTGACAGACCAGGACCTACTATGCAGTGAAGGGCTACCACATGTCTGGAATCCACCACCAGGAACACCCTCGATGGTACAACGCCACATGCTGCCAGCAACCCGCTCTTCCCTTGGGGTCAGGCTTTGCACGGCCAGCTGTCCCCCACCGGTCGCAGCCCTAGCTGCCCTGATGGCAGCCACCTTGTCCTTAATCCTCTGCCTGTCCATACCCATCTTCTTTTTGCACTCCTGCATGGACCGCTGGTGGCTTCCTTGCAGGTTGACAGCACGTACCACCTCTTCCCATGCAGCAGCAGGGGCCTGTGGTGTTCCCCACCGTCTGCTGAGCAGTGGCTCCTGGTTGAGGTAGGCCTCAAACAAGGCATCTGTTTCTGCCTTTGTGAAGTTAGGCCTCCTCTTCCTCCCACGTCTCTGTTCCTCTTCCTCCACCTCACAATCACTCATTCTTCATCCTGTGAGAATGACAGGTGTTACCTGTGACTGTGCAGTCCCATGCATGTCCCACACACCACAGTCCACACTCCCAAACAGCATGCAACTCACCACAATAGACTGCAATAACAGACTATGGCCACTGCAGCCCAATGTCGCATTTTTATAGTGCAACACATGCAAATGAGGTGAGGCACAATTATAAGTGGCTGCAACTGCAATATCTGCGCCATTGAATGGCTGATTAGCTGATTTGCATATGCCGGGTGATTATCGCGCTGTTGCACTTTGTGCAATTGTGTTAAACGTGCTCAGGCTAAGGCGCATTTCTGTGACATGTGCAGTAGACACCAAACGGCACATGCCCGGGGTGATGACGCCGATGCCTGCCACGCTGCTGATGTGCTGTGTGCGGATGGCAATGCAGGTCATGGCCACCATTGTGCCAGTGGCACTACTGCACTCTTCACATGTATGGCACTCTGGCACTGGGGCGCCGTAAGCGCACTGGGGCTACAGCGTGGTAGGCTGCTACAGGAAGTGGCACACAGGCGCTCTACTGCGCCACACACAATGAGTATCACTTGCGTTATGGTGGTCCGTGAGCAAGAGACCCCTGACCCTGTGCCGACCTTTGCCTCCTAGGCACCATGTGACCGCATGGGTGCACCTCTATCTCACTGTTCGGTGACAGCACGATTGGGAATGAGAGCACAGTACCGCACAGTATCTGCACATGGTGAACGTGCACTACAGAGTGCCATTTTGATACAAAAACTGGATAGGATGGCAAGGAGAAGGGTGCCCATCTGGAGCCAACTTGAACTGGCCAGTCTGGTCCAGTTGGTGGAGCTCCATGCCGCTGCCCTATTTGGGGAGGCACCCCTGGAAAGGGCCAGGAGTGCAGTGTGGGAGGATGTGGTGGTGGCCCTGGAGGAGGCCACAGGAATGGAGAGGATGGCAGAGCAGTGCAGGCACCGCTATGGTGAACTGCAGTGGCAGGACCCAGACAGGCTTGCCCGCCTGTGGGCATGTGCCAGGAGGGGCATGTGGCCACAGCCAGGTAGGTGCCCCATCCATACACTGTTAGCATCCATACGGGTATCACAGTTGCATGTGTCCAGCACATGGGGGGCCATCCAGTGTTGGCCGTGGTGGTGGTATCGAGGTGGGGGGTGGATGGGTATGGCTCTGTGGGATTGCACACACACGGGGTTGGGGGGACTTTGCTACTGGATTGTACTGATGTTCCTCTCTCCATGTTTGCATCCTATTCCCAGAGGAGCGCTGGTGGGCGAGGGAGAGGAGGCGGCGCCAAGATGACCAGCAGGCCAGGAGGGATGCCAGATCAGACAGGCACAGGGACCGACCTGATGATGGTGAGTGCCTTACATCCATGATTATTATTGCATGCTGTGTAACAGGGCTGACAGCGGGGCATGGCCACCATCCATTGACACCACTGCCATGCACGCAACTTGTTACAGTCAGCACTGTTCAGTGGCACTGCATGTCTGGGAGTGCATCAGTGGTGGTCCATGTGTGCACCGGGTACATGGCTGTGCCACTGCCTTCGCACTGCATAGCCGTGTCACTGTATAGCCATGGTGGTGCTGTGCGGGACTTGGGTGGTGGATGTGTGCAGCAGTCTGCACATATGTGTGTGCCTGGGTAAGCAGTTCATGTAGACACGATCACTGTGGGTGGTCGCACACCATCACAGGGGCATGTCCCATGGCTGTATGCCATGCACAATAGGTGGGCTGCAAGGGGATGGACATTAACACTTATTGACTCTGCTCCCTTGTCCTAGATGGACGGTGGCTGATGCACCTGGAAAGGGCCATGCAGGAGCTCCTTCAGATAGCAAAGGCATCATTGGAGTTACTCCAGAGATTGGACCAGCATGGTGTCTGGAGGTGGCGGACCAGGAGGCAACACAGGAGTGGGGAGCGAGGCAGCTGCTAAGCCCTCCATGCCTGAAGATTCACCCTACCTCCCTGGACCCACCCTCACACCCCTTCTTCCCTCTCCCATTTGTTCACCCCTGCCCCTTACCCACCCCCACCTGGTATGTAGCCCTCACCCCCCCTTATGTGTATACTTGTATATAGTTGTTTGTACCTTAATATAATACATATGTTTTGTTATGCCTACTGTGGTGGTCTATGATTTGCAGCAGGCTACAGGTGCTCAGCTGCAGTGGTGTGCATGGCATCAGGGTTGTTGCAGGCATGGGCGTGTGCGTGTGTGTCCAGAGGGGAACCGCCTATGGTGTGGGTGGGGGAATCAGTCACTGTCTGTGGTTTGTATGTTGTTCTCTGTGTACTGGTTGCCTGTGTAGTGGTCCACATAGCATGCCCTGTGTCCATGGCACCCCTGTCAGACCGTCCATGGGCTGTGCAGCTGACACCCTTGCATGTCTGTGATATGCACCATCTGCTGGCGTGTCAGTTGTGGCTGTCCATGCTGGACAATCACTGTACCCAGCACAATGCCAGGTTGCTTCCTGTCACCGGTGTGGTGCCTGTCTGCCTCGGGTGGCACTGTGGCCTCCTCTGTTGTTGTCGCACCTCCATGCTGTCACTTGTGTCTGTTGCAGGGGATGTGCTCCACTGTCACTTGTGCTCCGGTCACATGCTGGTGGAATACAGCTTCATGGTGCCTGCACAGGGTGGTTGGCAACCTGTGCCATGTAGGGGTGCTGGCCATGTGTACACGGCTGTTGTGGCCACATGCCAGTGGCTTGGTTGACCCGCTACTGTGTCCCTGTGTTGGTGTGCCCTTGGGTATGGGTGGGTGTTTGTCCATGCACTGTGTTGCATCCTGTGAGGTGCATGCTTCCATGCAATACTGTGAGTGTGTCTGTGCTGGCTGTTGTGGCCAGTGCTGGGATGGAATGTGTCCTTGGGAGGGTGTTCAGGGTGCTGTACCACTGGCGGTGGGGTCCGGGGCATGCCCTGTCACATGTGGGGTACCTCGTGGGCCAATGCATGGTCGGTCTCTCAGCTGTACCTCAGGGGGGATGTGCAGGTGGCACTGTGTATGCAATTGTTGCATCGCTGTCTGCTGCCACCTGCTGCAGGGTGCTCATGGTGGGGCTGCCTTGCACGGCTCTGTGGTGCACAGGGTTGCATTGTCACAGTGGGGGTGGTGGCATGCATGGGGTGTCCTGCACTGTTGGATGCTACTCCTGGGCAGGGTGTATGGGGATTGTGGTGCAGGGTGTGCTCTGCATTGGTGGGATGGTGTGGCACAGGGTGGTCAGCCATCCTTGTGTGCCGGACACAGCTTGCCAGGTGGTGTGCTGGGGCACCATGTCCCGGTTGTGGGTTGGTTGCTGGTATCCATGGGCTGATGGTTATTCCGGCTCTCCACTGGTTGTGCAGTGCATGGGGTGTTGGGGCAATGTCTGTTCTGCTGTGTGCTCCTCTGCCCATCTGTGGCATGGGTGGTGGGCACCTGCATCCTGTCCCTGCACATCCCTGGTTGTGCTGTTGCACTGCTGCCCTGCTCCACAGGGCATCTCTGATTGTGCTATGGTGCATCTGGACTGCTCCACTGAGTATCCCTGGTTGCTGTATGGTGCTGGTGGCTCAATATTCAGTCGTGTGCCGCAGGCGCATCTTGACCTGCACAGTTTTTGAATACCGTGCTTCTTGCGCATGGGCACAGTGGATTTGCGCTTGCTCCTGCTGTTGCGCACTTTTTGGGTGCATTTTGAATATCCGGGCCACTATGTTTAAGCCGTGGCTGTTCCACGGGTTTCTGGATTAACATAGCAAGCTGTCACACTGCACTCAACAGATCACAACTTAATTTAGTACCAGGCTATGCAGCAAATACACTGTGTCAGTGTCCCTGCATCTCGACTCAAGTTACATTTCAAAACCACATCTTGTCAAGTAACACAACCTGGGTCCAACTTTTTCAACACTATCATGGCTGCACAGCTGCAAACTTGGAATACAGCACATTATAAGTTGCAGAAATATTTTTTGTGACTTACACATGTCACCTAGTTTACAAATCCTCAGTTGGATTTGTTGCACTCTTACGAAAATAAAAGGAACAGATGAAATAAAATTGATGTACTTACCAGTATGGATTGGAAATGGATATTCCATAGGTTCCTGTAGACAGTACTGCTGCTGTACCACTGATACAGACCTTCAGCAAAGGAGAGTCATTGGTTGTTAAATTGTAAAAAAACAAAATAAGTTGACCGTATGTGTTTGACTCAGAAAGACGCAGCTCAGAAAGAAACAGAAAACAAAACACACAGCTAAAGGAAGTTGAACAGCATGAAAAACATTAGTACACATACTATTAAAACTATAAAGTGAGTAAGAAGCCTTGTGCCTGTTGCTGATGGATGTGGTCTCATGTTTGACTCCTTCTGTCTTGGCATAGTCAATGTAATGGAAAAACCTTATCACAATGACACTGGTGGTGGGTGCTGGTGGTCATAGCTGTGGCACATGATGGCATTCCCTCTCAAATTTTCCTGCATCTGGTGGTGGTGGCAGTGGTGAACAGTGGTCTTATGGTGGTGATAGGCCAGGGACACACACAGTCACATTCCCTATGGTGGCAGTGGAGAATAGTGGCCTTATGGTGGTGGTAGTCTGGGGGGACACACAGTCACATTCACTATGGTGGCAGTGGAGAACAGTGGTCTTATGGTGGTGGTAGTCCGGGGAGACACATGGTCACATTCCCTATGGTGGCAGAGGAGAACAGTGGTCTTATGGAGGTGGTAGTTCAGGGGCCAGGATATACTATGCTCTGTGTTATACATGTGATGACGTGACATATGGAATTTCAGTCAGTACACGTGGGACAGTGATTTAACTTTATGAAAAAGAGAACATGTATCATACAAGACATGTAACAGCCTTTTAACCCCTTAAGTTAGAACCTGACAACATTAACCTCATCATCATCATTCATCATCATCCTCAGGAAGAAAGCTGCCCTTGCAGTCTTCTATGTCTGAATTTGGATCACTGGGAAATTCTTTCTCCACTGTGTTAATATCTACATCAGTGGCAGACCGACTTCACTGTAACTGCCACCAGGATGGTCCCTTTCTTCAACATCAGCAAAACCATGAGTATGCCGGGATATGAATACTGAGGTCACAGTCTGAGCTGGTATGTGCCTCTCATTCATTTTTATGAATGTCAGCAAACTGATATTTGCCAGAGAGAGGTTTGTACAATGATCCTCAGCTATTGCACCTGCTGAGCTGAATACCCTCTAGACACTCACACTGGATGGTGGGCATGTCAGGTACTTCAGTGCCACAGCGGTCAGCTCTGACCATTCCTGACCTTTCTACTCCAGTATAAAAGGGTATCATCAGTGACTGACAGATGCCTGTTTTCAGACACATATGATGCAACCATTCACTGTGCTGCTCTAAGTCCATTGGCTGATGCATCATCCTGTTCTCCAGAATCATTTATGTCACAAATCCCCACTTGGGACAAAGCTTCCCAAAGTGAGTAAACCCCAGCCACCTGGAAATGCAGTCCCCTTTCCCTTACAGGATATGCGTGATACTACTCCTCCAGGTTCACCTTCAGCTTGATTATGCTGCTCAGGTTTCCTGACCTTGACACATGACTTCTGTGCCCCATGAACTAAGCGCATCAGTTGCCCACTGACATTTTTTACCTGTTCAGGCCACCCTCCAGTACTGAGGCAATTCCACATTTGTATCATGGGTCCACCATTGTTGCTATTGCAAAGTTGTCACTACGCTGAATGCTCAAGATGTGACGATTCTGGTTGAATACTGTCAGCATGTGTTTCAGCAACAAACTGCTAGCACTGTCTCTGGCAACAACAAGGCTATGCTGTACATTCACCAATGTTTGCCTCAGCACCCACAGCAGTGGAATCGATTGGCTAATGGAGGCAGACTCACCACTCACTGCCTGTGTGGCATGTTCAAAAGGCCTCAAGATTCTTATTACAGAGTTCATGAGGTGCCACTGTTCAGTCATCATAGATATGGAGGCCCTGGCACTGTCTTTGCTAGTGTGCATGACAAGATATTCTGAGATGGCTTTGTACTGTTCATACAACCTCTCTGCCATGTATAAAGTGGAGTTCCACCAGGTGACATCTTCTAGCTTCAAGTGCTGCTGCGGGAGGCTGTTTCGGATCTGCAACTGCCAAAGTTGGTCACAGGCCTTCGCAGAGCATGAAAAGTGAGAACAGATATGATGTGCAACTGTCAGCATTTCCTTTATATCGTACTGCAGAAACTCCTGCACCACAAGATTTAAACAGGGCGCCATACATGGAACCCAAAAAAAGCCACGATTTGTGATGTATTTCACCACATTTGACCCATTGTCACTTGCTATGAATCCAGCTCTCAGTAACAGGTGGTTGAGCCACTTGTTAATTTCAGTCAGTACCACGTCCAACATGTTTTCACCAGTGTGTGAATAGGTCACATTGTGCATAGCAAACATTGTATGCTGTCGAATTCCTGGAAGATTGTTACCACGACACTCCACATTACTACACTGATTATTCACACTATCAACAGCACCATCAATCCCTGGCATCTGCACCCAGAGTGCAGTTATACACAAATATGAACTCCCCGCTGTTTTGCCACTTGTCCACATATCCACACTTAAATGGATGAATGGAGAGGAGGAATATTAAAGGGCATGTCTTACTAAGTCAGACAGAGTATGGTACAACTCAGGGACACCACGGGTCAAAAAGTATGTTCTAGATGGGACGGTCCATATTGGACAGGCACGTACAGCAAACCACAGGAACCCAGAATTCTCCACAATGGAGAAAGGCAAAAGATCAATTGCCAGCATTTCAGCTACAGCAGCATTAAGTTCACGTGACACTGTATGATTGGGTGGGTACTTCAGCTTATGAGCAAAAACACTAATGTAGGCTGACTTAAATGTTTTACAAGGGGTGTAATGGCAAATGGTTCTGCTCTGCGAATGGCAGGTGGTGGAGTGTGGACGTGTGATGAAGACAGTTGCACATGTGATGACAAACCCAGAAATGCAGTTACATTCTCAGATTTAGCAACAGGGGTTGATGTACTACTTGCATTAGACATACTGCATTGACCACCAAGACCAAAACTGCTACTCTCGTCGCCACTGGACAAGACTTCAAAATCATTCTGCTCTTTCACCTCATCATGCATGTAGTAATCCTCTGCTGTTATTTCATCACTACTGCACACATTTAATTTTCTACTTAGTGCTACAGTCATGGAAGGGGATAACATGCTCATTATGGTTGATGACGAGTGTGAACACCCCACTGTGGTACACTTATTAGCTGCCATCTTGTGCTGAGTCCACAGTGCCATGTGCCTATTCTTAAGATGTGTATGCTGTCCCCCTGTGCCCAGATGGCTCCCCTTTTTACCTCAACTCACATGTACCTGGCAAAGCTGGCAGATTGCAATTGACTCATCATTTGTGTCTTCCACAAAAAATCCCAAACAAGGGATTTTGATGCTCTAGTTTTAACATGTCCCAGCTGATGCTGATTATTGGACTCTGTTTGTTTAAGTCATGAAGTGGGGAGTGTGCTACATGATTTTTCAGGCAGGATGCACTTGGACTGCAACTGACCACCATGACTACCTATCATTATTATTGCATCATCATCATCATCATCATCAACTGAAACTGGGAAATCACAACTTTTTACGGGGGGGGGGGATGCAAACAGAGCCAGACACAGCCACCTTGAGTTTCTTTTTCTCCGGTTCTCAGCAGGGGTCACTGTCATCATCATTATATTCATCAACATCGGCCACATCTTCTGCTTGGATGCTGACATATGGACTGCATGTTGCAACCACAGCTACATTATCATCCTCACCACCACCATCACCCGAAATCTTTTCACCACACTTTGAATCACTGCATGACAAATTCATGACCTGAACTGCAGTGGAAGAAATATCACTTTGTGTGCTATCATGAACATGATGATCAAAATCTGCATGTTCAGTTACTGGGATGTTACTGGGGAGTATGACATCATCTGCACTGTGACCCACTGCCATTGCTTCACACTCCACTATATTTTTGGACATGGTAAACTGGTCAGAACTGGAACTTGAGGCAGCAATACTCATACCACCACCAACAACTGCACTAACACCACCAGCTAGGACAACATCATCTCTTCCAACTATGAGTGAAGCTACTGATTGCACTGTAATAAACATTGAAGGAGAAATACCTTTCCTCACATCAGCAATGCACTTCTACAACTGCATACTGCTACTACACCCACAGACAATCTTACCACAGGCAGCAGTGCCATGGCAAGAAACAGTTTTGCTTGCACGTCTCTTTGTGGGAATTTTGGGGGATCAACAGGAATATTCTAAACAAATTCAGATTTTGGAATGTTAACTCTGGGAGGGGGCTGGGGGGTGACGTTGGATGTGAAGTCAAAAAGAAACTGTGGCTTCAACAACGGATACAGACGCAAAGTCACAACAAGTTCAACAACACCTTAACTAACAAGTGGTATTCTCAAGTCACAAACAATCCAATCTGGAAAAGAATACCTTTTGCAGGTGGGGGGGCACTGACTGTAGATTACTGCAGTACAAAACCAAGAAAGGATACCACAATGGCAGTACAAAATCATGCAGCTGCAGTGGATAGCAGGTTCACACTGCTATGCCTGCAATTACACTGTGGCACTATAAAAGGTGTATTATTTGATGTCACATCACACACACACACACACACACACACACACACACAATCTGTCTACAAGCAATGTGTACCAAATTTTAAACTTCAGTAATATACAAGGTTTTTGAAACAACCTCAATGCTGCACCAGGTCTCTCCAGACCACAACACACACAATAAGCAAAAAATGTCAACAATTACTGAAAATATTACTGCGTGTACAATGACACAGTCAGTTATACAAGAAAAATATAACCAAAAAAGAACTCCCTATTTCTCCAACTTACATCTACCTACACCAGATATGCCCCTTCCCCAAAGCACACTTCCACTGTCTCTCAGTACACAGACTGAATGTTGTACATTGTCATTCAAAATCCACACACAAACAATAAATGTTCGATGATATGAGCACAGAAGGGTTTCCTACAATCAATGAACTAAAGTTTAAGCAAATAAAATTGACTAAAAAATACTTTTTTAACAGCTTTAGAAGGTTTGAATTACAGAGAGCTCTCAGAGCAGATTGTCTTCTACAGCTTCCTACACACACTACCCCGCACTGAGGCTGTGCAGAACAATCTAGAGCCCATATGACCTGAAATCCCATGAATCACTGCAAAATTCACCTTTGGAGCTCAAAACAAGGTAAAGTGAGGCGAAGTACATTGTTTTCAATTTACTTGACCTTAAGAATTGGTGGAGTAGGAGGTCACGTGATGCGCCTGGAGGAATAGCAGCTGTCTTTGGACTCTCCCCTCTTTGCTGTTAAAACGCCGTTTTTTTTTTTCCACATTCCAGTTAAATTTATCCAGCCAAACTCAATCTAAACTAGTGGGTTTACTCTGCGTAAACTTGTTTTGGCTGTCGGGCAAGAGATGGAGGAAATATCTCAGGAGCTTGAGGTGGAGCGGCCCCGACGCAGCTCTTCTCCAACAGACCCTCAGGATGAACTAACCCTACCCGTGTGTATAATGAACTGTCAACAATAAAAGAGGCTCTTTAAATTGATAGAAGAAGTAGCCAATTTCAAACCTGCACTGACCCAGCTAGCTTGACGAGTCACCGACACCGAAGCTCGAATCTCGTCCTTGGAACGGAACTCAGACAATCTCGGCCCAGCCATGGTAGAATGTAAGAGGGCGGTGGCTAAGTTGGAGGATCGTCTCGACAATCTTGAAGGGAGAAATCGCCGCAACAACCTCGTCCTGTTAGGGCTTCCAGAGGGAGAAGAGGGCCCTAACACAATCCTCTTTTTGCAAAAGTTCCTGAGGAAAACAGTCGGACCCTCACCTAATGGGCCCGAATATGTCATCGAAATGGGCCATCGGGCCTTAAGAGCAAAACCACCTCCATCGGACCCTCCCAGGCCTCTAATTTTCAAGCTCCTCAATTTCCTCGATCAGGAGTATATTTTGAAAGAGGCGAGAAAACTACCAGCGATCCTATGGGAGGGCAAAAAGCTCCGAGTGGTTCCTGACTTAACTTTAAAAATCCGGATGGCACGGTCAAATTTCCACCCCATCACATCGAAGCTTTGGGCCGCAGGAGTGAAACATCGTATGCTATATCCAGCCAGGCTAGAGGTTTCGTTTAAGGATGGCTCCAAGCGTTTTGATACACCGGAGGAGGCTATTAAAACTCTCAACAATTTGATGCCTGACTTATTCCCCAAAGGCAGAAGAGACTCATAGTCGGGGACATTATTTTTTTATTTCTCCGCCTTTGAATGACTTTGGATGGACTACTTTTAACTCATGCTTGCCAGTGCTACATATTACTTCTGTGTAGTCGGGAGTTACCTTAACCCTCACTTAATTAAAATTTTTTTTTTTCTAGATATCTGCTTCAGGGGTACCAGTTTTCTGATGGTACAGTTAAACATCTATGAGTGAACGATCCCCTTAGGAAGAGGGTAAGCCTTCAACTAATTTGCTCAGTAATCGCTAAAGGGAGCCTGAAACCTATGTATGTGCGAGCGATCTGCTGCACGACCGGCTGAGCGCCAGTCTGTTTTTGTTAGTTTTCTCTTCCCCCTTTCCGGTTTTCACTCTTCTTCTCTGTTTTTTGGCCCCCGAAGCACTCCCGGTTTTCAACTCAATCTCTGGCTACAAGAGATCTTGCCGGATTGTCTGTACTCCCGAATCCCACCTGTTTATATGGTCCTGTTAGTTGTTTTTTTTTTTTTTACTCGGGCTTTTTTTGATTAACATCAGGGATCATCGGTGGGCATTTAAGTTTAAGCTCAAGTTCTAGCATGAGATCTGAAATTGTCTGGGGAATTGTAGCATTGTCACTGTCTGTTTTGGCTCAAGATTCACAAGCCTCCTATTTGGACAATTAGAGGGGATTTCGGGTTTTTCTCTTTTTTAGGAATTTCTGCATGAAGTTTATGGGCTCCTTTTACTATTCCTTCACTCTGTTAGGCTGCCTTTAGGGCATAACTTGATTTGGTTGCCTTTTATGCTTGCCCCTCAATTCATTTTATTATTTATAATTTAGAGATTGAATTAAGTGGTGGTCATATTTTTTCCTAGGCTACCGTTTACTGTACAATTAAGGGGCAATCCCTTCTTCAAAGGCCCTACAAAAAATTTTGTGAGTTTTCGGGAATGTGGCACTTAATCTTACTCTGTTATGAGGGGGTTCCTCCTTCAGTGCATGTCATGGTCCGGCGGTTCTGGAGTCGGCCGAGGCCAGGTGGTTGGTGTATAGAGATGTTTGGGATAGGGTTTGGAATTTTATAAAGGTTTTTTTTCCCAGGGGTTGGGTACTGGGGGTATTTGGGTGGTGTAGGCAGCTTTCAGCTGGTTCTATATCTTTCTTTCAAGTTTTCTCATGGTTAGCAACTTGAATATCATTTCCTGGAATATAAAAGGGGGAAGATAACAAGAAAAAATATGTTATTTTAAATCATTTGGCACACTTCGACCCGTCAATAGTTTTTCTTCAAGAAACTCATATGCTTCCGGAACAGCTCCACCACTTAAAGAAAAGGTGGGTAGGTCAGGTTTTTGGGGCAGGGATTTCCCCAAGTAAAAGGGGGGTAGCCATCTTAGTGGCCAAAGGAATTCCTTTTTTTCCTTCAGATGTTCTTTCTGACTCCAATGGCAGATATGTAATAGTTTCAGGGAAACTGGGGGGAGTTATCTTAGTATTGGGGTCTATTTATGGCCCAAACCAAGAGTCACCTTCTTTCTTCACCCAGCTGGCCGTGCTTATGGCCCCCCTTGCAGATAGACCCGTAATTTTAGGAGAAGATTGGAATCAGGTACAGTCCAACTGTCTTGACCACTCATGGTGCAGAGCTGCTCGTCTGTCTCCATCCCAAAGGGTGTTAGCTGAGTTTATCTCTTCCTTGGGCCTTATTGACTCATGGAGAACGATCAACCCTACTACTAAAGAGTTTACCTTTTATTCCCCTGTTCATAAAAGTTATTCTCGAATTGATTTTTTCCTTGGTTAGTCACCAAGTTCTTTCTTTTATTCATGAAGTTACTATTTTGAGTCGAGTAATCTCGGACCACTCACCCATTGGTTTTCGATGCCGTCCATTGTCCGCTCCACCTAGATCCTATTCATGGTCTTTGAATAATTGTCTGCTCAAGGACCCCCAACTGTTAGGTCACTTTCGGTCTTTTATGTCTCATGCAATTACATCCAATTGGGGATCTATCAGTGCGGTGGACCAGGCATGGTCGGCCTTAAGCCACATGAAGAGGTGAGCTGATTAGGCTCGCATCAGCTCGTAAAAAAAACTACGCGCTTCTATCTAATTGCTTGGAGGATTAAAGCCTTGGAGGTTATGGGAGATTCGAGATCTCTGGATCAAGATCAAGAACTAGCCACACTTAGGGCTTGTGCATGCAGGTACCTTAAGGGAGGGGGTTGAGAATCGGGCTTCTAGATTGAAGGCCTCATACATAGGACAGGGCAGCAAAGCTGGAAAAATCTTGGCATGGCAGCTGAAACAACGAGCAACGGCTAAGAGTGTGGCAGGGCTGAGACACCCGAGGACCAATAATTTAGTTTCTGACCCAGAGGGTATACTAGGTATTTTTTTTGATTTCTATAAAAATTTATATTCTAGTACGCCGCCTTCTCCTGAAGGGAGTATTAAGATGAGGGAGTTTTTGGCAAACATTCCCTTCCCTATACTTCCGGAGGAGAGTAGCCAGAGGCTAGAGGCTCCCCTTTCCTGAAAGGAGATTACTGAAGCTATTGACGCTCTAAAGTTAGATAAGGCCCCGGGACCAGATGGATTTACAGCCCTTTTTTTCAAGTCGTTCAAAGATCTTTTGGTACCGTTGTTGCAACAACTTTTCGCTTTTTGGCATGACCATGGGATAAAGGACCCATCTCTTTTTGAGGCAAGAATTATTTTTTTACCCAAATCTGAGAAACCATTAGATTTGGTTGGTAATTACAGACCAATCTCATTACTGAATATTGATATTAAAATCTACGCCAAGATCCTGGCCACCCGAATCAAAACTTCGTGGCTAGACCTAGTGAGCCCGGAGCAGGTTGGATTCGTGGCTGGTCATTCGTCAGGGGATCATTTTAGAAAAATATTTTATTTAATCTCTGCGTCTTCGTGTCCGGATATGAAAGCATCTCTGGTCTCCTTAGACGCAGAGAAAGCTTTTGATAGGGTGGAGTGGAATTTCATGTTTCAGGTATTGTCCAATTTTGGTTTCACTGGAAAATTTTGAACTATATTCGGGTCCTCTACATGCCCTTCAACGAGAATCAATGCAACAATTTGATTTCAGCTGTTTTCCCTTGCTTGCGAGGCACTACATCAGGATGTCCCTTTCCTCTATTTATTCAATTTATATTTAGAACCATTAATCAGGGCCATTAATAATGACAAGCAAGTTCAAGGGATCTGCATAGGGAAGTCTGAGCACAAGCTATCAGCCTTTGCTGATGATTTACTATTGCATGTCTGCAATAGTTGAGAATCGCTTCCCCGTTTATTCCAAATTATTTCAGATTTTAGCAAATTTTCTGGCTATAATTTGAACAAGAGTTAAACTATGGTTCACCCGCTATCCCCTTATCTTCAACAAAGTTGGTGTACATCTTTAGGCCTACAATGGCAGCCTAAATCTTTGCTTTATTTAGGTATCCAGATCTCAAAGGACTTGGCTGACTTGGTAGATTTAAATTTTAAGCCCTTATTTAAATCTATTAAGGAGAACCTGGAAAAGTGGACTAAGCTTCCGTTATCCTTTTGGGGAGAACTAATACAATTAAAATGATGATTCTACCAAAATTTTCTACCCCTTTACAACCTTAATGTATACCTTCCCAGGTCCTTCTTTAATCCGATCTACAAATATTGCGCAGTTTCTTATGGAAGGAAACCCCTCGTAGGGCCTATAGAGCTCACCCACCCAAGGAAGGTAGGGGGTCTACAGCTCCCTGATTTTTATATTTACTATCTGGCTAGCCATGCTGCCAGGGCGGCTCTATGGGTGTCAGATTTGGAATTGGCTTCAGTAGAGCTTACGTTAGATCGATCGCTGGCTTATAGTGTTAATTTAAACCTAGAAGCCTGTCTATATATTCCATGGTCAAAGGTTCCTGCCAAAGTGAGAGATACCCCGATGGGGTGGGACATAAAGGCTCTTCACCAACTTTACTCGCTTTTGAGTATCCCCTATGCAAAGGATTTAATGCAGCCTCTTTTAAAGAATCCTAACCTTTTGGTTGGAAACCAGCCGATAAGGAGATCGTTGGCAATCTCTTTCTAACCTAGGATAGTTGACTTTGTTTTAGAAGGTTCAGTTATTTCGCCCTCCGTTCTGATGGAGAAACTTGAGGTTGAACCCACGATTGGTTGCGGCTGCACCAGATCCATAGATGTATTAGTTCCTCTAAGGGTAGTAAAGGGTCGGATGAAGCTGGGGAGCTGCTGAGGAAGATGAGAGATTTGACATTATCTGGCAACTCAGTCTCTAAATTATATAAATTAATTTTGGCTAAGAGGGATTCCAGTATCTCCCCAATACCTTATTACTGGGAGAAGAACTTATCCTTGGGTTGGCCTGAAGAGACCTGGTGTAAGGTCTGGTCGGATTTATATGTATATCTCAAGCAAGATAGATTAAGGGGTCTTCAATTTAATCTTTTGCATAATCTCTATCTCTCCCCGACTAAACTCTCCCGGATATATAGTCTCAGTTCTCCAGAGTGTAAGATTTGTGGCTGCCCTGTTGGTACTATCTATCATAAATTATGGGAATGTCCCAAGGCAGTTAAACTCTGGGATTCGGTGAAGCTGTGGATAGGCCCCTATTCTAACATTTCGGCTTATTTTAATGCCGATGTATGCATTTTTGGTATGTTTGCCCACATCTCTGTGGTAGCTCAAAAGCACCAAATGGCCTTGGTGGCTTTGGTGACGAAGTTACTTCTCCTCTGTTATTGGCATAGTGATAAATCCCCCTCCCTTAAGGAATGGTGGGATGAGTTTTTATGTGCTTTAAATGCGGAGAGGACTGCAGCTAATTTTTTTCTAATTCAACTAAGAAATTTAACAATTACTGGGGTAGTTTCTTACGGTGCTTGAAGGTCAAATATGGCTATTAGAGGGGTTAGGTTTTTTTTTTTATCCCCTCTTCTGGGTTTGTACCTTTATCCCGACATTTGTAACAAATTTCCCTCTCTCTCTTTAGCCATATGTGGAACGAATATGGACAAATTGGATTTCTCTTTCTTTCTCCCCGGCAAGAGGCAATTAGGTCGAATGATCTTCCTCAGACAATACTAACCTAGGACAGCCTTAGTTACTTATTGGTCAGGTTGCTAATATACTCCGCCTACATTATTCTGTTTCCCTTTTCTTTCTTCCATATGGAATAGCTGCCTGGGGGATGGGGGGTGGGGTTGTTGCTGGGGATGGAGGTTTTGGGGTGTACCCCTTCCTGATATGTTGCGATTCATGACATCCTACAGTAAGAATATTTGTAAAGGGGTTATTGTTTCTGGGTTTGTTTTGTGCATTGTAAATGTTGTTTGTTATAAAATAAAGTTATTTGCCAAAAAAAAGAATTAGTGGAGTAGTAGTTTGGGAAGACAGAGTAACGCAAAGTCATTGGTTTCAATGGACTTTGCGTAACCCATTATAACACAAAGTACTCCACTTTGCGTTGTGAAGCACTCTGTGAATCACTCTACAGAGTGAATTGAAGCCACTTCGCCCATCTCTACCCAGCTCCCCTGGGTCTGTACTGGTCTCAAACCATTTTAGCGTGCCTGTCACCTTTAATGACCTTTATTTTGTCCAAGAAGTGCTGGCTCTGCCTAGGCTGATCAGCCATATTTGACTCTAAATCTGCCTCACCATTTTATGAGAATCTTCCTCTCAAGACTCCCTATCTGCTACCAGTCAACCTAAACTGGCTATAGCTCCCCAGTACAACATGTTGGGCTCCCTAACTGCTGTATGAAGGCATCCAAGAAATGCATCTAACTCTTTATCCATTGGGTGAACCTCATCATTCTGGTATAAGCATGGATCTTTCTGCTTTAGCGCCCGGTGCCCAATTACTCACCCCCAAATTGAATGCATGTAGTCCCAATCTCTGCATCACTTTCTTATGAGTCTGTCCCACTACCTTAATGTATTTGGAACTTTTCCAGTCTGGATGTAGTATCTTCTGGGATCAGATCAGTGTAGTTCCTTACACACACTGCAAAAGTAAATAAAAATCCTTCTTTGATGCCTCTAACAGGTTGACCAGCTTTACATAACTTTGGCTGTTACTCCTAAGACATGCAGTCAGGACCCCTGGCAGGCCCCGGGCCCTGAACTCCTGAGCCAGGAGGGGCACCAAGCTTTACCATCATATTTCTCTCCATCCTAGTCATATGACCTGGAAGCCCAAGTATGCCCTTAGCATTGTGCCTTATGTCCTGACTGATGCCCACTGTACACATTAGTGCTCACACACAAACACCAATCCCACTCATCTTGCAACCTGCTAAGAAAAAGGAAAAAAAAAAGAATCATTAAACACAGCAGAGAATAGTGGATTTACCTCTTAAATATCTTTGTACACTGTCTCCTGAAAGACTGAATTCCCACCTCGGACAGTCCTTTGAAGCAGCAGCTTGCATAGCCACACCATTTAAGACTGATTATTTAAAAATCTGCTAATTCCTCCTTTGCAGTGGCTACAGTCACCTTCAGACCTACATGAATTGAAACTTGCTCTGCGATGAAGAGTTTTGGTGTCTGAAGAAATGATTTCCAGTTAGATGGTCCTCTGCCTCATAGCTCAGTACTTGTGGTACCACCTTCCAACCAACTGCCAGTGGGTATCTGACCTATAACTATTTGCTTATACCTCACTGGTCCATTTTTGGACAGTAGACCCTCACCATTAGCACCTCCCTTTATTTACCACATTACCCCTGAGTAATGAAATACTCCAGGTCACAACTTCAGAAACCTGTGGGTCACCACAGAATTATGTTGCATAGGCCATCTTAAACATAATGCTTTGAACATGCTGGTACAAATATGGGTGAGGGTTGCACAACTGCCTTTACCACCATAGATGCCAGCAGACATCTGGGGTCTAGAGGCCTTGCCCCTGACCTTGCCAAGCCCACTAGAACTTGTTGTACTTCAAAGGCTCATATGTGATCTCTGAGCTCATTGCCTGGCAAACCACAACAGCCCAGTCAAGTGATGACTGACTTGACTAATGTATTAACTCCCTCATCCAAGCATGCAGACATATGTGCACAGCTAGGGTTTCAGAGTGGGCCACTTTTCTGGCCATCTGCTGCCACCCTAGCCACCAAAAAATGCTCTGTGTCCCTCCTATAAGATTGCCATTTGTTCAGTGCAATTGAATGCCTTATTAGGGCCCATTTCCAATTGACTAGTAACTATATGTTCATTGGAACCTGACAGGGAAGCTCTTGAACATCTAGAACCAGGGTCCAGATACACTTCCACTGAATCAGCATTTCTGTTATCCATCCCTGTCATATGCAATCACATGCATGGTGATTTATAACTATTTATAGCATCCTGATTGAATCTACAGTGGAATGTCATAGATTAACCCTTGAATATTCTTACTAGTTGCTTCTGTGGATTGTAAAAATGTATGTTCCATTTATGGCAAATAAACATGTGTATATCCCTCTGATCATCACTAGCCTCCATAAGGACAGTCCAGTCATATTGCTTAAAGAGATTGTGCAATCCATGAAAGACAATTATCTGAGTATCCCCCCCAAGTTTCTGTGGTGGCTTCAATGGTAGAGTTCATATCTTTCAGGATATTGCATCCCAACAATGGGGTCTTGATGATGTGCTAGGGATCCCTCTGAGGCAATTTGTTGATACAAAATATAATGACAGAGGGCAGAAGCTCATTAACTGGGCCTTTGAAAGCAACCAAAGACTTTGGCAGAATATATGGAGATCATGAAAAAGCTAGAACATTTCGAGTAATATGGGGGTGAGTCTGTTCTTGATTTTTGCTTTGTGGATGCCTTTTTTACTGAATGCAGTGACACATTTCTATGTTTTTGTCTTGTGGGACAGTGACACTTTCCTCGTGTCCTTGGAGTTTTAGGAAATAAGGTGTCTGGTCAAAATTATGGAAGATATGATAGTAGTCTCCAGTGTTAAAAACTGAAGTGGTCTAATTTTGCAGAGACTAAGTTCCATGAACTGATAGAAAAAGATACAATGATTCATTTAAGAAACTTATTATTAGAGAGTCCTGTTAGCTTCCTCTATCACATAAATATTTTTGAGAAATTGACAGAGTCCATTATGACCCAGCTTATGAATGAAGAAAAAAAACATTACAAGGAATGTAAATGATAGGCCCCGTGGTTTAATAAAGACTTCAAAAAGATTAGAAAGTCCACTTATAGTTTAGAGAGACTGATCCAAGAATATCAGCAAATATACGATTAAAACATAACATGAATTTTGATACATCAAAGGTGGTTTTAAGGGAGACAATGGTACCCAATAGACCTAATGTTTCATTTTCCAAGAAGGAAAGATGTTACAAAAAACAAGATTAAGCAGGCAATTACTGTACAAAATATAATACAGCAGCTGGTCTGGATGGCTTGCTGGCTGAGCAATTCAGAACCGGTCCCAAGAGGTAGGCTAAATTCTTGCCCCTCTATTTACATGGATAAGCTATATGTTGCTCATTCCCAAGACTTGGAAAATAATCATAATTGTGCCCCTTTATAACAAACTCTGTTCAGAGTCAATACAGCTGCAAAATGATGATGGAAATGATTATTATCATGGAAAAAGGTACTTTTACACTTTCACTGCAGTCTGTGCAGGGTGATAACCGAACAAGGTTTTTTTTTTATACTGTAAATACCGTACACTTTAAACAAAAGAAGTCTTGCATGTGGGCTTCCAAGATCACACAGAATCCTGAGATAATAGGCACCACAGAAAGGGGGGAAGCACGATCAAAGCAACATCTCACAGAATGACAAACTGAGATGCACCAGAGAAACGGCATGTCACGCAGTCAGATCTATCTACAGAGATCAATGTATAGTACAGGAAAGTGTATTTCCTGGAAATCTAACATTTCTCCCATGTTTATCAGTTCGGCATTCTGTGAGATGTTGCTTTGATCGTGCTTCCTGTTTCCTGTGGTACCTATCTGTTCACCATTCTGTGGAATCTAGGAAGCTCACATGCAACACTTACTTAGTTTGAGACATATGGGATCTATAAAAACAATGCCCCAGTTCTCTTATCACCCTATAAAGATAGCAGTGATATTGTAAAAATAAATATTTCCATAGTAATAATTTCCATCATCAGTAACATCACTTCACGGCCATATAGGCTATGACCACAGCTAGCTGTGTTCTGAATATGACAGCTAAGCCTGAACAGTCAGGGGGCCAGCTCGGGGGGGTGGACTGCGCATGCCAGAGGACACTCTCTTTCTGCAGAAAGGGCTGTCATCCTCACTGCAATACTGATACTTGTGTGACCATAGGTGGCAATGCAGGTATGGATGCTGAGTGGGAAGGTGAAGATGTTGACTGGGGACCAACGCTGAGCATGCATGTTGCCTGGTGCCACTCCCTTGCCCACCTTCCCAAAGTGGCAGTACAACCTACAGGCTAGAGCAACAAGTTGTAATAGAGCTTGATACATCTGGCAATCCTGGGTGTGATTCCCATTAGCAAGTCAAAAGCACAGGCAGCAAATACTGACCCAGCATCATACTACAGGGTATCAGACCACCCTGTAGCAGCAAAGTTGGGATACACTCACTCACTGATCATCACACCAAGTACTACGTTACAGTCTACAGACACACACATACACACACAAACACACACACACACACACACACACACACACACACACCTCCAAGCAAATCAAGCATATGCTATAATTAATGATCACATTCCCAAATTATTACAGTGTGCATGGTCAGTGTCTGACATCCCTGTATTTTGTTTTTTAAATCATACATTTAACAATCATATTTAACTCTTAAAGTCAGTTAAGGCCCATATAAATATCCTTTCCAGCTGCACAGATGTGCCCTCCACTCCTACTTTTGGCACCAAATGATGGGACCAGAGTTCAACACTGCCATCCCATACCCACACTGTCTATCTTAAACTGGCTCCCTCCAACTTATTCTCCTACCTCTGCTGCCTCCAATAAACTCCAAGTCTCTAATCCAGTATACTGCACCCCATGTCACTGCAACCACCATGTTTGCTGTGAGGTCCTAGTCTCCAATTTGATGCCTGTCTGTTCCAACTTATTTTCCATCCCTCTCCCCCAGCAGCAAGTCGATAGAGGGCACTCCATCCTGCTGGGAGAAAGCATTATTGTATGGTGCACATTGATGGAAATGGTGAACATGCAGGATGGTGTGCGGCTCAGTGACTCTGATAGTGAGGGGATGAGGCAGAGTGCCATCAAGTGTTTCTGCTGTGTGGGGAGTGGGATGGATTGCCACCCAGTGGCTCTGCTTCTGGGGGAGGAGGAGCAGGGATGAGTGCTGCCAAGCATCTCTGCTGCTGGAGTAGGGGAGCAGGACAGTGATGCCAAGTGGCTGTGCTTCTGGGGTAGAAGAGTGGGTCCCAAGGCTGTGGCTCTGCTGCTGGGGGAAGGGGAGCAGGATGGAGTGCCACTGAGCGGCTGTGCTACTGGAGGACCAGGATGGAATGGGATGCAGTGCCACCAAATTGTTCTGCTACAGGCAGTGCAGTGGGACAGAGTGCCACCAAACAGCTCTGCTGCTGGGGGAGGGGGAGCAGAGGTAAGTGTCACCAAACAGATCTGCTGCTGTTGTATATGAGAGGAACAGAGTGCTGCTGAGCAACTCTGTTACTGGAGAAGGGGGAGAGAGCAGAGTACCATGAAAAGAAAATCATTGTTCCACTGTTTATGAAAGTCAGGTGTTCAGTATGTCACTTTGTAACACAGTGCCGGACTTTAAAAAATATTGTACTAAAACTACCCAAATCATATTCTTATAAAACTACCCAAATTGCAATGATTGGAACCCGAACTGTAAAACTTCTTTGCCATCTAAAGTATGATATTGCAATGACTTTCATGCACTGTTTCATGTTTTCATGAACTGATTATTATAACTCAGTGCTTGCCAGTCTGTCCTCAAATAATATTCAGTGACTACAGTCTGTTCAAAACATTGCTGCCTGCTTGATTACCGGCTGAATAAAACTGATCATATAAGTCCTGTGCAAGTAAACCTTCATTGGTTACTGGGGAAGCAGTGCATAGATTGTAAAAAAAAAAATGCTTATAATTTCCTCCACTGTGTGCCCATAGTAACAGTACCTCAGTAGTTGCAGCAAGAGCATTCAAAAGCCAAACAACTTTACTCAACCTCTGTGCACCTCCTTGATGGGCAGCAGAGTTGTGACTTATGGTGATCAAGCCATCTTGGTATGCAGTCCCAGTCTGTGCTTGATGTCCATTCTTATGTGGACAGGGAAAGTTTACAAATTAAATTAAATATGCCTTTATAACCCTTAGTCTATCATTTTTGATTGTGTATGTTGATGTTGTGTATACATTTTGTTTGCTTTACCATGTATGGCGCTTAGAAAAACTGTATGCAAGGCATTGCTTAAACTTAATTTCTTATTTCTGCTGCCTCCGATAAACTCCAAGTCTCTTATCCTGTATACTGTGTACCATGCCACTGCAACCACCTTGTTTGCTGTGAGGACTCCACAATTTTCTTGCCCATCTATATGTTCACCATTTCCATCGATGTGCACTACACAATATCAATTTCTTCCAGCAGGATGGAGTGCCATTAAGCAGCTCTGCTTCTGGGGGAGCAGGATGATGTGCGGCCAAGCGGTTCTGCTATGGGGGAGTGGGAGGAGTTGCATGGAATGCCACATAGCTGCTGTACTTCTGGGGTAGGGGAGTGGGACCCGAGGTTATGGATCTGCTTCTGAGGAAAGGGGAGCAGAATTAAGTGCTGCCCAGTGGCTCTGCTACTGGGGGGCTTGGATGGAGTGGGACAGAGAACTGCCAAGTGGTTCTGCTGCAGGGGTCATGTGGGATGGAGTTCCGCTGAGTGTCTATGCTGCTGGGGGAGGGAGAGCAGTGGTGAGTGGGGCCAAGTGGTTCTGCTGCTAGGTGAGGGGACAGTGACACCAAGCAGCTCTGCTGGAGGGGTAGGGGAGCAGGACCCAAAACTGCGGCTCTGCTGCTGGGGGAAAGGGGAGCAGAATGGAGAGCCACTGAGCATCTATCTAAATTATGATACTGCAGTGACTCTCATCCACTCATTACTGTGTTCATTAATTGAGTACTATAACTCAGTCCTTGCCAGTCTGTCCTCAAATAATATTCAGTGACTACAGTCTGTTCAAAAAACTGTATTACTGTCTGCTTGCTTACTGGCCAAATAAAACTGATCATATAAGTCCTGTACTGCCAAACCTTCACTGGTTACTGGTTAAGCAGTGCATAGATTGTAAAATAAATTCTAATGAGAATTTCCACCACTATGTGCCCCTAGTTAAAGTACCTCAGTTGTTGCAGCATGTGCATTTAACAGCTATGCAACTTTAGTCAGCCTCTGTGCTCCTCCTTGGGCAAGCAGGCTTGTGACTTATGATGACTGAACCATCTCAGTATACAGTCTCAGTTTGTGCTTGATAGCCATTCTTATGTGGATAGGGAAACTTTCCAAATCAAATTATTAAATATGTCTCTGTACCCCTTAGCCTACTATCTTTTTTGAATTGCATATTTTAATGCCGTGTATGTCTTTTGCTTTCCCATGTACGGCTCTTAGAAAAACTGTATGAGTGGCATTGTTCCAACTTATTTTCCTACCTCTGCTGCCTCCAATTAACTCCATGTCTCTTATCCTGTGTACTGTGCACCATGCCACTGCAACCATCTTGTTTGCTGCAAGAACTCCACCATTTTCTTGACTGTCTGCCTCTTCACCACATCCATCGGTGTGCATCACGCAATATCACTTCCCCAAGCAGGATGGAGTGCTGTCAAGCTGATCTGCTGCTGGGGTAGTGGGATGGAGTGCCACAAAGTGGTTTTGCTGCGGGGGGGGATTTAGACAGAGTGCCACTGAGTGGCTCTGGTACTGGGGTGCTGACACAAAGCTGGATGGAGGATCAATAATTGATTCTGCTACTGGGGGAGTCAGAGTAGGATGGAATGCCTCCAAGCAGCTCTGCTACAGAGAGAGTAGTAGCAGAGGTGAGAACCACCAGTCAGCTGTGCTGCTGGGGTAGGGGAGTGGGACAGTGATGTCAAGAAGCTCTGCTGCTGGATTGGTGAGCAAGACCTGAGGCTGCAGCTCTGCTTCTGTGGGCAAGGGAGCAGAATGGTGTGCCACCAAGTGGATGTGCTACTGGGGTGCTGTGGTGGATCAGGATAGAGTGCCACCAAATGGTTCTGCTGGGGGAGAGGAGTGGGACAGAGTTTTATAAAGCAGCTCTGCTGTTAGGGGAGGGGTAGCAGGGGTGAATGCCACAATTATTGAAATTGGAAGTGAACTGAAAGTAAGTGCACATCAAGAAAATAGTGCAATGGCAGAAGGGAAGGGGACAGACAAAAGAACAGCACTGTGGTGAATGGAGAGGACCACATGTGCTTCAATTCCACTCTAGAAGGACATAGTCTAGGTATACAGTCACATGCTTCCACAACCCCTTCTTCTGTTATGTAAAAGCAATATGTCAGCATGGCTTTCACCAAGCAGTGGTAAAAAGGGTGACATATTTTCCTCACAATGTTATAGGCCACTTTCATTGTTCAGCATCCTTCTAAAATTTTACACAAGAATACAACTAGAAAAAAATTGTATTTTGTGTGAAAGCAAATCAATTGCTGTTTTACATAAGGTTTAGGAGAGGCTTTAGTACCACTAATCAAAATTTTGTTTTAAACTTTATTGCAGCAAAATAAATACATGATAAAAAAGACAGCTGTAAGTGGCATTTCTAGTTGTTAAGGCTGCTTTTGACCACCTAAGGAACAATGGTTCCTTAGTTGTCGATGATGAAATGAGGAGGCAGTATAGTGCAGTGGTTTAAGGCTCTGAACTGCAAACCTGGAGACCTGGGTTTGTATCCCACAGCCCCCACTTGTATACTGTGTGACCCTGAGCAAGTCACTTAACTTCCTTGTGGTCCCTAGGTCACACCAGTACACAAGCTCTCAGCTTAGTGTGTCTCTCCTGGTAAAAAAAAAAAAAAGAGAAAGAAAAGAAATAGCAATTTGTTTGGAACTGGTTTTTCAGTTTAAATATTTAAGGGTCCTGCTTGACTCTAGCTTAACCTGTCAATTTCATATCAAAATCATAAGATGTCATTTTTTGTTGGATGCTCCATTTCATATGCATCATTGTTCTCAATATATACAGTATAGGTTGGTTATCCTCTTCTGCCAGATTTACTTATTATTTTTGTTGTTTCATTTTCAAATTTTTGTTTTGTTCTGATATGCATCCAATAAGTGATCTGTTACACATTCGAAATACTACATTGAATCTAAGATCCTATAAGAGAACTCCTTTGTTAACTACTTTGTCTGCTACTAAAGCTGGTTCTAGATCTTTTTCAACGTCAGCTCCCCTATTATGGAATAGCTTGCCTTAAGATTTAAGAACTGCATCCTCTTTGTATAGTTTTAAAAACAACTTGAAAATGTGGTTACTATCACAGTACACATGTATATGTTTTTTGTAATTGTCTGTATGTATTAATTGTTTATTAATACATATAGCTACACCTATGTTTCCATTTCCACTTCAGTCCCCTTCCCCCCTTGCACCCCATCTCTCCCCCTTTTCCTTCATCTCAGCTACCTAGCTCTAGTACTTGCTCTATTCTCATCTAGCCTCAACCCTTTCATCCTCCCCTCCCCTCACTCCACCCATTTCCTCCCATCTCAGTCCTCATCTATGTCATTTCCCTTAATTACCTTTATCTCAAGACCTGCCCATGTGCTCCTGTCCATGGTTTCTGTCCATATCATGCCATCTTGACTACTTCTTTGCACCTGGTTCAATAGAACATACAGCACTGCCTATCACTTATACAATTGAACTATTAATTAACATATTCTTGCTACTGTACTCTTCAAACATCTCTGTACATGATGTTACCTATGCATAATACCTCTGCTCTTAGTCCTAGCCACAAGATAGTATTTAGCCCTATGAACTCCTCAATTACTGTAAATCTCTGCTGTTATTTGCCATGTTAACTTATCCTAGCATTTAGACAATAGAGCTGTAAACATGCTCTTGCTAGTATACTCCTCAAAAATCTCTGTACATGGTGTAATCCTATCAATTTGCATAATGCTTCTGCTCTTAGTTCTAGTCACTAGAATGTATTTAGTCATATGAACTCCTCAATTACTGTAAATATTTGCCCTTATTTGTCTTTTTACTCAGATGTGGAACCTTTGTAAATGAGCCACTGGCTCAAAGGCTTTCTCTGAAACACTAATAAATAAAATAAATATATAAATAAATGTTTAATGGTGGGTAGGACCTGAAAAAGGGCTTATCCCAGTGTCTCAACGTGGTTAACAAAAACAAACAGACAAACCAAAATAGAACGAGAGTGTGAGAAATATTATATCAAATAGCAATTGACCTGAAACTCTTGGAGGTGATGGAGCTGCTCCATAATGACACCCAAGCACAAGAAGGATTGAACAAGAAAGGTTCCTTGTCACAGCCATTTGATCTACAATGTGAAGAAAGGCAGAGTTGTCTATTGGCGCCATTGCTGTTCAGTCTTTATATTGATATTTTAATTAAAACACTGAAAATTATAGAAACATTTTCCCAACAATAGGACACACAATTCATAAACTACTGCACATGGATGATTTGGCAGTTTAATCCAGGCACCTCTTGGTCTAAAGAGAGGACTTAAAAGGGTCCAAAACCATTTAAGCTATCTAGTCCTTGAATTTTAGTATTCCAAGTACAAAATAATGTTTTGTAGTGGAAAAAAACACAAAAGAAGAAATGGAATCTAGATGGGAATGTACTGTATTATGTGAAGTGGAAAATGTTCACTATCTGGGCATGCATTTCAATCAAAAACTGGATTGGAGGGTAGACTTTAATAAAATAAAAAAAACTCATTACCCTCCACCAAGGGTATTCCACACTTTGTCCATTTCTATGCAGGGAAATTCTTTCCCAGCAATGTTGTGTTGCTTCTCAGCTAAAATTAATCACCACCTGTTATATACAGTAGTACGAAGATGTAGGGCTATCTAGATATCTGAAGGACCTTGAATGTATTTCAAAAATTTCTATGCACAACCCTGGGACTCGCAAGAGGTGTCCTCAGGTGCACTGGCCAGAGCAAAAGCAGGATGTTTGACAATAAAATGTACAGTGCTTGAAATAATGGTAAACATCTGGTCAAATATCAATACAATGAAGAGTACTCATTTACCAAAAATATGTTTAGCAGAAATTATGAAAAAGCAAACTATGCCATAGTACTCATTCTTAAATAAATATTTGAAGCTTTTAGGCCTGGTAGTTCTGAGTAGGGCAGAAGTGTAAAGGAACCTTAAGCTATCCAAGCTGTCCAGAAATGTAGACTATTAAAAAAAAGGCCTTTACTCCCTCTTCAGAAACTAATAGTCTAGATAAGAGCTGTAAATCTGATTGGCAAATCAAACCATATTTTGGCTTCTCTGACAAAATTTGTCACAGAAAGATCTTCTGTGTTTTTAAAATGGATTTTTAAGGAATCCTTGTCTCTATTTTTATAGCAATAGTAATTCAACTAGAACCACATGCACATGTAATGTAAGTGATGTGCTAGATGTTGTACATATTTTTTTCTAGAATTCCCATCATTAAAACTAGCAAGGGGAAAATGGTTAATACCACTTTTAAGCTCTAGGCCTCAAATACTGATTATTAACATACAGTATAAGATGCTGACAAACAGAAAACTTTGAAAATGCTATTCTTTTAATAAATCCATATAAACTTTGTTGCGGCATCTTCTGTACTCAATTATTTCAAAAAAATCATGTAATAAGATCTTATTCTGTGGGTGGGGGGTGTGTATTTGCAAAAAAACTTCACTAATGCACTAGTTAGGATTAAAGTGACAAATGTAGGGAAATATGGCATTAAGGTTTCTAACCCTAACACCCCACCCCACCTACCAGGCAGCAACAAGAAAAAACATTACAGTTCACCTCATCTGCATCTTCGCCAATCAGGCATGGGGAGTGCCTTGGGGTGTCAGCCCTAACACTGCATAGGCAAAAGTAGTGTCGCAAATCATGACACTTTCACAAATAAAATCACGAAAGTGTCGAATGTGTCACACTACTTTGCAACACACTACTTTACAAAAATTTAAAAACATACTTCAGTGTTTTACCCCCAAAAGACATGGCTAGCATCTTCAGGGCTCAACTAGATGAACACAACAAATTGTGTTCCTTGAGAGTCCCAAATTTAAATGTAAGCATTTCTGTGACCACCAACTGAAAACAAGATAGCCAATTTGTAACACTACAAGGGTCATTTGCGAAAGTAAAAGTGCATTTGCGACACTTTCACATATTTTGTTAACTTTTCCCATTGACTATAATGGGAAAGTTGTTTTTTGAATAACTTTTGAACCACTTAATATTTTTTCATGAAATCTTCAAAAGGCACATTGGGGACCTTGGCTGCATGTTCCCTAAAGGTTTTGGACTGGTCGTGCAGACCGTGTGATCTGTAGGTGCAAGCAAAGAATGCACAAGAATGCCTAATTTGTGCATTTTTAGTGCTCTGTAGCTCCGAAACTGTACATTCGACAATAACAAAATTTGTCAGGTAGAGAGATCAATAGCACCAGACTGAGCTTTCCAAATTTCAGGCAAATCCATTTGACAGTGGCAAAGTTATTAAGCTGCCAAATTTCAGATTTAACCTTAAATGGGGTTCTCAACAATAACTATAGAAACACAGACTTTGACGGCACATAAGGACCGCTTGGCATATCTAGTCTGCCCATTTCCCTACCTACAGCATAGGCCCGCAGACCCTAGTTAACTAATTGCCTATTTCTTCCTACACCCCAACAAGAATTGCCTTATGTCTGTCCCATGCATTCTTGAATTCTCCCACAGTTTTACACCCCACAACCTCCTCAGGAAGGCTGTTCCATGCATCCGCTACCCTCTCTGTGAAATAATACTTCCTCACATTGCCCCTGAACCGCCCCACCTCTATCATTAAATTGTGTCCCCTTGTACTTGCACGTCTCTTTTTCTGAAAGATGCTACCCTCTTGGACTTTGTTGATTCCACTGAGGTATTTAAAAGTTTCTATCATGTCCCCCCCTCTCCCTTCTTTCCTCAAGGGTATACATATTAAGCTCCTTTAGTCTCTCCTCGTACGGCTCCTCTTGCAGACCCTGCACCATTTTAGTTGCTCTCCTCTGGACTGCCTCCATCCTGTCTATGTCCTTGAGGAGATGGGGTCTCCAGAACTGGACGCAGTACTCCAGATGGGGTCTCACCAACTGTCTGTACAGAGGGATAACAAGTTCCTGTTTTCTGCTGCTGATGCCTCTCCCTATGTATCCCAGTATACCCCCAGCCCTCCCTACTGCCTTCTCACATTGCTTGCTAACCTTAAGGTCATCTGATATGACTACCCCAGGTTCCTTTAATTTTTGTTGTTGTTACTACCCCCATTGTGTATTCTTCCACTGGGTTCTTGTTTCCCAGGTGCATTATTTTGTACTTCTTTGCATTGAATCCTAGCTGCCATACTTCTGACCATTCCTTCAACCTTGCCAAGTCCCTTCTCATCCTTTCCACGCCTCCTTGTGTATCAACCCTGTTGCGGATCTTTGTGTCATCTGCAAAGAGACATACTTGTCCTTCCAGTCCCTCTGCAATGTCACTTATGAAGACATTAAAAAGGACTGGACCCAGTACTGAACCCTGCGGTACCCCACTAGTAACCCCTATTTCTTCAGAGTGGACTCCATTTACAATTACCTTCTGTGTCCTGTTGTCCAGCCAATGTTTTACCCAAGCTACCACCCTGAGACCCACTCCCAGGCTGGTTAATCTGACTATTAATCTTTTGTGTGGGACTGTGTCAAATGCCTTGCTAAAGTCTAGGTAGGCCATGCCCACAGCCCCTCCCTGGTCTACTACTTTGGTCACCCAGTCAAAGAAATCTATTAGATTCATCTGACATGACCTTCTCAATGTGAACCCATGCTTTCTTGGGTCCTGTGCCCCACTGGCCTCTAGGTACTCAACATTTCTTTCCTTCAGAAGAGACTCCATCACTTTCCCTACCACAGAGGTCAAACTGACAGGTCTGTAGTTTCCTGCCTCTGTCTTGGTCCCACTTTTGTGAAGGGAATCACATCCACCTTCCTCCAGTCCTTGGGTACCACACCATCCTCCCATGATTTATTATTAAAAGAGTAGCCAGTGGTTTCACTAGTTCCCCTTAATTCTTTTAGAATTGGGGTGAATTCCATCAGGACCCATTGCTTTGTCCACCTTCAGTTTTAGGAGTTCTTGCAGAACCCTTTCTTCTGTGAAAGGACTGGGATCGACCCCCTATCAAGAGTGCTTCTGTTAATTGGATTAGGCACTTCCCCCATCTTTTTGTGAATACTGAGCAGAAATATTCATTCAGTATCCCTGCTTTTTCACTGTCCCCCTCTGTCCACCCACCATTCATTCTATTCAGCCTCACTATCCCTCCCTTTATCTTTCTACACTCACTGATGTACCTATAAAAGGTTTTATCCCCCTTCTTAACTGAGTTGGCTATCTTTTCCTCAGTTTGGGCCTTTGATATTCTGACTTCCATCCCTGCTTCCTTCTGCCTTAACTGGTACAGCTTTCTGTCCTGCTCCTTCTGTGTTTCCTTATACTTCTGGAATGCTATCTTTTTCTTCCTGACTTTCACGGCCACCTCTTTTGAGAACCAGAGTGGCTTTTCCTTTCATTTTGATTTGTTTATTTGCTTTACACAAAGGCTTGTTACCTCTGTGATGGCAGTTGTGATGATTCCCCACTGTTGCTCCATACCTCCTTCTAGCCTGTTTGCTAGTGCTTTTCTGAGACACTCTCCCATCTTGCCAAAGTCAGCCCTCCTGAAGTCCAATAACCTCACTTTTGTACGGCTTGACTCTGTAGCTGAGTTTAACGTGAACCACACTGTTTTGTCAATCAATCAAATCAATCAAAATCTTTATTTAATCAGGCGAACATCATTGAGCATAGCTCATTTACAAGATGGACCTGAGTGGTCAAGAAGTGCAAGTGTTAATACATTGACAAGGGTAGCATAAACAGTAATACAATGACAGTGGTAACATAAACAGTAATACAATGACATAAGTGCTAATATATAACAATATACATATGTACACGGCACATTAAAACTATTAATCTGTGAGACAGAAGGCAATGGGCACATCAGGAGTAATATGTAGATTATAGGACCTAGCAGGCATTTGAGGTGAATCTTGGGACTGGAAACGGAGTTTTATCAGCATATAGGAACACGAAAAAAGAAGGGGGGAAGGTAGGGCCTGGGTTTAGGCCTTGTGGAAGCAGTTGCAGAGTTCTGGGAATAGGGTGGTGAATAATCTTTGAAGGATATTAAGGGTAGGAGGTTATTTAGCTTCATGGTTTTTTGGAGTGAATTCCAAACAATTGCTAGTGAGTAGCTGATAGCAGCCCTCCCAAACTGGGTGCAGACATTGGGGACCTTAAGAATGATAATTTTGCTGATCCTTAGGTTGTATGGCCTAGAAGTAATTTGAGTAAAACAGTCTGAGATATAGGTAGGTAGCTTGCCTGATAAGGCTTTGAATATCCAAATTGCAGCATTCCTATTTCTTCTGTGTTGTAATGATGTCCAGTTAACTGCCTTATAAAGGGAGCAATGATGGTGCTGAAGGGAAGGTCAGTAATGAATCTGATGGACCTGTGGTATAGGGTGTCCAGTTTATTTAAGAGGGGTGAACAATGTCCATACAGAAAGTCAGCATAGTCAATGAGGATAGGAATGAAGCCTGGATTAATCTTTTTGGAGTCTCTGTTGAGGTAGTGCTTTATTCTAAAAATAAACCAAACCTTTGACTCAGTTTCTTTAGTAGCTCCTCAATATGGACAGAATAGTCAAGCTTGTTATCAATCCAGACTCCAAGGTATTTGAAGTTATCAATGAATTCCAGCTTCTCTCAAGTAAGGTGGTTAGTTGTACAAGTGGTGGATGGTGGGGTAGTGGCAGAGCAACTCTTTGAGGTACAGAACATAGCTTTTGTGTTTTGGCATTTAGAAGTAGTTTTTTATCTAGTAGGTTGTGTTGTAGGATGGAAAATTCAGATTGTAGCAGTTCACAGGCTTTAGATAATGAAGGATTGCTAACATATAATACAGTATCATCCAGCAAACAGATGGATGTTGGATTGAGTGAGGTTGGCATCAATATTATTAATATAGATGGCAAAGAGGATGAGGCCAAGAATAGAGCCTTGCAGTACACCTCTTAACAGTGGTTTTAAGGTGGATAGGTAGTTTCCATTTTCTACCAGTTGTGACCTATCTGATAGATAGCACTTGAACCAATTGAGTGAAGGGGAATCCGACCCTAGAGAGCCAAGGGAGGTGATTAATGATTCATGATCCACTGTGTCAAATGCTTTGCTCAAATCCAGGAACACAGCACAGGTACTGTTCTTCTTATCCATAGTAACAATCTGCCAGTCGTTGGTTACTTTGGCTAGGGCCAAAATGGTGCTATGCCTTGATCTAAATCCTGATTGTGCTGTATTTAGGAGGTTATTGTTATCCAGGTAGTCCCTTAATTGTGAGTTTACTAACTTTTCGAGCATCTTGGATAGAACTGATAGGATGGAAATGGGCCTGTAATTATTGAGGTCCATGGGATCACCAGATTTGAGTAAAGGAACTACTTGAGCTGTTTTCCAAGTGGAGGATTGGATCCAGTGGTGAGGAAAGATTGAAGAGATGAGTGAGGGGCAGATAAGACTTGAGATGCAATCTTGAGAGTAGTGGTCCAGGAGTCTGTACCTGCACTTTTTGAAGTATCTAAATTGGAGGAGATCTTCCACTTCTTTCAAGGATATTGGGTTGAAGGAGAAGGTTGATGTAGCTTTTGACCCACTGTGGATTGAAGGTTCAAGGAAGATCTCAGGAGATTTCAGGTGAAGAGTCAAATGCTAGTCCAGCTGTGGTGAAGTGGTCATTGAAGGTATTTAGGATTTCTTGTTTGTCTGTAATTTCTGTGTTATTTAGTAGCAGTTTGCAGGTTAAGGCAGGAGTAGAGTTTTGGCCCAAGATACCCTTTATAGTTCCCAGAGCCTGGTTGGGTTATTATAGGAGGCTTCAATTCAGCTCTATAATAGGCAGTTTGGCAGATCTTATTTGTGTTGTACATGAATTTCTTGCTTTTCTGAAATTTAGCCAGTCTCTGGAATCCTTAGTTTTCTTGCCTTTTCCACAGTTTGTCTCTGGCTAGCAAGGCTGTTTTAAGATCAGTGGTGAACCAGGGCAGGGCCTTGCTTTAGATCTGATATTGGTGAATGGTGCATGAATATTGAGACATTAGTAATAATGTCCTTTAAGATCTGGAGAGCTATTTCCACTGAGGTTGTAGGTAGAAATCTTGCCAATATATTGTGTTACTCAGGTCATGGAGGTATCCTGGTATGTTGAACTTCTTTTTGACCTTTTGAGGACAAATTCAGCAGGGTTGGTGGTTTGAGTGAAGATCTTATGCCAGCTATGGGACAATGGTCACTTACATCATTCGGTGATACTCCTGCATGCGTATTTAAGTGAGGCTTGTTTACCAACATAATATCCAGGAGTGAGCTTTTGCTAGAATTTTTAGGTTAACCCTGGTTGGGTCTTTTAATTAGCTGTGTAAAGCCATAGGTGTCACAAAAGTTACCAATGGTGCAGATGCATTAGATAGCCAGTTTAAATTCAAATCACCAAGGATGATGGTATCTTCAGGGCCTAGATTGGTTATTGACCCCAGGTGAGATAGTAATTTGAGGCCTGCTGAGGGGCTCTAGCAGTCAATCAATTTAAATGAAGACAAGTTAGGAAGGGATATTTTGATTGATAAACATTCAAATTCCTTTGGTTCGGATGTGTTGATGAGGCAGGTAGCAGAGATGGTGTCCTTAATGTATATGGCCACCCCACCACCCCTGGAAGGCGATCTGCTCTGAAGAGCTGATAGTTGGTAAGGTTTACAACACTGTCTTTGGTCGAAGGTCTGAGCCAAGATTCAGAGATGACCAGAAAGTCAGGCAGGGTATGTGCCACCAGGCCTGTATTATGGAGAATTTTTTAAGGCGCTGCAGGCATTGAAGTGTAGGAAGCTTAGGCCATTTATAGAGGATAGATCAGCAGGGGAGAATAAACTTTCAATGGGGCCAGGATTTATTTCAATGGTACCAAAACAGATCAGAAGGTAGAAGATTAATTTGAGGAGGGCACCAAGGGACAGGGATAGACAGTGGTCAGAGGCGTTTCCTCCTAATCCTGGGTGCCTGCTGTGAGATGAGTGATGGTCCTGGTATATAGGTGCAATTTTATCATAGCATAATAATTTAATGGACAGGCATAGTGGGTTAATAAAAGCCATGATACAAATAAGGTGCCAGGGCTGTGCTGAATTGTTGGGGTGGCCTTATGTGGGATATCCCAGGGTTGCATTATAGCGTGGTTGGTGAATAAGGAATCGTGGTTTGGCCATTGTGGATGGCAGAAGTGGGCAGGTCATATTAACTGAGTTATTTATCTTGACACTGGGCATAACATTAATATCATAAGGGACTGGGTGAGATGCGAGGCTCAGGAGCAAAGGAAGCAAAGTAGCATTGTGGAGGTTAGGTATGGGTTAAGGGAGGAAGGAAAGGTATGTGGGCGTGGATTAAGAAATGGTGGAAGAAAGTGTATAAAAGGAATCAACCAGGAGGGGGGAGGGGGGCGGGCAAAAATTTTTTGATGGTCACTTGTTCCCAGATGGCAACCCACTTCTAGATCTGAGATCCTCTCACTGCCCCCATTTGAGACTATGAGGTCTAAGATTGCTCCCTTATAGTGGGTTCCAAAACTAGCTGTCTGAGCCCTGCCACCTGTAGGGCATCAAGAATGGCCCTGCTCTTGGATGTGGCTGCAGCAAATGTGCTCCAGTTAACATCTGGCATATTCAGGTCTCCCATCAACAGTATCTCCCCTTTCTTTGCCATCCTAAGAATGCCTTCTATCATATCCTTGTCCATTCCCTCCCCCTGACATGGTGGTCTGTACACAACCCCTGTGCGGATTGTGGTGCCCTTTCCAGTCTCCAAGGTGACCCACAGTGCCTCCTCTCCTCCCTGTTTACTCTTTTGTTCAGTTGCTTTTATCCCTTCCTTTACATAGAGAGCTACTCCTCCCCCTCTTCTCCCCTGCCTGTCTCTCCTGTAGGTTATGTACCCTGGTATGTTAACATCCCAGTCATGGTTCTCTGTGTACCATGTTTCTGTGACTGCTACGATATCCAGGCATCCCTCTTCCATCAAGGCCACCAGCTCAGGGAGCTTCTTGCCCAGACTACGGGCATTGGTACTACTTACCCTCAATTTCCTGATGGCCTTACTCCTTTTTGCCCCATCCCTGTCCTTCTTGCCTTTGTCACTTTCTCCATTTACCCCTGCCCTTCTCCCTATCAACACCTCTATGTTGGTGTTTATCGCACTTACTACCATGATTTTTTTGGGAGGGCTAGGATTTCCCTGCTCCTTTCCAATGCCTCCCTCCTTGGCTAGTTTAAATGCTTGCCAATGAAGCATTTAAACCTATCACCTAGGATCCTGGTTCCCCTCCAGGACAGATGCAGCCCATCATGCCAGTATAGGCTTGCATCACTCCAGGTGGACCCCCAGTCCCCAATGAAGCCAAATCCCTGAGCTCCACACCAGTTTTTCAACCACTGATTGAATCCCATGGTGTGGAACACCTAGCCTCCTCCTACACCATAGATGGGCAGCACTCTAGAAGGTTAACAGGCATGCTACTTGTCTGAGGCCCCTCCCAATTCCACAAACTCTTCCTGAACTTTTCTAATTCCTTTCTTAACCAGGTCATTTGTCCCTAGGTGGACAATGACATCAAGCTCCCTCCCCTGTGCAGCTGCTCCGGCAATCCTGAGGATTCGCTCCCTGTCCCTGCAAGCCATGGCACCAGGCAGGCACCTTACTTTCCTTCTCCCTTTCCTCCCCCAGTTCTACATTCCTAACAATGGAGTCCCCCACCAGGAGTTGTTTTCTTCCCCTGTGGGGTCCCCTGCCACCCTCCTGTGGGTCTCCTTTGTGGAGGTTCCCAGCATCTTCCTTGGTCTCCACTGTGGGTGCCTCCATAGAGGAACCACACTTTGCCAGAATGGCATAGGAATTGTGGAGAGGTACAACTGGAGGGATGCGCCTCTGTTCCACCACCCTTACCCTGCTTGGGCCCACTGTGGTCCAACCGCTCCTCTCTCTTGGCAACCTCTGAGGCAAAGGCAGTGGCACTGGTGGTCCCTGGATGGAAGAGGAGGTCCCACAAATCCTGGCCAACTCAGCCTGGAGATGAGCAACCTCCTCCCTCAGCCCAGAGAGGTGCCTGCAGATGGGACAACACCGCATCCTCCAGACCATGTCCTGGAAGACTGCTGCTCCACAGCCACTGCACTGCACCACTCCCATCATGTCTTGTTTCTGGACCCTTAACTGTTTGCAATCCTTACTCTTTCCTCTGTTTTTTTTTCTTCTCTCTCTCCTTACTTTCTGCCTGTGTGCCCTTTAAGCTCCTGATTTTCCTGTTCTAAGACAAGAATATCCTATATTTCTAGTGGCACTACTATATATATATATATATATATATATATATATATATATATATATATGTATGTATATATGTATATATGTATGTATATATATTATGGGATACATGATAGGCAGGAGTGGAATATGGAAAATATTTTCACTCCTGCAGAGTGAAATATCCAGAGCTCATGATGCAGGAGTGAAAATATTTTTTCATATTCTACTATCTGCACATCATGTGTGCTATTTATACCATGGGAGTGGGAGCTCCTCTATTACATTTTTTTACATCTCTGTTTGGTGTGTTCATTTCAATTGTCTGTGTGAGTGACTAGGTATGAATGATGTGTCTCTGAGAGCTGTAATTGGTCATTTGCTGTTTGTATGATTGCTAATTGGATGCTGTTGTTTGTAGTGTGTTGTCTGATTGGGTCATTTCTGAGGGTGGGAATGTGTTTTAGCCTTGGGAAGAGCAGGACTGTGAGCTGCATTAGTCAGGTATAGTTCTTATCTGTTTAATTAGTTTTTTGGTATTTTCTGTTGATTTGAAATTGTTTTTCAGCAATTTGGAATGAATCAATGTAAATATTAAAGAGACAGGGGCCCAAAACAGACCCCTGAGGGACCCCACGAATGACCGAGGCCTTATCAGATAATACTCCATTGATGGATACCCTCTGTTTCCTTCCCCTATGCCAACCAGTAATCGAATTTAGAATGTTAGTATTTAGATGGTAGGATGCAAGGGTATTGACAAGCTCTATGTGTGGGAGCTTGTCAAAAGCCTTGGCAAAATCTAAAAACACAATGTCAACAGAGTTCCCCTGGTCTATTTCCCTACTGACAGAATCAGCATAGAAAGCTAGCAAATTAGTTTGGCAGGACCTAGATTTAGTAAACTCATGTTGCAAGGGATCAGTTAGCCCAGATTGTTCGATGAATTTTAGAATATGATCTTTGATAATTCTTTCTACAACCTTGAATAGGAGTGAAGGTAAGCTGATCGGTCAGTGTGACTGTTGTTTCTCCTCAAGGTGGAGCTGATGGTGGTGAGGGTGATACTGTCCAACTTCAGTCTATTTCTCTTTGAGAATGAGATAAGGAAAGTCAGCCCCCAACCCCACACAGTGAGGAGATGCCAGGGAAGGAAAAGTTTCTCTGGAAGTAGACAGTGATAGGGAGGAGGAGGAGGATATAATATGTTTCAGTACAAATAATGATGAGGTACTGGATCTCCTGGGGGAGCCAGGAGTAAAAAAGCTGAAGAGTGATGATGTAGCCCATTTAGATGCCAAGCCTGAGGGCACAGAAAACAACAGATTTCAGTCCTGGTGGTGGATGTGAACCATCTAACAGCATGACTGACACCAGATTTCTGTCTCAGTTTATTACAACATTTTTTGGTAAACATTTCTGTAATTCTGGGGCATGTTTGGCAGTGTCAGCACAAATATTAGGCCTGTAATCCTTTGTAAACAGTGGCAGAAGCTTCAGTTTAGGGTCCAGAAGATGGTGGGACATCATCTAACAGTATGACTGACACCAGATTTCTGTCTTAATTTACTGTAACATTTTTTTAGTAAAATTTCTGGAATTCTAGGGCATGTTTGGAAGTGGCAGCACCAAGATTAGGCTTGTAATCCTTTGTAAACGGTGGCAGAAGCTTCAAGTTTGAGGTTCAGGAGATGGGGGACACCATCTAATAACATGACTGACACCAGATTTCTGTCTCAATTTACTGTAACATATTTTGGGAAACATGTATGGACTTCTGGGGCATGTTAGGTGGTGGCAGCACCAAGATTGGGCCTGAAAACTATTTTAAACAGTGTAGAAATAAGCAGATTTTGGTCCTGGTGGTGGATATGAGCTGTCTAACAGCATGACTGAAACCACATTTCAGTCTCAATTTACTGTAACATTTTTTATGAAACATTTCTGGACTTTTAGGGCCTGTTTGGCACTAGCAACAACAAGATGAGGCCTGAAATCCTTGATAAACAGTGGGCCAAACAGCATGCTTTGGTTCTGGTTAATGGCAGGCACCATTTAACATCATGACTGAGACCTGATTTCTGTCTCAATTTAATGTAACATTTTTGGGAAAGATTTATGGAATTCTGGGGCACGTTGGCAGTGGCAGCACCAGATGTGCTATATCTTTGGAATGTTGCACACAACAATAAGTGACGCAGCATCACATAGCATTGTGAAATATTTTTTTTTAATAGGCACAATACTTGACATTTGTGGATAGGAGGAGAAAACTTGTTAAAAAACAGGTGACACCTTCAAAAAAACTTTCACAAAACATAAAATTGACCAACAATTGAGTTGCCTTACCCATCTATGGAGTTTGCAAAGGAAAGGCTGGCAGATATCGAAAGACTGCCGGCCATCAGGGCCCTGTTCACAGAGTCTGTATTTTTTTTAATTTAAATACCTCATGTGAGTTGCTTCAATTCAAAGTAAGAAGTACTCACCACAGCACATATCCATAAAGAGCTCTTTCTTTATTCCAGTGTGACAAGTAAACAATGTCAAAAATGCTCCCATATAACTAAGATAAAAATGCCCTTTCCCTCAAGGCACTGTACCTCATGATACATCAAAGGTTGTGTCTCACCTGATGCATTTCTCACATGCATGCTTTCTTACACTCAAAGCACACATGTGAAAAACATGTGCGTCAGGTGTGAGATAACCAGTAACATATAAGGAATGATGGTGCTTTAGGGCAGCAGACATTTTTATCTTAGTTACAATATATGGAAGCACTTTTTACATTGTTTACTTGCCACACTTGAGACGTAAATAAAGAATGAGCACTTTTTGGACATGTGCTGTAGTGAGTACTTCTAACTTTGCGTTGCAGCAACTCACAGGAGGTATTTGTATAAAAAAAAACATATATACACTCTGTGCACAAGGCCCAGACATCAGACAGCCTTCAAAAGGAGTGGGTCTTTCATTTACAAATTCCATATATATGGAATGCAACTGTATTACTCATTATTATGTTGTTAAAAGTAATCTTGTAGGTGTAACCAGCTCTTAGAAGGAACACACACCACACATAATAAGGGAATAAGGTATTTATTAAGGGAGGGGTACACAGACATGGTACAGAATAAGCATAACAAATGACAGGCATGATCAAGAGGACAAGGGTAATACAACAGTGAGCAGGGAGAAGTAATAGAGAGAGAACAAGAAAAGGGATTGAATAATGTAGGGAGCATAAGACAGTAACAAACACAACAGCAGTGGTCAAATACATTATTTTACATTCAAAATAAAGAAACAAGAAGACTTAAGAATGTAGATTAAAGAAGACAGAGCAGATTTTTTTGTTGTTTTTAGTTTTTTTAGGGGGAACATTCAAACAACAGAATAGACGATAGAAAAATGAAAACAAAAGAGACAAATTAATTTGTGCTGCCACATTAACTGCCAGTGGGGCCACCACCCAGTTCAGACAGGATGCCTATGATTTTGTTGACATCACACTGGAAATTTAGCAATCCCCCCCTTGGGTATCACTAAACTCCTGTCTGAAATCATTTAGCTCCTGTCAAAGATGGTGGACTTCTGACAGGGCAGCTGATAAGCCCACATGTGTCACTGACACTGCTCTGCAGGGTAGGAGCTGCCTATGCTGCTGCTGGCTCTGGATGGGGGGTCCTGGAGGGTGTTACTGGCACTGTTGCTGGGGCAGGGGATGCCTGTGGTGCTGCTGTTGTGGACTCTGGACAGGGGGATCCTGGCTGGGCTTTGATGCTACTGCAGATTGCTGCTGTTGTCTGGTCAGGAAAGCCTGGGAGGACACTTAACAGGTTCAGCCACACCACCCTCCTGCTCACCCCTTTCAGTGTTCACACCCGCACTACTCCCCACTGCTGCAGTTGATGCTGCCGTCACCTCCTGCAGTTTGAGATCCCATTGAAGTGGATAGTGGTGCACCATGTGGCTACCCTGACTGATTGTCCTGAAGCGGGAACCACACTTTCCACAATGCATTTCCTGCCCACATAGTTTGCTGAACTTGCATTAAAAAAATCTCAGACAGGAGAACTTCAGGGATGGTGGGACTGTGGGGGGGGCAGCAGATGATGCCCCAGGCACCAACTCCTCTTGCTGCTTGGGAGTGGGCATAGTCTCCTGCTGCTGGGGTGGAGGAACAGTATCCTAATGCTAGGGAAGAGGCACTGTCTTCTGCTGTGTTGGAGGGGACACAGTCACCTCCTGCTGCTGGGGAGGAGGCACAGTTGTTTGCTGCTTGGTGCTGGGGCCAAAAGCCTCCTGCTGCTGTGATGTTTCATTTTTAATGATCATCTGAAATGTGTCTACAGGTGCCCCACTGCATCTGTCCTTCTCCACTGTGCCCACCAACACCACCAATTCAAACAAAATCAAAAAAAAAAAGAAACAGAGATAGAGAATCTAAGAGAGAGAGAACTGAGGGGGGGATCTCATACACACACACACACACACACACACACACACACACACACACAATCCACAGGTACTAAAATATGAAATAGGACAAAGACAAACAAGAAAAAGTTAGAAAAATAGCACAGATTAAGTAGTTCATGTATAAAAGTGCACTCTGCAGTCACAGAGAGTATAGAATCATGGTCTGCACCAGAAGCCATACAAAGAGAGACTAAAGGAGCTTAATATGTATATCCTCAAGGAAAAGAGGGAGAGGGAGACATGATAGAAACTTTTGAATACCTCAAGGGAATCAATAAAGTCCAGGAGGGTAGCATCTTTCAGAAAAATAGATGTGCATGAATAAGGGGGCACTATTTGAAGATAGAGGGGGATGGCTCAAGGGCAATGTGAGGAAGTATTTTTTTCACAGAGAGGGTGGTGGATGCATGGAACAGCCTTCCTGAGGAGGTTGTGGGGGTCAAAAACATGGCGTAATTCAAGAATGCATGGGACAGATGTAAGGTAATTCTGGTGGGGGATAGGAAGAAGTAGGCCGTTGGTTAACTAGGATCTGCAGCTTATCCAGTAGATAGGAAAATGGGCAGACTGGGTGGGTCAAGCAGTCCTTATCTGCCATCAAAATCTATGTTTCTATGTTTATGTGCTGTCTGCTTCCTTGAAATATGTAGCACAGGAAATGAACCACTCACTTCTTACCTGTTTAGACTTGACCATGTGCTCACCAGCAGAGAGAAAAGCCTAATTTCACCTTATAGAAGCACAAGGCAAAACTCAACGCAAAATTGGGTGGTGACATTTTTTCGAAAGGCCATAATTACGTGAAATGTTTTGCTAGGCAAAATTGGCAATTTTGCCGTAATTTCACCGGTGAAATAAAATCTTGCTGCATCTCTGTCTGTAACTGCTTTAAGGCATGCCTTCTGCACTGAAGCCAAGGCTGCAACCTCTGCCAAGAGCTTGTGTATCTTGTCCTGGAGCAGTCTACTCTGCATATACACAGAGTCTATCTTTATACCCAAAAGAAATGGTTGTGGACATACCTTCAGTCTTGTCATGGGCTAACAGCACCCCAAACCCATCGCAGGTGTCCTGAAAGACCTGCAGCAACCACTCTAATTGGGTTTGGCCCAAAAAACAAAATATTGTCCAAGCAGTGAACCAACAAATTCTTCCCTGTTTTTTGAGCTACCACCTAGTGAAAGAACAAGCTAAACTATTCAAAGTAAAGTAGATGAAAGCTACAGCACAGCCCATTAGTTCAAGTTCAAGTTCAAGTTTATTGCAGGAAAGACTCTGTTGAGCAAGCTCATTCACAAGAGTCCCTGAGGCACATACACATACAGTTTGCAATTACATAGGAGATATAAACTGTAGAACAACAAATTAAAAATATATACTACAAGAGGTATACACAATAGAAGTCCTTATCGTATATATACAGTACATTCCAGCTTTAACCTTGCCCTAAATTATGCAACTCATTTCAGCTTAATAAGTAGAGGGCCAGTTGGTACCTAGGAAGTTGACTTGGCGTTGGGGGCCTAGTAGCACCTACATATGTCTTTTAATTTAGAGATAGCTAGTGTTTTGTAGGAGTTAATTGATATGATGCAGGTTAGCTTCAGCATGGTTTGTAGTTGGTTCCAAATGTTTGGGAGGGCATATGAGATAACTCTTTGACCAGCTGTGGTACGTGTCCTGGGAACATCTAGTAGGATAAGGTCAGATTTGCTTAGGGAGTAGGCGCTATGCAAGATGTGTAGTAGAGACGTTAAATAGACAGGCAGTTTGTGGAGTAGAAATTTGAGGGTCCAAATGCCAGCATGCAGGAGGCATCTGGTGGCAAGGTAGGTCCACCCAACTGCTGCATAAAGATCACAGTGGTGGGTCCTGTACGCAGAGTTAGTAATGAAGCGAAGAGCACGGTGATAGAGTATGCCCGGTTTAGATAGGCTCAAGTTTGGAGAGGAGATAAAGATAATGCCTCCATAGTCAAGCAAGGGAAGGAATGTTGCTTGGACAAGTCTTTTGCGGGTCGCAAGAGAAAAGAGGGTCCTATTTCTAAAGAAGAAACCCAAGCGTGCTTTAAGCCTCTTTGATAGATCCTCGGTATGGTCATTGAAGGAAAGCTTGTTGTCTATCCACATACCTAGATATTTAAATTTAGGTACGATTTCCAAGGGTTCACCTAGGGAAGTAATGATGAAGTTTTTAGGTGCGGTAGATAGGGCACCAGACAAGGCAAGTCTCGAGAAAATCATTGTCTTGGTTTTTTGGGCATTTAAGAGAAGCTTGGCATTGATAAGGTTGCTTTCTAACTGGATAAAGTCAGCTTGGAGTGCTTCCCTGACTTCGGTTAAGGACGAGCCTGATGCGTACAAAACTGCATAGTCCACAAACAAATGTATGCTAGAGTTCTTTATGTGGGAGTCAAGGTTGTTGATGTACAGGGAAAAAAGGATTGGTCCTAGGATGGAGCCTTGAGGGACTCCTTTGGCAATTGGAAGGGGGGCAGATAGTAGGCCATCAGCTTTGACTTTTTGTATCCTTCCCATGAGATAACTGTTAAACCACTATAAGGTAAGTGGAGTGGCACCTATGTAGGCAAGACAGGTGATTAGGATGTGATGGTCTACAGTGTGGAAGGCCTTACTTAGGTCTAAAAGGACTGCACCAGTAACCTTCTTGGTGTCCATAGCATGGATCCAGTCATTAAAGACTTTAGCCAAGGCTGAGATGGTACTGTGCTTCGACCTGAAGCCAGATTGGGCTGGGTTTAGGAGTGAGTGTGCTTCAAGGTGATTTTTTAGTTGGTTGTATATAAGTTTTTCCAGCACTTTGGAGAGAATGGGTAAGATAGAGATAGGACAGTAGTTGTTTAAGTCACAAGGATCTCCTGATTTGAAGAGAGGAAGAACATGGGCAGATTTCCAGCAGGATGGAACAGTGGCTGTGGTAATAGAGAGGTTGAAGAAGTGAAGGATGGGGGCTGTGAGCTGGACATAGCCTAACTGCAAGAAAAATGATTCAAGGCCATCGTCCCCTGCACTTTTCTTGGTGTCAAGGCTAAGAATTATGTCTTCGACTTCTTTGTAGCTAAACAGGCACAACTGGAAGGGATGAGGTGGAGTAGCATGTGTAGAATATGGGCTAGTGTTGCTATTCACTCAGCTAGCATATGGGGAGGAGTCGAATGCAAACCCAGCAGTGGCAAAGTGAACGTTAAGTTCTTCAAGGATTCACAGTTTATTTTCGACCATCCCGTCCTTGGCCAGAATCTTGGTGGGAAGGGAGGAAGCAGCAGGATGGCCTTAAATGGATCTCAGTGTCTTCCAGATTTTTTGGGAGTTCCCTTTGGCCTGCTCCAGATTGGAGATGTAAAAGTTTGCTTTAGTAGCATGTACACTTTTAGCACAGGCATTTCTGGCAGTTCTAAATGCCTGCCAGTCTGCCGGGTTCTTTGTGTGCCTGGCCCTAGCCCATAGCTTGCCTCAATTGGTACGTGCAGATTTGAGCTCTTGGGTGAACCACGGATGCGAGATTTTCTGCACCTTCATTTTAATAAGAGGAGCATGCTTGTTAATTAGGGTGGTGAGGTTGTCATTTAAAACAGAGATGGCGGCATCAGCAGATTTGGCAAGATATATATCTTGCCACTTGATCGTAGCTAGATTGGTTAGGAAGTTTACTGAGTTGAATTTACAGAACAAGCGTTTGTTTCTGAATTTAGGGTGCTGCTGGGTTTTAGATTGGAATCTTGTACATACAACAATACTGTGGTCGCTCATGTCATTATGGAAAACTGCAGAATGTGAGATTTTATGGGGATGCGAAGTTAAGATGACATCTAAGAGTTAGCTGTTGGCAGAGTTAGAAGCATTGATTCTTGTGGGTTCAGTTACTATCTGTGTAAGACCCAGCTCATCACAGATGGCTTTAAGGGAGTGGGATTTAGCAGTGAGCCAATCCATATTGAAGTCCCCTAAGATTATTGTTTCCGTGTTAGTAGCCAAAGTTATGGATTTCAACACATTAAGAATTTCTGTGCCTCCTGACGGGGGTCTATAGCTACCGATGTTTGTGATGCTCTCTGAGGATGGAAGGTGAAGTTTAAGTGAGACAATCTCATATTCCTTGGGCCTAGTTTTACAGGAAATGCTGCTAACATCAAGTTTTGATTTGGCGTATACAACCACCACCCCCGTATCCCTATCATCCCTTAAGAGCTTGAAGCCCGGTATAGTAATTTGCGGATCAGTGTTGGTCTTTTTTAGCCATGACTCGGTAATTATAATCAGATCTGGGTCAGGGTGGGCACCCAAACTTGAAGATGATCAAGTTTTTTGAGCAGGCTTAGAATATTGACCATCATCAGTTTCATCCCAGGAGCAGCTGCAAACGCTGACAGAGAAGTGATTTGAGTTGGAGGACCTGGATTTAGTTCGACATTGCCTGAACAGAAAAGGAGAATTAGAAACATTTTCTTGTGCATTAGCATACATCAGTCAGAGCAGTACTGCCCTCTGTGCTTCATCCATGCAATTCCAAATCATCTGCGAAGATGGGGAGAAGCTGAAAGGCTGGCTCATTGAGCATCAGAAGCCCATCTTCTTGAAGTTGTAACAGGGTGTGTTTTGAAATAACTGAGAGCTGCATGGGAGATACTATATTGGACTAGACACTCTTGATTAAATCTGAGGTAGGTGTTCCTTACTTTACATTCTTACATTGGTATTGTTTTGTGTTTAATTATTTTAGTTTTTAAATCAGGAACGGGGTTTGTAAAACTGCTCATCTTATGAATAACTTCAGAAGGGTTGAAATAACACCATATTTTATTTTCCCTTGAGGGTAACTGGACTGTCTGCTAGTATTCTGTTACAGTTTGCATCAAATTATTTTTAAATCATTGTTTACTGTGTCTTTCTTTGAGCAGAGCAGACTTGTTTTTGGGCTGATTGCTTTCAGAGCACAAATCACTGGGCTGGAGAGTTTTACCTGTGTTTGACTCAACTGTTTGTTTGTTTGTTTGTTTCTGCTTGTTCAGCAGAGTATTTTCTCTGTTAAATTGTTGTGTAGGCCATCTTGCTGACAGGAAGGTCAACACTCATTGTAGTGATGGGTCAGAGCTTTTAGCTGATTGTTTTGAGAGGGCACTGTTTTGACCCTAAACCCTCCCTTTCCCTCACCCCACCACCCCGGTACCATTTCCTTTATACCAGGGGTTCTGACATCATTTCCTCAAGAGGGCAAGGTGCATACCACAGTCATATCCTTTCCAGCATATTGCACTGACAATATAAGTGTACACATTATATAATTATATATATATATATGTATATATATATACATATATATATATATATATACACACACACACACACACACATATATATACACACATATATATATGTGTATAGGAAGCAGTATAGCATAGTGGTTTATGGTGACATCCAGCAGACAAGACCTAGGTTTGAATCCTACAGTTTCCACTTGTATACTGTGTGACCCTGAGCAAGTCACTTAACTTCCCAGTGCTTCCAGGTCACACCTGTAAAAAAGCGTTCAGCTTAGTGTGCTACCCCTGGTTAAATTAAACATATATATATATATATATATATATATATATATATATATTATATATAACAAAACAATAACTGGAAAAATAATGCACACAGGATAAACAGTAAGGTAGACAGACATGTGGGGAGTAGTGCAATGTACTGGCTGTGAGGCAGCAGTCTTCTGGGAGTCTTTCTGGAGGCTGAGATGCTGCCCTATTTGCAAGCAACTCTCTGTCCTGAGGGAGGAGGTTGCCCATCTTTAGGCCACACTGGACTGTAGTAAGGGAACCTCCCCCACCCAGGGAGCACCGGGGGCCCCCACCACTACCTCAGAGAATGCCAAGAAAGCACAGTAGTTGGACCACATTGGGCTCAGGGAGGGTGAGGGTGGTGAAACAGAGGCACATCCAGTCAGTTGTATCACTCCACAATCCATACACCATTCTGATGGAGCATAGTTCCCCTACAGATGCACCCACAGATAAGACTAAGGAGGTTGTGGACAACTGTCACAAGGGAGCCCCACATGAAGAAGGCAGGGGACACCAAAGGAAAAGGAAGCAGCTCCTGGGGGGACTCAATTATTAGGGGGATAGAACTTGGGGGATCAGGGAAAACTAAAATAAGGTGCCTGCCTGGCATCATGGCTTGGAGAGACAGGAAGTGCATCCTCAGGATCACGAGAACAACTGCACGGGCTACTGAGCTGGATGTTATTGTCCACCTAGAGATTAATGACTTGGCTCAACATGGGATTAGAGCAGTGCAGGAGGAGTTTGTGGAGTTGGGGGGGCTTAGGCAAGTAGCACACACGGTATCCTTCTCAGAGGTTTTGCCTGTCTATGGCAAGGGTGAGGTGAGGGTATTTCGCACCATGTGATTTAATGAATGGTTGAAAAAATGGTGCAGAGCACAGGAGTTTGGCTTCATTGGGGACTGGGGTTCCACCTGGAGGGATACCAGCCTATACTGGCAGGATGGTCTGCATCTGTACAGGAAGGGAACAAGTATTATGGGTGATCAGTTTAAATGCTTCATTGACAAGCTTTTAAACTAGTCAAGGGGGGAGGCACTGATAAGAAGCAGGGAATTTCCAGCCTCCCCCTACAAAACATGGTATTAAATGAGGTAAAGACCAAGGTAGAAAGGTCAGTAGGGAGCAGTTCAGGAGTAAATGGAGAAAGCAAAATCAGTGAGGACAGGGATGGTACTACAAGAGGTAGAGCCATAAAAAAATGGAGATCAATGAGTACCAATACCCGCAGTCTGGGTAATAAGCTTCATGAATTAGTGGCCTTGATGGAAGAGGAACATCTGGATATTGTGGCAGCCACAGAAACATGGTACACACAGAATCATGACTGGGACATAAACATACCAGGATACACTATCTACAGGAGGGACAGAGAGGGTAAAAGAGGAGGAGGAGTAGCTCTCTACATAAGGGAAGAAATCAAAGCAACAGAACAAAGAGTAAACAGGGAGGAGAGGAAGCACTGTAGGTCAATTTGAAGACAGGCAATGGCACCACACTCCGCACAGGGGTTGTATACAGACACCCCATCTCAGGGGGAGGAAATGGAAAAGGAAATGATAGAAAGTACCCATAGAATGGCAAAAAAAGGAGTGATATTGGTAATGGGGGATCTGAATATGCCAGATGTTAACTGAAGTGCATTTGCAGCAGCCACTTCTAAGAGTGGGGTCATTCTAGATGCCCTACAGGGGGAATGTCTTAGACAACTAGTATTTGAACCCACTCGAGAGGGAGCAGTCTTAGACCTGGTACTCTCGAATGGGGATGGTGAGAGGATCACAGATTTAGAAGTGGGTAGCCATCTGGGAACTAGTGACCATCAAACAGTATGGTTCATGATAAACACATCAGTAGAGTCAAGCCATACAAAGGCAAAGGTACTGGACTTCAGGATGGATGACTTTGCCAAAATGGGTGAGTGCCTAAGGAATGCACTAGCAAATGGGGAGGAAGGAGGGGTGGAAGAACAATGGGGAATAATCAAAACTGCCATCACGGAGGCAACAAGCCTTCACGTGAAGCAAATAGAACATAATGATGTAAGAAACCACTATGGTTCTCAAAGGAGGTGGCAGGGAAAGTTAGGGAGAAAAAGAGAGCATTCAGGAAGTACAATGAATCACAGAAGGAGCAGGACAGAGAATTTTATCAGTTAAAGCAAAAGAAAGCAGGAAAGGCAGTCAGAACAGCAAAGGCCCAAACCAAGGAAAAGATAGCCAACTCAGCTAAGAAGGGGGATAAAACATTGTATAGGTATATCAGGGAGTGAAGGAAGACCAAGGGAGGGATAGTGAGGCTTAATAAAGGGAAGGGGGTGGGCAGCGGGTGACTTTGAAAAGGCAGAGATACTAAACAAATATTTTTGCTCAATATTCACAAGTGAAGTGGGAGAGGTACCTAAACCGAACAACAGAAATACACTGGATATGGGGGTTAATACCAGCCCTTTCATTTATTTATTTATTTTTATCTATGATCAATCAGAAAAAAAACCTTTGAGCATGAGATGTTTTACAAAGGTTCCATGTCAGGGTGGACAAACACATAAAAACACAAATACAGTGGTTACAGGTTTCAGAACATGTTCAGTAACAAAGGTTCCACGTCATGGAGGACAAATGATACAGAAACACCAGTACAGTAAATACAGATTTCAGGTCTTTTACAGTTTTTTCAGGATTAGCCCAAATGCAGTGGTTACAGACAACAGAAGGATATAGTCATACAGGTTCAGCGCATTAGGCAGATACACTTTGTGTATCAACAGAGTTGATACACAAAGTGGGGTGGAAAGGATGAGAAGGGACTTGGCAAGGTTTCATAGAAGAAAGGGTTCTGAAGAAACTCTTAAAACTGAAGGCGGATGAGGCAATGGGGCCTAATGGGATTCATCCCAGAATTCTGAAAGAACTATGGGCAGAACTAAAGACACCACTGACTACCCTCTTTAATAAATCATGGGAGGATGGGGTGGTACATGAGGACTGGAGGAGGGCAGATGGTATTCCACTTCACAAAAGTGGGAGCAGGGCAGAAGCAGGAAACTACAGCCCTGTTAGTTTAACCTCAGCAATTGGGAAAATGATGGAATCATTTCTGAAGGAAAGAGTTGTTGAGTACCTAGATGCCAGAGGAGCACAGGACCCATGGCAGCATGGATTCACAGTAGGAAGGTCATGTCAGATGAATATAATATATTTCTTTGACTAGGTGACCAAAGTAGTAGATCAGGGAAGGGCTGTGGACATGGCCTACCTAGACTTTAGCAAGGCATTTGACACAGTCCCACACAAAATATTAATATACAAGTTGGCCAGCTGGGGAGTGGGTCCCAAGATGTTAGCTTGGGTAAAGAATTGGCTGGAGAACAAGACACAGAGAGTAATAGTAAACAGAGTCCACTCTGAAGAAAGGGGGGTTACTAGTTGGGTACCGCAGGGTTCAGTACTAGGACCAGTCCTCTCTAATGTCTTTATAAGCAACATTGCAGAGGGACTGGAAGGAAAATATGTATTTTTGCAGATGACACAAAGATTTGCAACAGAGTTGATACACAAAGTGGGGTGGAAAGGATGAGAAGTGACTTGGCAAGGTTGGAAGAATGGTCAAATGCATGGTAGCTTAGATTCATTGCTAAGAAATGCAAAGTAATGCACATGGGAAACAAAAACCCAGGGAAAGAGTATACAACGTAGGGTGAGATACTAACAACAAAAATGGAAAGGTGCCTGGGGGTAGTCTTATCAGATGCCCTAAAGGTGAGCAAACAATGTGAGAGGACAGTAAGGAGGGCTGGGGGATACTGGTATGCATAGGGAGAGGCATCACCAGTAGGAAACAAAAAGTTGTTATCCCTCTGTACAGACAGCTGGTGAGACCCCATCTGGAGTACTGCATGCAGTTCTGGAGACCCAGTCTCCACAAAGACATAGACAGGATGGAGGCAATCCAGAGGAGGGCAACTAAAATGGTGCAGGATCTGTACCAGAAGACATATCAAGAGAGACTTAAGGAACTTAATATGAATTGCCTCGAGGAGATGAGGGAGTGGGGAGACATGATAGAAACTTCAAAGTACCTCATGGGATTGACAAAGTCCAAGAAGGTAGCATCTTTCAGAAAAAGAGGTGTGAAAGAACAAGGGGGCACAATTTGAAGGTAGAGGGGGGCACGTCTCATAGGTAATGTAAGAAAGTATTTTTTCACGGAGAGGGTTGTAGATGCATAGAACAGGCTTCCTGAGGAGGTTGTGGAGTCAAAAACAGTGATGGAATTCAAGAATGCATGGGACAGGCATAAGGCAATTCTAGGGGCTGGAGGTAGGAAGAAGTAGGCTGTTGGTTAGCTAGGATCTGCAGTTTATCCATTAGGTAGGGAAATGGGCAGACTGGGTGGGCAAAGCGATCCTGATCCGCCATCAAATCTATGTTTCTATGTTTCTATGTGGAAGGGACAATAATTTACTTTTCCTGTGAGTTGTTCAGAATGTTAGTATTGTGCTCATCTTAAATATTTGCTAACATGGGTCTTGACACCATTAAATGGGGCAAAACATATTGCAGTTGTGCATATATCAATATGATACCTTAAGTATAAGGGGGCAACACATATAGTAGATCCTATGTTCAGTAAACAAGTTAAAATTCTGCTATATCACTACACATTCTTATTGTATAGTAATTGGAATTAGCATGATTGATTTGTAATGTATTAGCCTAGAAAGCTATACTGGGCCAGTGAATGACAGCTGCTGTCATTCAGTGAGTGCATATGTTTAAGTACACTCTCAGAGCAAAGTTCAGTCAGCGGCTGGCTGCAGTGGTGAGAGGTGGAGTGTGCCAGTCACTGGCTGGGTATGGGTGCGGGGGGCAGGGTGGGCTGGCACCTGCAGGGGGGGGGTGTGGGCCACTAAATCACCAAAACTATATTGGGCATGTTGGATTACAATATTGTTTAGTTCATATACTGGGATGGCATTTTGGGGGTGGGAAACTGGGACTGTGGATCAGGCTGGGGGGGGGGTTCAATAGCCCATAATGGCTTCTGTGTTATGTCAATTGGGGTTCAGGACTAGGGGAGGCAATGGCCAAAACAGGCTCCTCTACTAGTTCTGTTGGGGATCTGCCTATGTGGGGGGTGTCTGCAAGCCCATATTGGGTTTATGTGATATAGACTTGGGGAATGAGGCTGTTGGGGGGCCGTATCCCATGAGGGCTATATCTTATGCAACAATGGGGGCACATTGGCAACCCCCAGTGGATATCAAAATCCACATACACCAGTTCATAGCTGGTGTAAATGTTCCTTGATGGATGTCCACTGGGGGTTGTTTCTGAATCCCAGTTGGGGGATTTGGCAGCCACTCTTCCTGAATAGGGTGCAACTGCTGCCCTAAACCCCCTTGGGCCATGTTACAGTGGGGTTTATGGTGCAAATGGTGGCCAATGTCCACCTTGGTGCAAGCAGCCTGTGACATGTTGCAGGCTGAGTTCCTGAATCCCAAATGTTGCAACTCATGGCAAAAAGTGCTACTTGCACCAGTTTTGGGGGCACAAGTCATTTTGCACCATGCGTAACCTTTTTTGAATCTGGTCCAAGCACTTTAGCTAGATTCTAAGGAAATGTATTAGAATGGAATGTCTTAAGGCTTTGCAATGAACCTAAAGTAACTCCACAAAAAGATTAAGTGGTGGGGTGCAGTAAGATAAACAACAGGAGAGATATGTACAAAAAGCAGAGCACAGTACTGTGCATAGTAAAATTAGCACTCAATATTTTAATTTCACAAGAACAACAGCATGAAATTATTGTTTTCGCAATTGTACAATTTTTACAAAACAGCACAACTCTTGCACAAATTGTAACCACTTTTTATTCAGATAGTGCAATTTCCCCCAAATTACAAATTTTTAAAAGTGTGAGATTAAAAAAATCTGTTTTTCAGCTTGTATCATGGAAGTACAGTTTATTACAAAGTGGAGAGAGGGAACAACTCTGGTTTTGTATGGTTCATTTTAACCCCTGAGAGCTCCAAAAAGGCCTATGAAAGTTACTGTAGAGGGTGGGATGAGAGCATGTGTGACATCACAGAGTATGATGAGGAGTTCATCTGCATAGGATAGGGAAGCATGATCTGTGTTCCCATATTTAGTTCCCACAATATTAAAGTCAGGAGGGAGGGCTAGAGTGAGATGTATAATGGCCAGTGGAAAGTGCGGGTGTGGGGAAGGCAACATTGGCAATCCCCTTAAACAGTTGGAAGGTTTGGGAGAGAAGCCCATTTCTGAGCACTCTGGTAGCCGGATCAGAGTCCAAAGTTTTAACCACCATAAAAAGTATGGACCTGTGCTTGCATGTAGCAAGGTCAAAAGACATCTCCATATTTAATGGATGGTTGTAAGCTATAGGTCAATTGGCCTGGCTAGAATACTGTCTCTCAGAGATCTGAACAAATTCCTGGAGTATGATAAAGTATGGGCACCCTACCTTTCCCACCAGGAACCACCATCCCTCCTCACCCATGGAAAGTCATAATTTTCCTCTTTTCTGCAATAAGGGCACAACATATGCCACATCCTAGGAATAGATTCCACAAGATTGTCTTAATATTCATTGTAACATGCTTTCTGACAATGTTAATACAAGTGTATATACTTTGTAGGAATTCTTCGCCTAGTACATCCTTGCCGATGTTGCCTATGCATTATTGTCTTTTGTAATACCTTTGTCAATGCATCACTTTGTTTTGTCATTGTGTTTGTGTTAAGAAATTCAATAAAGAGTTTAATGTTAAAAAAATCTGATTTCCAATTATAGTGAAAAGATTTTCTCAGTTGTCCATGTTTGTTTATTTATTTATTTATTTTTGTATTTGGAAGACCTTTGAGCTCAAAAGCCCTTTTTGAAAAGTGTCCAAGTCAATAAATACATTGCAAAACACATACATAACATTAATCATAGGAAAGAAAAATACATAGTGTTGGAACCCACTCGGGAGAGAGCAACCTTGGACCTGGTGCTCTCAAATAGGGACAGAGAGAGGATCACAGGTTTAGAAGTAGGTAGCCATCTGGGAACAAGTGACCACCACACATTGTGGTTCACAATAAATACAACAATGGGGTCAAGCCATACAAAAGTGAGGCTACTGGACATTAGAAGGGCTGACTTTGGCAACATAGGGGAGTGCCTAAGAAATGCACTAGCAAATGGGCAGGAAGGAGGGGTGGAAGAACAATGGGGAAAAATCAAAACTGCCATCATCGAAGCAACAAGCCTTTGTGTGAAGCAAATAAGGAAAACAAAACAAAGTAAAAAAAAAAACACTATGGTTCTCAAAACAGGTGGCAAGGAAGGTTAGGGAGAAAAAGATAGCATTCAGGAAGTATAAAGAATCACAGAAGGAAGAGGACAGAGAACTGTTTCAGTTAAAGCAGAGGGACTCGGGGATGGCAGTCAGGATAGCAAAGGACCAAACTGAGGAAAAGATACCCAGCTCAGTTAAGAAGGGGGATAAAGCATTTTATAGATTATTAGGGAGCACAGAAAGACCAAATGAGGGATAGTGAGGCTTAATAAAGGGAAGAGGAGGTGAGTAGAGAGAGACAGTGAAAAGGCAAAGCTATTGAAAGAATACTGTAGCTCAGTATTCACAAAGGAAGAAGAGGGGAGGTACCTCAACCAAACAATAGAAGCACTCTGGGCAGGGGGATTGATACAAGTCCATTCACAGAAGAAAGGGTTCTGAAAGAACTCAAATTCAAGGTGGACAAAGCAATGGAATCTGATGGGATTCACCCCAGAATTCTAAATGAACATAGGGTATCCCTAGTGACACCACTGACTACCCTTTTTAACAAATCATTAGAGGATGGTGTGGTACCTAAGGACTGAAGAAGAGCAGATGTGATCCCCATTCACAAGAGTGGGAGCAAGACAGAGGCAGGAAAGTACAGACCTGTTAGTTTGACTTCAGTGGTAGGGAAAATGATGGAATCACTTCTGAAAGAAAGAATTGTCAAGCTACCTAGAGGCCAGCAGGGCATAGGACCCAAGGCAGCATGGATTCTCAGTAGGAACATCACATCAGATGAATCAACTAGATTTCTTTGACTTGGTGACTGAAGTAATATACCAGGGAGGGGCTGTAGATATGGGCTACTTAGACTTTAGCAAGGCATTTGCCCCAGTACCACACAAAAGATTAATAAACAAGTTAGCCAGCGTGGGAATGGATCCCAAGGTGATGTTCTGATTAACCAATTGGATGGACATCAGAGTGCCAAGGGTAATAGCAAACGAAGCACACTCTGGAAAAAGGGGAGTTAGTAGTAGGGTATCCCAGGGTTCAGTACTGGGACTGGTAATCATTAATGTCTTTATCGACGACATTGCAGATGGGCTGGAAGGAAAAGTATGCCTCTTTGCAGATGACACAAAGCTCTGCAACAGGGCTGATACACAAGGGGTTGTGAAAAGGAAGAAAACAGACTTGGCAAGGTTGGAGCAATACTCAACAGTATGCAGCTTAGGTTCAATGCAAATAAGTGCAAAGTAATGTACCTGGGAGACAAAAACCCAGGGGAAGAGTACACAATGGGGGGGGGGAGGTACTAACAACAATAAAAATGGAAAGGAACCTGGGAGTATTCATAACAGATTACCTTAAGGTAGGCAAACAATGTGAGAAGGCAGTAAGGAGGGCTAGGGGGACTCTGGGATGAATAGGGAGAGGCATCACAAGCAGAAAGCTAGAAGTTGTTATCCCTCTGTTCAGACAGCTGGTAAGATCCCATCTGGAGTACTGCGTGCAGTTCTGGAGACCTCTTCTCCGCAAGGGCATAGACAGGATGGAGGCAGTCCAAAGGAGAGCACAAAATGGTGCAGGGTCTGCACCAGAAGCCACACTAGGAGAGAGAATAAAAGAGCTTAATATGTATACCCTTGAGGAAAGGAGGGAGAGGGGGAATGTGAAAGAATCTTCAAGTACCTCAAGGGAGCAGCAAAGTCCAAGAGGGTAGCATCATTTAGAAAAAGGGATGCTCAAGAACAATTGGGCACAATTTGAAGATGGGGGGACGGTTCAGGGGCAACATGAGGAAGACATTTTTCACGGAAAGGGTGGTGGATGCATCAAATAGCCTTCCAAGGAGGTTGTGGGGTCAAAAACAGTAGGGGAATTCAAGAATGCATGGGACCAACATAAGGCAATTATTGTGGGGTATGAGGAGGTAGGAAGGGGGTAAGAAGGAAGTAGGCTGCTAGTTAACTAGGATCTGCAGCTTATCCAGCAGATCGAATGGTGAAAATTTTGATCTCTAGTATTTTTTTATTTTGCATCTCCCCTTACCTCCCACCTTGCACTTTGCTTTTCTTTCTCCAGTTTGAGTCTGCTTTAGATCTTTTTTTTTTACGATTGTAATAATAATGTGCTCCTTTTAATAAGGGTTGGAGCAGTCTTTCATTAGTATTCCTCAACTGTTTTTCTATTCCAAATTGCCCCATAAGAGCAGGGAACACCATCTACTGTATGCTAGTTTATTTAATCCCCCAAAAAAAGTAATCTTAAACAATGGCTGTTCAAAAGTAAAAGAGAATATTGATGAAATTCTGAAATGAGTGATATTAAAAACAGTGCTCCTTCCATTATTTCAAATGTTAGAAATGTTTAAAAAAATGTGTTAATGCAGACTAAAAAAGGGATTGTACAACACAGAATATAAGGGGCAATCTAAAACAAAATGAGAGGTACGGGTCAAAATATTTACCTCTAACATGCACTGCTGCTTTAATTTATAGGTATTTATAACAGCTGGTTATGCATTAGACACTTGCATTGTATACTTTATTTCAGGATGTCACTGGCAGCATGTAAATGAACGGCAGTATCATCATACATATAAATCTCGACCTTTGTTACACAGCTCAAGTATATAAAGTCCGCCATTATTCATATTTTCATTGCCATGAATAAAGCATTACCATACAGCACAAACCCATTTTAATGCCACCTTCAGGGAAAGATCTGTTTCTCTTCCAAAGGTCTCACTATTAGCATAATGTTCATGTAGCACAGAAGGGCTCTTATCTCCATCTTAACTAAAGGAAAGGCTGTTCTATGATCCTGATTATGTTTATGTTTTAAGATTACACTAGCAAAATTGCCCACATTTAAAACTAATTACATACAATGCAAATTGTGCACAGTTGAGTGTTTAAATGATGGCATCTGTGATTGTGACCTTTTAAAATTAAATGCTGCCCTACTTCTAAATTACCAATGTCCTTGATTTTCAGTTGTCAAGGGTACTTTGAAAATCATTCTTGCTGTACCGATATGCCCTAACACAGTAGTATGCTATTCATACGTTTTGTACAATGGCATAACGTGATGATGCACCTGCTAGCCATAAGGCCCTGTGATGAAAGAAAGAAATCGTGAACATTTCATTTCTCTTTGACATTTGAATGACAAATCTGAAGAAGCAATACAGGGCAAGTTTGTAACTGTTTACTGTAAGATAGACTATATAACTGCGTAGAGATGCATATAGTCTTGTGTAACTGATGATACATACTGCAGTAAAGCATATCTGAGGGTACAAGAATGGCAGTCTGTGTGATTCACAGCTTCATAGTAGGTATCCATCTATATTCACATGATTTACTTTCATCACATATCACATAGCCTAGATATAGAACAAAACTGACATACGGTACATCTGCAATTAACTAAGGAGAAAGCACCTGTAAGAACATGTTAATATGCTAAACATACTGCAGTGCTGTAGATTTCTGAATATGCTTCACAAAATATTACATGAGTGAGTTACTTAGAATGGAATAGAACAGAACAGAACAGAACAGAATAGAATAGAATAGAATAGAATAGAATAGAATAGAACAGAACAGAATAAAACATTATCTGAATGTTAACATAAAAACACCCTTAAGAAGTTCCATAGTGCCTCAAAATGTTAACAGTAACAGGTGGTTAGAGATTTTGCTACAAACAGCGCATACTTTGGATTTGGCACTATGTGTTGAGTGGCTTTAACCAGATCTCTATTTGGTTTCATCATAGCCTCCTGGAACAGACTCCTCCCCATGTGTTATACAATTCAGAATCTGCAGTAGCTGGATTCTCTTCTACTCAGAATAAATGTAAACAAATTAACAAAATGTACTTTGATATTGTAACATTCATGAGTATTTGTATATTTATCCAGAAAAACAAGCACTAACTAGAATAGTGGGACTTTGAAAAATAAGTGTTTCTTTATTTCAAAATATTCTCCATAAAGATCATACTGAAATAAAACAGCTAATTTCCATATGTGTCATGAGGAAAGATATACAGGGTAGATACTCACCTCGGAACAATATAATCATATAGACAAGAATCAGGTGAGTTAACAGGAAAAGCAGGAGATTATAGTTGTGTTACGTACATCATGGTGTGTAGATGGGCCTTGTAACAGAACTATCACAGGTAATTCAAAGGAGGGGATATTATACAACAGGCAAGAGCAAGACAAGGCAATTGTATTTTAAGGCACATAATCCCAGAGGCTGTGGAGCCTTACAAACATAAAAGCAGAATAAAAACATCAAAGTGCAGGATCAGTACAGAATGAATATACATCAACAGACCCAAAAGATATGTTAAAAAAAGGGTTTTCAATTGTCATTTAAATGTGTCCACTGTGGGGGTTCTGCTAACCCCCGATGGGTAGTGCATTCCAAAGTAGCAGGGCTACAATCCTGAACATGATCCCTGGAAGACTTGAAATACTTCTGTATACAGAGAAGACCCAGCTCAGATGATCATATTGAACAGTTGGGAGCATATGGATCAGGAGGCCTTTCAGGTAGCCCAGGTCATGCAGTGCCCTGTAGGTTCGTGAACACACCAAGAAGCTGATGTGCCCTGCATTAGCAGCCAATGCAGCCCAAGAAGCACAGACATGATATACCCAAGCTAAGAAGTCCCAATAATCAGCCAGGTGGCCGGTACAATAAAAATAAATTGTAACAGGCACAAATATATGGAAATTATCATTCTAGTGAGCAGATAAGGCAGGGAAATATTGTTGAATTACTTACAAGTGTGCAGTGATCACACAGGCCTAGATACAGTGGCAATGATGGGTTGATACTGTTGCACAGGAGGAATGATCAAGAAGTGTTTAACATGAAACTGAATACTGCAGGGGAAGGAGAAGCCTCTTCCACCAAACATGTTCCTATAGTGGGGAGTAAGAAAAGATTGGGGAAGATACTTTATGTGCCTCAAGGAGAATGAGGATGGAGGGGAAGATCTAAGGATGGAAAAAAGTAAGTTAGGAAGATTATTAATCTAGATATGCAAGATTAGAGATGACTATGGGACAGATGCCTGTCCTTCAGAGAGTGCCAGGCTAGAAGACAGTAAATACTGTAGAACAGTGATAGGTGCATAAAGGGCAGGAGAAGGCAAAATAGCAGAAAGCAGTCAAAGTGGTTTTCAGACATGCTAGAAAGGACTTGGAAGTTGCACTGTGTATCACCTCACCAGAAAAATAGAGAAGCATTTTCAAGATAATTTCATGTCTTTTAAAAGCAGGATACATTTCCTGTTCCCATGGAGAGCATCAAGCTTGGTGATAATCAGAAGTGAATGGCATCAATATGGCCATCACAACTGAGGTTGCGGTTTAGTAAGGCACCACAATTCTTGAGAGATGAGACCTCCTGAAATACAATGCCATTAAGGTTAGAGATGATGGGACAGAAGGGAAGTTTGGAGATTTTTGATCTGGACTCTAAGGTCATAGAGATTTTTTCCTTTTTTTTTTCCACCATTGTCCACCGTAATTGTAATCTTATGCAGTGTACTGTGTTGTATTTATGCCCAGGACCACCTTGAAAATGAACTTGCTCTATGGTGTTTATGCCTGGTTAAATAAAGTGATTGATTGATTGATTGATTTCTCTTAGAGTTGAGTGAAAGTCAGATAGCCAGGAACCAACATTGGTTGTTAAAAGTGCTGTTAAACCAATGCTTCCAGTTCTGGGATAGAGTGCCCACTGGCCTACACGGTGTCTTTCATGCATGTGTGGAAGTGGAGGGGTGTCAGATGCCTTGGTTATGTTGTTTAGGAGTGAAAGGGATATTGTCACAGCAATGCAGACAGACTGGGAGTGGTTGGAATGGTTGGAATGGAACCACACAACAACCAGGTCAGCAAAATCTGCATTAGTTAGCTTATTCAAGAGGACTGCGTAAGCAGCTGTGTTGAATGCCTAGATGACACTCATCATCATCATTCTTTATTAAGTGCACTTTCTTTTTTTTAAATAAATTATTTTTAGGTATTTTTTGGAACATTTCAACTGACTTTTTACAAAGTCAACACAGAACAGTACAAGAACATTGTGAAACATCACAATACATAATTATCATCACATTGTCAGACTAATCTATATTATATACTCATTAATATAGCAGTGTTGATTAAGTATACATTTGTTTCTAATAATTTGTTTATACTGAGATCTCAACATATATATTAATAACATATTGTGACACCCTTCCCAAGTTTAATTTAATGTTGTCTTTTCTTTTTAATATGCTTGCTAGTTTAGAGGTATGGTATGATACTGATTATTTTATTCAATGTGGACTAGTTATTTGATAAGTGCACTAAGAGGATAACCATTCTCCACCAATGATAGAGACTATGTATTTCCCTTATAGTGGTCTGATTCCGTGGAACCCTTTCCCTAATTCAGCAAGTTTCCCTTATGGAATAAAATTGGGTTTATATTGCATAATATACACCACCCATCTTCTCCATTTTAATTCCTCATAAGTTTCTTTATGCCAGACCAGAGCTGTTAGTCCTTCCTATCTACAGACCTCAATCATGATGTCCTGCTACTCTGAAATTGTGGGGGGGTATTTAATAGTGATTTTCTAGTAAATGATTTCTTGGCTGTAAGCATCAAGTATGCATTAGGGACCCCGCATCTGCATCCCTTAATTCCTTAGGGAAGTCAGAAAAAAGGAAACATTCTACTGATAACTGAACAGGGGTGCTGAAAATCTGTGTTAATGCCATCTGCAAGGCTCCAAGAAAGGACTGCAGGATTTTACACTTCCAGAAAATATGGCCATGTGTTGCCAGTGAGACTCTGCTACCCTTCCAACAGGCAGCATTTCTTCCCTGGAGGTATTTAACATGGTCAGGGTTCAAAATAATTGCAGTGCCACCTTCCATAAGAACTCTTTCCAAACATGAGAGTTGGTGATTCTGTGTACATATGGAATATGATGGTCCCAGATATTTTCTGGAACTTGAATTTCCAAATCTGTCTCCCATATCTGGTTTACTAATTGCAAAGGATCTGCTTTTAAGGCCATTAGAGCTTTTATATATATATATATAAGACAAAAAACCTCTGTGCGTAAACACTGAGGCAAGGGTTACCCCAAAGGGCATTTGGCTGAGAAACCAAGTTTCAAGAAAATACAAAATCACACATGCCCCCACAATGCAAAGCATCATGGGCTGCATATGCAAATCACCACAGAATGTTATGCTGGTCCAACTTTAAGCAGAATTGCATGGTGCCGAAAGGCCTCTCACACAGTTTGCAAAGGGTGCTAACAGAAGACATAGACACGTGTTTCATCCTACCAGGACTCATCAGTATGCCTCGTCTGTTTGACACCCCAGTGGAATGGACCAGCTACCCCTAAGGCAGTGTGCCTGGGATATATAGTGGAACCCATTAAAATAAAAAACTATTTAAAGACAAAAGAACCTCTGTGCGTAAACACTGAGGCAAGGATTACCCAAAGGGCATTTGGCTGGGAAGCCAAGTTTCAAGAAAATACAAAATCACAATGCCCCACAATGCAAAGCATCATGGGCTGCATATGCAAATCACCACAGAATGTTATGCTGGTCCAACTTTAAGCAGAATTGCATGGTGCCGAAGGCCCTCTCACACAGTTTGCAAAGGGTGCTAACAGAAGACATAGACACGTGTTTACGTCCTACCAGGACTCATCAGTATGCCTACGTCTATTTGACACCCCAGTGGAATGGACCAGCTACCCCTAAGGCAGTGTGCCTGGGATATATTGTGGTGAACCCATTAAAATAAAAAACTATTTAAAAGACAAAGAACCTCTGTGCGTAAAGACTGAGGCAAGGGTTACCCCAAAGGGCATTTGGCTGGGAAGCCAAGTTTCAAGAAAATACAAAATCGTTTTTTATTTTAATGGGTTCACCACAATATATCAGGCACACTGACTAGGAGATAGCTGGTCCATTCCGCAGGTGTCAAACAGAACAGCATGCCTGAGTCCTGAGCAGAGATGGCACCACGTGTCTATTACTACCCAACAGCATGAGCCTTTCAGCCCATGCAATTCTGCAAAATTGAACCAACAATGTTCTGAGATATGCTGCAACAATGAAGCATGTGTGTTCTATTTTCTTGAAACTTACTTAAATAACCCCCAAGGCAACCCTACCTCAGTGTTTACACAAAGTTCTTTAAATAGTTTTTGAATGTGTGCCACAATATCCCAGCACTACTATAGTTCACACTGGGGTATCAAACAGACTCTGATGAGTCCTAGTAGGACCCTTTGAACTATGGAGGCCTTTTGGCACCATGCAATTCTGCTGAAGTGGACTGGCATAACATTCTGTGGTGAATTGCATAGGCAGCCCAGCGATGCTTGCATTGTGGGAGCATGTGATTTTGTATTTTCTTCAAACTTGGCTTCCCAGCCAAATGCCCTTTGGGTAACCCCTTGCCTCAGTGTTTACGCACAGAGGTTCTTTTGTCTTTAAATAGTTTTTTATTTTAATGGGTTCACCACAATATATCCCAGGCACACTGCCTTAGGGGTAGCTGGTCCATTCCACTGGGGTGTCAAACAGACGAGGCATACTGATGAGTCCTGGTAGGACGAAACACGTGTCTATGTCTTCTGTTAGCACCCTTTGCAAACTGTGTGAGGCCTTTCGGCACCATGCAATTCTGCTTAAAGTTGGACCAGCATAACATTCTGTGGTGATTTGCATATGCAGCCCATGATGCTTTGCATTGTGGGGGCATGTGTGATTTTGTATTTTCTTGAAACTTGGCTTCCCAGCCAAATGCCCTTTTGGGTAACCCTTGCCTCAGTGTTTATGCACAGAGGTTCTTTGTCTTTTAAATAGTTTTTTATTTTAATGGGTTCACCACAATATATCCCAGGCACACTGCCTTAGGGGTAGCTGGTCCATTCCACTGGAGTGTCAAACAGATGAGGCATACTGATGAGTCCTGGTAGGATGAAACACGTGTCTATGTTTTCTGTTAGCACCCTTTGCAAACTGTGTAAGAGGCCTTTCAGCACCATGCAATTCTGCTTAAAATTGGACCAGCATAACATTCTGTAGTGATTTGCATATGCAGCCCATGATGCTTTGCATTGTGGGGGCATGTGTGATTTTGTATTTTCTTGAAACTTGGCTTCCCAGCCAAATGCCCTTTGGGGTAACCCTTGCCTCAGTGTTTACGCACAGAGGTTCTTTGTCTTTTAAATAGTTTTTTATTTTAATGGGTTCACCACAATATATCCCAGGCACACTGCCTTATGGGTAGCTGGTCCATTCCATTGGGGTGTCAAACAGACGAGGCATATTGATGAGTCCTGGTAGAATGAAACACGTGTCTATGTCTTCTGTTAGCACCCTTTGCAAACTGTGTGAGAGGCCTTTCGGCACCATGCAATTCTGCTTAAAGTTGGACCAGCATAACATTCTGTGGTGATTTGCATATGCAGCCCATGATGCTTTGCATTGTGGGGGCATGTGTGATTTTGTATTTTCTTCAAACTTGGCTTCCCAGCCAAATGCCCTTTGGGGTAACCCTTGCCTCAGTGTTTACGCACAGAGGTTCTTTGTCTTTTAAATAGTTTTTTATTTTAATGGGTTCACCACAATATATCCCAGGCACACTGCCTTAGGGGTAGCTGGTCCATTCCACTGGGGTGTCAAACAGATGAGGCATACTGATGAGTCCTGGTAGGACGAAACACGTGTCTATGTCTTCTGTTAGCACCCTTTGCAAACTGTGTGAGAGGCCTTTTGGCACCATGCAATTCTGCTTAAAGTTGGACCGGCATAACATTCTGTGGTGATTTGCATATGCAGCCCATGATGCTTTGCATTGTGGGGGCATGTGTGATTTTGTATTTTCTTGAAACTTGGCTTCCCAGCCAAATGCCCTTTGGGGTAACCCTTGCCTCAGTGTTTATGCACAGAGGTTCTTTGTCTTTTAAATAGTTTTTTATTTTAATGGGTTCACCACAATATATCCCAGGCACACTGCCTTAGGGGTAGCTGGTCCATTCCACTGGGGTGTCAAACAGACGAGGCATACTGATGAGTCCTGGTAGGATGAAACACGTGTCTATGTCTTCTGTTAGTACCCTTTGCAAACTGTGTGAGAGGCCTTCCGGCACCATGCAATTCTGCTTAAAGTTGGACCAGCATAACATTCTGTGGTGATTTACATATGCAGCCCATGATGCTTTGCATTGTGGGGGCATGTGTGATTTTGTATTTTCTTATATATATATATATATATAATACCACGTGTGGGTGGGGGCAGAGCCATTTAGTGCCTTACATATTATTTCAATTATCTGTGCTTTCGAGCTTTCCAGTAAAGTATGTTGTGGGAGTGTTTTAATGAAATTTATTGGATGAAAATATTTAAATCGATCCTACCATTGAATATCATAACTAATATTGAGCTCCTCAAATGGTAGGGGGCAACCTTCCTTGATGAAATGCCAAATTTTAATAATGTCTAGTTTTTCCCATCAAAGAAATCCCATGTCCAGCCTGGCTGGTTGAAAAGATTTGAGTCGGGGTAGTGAGAGCAGTAGGGGTCATATATTTTGAAACTGACTTGAATTCATAAGCTTCTGCCAACTCTGTATTGTATCATCTGTGTAGGGATTATCAGTGATTTCCTCCACTGGAACACTAGGGTGCATTAAGAGAATGTGGAATAAATTCACTAAATCCTCCTCCCTTATTTCTAATTCCTTCCATCTGGCCAAATATTGCTTATGTAGCCACAAGAATATTGTTCTGATTTGTGTTGCTGTATGGTATAGCTCTAGATCAGGCAGGGCCACCCTTTTTTTTTTTGGGTTGTTGTAATATCGAAAATTTGATCCTAGGGGGTTTGAAACCCCACACATATCAGAATATCTTTTTGTTTAATTCCTGAAAAAAACTGGTGGGGTTATTGGTAGAGTCTGTGCCAGGTACAGTACTCTTGGAACCAAATTCATCCTGATTGCCTCTGTTCTTTGATTAAAGGGAAAAGGAATTGCACAGTACTCTTGGAAGAAAATTCATCCTGATTGCCTCTGTTCTTTGATTAAAGGGAAAAGGAATTGTCCTCTGTTTTTCTAAATCTTGGGCCAGTTGTTGCAGTAACAGGGTACAGCTATATTTAAACAGATGTTGGGGTGTTTCTGTCAAGTTCACTCCCAAGTATCTGCGGAAATGTTGGTTCCAACAAAATTGGAATGTCCTTCTAGTCTGTTCTGCTAGGTTATAGTTTAGCTTAAATATTTCTGTTTTTGTTAGATTGACTTCATAACCAGCTAGTGCTCCGAATTTGTCTAATAAACCCCATAACTGGGGTAATGAGGTCTCTGGGGATGTCATATAGACTAGCAGATCATCAGCATATAATGATAGTTTATGATGCCCCCCACCTGTATTTCTGGGACTATGTCATCCTGGTGGATTGCCTGTCCTAACAGCTCCAGGTAAATAGCAAAAAGTAACGTGGATAATTGGCATCCCTGCTTAGTCCCCCTCTTTAATAAGATTGGGTCTGAAATGGATCCATTTACCTTAATATAGGCTTGAGGATGGTCATACATTTGGGCAATCAGATTCTGGAAACTGTGGGAATCCCATGGATCCCAACATCGCACCTAAAAAGGGCAATGCTAGCCAGTTGAAAGCCTTCTCTGCATCCAGGCTCATCAATAAAAGTGGGGCCCTCGACCGAGCAGCGTGGCTCAACAAGTGCAAAGTCTTTTTAATATTGTCTTGGGTTTGTCTTAGGGGAATAAATCCGCACTGATCTGCATTGATCAGAAAGGGAAGGAAACCCTCCAACCTTCTGGCTATTATTTCAGCAAATATTTTATAATCTATGTTCAAGACCAATATAGGTCTGTATGAAGCGCATAAAGTGGTGTCTTTCCCTGGTTTGGGGATACTAGAGATGGTAGCAAGGTGCCAGGAAGCAGGTAGTTGTTCTCTCCTCCCCGGCACTGCCTCACACATCTGTCCGAGGGTAGAGAGCATTAATTCTTTAAGTTTCTTAAAGAATTTCCCAGTAAAAGCATCTGGGCCAAGGTTTTTACATGTTTTTAAGTCTTCAATGGCTACTCCCAACTCTCTATTTGAGATAGAGGCCTCCAACTGAGCTACTGATGCCTGAGCTCGTTTAAGAAATTGCAGAGTGCTCAGAAATGACTGAACTGCCTGGGTATTGAATGGGGATTCTGGGGTGTACAATTTGTATAAAAGTTTTGAAACTCTTCTCTGATTTTAGAGAGCAGATTGGTTATTTTACCCATGTCAGAAATTCGAATCTGGGTGATGGTGTACTGGGTTATTTTGTGGCATAAGTGATGTGCCAGTATGTAGGTTGCATGAGGGCCACCCTCATAATAGCGATGTTTAAGGTACTGAAGCACTTGTTCTCTTTTAAAATCCAGTAAATTTTGGATCTGTTGACGTGTAGCTTCCAATAAAGGGAATACCACCTCATCCCCTTCTTTGTGTTGTTTTTGGAGGGCCCTCAACTGCTCCTGTAATGTTTCCAACCTGGCTGTCTGCTTTCCTTTATAGTTTGCTGCATACTTTACTATGTCTCCTTTTAATACTGCCTTCAAAGGGTCCCATAACATCCCCGGACTAACATCACTCCCTTCATTTTCAGTCAATATTTGTGGGATCCACTGCTTTAGCATTTCCTAGGAATCAGGTAGATTCTACAAGAAGTTGTTGAACCGCCACAATGTTTTCCATTTTTCCAATTGCCTTTTGAGGGTTAGGAAGACCATCGAGTGATCTGGGGGGGGAGGGAGAGATAGTAGCATGCTGCAATCTTGTATTAGATAAGCGTATTCCTCAGTGATGTGGCAGAAGTCAACCTCATGTATTTGTTGTGGGAGGCTGAGTGGTGTGAATATGCTTTGTGTATGAGGTATAATGTCGCCATGTATCCACCCAGTGAACTTCTTTCAAATAGGTGCTTGCTGCTTTCTGTGCTGGTGGTTTTTTGGGGGCTCTTGTGTTAGTGGTGTCTGTAGTCATAAATCATATTATGGTCTCCCCCAATTATTAAAACCCCTTTTTGATGCTCAGTTATTTTTTTCTGTAGCAAATTCCTTACTACCTCTGGCCCTGTACCCTGGGGTATATACAGACTAGCCAAAGTGATCAGAGAGCCCTCAAGGTGACCTGAGACAATTAACAGGCAGCCCTCCAGATCCAAGTATGAGCTCCCATGGCAAAACCGTGTGGAATGAGGGATCAGAATTGCAGTTCCTCATCTTTTTCTCTTTTTATAGGATGAGGAGATCATCTGAGAGTATTCAAACTTTAATAATGTTTGGTGCTCTGCTTGATCAAGGTGTGTCTCCTGTAATAATAATATAAAGGCAGGGTTCTGTGTTTTAAGATAGATAAAACTTTGTGCCTCTTTAAGGGATTGTTCAGCCCATTTACATTTTGGGAGCAGATTTTAAATTTAATCATCAAAGCCATATTGGGGTAATACATAGATAATTCTCGTTGTAATCCTGCCTGCTCCGAAATCCCATGTTTATTATACAAATTAAACTGTTCCACATGGTCTTATCCATTAAGCGTTCCCCGAGCCCACAGAGTGAGATCTCCCTTCCCTGCCTTGCAGCCCAGAAGATGGGTATGCTTTGTCTGTATTCAGTAAAATTTAAATTAACCGATCTTTTCCACTTTAGTGTTTAATCATTATTGTCTGAAATTAAGGAAAACAGTTCTATAAAGATAACAACCAATAACCACACATAACACTTTAAATATTAACATAAATAATAAGTTCTGTACAATTTGGCTTCCTAGGCAGAATGGTAATAAGATTAGCCCTTTCAGAGGCTGGGCAAATCCCCAGAGAATCCAGGAGGCCCAGAATGAGAGCAGGATAGCTACTAATAGTGCCCTATCCCTCTGGCAATCAAAACTGTTGATCTTCAGAGTAGTCTGGTTATGAGGGAGCATGGCAGCAAAACCAAAGGCTATTTTCTCTCCACTTACAGTGGCACATCCGACAGTGAGATATTACCAGGTCCAGTGAACCACTCCACATACTTGCCTGGATTTCTTCATAACTATAACAATTTGAAAAAACAGTGAACCCAATCTTTTTCAATATCCAAACTTTTAGAGTAATACTTAGTTTTTTCTAAACTTGGTTATATCGATTATAGCTGTTCGAACATTAATTCTGTCCTTACACGTGAGTATAATCTGGTATAGGCCAATATATTGCTCCCCTACTGGCAGTTATCAGAGAGAAAAATAGAAGCCAAAAGGAAAAAAAGCACTTCTTTGCAGATATATTAGGCTGTAAGATCAAATGACAATAATAAAACATACCAGAGTGAAAACATAACCTTGTGTCATAATGCTCTATCATATACATATATATATATATATAACAAATATCTTTTGCTATAAATGGATGTTCCAGCCTAATTTTACCTGTCCATCCACTCAGTATTTGTATAAAAAAATCAGGGTCTCATAAAGAAGGGGAGGAGCATGAGAAAAAAGAGGAAAACCAAAGTCTATTTTCTTAGAGTTTCAGTCTGCAAATTTTCATCATTGTTTAACATAAATGTAGGCTATATGTTTTCCTGAGGTTGTTCAAGTCATAAAGAGTTTAAGCCAAGAGATCTAAATCGTTCCCTCCAACAGCAGTAAGCCTCCATCAGCCATTGTGGAGTCCAGTTTGAGCTTCCAGGATCTTGCTTCTGTACCAGCAAACATTTTAGAGTCTCTGCGATGTAAATGTCTGCTTCAGGTTTTGATTCCTGTGTTTTTGGGGACTGTATTTGCATTCAGCACTGTGATAGCCTTCAGAAGCTTTTTAATATCCTGCAGGGTATTTGGGGCCAATCGTTTTGCCGCACCTCATGCATTGTACTTTACATGTTGCAATTGTGAGTGTTGCAGTCAGGGAGGTTGCTCCATGTTGTGCTCTGATGAGATATGCCACCTACATTCCCCTAGGGCCTTAATTGCATCTTCTGGAGTTGAATACAGTTCTGTATCTGTATTCCAAAAGACCTGGAGCTTTGCAGGATAGGGGGTTTGGAATCTGACTTCATGCTCTTTAAGGACTTTAAAAATTGGTGCGTGTGATAACCTCTTTTCTTGGATGGCCGGGAGTGGGGGTGAGTAATCCTGGTCAAACCATAATCGTGCCCCATTGTAGTCAACTTTTTTCTGTTGCCATGCCATTCTTAGGATTGTTTTTTTGTCTCTGTAACTGGAAAACTTTAGGAATCCTGATCACGGGTGGGCATTAGGGTCTGACAGTTTGGGTATTAGTGCCAGATGAGCCCTTTCAATTCTGAGGCGGAAAGACGGTGGCAGGGATAGTATGTGCTTGAGCATATCCTCCAGAAATTCTGCCATATTTCCCATCTCTGTCCCTTTGGGGAGCCCATAGAGTCTCAAGTTATTTCAGCAAGTTTGGGCTTCTATATCTAGGCATTTGGCATTTAACTGCTCTGTCTGATCCACGAGGAACACTTCCACATTGTGTAGCTGATGCAGGCCCTCCTCCATATTTCTGAGCCTTTCTTCGGCCTTCTGCACCCTAATTTCCATAGCTGTGAGTTTTGAATTGAGTTATTTGAATTCACTTTGATTTCTGATCTAACGTTTTTGATTTTGGAGAGCAGGGTCTTGTATCTGGTGTGAGAAAGTGTCTCTAATTTCTCTTCAGTGTCTGTGTCTGGTCTCACAAGGTTGAACGGGGAGTCACCACCACTGCATTATGAACTTGCAGAGCTGCATCTATCTGCATCCATGGTGTTCTGTCACTGTTTTATTTGGGTTTTTGTGTTTTTATCCTTTGCGCTGTTTTTTTATGCCATTTTTACATTTTTTAGTTTAGCAGGAGTTGCATGGCGAGGATTTCTAATCCAGTTGATGTAGGAGCTCTACAATCAGCCAGCCATTGGTTAGATGATGTCACCAGAAGACTAAGTGCACTTTCCTAATTGAAACCTTCCACAAGTAGAATCATAAAATCAATAAAATATACCATACACATAATATAAATTACAAAACAGGTCAACTAACTAATTAGACAGAAAAGCCTGACTAAATTCCTGACTATCCTGAGCAGTGCCAATGGCTCAGTAAGTAACACACTCGCCTCTGAGGCGGGAGATCAGAGGGCTGTGGGTTCAGTTCCCACATCTGGCACTTGGGCTAATATCCCAGTACTGACACTGTAGTGCAGCATGAGAGGGGTGCTGCACTTCTGAGGTGCCATCTTTAAGATGAGACATTAAACTGAGGTCCCATCTGCCTAGATTAGTGGTAGTTCAGGTGGATGTTAAAGATCCCATGGCACTTATTGAAAAGAGTAGGAGAATTTCCCCAGTGTCCTGGCCAGGTTTCCCTCATTCACTAAAACTTCCACCAACAGCTTAATTTGGTTCAAGGTCAGTTGGTATTAATCTGTATCCCCCTCCCCTGGGTCGTGCCTGAAAATAGACAGGATTTGTCTAGTGCACTTACCCGGTCAACAAAAACTAAATAAATAAATAAAATATTCCTGAATGCCAAGACGACTGTCTCCATGACCGTTGGCGCTAGGCAGAGACTCTCTAGGCTACATCCCCTACCCTCCCTCCACAGCCTGGATGGTACAATCCTCTAAGACACCTCCTCGTTCATATACCTTGGTGTTTGGCTGGACCAGCACCTTAACTTCTCTGGCCACATTGATGCCACCTTGAAAAAACTGTGCCCCAAGCTTGGCACCTTATACAGGAACTATAGCTGCATCCCTCCCATGGCATGGTGTGAACTTGTCCAGAAGATGATTCTCCTATCTTTGACTATTCTGATGTAATTTATGGTACCACTCCAAAATCTTCCTGACCATATTGGACACGCTCTTTAACTCACTGTGCAGTTTTGCTCTCAATGCCCCATCCTGAACTCACCACTGTAACCTCTACCATATTCTGTCATTTTCCCTGCTTGCAAACAGGCATCTCACTCACCGTGCTAAACTCACATATACATTTTGGCTTGGGAAACTCCCTCCTCTAACTCTCCAACTCCCTCTCTTCCCCTTACACTCCCTCAGATCAGCTGACACTCTCACCTTGCTGGTCACCATGCCAATCAACACTTATTGGCAAGTCTGGCTTTGTTCATCGCCACCCAAAACTCTGAAACTCTCCCCCAAATATGGCACTCCCTAGCCTCTGACTTACATAACATCTCTTCTCCAGCTGCTCCTGTTTTGACCTTCTATAACTTATTCTCTATTTCCTGCTCCACAGCACGCCGCCCCTCAGCCTCCCATCAGTCCCTCCCCTTTTGCATCTCTGTTACACATCTGCCTCCATCTCCAACAACAATGAAAAAAATCTTTCTCCCTATCCCAGTTGTCATTGAATCAGTTCTTCCCGGCAGGAGCTCTTAACATCCTGGAGGGTCCTAGATCTGGTCCTGTCTCTCCTATCCTCTATTCCTGCCCCCTCCTCCTCTCCCCGCTTCTCTTCCTCCCTTTACATCACCAGCACTTAATTGTTAGCCCCCAAACTACATGAACTTTACTCCATTCACTCCCCCATTTTGTCCTATTCTCTCTACCCTGACTGAGCCACTACTTGGCCTCATGATAGTCCTGAGTCAAACTCTCTCTCTCTCCCCTCCAGGTCTTACTCTGGCATTACTGGAAATACCCTGGCTCCTCCTGCCTTTCTGCTCCTCTCTCCCCAGCTGGTTTCCAGTGGCCTACCTACAATTCTTCCTATAGCACTTTAATGGTTTATTTGCATTGTCTACCTGTGTAAATTGTTATTTCATTCAAAAGGTTGTTGTCAGTGTAGCTAACCTCAGTACCTAATAATATCCTCATGTAGATATCAGCAATTGTATGTTTATTCTCTGTTTTATATCCTCTTGCATCCATCCCCACAGGTTGTATATAGCAGCAATTGTATGTATACTTTCTGTTTTATATCCTTTTGCACCCTCCCCAGGTCGCACTGTGAGATGAGCAACTTGTTCAGTGTGCCTTCATGGTGAAACATTTCAATAAATAAATAAATATTTAATATTAAATTAAACTGTTGTAAAAATTTCCAGTACCCATTTAAAAATTTCCAGAGACTGAGACTCCCTTACACAGTGGGGAAGGGAGTTCCACAGCATTGGAGTACCAAAAGGAAAAAGCCCAAGCATCTGATGTCTTAAGGCAAACTCTGGGAATCTCCAAGAAACCTTCTTCTGTGGAGCTGATGGGATGGAGGGAGCGGTGGGAACACAGGAGATATTGCAGGTAACCAGGCCCCTGACCATGCAAGGCCTTGTAGGTCAGCAAACCGTCCTTGAAAGTGATCTGCCATCTAACTGGCAGCCTGTGTACAGAGCACAGAATAGGTGTAATATGACATGATCTTGAGAGACCGGTCATTACCTGGCTACCACATTCTGTACTAACTGCAGGTGGTGAAGATCAATCCCCAGTAGCCCCAGTTAGACAGCATTGCAGTAATCCAGCTGCAAAGTTATGAAGGCATCAACAAGAGATGGGAGATCATTCGGGGTGACCAGTTGTTTAATCCGGGTGATGTTTTTTAGATGGTAATACACACTTTGGACCACAGCCAACAACTGTAATTTAAGTGTTAGGCTGCAGTCCAAAAATGCCAAAATCCTTACTCTAGCTGATATTAAATAAAATTATTTAAAGACAAGAACTCTGTAGAAGATTGAGGCAGGGTTGTTTGGGGCAGCATTTGTCAGCCAAGTTTCAAGAAAATACAAAATCGTTTTTTATTTTAATGGGTTCACCACAATATATCCCAGGCACACTGCCTTAGGGATAGCTGGTCCATTCCACTGGGGTGTCAAACAGACGAGGCATACTGATGAGTCCTGGTAGGATGAAACACGTGTCTATGTCTTCTGTTAGCACCCTTTGCAAACTGTGTGAGAGGCCTTTCAGCACCATGCAATTCTGCTTAAAGTTGGACCAGCATAACATTCTGTGGTGATTTGCATATGCAGCCCATGATGCTTTGCATTGTGGGGCATGTGATTTTGTATTTTCTTGAAACTTGGCTTCCTAGCCAAATGCCCTTTGGGGTAACCCTTGCCTCAGTGTTTACACACAGAGGTTCTTTGTCTTTTAAATAGTTTTTTATTTTAATGGGTTCACCACAATATATCCCAGGCACACTGCCTTAGGGGTAGCTGGTCCATTCCACTGGGGTGTCAAACAGACGAGGCATACTGATGAGTCCTGGTAGGACCCTTTGCAAACTATGTGAGAGGCCTTTTGGCACCATGCAATTCTGCTTAAAGTTGGACTGGCATAACATTCTGTGGTGATTTGCATATGCAGCCCATGATGCTTTGCATTGTGGGGGCATGTGTGATTTTGTATTTTCTTCAAACTTGGCTTCCCAGCCAAATGCCCTTTGGGTAACCCCTTGCCTCAGTGTTTACGCACAGAGGTTCTTTGTCTTTTAAATAGTTTTTTATTTTAATGGGTTCACCACAATATATCCCAGGCACACTGCCTTAGGGGTAGCTGGTCCATTCCACTGGGGTGTCAAACAGACGAGGCATACTGATGAGTCCTGGTAGGACGAAACACGTGTCTATGTCTTCTGTTAGCACCCTTTGCAAACTGTGTGAGAGGCCTTTCGGCACCATGCAATTCTGCTTAAAGTTGGACCAGCATAACATTCTGTGGTGATTTGCATATGCAGCCCATGATGCTTTGCATTGTGGGGGCATGTGTGATTTTGTATTTTCTTGAAACTTGGCTTCCCAGCCAAATGCCCTTTGGGGTAACCCTTGCCTCAGTGTTTATGCACAGAGGTTCTTTGTCTTTTAAATAGTTTTTTATTTTAATGGGTTCACCACAATATATCCCAGGCACACTGCCTTAGGGGTAGCTGGTCCATTCCACTGGGGTGTCAAACAGATGAGGCATACTGATGAGTCCTGGTAGGATGAAACACATGTCTATGTCTTCTGTTAGCACCCTTTGCAAACTGTGTGAGAGGCCTTTCGGCACCATGCAATTCTGCTTAAAATTGGACCAGCATAACATTCTGTAGTGATTTGCATATGCAGCCCATGATGCTTTGCATTGTGGGGACATGTGTGATTTTGTATTTTCCTGAAACTTGGCTTCCCAGCCAAATGCCCTTTGGGGTAACCCTTGCCTCAGTGTTTACGCTCAGAGGTTCTTTGTCTTTTAAATAGTTTTTATTTTAATGGGTTCACTACAATATATCCCAGGCACACTGCCTTATGGGTAGCTGGTCCATTCCATTGGGGTGTCAAACAGACGAGGCATATTGATGAGTCCTGGTAGAATGAAACACGTGTCTATGTCTTCTGTTAGCACCTTGCAACTGTGTGAGAGGCCTTTCGGCACCATGCAATTCTGCTTAAAGTTGGACCAGCATAACATTCTGTGGTGATTTGCATATGCAGCCCATGATGCTTTGCATTGTGGGGGGCATGTGTGATTTTGTATTTCTTCAAACTTGGCTTCCAGCCAAATGCCCTTTAGGGTAACCCTTGCCTCAGTGTTTACGCACAGAGGTTTCTTTGTCTTTAAATAGTTTTTATTTTAATGGGTTCACCACAATATATCCCAGGCACACTGCCTTAGGGGTAGCTGGTCCATTCCACTGGGGTGTCAAACAGATGAGGCATACTGATGAGTCCTGGTAGGACGAAACACGTGTCTATGTCTTCTGTTAGCACCCTTTGCAAACTGTGTGAGAGGCCTTTTGGCACCATGCAATTCTGCTTAAAGTTGGACCAGCATAACATTCTGTGGTGATTTGCATATGCAGCCCATGATGCTTTGCATTGTGGGGGCATGTGTGATTTTGTATTTTCTTGAAACTTGGCTTCCCAGCCAAATGCCCTTTGGGGTAACCCTTGCCTCAGTGTTTATGCACAGAGGTTCTTTGTCTTTTAAATAGTTTTTTATTTTAATGGGTTCACCACAATATATCCCAGGCACACTGCCTTAGGGGTAGCTGGTCCATTCCACTGGGGTGTCAAACAGACGAGGCATACTGATGAGTCCTGGTAGGATGAAACACGTGTCTATGTCTTCTGTTAGTACCCTTTGCAAACTGTGTGAGAGGCTTTTCGGCACCATGCAATTCTGCTTAAAGTTGGACCAGCATAACATTCTGTGGTGATTTACATATGCAGCCCATGATGCTTTGCATTGTGGGGGCATGTGTGATTTTGTATTTTCTTATATATATATATATATATAATAATACCACGTGTGGGTGGGCAGAGCCATTTAGTGCCTTACATATTATTTCAATTATCTGTGCTTTCGAGCTTTCCAGTAAAGTATGTTGTGGGAGTGTTTTAATGAAATTTATTGGATGAAAATATTTAAATCGATCCTACCATTGAATATCATAACTAATATTGAGCTCCTCAAATGGTAGGGGGCAACCTTCCTTGATGAAATGCCAAATTTTAATAATGTCTAGTTTTTCCCATCAAAGAAATCCCATGTCCAGCCTGGCTGGTTGAAAAGATTTGAGTCGGGGTAGTGAGAGCAGTAGGGGTCATATATTTTGAAACTGACTTGAATTCATAAGCTTCTGCCAACTCTGTATTGTATCATCTGTGTAGGGATTATCAGTGATTTCCTCCACTGGAACACTAGGGTGCATTAAGAGAATGTGGAATAAATTCACTAAATCCTCCTCCCTTATTTCTAATTCCTTCCATCTGGCCAAATATTGCTTATGTAGCCACAAGAATATTGTTCTGATTTGTGTTGCTGTATGGTATAGCTCTAGATCAGGCAGGGCCACCCTTTTTTGGGTTGTTGTAATATCGAAAATTTGATCCTAGGGTTTGAAACCCCACATATCAGAATATCTTTTGTTTAATTCCTGAAAAAACTGGTGGGGTTATTGGTAGAGTCTGTGCCAGGTACAGTACTCTTGGAACCAAATTCATCCTGATTGCCTCTGTTCTTTGATTAAAGGGAAAAGGAATTGCACAGTACTCTTGGAAGAAAATTCATCCTGATTGCCTCTGTTCTTTGATTAAAGGGAAAAGGAATTGTCCTCTGTTTTTCTAAATCTTGGGCCAGTTGTTGCAGTAACAGGGTACAGCTATATTTAAACAGATGTTGGGGTGTTTCTGTCAAGTTCACTCCCAAGTATCTGCGGAAATGTTGGTTCCAACAAAATTGGAATGTCCTTCTAGTCTGTTCTGCTAGGTTATAGTTTAGCTTAAATATTTCTGTTTTTGTTAGATTGACTTCATAACCAGCTAGTGCTCCAATTTGTCTAATAAACCCCATAACTGGGGTAATGAGGTCTCTGGGGATGTCATATAGACTAGCAGATCATCAGCATATAATGATAGTTTATGATGCCCCCCACCTGTATTTCTGGGACTATGTCATCCTGGTGGATTGCCTGTCCTAACAGCTCCAGGTAAATAGCAAAAAGTAACGTGGATAATTGGCATCCCTGCTTAGTCCCCCTCTTTAATAAGATTGGGTCTGAAATGGATCCATTTACCTTAATATAGGCTTGAGGATGGTCATACATTTGGGCAATCAGATTCTGGAAACTGTGGGAATCCCATGGATCCCAACATCGCACCTAAAAAGGGCAATGCTAGCCAGTTGAAAGCCTTCTCTGCATCCAGGCTCATCAATAAAAGTGGGGCCCTCGACCGAGCAGCGTGGCTCAACAAGTGCAAAGTCTTTTTAATATTGTCTTGGGTTTGTCTTAGGGGAATAAATCCGCACTGATCTGCATTGATCAGAAAGGGAAGGAAACCCTCCAACCTTCTGGCTATTATTTCAGCAAATATTTTATAATCTATGTTCAAGACCAATATAGGTCTGTATGAAGCGCATAAAGTGGTGTCTTTCCCTGGTTTGGGGATACTAGAGATGGTAGCAAGGTGCCAGGAAGCAGGTAGTTGTTCTCTCCTCCCCGGCACTGCCTCACACATCTGTCCGAGGGTAGAGAGCATTAATTCTTTAAGTTTCTTAAAGAATTTCCCAGTAAAAGCATCTGGGCCAAGGTTTTTACATGTTTTTAAGTCTTCAATGGTTACTCCCAACTCTCTATTTGAGATAGAGGCTCCAACTGAGCTACTGATGCCTGAGCTCGTTTAAGAAATTGCAGAGTGCTCAGAAATGACTGAACTGCCTGGGTATTGAATGGGGATTCTGGGTGTACAATTTGTATAAAAGTTTTGAAACTCTTCTCTGATTTTAGAGAGCAGATTGGTTATTTTACCCATGTCAGAAATTCGAATCTGGGTGATGGTGTACTGGGTTATTTTGTGGCATAAGTGATGTGCCAGTATGTAGGTTGCATGAGGGCCACCCTCATAATAGCGATGTTTAAGGTACTGAAGCACTTGTTCTCTTTTAAAATCCAGTAAATTTTGGATCTGTTGACGTGTAGCTTCCAATAAAGGGAATACCACCTCATCCCCTTCTTTGTGTTGTTTTTGGAGGGCCCTCAACTGCTCCTGTAATGTTTCCAACCTGGCTGTCTGCTTTCCTTTATAGTTTGCTGCATACTTTACTATGTCTCCTTTTAATACTGCCTTCAAAGGGTCCCATAACATCCCCGGACTAACATCACTCCCTTCATTTTCAGTCAATATTTGTGGGATCCACTGCTTTAGCATTTCCTAGGAATCAGGTAGATTCTACAAGAAGTTGTTGAACCGCCACAATGTTTTCCATTTTTCCAATTGCCTTTTGAGGGTTAGGAAGACCATCGAGTGATCTGGGGGAGGGAGGGAGAGATAGTAGCATGCTGCAATCTTGTATTAGATAAGCGTATTCCTCAGTGATGTGGCAGAAGTCAACCTCATGTATTTGTTGTGGGAGGCTGAGTGGTGTGAATATGCTTTGTGTATGAGGTATAATGTGCGCCATGTATCCACCCAGTGAACTTCTTTCAAATAGGTGCTTGCTGCTTTCTGTGCTGGTGGTTTTTTGGGGGCTCTTGTGTTAGTGGTGTCTGTAGTCATAAATCATATTATGGTCTCCCCCAATTATTAAAACCCCTTTTTGATGCTCAGTTATTTTTTTCTGTAGCAAATTCCTTACTACCTCTGGCCCTGTACCCTGGGGTATATACAGACTAGCCAAAGTGATCAGAGAGCCCTCAAGGTGACCTGAGACAATTAACAGGCAGCCCTCCAGATCCAAGTATGAGCTCCCATGGCAAAACCGTGTGGAATGAGGGATCAGAATTGCAGTTCCTCATCTTTTTCTCTTTTTATAGGATGAGGAGATCATCTGAGAGTATTCAAACTTTAATAATGTTTGGTGCTCTGCTTGATCAAGGTGTGTCTCCTGTAATAATAATATAAAGGCAGGGTTCTGTGTTTTAAGATAGATAAAACTTTGTGCCTCTTTAAGGGATTGTTCAGCCCATTTACATTTTGGGAGCAGATTTTAAATTTAATCATCAAAGCCATATTGGGGTAATACATAGATAATTCTCGTTGTAATCCTGCCTGCTCCAAATCCCATGTTTATTATACAAATTAAACTGTTCCACATGGTCTTATCCATTAGCTGTTCCTCGAGCCCACAGAGTGAGATCTCCTTCCTGCCTTGCAGCCCAGAAGATGGGTATGCTTTGTCTGTATTCAGTAAAATTTAAATTAACCGATCTTTTCCACTTTAGTGTTTAATCATTATTGTCTGAAATTAAGGAAAACAGTTCTATAAAGATAACAACCAATAACCACACATAACACTTTAAATATTAACATAAATAATAAGTTCTGTACAATTTGGCTTCCTAGGCAGAATGGTAATAAGATTAGCCCTTTCAGAGGCTGGGCAAATCCCCAGAGAATCCAGGAGGCCCAGAATGAGAGCAGGATAGCTACTAATAGTGCCCTATCCCTCTGGCAATCAAAACTGTTGATCTTCAGAGTAGTCTGGTTATGAGGAGCATGGCAGCGCAAAACCAAAGGCTATTTTCTCTCCACTTACAGTGGCACATCCGACAGTGAGATATTACCAGGTCCAGTGAACCACTCCACATACTTGCCTGGATTTCTTCATAACTATAACAATTTGAAAAAACAGTGAACCCAATCTTTTTCAATATCCAAACTTTTAGAGTAATACTTAGTTTTTTCTAAACTTGGTTATATCGATTATAGCTGTTCGAACATTAATTCTGTCCTTACACGTGAGTATAATCTGGTATAGGCCAATATATTGCTCCCCCTACTGGCAGTTATCAGAGAGAAAAAATAGAAGCCAAAAAGGAAAAAAGCACTTCTTTGCAGATATATTAGGCTGTAAGATCAAATGACAATAATAAAACATACCAGAGTGAAAACATAACCTTGTGTCATAATGCTCTATCATATACATATATATATATATATAACAAATATCTTTGCTATAAATGGATGTTCCAGCCTAATTTTACCTGTCCATCCACTCAGTATTTGTATAAAAAAATCAGGGTCTCATAAAGAAGGGGAGGAGCATGAGAAAAAAGAGGAAAACCAAAGTCTATTTTCTTAGAGTTTCAGTCTGCAAATTTTCATCATTGTTTAACATAAATGTAGGCTATGTTTTCCTGAGGTTGTTCAAGTCATAAAGAGTTTAAGCCAAGAGATCTCGTCGTTCCCTCCAACAGCAGTAAGCCTCCATCAGCCATTGTGGAGTCCAGTTTGAGCTTCCAGGATCTTGCTTCTGTACCAGCAAACATTTTAGAGTCTCTGCGATGTAAATGTCTGCTTCAGGTTTTGATTCCCTGTGTTTTTTGGGGGACTGTATTTGCATTCAGCACTGTGATAGCCTTCAGAAGCTTTTTAATATCCTGCAGGGTATTTGGGGCCAATCGTTTTGCCGCACCTCATGCATTGTACTTTACATGTTGCAATTGTGAGTGTTGCAGTCAGGGAGGTTGCTCCATGTTGTGCTCTGATGAGATATGCCACCTACATTCCCCTAGGGCCTTAATTGCATCTTCTGGAGTTGAATACAGTTCTGTATCTGTATTCCAAAAGACCTGGAGCTTTGCAGGATAGGGGTTTGGAATCTGATTTATGCTCTTTAAGGACTTTAAAATTGGTGCGTGTGATAACCTCTTTTCTTGGATGGCCGGAGTGGGGGTGAGTAATCCTGGTCAAACCATAATCGTGCCCATTGTAGTCAACTTTTTTCTGTTGCCATGCCATTCTTAGGATTGTTTTTTTGTCTCTGTAACTGGAAAACTTTAGGAATCCTGATCACGGTGGGCATTAGGGTCTGACAGTTTGGGTATTAGTGCCAGATGAGCCTTTTCAATTCTGAGGCGGAAAGACGGTGCAGGGATAGTATGTGCTTGAGCATATCCTCCAGAAATTCTTGCCATATTTCCATCTCTGTCCCTTTGGGGAGCCCATAGAGTCTCAAGTTATTTCAGCAAGTTTGGGCTTCTATATCTAGGCATTTGGCATTTAACTGCTCTGTCTGATCCATGAGGAACACTTCCACATTGTGTAGCTGATGCAGGCCTCTCCATATTTCTGAGCCTTTCTTCGCCTTCTGCACCCTAATTTCCATAGCTGTGAGTTTTGAATTGAGTTATTTGAATTCACTTTGATTTCTGATCTAACGTTTTTGATTTTGGAGAGCAGGGTCTTGTATCTGGTGTGAGAAAGTGTCTCTAATTTCTCTTCAGTGTCTGTGTCTGGTCTCACAAGGTTGAACGGGGAGTCACCACCACTGCATTATGAACTTGCAGAGCTGCATCTATCTGCATCCATGGTGTTCTGTCACTGTTTTATTTGGGTTTTTGTGTTTTTATCCTTTGCGCTGTTTTTTTATGCCATTTTTACATTTTTTAGTTTAGCAGGAGTTGCATGGCGAGGATTTCTAATCCAGTTGATGTAGGAGCTCTACAATCAGCCAGCCATTGGTTAGATGATGTCACCAGAAGACTAAGTGCACTTTCCTAATTGAAACCTTCCACAAGTAGAATCATAAAATCAATAAAATATACCATACACATAATATAAATTACTAAAACAGGTCAACTAACTAATTAGACAGAAAAGCCTGACTAAATTCCTGACTATCCTGAGCAGTGCCAATGGCTCAGTAAGTAACACACTCGCCTCTGAGGCCGGGAGATCAGAGGGCTGTGGGTTCAGTTCCCACATCTGGCACTTGGGCTAATATCCCAGTACTGACACTGTAGTGCAGCATGAGAGGGGTGCTGCACTTCTGAGGTGCCATCTTTAAGATGAGACATTAAACTGAGGTCCCATCTGCCTAGATTAGTGGTAGTTCAGGTGGATGTTAAAGATCCCATGGCACTTATTGAAAAGAGTAGGGGAATTTCCCCAGTGTCCTGGCCAGGTTTCCCTCATTCACTAAAACTTCCACCAACAGCTTAATTTGGTTCAAGGTCAGTTGGTATTAATCTGTATCCCTCCCTGGGTCGTGCCTGAAAATAGACAGGATTTGTCTAGTGCACTTACCCGTCAACAAAACTAAATAAATAAATAAAATATTCCTGAATGCCAAGACGACTGTCTCCATGACCGCTTAGGCAGAGAGACTCTCTAGGCTACATCCCTACCCTCCCTCCACAGCCTGGATGGTACAATCCTCTAAGACACCTCCTCGTTCATATACCTTGGTGTTTGGCTGGACCAGCACCTTAACTTCTCTGGCCACATTGATGCCACCTTGAAAAAACTGTGCCCCAAGCTTGGCACCTTATACAGGAACTATAGCTGCATCCCTCCCATGGCATGGTGTGAACTTGTCCAGAAGATGATTCTCCCTATCTTTGACTATTCTGATGTAATTTATGGTACCACTCCAAAATCTTCCTTGACCATATTGGACACGCTCTTTAACTCACTGTGCAGTTTTGCTCTCAATGCCCCATCCTGAACTCACCACTGTAACCTCTACCATATTCTGTCATTTTCCCTGCTTGCAAACAGGCATCTCACTCACCGTGCTAAACTCACATATACATTTTGGCTTGGGAAACTCCCTCCTCTAACTCTCCAACTCCCTCTCTTCCCCTTACACTCCCTCAGATCAGCTGACACTCTCACCTTGCTGGTCACCATGCCAATCAACACTTATTGGCAAGTCTGGCTTTGTTCATCGCCACCCAAAACTCTGAAACTCTCCCCCCCAAATATGGCACTCCCTAGCCTCTGACTTACATAACCATCTCTTCTCCAGCTGCTCCTGTTTTGACCTTCTATAACTTATTCTCTATTTCCTGCTCCACAGCACGCCGCCCCCTCAGCCTCCCATCAGTCCCTCCCCTTTTGCATCTCTGTTACACATCTGCCTCCCATCTCCAACAACAATGAAAAAAAAATCTTTCTCCCTATCCCAGTTGTCATTGAATCAGTTCTTCCCCGGCAGGGCTCTTAACATCCTGGAGGGGTCCTAGATCTGGTCCTGTCTCTCCTATCCTCTATTCCTGCCCCCTCCTCCTCTCCCCGCTTCTCTTCCTCCCTTTACATCACCAGCACTTAATTGTTAGCCCCCAAACTACATGAACTTTACTCCATTCACTCCCCCATTTTGTCCTATTCTCTCTACCCTGACTGAGCCACTACTTGGCCTCATGATAGTCCTGAGTCAAACTCTCTCTCTCCCTCCAGGTCTTACTCTGGCATTACTGAAATACCCTGGCTCCTCCTGCCTTTCTGCTCCTCTCTCCCCAGCTGGTTTCCAGTGGCCTACCTACAATTCTTCCTATAGCACTTTAATGGTTTATTTGCATTGTCTACCTGTGTAAATTGTTATTTCATTCAAAAGGTTGTTGTCAGTGTAGCTAACCTCAGTACCTAATAATATCCTCATGTAGATATCAGCAATTGTATGTTTATTCTCTGTTTTATATCCTCTTGCATCCCATCCCCACAGGTTGTATATAGCAGCAATTGTATGTATACTTTCTGTTTTATATCCTTTTGCACCCCCTCCCCCCAGGTCGCACTGTGAGATGAGCAACTTGTTCAGTGTGCCTTCATGGTGAAACATTTCAATAAATAAATAAATATTTAATATTAAATTAAACTGTTGTAAAATTTCCAGTACCCATTTAAAAATTTCAGAGACTGAGACTCCCTTACACAGTGGGGAAGGGAGTTCCACAGCATTGAGTACCAAAAGGAAAAGCCCAAGCATCTGATGTCTTAAGGCAAACTCTGGGAATCTCCAAGAAACCTTCTTCTGTGGAGCTGATGGGATGGAGGGAGCGGTGGGAACACAGGAGATATTGCAGGTAACCAGGCCCCTGACCATGCAAGGCCTTGTAGGTCAGCAAACCGTCCTTGAAAGTGATCTGCCATCTAACTGGCAGCCTGTGTACAGAGCACAGAATAGGTGTAATATGACATGATCTTGAGAGACTCGTCATTACCTGGCTACCACATTCTGTACTAACTGCAGGTGGTGAAGATCAATCCCCAGTAGCCCCAGTTAGACAGCATTGCAGTAATCCAGCTGCAAAGTTATGAAGGCATCAACAAGAGATGGGAGATCATTCGGGGTGACCAGTTGTTTAATCCGGGTGATGTTTTTTAGATGGTAATACACACTTTGGACCACAGCCAACAACTGTAATTTAAGTGTTAGGCTGCAGTCCAAAAAAATGCCAAGATTCCTTACTCTAGCTGAGATAGGTAACTGGGAGTCCCAAAGTACCAGCCAGGAGACTTGACCAGGTTGCACGTTCACCACCAGGGTTCCATGTCATAACAGTGATCACCAAATAGCGATCGCTGCTATAGCGAGTGTACTATACATCGCCAAAAAAACAGAAGGGCAATGTACACTCCCAGTGAAGACATGTGGGCAAAAATAAATGTTTTCTTATGTGGTGGGTTGCACTCCCCATACTCCCCTGCACCCCCGCTTACTAAAGATTCTCAACTCCAGGGGGGTGCATGTCATGGAGTGGGTGAACCTTGTTAAAAAAAAATACTCCCGAAAAACCCAAAATACTGTGTACCTCCCCAGCCCAGAATCCTGCCACCTCCCCACTGTAGCCAGCCACCCTTACCACCACACAACATGGCCAGCTCAGCAGCCTCTCACTGTGCTACCTCCAATATATATTACATCCTGTTGCATTCTCCCTCTTGTTCTTCCGGTCACATTGTTGTTCACCCATCATTATCCTTTAAGGGTAGCTCACACAATGAGTGCTGAACTTTTTTTTAATCAAAAATTGTTATTTTGCTAATAAAATAAAATAACATACAGTGATAAAGCAGTAACATTACAAGATTTGTCAATCAGCCTAAAATCATAGGATGATACAATCTTATTAACTTACCAAAGCAATAACATTCCTATATATTCAGCATATTAATAGACTGCCTTAAGCCAGTCAATATGGTAAATACGCTTGTATATCATGCTATACAATGCATACTAATATTAGGTCGTAATAATTTACTATTCTCTATATTACTAAACCCTGGCACTTTAAATCATTACATAGCTGACAATCTATTTCTCAGATGTGAAAGGAAAGGGAACCAAACTTTTTCAAGACATCTAGCTTATTACTTACTATTGCAGCAACTCTTTCATTATTGGCTATTAAACCTACACTATTGAGCCATTCATTAATTGAAGGAGAAATGGGAGCTTTCCAGTATGACAACCTCCTCATGCTTGTTTCAGTGCAGCCAGAGCGGCCGTGGCTCGAGAAGCCAGGCATGCGCCCACACCAACACAACAGCTGCCCAGGAGCTCTGCAAGCCGGATCTCCAGCCCCCTCCTCAGGCTTGTTTCAGGGCTGCTGGAGTGGCCACAGCTCGAGAAGCCAGCCGTGAGCCCACATCAACACAGTAGCCGCCCAGGAGCTCCGCAAGTTGGGTAAGCCCACAGACGCGACAAGTGACTCTGGCTCAAGCTCCGATTGGCCAGCGCTCTCTGCTGCAGCCATTGATTGGACTGGGGATGTACGCTTCTGCCTCTGATTGGTCTAGCCCTCCTCTCAGCATTCTGTGCATTCCGGGGCATCTGCGCCCATTGAAATGCATTTTGAAAAGCCGTAGTTTAATTTTTTGTTGCTCATACTACTGCCTAGCCTAGCCTGTATTTTGTTGCATTAATTCTAGTTATACTGATTGTATTGCCTGTATTTAATTCTGCTCTGTGTCCTAATCTCTCTCTCACCCATCTACCTCTGCTATTTTTTCACTTGCTACCAAGCTCCTTCCTGTAACCTCAACTTGGGATAAAAATATAAATATCTTTAATTACAGACAGCTACCTGTGTTCCCCCTCTGCTTTCCTCCTAGCTAACAGTCTCTAACACCTAATTTCTTGTGGCACCAGGGCTGATTATTCAGGCCATCCACTCCATCCCCTGTCTCTCAACTCTCTCTTTTACTTGCTTAATTAATCCTCGGTGTCTGCTATCTCTCTGTGTCCCCGCCCTGACCTGACACCTGCGTCACACTCCTTAATCACAGAGCTCTTAACCCAACCGGTGAATCCAGCTCAAGCTCTGATTGGCCAACACTCTCTGCTGCAACCATTGATTGGACTGGGGATGTACACTTCTGCTTCTCATTGGTCCAGCCCTCCTCTCAGCTTTCTATATATTCCAGGGTCTCTGTGCCCATTGAAATGCATGGTGAAAAGCCTTATTTTTTTTCCTGTCCAACCCGCCCCCTCTTGGGGTTTATTATATAGCCATTAAAACCCTCCCCGTTCAGTGGCTCCTCCTCTTGCCATTGCCAATTAGGCCACCTGCTAGTACCACCCACTTCTTGGCTCTTTCTCATCTCAGCACTGCCTCATTCTATCCATCCTCCTCCTCCCTCCCTCCCTCCCTCCCTCCCACTCTCTCTCTCTCTGCAGCTTTACTTAACTCCTAACTCCTCCTTTACCTATCCCTCAAACACCTCCTCTGTTGGTCACCTTGTCTCATGTGCCTCCCCCCTCTTCCCCCCAACCATGTCCTGCTGTACCTTAACTCTACTTACCCTTCTGGCATCTGTTCCCCTTTTCTACCTCCCTGGAGCCTGTTACCCCACCCCACCACTCAGTTACCACTTTGACTTTGTCCACTATCACCCATGCACTCTACAAGCCTTACCATGCACCCCCTTCCCACCTCCTTTCAACCCTGAGTGGCTAAGATCTGACACCCATAACAGTTGGCTGATTCCTATGTCAGCCCCCATCCCTCTCTTGTTACACAAGAAATCTCTCTGGGACCAGGTCCATCATCTTCCTTCATGCACCGAAATGAAGCGCTCATGGAAACTCGCTACCAGGGACCTGCGTGATGCACACTGAAGCTGCTGCTCCTCCTGCTACTCCTGTCAGGTAACATCCACCCGGACCCTGGCCCAATTTCTCACAGCCCTAACAACCAATTTAAACACTCTGGGTCACTCTCCCTTGTTTCCATAAATATCTGCCGACTTCTCCCGAAGCTTGATGCCCTTCAAATCTTCTCCTGCCAGTACAAACCAGATGTCATTGCTATTGTGGAAAGCTGGCTATCACCGAAAATCCTGGACCAGACAATCACCCTACCTGATTACAATGTCTTCAGGCTAGATCGTAAGGCCAAAAAAGGAGGGGGATGTGCCATCTACCTTAAGGAGGGCCTCACGGGCCATCCCCTAGACTCCACCCCGGACTTGACTGCATAGATTCTTCCCATTCGTATCTACCTAGGAGCACACGGAAAAGTCCTCACAGTAGCAGCAGTATATATCCCACCAAAAGAGCAAGCAAAAGGAGTCAGTGCCATACTGGATTTCGCTCATACACAACCCTCTGGAATCTGAGTTAATCATGCTTGGTGACTTTATCATTAACTGGCTCTCCCCTGACACCAGGAGCCTCAAGGATGCCCTTGCCTCCGTAAACCTCACACAACTGGTCACCTCCCCAACCCGACGCAACTATAGAACAGGTACCAGCTCCCTCTTGGACTGGGTTCTTACGAGCCATCCTGCCTGGATAACCAATATCTCTGTCCTGCCTGACTCACTTAGTGACCATTCAACTTTCATCTGTGAATGGACTAACAAATTCTGCAAACCCCCCCCAGCAGTCAATTCCAGCAGAATCCTACCCCGTGGTAAGCAGCATCTACTCAAATTGCTCCTCAGGCAACAAGATTGGTCTCCTATTTTTAGAGCATCTGATGTTAACTCAGACCAGGATTTATTAATTTCCACCTTTAACGCTGCCTGCGACACCTAAGCCCCCTGAAAAAAAATGCAAAGTGGAAGCCCGCTTCAGTCCATGGCTCACCGCAGACCTAATAGCACAACTAAAAGTAAGGGACCACCTCTGGCTCCTAGCCCAGGAATCTGGCACTCAAGCTAACCTCCAGAACTACAAACATGCCTGAAATGCCTGCACACGGTCTATACGACTGCAAAAAAAAGCACCTATTGCAAGGAAGTGCTCACCAACACCTAGGGTAATGGTAACGCCTTCTGGAATAACATCAAAGAAGTAACTGGGAAACAATCAAAATCCTCCCCTACTATGCTAGTCACTGATGGGAAAATTACCTTCGACCCAACCACTATACCCAACACCTTCAACTCGACCTTCACAGACCTCAGCAGTGTGCTCCCCACCGATTTCTTCAATGAAACCAGCTCCCCTGCTAAACATGCTACTACTACTACATCCCCCGGACACTTCCTCCCTTCTACTTCAAATCTGTCAAGATGAAAGAAGCCCGGAAGTACATTGCTAATGCTATCACAAAAACATGACACAGTGGGGACACCCTTGACCAGAAACTCCTGTCCCTCACTCTTGATGAGGTGATTAGCCTGCTAACTAAGATTTTCAACCTCTTCCTCAGCCTCAGCCAGTTCCTGGACAGATGGAAATCAGCCACCGTTACACCATTACATAAATCAGGAGATCGGACCAACTCTGGAAACTACCGACCAATTTCCATACTGCCTCCATTATCCAAGGCCATAGAACGCATAGTTGCTGACAAACTCACAGATTATCTGGCCAATCACAATATCCTGTGTCCCCAGCAGCATGGTTTTAGGAAAGGGCACAGCACCACAACAGCCCTCCTGGAATTCACTGGAGTCATCCACAGCTCCCTGGATAAAGGCCATATAGCCGGTTCCATCTTCATACACCTAACTAAGGCCTTCGATAACGTTCACCACTGCCTGCTCCTGGACCAGCTACAAATTGTTGTGCTCTCCCATGACTCCACAGCCTGGTTCAAAAGTTACCTGGAGAATAGATTGCAAAGAGTGAAAATTGGAGGTGTCCTCTACAATGCACTACCAGTCTGCTCTGGAGTCCCCAAGGGATCCATACTGGGGCCCCTTCTCTTCAGCCTATTTCTAAATAACCTCTCCAAATCATGCCCAGAAAAACTCATCCTGTACGCCGATGATGCCATCATCCACATCACCCATAAGGACCCACTATCCCTAAAGCATAAGCTCCAACTATGGTTCACAGCCTTAGAGAACTGGTTCTGTAAACAAAAACTCATTCTTAACTAAAAAAAAACAAACATGCTATACATTAACTCACATAACAAGAGCAGGCAGCATCCTCTGACCATTACAAATTACCTTGGAGTGCCTATTGAAGAGGTCCTCTCACTTAAATACCTCAGAATCTCTCTTGACAATAACCTCTCCTATGGAGCCCATGTAGACAGCATAGCAAAGGAGGCTAACATATGACTTGGTCTCCTCTACAGACATAGGGCAAACCTAACCCCTGAGGCCCTTAGGATCGCTGTCCTAAGCTCAGTAGTCTCTGTCATTGACTATGGCCTCTTAATCTATGGCTCTGCCAAATCTAGAGCCCTCAGACACATCACAACCACTCTAAACAAAGCATGTCAGTTCATAACTGGTGCCCATCACCTTACACACACCTGCGACCTCTACGCCCAAACTGGCTGGCTGAATCTATCAAACTGGATTAAATATCAAACCTGCATCATGGCAAAGAAGATAACCCTGGGTCTGGCTCCCGCTGGTGTTCAAGCCCTCCTCGGCCCTAGTCAAAACCTCCACCATACCAGATGATCTGACTCTCAAATGCTGCTGATTCCTAGGTGTCGTACCTCACTGGGCCAATGATCATTTGCCTACAGGGCGCAATATTGGTTAAAAAATCTCAGCATGGATATTTCCTTCACCCCCAAGATTGGTCTTTTCAAATCTAGGCTCCATCTCTCTGTTTCTGCCTCCAGTAGCTGTGACTGTCACACCCTGCAAGCCTAGCTGCCGCCCCTGTCTTTCCCCTGGCATCACAACAAGCACTTTCCACCCTCCTCTCCTCTCCTCCCCCCTTTCTCCCCCCTCCAACCCCTTGCTTGCACTTCTGTATGTGCTGACAATGCCTTTTGGCAGCTTACCCCCCCCGTGTCCTAACCATGTCTTGTATCTGTTGCTCTCCTATGACCTTGAATGTTAATGTCCTACCAAATATGTATGCATCTCTCCTGTATCTGATTGCATAGCTGTTAAACATGCAAGTAATTACTGTTCATGTTCTTGCCAGAATTGTTTACACCCACCACTAGAAACTGCTCTTAACCTGATTAACTTGTTATCGCTGCCAAACCTACTGCTGTACCACTTACATTTCTGTTGTACCTTGTACTGTTAAATCTTTGTTGTGCTGTACTCAATCTGAAGTGGAACCTTTTTAAAAGAGCCTTGGCTCAAACGTACTTGTAATCCTGAAATTAAATAAAATAAAACAACAGCAGTCTTTTCAGAGCAAGGGCAACTGCTAGTAACCAGAGTTTCTGTGAATTGCTTAGGAGAGGTATCTCTGAATCTATACTCAAAATAGAAAGTTTACTTGAAAAAGGTAGCCTAACATTGGTTGCCTCCTCACACACTTTATGAACCTCACTCCAAATATTTATAATGGCTGGACAACTCCATAACATATGTATGAGATCTGCATACTTTGTTTGACACCTCCAGAAGTCCCATCCTGCAGATAATTCATTTCTCCTAAGTGCTTACGGGAGTAGTAATAATGATGGAGAATTTTAACTTGAATTGTCCAACCTTGAACCTCTTTGCAACTCAGATGAGCATTTCTTCATGTTTTCACCTGATTCTCCTCAGTCAGAGACTCTCCCAGGTCAGTTTCCCACTTCAGCTTTGATGCTTGTGAAGGTGAAATCATATTTTCAGCATCAGTAATTAATTTATAACACATACCAGCTCCTTTTTTTAACGTTGCAGACTTTATTATCTGTGCCCATTCATTGTGTTTGGGTAGCATATAATCAGAATCTAGAATAGAGTTTTGCAGAGCATTTCTAACCTGCAGATATTTTGCAAACTGAAACTTTTGAAGTATAAATTTATTTCTTATCTCCATAAATAAGAGTAACATTTGATTCCTTCTCCTATTAAATCTCCTATGTTTGTTATTCCTGCTCTCAGCCAATCCTCCTCTTTTAAGGTTTTGCCCCATTTGTTACATTAGCGTTATTCCCAATTGTGATGAGTTAAGTGGGAAAATATGCAAAACCAAGGACATTTTTTACTTCTTCAATCATGCAAACTGAGGATACTATACAGTGGTTGTATTTGATTTGCTCAGGAACCTTAATAAATAGCATATTAGAAAGTTTAAATGGAAAGACAAGCACTTTCTATATTTCCAACCACATTGGATCATTAGATCCACTTTCATCAGTTATGTATTTAACAGTTTGTTTGAATAAAAATGAAACATGGTATTTTTTCCAGTTTGGCAAAGCAAAACCTCCTTCTGGGCTTCTTAATTTTCATCTTTACGGGCTTCTTAATTTTTTAATGGATAATCTAGGGGGCTTATCTCCCCATAAAAAGGTCCTCATCTAACTGTCTATTCGCTTAAGTACCTTGTTATTAATTCTAAGGAGAATACTTTGAAAGAGATAGAAAAACCTTGGAACCACCATCATTTTAATAGCATTAACTTTGCCCCCAAGAGACAAATGCAAGTCTTGACATTTTAAGAGGTCACAGTCCAAAGTTTTTAGTAAAGGCAAAATATTCAGATCCAACACTTCACCTATATCTTTAACTATGCTGAGACCAAGATACTTAATTTGAGTCTTAAATTGCTCTTTTGGATCAAACCCACCCATCCTTATTAGTTTTGCAGGCTGGTGACCAATTGATAAAATTTGTGCCTTGTTCCAGTTTTTGCTCAATCCAGAAAGTTTCGAAAAATCCTCTAGTAGTTTGCTTAGGACATTGAATGAAGCCTCAAAAATCGCTGTTGAAATTAACAAATCATCAGCATATGCAAAATCCTTGTGGGATACGTTACTTGTTTTGACTCTGTGCACCTTTTTTTCCTCTGTAATTGTCATATCAAGGGTTCTATGGCTAGAATAAATAATTACAGGAATAAAGGATAGCCCTGTCTGGATCACCAATACACATGAAATGGTTCTGAAATAAGACCATAGAAACATAGAATTTGATGGAAGATAAGGACCGCTTGGACCACCCAGTCTGCCCATTTCCCTACCTGATGGATAAGCTGCAGATTCTAGTTAATCAACAGCTTACTTCCTCCTACCCCCTACTAGAACTGCCTTATGTCTGTCCCATACATTCTTGAATTCTCCCACTGTTCCTGACTCCACAGCCTCCTCAGCAAGGCTGTTCATGCATCCACAACCCTCTCTGTGAAAAGATACATTCTAACATTGCCTCTGAGCTGTCCCCCCATCTTCAAGTTGTGCCCCCTTGTTCTTGCACATTTCTTTTGCTGAAAGATACTACCCTCTTGTACTTTGGTAATTCCCTTGAGATGTTTGAAAGTTTCTATCATGTCCCCCCTCTTCCTTCTTTCCTCAAGGGGATACATATTAAGTTGCTTTAGCCTCTCCTTGTATGTCTTCTGGTGCAGACCCTGCACCATTTTGGTTGCCCTCCTCCGAACAGCCTCCAATCCGTCTGTGTCTTTGTGGAGATGGGGTCTCCAGAATTGCATGCAGTGCTCTAGATGGGGTCTCACCAACTGTCTGTACAGAGGGATAACAACTTCCTGCTTTCTACTGTTGATGCCTCTCCGTCTGCACCCCAGTATCCCCCCAGCCCTCCTTACTGCCTTCTCACATTGCTTTCCCACCTTTAGGTTATCTGATATAATTATTCCTAGTCTTTTTAGATTTTTGTTGTTGTTATTATCCCCCCCCATTGTCATAACTCTGGCCAATGGGTTATTATATAAAGACTTGACCCAGGAAATCATATTCTCGCCTATATTAATGTTTGATAAAACTGAAAACAGATATTTCCACTTCAGGGAATCAAAGGCCTTACAAAACTCCAAGGCCACTATGGAAGCCAGAGTGCTCAGTTTAGAAGAAGACCACATGACATTTAACAGTCTCCTAACATTATCTGCTCCTGACCTACTAGGGACAAACCCAATTTGCTCTTTACCAATTAATTTCACCACATGTCCTTTAAGCCTATCTGCTAAAACCTTTGAAAGAATGTTATAATCCACACTCAGGAGAGAGAGACTGGTCTATAGTTTTCACAGATCAATGGATATTTACCCTACTTTAAAATAAGGGTGATATACTGTAGGCCTCCTTCATTGAATCAGGCAATGTATTTCTAGCCAGTATTTCTTTAAACATTTCTAAAACATAACAATGAGACTGATCACTCAAATGCTTATAAAACTCTGCAGGCAATCCATCCAGCCCTGGTACTTTATTGGAAGGTAGCGCCTTTATGGCCGAGGCTACTTCTTCCATTGATATAGGCCTGCTCAAATCTTCCATTTCAGAATCTGTCAGGGCTGGTGTTTTGACTGACTTAAGAAAATCTTCTAAATATTATCTGGAGCCTCCTCACAGGTTTGATACAGGTTTAGGTAAAAGTTTCTGAATTCATCATTTATTTCCTTTTTAGTAACCACCATCGAATTCTGATTATTCTTAATGCCTACAATAACAATTTGACTGTCTTGTTTTCAGTCTGTACACCAATAGTTTGCCCACTTTCTCACCCATTTCCTAGGAAGTTTGCTTTGTTCTAAACAATGCATATTCCACTTTTGCCTAGTACATCTTATTTATCTCATATTTTAAAATAGTAATTTTAAATAATAGTTGTTCATCTACATTTTTTTGTCTTTTGAAATCCTGCTCAATCAAATGTAATTCCTTCTCTTTTTCTGTTAATACCCTCTGAGATTCCTTTTTTCTTAAAAGATGAAAAACTTATTATTCTATCGGTAATGAAAGCCATGAAAGCATCCCACAAGCATGCAAATGTAATTTCCCCATTGTCATTGTTTTGAAAATATTCCTTTACTTCCTTACGTAACCATACTCTAAAATGATCATAATTTAAAAAAGAATTATTAAATATTCATCTCCTGGATCTGTCCTGACTCCCTCAAATGGAAACTGACATTTTTAAAAGTGCATGGTCAGAAATAATGATATCATTTAGACAGACACTATTTATTCCTCCATCAAGTTTTTTGAGAGCAATAGGTAATCAATTCTACTATAAGAATTATGCCTAGCTGAATAAAAGGAATCATCTCTGTCTGTAGGGTGAACTACTCTCCAGGTATCTACTAAATTCAGATCTTCAACCATTTTGTGAAGAGAATGTTGAGATTTAGAATCATTACCAAATGTGGTGCTTCTATTTCTATCGAGCATGGAGTTCATAACCTCATTGAAGTCCCCTCCCAATGTGACTTTATGATCTTTGATGGAGCCAGTCCTAGTGGCAATGTGGTAAAAAAATATGTTTCTGCATATTAGGGGCATACAAGTTTCCAATAACTACTTTACATCTATTAATGACTCCAGTTAAAATCTGAATCCCACCTTCTGCATCTGCAAAATGGTCCAATTTACTAAAATTCACCCCCCTTTCTTATTAAAATTGGTGTGCCTCTCTGCTTTGAATTAAAGTACTATATTCTACTGAGGCAACCCAAGATCTAGCCAGCTTAGCAGCTTCTACAGGCAGTAAAAGAGTTTGTTGAAATAGTCCAATATCAGTCTTACTTTTAGCTAAATATGATAAAATCATTTTACACTTAATGGGAGACCCTAATCCCTTCACATTCCATGAGCATATATTTAAATTGTTCAGAGCCATTCCTAGTATCTGCTCAACAAGTATCGATTAGCAGTTAAAGTTCAAAATGAGATTTAGCAAAACTTTTGATCAACTACAAATTGTGATCAGGGTTACAAATCAAAGAAATATAAATTAACCAACAAGAATAAAACTTTTTAACAAGTTGTTTTTTAAAAACAGTTAGCAACATCAAAACCACACTATAAAGTGACAATTTAAAATATAAACCTCAAAATTAAAGAGTACAAAAACAACTGCTAATGACTAAATTAAAGACAAGCACATAACTTCAACCAGTAGGATGTAATCTACTGTGTTGTCAATAACCACCAAAGTTCTTAAAAGTTCAAAACAGCAAAGATGTTGATGACCAGAAGCACAAACAGATGCTATTGTAGTGTCTTCTACACACATGTCACTTCTTAATTATGCTCTTGAATCCTGACAAACCAAAACCAGCAAACGTCACCAGATACAGTACAGATAAGCAACAAGCCACTGTTAAATGTATATATCTAGCACTACCTCTAAGTAACTAGGATATGATGGTGAGAAAAACATAATGAAATGTGATGAAAAGAGAGAGAAAGAAAAAAAAAACAATCTCTTTACATGGATGCCCATTTTTCCACAGCCAGACAATTAAAATTTAGAATTTACAGTGCTAGGAGCTTCTGGCTAATAAAAAGGGTGCTGTGTGCATTCAATTAATGTTTATCAGCTCTTATTTTAAAAATCAGAACCACCATATTCTCATGCAATCTTCAGCCAGGTAAATCAAATTATGGCCACATTAGTAAAAAATTATTCATTCAATCATTGCATCCTTCACATGAGTAGGATATCAAACTTCCCAGCACCAATATTAATGCTAAACATTAGAGACATTACCTAGTCTGATATTCAACTGCATTGTAGATAGCAGAACATCATAAACATTAAAGGCAATTGAGTAAAAGGAATAAACATAATAATCAGTACCTTAGACAGTGGTATATAGCTCCAGGAGAAATGCAGGAAATGAGTAGTGGGGGGGTACCACATCCACTGGATTCAACATATTTCTATGAAATATACATTTCTTACTACTTATTGAAATATACAAAAGTGGCCATTTAAAAGTTACCAATATTTGCTATAAACGCTGAGATGACCAGTCTCTGAATGATCATATTGTGTAAATCATATCATAAGAAACTACACACAAATAATTAATAATTTAACATTTTCAAGGAGCATAACCAATCTTTAAAAATGCCACTGTTATTTTCATTTGACCACTACAGGATTTTGTTACAAGCACTTAGGAAATGGAGTCAGGTTACAGCATCTTGCATAAGTTATAAAAAGCACCTACACATCCTGGCATATAGTCTTGGATTTCATAATATTGCAACTAGATGCAGACTACACCAGAAGCAATCAGAAGATTTCATGATATGAAATCCAGACAGGCTGAGACATTCTCACCCTCATTTTGATATACAGTACATTCTACAAAGACTAACAGAATAATCCAATACAATGGCCAAGTTTGTTCACAACGTCAGACCAGAAGCACATGTTACAGTTCAGACAGTGCTATAGCAGGAAGTGACACATGTAAAACATGCAGCTCTTGGACTAACTGTCCTTTTTGAGAGGCAGCATCGGGTGGACCTGTAAACCTGATGCACTCTTTATTGGATAACTCTTCCATTTTTTCCAGTTCTGGGGGTCACTCTAGAGGATGTAGAGCACACGCTGTCCTTGCTTCTGTTATACTTTCTAGAGTTGAAGGTGGCTGGTCTGGAGATATTGGAAGGACAAGTGGAGGCTTTCATTGTTCTACTAATTCCAGGTGACTGGGAGACCAGGATCTTTTTGTCTATTACTGCAAAATATTTTATTTATTTTATTTATGTATTTATTTTTTGTTGACTGGGTAAGTGACCTAGATAAATCCTGCCTATTTTCAGGAACGACCCGGAGCAGGGGGATACAGATGAATGCTAATTGATCTTGAACCAGATTAAACTGTTAGTGGTATTTTTAGTGAATGAGAGCAATTTAGCCAGGACACCAGGGAAATTCCCCTACTGCATTGCTGGCAGTAGGGGGCCTGAGTGACCGTGGTCTGGTCACTTTGTTTGGTTTGCGAAGGAAGATGGATGTTCCAGAAGAAGGGGAGCATTTGTCAAGCTCTGACCTGGATGCTACAATTTTGAATGGAAATAATGCCGTAGGTAATGATAATAGGTTACAAGATACAGAACTATCAGTTTCTACAATGGATACAACCAAAATGTGATACTGTGTTCCCTGAGACTTCTAATCAAGAAGCTCTTCAGGAGCAGCTCAGGCTTCAGCTTGCTGCTTTGGCTAAAGAGCAAGACCAACTCCAGCAGCAGCTGTGTGCAATGGATTCCTCAGCTATGCCTGTCAATACTTCTGAACAGGCTGTCATTTGCCGTGATGCTAAGTCCTGCAGAGAACTTGCTGATTCCGACCAGCGTGGTGAGTCTGCACAAAATTTAAAAGCCATAATTTCTTCACACACCGATTCCGTGATGGCTGGCAGTATTGAATCTACAACGATTCTGTGCCTAGAGCAATCACCGAAGTTACAAGAACAGCAACCAGGTTTAAACTTGCTGCCTGCTGATTCTGCACACCTTAATGATCCGGATATACCTACCTTAGTTAGCGAAAGCTCGGCTCCTGAACCTTGCTCTAACACACTTACAAAAGCTGCTGGGTTTGTGTTCCGCAGCTCCTTATCTGTTTCTTCGGCTGATAGCCCTACTTCTGCTGATCCCTGTGTATTTCAAATTAATCCCCTAAACCAAGACGGGGTTTCTGAATTTCTTTTCACTAAACATCAACAGCTACCTCAGGACAAGTCAGGGATGACAGCAAGGATAAACAGGCTGCTCTTACGTTTGCTAGATGCAATGTGGGGAGAAGTAATACTCTGAATACCTACACACCTCAAGGGCCTTCAGAATTTTCCTCGAGGTCACTACCACTTGATCCTCCCACACAACCCCAGGCTGCAGAGTTATGGTCTCCACAAAAAGCTCTCAGTGAAGCAGGGTGGACCTTGAAACAGGGTACCTGGCATCCTACACTGGCTGGGACCCAAAACTGAATTTTTCCCAAAATGAGCCAGCCTGGAAACCTTAGCTATCTACTGAACCTTTGCCAACTACTGCTTGTTCAGGTGCTTTACCCCTGGTAGGACACCCTACTGCAGCCTCCCAGTCCATTGCTTCTGTGACTACTGAACTCTCTGATTCTGCTATAATTTCAGGTCCTGAATATCTTTCTACTTTATCACAACAAAAACCTGATTTGGAGAAACCATTAATGTGTGACTTATTTTCTAAGATTAAGAAGGAAGCTACACCTTGTAGAAATGCAGTTAGACTGCATTACAAAGGGGGGTTGGAGGTGAGGCCAGATAGGCATTATGTGGGGGAAAAGCATACTTAAGGATTCTCTGCATTTTTCACCTAGAGAAGTCTTTGCTTTTATTAACATTTCAGGTGAAGATAACTTCGACATTAGTTTCCATCCTGCCTATGCTTTAGATTTATTTTGGGAGCGATATAACCAGGTAAATTTTTCTCCCCTATGGACCACCTTTCTCATTATTCCATTATCCAAACCTTTGGTTAAATATATAATGATTATGTTTAGGAATGAGGGGGTTCATGTAGATGATATTACCTATTGGTTGTCCCAAAAAAGTGAAGTTTTAAGTCCCCCCAAAGCCATTCTTGACTCTGAGCAGTTTTGGACTGAAGGTTCGCTGAATAAGGTAAAACTTCGATAAACTGATAGTGGGTATAGAGCATATTCCCAACTGTTTTCTACTAGAGAGAGACAGGGGGGTTTGTTTTCATGCTGGGCAACCTAGGGTCTGTTATAAATGTGGGTCTCATACTCATTTGTCCAGTTCTTGAAACAGGTCCCGCTGTGATAATTGTGGGGAAATAGGTCACATTGTCTTTCAATGTGCCAATCTTACCAATTGTGACTTATGTGAAGAGACTGGGCATGTTTTTTCAGAATGTATATGGGCAGCAAAAAATAAGGCTTGCAGTGGTAGCCCTGACCTTCTTATCCAGAAGGCTCAAGACCTAGCTGATAATCCTCCCCAGACAGCTGTTGCTTCCTCTGTGGATGATGCTAACCAACACCTAGACTCATCCCAGACTATGGGGCAGTCAAAAGAACAGCCTCTTCCCAGCCCTTCTGACTCCCCTCCCCCCTCTTCTTTCCCCTGTGTGTTATACATCCCAGGAGGAGAACCAGGCTCCAGATCCTCCGGTTCCCTCTCCATTAGTGGCAGTTCAGAGGTCCTCTAGGAACCTCAAACCCCCCCTCCACAGGTGGAAATTGAATCCAGTAATCCCTTTGCTGTCTTATCCACACAGTGGGGAGATACTCACATGGTTTGTAGTGAGCCAGAGTCACAGGCCCTGCAGGATGGTCCCCCCTTCCCTTTTCACTCACAGAAGGGATGTAAAGGGAAAAAGATAAAACAAAGGAAAAAGGATGGTTGATCCTGTTTTTTTACTACTAAATGGGATTTGCAATTAGCTCCTTAAATGTACACAGCTTATTGAATCCCAGTAGGCGTTACACTATTTGTGACTATATTCATAGTTCCTCTAGTGATATATGTCTCATTCAAGAAACATGGATGTTTACATTGGATCAAGCCAGGTTTTTTTCAAAGGGAATGGTGTTGGGGCCCTTCCTACTGGTCATTTGGTCAACAGACTGCTGATGGTATAGGTTTTCTTTTTAATTCATGTGATTTTTCTGTTATAAAAATTGTTGATTTAATTCCAGGTAGATTGATGATCCTGGATGGAAAATGGAACTCCATAGCCTGCAGATTTATTAATGTTTATTGCCCACAGATAAAGACTGAAAGGGTTGCTCTTTTTTCATTGATTAAACCCTTTTTAATTACTTCTTTTCATATTTTTTATGTGGTGACTTTAACTGTGAGTTACAGAAAGTGAAAGTTGGACTTACGGATAAAGAGAAAAAGTTTTATTGTGATTCCAATGCTTTATTTCAACTATTGGACATATCTGACCTAGGAGATAGTAGACAGTTTCAACAAGGGGGTCCACAATTTACCTATAAAAGAAACACCCTTACTTCTAAAATTGATTATATTTTTCTGTCTAAAAACCTTCTCCCATGTAAATTTTATACATATTATTCCAAATGAGTGCGCACTGGGAGGTAGTGCACCAAAACCAAACAGAATGCTTAAATCACAAAAAGGTTTTGGTCGCATACAGAACTCATAAGAGAAACACATGAATTTATCAGATACCTTTGATAAAAGACTGGAGGATCAGTCTGAAACATGTCAGGAACTTTGTCTTGTTATGTGTTTTTTTTAAATAAATGTTACAATGCACACATTTCTCTTATGAGTTCTGTATGTGCCCAAAAACCTTTTGTAATTTAAATTTTATACATACCCTATGGTTTTTTTGGATCATTTACTCCTTAAATGTGTTTTTTCATACAGTACGGTAATATCTCCCCCAAAATCAAGATGGAAATTGAGCTCTCCTCTGTTAAGAAATCCACTTGTACTAAATGCTATAAAATCATTGATTAGTGCACGACTCTCAGTTGCGATTCTCTATGAAGATCTAGATGACTGGTGGAGGGAGTCAAAAGAGGACTTAAAATTATTGTTACTAAACCTTGGAAGATCTAGTGAAAATCTAAAATTGCTGCATTATTTAAAACTACGTCAGCAGCTGTATTATTTATTTTCAACAGCAAGCACCTCCAAATTTGATTATTCTTCCCAAATAACAAACATAAAACAGCAATTACAGGAGGTACAATACAATATGGCTAATACTATGAAAGTACTTTTTCAAGAAAAGGTATTCGGAAGCAAGCTTATGGGGATCCTTATAAGACTTTTAAACAATATAAATCTAAACTTACAATGTCCTCTTTGTTATCACAGGATGGGTATCTGGTTCAGGATATAACTAGGATTCATGCCACTATCAAACTATTTTTGGGATTACATAGTCCAGTGGGGCCCCCTAGTGTACAGGAGATGACACATTTTTTAAAAAGGACTCATCTTCCTAAAATCAAGTTTGACATGTCTAGTTTAATTGCTCCAATAACAGCTGCAGAAGTTGAAATTGCAATAAAATCCCAAAAGAATGGGATTTCCCCAGTAATTGATGGAATGACATCAGAATTATACAAAATGTGCCCTTCTGAATTTTCAAAGTGTTTGACTTTGGTAGTTAATTTTTTCCTCTCATCCTCTAAATTCCCCCTTTGGTTTTCAGAAGGTTTGTTGATTTTTAAATCAGGGGATAGAGAGAGTCTGGACAATTGGAGACATATTACAGTCCTTAACTTGAATTACAAATTATTGACTGGCCTTTTAAATTCTCGACTTAGGACCTTTGCAAATATGGTTATATCTCTATCCCAATATTGTGGGCTCCCAGGAAGAAAGAAACAGCAGGCTCTAATGATTATTAGAGATCTAACTGAACATTTTTCATCACACAAACTGACAGGATGTATTTTTTCCCTAGACCAAATGAAGGCCATCGATCGGGTATATCATCTTTTTTTTTGGTTTTAACCTTGCAACATTATGGGGTTCCAGTTTCCTTTGTTCACTGGCTAAAAACACTTTATGATTCTGCCATCATTCATCCAGTTATTCATAACTGCATTGGAGAAGGTGTTCATAGAGCTACAGAGGTTCGTCAAGGGTGTCCGACAAGTCCACTATTATATTTATTTACAATAGATACATTAATACAATCATTAACATATCATCCACAGTAGAAAGGGGTATTGGGATCCCCCGGTTTGGATGAATTGTATTTACAAGCCTATGCAGATGAATTTTATTTTTCCCTTATTATACTCAAATTTCTATCTTGTTTGATTTTTTGGTTTTATACTCTCATGTTACTAATTCTTTAATAACACAAAAAGTCAGGGTATATTTATTGGGGTTAATTATCCTGCTGAGGTTTCCATCCAGGGATTTCGTATTACTTCAACTCCGATTAAGATTCTGGGCTTAGTCTTTGGGACTCAGAACCTTCCAACACTAAATTGGGAGCATGCCTTCTCCTCAGCTAATAATAAAATACAGGTGTGAAAACACTGGAGATTGGCTAAACTTAAAAGGATACAGGTAATTAGGCAGTTTTTAATTCCCAAATTTTTATACACTGCATTGATATTTCCACTTCCCCAAGAACTTGAAACCAGACTGTACAGCCTATTCTTTCAGATGCTTTGGGGTAATAGACTTAATCCCATAAAAAGGCAATATACCTATTTGGAAAAAAATAAAGGGGGGTTAAGAATGGTGGATCCGATCACATTTTATTACTTTATTTATTTCCCAAAATGTTAAACTTGGATTATTACCATCAGCATCTCAGTGTAGTTCTTTATTGCAATGTGTTCTTATTCATTATTTTTTGGCATGGCATACTACCCCCCACCCGAAACTATCACAATTTTTGCAGGTTCCTCAATTTTTTAAACCAGTAGTAAAGAAATTCTACAAATGGGGCCTTTCTAAACAAACTATTAAAGAGACTGCAGGGCCTAAATTATATGATACAGTTATGTTGTTGTTATATCCTTCAGTACTGGCTTTAAAAAATTGTCCTACTACTCTTATACCAAGGGTGCTTTCTCAACTAAACAATTCAAGATTGCCGGGCTATATGTGGGAATTTTTATGGTTGACTGTATACGGGAGGATTGGGGTGCGGGGAAATGTTAAACATAAGGTTAAAAAGGAAAGGGTTTGTCCTTTTTCTGACTGTGTAAATCAGGAAGAAACAGTAGAGCATTTTTTCTTTCATTGTTATTATGCTTGTTCCCTTTGGAAATTCCTGGCTTTAAAATGGCATATGAAATGGCTGTTATACCTGAATTATGATATCCTGGTTTTGGGTTATTTTCCTCAGTTTGGGGGCAGGTATAATATAGAAACCTTACAGATTTTTTGCTGTTGTTTGAAATATTACTTATGGCAGGTTAGATGCCAATGGGTCCTTTATAAAAATGTCTTATGAGACAATCAGTTTGCTGATTAAAGGAGCTATGGAGAAGGTTTATTTAAAAGATTTACAATTTGGTACAGCACAAAAGGTGACTAATTGGTGGAAAGGGTTTACATTGTTTATTAAATATAAATAGATTATGAGTGCTGATGGGGGGGTTAGGGATTATTTTCTAAGAATGGTAACACGGGGAATGAAAGCTGTTTTTTTCTTTTCTGTCACGGTCAGGTGCTGAGTTATGTAAATTTTGTAAATAATGTTGTTTGTGAAAATTTGTATGTTTTCCCTTTATTTTTTGATTTGTAATTTGTTTTTTAATTTTTTCCTTTGTATTTCTTGAATTCTTCTTATGATGTTATTATAATGAAAAATTCCGCTACTCTTTTTTCAATAAGTGCCATTGGATCTTTAACATCCACCTGAATTACCACCAATCCAGGCAGATGAGACCTCGGTTTAAAGTCTCATCCAAAAGACGGCACCTCAGAAGTGCAGCACCCCTCTCATGCTGCACTACAGTGCCAGTACTGGGATATTAACCCAACTGACAGATGTTGGAACCGAACCCACAACCCTCTGATCTCCCGGCTTCAGAGGGTAGTACACTACCTACTATGCCACTTACTAAGTAAATATAAGTGTGGAGTTAAAATCTTTGGGCTATAACTTGCCCTAGAGTTTCTCTGCATCTTTCTGTGATTATCTGCATGCTGCTGAGACATGGAATGTGAGGCATGCGTTGTGGGTTCTAAATACCGATCTCTAAGCACACCTCGCACTGTGTTTGAAACAGAGTATCGGTTGTCTTGAGAGGCCCTAGGTCCAGTATTCATAACTCCAATATTTTTATTAACACTTAAAATCTGCCACACGTCCTGCACAGTATCACGTCTTGTAGATAGTCCTTGTTCCCTTCAAAATACCAAAGTAACAGGGTATTTAAAATGACAAATTAAACCTCTTTGTGAAAGATATTGTTTCATCTCAGTAAACTTTTCTTTTCTCTATTATTTCTGATGAAACGTCCTGATCAATTCAATCAATCAATCAAGCAATCAAGCAAGCAAGAAATCAAACTTCATTTAACCAGGCATAAACACCATTGAGCAAGCTCATTTTCAAGGTGGTCCTGGACATCAGACAAATCATAGGCAGGAATATGGGAGACACAACAAAACATTGTACATGCAAGAGCTGAAGCAGGCTTATATATTCAGAGATAATACAGTTAGATGCAATTAAAATACACTAGACAAACATGCAAAGAAGGTAAAAAAGCTTAGACCCTGGGCACTCACTAGTATATGTAGACCAGTATATTCACTAATGTATGTAGACTGGTGGGTATTCTGTTATAGGACTTGGGAGGGGAAGGGGTAGACAGGGGTATACTAGACAAGAGAGAGGTAGGGCAGAGGGGCCAGGAGGAGAGAAGAGAGGTTACAAAGTGCTTGGGTCCCCCTATTGGGGTATGGGAGCTGAATGTAACTAACTGTCAGAAGATTTGTGTGGGACACCAGAGCCTAAGGGTGCATAGTCACCTAAAACAGTTGCAGGTTTCCTTCAGGTACTCAGCTATTAGTGCTTTGAAGGTGAATGGACTGGGGAGGGCTGAGAGCTTTAGAGATCTTTGCATGGTATTCCATAGGGAATGGAAGGAGAAATTAATTGCAGCCAAGCCATAAAATGTTTTTACTCTGGGTATCTGGAAGCAGAGTATGGAAAAGTGTCTCAAACCGTATGACCTCTTGGCATGCTCAAAGAAGCTCAAGATGCATGCAGGAAGCTTATCAGACAGAGCTCTATAGAACCAGAGGAGAGTGTTTCTTTTCCTCCTTGTAGGAAGTGAGGACCATCCCATTTCTTGGTACAGCAGGCAGTGGTGGGTGTGAGAAGGCAGATTGAGGTTGAACCTCATGGCTCAGTGGTAAAGAGTGTTGAGTTTACAGAGCACTGAAGAGGGGCAATTGTTGTAGAGGAATTCAGCGTAATCCAGTAAGGGCAGGAATGTGGATTGCACTAGTCTCTTTCTAGCTTCTTTGGTGAGAAGATGCTTAATGCAGTAGAATATGCCTAAGTGCTGTCTTAATTTTTTTGTGACCTCGTTCAGGTGGCACAGAAAGTTAAGCTTATTGTCCAACCAGAGCCCTAGGTATTGAAAGTTATCCATGGTTTTGAGGGGTTCACCCAATAAAGTTAGAATCTTGAGGTTGCATATTGGTCCTGAGGCTGCCTTCAGTGAGAGGATCATGGCTTTGTCATTTTGGCGTTAAGTAGAAGCTTATGCTTAATAAGATTATATTGGAGAGAGATAAAGTCTTGCTGTAAGATTGAGATCTTTTCTCCCCTTTAACTTAACGTTTTTTGTTTCTGCCCAACCTAAGTATTTCTTCCTTTATAGTAAATCTAAGGAAGTAAGCTGCAGTAGGTCTGGGTCTCCCATTTGCAGATTTAAGACCCAGAGACCTATGAGCTCACTCAATCTCTTGTGGCCAGGGCCATTGTTGCCCCAAAAAGTCAGGAATAAAATATTGTAAAAAGTTAATAATTTTAACCCCTTCTGTGCCTTCTGGGACTCCTAACAGTCTCAAGTTATTCCGTCGCCCCTTATTCTCCAAGTTGTCCACCTTTGCCAATAAATAAGCAATCTGACTACTCTATCTCTGAGTTATCTGTTGCAAGTAATTCACTGCATTTGTTAGATTGCAAATTCTGGTAGAGTTTGTTTCATTTTTAACAGCAATCTCACTAAGCTTAGCTATAGCCGCTGTTATATCTAGCTGTAGTTCAGCTAATATTGTTTTCAGCTGCTGCACATCACTTTTACTGGCATTTACTTTGTCAAGATTATTGACTTGTGTTCTTAATGTTCTTCTGGTATCCAAGAATCTTGAGATATCTGAAGGCATAATTACTCATAGCAAAGTCGAAAGACCCAAAGTGGCTGAGTAAACAGTAAAATAAAAATATTGCATTCCCAAATGAATTTTAGTCCCCGACAGGTAGCCGCTACTTTCCAGCAGCCAAAAATTAAATTGCTGGTTATTGTAAACAATACATGAGCCTTAAATAACATTATGGGTGAAGTGCCACCATGTTATTGCTAGCCCTCCATCACTTTCAAGCACCGGCACAAGCTCAGCCCTGAGTGCTGAACTTGAGTCACGCATATTCAAGTCACTCAAGCTCAGTCACCGTTCTGATGGGTTACTCCTTCTCGTGCGATTAGGTCCCACCACTAGTACCTTAGTCTTGTCTAAATTCAACCTCAACTAGGTGGCTTTCATCCAGTCTTGAATCTCAGAAAGGCACTGATTAAACTCTGACACCGCCTCCTGCTGCTCGGGTGCAAAAGATAGGTATAGCTGAGTGTCATCTGCATAGCAGTGAAAACTCAGCACTTACCATCTTTTAATGTTTCTCAGTGGCAGCATATACACAGCAAACAGCATGGGGGACAAAATGGAACTCTGTGGGACCCCACTTGGCAGGGGCAGGGGTGTTGAGGAAAAAATTCCCAACACCACCCTCTGCATCCTGCCAGTAAGGAAAGATCAGAACCAGTTGATGACTCTACCAATAAGTCCATAACAGACCCACAGGCACTCCAAAAGTACCCAAGGTCCAAGCCACCAAATGCAGCTAAGAGACTGAGGAGGAGAATAAGAATGGAACAACGTCTTCGATTCCTTGCCACCAGGAGATCATTTATCACCCAAACAAGGGCAGTCTCAGTACTATGCCCCTTCATGATACCTGACTGGAGAGGGTCATAGATGTCATGAGTTGAGAAATAGGTCGGCAGTTGCTTGGCCACCACCTTCTCAAAGAACCTTACCCACAAAGGGAAGGTTAAAGACAGGTCTGTAATTGGCCAGGCACTCCGGGTCCAGTGAAGCTTTCTTCAGAAGAGGTCTTGCAACTGCCTCCTTTCAGGGCTCAGGAAAGATCTCTGTCACTAAGGAGCAAAGGACTATCCTGACTAGAATCAGGGCAATGGCATCAACACATACCACTAGGAGGTGCATTGATCCTGAATCCAAATTACAGTAGGTTGGCCTCCTCTCCTGGATGACTCTCACAACATCCATGACAGCCAACTGGTTGAAGTCAGACCAGACAAAATGATTGCCCATAACTTTAAGCAGATCACTGTACACTCCATTGGAGGGTACTGACTGGATCTCTGATCTAATGGTGGCAACCTTATCAGCAAAAAACAGAGCAAACTCATCACAATTTATTTGTGAAAAGGTTCCCTCAGACTGAAGACAGGCAAGATTATGCAGCCTGTCAACAGTGTGGAAGAGCTGAGCTGGTCTTTTGATTGCTGCAGCAATCTTCTTGGACAGGAATTCTGCCTTCTTACAGGAGATTGCTGATTGATAATCCCTGTAATGGGACATCAATATAAGTATGTCATCCACAGATCTAGATATTTGCCATATTTGCTCCAACCTTCAAGCCTCATCTTCATCTTTAAAGTTGGACTTCTGACTTATAAAGCCCTACATGGACAGGGCCCAGTCTACCTGTAAGAGCTTCTGGTTTCTTACTGCCCAGGGCGATTGCTCCGATCGACTGATGAAGGGTTGCGAGAGATTCCAAGGGTTTCCTTAAAATCTTCTGGGGCCTGGGCATTTATGTACATGGCCCCAAACCTTTGGAATTATCTACCCCATCAGTAAGTGGAGAGCACAATCATGGAGGGATTTAAACAGGCCCTTAAAACACATTTATAGCATCAAGCCTATCCTGTATGATTTTACCTCCTTTTTATCTGGATTTTAAAAGTACTGTATTCATAAGAGTTTGTATTTATTGTTTTTTTGTGTTTTTTTAATTTATTTTTAGGTGCCTTGGTTTGCTGAAAGGCACATTACAAATAAAGTATCATTATTATTTATTATTATTTAGCATCCCATCAAACCAAGGGGATCCGTGGTGTGAAGTGAGGGGTCAAACACAGACTTGTGGTGGAGTAGAGAGCAACAGTAATGCCATTTTATAGACTAGAACCAACTCTCCAAGCTCCTTGCATGCAGTCATCATACCTGATAGGTCCAGCACCACCTTCAGACCCTGTGGGATCATAACCCTTAAAGGGTGGTACTGGACCATCTCCATAGGGGAACATCTATTGGGGGAGGCTTCAAATGAAAACCTCACAGTATGGAGGTCTACACTGAAGAATGCTGTGAAGTGGAAGTGCCCCAATGCATAACTGTGCAGATGGCATTGGTAAGAAGGAATGAGAAGACAGTGGAGTGATAATCCTGATGCTAGACTAGAATGAAATAGTCGAAGAGGCAGCAAAGATGGAGTAAAGTTGAATAGGAAGCAGGCATGCCTAGACATTATCAGTGACTCTGAGTTGAAAGCTACATCAGCAGTTTCCCAGAGAAGAGGAACTGCCCCCCCCCATGTACAGAAGGATAACCTTAGGTCCCCTGCAGGTTGAAGGTACAGAACCAGTGCACAAAGAAACGTTTTGCATAGATGGAAACAGCACAGCAAGGTGAAGTAGCTTAAGATCAAGACCATCAGTACTGCTGCTTCTGGTAGGGTTGAGGGGTAGGATAGTGGTGGAGGTAGTAGAGGGAGATGCAGGGAGACCATTAAATAAAGGAGCAAAGAGAGAAAGAGAGACAGTGTAGAGGTGGGCAGATTGGAAGCAGCCAAAGTAGCAAAACGACAAAAGAGGTTCAGAGGAAGTGGAGCTACCCAGCTTGGGGAGGGGTGTAGACTGTGCAGGGAGGGCAAAAGAGCCCTGATCAACCTTCAAAAACATTTTTTGGGTACCTTTTTTTAAATAATAGTTTGTTTTATAAACAATGATGATCACGGAGGCTACAGCTTGTGTTAACTCCAGTTAATATTTCAGTTTTAGAGCAATAACATTTCTGTCTAAGAGTGCTCCTAATAAATATGACATTCTAACAAAACAGCAAATGGAAAGGTATATTTGATAATCATAAATATTCAGATTTTTACTATAATTTTTAGCCACATGCTTCAGAAATTATAAACTTTGAATAACACTTCTATGTTCTATTATCTAAATAAATACTTACAGTTAAGTCCTAACAGTGGTGTAGACAACCTGAGCAGACTAGGTGGGCCTGGTGGTCCTTTTCTGTAATCATATTTCATGTTTCTAAACTCTATAACATTTTTTTACATTAAATTTTTATTGAAAAATATTTTTTCACTGCTATTACAGAGAATGTTATCATATTATGCATCAGTCACAGTTACAGCTCCATCTGCAATATAGCAGGTTTTTTACATGTTTTAGTCAGGTTGGGGTTTCTGTTAGGTAAAATGTAGATATAATCAACAGTCAGTAAGCTTGGTCACATATATTGTATGCATTCCATATGTGGGAGGGGGTGAGCAAATGAAATACAGGTCTTCCCAGCCTGACATCTATGGTCCCCACAGGTCACCACATTGCCATTGGCAGTCCACAGATTAAGGGATAACATCGGTTCTATAGTTCATAATGAATATTATCCAGGGTTCCACCTGTTTTGTAAAGGAGGAAGTTTATTCTGAAGGTAGGCCATCAGTTTTTCTCATTTATATATATCCAGAAAGATACTTTCCCATTCAGTTTTGAGTGGGTGGGTTAAGCTGTAGCCAGGTTCTGGTGATAGCTTTTCTGGCTGCCGTTAACATAATTCTGAGAATATACAGGGTGTGTTTATGCTTGATTTGTGTCAGGTAATGATGTAGCAAGGCTGCCACTGGGGTGAGTGTGCCAAAATTAACAACCACCTCATTTATATCTTTCTCTATTCATGTCCAGTAATGTCAAGACTGGGCATGAGCACAATGTATGGGTGTGTGTTGTTACCTCCTGGCCATAAACTCTCCAGAAGGAGGCATCCCTGGTGTTGAGAAATTTTGCAGTGATATGAAGGGTGCATAAATACCTTACCACGGATTTCCACCTACGCTATCTCCAGTGACAGGAGCTGGAAACATTATGTTGCCGTAGGCATATTGTAAACCATGCAACCTCTGAAAGATCAATATTATATTCACCCTCCAGCTGTATTTTAGTGTCCTCAGTAATAGCCATCACTTGACCGAGAAGGGCTTGCTAGCACCCTGAAATTAAGTAGTTTGGCCAAGCACTTTCTAGAATATTTGTTGTGAAGGTGAATATCAGTGGGAGAGAACCTGATGGTAGAATGAGGCCTAGGTTAGTGTTAAAATATGCTCAGAGTTGGAGGTAGCGATAACAGTCCCTTTTATCTAATTGTAACTCATTTGAGAGTTGCTTGAATGTTTTTGGGGTATCCGCACCATAAAACTGATAAGTGTATACTAGGTTGCATCTCATCCATTGTCTGATCTTTTGATCCCACTTTAATGGGAGGAAGCTGGAGTCTAAGGCAGGTTTGGTGATCTACCTAGACCCTTTTATGTGTTCCTTATGTGACAAAAATGGTCTGCAAGTTATCAGAAGGCCTGTTGTAAGGGAGGGTGAACATGGTCTGGATATAGTTCTGTCTGCATGACCAGATAGGCTAGACTCAAGATCCAGAGGGATGTGGCAAGCTCCAAATCCACCCAGCTTGGCCTAGGGATGACATACCTATGCTAATATATATATATATATATATATATATATATATATATATATATATATATATATATATACACACACACACACACACACATACATACATATACTATAATTATACATGGGATGGTGTATTTATTGAGAATTTACACAGCTGAGGTTGGATGCTACATAAACCCACAGAGCGAGGCTCAAGTGGTTTGTTTAAACATCCAGCACCGAGGGTGTGTGTAAAATCTTGAGTAAAACACATCACCCCATGTTTTATATTATATAATTGCTGGGGAGTATTTTCTCAACACAGCAATTATATAAAATAAAATAACATCAGTCGGCCAGAATGAAGGGCTGTCTGCATGCGGGCTGAAGCCAAACAGCTGCTGAAACCTTTTGGTTTTCTCCTTTTTTTAAAGGATTAACCAAGCATTAAAAAGGACTCAAACTTCACTGCTGAGAGGCTAGTTTTTGTTTCTTTTTGTTAAATTCACTTACTGCTGTGTGATAGTGGCACTCTGGTGGAAAAAAGCGAGGAAATCCCACCTGGAGGCTGATTGGTTAGCATTCCGTGCCACTAGGAATGCTTGTACCAAGCTAATTAGGTCAGAAAAAGCTAGGTACTTCCAAAAAGAACTAGAAGACAATAAAAACAACTCTGCCAAATTTTGGAACATCCTCAAAGTAGTCGAAGGTCAGTCCACTGCAACACCCCTTCCAAACATAATTGTGTCTGATGGTACCACCTATATGGACAAAGCTGATATACTAGAAGAACTTAATGATCACTTTGCCACTGCAGGGCTTGCCTTTGACACCTCACCTATCAGCAAACTTAGCCCAGCAAGAGACTACACTGTTGGCTTCACTGGTAATCACAACCATAACCAACAGCATCCCACCACCTTCAGCTTCCTCACAATTATGTTCAAGCAAGTGGAGGACCTCCTCCTTTCTCTGGATTCAAAAAAGAGTGCGGGTACAGATAATATTGAACCTTACTTCCTAAAACTTGGCCATACCTATCTGACTGCCCCCATTACACACTTATTCAACGCCTCTCTGATTCAAGGTGAGCTACCTGTCTTGTGGAAAACTGCCCACATCCTACCATTATTCAAAACTGGGGATCCGAGTGATCTGAACAATTACCGGCCTATTTCTATACTATCCGTCCTCTCTAAATTACTTGAAAAAATTGTCAACACCCAACTTAGAGAACATTTGGATTCACAAAAGTTGCTAAACCCGGCTCAGTCTGGCTTCAGAGCCAAACACAGTACAATATCGGCTCTTGCCAAAGTAACTACAGACTGGCAAATGGCCTTGGACTCTAAGAAGCATGTATTTGCCCTCTTCCTTAATCTAAGTAAGGCCTTCGATAATGTGGATCATACCATCATGCTTACTGCACTGAGTAACATCGGACTTGATAGCTCTGCCATTAAATGGTTCACCAGCTACCTAACCAATAGGATACAACAAGTCAAAGCCATAGGAGATCTGTCCCCACAAAATTCCTTGTTACAAGGAGTCCCACAAGGCTCCATCCTGGGCCCTATCCTCTTTGCAATATACATCAATAATCTGGACTCGCAGCTGGGCACAGCAAATGTGCACTTATTCGCAGAATATACTGTACTCTATACCACAAATTCATCCTTGGATCTGGCCCATGAGTACTTACAGAAAGACTTCATCACCCTCCAATGCAACCTACTCACTCATAAGCTTCTCCTCAACGCCAAAAAGACTAAAGCAATGATTCTGTCACCAAAGTCTACTTCCGGATGTCCACATATCACACAGATCCGAACACTCTTAGATGAACTCCTTGAAGTAGTTGATACCTTTAAATACCTAGGGTTCTGGCTGGATAACAAGCTCAACTTTCTGTGCCACTTAAATTAAACCTTGAAGAAACTAAGACAGCGATTAGGTTTATTCTATCGCATTAAACACCTACTCACGTTAGAAGCCAGAATGAAACTAGTACAAACTACATTCCTACCTATACTGGACTACGCTGACTTCCTTTACAGTCAGTGCCCATCAATGATGCTAAACAAACTGGAAACCCTTTACCACCGGGCTTTAAGATTTATCTTAAATCTACCCCGTAGTACACATCACTGTTGTCTATACCAGGTTTCGGGATGGACCTCACTCTCAACTAGAAGAAAAAGGAATGCTCTCCTCTGGTTTTTTAGAGCATTATCTGATAACCTCCCTGCATACATCTCGAACATCTTCAAATGGGCTAAAGGTTGCTATGGCCTGAGACGCTTCTCCTTAATCTGCTTCCAGATTCCTAGAGTGAAAACTACCCTTGGCTCAGCAGCAATCAACTTATCACTTCCATCACTTTGGAACACTATGCAAGACTCACTAAAATTATCCTCACTTCCAAGCATTTTCACATTCAAAGCTCTATTAATGGATTATCTAAAGGAATCATGCAACTGTTTCAGATGCCCATGACCCCTAAGCCTCGGGTGCCACTCTCAAATCCTAAGCCTAAGTATCTCATCCACCCCACATTCCTAACAAAAGAAACCTAGGACCTACAATCCTAGTTCTCTTAATCCAAGATGTCCCTGCCTATTCTCTACCTTTTACCTATTCTGGCCTCCCTTTTGGCTGCCTACTCTTTCACTCCAATTTCTACCCTATTCCTTAATACCTCCTTATTTTTTATCATTTAGGTATGAGCTCTTACTCAGCGGAGACTATATGGGATTGTTGTCTCTTCTCATTTCAGTAAAGCTTATCGTTATGTACCTTTGCATGTTAATTATGTTGACCAGTATGTATAGGCCCATATTGACCGGCACGTTCACAATGTTTTTTTTTTTTTTTTTTGCACCATTGTCCACCGTAATTGTAATCTTATGAAGTGTACTGTATTGTATTTATGCCCAGGACCACCTTGAAAATGAGCTTGCTCAATGGTGTTTATGCCTGGTTAAATAAAGTGATTGATTTATTGATTGATATGTCAGAGAGGTTTGTGAAAAATGGTGTCCTACAGGTGTGCTGCTAACCTGGTTTACTACTGTGTGTCAGTTGTGGTTCATCCTGGTTTTCTGTGGTTATCTACTTTTTCCAATTCCCCAATATAGCATCCATTTGTGAGCTTCTTGCACTGAATTAGGTAAACCACATTGCTGGATTGACATGTTGGATCCATTGATTTTTATTTTGCTGTTCTGGCTTGTATTGACGGTGATTTGTGTTCATATGTGGGTACAGGTTTTACATCTTGCCATGTTGCATGGCGTTGTCCCTCTTGTTTCCCAGTTATTCTGATCTGCTGGGAGTTTGTTATGAATTATTATGTTCGAGAAGTTGGGGGGCTGCTTATAAGTTTCATAAGTTTCCTAAGTTCAATATGAGACAATAGCTTTCACCAAGGGGTCTCTTGACTAATATGTAATATTTTAAGTCCCCTTAACTTTTTCCTATGGTTCTATAGTAAGTGTCTAATTTGGTCTTAAAACTAAGCATGGTATCATATTCCACTACCAGTCGTTTTGTTTACTGCAATGCCCTCTATCTAGGGCTGCTGGGGGTGGATATCTGCTGCTTGCAGCTTGTGCAGAGCGCGATGGCCAGGTTGTTTTGGGGAGTTTCTAGATATAGCCATATAACACCTGTGCTGCGTGAACTGCACTGGTTGCATAAACAGTGGCTGGTCACCTTCAAGGTCACTTTGCTGACCTATAAGGCCCTACACGATTTGGGACCTCACTACCTGAAAGAACTCCTGGTGCCTTATTGCCCCTCCCATTCACTCCGATCCTCTGACAAGGGATTGCTAGAGATACCCAGGGTATATTTAAAGAGATCTGGAGGAAGACATTTTGCCTATATAGCAGCTACCCGTGGAATCCTCTACCTCATTAGATACGAGATTGCCTGACCGTGGAAGGCTTTAAAAAACAGGTAAAAACATTCCTATTTAATAAATAAATGAATAATAAATAAAGCATTTTCGGGGATTTGATAACTGAGTGTTATTTATGGTTACTGTTTTTACTGATTTGATATGGTTTGTATTTAAAGTGTTTGAATTATTGTAAATGAGCCCTGAGCTTGGGAAGGGTGCTTTAAACAAATACATTTTTACTTACTTATTTACTTTACCTTGGATGGGAGTCTGTTCCAAGGGGACACCACTTTCTGATTTACCCAGCTACCCCTCTTGTTGGATTTATACAGCCCCCCTTTCAATTGGTACTCATGTGTTCATGTAAGTTTAGAAGGATCTATACATTGTAGACCCACACACTCTCACAAGTCCCTGTTCCTATGAGCAGAATATACTAAAAATGAGTTCCCTCTGAGTCTATGGTACTCCAGTGTGTACATGTCCAATTCACCCAACCTGTCCTCATAGGATAAGGACCCAATATCTTATATCTTCTTGGATGTCCTCCTTTGAACCTTGTCCAGGTTCACGATATCAGATTTGTGGTAAGGGCTCCAAAACTGCACACCATACTCCATTAAAGGCCTAACCAATGTGGTATACAAGGGTAGCAGCACAGATTTGTCCCTGTTTCTTATATTTATGCAGGATGCAGTGAAGCATTCTATTTGTTCTGTTAACTATTGCAGTGGTATGTTGTCTAAATGATAATGCATTGGTAACCAAAACACCTAGGTCCCTCTCACATTCCACACTTTTGAGAGTACGGATGCATAAGTTATATGTACCCTGAATATTATTATGGCCAAAGTGCACAACATTGCACTTGGTTATATTAAACTTCATCTTATGTGTTATGGCCCAATCACTAATAAAATCTAATTCTGCCTGTAATTTCAGTACATCTTCATGCATTCTTACAATGGCACCAACTTTGCTGTCATCAGCAAATTTTGTTATCCATGCATTCGCTGATGTTTATTTATTTTATTTATTTGAGTTTTGTTGACTGCATAAGTCCACTGAGACAAGTACAGTCCCTTTTTCATGGTTGACCCAGGTAACAAGAATTACAGAGAGCATTAAACATTGTGATGAATAAGAGAGATACAAAAAAACAGTGCAAACAAATCTTATACAAAACCATGCTGACAGAAAGTACATATATATATATTATGTACAATTGGCAAAAAATATATAGGTATGCAGTACAACGTCACAAATGTTAATAACATTTTGCATGGTAGACATAGGATATTAAAGACCTACAGACAGATAGGTACTGCAGCCTGAGACAGTGGAGGCAGAGTAGTAGGACTTTAACCAAAGCAAGAGCATGCTGCAGAGGCAGTAAGGGAGGCAAGCAAGGAGGATTGGAACTTATGGAGAGAGGAGCAAGACAGGACAGTGGGATTGAGTGAGTTCCAATCAGAAGGATCAGCATAGGAGAAGGACTTACAAGCAGTAGCAGATGCAAACTAGGCTTGATAAGAAGGGGAAGTGATGCTGAACAGAGAGAACGTGGGGCTTGTTTTAGATGGATAAGCCCAACTGAGGAATGGGGGTAGATATATTTACCAGTTTAAACAAGAGGCTAAGGGAGTAGTACTTCAATCTGGACAGATAAGGTAACCATCCCAAGGAGGAGAGGACATTGCAGTGATGTTGCCGGGAGTCGACCCACTGAGCAAACCTACTGACCCTATGGTAGGCCTGGGAGAGTATGGTTAGGGTCAAAAAGCTTGCTGGGGACAGCAATGGAGCTCCATAAGTTAGAAGAGGTATAAGGGAAGAGGTTTCAATCTTGCAGCAGGAGGCAGAGGATAGGAACAGACGAATTCTGTAGAGGAGGCCGAGCTGCTGGTTGAGTGCTTTAGAAACATTTGAGGCATGCAACTTAAGAGAGAGAGAAGGGTCCAGAGTGATGCCTAGGTATTTAAAGGAATGGACACACTCCAAGATATCACCACTAAGGGAGGTGATAGTGTGGAGTAGGTGGGAGTGCTTAGCTGGTGAGAGATGGGAGAAGAGCATACACTTTTTTTTTTGAATTCAGGACAAGCTGCTTACCATGGAACTAACCCTCCAGGGAGGAGAAGTCAGAAGACAAGGCACTGTTAATCCAGCCAGTGTCAGTGGAGGAGCTGTAGATGATTGCATCATCAGCATGCAAGTGAACTGATGCCCCTCCACAGTAGTTGGGCAGGTCATTGATAAATAATAAAAAAAAAAACAGACCACTGAAAACCTCCCCATAAATTCAAAGGAGGTAAGGAGCTCTAGCAAGGAAGTGCACTAATACCCCAGAGCTGAAGAGAAATGCAATATAAAAAATGAAATGAGGGGTCAGCACTAAAATACTGCAAAAAAACTTCAGTAAATACAACTACAGCATATAAATAACAACACATAATAAAAAGGCTGGTCTCACCCAAGCAGAAGTCAAACTGCAGGCATAGGAAAAAGGAGCCAAAGTTTCCAAAATCCCAATTCACTTATTGCAAATCCTACAGGCAAGGCGTATGAAGATATCTCTTCATGGAAACATAAAAAATATAAACCCAAAACATGACCCGAATCACTAATATAGGCAAACTAGCTCGAGTGCAGGGAAAATCCATGAAAATCCATGAAAAAATACAAAACGCCAAAGCTACTGCTGGTGCAACAAAAAATGCTGGAAATGCTTGAAATGCTGAAACGCAACGGCTCAAAGAGGGCAAGGTGCGCTTACGTATCGACCAAAGGGTGGTCTTCTTAGTTTCATTTTTTAAATAATGAAAATAGTATAGGACCAAGGATAGAGCCTTGGGGGACTCCATGGGTTATTTGTTTTGGATTAGAGACAGAGCCAAACCATTTGACACTTTGTGAGCGGGCAGATAGGTAGTTTTCAATCCAGGTTAAGGCACTGAAGTCGAAATCAAGAGCACGGAGTTGATGAAGTAGAAGGCCATGATTCGCCAGGTCAAACACTTTAGTGAAGTCCACAAAGATGGCTCCGCGGTGGAAGACCCATGGTCCATAGCCTGGTAAATGTCAGAAGTAACTTTTATCAGTGCAGTAAGGGTACTGTGGTTCCTCCTAAATCCATAATGAAAGGAGTATAGCAGAGCATGGAGTTCCAAGTAGTTCTGCAAGTTATTATATACAATTCGCACTTGGATTTTTGCCAAAGGCCAGAGGATAGAGATGGGACAGAAATGTTCAATGTTAGTTTTGGGTCCACCTTTATGTATCAGGACAACAACCGCTACTTTCCACTTGTCAGGGATGACACCAGAGAGGAACTGGTGATTTATTAGATCACGGACTGGGCAGACAAGGGCAGGGACACCTAGTTTGAGAAATGTTGGTTCCAGCAAGTCATGACCAGGGGAACTGCATGCTTTTAGTTGATAGAGGAGCTTCTGGACCTCTTAGATGGGGGCCATTTTCAAATGAAATGCAGGCTTAGGCCCAGGACTGCCCAGAGACAGGGAGGCAAGGGGAGAAGATGAAGCATTACCAAATGAAAAGGTGTATTTGTGGAGATCCATGAAGAAATCATTAAACCCAAAGGCAATGGATAAGGGGTCAGCTAGGACAGTGCCACTGGAGATGATAGTACTAGGGACTTCAGCACCCCTTTCCTTAATTAGGGAATTTATCTGATGCCAGAACTCCTTGGGATTAGATAAAATGTTCAGTTTGTAGAGATTTAAGTACAGATGTTTAGCCTTAAGAAGAGAGTTTTTGCACTGATTCCTAAGCTGCCTGTACACCTGCCAATCGGATTGCAGACCACTGTTTTTAAAGGCCCACCAGGCCTTGTCCCAGAGACACATGAGAGACCATGCATCCTTAGTTAGCCATGATGCTTTTTTATCCTTAGACCTACATTTTTTCAGAGGGGCATGGTAGTCAACTATTTTGGTGACGGTAGAGATAAAAAAGTCCAGGGCTTGGTTTATGTCTGGCAGGAATCTAATTGGGATCCAGTCAGTATTATCAATAGAAGTGAGAAACTTGTTTACATCAAGATTGGACATGTCCCTTACCAGGGATATAATGGGGGGGATTTGGGCAATTATTTCTCCAGACGCAGTATGTAGGGGAATGGTTACTTAGGCAATCGGGTCAAATGGACACAGATTTAATCTTCAGGTAACCATCCAGTCAAGAAAGGTATCTTTATCTGACTTTGTATTGAGACGTGTTGGCTCCTGGATGATTTGTACAAGGTTAGAGTCAGCAAAAGAGGCTCGTGCCTGGATGGCATCAGGGTGGAGCCAGTCGATATTGAAATCACCACTAAGTATGATGTTTTGGGGAGGGCATGAAGATATTGAAAAGTACAGGGCCCAGTACTGAGCCCTGGGGCACCCCCACTTGTAACATCCCCCCAATCTGACAGAAATCCTTTTATACTGACTCTCTGCCTCCTCATACTCAACCATGCTCTAACTCATTCGATAACTTCCGATGATACACCAATATCCTGTATAATCCTGAGTAGGCCGTCATGTGGAACCAAGTTTAAGGCCTTCGAGAAGTCAAGGTAGACAACATCCACCAATAGTCATCCTCAAGGACCCTGCTCACTGTTTTGAAGAAGCTTAACAGGTTAGTCTGATAGGACCTCCCCCACACAAACCCATGCTGTATAAAGTCTATATGTCCATTAGTCAGGATGTAATGCTCTAGGTACTCTTTAATATACTCTTCCATTATCTTACATAAGATACAGGTAAGAATAAAGGGCCTATCATTTTCAACATTTGCTTTCAACCCGTTCTAATATATGAGTGTTACATGGGCCATATTCCAGTCCTATGGAGTCACCCCTTGCCTAAGGGTTTCCTTAAATAATATCCCCACGGGTACTGTCAACTCATCTGCCAGCTGCTTTAGAATACGTGGGTGTACCCCATCAGGTCCAGGTGATTTGTTGATCTCAAGTCTAGCTAATTTATTTCTTAGTATAGATTGGAAGTCTATCTCACTTGGGATATTATAAACTACATTATTGTATGATTCCGTGCTATTGGTGGTCTGAAAGACACTTTGAAAATGTTTGTTAAATGTGTCATCCATTATTTTTTATCTGAGATGGTGTCTCCATCTAAGATAATGAGTCGTAACCTGGTTGCTCCATTTCTTACATTATTTATATAATTACAGAATGCTTTTTTATTTTGATATGCTATGTTAGCTACTCTTCCCTCATTTGATTTAGCTGTTTTAATCACTGTTTTACATTTTTTAGCTACTTTCTTGAATTTAGACCATTTACATGCAGTTGGACTTTTCCAGTATTCCTGGTAGACCCATTTCTTTTTGTTGATAACTTTCTTAATGTTTTGATTGAGCCAAGTTTGGATCCTACCCTGGGAATTGTATTCTATTTTAACTGCTACATAGTGGGTAGTACAGCATATCAATTTTGTTTGAATAGAGTCCAACATTTTTTGTACGCCTAATCCATTAAGTTCCTTTTATTTTATTTATTTATTTATTTAACAGACTTTAGGATTATAACCTTTGAGTCAGGGACTCATTTACAAAGGCTCTGCATCAGAAAAAAACAAACATAAACAATACATATAGACATAGAATGGCAGCTAAAGGTTACATTTTTTTTAGTTATACAATATTGCAGAATCAAGATCAGCTATACATTGCATAAAACGTGTTACTGAGAGCTGTATTTTACAGTTTTCAAGAGAACAATAAGTTTGCTGATAGAGTGAGGGAAGGAGTACAGGTTTGATATTTACAACGAAGTAAAGACTTAGACAGATATCTTGTGAGAGCAACCAAAGGAGACATTGTTAATATGTAATGTCTGGTAGCCCTTTTGGTAGGAGCTCAGTGGCAGGGTGGTCCCCTGAGATGATAGATAGATGACCCAGCACTAGCTGGTACATTGGCAGCACCATGAAGCGAGAATGTGCTCTTTGAGGGCTGACTTGAAAGGTCCTAATTTGGAGATGGAGGAGACATTGGAAGGGAGTTCATTGTACCAGGCTGGGCCCTGTGTGGGAATGACCTTTGGGCTAAGGAGGTTCTAACCCTCGGGATGGACCACACCTGTCGGTTGGCAGTGTGAGTGTTAACTGAGGTGTGAGAGATTTGGAGAGAGGCAGAAACCCCCAAGGTGGTAAGCCCCATGTGTATTTTCTTTGTGAGGAGACATGTTTGATAAAATAGCCTTTCATCAAGGGTGAAGAGATTTGTCAGAGCATATAGGGCACAGGTATTGGTACGCTTGTCTGCTCCCAGAGAGGAGTCTGCATGCTTTGTTTATGGCAAGGCAGATTTTGCTAAGGGCTGTGTGGTCAGCTACCAAGTAGATAGTGAGCCCATAATTGACTAGGGAGAGGACTGAGGAGGTGAGAGCCAGATTAAGGGCTTCCAGAGGTAGGCAACCCTTTTGCCGGTACAATAGGCCTATACGGACATTTATGGCTGATGATAGCGTGCCAATGTGTGAATGGAAGGAGAGGCTGGAATCAAATGTAAGGCCCAAGTATTTATATGTATGGACCTGTTCTAGAGGAAGGAGAGAGTGGGAGAGGATTGTTAGCTGTGCATTCTTGGCCTTATTCTGTCGGTGGGCAAAGAGCATGGTCTTTGTCTTTTTTACATTGACCACAAGTCTTTGGTCTATGAACCAGTTTTTAGTATGGTTAAATGCGTGCTGTAGGGAGGACTGCAATACTGTGGGATCTGGGTGCGAGGCAAAAAGAACCGCGTTGTCCGCATAGAGTAGCAGGATGCTGGAGCAGGAATTGGGCAAGGTGTTTAGGTAGATGCTGACTAATAGAGGGCTGAGGATGGAGCCCTGGGGAACTCCAGAGTGGACTGGCAGGGTGGTTGAGAGGGTGTTGCTTATGTTGACAAATTGTGATCTAGCTGTGAGGTAACTGGTAAACCAGGAGACGGGTCCTTGAGACAGACCTATGTGGCAAAGTGTGCTTAATAGTAAGGGGTGGGAGACTGTATCAAAGGCCTTTGACAGGTCGATGAAGACAGCTCCAGCTAGGTGTTTTCTATCCAGGGCATAGTGAAAAAAATTAGAGAACTCAGTGAGAGCTGTAGTTGTACTGTACCCAAATCTGAAGTCATGCAGCTCCCTGCAAAGCAGGTTATGAGAAAGTAGGTACTCAGTGAGTTGGGTGGCTATAATTGTTTCGAGGGCTTTTTGAGAGTGGTGGGAGAATGGATATGGGATGGTAGTTATTGGGGGAAGTGCTGTCACCACTCTTCAGTATTGGGGTGACTGTGGCAGTCTTCCAGGCTGCAGGGAACTGCCCCAGAATTAGGGAGCAGTTAATGAGGTCAGTCAGTGGGGAAAGAGCTGTATCTAGTACTAGATCTAGGATTCTCAGATCAAAAGAATCTTTGCAATAGTAAGAGCCACTGAGTGCTTTAATGAGAAAAGGCCTTGCCTCATTTGTAGAGATCACCCTGAGATGGAAGGGGGAATGCTGGGTGTTGGGGTGGGGTTGCAGGAGTGGGGTTGAAGAAGTTATTTGGGAGTACTGTACTAAGATCAGAGAAAGATGAGTTGAGGCAGTTGGCAATGGCCAGCGGGTTGGCGGTAGGGACATTGTTGACAGTTAGTGGGGGGGAGGTATCCGGGATTTACCATTGAGTTCCTTGATATTGTCCCAGAACAACCAAAGCATTCCCCCAGGAGGAGGCAAGGATCATTTTGTAGTAGCTCAATTTGGCCTGTTTAATGGCCCAAGTGCATCTGTTATGAGCTGCTTTATAGGCTTGCCTGTCCGCCTGCATGCCAGATGCGACTGCTTTATGCCAGAGATCATCTCTGTGCTTTAGCTGCTGGAGCAGTGCTGGCATGACCCAGGGGGCATTACATTTCTTGGATTGCACTTTTGCTAGTGGGACACAGATGTCACGTGCTTTATTAAAAGAACAGTAAAATAAGCAAGGGCTTCATCTGTAGTAGGGGCCCAGAAGATGGGGGACAAGTCCCATTGAGTTAAGCATTTTCTTATTTTTGTGAGGCCTCCAGGTAGAAGATGACACCAGGCAATATAGTTTGGTTTGGGTTTCTGCTGAAGACATGACCAGGAAAAGAGGATGGATGAGTGATCGCTTAGGGAGTCTGGAAGGACCACCAGGTCAGAGATTCTGTGGGGACAGTTGGTGAGGAGAAGGTTGATCAGGGTGCTAGAGCTGTTAGTGGGGTTTACCCTGGTAGGTTGGCTGATCAGCTGGGTCAGGTCTAGTGCCGTGAAGGTGTCCTTGGTGTGGGAAGCCGAACTGGCAAGCCAGTTCACATTTAAAGTCTCCAACTATGATGTGTTCCATTTTGGGGGGGAAGCCAGAGATATAGTTAGAAAGGAATTGTATAGCAGGAGCTTGGTTTCTTGGAGGGGGGCATATGCAACAGTAAGAATTACAGGGGCTCTAGAGGGATCTGGAGTAAGTTTTAATGTTAAGGCTTGGGCACCATGGTCTAATGCAGGCATTGGAAGAGCATGGCATATCATGGAGTCACGGACGTACACAGCACACCCCCCACCACGTTTGCCGATTCTGTCAGCTCTGTGAAGGGTGAATCCAGGGAGGGCAACCAAAGAGTCAGGTGTTTTTTTTTGGAGAGCCAGGTTTCTGCCAGTGCTAGCACATCTGGCTGGTGTTGCAAGCATCCAGCAATGGAGAACTGCTGCCTTTTTGGTTAAGCTGCAAATGTTCATTGCAGCTATTCTAAGCCTGTAGTGTGATAGGCTAGGGCTGGGTGAGATGGGGCCTGGGTTAGGCTGAATATTTCCCAAAATTAGTAGGAGTATGGCAAAGACTCTGAGGAAAGCAAAAGATTGTTGCCTTATTGTCAAGGATAGCTGCCGCCTAGTTATAGTGTGGGTAGTACAAGGGATGACCAGGTGATAAGGGTTGGAAAAAATAGGAGTGTGATCCACCATGGAGGTTGATGGTGGCACATGACTGCAGGGAGATATGTAGGGGAGATGGGGGATGTATGAGTGGTAGTGGCAGTATGGGTGGCAGTCAGTGATGGTTCGTGGGAGTGGGAGGTGGGGGAAGAAGACCCTTGAGAGGAGAGCTAAGGGGTCCAAGAAGTAGAACAGTAAGAGTGATCAGTAGGAGCCTGGGTGGTCTGCGTGACAATGTGTGCCCAGCAGGAGGTGTTAAGGGGGCAGTTGCCCAATGTCAGTATAAGGGAGCACTCAGATACCCATAATTGTGGTGGTCTCTATGGTACAGTGATAGGATGAATGACTATGGTTTGTTAGGGTGTAGAAATTTGCTTTAGGGAAGAAGGACCCAGGACAAGAACTGCTTAGGGGAGAGCAGTGGGAAGAGGAATGCAACCTTCAAGAGTTGTTGCCCTCTAGTGGCTTTGCAGTATAATTTGCAAATGGAAAAGTAGATAAAAAAAAAAAAAAGCAGTTCTTGTATTAAAAAATAGACAGTTCAGGAATGGGAGAGTCAAGAGCCAATAAGCGAAGGGGGAATAGCGTTATGCCTAATCAGAGCTTAGGAGCGGTAATGGTGCAGCCAAATGGCCTGAAAAGCAAAAAGCGCCAAGTTCAATCCCGTTGGTAACTGTGGGCTGCTATTCCAAATGTGTACCTGGTTGTAGGCCAAGAGGCAGGCAGGTCAGCCAGAACAGCAGTTGGGTTCAGAGCAGCTCCTTCGGCTTGCAGGAGGAGGCAGTCACCCGTACTGGACAGGATGCCTGTGGAATGGAGAAGAGTCTGTTAATTTAAGGCCAACAGGGACAATGGGCACTAAACCTCAGCCCCAAGTAGACAAGGAGATAATGGCAGGGGTAGGTTTTCAGGGCAGGGCAGACAGATTACTAATGCAGCTGAACAACACCTTCACAAAAGAGCTATTACATTTGGGGGGGTGTTTGCTGTAGTAAGCTGCAAAGCCAGGAAGGAAAAAAAAACAAAGGACATGGAGGAGAGAGAGTAAGCATACAGGAATTGTGGTCTGATAGTTCAGAAGAAAAAAAGTATTGGACACAAGGACTAGAGCAATAATGATCAAGCTCTTAGTTCAAGCAGTTGAGTCCTTAGGGTGCCTTATAGCCCACTTTAGACACAGACAGAATTTGTAGAGTAGGACAGGGGAAAAGAGTGCAGGGGTCTATAGTTGGTTAGTGGAAGAAGAATACAAACAGTCTACATACTCCATGCAGGTAACATCTACAAACTGCAGTTATTAACTATTCTAAGCAGTAAAAATCAACAAGCTCGAAAATTAACAATCCTGTTCCACCAAACAGTCGGTACTGGTAAACTCAGCATTGGCAGTTCTTGTATTAAAAAAGAGAAAGCTCAGGAATGGTTGAGTCAAGAGCCAACAAGAGAAGGGGAATAGCGTTATGCCTAATCAGAGCTCAGGAGCAGTAGTAATGCAGTCCAATGGCCTGAAAGGCAAAAAGTGCCAAATTCTATCCCGTTGGTAGCTGTGGACTGCTCTTCCAAATACGTACCTGGTTGTAGGCCAAGAGGCAGGTGGGTCAGTGCAGAACAGCCGTTGGGTTCAGAGCAGCTCCTGCAGCTTGCAGGAGGAGGCAGTCACCTCTACTGGACAGGATGCCTGGTTGTAGGCCAAGAGGCAGGCGGGTCAGCGTAGAACAGCCATTGGGTTCAGAGCCACTCCTGCAGCTTGCAGGAGGAGGCAGTCACCCGTACTGGACAGGATGCCTGGTTATAGGCCGAGAGGTAAGCGGGTTAGTGCAGAACAGTCATTGGGTTCAGAGCAGCTCCTGTGGCTTAAAGGAGGAGGCAGTCACTAGTACTGGACAAGATGCCCAGTTCCATTCTTTTATATAATTCTTCATATCACTATAATTTTTTCTGCTCCAGCATGTAATCCTATTCTGCCCTTCAGTTATTGTTTCTATCCCCAATATACTAAATTTGATCATGTTATGGTCACTTTGACCCAGTGGTTCCCTGACCGTACAGTATTTGATGTCTTCCCCCATTTTGCTTAGGACGATATCTAAGAGATTAAGGCCTCTTGTACTTTCTACCACATACTGTTTTAGTTGATTGGCACTAATTGTATCAAGGAGGTGTCTTTCCACTGGCTTGGTTTCAGAATAATTAGTCTGATCTATATTGGGAAGATTATAATCTCCCAGGATTAAAACCCTCCCATTAAGGTCTCTAGAGTGGATGGAATCCAAGAATAGTGTATTTTGTTCTATACTCATACCTGGTGCCCTGTAACAAACCCCTATAGTAATTTTCCTTTTTACCAGTTGTATCAGATTTACCCACAATTGTTCCACATTGTTGGTTGAATCCTAAGTGGGCTCAATCTCAACTGGTTCATATGTATCTTTAACAACTAATGTGACACCTCCTTCATTCTTATGATGTCTATTTGTACTAAATACTTTGTAGCCTGGAATACATTCATAGGCAAAGAAAGGTGGTTCAGGGAAGATGCCTTTAAGTATTTCACTGTCACTCGACATGGGTTGTAGATCTTTAATCAGTTGCTGAAGGAGTTTTAGCATGGGGCAGTGACAGCTAGGGGTGTACGATCAGTTTGATCTTGTTGCCTGTATTCCAGCAGATTGTTTCATGGTATTTGTGTGACCCATTCAGTATTCTCTGTCAATTTCTCTTAGGGAGTGGCCCTGTTGGATTAGGAAATTCTGAAGTGAGGAGAGCTGTCTGCCTCTTGTTCTCTCATCAGAGCAAATTCAGTGGTATCAAATTGCCTGGCTGTAGATTACACATTTTTTGTACTGTATGCCATGGACGGAAGCTAGAATTATGCAGGTACTGTAGCGGTGTCTGTCATTGGAGTTTCTGTAAAAAGGGCTTTGCATATGTCCATTATTGGTGATACTGAAGGAGCAGGACAGAGAACTGTATCAGTTAAAGCAAAAGAAAGCTGGGAAGGCAGTCAGAACAGCAAAAGCCCAAACTGAGGAAAAGATAGCCAACTCAGTTAAGAAGGGGGATAAAACCTTTTATAGTTAACAGGGAATGAAGGAAGACCAAGGGAGGGTTAGTAAGGCTTAATAAAGGGGAGGGAGCGTGGGCAGAGGGTGACTGTGAAAGGCAGAGATACTAAACAAATATTTTGCTCAGTATTTACAAAGGAAGAGGGGAGGTACCTAAAACAAACAGTAGAAACACTCTAGATACAGAAGTTGATACCAGCCCATTTACAGAAGAAAGGGTTCTGAAAGAACTCTTAAAACTGAAGGTGGACAAAGCAATGGGGCCTGATGGGATTCATCCCAGAATTCTAAAAGAACTAAGGGTAGAACTAGTGACACCACTGACTACCCTCTTCAACAAATCATGGGAGGATGGGGTGGTACCTGAGGACTGGAGGAGGGCAGATGTGATTCCCCTTCACAAAAGTGGGAGCAAGGCAGAAGCAGGAAACTACAGACCTGTTAGTTTAACCTCAGTGGTAGGGGAAAATGATGGAATCACTTCTGAAGGAAAGAATTGTTGAGTATCTAGAGACCAGAGGGACACAGGACACAAGGCAGCATGGATTCACAGCGGGAAGGTCATGCCAGACAAATCTGATAGATTTCTTTGACTGGGTGACCAAAGTAGTAGATCAGGAAGGGGCTGTGGACATGGCCTACCTAGACTTTAGCAAGGCATTTGACACAGTCCTACACAAAAGATTAATATACAAGTTAGCCAGCCTGGGAGTGGGTCCCAAGATGACAGCCTGGGTAAAGAACTGGCTGGAGAATAGGACACAGAGAGTAATAGTAAATGGAGTCCACTCTGAAAGAAAGTGGGGTTACTAGGCACCGTGAGACTAAGATAGATCGGTCCTTCTTCACTGCCTTATAAGTGACATTGCAGAGGACTGGAAGGAAAAAGTATGTCTTTGTAGATGACACAAAGATCTGCAACAGAGTTGATGCACAAGGTGGGGTGGAAAGGATGAGAAGGGACTTGGCAAGGTTAGAGGAATGGTCAAATGTATGGCAGCTTAGAATCAATGCTAAGAAGTGCAAGGTAATGCACCTGGGAAACAAAACCCAGGGAAGAGTACACAATGGGGGGTGAGATATTAACAACAACAAAAATGGAAAGGGACCTGGGGGTAGTCATATCAGATGACCTAAAGGTGGGCAAGCAATGTGAGAGGGCAGCAAGGAGGGCTGGGGGGATACTGGGATGCATGGGGAGAGGCATCACCAGTAGAAACAGGAAGTTATTATGCCTCTCTACAGACAGCTGGTGAGACCCCATCTGGAGTACTGCGTGCAGTTCTGGAGACCCGATCTCTGCAAAGACATAGACAGGATGGAAGCTGTCCAGAGGAGGGCAACTAAAATGGTGCAGGGTGTGCACCGGAAGACATATGAAGAGACTTAAGGAGCTTAATATGTATGGCCTCGAGGAAAGGAGGAGGGGGACATGATAGAAACTTTCAAGTACCTCAAGGGAATCAACAAAGTATAAGAGGGTAGCATCTTTCAAAAAAAGAGGTGTGCAAGAACTGGGGGGCACAATTTGAAGATAGAGGGGGGGCGGCTCAGAGGTAATTTAAGGAAGTATTTTTTCACAGAGAGGGTTGTGGATGCGTGGAACGGCCTTCCGGAGGAGGTTGTGGAGTCAAAAACAGTGGTGGAATTCAAGCATGCATGGGACAGTCATAAGGCAGTTCTAGGGGGTGGGGATAGGAAGAAGTAGGCTGCTGGTTAACTAGGAGAGCTTATCCATTAGGTAGGGAAATGGGCAGACTGGGTGGGCCAAGCGGTCCTTATCTGCCGTCAAAATCTATGTTTCTGTGTTTCTATACTGACTGTGGTGCAGTGTCTCGCTGGGTATAAAGGGAGGTGTAGTGGCTTTTAAAGATGTGCAGGATGTCCTGTGTGTAATTGTATGCTGTCCCTGAGACTGGGTCTATTAAATTTTGCTGATAGTAGTCACCTTTCAGTGGTGTCGAAGTCTGTATGCCAAAACCTTTGCCGCACACGATCATCCATTGTAATGGATCGGACTGAGCCATGACAATGGCTGCTCAATTTTGTATGTAGGAATACTTGTACTGTATGCGGGCCTGAATCTGCCAGATGTGGTCTAGTAGGCAGTGGTCCCCTTATATTGTATGTTTGCTAATTGCAAAAATTCTAGTTTGTTTTGTACTTGTTATTAGGTGTCCCTCTCTCTTGCGTTTTTTACATGCGGCATAAGCAAACATCACTCCCCAGAGAACAGTTTTTAATGTGTCCCATAAGGTCTGGGTGGTTTACTCCTTGCTAACCATTGTCTCTAAGAATTCATTGGATGGTATCCTTCAGCAGGGATTGAAAATCTGGATCTCGGACAAGAGATGGGTTGAAACACCATTGGATGTGTTTATGTTAAATTGGAATGGATAAACATAGAGAAATAGGGGCATGGTCAGACAGGACTACAGTGTCTACAGTGGAATCTGCTACCCAGACAACATGTTCTTTACTAATACAGAAATAGTCCAGTCTTTAGTAGTGATGATGGGAGTTTGAATAAAAAGAATATCGTCTGTCCCAGAGTGAAAATGTCTCCATGTATCTATAAGGCTGAAATCTGACGTCAGAGATGTTTTTGGCCTGAGGAAGAGTGGTGGAATGTAATGTTAGAAGAATGTAGCTCCAGGTTATGGAGAAAATGAACATATCCTCCTATAAGGAGGGTGCCAGTTTGATGATCCCATATTGTATCTATCAAATGCTGGGCACTATACATGATGCCAACGCGTACAGAAACCAAGGGTGTAGGCATAATTACACATGAATGCCATGCAATGGGGGTCCCACAGACCTCCAGTGGCATTCACTAAAGGCAAAGAAGACAAATACACACTGGATCTCCCAGCCGTGCAGACCGCTACTTGCCAGGGGCAGGCGGGGTGCATGCCTGCAGTACGCAGCATGAACAAAGCCACGCAGTGCAGTGCACAGTGGGGTGGAGAAGGGCAAAGGTTACAGCAGGGAGAACCCTGCCATAACTGCTCTGCACACTTGCCAAAAGCAGTAAACACCCACTCGGCCCCATATGAGCAAAACTCCCACCCACACACACAGGGTAGTGCCACTGCCCATCGCACCAGCTGAGTCCCCCACCCCCTGATAGCAGTGCCCCTGCCATGTTCCTGCTGCAAGACCCCCAACCCCCAATCCCATGAACAGTCATTGGTGGCTAGTGGTCCCCACCCACCTTGGCACCAATAGCTTCCTCAGTGTCCCTGTACCATAGTAGCATTGATGCTGGTGAAGGATGGCCAATGGCATGTCCCTTCACTCACTTCCTCGGCCACTGGCCATCTAGATGAAGCCAGAATCACACTGTCAATAAATAGTGTAGCACGCCCAGCATCCCTTGGATAGCCAGTGGCCGTGGAGGTGTGTGAAGTGACATGCCACTGGCTGTCCCACTCCAGCGGCAATGCTACTACAGTATGGGGGGGTTGCTATTGGTGCAGGGTGGGTGGGGGCCTCTAGTCACCAATTACTGGACATGGGATCAGGGGTTGGGGCATCATGAAGCCAGGACCTGGCAGGGGCACAGCTGTGTTCAGAGGGGTGCTGCTACTATGGGGGTGTTATGCCACCAGGGGTTGGGATTCAGAGGTGGTGGGGGGCTACCATGGGTACAGAAGCCACGTGTGCCTGGATGGGACACATTAGCATGGTCGGTGCTGGCTGTATATGTGGGGGGTATTCCACATGGGCACTGGGCACTGTGTGGTGGTGGGGTGCCAGCATTTAGCATTGGAGAGGGGCTGATGTTGTGGTGGGGATGTACCACATGGGCTTGGCAAGGGGGCATGCTTCATTGGAAAATGTGGCCAGACTGCACCACTGCCGAGTGCATGCTGTCGCAAAGCAAGAACCCAACGCTCACCTGCCCATGCAAGGGATCCATTCTGTGCCCCAGGATAGGCATATGATTGGATGCCCGCCTGGGTCCACTACTCCACTCTGGTCTCCCCACACATACATGTGCACTAGGGGCTGGGGACACAGACAGATGCCCTGCGCATGGATGAGTTCATGCATACCATGCACCTTGTGCCTGTCCGGGGCCACTTAGCTACACAGACAGGACACGCCCTCCCATTCGTGCATAGGGCCCAATGATTGTAGAAGTGTCACTCCCAGGGGAAAGCATGGGCTACAGACCATAAGTTGCTGGCTGTATAGGGTGCCAGTGTTATGGCTAATTGTCTGTCTTTATCTGCACATGTGGAATGTAGCTAGAAAGGTGAATTTTTGGGGATTAGGATTACGCCCCTCCCCCATTGGCCATTTCTGTAAGAAGATTGCACAATATGTATAAAATCCAAATTTTAGGAGTTTTTGATGCTTTGGACTTGCCAGATGGATTTCCTGTAAAAGGAGTACAGTCTGAGTATTGCTTTTTAAGGGCCCATATCAACTGTACATCTCTTGATCGGGCTGGATAGACCATTTACATTATGAGAAAGTATTGCAAACTTACACATTATCTATTATAAACTTGCAAAAAGGCTTTATCATCAGAAGGTGTTCCCTCCATAAAAAGCACCTCCGTTATAATATAGAGAATCTGACATGCAAAAGTAACATTGAGGACCAAGCCCGGTGTCTTCTATGGCATGAGTGTACTGATTAAAATATTCATCTTGTGTGTCTGCTAAATAAAAAATAAAAAAAAGCTACAAACTGGGGTATTCAACCTGGATTGTAGGACCCAGGAAGTGGACCAAACCCACTGGTCCAATGGCCCACCGGGCCTAGGATACTGGGAGCATAATCCTTGTGCTAAGAGCAGATTTTTCCAATGCACAGACCAACGGTTTGTGGAAAAAGCAATGTGGGAAAGAAGTAGGCTTCCAAGGCAGGGCGATGCTGTAACATAGAAACATAGAAACATAGAATTTGACGGCAGATAAGGACCGCAAGGCCCATCCAGTCTGCCCATTTCTTTTTCTACCTTATAAATGTGCCATCGGCCTTTGCTCTGTCAGTGACCTATCTATTCATAGTCATTTGTATTGCTCCCTTATGCCTATCCCATGCCTGTTTGAAGCCCTGCACTGTATTCATAGCCACCACTTCTTGTGGTAAGCTATTCCATGCATCTACCACCCTTTCTGTGAAAAGAATTTCCTCATATTCCCCTTAATCGGCCTCCTCTAATCTCATGCTGTGTCCTCTTGTCCTGCTATTTTTCTTATATTTAAACATGTTAGACTCTTTCACCTTGTTTATGCCCCTAAGGTGTTTAAATGTCTCGATCATATCACCTCTCTCCTCCTTTGCTCAAGGGTATACATATTGAGCTCCGTTAATCTGTCCTCATATGCTTCTGATGCAGTCCCTGCACCATTTTGTTGCCCTTCTCTGGACTGCCTCAATTTGGTTAATGTCCTTGTGAAGGTGTGGCCTCCAATACTGCACGCAGTACTCCAGATGGGGCCTAACCAATGTCTTGTACAGGGATTATTACCTCCTCTTACGACTTGTGATACCCTACTAATACACCCTAACACCCCCTAGCCTTACCTACTGCTTTAGAGGTCTGCTTGATGATTTTAGGTCATCAGTGATGATGATGCCCAAGTCTCTTTCTTCCTTTGTGACTGCTAGCAACTCCTCCCAGCCTATAAGTGGCTCAGGGTTTCTCTTCCCTATGTGCATGATTTTGCACTTCTTTGCATTAAATCCCAGTTGCCACTCTTCTGACCATTTTGCTAGTTTATCCAGATCTCTTCTCATTCTGCCCACCCCATCTGGATCATCTACTCTGTTGCAGATCTTGGTGTCATCTGCAAACAGACAAGCCTTACCCTCTAGTCCATCTGCGAGGTCACTAATGAAGATGTTGAATAGGACTGGCCCCAGGACTGATCCCTGAGGTACCCCACTTGTGACTTGCATCTCTTCTGACTGTATACCATTTACCACCACTCTCTGTTTTCTGCCAGTCAACCAGTTTGCCACCCAGTTGACCAACTTCTGACCCACCCCGAGCCTACCTAGCTTATTTATCAATCTTCTATGTGGAACAGTGTCAAAAGCTTTGCTGAAGTCAAGGTAGGCGACATCAACTGCTCCCCTGGTCCACCACTCTGGTTACCCAGTCAAAGAAATCTATGAGATTAGTTTGACAGGACCTTCCTTTTGTAAACCCATGCTGTCTTGGATCCTGTGCCCCTATGGATTCCAGGTGTTGCACTATCCTTTCCTTAAGGAGTGCCTCCATAATCTTGCCCACTACTGAGGTAAGACTGACTGGTCTGTAGTTTCCCGCCTCCTCCTGCTACCACTCTTGTGGAGCGGGATCACATGAGCCCTTCTCCAGTCTTCTGGGACCTCTCCTGTGCTCAGAGACTCACTAAACAATTCTGCTAATGGCTCTGCTAGTTCCTCCTTTAGCTCCTAAGTACCCTGGGATGTGTGCCATCAGGTCCCATTGCCTTATCCACCCTGAGCTTAGCAAGCTCTTGTAGGACCCTTTCTTTTGTGAAGGAGTAGTGCTCACCTCCTCCCCTGTGTCCATGATGCTGAGCTGTGGCCCTGCCTCACCTTCTCTTCAGTAAATACTGAGCAAAGTATCTATTTAGGATAGATGCCTTTACAGGGTCCTCCTCCTCACATGCTCCTTTCTCCATTAAGCTTAGCACACTTCTGGACTTTCTCCTTTCACTAATGTATCTGTAGAAAGTCTTGTCACCTTCTTTTACTGTTCGTGCTAGTGTTTCCTCAGTTTGGGACTTTGCCTGCCTTACTGCCTTACCTGCTTCCCTTAGGGCAGTTTGGTATGCCTCCCTATCTTCATCCCGCTGTGTTCCTTATATTTCCTGAAGGCCAGCCTTTTGGCTCTGACCTTTTCTGCTACTGTATTTGAGAACCAAAGTGGTTTCCTCTTCTTTGCACTTCCTTTTCTGTCTAACACAATGGGATGTTGCTTCAAGTATTGTATCCTTAATGCTTGCCCACTTTGCCTGTACCTCCCACCTGTGTTTCTTTTTGCCAGGGCTAGCTTAACTCTGTTGGCCATCTTATCAAAGTCAGCCCTCTGAAGTCCCATATTTTGCCTTGGAATGGGATGATTTAGATGTAGTAGCCAAATTGAACCATACCATGTGATGGTCACTGGCCCCCAGGTGACCTTCTACCTGGAGATCTGTGATACCTTCTTTGTTAGTCAGTACTAGATCTAGGATAGCCCTGTCTCTGTGGGTTGCTGTACCAGTTGTTTGAGGCCCTCTCCTGCAGGGAATCCACTATGAGTCTAGTTCTGGCAGATGTTCCTGCTGGTATTGACCAATCTATATCTGGCATGTTGAAGTCTCCCATTATCAGAACCTCCCTTTAGCTGTCATGTTTTGTATATCTTCTAACAGTAATGTGTCTATGTCCTCCCTCTGGTCTGGGGGCCTGTAGACAACCCCAGTTCTTATGGCTGTCCCATTTCCTGTTTCCAGGGTGACCCACAGTTCTTCTGGCTCCTTATGTGTATTCTGAATTTCTGTAGCTTTGATATTTTCATTGACATACAGGGCCACTCCTCCCCCCCTTTTTGCACCTCGGTCTCTTCTGAACAATACATAGCCAGGTACTGAAGTCTCCCACTTGTGGTGTTGTTCCAGAGGGACGTTTACCTTGGGTAAGTCCTAACTGCTTAAAGCATAGTGCTCACAGGGAGTCATAATCACTGCCAAATACAGGGGTGGGCCATGCGTTGCAGGAGAATGAAATACTGGGGAGCAATGCTATACATAAAAGTAGTAAGTAAGGGGAAAAAAGAAACACATCTCTCAGATTCCAGACTGACATGTCTCAGTGGTCCACTCCCAGCAATGTGAGGTTGCAATATGTTGGGGTGAATCTGCCAGCTCAACATATTAATCTATTTGAGTCATGGAACCCTGTATATATATATATACTTACCAAAGTCTCATTAAAATAAAGGGAATATGGGAGAAACATTAGAGAATCATGCTATATCTCAGATCGGGGGCAAAGACAATAACCCAGACAAATAACTGATAAAAAAAAAATAAAACCCCATGTCTATAGGCATGGAGCTGATGTGTTAGAGACCAGCATGGGAGATCAGTCATTAACACAGTTCATGCCTACAGAGATATGGGAGCTCAATCTAGGCTGTATACTGTATAGCAATAGGTATATCCCACTGAACAGCCCTCTGGTGCTCCCTCCTCAAACCCAACATTTCATTATGTGACATAACAATTCCCCCATGAAAAGAATATGCTGGCTAGTACAAGAGAATAACAAGGTAACTGGAGCAATCAGACATGACCGCAGTCTACAATATCACTATAAGAGGACCCCTACTTTCCTTGACTACCCCAGGGTCAAATCAGGATAAAGTTCAATCCATCCTGAAGCACATGATCTGGAAAATCAGTCAGTGGAGTAAGCCAGACAGAACCTAATGAAGCTAGGTGAATGACTGGCTACTCGGTCGACCTCTCTGACCTTCTCAGAGGGTCTTCCCATATGCGGCAAAGGTGGAAGCATAGACAGGATCAGAAGAAAGGAGATAGAAGAGTTCAACACATGGTTGCAGAGTTGGTGCCATGAAAAAGGTTTCCATTTCATAGATGCTTGGGGTGACTTCTGGAAGAGAAGACTCTTCTGAAACGATGGAGTGCACCAGACCAGGGAGGGAGGAGGGAGGGAGGGAGTAAGATTGCTGGATAGTTTGATGTCACTATTGGGCATTTAATCTAGAAAGGGGGGACAATTAGAGGCTAAATAATCTATCAAAAACACTTTAAACGGGGGGGGGGACACTGTGAAGTCGTAACATGGTGGATGGACTTTAAAATCGCTCTTTGCTATACAACAGAAATTGCACTAAAAGTCAGTTACTCCCCAAACTTACAATAGTGAAAATACATTTTGGAGACTTTTTTGGTTCACAATGGGGCCAAAAAATGACTCCAAACACACATCCCAGAGCCTAGATGCCTTTCTTTCACAGTCAGGCTCCTCAAAGGGATTGGGGCCGAGTGGTCCAAGTGGAGTCGTGGGTCCTGAGCAGCCGACAGTGCAGACACTTACCATGCTAACAAAAATTCAGGCCACTGGGGAAGATACCAACAAGTTCCTTACTGCCGTGGAGACTAAGCTCCTTGACAACTAGACAAAGATTCAAGAAAATACTGGGCCATAAAAGAACTCGCCGAGGCGACCACTCGACAAATCGAGTGTAATGCAACATATGCAAAGGACCTTACCTTCCTGAAGATGAAAACTGAGGCCTTAGAAAATACTCAATGGCAAGCAAATATGAGGATAGTGGGATTCTCCGCTTGATTGGCAGGCAAGGAGGAGATCCTTACTGTAGTGAGCCACATGATTTTCCATGATCTCCAACTTCTGCCACAAGACAGGAATGCTAAGGTCACTAAAGTTTTTGTGATTCCTCAAAGGTCCCATCCATGAGGAGATCCTGTACAGAGGCCTTTAACTGCTGTTGTCACACTTTCACCAGTGGAGGCCCAATCCCATTGTTTCAGGCTGCTAGAAACAGAAGGGAGATTGTCTGGGAGGAGGCCTTTTTGCCTTTTTTTCTGATCTCTCGGCCCAGACACAGTCTATAAAGAAGGAGCTCCAGAAAGAAAGCTCCTGGAAAATGGGAACGAAGCACAGCTCAATGTCCCTGCGCAGCTGCCTATCTGCTACAAATCTAGGACTCACATTTTTATGGAACCCTTTGTAGCAGCTACCTTTTCAGAAAAAAAATAATTCGGTAACTGAACACTCTGGAGGTGAACTCATACAAAGAAGGGTAAATAAACTGTATATCTAGACTGTCTCCATGTTTTATGCTAATTTCAGAAGCTGATTTTGGGTTGTAAAATATTGTTTCCTGGTTACAGTTTGGCTAGTGCCTGTTGCACTTTTATTTCATGTTAGCCAGAGTTGCTGCTCCATATAGTGAGTTAGTCCTGTCTAAGAGATCTGTAGCCAGTGTATGAGTAGAAATATTTCATTGGTGAGAAGTCTCACCACTCAGTCTGTGAATGTTTATTAATGATATTTGTTTATATCCTGTCACCTCACAGGGCAGATTTCTTTCCATATTTTGTGGGGATGTTCAGCAAATTAACTGAGTCTTGACTTTCTTACACATTGTTTGTCTCTATGTACTGTACAAATCAGCCCTCCCACATACATGCAGTCCTGTGAGGGACTTGGTATTTTTGACTGCTGCAACTGTTTAAAGTGAGAGTGGAAATTAAAGAATAATCAGAGTTAAGACATCACTCCTTACATTCAGCCATCTGGTAGTTCCTTATACTGCATGGACTTGATGTTTTTATATTGCTGATTTAATTATTATGTGTACCTGTACATTCAGGCTGAGGGTCTATGTACCCTACCCATTTTCTTGTGTATTATGGCATGCGCTGTATCATAATAAAATCTATAAATAATAAGTAAAAAAAATGCTTTAAATGATGGGGATTTAGCTGTCACTCCCCCACAAATAAGAAGTACACACAGCACTAGTAACAAGGTAAACAGATGTATAAGAGAGGGAAAAAAGAGGGTCAATTGGTAATTGGAGACAGCATGGGCTGTTGCACATGTCAGGAGTAAGAACAGAAAGGGTATGAGGGGAGAACACCGAGAAAGGAGGGGTAAAAGCAAGAGGGGAGGAGGCATAGCTTGGAAAACCATGTGCATAAATGCCTGCAGCTTGGGACATCAAATCCTAGACATAGTGGCCCTAATGGCAGAGGCAGAGGCAGATCTAGACATTGTTGCTATCAATGAGACATAGTGCACGGGAAACCAAGACTGGGACATGGCTATACCAGGGTATACGCTATTCAAAAAAGACAGGCTGAGAAAGAAGGGAGGAGGAGTGGCTATCTACGTTAGGGATGGAATTCAGGCTACTGAGGTTCAAGGAGTGCAGGGAGTGGCAGAGGCATGGTAGGTCACCCTGGAAATAGGAAAGGCAATCACTGTCTGTACTGGGGTAACCTACAGACCACCTGTACAAGGGGATAAGACCTTCTTTAGGTATATCATTGAAAGGGAAAAGTTTAGAGGAGGGATTTGGAGAATAAAAAGGGAGGGAGGGGTGTGTGCAGAGGGAGACCCAGAAAAGGCAGAAATCCTGAACAAATACTTTCATTCAGTATTTACAGATGAGGGAGAAGGGGAAGGACCACAGCTACATAGTAGAAATACCGGGGGGAAAGGAGGTGTACACCAGTCCATTAACAGAGGACACAGTCCTAGGAGAAGTATCAAAACTGAAAATAAACAGTGATATGGGGCTGGATGGAATAAACCCCAGAATACTAAAATAACCAGAAAAGAGCTGGCAGCACCTCTGACAGCTGTGTTCAACAAATCATTAGAGACAGGAGAAGTTCCAGAAAACTGGAAGAGGGCAAATGTAGTCCCTCTCCATAAAAGTGGGAGCAGGGAGGAGGCTGGAAATTATAGGCCAGTCAGTCTGACCTCGGTAGTGGGAAAAATAATGGAGTCATTGTTGAAAAAAAGAACTGTGACATACGTAAAGGAATGTGGGATACAGGACCCAAAACAGCACTTTGACACTGTCCCACACAAAAGATTAATATATAAGTTAGCCAGCCTTGGAATGGGTCTCAAGGTGGTAGCCTGGATACAAAATTGTCTGGACAACAGGACACAAAGGGTAATAGAAACATAGAAGTTGATGGCAGATAAGGACCGCAAGGCCCACCCAGTCTGCACATTTATTTTTCTACCTTATGAATGAGCCATCTGCCTTTGCTCTGTCAATGGTCTATCTAGTCATACTCATCTGTATTGCTCCCTCATGCCTGTTTGAAGCCCTGCACTGTATGCATATCCACCACTTTCTGATGTAGGCCATTCCATGCAGCATCCACCCTTTCTGTGAAAAAGAACTTCCTCACATTACCCCTTAGTCGACTTCCCTCTAATCTCATGCTGTGTCCTCTTGTCCTGCTATTTTTTAGATTGAAACATTAGACTCTTTCACCTTGTTAATGCCCTTAAGGTGTTTGAATGTTTTGATCACATCACCTCTCTCTCTCTCCTTTGCTGTAGAGTATACATAACAGGCTCCATCCATCTGTCCTCATATGTTTTCTGATGCAGTCCCTGCACCATTTTGGTTGCCCTTCTCTGGACTGCCTCAACTTGGTTAATGTCCTTGTGAAGGTGTGGCCTTCAGTACTGCATGCAGTACTCCAGATGGGGCCTAACCAGTGTTTTGTAAAGAGGGATTATTACCTCCCTCTTACAACTTGTGATACCCCTACTAATTCACCCCAACATCCGCCTAGTCTTACCTACTGCTTTAGCGGCCTGCTTGGATGATTTCAGGTCATCTGTGATGATGCTGATGCCCATTTCTCTTTCTTCCCTTGAGACTGCCAGCAACTCCCCTCCCAGCCTATAGGTGGCTTCAGGGTTTCTCTTCCCTATGTGCATGATCTTGCACTTCTTTGTGTTAAACCCCAGTTACCATTTTTGTGACCATTTTGCCAGTTTATCCAGATCTCTTCTTATATCGCTCACCCCATCTGGGTCATCTACTCTGTTGCAGATCTTGGTGTCATCTGCAAACAGACAAACATTTCCCTCCAGTCCATCTGCAATGTCACTGATGAAGATATTGAAGAGGACTGGCCCCAGGACTGATTCCTGTGGTACCCCACTTGTGACTTGCAGCTCTTCTG